>OY720191.1:6732947-8070671 GCA_963082885.1 Parascotia fuliginaria
CAGTCTCTGAGTCGTCTATGAGTGACAGTTACCACTTGGTGCGCTGTTGCCACTGCGGCAATAAATAAAATAAAAAGCTTTGGCAGCTCACCTCGGCATTGTGTGGGTAAAGTGGTTTTAATTTTTATCCTGGCCATTTACCATTTGAAGTTAGTAAGACCGACTCGATTATTGCCCCGGGCGAGGCGGTACTTAATGCTTTTCCCCTTCAAAAAAAAAGGTCGCCACTGTTTAAATAACAATTTATTATGCTCCTTCAGTGTGTAATAAGTTATGATTAATCAATACTTTGAATTATCTGATTTAAATTAGGTTATATAAAGGTCAACGTGTAAATAATTGTTTAATATATATTAGTGTGTGCCTGTTGGCGAGTTACGTGTCTACTAAGTTAGTTCTCTTTGAGTTACTGTAGGTACTTCGTTAGCGTGAAGGTATCACTGGAAAACATTAAAGGTAGGATATAACATATATAATTATGGATATTAATGATTCTTTTCATTCTGCCAATGATTCAGTGAATCTTTTAACTGACGAGAGCTTCTGTACTGTAAGTGATGATGACTGTTTACGCGATTCTCTGCGACATTACTTTAACCAACGCTCCCACTTATTCTTCAACGTATGTCACATCAACGCGCAAAGTATACCTTGTCACCACAGTGAGTTACTGGATACGTTCTATGACGTTAACGTTCACGCCATCCTGGTCTCGGAGAGTTGGCTCAAGCCTAGTCTCCTGTCTACTTCCTACTCGCTCCCCAGTTTCATCTTGATTCGTAATGATCGAATGGAACGAAGGGGAGGTGGAGTTGCAATCTATCTCCGTAGTGACTTTCCTTACAAAATCCTTTCTTCTTCGTCTCCTAACATTTCTTCGTCTGCCGAGTATCTCTTTCTTGAGGTTAACATCAAGGGTTCGAAAACGTTACTTGGCGTAGTTTATTGCCCTCCGTGTGTCGATTACTTCTCTAGTCTCGAACTGATTCTAGAATCTTTAGGGTCAGAATATTCACATCACATCATCATGGGCGATTTCAATACCGATCTCCTTTGTAGCCGTTCCCATCGATCCTGTAAGCTCCTTGAGATAGTCGAGTCTGCCTGCCTCCACGTACTACCCCTTCAAGCCACCCACCACAACGTTCAGGGGCAGGACACATGGCTTGACCTTATTCTCACCTCCTCCCCAAATTTGGTCGCTTCCCATGGTCAACTTCCTGCTCCCGGATTTTCCCATCATGACCTCATTTTCCTTTCATACAACCTGAAACCTCCCAAGTTCAAACCTAAAGTTCTGCACAGGCGCTGTTTTGGTCGTATCAACGTGGAGAAACTTCGAGAAGACGCTTCGAAAACTAACTGGAATGAATTATACGCAGCTTCTTCCGTTGATGCCAAGGTTGATTTGCTAAACCTTAAAATTCTACAACTGTATGATGTGCATGCACCAGTGAGGAAGGTGAAGGTGTAGCGTCTACCTGCTCCATGGATTACTAGGGGCGTTCGAATGGCCATGAGAAACAGGGACAAGGCATTTCGTAAATTTAAAAGGGACCGTTGTGATGAAAATTGGACACTCTTTAAATCTGCAAGAAATCGATGCAACCAGATGATACGTAATGCCAAACGCCAACATATTCTGAATAACATTAGTTCCTCGTCCCCTGCCGAAATCTGGAAATTCCTTGGAACTTTAGGTATCGGCTAGCAGCGTCGTAACGATTTGCGGATGACACTTGGTTTGGAAGATATGAATCGACATTTCACCACTATTATTCCGCTAGATCACCAAACCAAGTGTCAAACCGTTGATTACTTAGCTGGTATACCCCATCCCAATATTGATTCTTTTAATTTTTCTCCAGTAGCTTTGGATGAGATTAGAAAAGTTATCCTATCCATCAAATCTAATGCTATGGGCTGTGATAATGTCAGTCGTCGCATGATCATAGCGATCCTTGATCAACTCCTGCTTCCGATTGCCCATATCATTAATGATTCCCTTTCTTCTGGCATTTTCCCATCCTTGTGGCGTAAAGCTTACGTTATCCCTCTACCCAAAATCCAAAATCCATCACAACCCGATCATTTCCGTCCGATATCCATTCTTCCTTTCTTATCCAAAGTGCTTGAAGCCTGCGTGCACAAGCAACTCTCCCTTTATATTTACCGTAACCACTTACTAAGTCCATTGCAGTCTGGGTTTAGACCCGGGCATAGCACTGTATCCGCGCTCCTTAAAGTGACTGGCGATATCAGGGAGGGTATGGAAAACACCAAAGTCACTGTGCTGGCTTTGGTTGATTTCTCGAACGCCTTCGATACCGTCAGTCACGATATCCTTCTGGCTATCCTCTCCCACTTCATGGTCTCGTCTGAAGCTCTGGAATGGTTCTCAAGCTACATTCGGGATCGTAAGCAGTCTGTCCGCTTTGACGATTTATCGTCAAGTTGGGCTGACATTGACTCTGGCGTTCCCCAAGGCGGTATTTTATCTCCTCTGTTATTTTCAATTTTCATTAATCTCATTACACCTAATCTTCAGTGTTTTCTTTTTTTTTTTTGTAATAAGTTATATGATATATTTATATCTATGTAGTAAAATAATTATTGGATTTAGCAAAAGTTAGTTTTCAATATTAAACTGTCATGCATCTACTGCGTTTCAACTCTGCATCACCCGATAGGTTGACTGGTAGATAATGCCTTTGGCATTAAGTCCGCCTTTATGCATTTATGTGTGTAAAAAGCTTGAATAAATAAAAAATAAATAAATAACATACAATTTTAATAATTTTACTATTCCTAAAATTTGAAGTGAGAAAATGTTTAAGTACTTACTACGTATTCATTTTTGAGTTACATAAATAAAAAATATCAAAGAAGAATGTCCTATAAATTTAAAACTAGCTGTTGCCAGCGGCTTCGCCCGGGTGGCCACACCACAAAAAAAGTGAAACTATGTAACGGTTAGAAGTTGGAGGATGATTCTTTTATATTCACGTACTTATAGACTTTTGTAAAATAAATTTATTCATAGAAATGTACTCCGACGCTAATAACCCATTTGTATCAAAAAAAAAACGTTGCAGTTAATTCATCGGTTAAACAATTGTGTCTATCATACAGAGTGTATACGACGGTATGACATTAAATGCAATTACGTATAGTATGTGACATTATAAAGCGAGACAAAAAAAAATCTACTAAATATCTTCAATAGTTTAGACACAGGACAATTTTTTTAATTTCTTTAATTCTAAATTAACACTATGTAAGTACGTCAAACGGTCACTGACTTAAGTCATAGTCCACGTCGAAGGATAAACGTTGCCGTTCATTACAGTTCAGTGAACTTGTCATAATAAAATGGTGTATTACTTTGTTACTATTAAAATATTATTTATTTTGTTAGAAAATTTCAAATTTTTGTTTTTCGTCAAATTACTTTTGTGATTAATTAGAAATCATTTAATGTCAAACCGTCGTATACACTCTGTATAGTGTAATAATATAAACTAATACCACTAATACTATGTTATTTTATTTTTCTCAGATACGCAAGTAGTATAAACCGCAAACATGTCTCCTACACCAAAGGAACTTACATCAGCTTCGGAAAATATCCCAAGCTTGCAGCAAGTAGACGACGACAGGATCCTCATTTCCGGCATGTCGGGCCTTTATCCACAGGCACACAATATCAAGGAGTTTTCTGAAATATTGTATAACAAAGTATGATTTTGATTTACCTAGAAGTTAATCTAGAGTTTTTGTTTTGAAATCTTTTTTAAGTGATATATATTTATTAACTAGATGTTGCCGCGACTTCGTTCGCGTAAAAATGTGAATGTATGCCTGTATGAGAAAGAAATTTGCCTGCTTGATCTTGCGGCGAATCTAATGTACATTTGCCGTAAGATCAAGCAGGCAAAATTCATCAGTAACAATCAGTATATAATATGTCTCTATTGTGAATCCCATTTAAATCCGTTTACCCATTTTGATATGACTGAGTAACAAAAATCCATACTTCCATCATACATCATCCATCCATTCATACTTCTAAACTGTGGCGTTTAGGTACATAAACGCCACAGTTTAGAAGCGACGAATAGCTTTGAATAGCAATCTGACTAAGCATCATATAGGTAAGCTTTTATCTGTCCCCCTTTAACTCCTTAAACAAACGTAAGTTTAAATACTAATATTATAAATTCGAAAGTTTGTGTATGTGTTTGTTGCTACTCAGCACCTAAACGACTGAACCGATTTCGATAAAAATTGGTATGTAAATAGAATTCGTGCCGGAGACGGATATAGGCTGCTTTTAATTCTGAAATTCGGTCTGATTCTCGAGGGAGACAAAACACATTTTAAGCGTGAGTTAAGCCTTGGAGTGCAGCTAGTAACTTATAAAAATCTACTCTTAGGTACTCAGCCACTAAGAAAAATAACAAAAATTACAAACTAAGTAATTGAAATGAAAGTTTGAAATAAATTTGAAAGTAAGCAAAAGTACCTACTTAAATAAATAAGTATTTTATTCAATATATTGACTGGCCTGTTGGTCTAGTGGTTAGTGACCCTGACTGCTAAGCCGGAGGTCGTGGGTTCGATTCCCACCCAGGACAAACCTTTGTGTGATGAGCATGATTGTTTGTTCTGTGTCTGGGTGTAATTTATCTATAATATGTATGTATTTACAAAAAAAAAAAAAATGTATATAAGTAGTCTATCAGTTGTTTAGTACCCATAACACAAGCAAATATAATTGCTTAATTTGGGGCTAGATGGCGCTGTGTGAATGTGGTAAAAAAAAAAAAAAAAAAAAAAAAAAAAATATTTTATTATTATTGATTGGAAGTTGTTGGTGTCTTTGGAGGATAATATGTTTAAAATTTTATTTAAATTATCAAATACAAATCAAGTACCTAACTTTACTTTATCGCAAGAAAGTTGGCGTTTAAGAAAAATAACTCAAAAGTTAGTCAGCAAATATTCTAATCGCCCATAAGTCATGTAAAAATAATAAATTGAAATATTCTTATTGGAAACTAATAACTCATATTTGAAAGTAAAAAATGCTGAACAGATCTTATTATAAAAACCTTGTAATGCTGTCTAAAACTAAATTTCTTAAGAATAGTTTTATGGCTTGATAAATATATTATCTTTATAGGATATTTTTATAAAATCTATAAACAAAAACTTTTTATGTCCAAAATAGCATCCAGATGAAAAAAAAAAATATTATTTAAACATTTCGTTTCTTCATCTGGATGCTATTTTTAAGAAATATATTTACTCGAAAACAATTTAAAAAATCCTAAAATCAATACCGAAAAATATGGCTCAAAAATCAGACTTTTAATTGACTTCTATCCCAAAATCACTAAAAACACATCATTTAGGAGACTGAAAATTAGATGCTGCCCGTACTGGCAGCTGATAAGGAAAATCTTTAAAAAAGCCAAAATATGCTCCGATCGCTACGGAAGTTGTACCAGTCGATGTAAAAAAAACCCTATCTAACGATCTAGATAACTCATTTTGGCCAAAATGTCGCTATATAAGTTTTTCCTTTCCACCGTCGGTATCTTTTTCCGTGTTTTCCACACGCTTGCCAAAGAAAAGACGCATGTAGATTGCTTTTATTAAAAGTATTATACCCATCGACTTCAGCATTCGATTTCTGATTTGGCGTTCGATTTCGTTAAGGCTATCCAGCTTATTTATTGATTTATTGGCTCACAAAACAAGATACAAACATAAAGAAAAACAGTAAATATATGAAATAGAAAGCTAGTTTGTAACTTTACGTATGTGTGCACAGATGCTCCAAATATAAATTACCTAGTTGTGATAAACATAAATGTAAACATACAACGTTCAAACGTCATATTGCATAGGTAAATATCAAATTCATTATTTCTTATCCGTATAAGTTGTTGTCTGTAACAACAACTTATATTATTCTATGGAACCGTGTCGTAAAAAGACTAGGTACCTTCTATGCACATATTAAACTTTTAGCTTTTCAGTCATCTTGTATTTCGGCCAAACTGCTTCTCAGTTATCTTGTATTTCAAGCAAACTGCTTTTGAGTCATCTTGTATTTGAGGAAAACTGCTATAAAAGTAATTTATTAGCTAATCTGCTTCTTAGTCAATTTCACATTTCAGGCATACTGCTTCATCGGTATCTCTCATTTAGGGCAAACAGCTTTTTAGGCAAATTTCATGTTTAGGTTTATCGCCTTCATTGGCATCTTGCGTTTAAGGTAACTCGATCAAAAGAGGACCATATTACATCAACTATTTTTCTACAACTTTATAAATAGGTAGAACTATAATATAAATACTTACTGATAAAACTACAATAAAATTATGTAAAGAAAGAAGAAAGAAAAAGAAGAGTAAACAATAGGTATAATATAAAAAACATAATATAAAACTAGGATTTGAGTAAATGCACATCCAATTAGGTTAAAGTTATGTAGATACTTACATAATGTCTAGGTTTTCTAGAAAGTACATTTTTAGTTGTTGTTTTATATTTTTTCTATTCAAGTTTTCGTGCAAGGTCGTGGGTACTTTGTTTAGGAGTCGCGGAATAATGTAACGTACCGTCCGTTCTCCATACAGTCATATTGTAAGCACGACGCGTCTGTAGTAGCCGGGACTTGCCGCGATTAACCTGGAAATAGACACTGTGTCAAATGCCTTTGCCATAACCGTTAACCGTGTCATGTGGGATATCGTATGAAAGGGCAATAAAGGCACAAGCTTAAACAGATTTATAATAATTTTTATGATGTATGGTTTTCGATTTATGACGAAGAATGAAAAAACAACCTCTTTCCTTTTTATAAGTATAGGTAGGTACCTAATAATTTTGGTGTACCTTTGTAGTTCCTAACAGTTTGCACCGTAATATGCATCTACAAATTTGTACGGAACCCTCGGTGGGCTAGTCTGTCTCGCACTAGTCCGGTTTTTTTAATGAAAGCTAAAATTAATGTAATAACTGAATTTTCAGGTCAATCCGGTTACTACTCTAAATGACCGATGGAATCGTAAGCATCCAGAGCTGTCAGAATACGTGGGCTTGGCTCCAGGTCTAGATCAGTTTGATGCTCAATTCTTTACTGTGTACTATCGCCTTGGACAAAGCATGGACCCTATGTCAAGGAAGTTGCTTGAGCATACATATCAGGCATTGTACGACGCTGGTCAGTATAATATTTTTACCATCTGTTGCCCATAGCTCCGCCAAGGCTCCGCCCGCGTAAATGTCAGTTATATCTCTGTTTATACATTGACGATTTTTCATACAAACTTTCACCTTGTATTTCAACCTCTATAAACTATTTCTTCGCGATAAAAGAGCCTATGTTGTTACCCGAGATCTAATCTATCTCTATAGGTACCAAATTTCATCAATATCGATTTAGCGGATCCAAATACACTTTCCTTTTTCACTTTTAACAAAAAATTCCATCAAAATTTAAAGGTCAACCTGAAAAAGGCTCATTTTCACAGTGACAACTGTCACTGTACTGAAGTCACTTGCAAGAGTAAAATTAGACAGTAGTGTTTAGATGTATGCAAAATTTAATAAATTAGTGGCAACTTTAGTCCAGCAATTTCACCGTCAACTATACTTGTAACTTGGCCATATTCTTCTTCAATATAATTAGGCGAATACGACGTGTTTCAGCATTTTCTTAATATAAACTTTTGAAGGGGTGAAATGGATTCCGATGCGAAGTGAGGGGGGCCGCTAGTATTTATACATTGACAAAGTATTTAAATTTATGTATAAGTTATGTATTTATATATTATGAGTTATGTATTATCTAGTTTTAATCTATCATTGTTTAGTTTACACACTGTGTCTGTATTTCTTATTACATTTTCCTCATTTTTTCTGTCGCAGTTTTGCTAGAGAAAAACTGTTGAAATAAACATTACGTACCTTTTTTTTTATTGTCGACAGTGGCAGACGAACATACAGCTCACGTGATGGTAAGTGGTGACTGTTGCTCATGGCCTCTGATACTGCTCCTGCAATGCCAGGGATTCTTGCGAAGCCGCTGTCTACCATAAAGGGAGTGGGGTAGGTAAAATGATTGAGGGAAGTGAGGAAAAAGAAAAGGGGGAAAATTGGCCCTCCGGCGCTTTCAGTTACAAGACGAAATTCAATAGTACGGATACTTTTACTCTTACGTCGATATTTTATCCGGCCTATTCATGCTGAAACCAAAGTGGATCTGCTACCATTCAAAAATGAGAAAGAAAAAAGAAAAAAAACAATTAAAACATTTTATTTTTAGGTTTGAATCCCGGACATCTAAGTGGAAAAAAAGTTGCTGTATTTATTGGTACCTCTTTTGCTAATGCACAAAATATTGCGATGAATCGCGGTTCATATGGTTCAGGTTTACTTGGGTAAGTTTTACTCCTATGTTTTTAGTTTACAGGTAAAATGGAATTTTAATTTAAGTAAATTGTCTTTATTCTTTTATGCTTATAATTATAGACAAATTTTAGAGTTCGCTTTTAGGGTTCCGAAGTCATCATCATCACGTCTGTCCGTCTGTCTGTCTGTCCGTCCGCGGCCTCGCTCAGAGACTCTTAGTACCTACTATTAAGCCGAAAATTCCCATGAATATAAATATAAATTACGCCGACAACGTAGTAATTCTAACAAAATCCTTAAAAAAAAAATTGCGTGTTTTTTTGGTTTATCCCATCATCATGACGTTGGATAGATTTTTTTCAAACACATTAAAAATTTATGAAGACCGTTTTGCGATCCAGATATCCGTTTGCGAAATATTTAGCTTTATGTGGCTCGTTTTTGTTAGAGTCATGGTTGTATTTATTTTTTTTTTATATTTTTTTATATTTGGACATTATCACACACCGTCATCTAGTCCCAAGCTAAGCAGAGCTTGTGTTATGGGTACTAAATAACTGAAATATAATACATAATATACATATATTTTTGTTTGTAAATACATACTTAGAACTAGCTGTTGCCCGCGACTTCGTTCGCGTGAAAATTCATATGGGTGCCTCTATGAGAATATTGCGTGCCTGATTTTACGGCAATCGTACATTGTATCAGTAATAAATATCAGTATTATCCGTCTCTATGGCGAATCCAGTTTAAACCCGCTACCGCTAAAACTGACAAACCACTTTCACACAAACCGGCGACTCCTATTTGCCCATTTAATAAGGGTGGTTTCTGAATATTAAAAAAAGAGTATTTTCTAGTAATTTGGTAATCCTACTATAAAAACTATGGAAGTTTCATACAAACTTTGCCACCCCTTTATACCCCCTTAGGGGATGGATTTCGCAAAATTCCGTCTAAGTGAGCACCTATATCCTAATAGGAACGACCATGCAAAGTTTGTGATTCCTAGCACTTGTAGTTTCTGAGATTTCGTGATGAGTAAGTGGAGTAACATTTTGCTTTTATGTATATAGATAGCTTTTGCCCGCGGCTTCGCTCGCGTGAATATCGTTTTTCCAATAGACATTTTTATATTGTTTAAATACTGTTTTTTATACTATTTTAAATCTCCCATTCATACAAATCCTCTTTCACCTACCTAAAGATATCCCTCGTAAAACAAAATACAATACACAAAGGCAAATTTTCACTACAATAACTTTCCCTTTCCCCTTCTTCCCTATCGCCCTTTTTCTCCACTCTCCACAGTTTCCTCCTTCCTCTCCTCCCCTCCCCCTTCTCCTCTTCACCTCCTTCAGCATCCCTTGCCCCTCCTCCAGCATCTCTTGCCCTTTCCTCCACTTCCCTCTACCTTGCCTCCTCGCTTTCCCTTCTCTTCCCCCTTCCTTCTCCTTCCTTTTTCTCCTTTCCTCTCCCTTCCTATCGCTTCCTATCCCTTTCCCTCCCTTTTTCCACCATTCGAGAACTCCTTTCTTTCCTCGTCCCTTCCTCCTCCCTTTCTCTCCCGTCTCCCTCACTTCCCCATCACTTTCCTCTCACTTCCCCTCGTTCATCCCTCACTTTCCCCTCACTCCCCCTCACTTTCCCCACACTCCCCTCCTCACTTCCCTCTCACTTCCCCCTCACTACCCCTCACTACCCCTCACTCCCCCCTCACTTTCCCATCACATCCCTCTCACTTTCACCTCCCTTCCTCCTTTCCCTCAATTCCTCCTTTCCCTCCCTCCCTCTCCCTGCAAATTTCAAGTCGCTAGCTTCAAAAGCACCAAAAATTTCACCCCTCTAAATCCACCCCTGTTAAAATAAAAATTATAAGGATATTTTTTATTTAAATAGAAGTATTCCAAAACAAAATTTCAAAACTGTAAGTTAAGAAATTAAGAAGATTCATACAATCGTTTTCATCCCTTTTCACACACTTACGAATTAAATTTTAAAAACCCTTTCCTAGTACAACCTCTAGACATTTAGACAAACACACCCTCCAAATTTCAAGTCACTACGACCAGCAGTTTAGGCTGTGCGTTGTCTGTTAGTCAGTCAGTCAGTCAGTCAGGACAGAGCCTTATATAACATATATGGGTGTATGGATGTATGGATTAGACGTTTAGCCATCGGGGATCAAAGCATACAGGCTGCTAGGAATGCTAACACTTGATAGAGCCACATAAAGCTGACCGTGCGAAAAACAGCTAATACTTAGATCCACACCCACAACTTTTAGTTGTGTCTGACCTTGGGCTTTATTAATTGTCATCCCAAAACATAGGCTCACTGGAAACTGGACTTATTTAAAACTAAACGGATTGTTTAGAATGAGAGGAATCCGAAAAATAAAAACGCTTTCAGCTATTCCGTAACCCCTGTTAAAGTCTCTGTTTCTATCAGGTTTCGTAGTAAATTAACAAATGTTCGACGTGATTCTTTAAATTGGCATAACTTTTTTATTTATAAACCGATTGACATGAAACAAACACTAAATGTTAAGTGAAGCTTACCACAATGTATTAGTGAAAACCATATCTAAATCGGATAAGCCGTTTCTGAGATTAGCGTGAACAAACATACAGACAAACAGACAAACAGACAAAAATTGTAACAATCATGGTTTTGGGTTCTATTTGCGTTGATAAAGTTCCCAATAGTTTTTTTTCTCATATATCTTCCATGTACAGACAGCGATCGGTTACATTTTTATTATATGTATTGATACATAGGAAACACCCAGACTGAAAACAAATACAAATGTTCATCACACAAATATTTGCCTTTCGTGGGAATAGAACCCACGACACCCGGCGTAGCAGTCAGTTACACTAACCACTAGACCAACGGTGCAGTGTAATGTAATAAAATGTAAAAAAAAATCAAATGATAGTCATTAATTTAAAAGGAAAACTATCACGGCTAAGTAGGCTTTATAGGTTAACGAGCTATACTCCATCAACTTATATTATAATATAATAATTTATTTTTCTAAATTAGTTTAATAAGGATTTAGTTCCGATCACAGCAATAGACGACGTTGATCAATTTTCAAATTTCCTGTATCGCGGTGTTAAGATTTTCCTACGATAGCACAGTCTTATTATTACTAACAGTCAGCCGGCTCATGTAGTCGCGCGGGGCAACGATGAGGGGGATACGGGGAAGCGAGCGCCAGGGTAGACGAGCGCAATCTCACTTAGTTTGCGCTCTCTAATCTGAAGGGGTGTACGTGTAAGGAGTTTAATAAAAGTACGCTTCCAACTACTTCGATGAATCGACTTTAATTATTTATATTTGCGCAGACGAGTCTTTAACACTTTAAAGCTGATTTTGTCGACTATTACGATAAACTGGAAACGAATTTGATGTAACATTTCAGATCGTTTGTTGGGAACGATATTCATATAAAATTGTATGATGTTTTAAAAAAGGTTGAGATTAAAACACGACCCTGCGTTTGTTTCCCATTATTGTTTCTATTGAAATTGTATATTCGCATGAGAATCCATTACAGAGTAAAATTTAATAACAGAACTCTAAAAACATCTAAAAATAAAATAAGTAGAAAATATTTATCGGTTCTACCTGGTTCTACCAATATTCCTTCGTTATTTAAAATTAAAATTTATGTTAAATTGGCTGTGCTCCACGGCTTCGCTCGCGCGTAAAATATGTTTTGTTGTATCTCTCGGGAACTAGACCGATTTTCGGGATAAAAAGTAACCAATTTACATTGAAATCGGTTCACCCGTGTAGGCGCGCTAAGTAGTGTCAATCACACACACACGCGCGCGCACACGCGCTCACGCACACACAAACTTTCGCATTTATAATATTAATAGGATTTTTAAGTACTTTTTGTTGTGACAACCCTGACCCTCGACTAAGTTGGGCGGCATGTAATCAACAACAAAGGAGTCGGACTACTGGTAGGTGCTTATAATTACTGTGATGATAGTATAAGTACTCGGGCACATTTTACGAATCATCTCTGCATCGCCTAAAGTTTGGCTGGTAGAGAATGCCATTTGGCATTAAGCCCTCCTATGTACACGTAGTGCAAAAAGTTTAAATAAATAAATACTTTTTTAAATTAAATGTGGAGAATGCATTATGTGAGCCCGTTTAAATTGTTTAAATTAATTTTAGGAAACTCGCTTCATTTTTGATAGGTTACGCATATTGCGTATTTAAACTACTACGGAACCCTACACTGCGCGTGGCCCGACACGCACTTCGCCGATATTTTTGTGATTATCTCGTAATTATTGCAGATCGAGTAAAACTATGTTCCCCAATCGTATATCGTACTGGTTGAAAATTAAGGGCCAATCATTAGCGATCGATGAGGCTGATTGTAGCTCCACTGCTGCCTTAGAACAAGCTTATTTAACAATGAAGCACGGTGACTGTGAAGCTGCTATTGTCGGTGGTGCAAATTTATATTTTCATCCTGAAGCTTTAATTCACCATAACAGGTGAGTGTATTTCATTCATCAGTTGACAATATTTGCTATTTAAATTGGGATACTGCCGTTCCGTCAAAAGTAATTCGACAACATTTTATTATCCAAACAAATTTTATTACACCAATGCAACAATTGAAAAGATATATTATTCGATTTTATTATGCAAATTTTCATTTGGTCAAATTTTTACTCGGCAAAATATTACAGATGTAGAGAGAGAGCGAGACGTCACAGATAATCACTGGACAAGACTACCCTTCCACCAGTCGTATTTAACGGCGCTATCATAAATTTTGCAGTTATAGTATTAAAGATTTAGGACTACATAGACACTAACTTGAATTGGAGAGCTCAACTCATGTCAGCCAGAAAGTCACCGGTACTCTGCGCACTCTTTATAGGCTAAAGAACTTTCTTCCTTGCAAGACCAAAGCAATGCTTGTGCAGACTTTGATCTGTCCTCTAATCGACTATGGTGATGTGTGTTATTTAGACCTGAATGCAGATCGCCTCAACAAATTGGATCGTCTTCTCATTATCTGCATTTATTCATATTTTGTCTTCGCAAGTATGACCATGTGTCTACTTATCGCTTCCAACTGAACTGGCTTCCCATTTGTCAGCGTTGTAATCTGCGCGCACTCTCTACACTTTATTCCATCCTCATGAATCCAATGCTCCTACCTATTTAACTTCACAATTCAAATATCTCTGCTCTTCACATGAAAGATCTCTGCGCTCCTCCAACAATCTCCTCCTGATGTGCCTCTCTCATATCTGCGGTTTCATCTATTGCTCTTTCCCTATACAATCTGTACTACTTTGGAATTCCCTCCTTCTGGAGATCAGGATGGCCACTAACCGTGACTCGTTCAAGGCAAAGGTTAAATATATAACAATACACATTTACTACCCACTAAAAGTTTAAAAATAAAATTATTAATTAATTATTATTACACGAGCAACTTTTGTTGGATTGGGCTCATGTTGGACATGAGTCGAATCCAACAAAAGTTGCTCGTGCGAACAGAAATTTGGAGCAAATGGTCGCTGTTTTTTTGGTATAGATGGCACGTGGGTACTAACCACTATAAAATCACAAATCTGTTAATTCAACATGGTAGTACATGACCATTTGTTTGCCAGACGTCTTTGCAGTAATTAGGAAGAACAATCCACAATGCAGAATCATTCTCCATCACGATAATGTAATTTATGATTTGATATAATTTTATGAAAAAAAAATTTACGGTAGTAGACCCACGCTGGTTTCAGCATGAATGGGCCTGATCGTCCGGGGAAGTACTACCCTCTCACAGAAGATTGACGTAATTGTAGTAGTATCCGTACTACTGCGCTTCGTTCGGTGAGTGAGAGTGCCGGGGGCCCAGTTTCCCCCTTTCCTCTTTCCTCACCTCCCTCATTCTCTTCCCCTAACCCCATTCCCAGCCGCCATAGTGGAGGCCACCATACCAGCAGTTTAAGATGATGGTATGGTGGCCACCACTTCTGGATTCCACTGACTGCTTACCATCAGGCGGGGTGGTATCACTTTGGTAGGCTGATATAAAAAAAAATGCAAGCTGTCACACTTCGAGTGAAACGACCAGATATTTGGAGGGTGAAACGGTGGAATTAACGGGTCATCCGCCATATAGTCCTGATTTAGCACCCAACGACTTCTTTTTATTCTCAACCGTGAAGAATAAATTACGTAAATCATAATAAATCATCAAACGAAAACTTTTTCGAGTTATATCCATTGGGATGTTATCAAACAATTTTTTTAAATCGCGCCACTTAATGAAGACAATTGACAGTCAGATAAAACAAACTGCATTCTACAGCTAAAGAGTTCCTTTTTTCAAATGTAAATATTACTTTTTAAATATTATTTATGTAGTGGTCAGTTCCGGATTCTTAAATAACAGCCTATGTAAAGTATTCTTTCTCAATTTAGTTCAGCTGCATATTTCTATTTTTTGATTAATAAGATTTTCATCTTCTACACCAAAATTACATTTTAAACTTTGTCGTCAGACACGATTTCAGAAATTATCAAACTTTTCCACCGGTTCTTTTTTCATCAACCGAAAAATAATGTCTTTTAAAGACATATTATTATAATGTCTTTCAAATAAATAGCTTTGCATAAGAGAAAGATATTCATCTAACTTTTTAATCGCAGGATCAGTGTTGGAGCTTCAGGTATATTAAAATATACAGAGTGTTTGGAGAGTGAGTAGCCATACGGAAATGGTTGATACTGCTGTTGGCTACTTGTTGCGTCTATTTAAATAACATTTTGTCCTAAGTTTAACGAGTAATCCTCATTCTTTTGTTAAAATATTTAATATTTTCATTATTTCTGACCGAGATGTCAAACAAGTTATTTAATTATTTAGTCTAGTGTTGTCTTATTTAGATTAATCATAATTTCATACAAACAATTTAAAGAAAAATAACAGTGGTATCAAACTTTTACAAATCGATAAGAAAAAATGTTATGACACTTTACTATGTAAAAAAAAAAATATAGTAGTGTTGTTTTTTAAAAACTTCTCTAGTTAATAATCTTTCTAATAGTATGTAATATGTACCATAAAAAATCAACCAATTAGTCCTACGTGATGGTAACTAGTAACTGTCGCTCATGAACTTTTCCAATGCGAAGCCTCTGTCTACCGCGTGAGGATAAAGTAAAGGAGGCATTGGGCCTTCATGAGGACAAACCGATTTTTTTATTGAGTTATCTGATTATGGGTACTACACCCATTTTTGAAAAGTGTCTCAATTAGATACTATAGTGCTAATAAACAACTTAAAAATTTTCAAAATCGTTATTCAGTCAAGTGCCATTAAATGCATTTTAATTTTGCATATTTAAATTTCGCGCGGAATTTGACGAAATTGCTGGATGCAGTGGACGCCATATTGCTTTGTGGTCATGACGTCAGTTTGGCATGAGTAACTCGGAAGGGACACATCTATATCCTCGGATATATATCCCAGAATGGATATGTGAAATGAAATGAAATGAAATGAAAATATGTTTATTCATTTAGGTTAATTAAATTAACACTTATGAACGTTAAAGTTTACAAAATGTCAGCAAACTAACCTACAGTCAGTTCGCTGACGAAGTAGAGCCATGAGAAGAACTGGCAAGAAACTCAAGCCACTCTTTTTAATCGCCAGGTTATTAAAATTTTTGTAAGTTACCATTTCAAGTAGCATGCAAAGTGACACAGGTACACACACTTAACTCTATAGATAATTAATTACTTACAGCTTTCTATGTTGTTAAAAAAATAAAAAATAAAATGTGTGCTCTACAGGCTGCTTCAATTTGCATATTGCTACAAAAGGTAAAGTGTAAACATGTGAACTGTGATAAATGTTTCTATGTAGGTATTATATGAACTGTTAATATTTGCTATAAGCATATAATTGTATTAATCGGTCGTTACAATCTGACTCGGCATATTACATGACGCCGGATATGTTACCTAATTTGGGATGTTTAAATATTATATTTTTATGTATATATTTTGCGTATATAAATATGTGGGTGACGAGCGAAATGTCCACTTTGCAAAATGTCCATGTCGCTCTCACGTCTTGATATTTGAACGCCATAGTTAGGTAATCGACATGAACGCTAAATATTCTACAAGCAAAACGTCTGGATCATAAAATGTCTTAATTCAGAATACTCTATTAGCAAATAGTCTAGATTTAAAAAATGTCTTAACCACTAAATAGACATGAGCGTTAAATGACATAGTAGCAAATCGTCTGGATGTAAAAATGTCATAGTTACTTTATTGACATTAACACTGAATGTCTAGGTAGATAGACACACACATGCTTTATCTATCATAACAAATTCATTTTGTAGTCTTATCAAATTTATAAATAAAATAAATAAATTATATTGTATGCAAATATATTTTATTTATTTACGAGAGTGATAAAAAATCAAAAAAAGGCAAGCGCCTAAGCAAAAGTCCATTCAGACCTTAGTTTTTCAGATGTTTTCACTACTACCTCAATCTCCGTTTATGTCATCCGACTAATTTGCCTTCTAGCTAATAAGGTTTTATAATCATAATATATACTTTTTGCAATTCCAGACGTTTCTCTACTTGCTCATTCTGCGTTTATGTCTTCCAATAAAGTTGACTCTCTGCTGACTAGGTGTTCTGTTTTTATGTAATTTAGCTGATTTGTCGTTCGGCTATCTGGGTACCATGATTCCATGTCAATCTAACTAAATTGTCATTAGGCGAAAAAAACATTTCGCTCGTCACCCGCATATGTTAATCGAATATATCCTAACTTGGAAGGATATACTACATATCCAATCTTTTACGGTTTTTAATTTACGAAGCCCATACCTACAAAGCAGTATGACGTAATATTATGGTGACTACTATTTAATGGTGATAAGAAACGGATTAAAAAGGCTGAAAACTTTGAATTGAATTTCAAAATTTAGTTTGCTATTTTATGAACTAAAATTAAAGTTTTCCGACTGCTTTTTGCCTAAGCTATCCCAATAATATATTTTTAGATTTTTACTCGAATAGAGTAAAATACCCTATTGGAAAGAGAATCAACTAAAAAAGTTTTTAACAACATTTGAGAATCAAAGTACTTTACTTTTTATTTTTTTTCATTGTTTATGTAACACAACATTTTTTCTTATCGATTTGTGGAAGTTTGACACTCCACTGTTATTTTTTTTTAATTGTTTGTACCAAATTATGATGAAATCTGATTAAGACAACACTAGACTGAATATTTAAATAACCTTTTTGACATCTTAGTCATAAATAAAAAACTATTACAGTTTTTAACAAAATGGAGATTTTCTAGGAAAATATTAAAAAAGTCATTACTTGTTAAACTTAGGGCAAAATATTATTTAATTAGGCGCAACAAGTAACCAACAGCATCACCTATCAACCATTTTGCTATGGCTACTCACCCTCCTAATGGGACTGGGACTTGTGATTAAAATTGAAACATGTTGAAGAATCTGTAATAAGGACAGGAAAAGGGGATTGTGACATTGTAGAAAGGAAAGCAAAATAAATATTTAATTTAAAAATGACCCTTTTAATTGATAGGATTGATATTTATGCAAAAAGTACAAATTTGATCTTTATTTTTTTTTACGATTAAAATTTAAAAATGGCCTAAGTTTTCAAACTTGCAGTTAATTTACTTGATCTTTATTGAAAATGTACAAATCTGACCTCTATTTTATTTCAATTTAAATTTAAAAATATCAATTAAAAAATTTCAAACCTTTCATTAATGTACATCATTGACCTTATTCCATAATTAAATAAAATAAATATTGAAAAATATTAAGTTATGGTATGGCATAATAAGATGATAATAAATGTTAGCAAATTTAAAATACATTATTAAATTTAAAATTTATCGTGATTAGCTATTGAATATGAATAAGCTTTGGTATAGACGTATTGTTAAAATGGTATAGATAATACCTAAAGTTTTATTATGGAGTATGATAAAACTGTAGAACTACAAGAGATTTTATGATACATAATTTCTAAGTATGGTTAAAGATAGACTGTGGAAAATTGGATGAAAAATTCAGTAATTTGACTAATTTGTTTATCACTTGGCCATAACAAATTTTATGAGACTTATTATAACAATGCATGATTGCACACCCTTCGGGTTAGTTATCGATATTTAAATCGCCGGCACATCTCGTGAACAAATAAACTCTGTTTGACAACATCTTTTGAAAATTTCTTTAACATTAATAATTAATAGGTAGGTAATTGTAAACTTACCTTTTTCCATTAGTAAGTATTGATTTTGGCTTTTCGTCAAAGCAAAAAAAATCTTGGCTACTATCTTGACTATTATCGTAAGCATGTACATTATTTGAGTGATAAATTCACTTACTTGCGTTTTTACTCGTCGTCAAAATGAAACAATTCCGCAAGGTCCGCCCGCCACGGATGACAGATTAAGAGCAAGAGGGAGACGTCACAGGTATATCTGTGCACTACATATATACAGCACAGGTTAGAACTCCGACCGTATAATTTAGGAGCCAAGTGAGCGAAACAAGCGTGTCGCGGCTGTGCGGTCGGCAAGTGCCAGAAATATTTTTTATTGTAATTTAATTTGTATAGACTGGCATAAAGATGCAAATCATTTGTCATTGGCTAAGCAAATAAGTATAATATTAAGTTTTCAATTTATAATTCTATTCGGTACAGAAATGGTAAATTGAAAACTGTCAATACAAATTATTTGACTTATGTTATTTCGCGTAAAATATTAGACCGATTGGAAAATTTGACTAAATAAAAACCTTTTGGTTAAAGTACTTACCAAGTATTTGGTAAAAGAGTTATTGTCTAAACGCTCCCTGCCAAATCTTAGGTTTGCGTTACAATTAGGTGTAGGTACCTATTTGCGAATAGTTTATTTGCTAAGTACTTAATTAGCAAATGAAATTTTGGCAAACGTTGTTTGTTAATTTGTTAATTTATTTTTGGTGAAACAAGACAGAACCATTGAAATTATACTTATAAGTAAGTATTAATATTTTATTATAGGATCGGACTAACATCCAAAGATGGAAAAACCTATTCATATGCACAAAGCTCTAAAGGCTACACTGTATCTGACGCTATAGGTGTATTGATTTTACAGAAATCCAAGGATGCATTGCGGTAAGTAGCATTATTTTAATAAGTAACATTCGTAATAAGGGATTGTTACGTGTCAGAATGGGGTTCGACGTAAAATGCCAGTTAAGCGATAATGAGTTTATTAAAGACTCACACAATACTCTAACACTACCAAAATAAAACAATAAACACTCATACTGCACTATAACGCTTCGTAGATCGCTCTTCTTAAACTTCCGTATCACTTAGATGTTCGCTCGAGATCGCTGTATTCACAACTGAACGAAGTGCCGACGTTCGAATCCTTTTTATAGTCATTCAATAGATTTCTAGAACCTTCCTGTTATTACCACAAAGTTGCCGACAATTCTCGATATCAAAACAATGCATGTAGGTACTTAGCTGCGACGCGTAGGTATGCCTACCGCCGATGAGCTATTGTTATACGTGTAGGTAGGCACTTGCGAACGTTCTAGCATAGGTATTCGTCGTATACGTGTAGGTAGGTACTCGCGAATGTTCTAGCGTAGGTAATAGTCGTAACATTGCCCCCCCTCTTAATCATGCTCGTCCCGAGCATCGTTTATACCGTGATAGGGTGCTAGTCGATCGATGTGGACGATCTTCGGCTTCTTTCTATCGCCCTGTCTTATGCGATAAGTCACGTCATTAATCCTTGTGATCACTTTATAGGGAACCTCCCAGCGTGCCTGTAGCTTCGGTGACTTGCCAATTTTCCTGAGAGGATTATGCAACCACACGAGTGTACCTTCCTCGAAGCCATGATTACTTGCCTTCCTGTCATAACGAGTTTTCATTTTCTCACTAGACTTAAGGTTGTTATCTTGCACTAGGTCATGTGTCTTATCCAGCTGTGCCTGCAAGTTTGCGAAGTATTCTACTGTCGGCTTTGGCGTATCAGGAGGTGTTCCGGTAATCAAGTCTACTGGTAGGCGTATCTCTCTTCCGAAGTTGACTTTGGCTGGCGTAAATCCCGTAGTGTCATGAACTGCAGACCGATATGATAACAGGAAGAGTGGAATATAATGGTCCCAGTCTCGTTGATGTTCTTTGACAACCTTAGCCAGATGGTTTTCCAACGTCTGGTTGAAACGTTCTACCATGCCGTCAGACTGCGGGTGCGCTGGTGTTGTCCGTGTTTTATGTATGCCGAGTAGATTACACATCTCTTGAAACAGGGCTGACTCGAAATTTCTTCCCTGGTCACTATGCAGTTCCAACGGCACACCAAATCGACACACTACTTCCTGGATCAACTTTTTAGCCACGGTCTTTGGTGTCTTTGGTCACGGAGTTTGGTGTCGCAAACACTTTGGGTCATTTGGTAAAGTAATCTTGAACTACTACTATATAGCGGTTGCCGTCTTCTGTCACGGGAAATGGTCCAGCTACGTCAATGGCAATTCTTTCCCATTGGGCTCCGACACTGTACAGCTGTAGCTTGCCTCTTGATCTAGTACGAGGTCCTTTTACCGAAGCACACGTAGTGCACTTTCTACACCACTCCTCGATGTCTTCTCGGCAGCGTACCCAGTAGCAGCGTTCTCTCACCTTTACCAAAGTCTTCTTCACACCAAGATGCCCGCCTGATGCACCATCATGCACTAAGCGCAGAACAGGAGCAACTTTGTTTCTCGGGATCACCATTTGTAAAACTTGGTCCTTCCCGTCAGGTGATTCCCACTTTCTATATAGAACGTCTTGTTCCAAAGTTAGACTGTTTCACTGAGCCCAGTAGGCCTTCGTGATTGGGCTTGCGGCTGATACGTCCTGCCATTTTGGTTTCCGACCCTGAGCCTTCCAGTCCATTATTAATTTAAGATCTCTGTCCTCTTTCTGTGCCTTACTGACTTTGTCTTTGTCCCAGGATTCATCGGTTCCCTGAGTCCTGACAATTTCAATCCTGGGAGCATGGACGTCGGGATAAGGCATCAGCGTTGGAGTGAATCTTTCCACTGCGGTGTTCTATTACAAAGTTGTACTCTTGTAGTTGTTCGATCCATCTCGCGACTTGACCTTCAGGATTCTTAAACTGGAGTTACCACTTCAGTGCTGCATGGTCTGTTCGTAGAGTAAATTCTCTTCCCAGCAAGTATTTATTGAAATGTTGTAAGGTCTTCACAACTGCTAGTAATTCGCGCCGAGTTACACAGTAGTTTCTCTCAGGCTTTGATAGAGATTTGCTGAAGTATGCGATAACCACCTGCTGTCCATTTTGCTCCTGGGATAACACACCTCCGATTTCAGTATTACTGGCGTCTGTGTCCACAATAAATCTGTCTTCTCTATTAGGGTAGCACAGGACTGGAGCTGAACACAGTAACTCTTTGTGTCGTGTAAATGCACGTTGACAATCCGAGTCCCAAACGAAGTTCCTCTTTTCTTCTGTAAGGTGGTGTAATGGCTTGGCTATTTCAGAGAAGTTCTTTATAAAACGCCGGTAGTAAGCACTAAGGCCCAAAAAGGCTCTTACTTCGGTTTTAGTTTTTGGTACAGGCCACTCTTGTACCGCTTTTATTTTTTCTGGGTCCGTTTGAACACCTCTATCCGAAATAATGTGGCCTAAGAACGAAACTTCTTTCTTGAAAAAGGCGCACTTCTTCGGATTAAGTTTCAAGTTTGATTCACGAAATCTCTTAAAAACTTTCTCAAGATTCCTGCGATGTTCCGTGAAACTGCGTCCTATAACTATTACATCATCTAAGTACACCTGACAGGCATCTTCCAAAAGACCTACTAGTACGTGTTCCATAAGCCTTTCAAACGTAGCTGGTGCATTACACAATCCAAATGGCATAACCTGGAACTGCCACAGGCCTTTTCCAGTACCGGTGGTGAATGCAGTCTTCTCTTTATCTTCTGGTCGGAGTTCCACTTGCCAGTAGCCACTTTTCAGATCTACCGTAGAGAACCACTTCATGCCTCCAAGCATGTCCAAAGTGTCGTCAATACGGGGCAAAGGATAGCTGTCTTACTTGGTTACGTTATTCAGCATCCTGTAGTCTACACAAAACCGCCGAATTGCTAAGGTTAGCAACTTTAACTTTTGCCCCACTTCTAGTCATAACTAAAGTTCTGGCTGTAATTCGACTGGTATGGCGTCCAGGATCTTCCACTATGACGCAACGATTAGTCATTACACCCTCAGGGAACCTTACGTCGACTAAGGTTTCTGACCTCGGTGCCAAGGTTATCGTTTTGGCACTGTAGACCGCTATCGAAGAACAGCCTTCCAGAAAGACTTCTTGGCCTGGGAAGCTTAGAACACCTTTAGCAATATCGACAACGCACTGTTGCATTCGCAGGAAGTCTAAGCCGATAATGCAGTCATCCGTTATGCTCGCCACCAAAACAGATTGATGATAAGTCTTCTGTCCTAGTTTGATTCTCACATCCGTAATTCCGAGGACGGTCACTGGCTGGCCAGTCGCTGTTTGCAATTTGCAAGATGGTAGGGCGTCCTCCCACTGAATTGTTCGCAGAAGTTCTGGTCGTACGATGGTCTTTGACGCGCCCGTATCTATCGTAAAGCGAACGGGTTTACCATTTATTTCTCTAGCTATTACCGTCACATGCCTGTGATACTTGCACTGTGGGGGCTTGACGTAACCCAGCCAGTGCCCGCCCCGCGGCCCTGGCTCCAATTAGTTTAACGGATCTTGACTAGCGTCAACCTGAGTAGTGGTTGACACCGTTCTACTTCCTCTCTGGGCCGGACAGTTAATTCGGATATGTCCTCGCTTGCCGCATCTGTAACATAGAGGCTCACCCCTTGGTCTAACAGCTGCAACAACTGCCCGTACTTTATGCGACTTGTAGTCATTTCGCACAACTTCCACCTCAAGGGCATGTGCTAAGGCCGCATCTAAACTTGTATGGTGTGCCAACCAAACAGTTGCTCTGACCTCAAGGTCTTTTATACCATCCACAAAAGCTTGCACCACTGTGTGGTCCACAGATGATATACTGGAGGCATAGGCTCGTCGTACCAGGCGTTCAATTTCAGCAGCCCATTGTTGTATTCTCTCACTCGACTTCTGAGTTCGATCCTTCAGCTGAGCTCGATAAACATGCTCCAGGTGCTTATCGCCAAATCGAGCTTCCAATGCCTTCAGGAGTGCGTCTAAGTTTCGTCGGTCAGCAGGTAAGTTCTCTAGGATCAGCAGTGCATCCCCTCTAAGTGCCAAAGTAAGCGCCGTCAGTGCGTGATCATCTTCCCATCCATTTCCTTTGGCAACTACTTCGAACTGGTGTCGAAAGGCCATCTAGGAAGACGAGCCGTCAAAGGAGGGAAGTTTAAACTTGGGACCACCGGAAGTAACTGCCGCGGCCACAGGCGTAGCACTTGAATAAAGGACCTTGGTCTTCTGAAGCTCTTTAATCATCTTCTCATGATGGTTCATGGTGGTCTGGACATCTTCGAGAATTCATTCATGTTTGCTGGTACGTTTTTTCACCACTTCAACGTCTTCTTAAAGAGTACTGATGACGGTGCTGAACCCTTCCCACTTAGAGTCCATCATTTCTTGAAGGTCCTCAAAGGATAGCCTGACCTTGACGCTCTTCAGCTTGGCGTTGACGCTTTTCAGCTTGACGTTGAACTTCCTTCAGCTCCTTCATGACTTAACGTTGGCCCTCCTGTATAATGGCTAAAAGAGACGACATTTCAAAGCCAGAGCTCATACCCGTAGACGCCGCAGAAGTACCCGGATCATTAAATACTGCTGCGCTAGTCTCTTCAGTATCGGCTATAATCGATGGTTCACGAGTTTCATCTACCGCCGCCTGTCGTCGAGTGTGTACTCTCTCGTCGCGTGGTGTGACTGGTATTCTCACTTCTGTCACCAATTGTTACGTGTCAGGATGGGGTTCGACGTAAAATGCTACTTAAGCGATAATGAGTTTATTAAAAACTCACACAATACTCTAACAGTACCAAAATAAAACAATAAAAACTTATACTGCACTATAACGCTTCGTAGATCGCTCTTCTTAAACTTCCGTATCACTTAGGTGTTCGCTCGAGATCGCTGTATTCACAACTGAACGAAGTGCCGACGTTCGAATCCTTTTTATAGTCATTCAATAGATTTCTAGAACCTTCCTGTTATTACCACAAAGTTGCCGACAATTCTCGATATCAAAACAATGCATGTAGGTACTTAGCTGCGACGCGTAGGTATGCCTACCGCCGATGAGCTATTGTTATACGTGTAGGTAGGTACTTGCGAACGTTCTAGCGTAGGTATTCGTCGTATACGTGTAGGTAGGTACTCGCGAATGTTCTAGCGTAGGTAATTGTCGTAACAGTATTATATGAGTACCATTTTTTTATTATATGTACCTTAGTAATATATATTTCAATTATGAATTCTTCAGGTGCTATGCGGAATTGCGACATGTAAAAAACGAATTCATATCTGTGTTAAGTGATGAAATTGGACCAAAGTTTAACTATAATCGTAATCCTCAAAACGCGATTAATTTCTTAAATAAGTTCTACGAGGAAGCAAAATTATCGCCTCAAGCAGTAGAATATGTAGAAGGCTATGGCACAGGTAAGATGTATTGAATTGCTTGTTTTAAGTCATATAGTACTATCATTCATTGGTCACCTGGAATAATATGTTTGAAGGTATTCCCGATGCTGACAAATCTGAATTGGAAGCAATCGAAAAAGTTTATTGTAAGGACAGAGGAGAAAGAGAACCTCTTCTAGTGGGTAGCGTCACATCAAATATTGGTCTTACTGAGGCGGCGTCTGGAGTCACCGCTATCTCGAAGGTTATTTACCTAGCTAACTACTAAAGTATAAATTCCTTTTTATACGTTGCAAATATGTTAATTTCGAGTTTGCCGCAGGTTTTATTGGGTTATCACAAAGGTCAGCTTGCGGCGAATCTTAACTGTGAGAACCTACGAGATGACGTAGCCGCACTACGTGACGGACGTATGCGCATCGTCACCGAGCATCAACGCTTTAAGCGCGAGTACACAGCTATCAACGGCATGTCTCTCACAGGAGTCAACTCACATGTGCTGCTACAAGGACATTACAAATCAAAGGTATCGCTGAAGAGGCTGAGCAGTGAGCAAGTACAGAAATAGTTAGTCTCACACAGCATTATTTTGATAGTGTTTTGCATCAAAAACTATACTAAATACTATTACTTTAAACATCAAAGAGATCCAGTGTTTTTTTTATGGTATCTTTAATATACTATATAATAAACCACATTATATTACGGAAATTACAAACATGCACTTGTTCTGACAGAACCTCAAGAAAATATTGCTTCCCCCAATTTAATGCTCTTAATAACACCCGATATATCTTGCCTCAATTATATGGTTTAGTTAGTTAGATCATGCATCATTTAGTTTATGCATGCCCAAACTAGATGTTTGGCCCGAATTAGATGACTTAACGTCTGTAGAGAAACTCATCTTAGCTGTCAATCAAGCTTTAAGCATTAGCATAAGCGCGAGATAATTAAGCTGCAGTGCATACTCGTATGACCGATCTTGCATAATCTTCTGTGTAAGTGCTGGAAGGCGGAAGTTGTGCCTCAGGATATGCGTGATGCTAACATCATTACTCTTTACAAGGGGAAGGGCGATCGTGTGTGCCTGTAAGTGTATATTATATAATTTAGTTTTAAGAACTAGAAGCGAAATTTATTAAAATAAAATCATGATCCCGGGGGTCAACTCTCCCATAAAAAAGTGTCATCAGTATTCGTTAGGAATAACTTAAGGTCTACAAAATTCTATTTAAACTTCGCTATGCGTCCTTATTTACAATATACTTAATAATATATTACTACTAGCTGACCCGGCAAACGTTGTTTTGCCATTTATAATATTTCTAGGAAACATTTTTTTAGTTCAATAAAAATAACTAGGTATCTACTATAAGTGTGCGGGGATGTACATATAATCGAAAGCATTAAAAACAATAAAAGTATGCTTCATTTAGGTTAATAAATTAATCTTTATTAAAGTAACGAATATAAATTACAATTTTTGATAGCTATCTAAATATCAAAAAAAAAATTATTCATATTGAAATAAATTATAAATAAATTAAATAAATAAATAAATATATAAACGAGATAAATTCACTTAACAAAATTTAATAGTTAATAAATCCTACTATCAGTGTATTGTTGAAAAACAGTGACATAATATTGTATTCATTTGCTTATTATTTGACTTACCTTTCACAATAATAAAACAGGTATATTTATTAACCACGTACACTTTTCGTTTTGATTTAAAACTATTTCCAAAAAATGTTAAGAACAGTATATACAGGTACGATAATGGCCGTTGTTGGCGGGAGCTTACAACACGTGTTTATTTACATGAGATCACTTAATAAACTGAGAGTTAAAACTGTCTTTGTCAGATTAATAAATTGTAAATAAATAATTATTGCACTGGAAATGAATGATAAATTTACGATGACAGTAAAATTAACATGAGAGTTGCACAGAAAAATTAAAGAAATAGGTATATTTAGAGTAATATGATTTTTTTTATTTTAAGTCATGACAAAATTAAAAAAGAATTCTTACAAAAATTTTTTTTATAATTTACAAATAAAAAATAGGGGTTGATTGTAGACGGGTAAAATATTAAGAGTAATATGAGATTTTTTACTCTGTCATGACAAAATAAATATAAAATACCTTCCCAAAAAAATTAAAGTTTATAATTAAGAAAGAAAAATAGGGGTTGATTGTAGATGTTTATTCTAAGTCATGACAAAATAATAAAAAAAAATCTTGCCAAAAAAATTTAGGGGTGGACAAAAATAGATGTTGTCCGATTCTTAACCCTAGCCGGTATGCATACAAAATTTCACGAAAATCGGTCGAGCCATTAAAGCCGTATTTGTGTATGCTGTATCATAAAAAAATAAATACAAGAAATTTTGTTAAAAATAAAATTTAGGGGTGGACCACCCTTAACATTTAGGGGGATGAAAAATAGATGTTGTTCGATTCTCAACCCTAGCCGATATGCATACAAAATTTCACGAAAATCGGTCGAGCCGTTTCGGAGGAGTTCAATAACGTACACCGTGACAAGAGAATTTTATGTATAAGATCGATAACATTATGTAGGTACTTACCCTTAAATTGCAAAGAAATAAATGATTTGATTTAATTTGATCTTTAATATTGCAGGACTTATCTCGTTACAAATCATCAATACCACGGCTGGTTGTATTATCTGGTAGACAGGAGTCATCTATGGAAAAGATATTTGCAAGTTTAAAATCACAGAATGTGGATCCTGAACAGTTAGCATTACTTCACAATATACATTCCAAAAACATCGCCGGCCATTTGGGAAGAGGTTACATTATACTTGGTACATGATCTTTTACTCATAGCACTGTAAAGTTATATTTAACATTCTTGTAGTTTTTATAATGCTCATACATAATTAATGGTACTTGCAGATACGAATGCAGACCAGAAGACAGTGAGTCTGAGTGAGAAAACTGATTACTACGACGACGCCGAACGGCCGTTGTGGTTTGTGTACAGTGGTATGGGCTCGCAGTGGCCCGGTATGGGCACGCAACTCATGAGAATACCAATCTTCGCAAGCGCTGTACAACAGTAAATATCACGTACTTTATGTTTTGTGATTTCGCTAATATTTATTAATAACTTATATTATTTTCAGCTGTGATCAAGTGCTAAAACCGAAGGGTCTTGATATAGTTGACATAATTACATCTTCCAACAAAGCCATATTTGACAATATTTTGCACGCGTTTGTGGGCATCGCTACTATTCAAATTGGATTAACTGATATTCTGCGCGAGCTCGGCATGATGCCTGATAAAATAATTGGTGAGATATCTTAGTTCACAAATTTCACAATAAGATTAATTAGAATAAAAATAGACTATCAGCCAGTTGCAGGAAAGGGCATTAATTACTAATGACATCATTAAAGGTTAATGTTCCTTTAGACTGTTGCAAGATCAGACATTGACGAAATATAGTTAATGATCCATTAACTTTAATTGACAATCTGTGAAAACACCCCCCTGCAAGGAATATCTGTTGCACGAAACGTCAGGTCTAATGCGGCATTAGATTTGACATTTGGTTCTTTAAATTTTAATTGGTCCTCGGTGTGGCATTAGTGTTTCAATAAGTACACATTAAGTATTTTTTGAGGTTTATTTGATAACTAACTTGTGGTTACTGTTATTAGGGAATAAAGAACCGGTGCTCTTCTTGCGTCCCGGGATTTTCGGGATTAGTTGTTGAAGGAATTGGTACTTTCGTGACTTTTAGGTATTTTCACCCACTGCTGTTATGTTTATTTTAATAGGTCTTTCTAAAGACAAAATCAATGTACAACTTTATAAAATATTCTTCGCGGGCGAATGCTCAGTTGAATTGCGGGCACGTATTTTTATTACTTTAGACATCAATGGTTTGCCAGTAGATACTATTATTTTAATGAGGAAAGTATGTTTGTATGTAAATGTTGGTTTCTAAATAGTCAAACGTCTGTGGTTTATCTGCGTAGACGCGTGACTTTAAATATCTCCAAAGAAAGCAGGTAATACAACATCACGCCATCGTAGAAGTCAGCTCACAGGTCCACTCCTAAACTGGCAACCGTCCATTTTCGGGACGATAGTCATACTGCCCGACATACATTTAAACAAATGAGGGTGAATGTGTTACATAATATACTCTTACTCAAAACTATTTTAATCTGTTCGGGACAGAATGAGCTAGCAAATAATGCCAAAAAAATTTGTTTGTCAAAAATTGAATCTAAACAAGTTGACAGCTTGACAGCTTTAAATGAGTTTCGTTTCGTTGGTCTACATATTTACTTATCGGGTAGACACTAGATGAATTACAACATTTTTTAATGTGTGCAAACAAAATATTACACACAATAAAAAAATAATTAATTTTATAAGTTTCTTTATAGAATAGTTAGTTATAATATTAGTATTTTTTTTTAAATATTTAAGAAATAATAAACGAAACTTGCAAATACGAAACGCACTCGATCATTCAGTTACTTCTCATTCATTGTTCATTTAAAATTTTAAAGACGTCATTACTTAATTAATGATACTAGCACATTTAATGGATGTTCTTGCAACGGATTTAATTTAATGATGTCATCAATTTTAATGTTTCATTAACTAAATCGTAATTAAATATGATATTCTTGCAACTGGGTGTATAATAACAAAGTCAAACTCATTCATTAAGGTCATGTGAGTGATATTTATGAACTAAATAGTAATCAGAAACCCGAAAAGCCTATCATCATTATCATATCAGCAGAAAGACGTGCACTAACCAATCATATTTATATTCCTGGTTTTATTACTTTTATCGATATTATTTTTGTATGCGTAAAACACTACCGTACTGTGCTATCTCTGTCGCTCTTGTGCATTTCTGCTCAATAATTCTTAATTTATCTTGCACATTTCTGACATTTCTTCTGGAGAAGGAAAACATTGTTTTCACGCAGTAAACAGGCTGGTATTATTGTTATTATTAATCAAAAATCAGCATAATATCGTATTTTTCTGATAGCATGCTAATACTAATACTATTCCATTTAGCCCGGTTGTTAAAGATCTTGGGCTGCTCATCGACTCTAATATTAATTGGCAAGCTCAAGTTACCAGTGTCAGTCAAAGAGTTACGGGTACCCTACGTCACTTATACTGCCTGAAGAACTTCCTTTTAATTAAAACCAAAACGATGATTGTGCTGACTTTAATTATTCCTCTGATCGGTTATGGTGATGTATTTTATTTTAAACTAAATGCGGATCTGCTCAATAAATACGACCGACATCTCAATAACTGCATTCGATTTAACGGTAGTAGATCCACGCTGGTTTCAGCATGAATGGGCCGGATCGTCCGGGGAAGCACTACCCTCTCATAGAAGATCGACGTTAGAGTACTAGTATTCGTACTACTGCGTTTCGTTCGGTGAGTGAGAGTGCCGGAGGCCCAATTTCTCCGCTTTCCTCTTTCCTCACCTCCCTCACTCCCTACCCCTAACCCCATTCCCAGCCGCCATTGTGGAGGCCACCATACCAGCAGTTTAAAACGATGGCCTTTGGTATGGTGGCCACCACTTCTGGATTCCACTGACTGCTTACCATCAGGCGGGGTGGAGTCACTTTGGTAGGCTAATATAAAAAAAAATATTCTTCGTAAATATGATAATATATTTCTTCCTATCGCTCTGAGCTTAAATGGTTTCCCATACGGCAGCGTCGAAATTTACAAGCCCTTACAACTCTTTTTTCGTTTTTTACATTCTCCCTCAGTTCCTAGTTATTTATATTCCTACTTCCAATATTTACATTCATTACATGAAATAATACTTCGGTCCTCGAACAATCTTCTTTTATCATAGTGTCTCTCTCACATCACTGATTATTTCATACACTCTTCCTTCTTTATTCAATCTGTTTTACTTTGGAACGCGTTTTCTTTCGAGATCAGGATGGTCACAGATCAGTACAAGTTCAAACTCAAGGTACGGGAACTCCTCTTCAACAATTAGAATCTTCACGTCATTAATTTATATATATTATGTATATGTATCTATATATTTACCTTTATTATAGTGTGTACTAAGTATATAATATGTATATAGTGTATAATATTATTATGTAACCAGCTGCGCCCCACGGCTTCACGTAGTAAATCTACTTTATTTACTGCACCTACTTCTTTTATCTCTGCATCACCGAAGGTTGACTCGTAGAGAATGCTTTTAGCATTAAGTTCGCCTCTGTACTCGTGTAGGTGAAGTTGTTGAAGTTTAATAAATAAATAAAATAAATATTGCCGTAATATGTTTTTTTTAACCAACATTATACCACTGCTGAGCAAATGTCTCCCCATGGTTTTCCACACCTCTCTGTTAACATCACAAAGATATCAGCGCTCGTGTTGTAGGCATCCAGATCATCCCGTCATTGCTTTCTTTCCTACCACAGCGACGATGCCCGTCTTCGGGCACCCATTCGGTCGCAATCTTCTTACATTTGTTGGGATGCATTCTGCAAATGTATCCGGCTCACTACCATTTTATATATGTTTGCTAAACATTTTTTATTGTTTACCACGCTGTCAGTGTAATATAACAAGGAACTTTAGAACACAAACTAAACAAAGAATAACTTAATTGAATAATACCTCTGGGTTCAATTGGCGTATAAACCAAAACCCGACTTTTCAGGAGAGCGAAAAAACGATTTCAATTTTAGAAAAAAATTCATATCTTTTTTGGTTTTAAAGTTACATAAAAATAATTAAGAAGAAAGATTCTTAAAATTTGAAGATGAAGAAGGCTACATCATCAAACCATATCTATCTTCTTTAGTTTAGAAGTTAGCATGGGTATAAGCCTTAGAAAATACCTATTTCTGGTTTATACGCCCCATGAAAATTGAGTAAAAATTTACAGCATACACCTTATATCCTTTTTTGGTAAAATCAAGATCACATTTATCGATGTAAAAACTTGTAGCTGTAGATTTTTTTGCTATAAAAACCATTTACTTTATACATCAATGGAATTTTGGCTAATAAAAACAAACCCAATGCTGTTACAATGTGTAAAATCAGTATAATTACCGAATTATGGTTGGAAATGAAACTATTAGAAACGAAATCAACTTTGTTTTATTAAATAAAACAGGTATTATGTTAACAATTATGGCACAACATTATCAGTCATGAAAATTGCAAGTAATTATCAGTCTTTTCTTGACTAAACTGAAAAAAATAAAACTAACTTTTAACTGAAATAATCAAAAAAATAAAACTAACTTTTAACTGAAATAATCAAAAAAATAAAACTAACTTTTAACTGAAATAATCAAAAAAATAAAACTAACTTTTAACTGAAATAATCAAAAAAATAAAACTAACTTTTAACTGAAATAGTCAAAAAAATAAAACTAACTTTTAACTGAAAAATCAAAAAAAGTAAAACTAACTTTTAACTGAAATAATCAAAACAATAAAACTAAAAACTTTATAATTTAACTATTAATAGTAGGTGATCAACACACTTAAAAGAAATTAAGTAATTGAGAATTCAGTCTCTCTGCGTTAATTTAGTTCTAAATATTTTTCATTGAAATTTGACAGTAAACATTCTATTAAATTAAATAACTTAAACATTAATAACTTAAATAATTGTGTTTTAAAGTTGTAAACTTAGTATGCGATCAAGTGTAATTATGGAAATCCATGAATTTACTAGCAAAGAATAATAAGTAATATGTGTTACATAGACTTTATAGATTACAATACTTTAAAGGAACATTAAATTTGTACATGAACTTCAAAATACTAAAACTATTGAATAAACTATTAAATCTATTCTCCTAGCTCTTCTTCGTCATCTTCGTCAGTCAGCGTAAGAGAGTCAGTCACATTTCCATGGTATAAGTTCAAATAGTCATGATGGTACCTTTTAGGTATTATTCCATTATCACATAGACGTTTTAAATCTTTGTATTTGACATCCGATATTGGCAATCTATTTTTGTAAAGAACAGTTGGAGACATAGTCAGCATCCTGCAATGTAGTTAATGAAAGTCGAAGGTGGTACAGCATCATAGTTAGTATCAACATCTACTGGAGTTACTTTCGCGTCGCCCGTAAAAGGCACGACATTTTCATTCAAATCATTATTTTGAATGAGTGAGTTATGGGATGAACGCAAGAACTCATCTGTTTGGTTTTTTGTACTTGGTTTTTTAATAACTTATTTTGAAATTATGTTAATATTTTTATTTGTGATACTGTTTATAAAAGGATTAATCGGTAAATCAATGTGGCTAATAATCGAATTAGGTAGCGGTGCCTCGGTGGCTCATTCGTACAGTGTACAGATTGCCACGCAGAGGTCTCGGGTTCGATTCCCGGGTCGGGTAATGTGATATTGAGTTTTTCTGACAAGAAACTCTCAGTGTTTACCCGTAGTCTGGAATTTTGCCCGGTACATGGCAACAGGCTCGCCACCTGTTACATGGGACCTAATATAGCTGGCGAAACGTGGGTGTTAAACACTTCTGCCTACCCCGTTTGGAATAAAAAGGCGTGAAGCTATGTATAAAGCTATGTTAAACTTTAGAATTAAAGAATTATTATTTTTATAATAATTATTGCCATACAATATAGCACCTTATTTTGTAGTAGTACGCGTTGTTTTATTGTGTGCTCGCGCTACTATTTAATTTGTGACTATGGTGTAAAAACCATATCTTATAAAGAGTGTGCTATCAATATTGAGCCGTAAATGCAGGTATAGTCCCCGTGGCCTGCAAACTAAGGAATTAAAACAAAAATATTTTAAATACAAGGGTGTAAAACAATTTCTGACAAATATCTATTATTTTACATCAATGAATGAGTCGTATAACCTAGTTATTTATGGATGAAATTCAAATCGCAGAGGTAAATTAATAATAGTGTGATTAATATAAGCGTATAAACTATTTTATAAGGTCAAATTGTTATGAGAACTAAAAAAATATTTAAAAAAATAGACGATTAAGAATTAATTACACCTACATAATTATTTCCTTTTTATAATATTAGTAATAAAAGTTTTTGTAATCAAAAACCATAAATTGTTTAGGTACTCACGTATTCACAGATTTCAATCGTTGTCTTTCGTAAAGAGCACCAAGCACTTCCCTCCTTCGCAGTAAAGCGTTCAAAGTCACTTTTTTATCGTCTTCTTCCATTTTACCAAAAACTTAGCTGTTAATTAGTCACTTCTATAAGTCAATTGATATTTAATACCCATTAAACTATTTAAAAACTTGTAAACAAAACGCTCAATAAAACGCGTAATAACGTCACGACAAGTCAAAACACGCAACATTATCTGTGCATCCCACTCTTCTGTTCAAGCTCACAATATGAGAAAAAGAGACAGCTAGTGATCGCTGTCTTCGTTTAAGAATATCTCGATCGTGCATTTGCTCAACCGCTGATTTTTGCATCGTCGCGTGTGTATGTGTGCAGGGCGTAAAACACTTTTTGCAATGAATATGGTTTATACGTCCATATGCTATTTAAATGATTGGATTTACGACGTCAATTTTAAATTATATTTATGAAATACATTTTATTCGTCATAGCGTAAAAGCCATTTACAATCAACGCAGATCTTACACCCCAAACTGATAAAAATCTTGGTCATTACATCTAACTAAAACTTTAAAAAAGAAACGTTCGGCCCTTACATTAATATTTTATCCTTTTTTGGGCATGATGGTCTTATTTTTTTGGGTCGTATAAACTCTTTTTTTGCGAATTTGAACGTCGTCAAAAAGTATATTTTTATTAATTTAATTAAAAATGATGAACTACTCTTAAATATTAGACGAGCACAGTCACTAGCTACGTGCGAAGACTAAAGCTTATTATTTGTCATTATGTGTAATAAGTTAAATTGTATGTACTAAATTCATTACTCTCCATAGTAAGAGTGGTATAATTACATACATTTAGAGATATTGATGTTTGTCCATTAATTTAGATATACAGGGTCTGTCACTAATAATGGATAACCCGGGAGTCTGAGGTAGTTCTGGTGTCAGGCTATAGAATATTTAATTATAAAGAACAGCTGTGGCGTCGCGTCGGACTGCTTCATTTCACCACAAAACATTAGAAAAAATTTACATTCCTTTGCATGATAAATCTTTCATCTTATCTGTAAATATTATTGTTTTTTCCAGGCCATAGTGTGGGTGAGTTGGGATGTGCATACGCGGATGGTTGTATGACAGCAGAAGAAATGATACTGGCAGCTTACAGTCGTGGACTAGTATCGCTTCAAACTCCACTCATAAAAGGATCCATGGCAGCTGTTGGTCTCGGATATGATCAAGTAAGTATAACTTTAAGAACAGCTTTATTAGCCTGTAGTCCTTTTTACTTGGATGAAATAGCATTAACATTAATGATAATTATCTATCTAGATATCAACTATGTGTCCGCCTGAGATCGACGTGGCGTGTCGAAACAATTTTGAGTCGAGCACTATATCAGGACCGGCTGATAAAATGCGAAGTTTTGTCTCTGAGCTGACTTCTAAAGGCATATTTGCAAAAGAGGTTCCAACTGGCAACATTGCCTATCACTCGCGATATATTGCAGATGCAGGTAAAATTATTAATTATTATAAAATTATTATTATTAATTAATAAAAAGACAAACATAGCAGGTACGAAAGTAATTTAATACTGGCATATTTCATTATTTAAATGATTTTATAGGACCCAATCTATTGAAATATCTGAAAGAAGTGATTAAAAATCCAAAGCGTAGGAGCGAGCGTTGGTTATCCACTTCAGTACCGCAGCAAAAATGGGACGAAGATTCTGCTCAATATTGTTCAGCGGCTTATCACACTAATAATCTGCTGGTACGTACGACACGAGTACCTATTGTTATTCTCCTTACCAACGAGTGCTTCATAAATTACATACATACATATATAGTCAACATAATCTACAAGCGTGTTCTGGTACCATGGCTGTGAGACGATATTAGACAAAATTTTAATATAAAACGCGACGATCTTTTTAATCGACTTCAAAACGGCGGAGGTTTTCAATTCGGATCGATTGTTCTTTTTTTAGACAGGTTGGTTACGTTTCAGACGTGGTCATAAATAAATTTGATGGCAAAAAAAGGTGTTTAGAAAAATTTTCGCCTTGACAGCTAGACCTGACGCACTGGTGCTGCCCTCTGGTGGGCGCCATTCTAGAAAATCTCTCAGCAATTTTCTTTTGTCCTTATACACGTGAATTATCCATTTTGTAAATTAAACATTAAAATTGCCAAAATTAACATAAAAAAAAAATATTTATAATAGTTATGTTTATATGTAAGTCTGTAAACTCGCATTTCCACCTATAATTTGTTCTATTATTTAAATGAAACGGTGAACTTTTATGAACTTTAACAATTTATTTGATACAGAGCTACTTTATTTATAAAGTAGTTATTTAATGATTTCTGATGAGTGGCGGATAGACTCCAGTGGCACTATCTGCTACACAGACGGCTCAAGAAAGGAACTGACGAAGCTATCTGGTTCCGGAGTGCACATAAAAAGTGTAGACGGGACAGAAATAAACAAGTCGATACCTCTAGGAAGATTTGCAAGTGTCTTCCAAGCAGAGATATATGCGATAAAAGAATGCGCGGAAATAGTGGAAAACCTGACCAGTATGGCAAAGGTAACCATCTACAGCGACAGCCAGGTTGCGCTCAGAGCACTTGATAAAGTGGAGACAACATCAGCAATAGTCAAGGAATGCAAAAAGTCATTAGACAGGCTGGCCCAGAAAACGGACCTGACGATTGCCTGGGTCCCCGGACACGAGGGCAACACGGGCAACGAGCAGGCGGACGAACTAGCCAGAGAAGGCGCTGATGAAAACCTGGTGGGACCGGAACCCCGGCTGCCTATAGCGCACAAAATCACCAAAGGAGTAATCAGCCATAGTATTAAAACAGAAACCAACCGCAGATGAAGATCTTCGACTGGAATGAGACAGTCGAAAATCTTCATCAAAGGTATGGACAAGAAAAAAACGAGTCACATCATGAAACTTTCAAGGGGAAATATGAGGCTCGCCATAGAGGTTATAACAGGACACTGTCGACTAAACAGACATCTGACAGTGATAGGAGTAAAAACTGATCCCAAATGCCCGGAGTGCATGGAAAACGAAGAAACAAGTTTCCACCTGCTGGCAGAATGCCCCATGTACTCACTGATCAGGTGGGAACTCCTGGGATCGGACAGACTGGACGAGGAAGACATAAGAAATCTGAAGGTGGAACAGATGATCAGATTTATCAAGGATACAAGAAGGTTTGATGGGGTGCCGTGAAAAAGCTGGATCAACCACACTCTCCCCAAGGGGAGAACTGGGGAAATGGACGAAGTGGCCCGCAAGCACTGCGGGTGGATCGTCCGTCCGGCTGCCGGCGTCCCCGCTGGAAATAAAATCATGTCTTGGCGTTTTGTAAAAAGCGTAAGTTAACTTAGCCGGAAAGGTTTAAAGAATATTCTTTCCATCTATACACTAGGTAGTTGATTAAAAAAATTGAGGTGCAAATAATAACAACAATACTTAACTCTATTCCCTACTTTGTTGTACAGGGTCCGGTGTTATTCGAGGAAACGTTGCGAATGATACCTAGCAACGCTGTACTAGTCGAGATAGCCCCGCACGGTCTACTTCAAGCCATCCTCAAACGAGCATTACCAAAAGACTGTCGACACGTGCCGCTTACTAAACGTGGACATGCGGATAATACACTTTATCTACTTGAAGCTATCGGCAAGTAAGTATATAAAAGTAGCTGACTAGGCAGAAGTTGTCTTGTCTAAATTTAAGTAAATTAACATGTTTAAACCTAAGTTGTAACAAAATATTACCTAATGTCAAATAATAACAAGCAAAATAGATTTAAAGAAACAAAAAGCTCGCCTGCCTTAACAAACTGAAAAGCAAAAAACCCCTTTTTTGTCTTGCTGACGCTACATTGCAAAATTATATACCTCATGTCACTCCCACAATTAATACAAATCTAATGACACCTCATAATATGAAATATATGTTTATTCATTTCAATTTAATTAACTGAACGTTAACACTTATGAACGTCAAAGTTTACAAAATGTCAGCAAATTAACCTACAGCCAGTTCGCTGACGAAGTAGAGCCATGAGAAGAACTGGCAAGAAACTCAGGCCACTCTTTTTAACCGCCAGGTTATTACAATTTTTGTAAGTTACAGTTTCAAGTAGCATGCAAAGTGACGCAGGCAATACAATTAACTCTATAGATACTTAATTACTTACAGCTTTCTATGTTGTAAAGAAAAATTAAAAAGTAAAATGTGTGCTTTACAGGCTGCCTCAATTTGCTTATTGCTACAAAAAGGTAAAGGCAACATGTGAACTGTGATAAATGTTTCTATGTAGGTATTATATAAACTGTTAATTTTTGGTATAAGTATAAAGTAAGATGAGCTTAATTTACCACAGGAGTTCACAATGTACCTCTATTTCACAAATCACAATGTATAATTTTAACAATACTAAGTATACAATTTTAACAAAACAATACAAAATGTGTACTTAACTGTTCAAATATGGCTCGGGCATCATGTCAATTATAATTAATACAAAAAAAAACATTTAATATACATATTATGTCAAAATGTATCAATAAATTAATGTCAAAAAATTATTTGATAAAGCATGTCATTCTTATTAATCATAAAAAATATATTATGTTCAAGGCCATTACCTGACCCATTTGGGCTGTAGTGTTCTAAATATACATACATATATACATACATAAATCGATAAAGACGTTAAAACATTGACATGTTTGTTTGTATCGTTTAATACTAAATTATAATTTCTTTTTTTAGGTTATACATGAATGGCTATACACCGAATGTGCAAGTTTTGTATCCTAGAGTTCAGTTTCCAGTATCAACAGAGACACCGATGTTGTCTCATTTAGTGGAGTGGGTTCATACTGAGAAGTGGTAACTACAAATCATATCTTCATTCCCTTTGTTTCATTTGTTATAAAATCATAACATTTGATTATACTATATTAAGTATTATAAAATCTTTCTCTTTAGATTCTACTTTGTGGTATCATGGTAGTATACATTCTATACACATGTGTAAGTTGAGCATTAAATAAAATACATAGTTGTAATATTACAATTTGTGCATTTAGTTTGGCCATAAATATACTGTTACTGATACAAATACTCTACTTAGTTACATTATAATTAATAACATTTGAATTTGGAATCTGTTATATTTGTATAAATACTAGCTTTTGCCCACGGCTTCGCTTGCGTGGATATCTATTTTCCTATAGACATTTTATATAGTTTTTGTAAAGTTTTCTCTACTATTTCTCAACCCCCATTGATAATATCCCCCATTTTACCTACACCTACTTACATTTCTGTGCGGAGTTAGCTCAGACGACATTGTTATGTGTATATTAGCTAATAGAAGCCATATCCGTCAACAAAACGAACATCTAGCAACTTTCATTTCTATGTCTATGGAGGTCGATTTTCAGCCCACAGTGCGACGTTTCGGTCAAATTACACCGATCATGGTCACGGGCTGACGTCGGGTAAAGAGGTATGGCACCTTATAATAATTTTCTAATACGAATAGACCCGTTTCACAAATATAGTTATGTGTACAAATCGTGTGAGTTTAAAATATTAAATATGTTCAAGATCTTTCCATGCAACTTTTCATCCCTAATTTCACCCTTCTAAAACCACACGTGTCAAAAATATTGATGATTTTTATTTAGATAATAGTATTCCAAATTTTTTACAACTTTTCACATAACAATTTCAAACAAATATTTTCACCTCTTTTAATTTATTTAAGCGGTGAATTCTTAAAACCCCTTTCTTTGTACACTACACTTATAAACACTAAGAATCTTACCTACCAAATTTCAAGACGCTAACTTCAAAAATAAAGAGTTTTCCATACAATATTTCTTTCACCATGGGCAATATATAATATTGATGAAAACATTTCCATTTTCATTCCAAAACGAATTTTCAAAAATATAAATAAACCTTTCTTAGTACACCTCTACACATTAAGACGAACACACCTGCCAAATTTGAAGTCGCTACAACCAGCGGTTTAGGCTGTGCACTCTTTGTCGGTCAGTCGGTCAGGAGTGTCAGGACAAAGCCTTTTTTATTATGTGTAGATTCATGATGTTTTCTCATTTTGGCGCCAACCAATGTTAAATACTTTTCTGATATGTAAAGAGATCTGATTGTGAATTATTGTTTAATAATGTACTAACACACATTATAATCATAAATGTTTTATGCAATTCATACTTATTATAAAAGGCTTTGTCCTGACCACAGACTATTATATATGAGAAGTCCTGACTGACTGACAGACTACGCACGAACTGCTGGTCGTAGCGACTTAAATGTTTAAAAGTGTACTAAGAAAGAGTTTTTTAAAATTCAACCCCTAAGTGTGTGAAAAGGGATAAAAACAATTGTTTGAAACTTCTTCGTTTTTTGACTTACAGTTTTGAAATCTTGCTTCGCAATACTTCTATTAAAATAAAAATAGCCTCATAAATATTTTTTACATGAATGGCTTTAGGAGGGTGAAATCAGGGATGAAACATTGTATGAAAAGATCTTTGCTTCTGAAGTTCATCATCATCATCATCATAATTATCAACCAAAAGACGTCCACTGCTGGACATAGGCCTCCCCTAATTTTCGCCACCGTGGCCGGTCGTTCACCGCCCTCATCCATCGGTTGCCCGCCACCCTTATAAGGTTGTCGGTCCACCTCGTGAGGGGTCTGCCCACGTTGCGTCTTCCGGTTCGTGCTCGCCACTCTAGAACCTTTCTGCCCCAGTGGCCGTCAGTTCTGCGAGCACATAGCTTGCAGAACTGACGGCCTGCCCATTGCCATTTCAGAGAAGCAACTTTGCGAGCTATATCATTTACTTTGGTTTGCTTGCGGATTTCTTCGTTTCACAAACGATCGCGCAGGGAGATGCCTAACAAAGCCCGCTCCATCGCCCTCTGAGCGACTTTGAGCCTTCGGATAAGACCCATAGTTAGCGACCACGTCTCTGCTCCGTATGTCATCACTGGCAACACACACTTTTGAAGTTGGCGACTTGAAATTTGGTAGATGTTTTTGTCATAGCGTCTACAGGTCTACTTAGAAAGGATTTTTTAATACTCTACTATTATGCGTGTAAAAAGGGATGAAAACGATTGCATGAAACTTCTTTGTTTTTTAATTTATGGTTTTCCAAATTTGTTTTGGGATTCTACTATCAAGTAAAAAATACTCTCATCAATGTTTTGACAGAGATTGGCTTTAGAAGGATGAAAATGGAGATGAAAAGTTGTATGGCAATATCGTTGTTTTTGAAGTTATTGTTGTGCAAATTTATATTTATTTATTTATTGAAGAAGTATTTACAATATTATTACAGATAAAAAACCCAATACGATATCATAAAAACCTAAAATTTAAAACAATTACTAAATAAATATACTTATTTATCCAATACTATACATTTTTGTGCAACATCCTTGAATTTTGACAGGGTACATTGAAAAATATCAATTTCTGTAGAAATAATATTAATAAGTCGTATATTGGCATACTTACTCCAGTTTCTGAAAGGCTGATCAAGTGGATGAAAAATGAACTAATCACCTGTTAAATCTAATGAGTAAAAGCATGCTAGAAGCATGGATAATTAGTTGAGAAATATTAAATAGACAGTTCCATGTTTTCATAGTTGTAGTTAAAACAGTTATATTTCATGCTTTATCCAAATCGAAAAATGCTGTTTTAAATATTTTTGACAAGGGCCATCTCTGTCAAAAATATTTATTTATAAGGTTTTATGAAGATGAAAGATTGTGAAAACTTTTTTTTAGATAATGTAGTAAAAAAATTGCATTTGGGCACTATACCTATATTTCGGACGCAGATATCTTTAAGTAGGTGAATTGGAGGATTATAAGAATGGGGGAATAGAAATAGTATGGGAAATAATGGTTTCTAATATAAATCGTAAAATACAGACACATACACAAACACACATTAATGTGTCCAAGTATGTTCTCAGTCGGACAAAAGTTTTTAAAATATTTTAGCTGCCCTGATAGAAAAACAAAAAATAACCTTTACAATGAAGAGCTTTGAACGAATTGGCCTGCCCATAGCGTCTCTCGAATATGTAAATAACATAAAATGTCTCTGGAAAAAACGATATCCACGTGAGCAAAGCCGTGGAAAAAAGCTAGTAGATTTTTTTTCCCTTGTTACAATATTTATGATAAGGCTAGATATAATAGCAAAATAACTTGTTAAATTTGACAATGTTATTATTGTTTAGGAATTTTCCATTAATTCACCAGGAAGATAGAAAAATAACTGCAACTTGTAGTAAAGTTGTAAAGTCAATTTATGATGAAGAACATAGTTACTTGCAAGGAAATGTCATTCGAGGTAGGTAATAAATACAATTTTTATACAACTTTGATGTCAAACCAGCATACCTGATAGTAAGTAGTAACCGTAACCTATAGATAAACTTATGTTTTTTAAGCATTGTAGAAATAAGTAACTCTCTCAATAATTAACTCTTTGCAAAGTACCTCTTTTAAAATTAACAAACAAAAGAGAAAACTCCTGAAAGAACGATAAGAATTAAACCTGCGCGGCAAGATAGACTCTTTCACAGTCTTTCAAGGAAAAATGAAAAGGGAAAAGGGAAAAAGAAGCGAACCGAGGAGGTAATTGAAGAGCCAAAGTGAGTGAGTGAGGACTCGCCGAGCGAAACACATTACCAAGAAAATTAATATTTTACTTCAAAATTCATGCAGAGCACTTCCCTGATCGACCCGGCCAATTTTTTTTAAATTATATTTTTATCCGACTTCATGATAAGAAAACCAGGATCTGATGATAGCATCCCAGAGAAATCACGGGAAACTTTTAAAAACCGTACTGACGACTGGTACATTTGTTATTTTATTATTTAAGTATTTTAATATTATATTATTATATTATTACATTATCGGTATACGGTATTACATTATCATATATATATGATTTCATATCTGTCAAATTCTGTGATCATAGTTCGACGACCCTCAAACTATGATCATAGATAATCACATAAAGTTATTATACCGTCATATGTTCTTCATTTAAAAATGACTTACACATCTTTGATCATATTTCTATGATAGTCTAATAGCGGCCTAAGGCACTACTATTTAGTGAAGGTTTGGAGTCGATCTGATGATGGAGCACAAAGATAGTCGAGGGAACTCCTCAACGATTCACAGCAAATACTTGGTGTTTTGACTTAATTTATTTCTGTATTATTTAAAACAATAACTAGGTACCTATAGGTATTATCAATCTTAATTTGCTATTGGTTCTTATAGTATTTACTTGGCACCAACTTCAAAATTATAAAATACTTATTTAATTATTTCTGATTAACTAAATTAAATTACGAATTACTTTGTTCTAAGTAAATTTATTTTTTATGTGTTAAGTAAATTTTTTTTTTACTTTTTAGTTTTCGTCCTGTTTGAAGTCGGTTTTCTTTTCGTTAAAAAATATTTTATTCAATTTTAAATTTTCCAATTTAAATTAATAGATATTTTGTTTAATGTCAAAGTTAATAAATTATGCTTCTAGTTGATAACAGAATATAGGTTAAAAGAACATTTTCATTCTAGTTTAACTCAAAAAAAAGCGATCAAGTGTCGGACTTGCGCATCAAGGGTTCCGTACAAACTTGTTGTCAATTCAGATACATTTTTTACAGCTTTAGGGGGTTGTTCTTTTTGCCCTTGGTAGGGATTCCTAAAAAGTACTAAACATGAGAAATACGTCCTTTCTATAGATTAACTACCTACTTATTTACTACTTTTAATCAGTTATTTTTGGAGTCGGTGCCAGCAGAAACAACAATGACCTTTATTTTATAAATAAAACCTTCTGGAAAAATAACTTAATTGATTAATCTATTAATATAAAGAAGAAAGAAAATAGATGAGAAAGATATAAGAAATCGAACGAAAGCTGATAGCTGGGCGTGAAAATTCTTATTCATTTGGACAGTAGTGTCAACGACGTCTGCCTCACGCGTCTAGAGATGGGCGTTTTTAAAATAACGTTGTTGAGCACCGATGTGAAAACATCGAGCAACGGATGCTGACAACAACGGCCATTCTTATATTATAGAAGGCACACCGTTACCGGCAACGGTATCGACACCAACCACCACAGTGTCAAAACTTAAAACTGGCAACGGAACGACACGTATCACGAACGATAGCGAGTATCACCGGCACCGTCCGATTGGCCGCTTTGTGCGTTGATTCAATACGATATGGCGGCCGGTTGGTTGATTGCTCAGAATAATACACAGACAGTATATTAATAATATAATATATCTGTAGAATAATAACTAAATTTGAAATAAAAACTAAACTATTAACAAAGACGGGTAGATATTTATTTTAAATGATCGCAGAACACGTCTTTCTACATCTAAATTAAAACAATTAATTTTCTTAAAATTAAATTTCTTTTATTGTATTATTAGGTTAACCTCACAAAAAATTCTCGATGTTTATGTATCGTTCAACTAATAACGATGCGCATCGCGTCATCGATGTCGGCAACGCCAATCCATTGCGCCGTAACAACCTAGAATACAACAACTCTATAGTCTATACCGGTGGCCGGCACCGGTGACAAAATCAACGGTGTTGGCAACGGATGCCGGTTTAACGACACCGGTGCGCATCGATGACAAAAAATAACGAAAACGCCCTTATCTACACGCGTCTGACCGCGTTCGGGTAGTGCACTCAGGCACATCCCACGCGTCCCGTACTGCGCTACTCCGCTATCGCGACGCGCCGCGCCGCTGCCCGTGCTTGCCATTGCCGCCCCGTAGATTTTAAAAATTTGTTTTAAATGTAAAAGCAGAATTAAAATCTTTCTTGGCTGGCACCGACTCCAAAAGTAACTGATTATAAATTGTAAATAGTAGGTATAATATAATATAATAATCAATAATTTCGTTGATTCCCCTTAAATGTTCTTTGCTTTGAGGTAATTAGAATATTATTTTTTACTTTTTACTTGTACATGTAGGTATAGTTTTTAGGTTGGTTTTTGGAAAACGAATTTCATGAAATGCTAAACTCTGTTTACTATGAACTTGTAATGTGTAATCTAAGATTTGACTGTTGCCCATTAAAATTGTAGAGCCTCTAAACGGTCTGTGCCAATAGAAATAAATTAAACTAATCTTGCGTGCTGGCTAAGGTCTGCAATTTTTTTTTTTCTGTTGTATTGATAGGAGAATAAATTGCTCGTGTCATTTATGTACTGCGACAAGGCTTAGTTTATTTATTGATTGATTTATTGGCTCACAAAACAATATACAAACATAAAAAAACACAGTAAATATATAAAAGAGAAAGCTAGTTTGTAACTCTACGTATGTGTGCACCAATGCTCCAAATATTAAATTACCTAGTTGTGAAGTTGTTGAAGTTAAGAAATTATGAAGTTGGAACTGCTGATACATGGAATACGTCTAATTTCACTTTTGAATTTACTGAGACTACTATTAAATATATCTAAGGTAGAATGTCGAGACACCATCTCATTGTATAATCGGCATATTCTGCTTACAGGGTTATAGGAAGAGGTATTATTCTTGCAAACTTGTAGAGAAATTAATCTTGGGTAGGGATTGCGAGGTTTATAATGGGTGATGAAGTTAAGAGAGGAGAGTAAATCAGGGCAGTCTATGTGGGAATGAATGATTTTGTATAAGCAGAATAGTTCGCTATATTGACGACGAGACTAGAGAGAGGCTAGTACTAAGAATACTATTGCTAAAGTTTTACACTTTTAGGTAAAATATGTTATCCATTCGCGGCCGCCCTAGTGGCTGCATGGGACACATTCTCGATGATCATCGACATGCCAAAGCAATCAGTATCAGTTCAATTTCGTGATGTTCAACTATATTCTCAGCCGTTGTTACATGACCAGAGAACGCTTAAACTAGAAGTAGCTATACAAAGGGGTACTGGATGGTTCGAGGTAAGCTTATTGTATTTGAAATTATAATAAACTATCTGCTCCGACAGACGTTTCTCTGTTCAAACATATTTGTGGCGATACAGAGAGGGAATGGAGACACAGTGCGAGAGTTGTCTTTATAAAAATAGTACCACGTACATACTATGACGGTATCAATAAACTTTATAATTGCAATACAAGAAACTTTTGTATGTTTTTAGATTATGAATCAATACTCCAGAATTATGACAGGCTACATAATAGCTAGTACCGAAATACGTCGAGAATTTTTATTAGCATACCATGAAAATCATTTTATCGATCATGACATCAAGATGACGTCAGAGGATATTTATCAATTGCTACATGACCGAGAATATGCGTACAGCGGCGAGTTCCGTAGCATAGAGAGTGCTAGTGCGTCTCTGAACGAAGCGTCGATCGCGTGGCACGGCAACTGGGTGACACTGATTGACGGCATGCTGCAGTTGAATGTGTTGCGACAACCGTACGATGCTGTTTCACAACCGACACATATCAACAAAATATGTATTGACGTTATTGAGCATCTCAATTATACTTTAACAAAATGTGATAAAAATGTAATACCGGCTATAGTAAATGACGTCTACCATATCACGAGGTGATTTATTCATTCCATCATTTAATTTCTAAATGATCGTCTTTGAAAAGTCTTTATAATTTAAATTATTTGCATTTATTTTCAGATGTGGTGGTGTTCTCCTGAAACATATACAATTTCGCAATTTGCCTGCGGCTAATCATGATCTAGAACTGTGTGTTCCTATTTCTGAAATTAATAATGTGAGTCATTTATTGTAACATAAATTAACGGAATCGGTCCAGTCGTTCACGCGTGATGCCGTGACCAAGGGAAATAGGAATTTATTTTTATATAAATAAATATTTCTAATCTCCCATTCTACAAACCCTCTTTCACCACCTACCTACAGATATCCCCGTAAACTTTTCACTACTTTCCCCTATTCCTCTCTCCCTTCTTCCCCACTCCTTCCATTCCGGTTTATCCCTCCTTCCCCCATCCCCCTACCTCCCCTCTCCTTTCCCCGTCATTTCACTCTCCCTTTCCCTGGCTTCTCCCTCATTTCCCCTTGCTTACCCCTCACTTACATCTCCTTTCCCCTACCTTGCCCCATACTTCCCACTCACTTCCTTCTCATCTTTCACTCATTTTCCCCTCACTACTGCCTCACTTCCCCCTCGCTTTACCCTAACTTTCCCCTCACTTCCTCCGCACTTCCCCTCACTTCTTCTTCCCTACCCATCACTTCTCTTTCACCCCCCTTCCCTTCCCCCTCTTTTCAATTTTCAAGTCGCTAACTTCAAAAGCAAATATCTTTCCATATAATATTTCATCCCTAATTCCGTCCCTCTAAATCCACGCTAATTAAAAAAAATTAGAAGTATTCCAAAACTAAATTTCAAAACTATGAAGATATTACATACCACCCTTAACATTTAGGGGGATGAAAAATTTTTTAGATTTTGTCCGATTCTTAACCCTAGCCGATATGCATACAAAATTTCACGAAAATCGGTCGAGCCGTTTCGGAGGAGTTCAATATCGTACACCGTGACACGAGAATTTTATATACTAGATATTAGATTATAATTTTTTAAATAAACGTAAAATATTAGTTTTCACAGTAATGTGCACCGGCAGCCTTTTTCCCTTTTTCTTCCTCGTCCCCTTCTCCCTATATTTTATAGTCGACAACGGCTTGGTTGTGTTTTCTAAGCATTATAATTATTTATAATATTAATTCTGCAATGTTTAGTAAACATGGCCAATATCCAGTTACTGTCACTTGTTACCTTGAGACGTTTGTTTACTATTAAAGTTGTATAAAGAAAATTGAGAAAAACCAAATACTAATAGTGAACTTGTTGTGTATAATTATATTATGTAGTTATAAATTTGCATGTATTCCTCTTTCAGATAAAACATGAAGTAGTAAATGAGCAGCACGATGTTTCAATAAAAAATAAGACGCTTCAATTTGCAGAAATGGGTAAACTAGATTCGTTTCAATGGGTGGAACTGCCTGAACTAGAACAATCAAATGTTACAGTCAAGGTATGTGTCGTTAATGCTTTTGATAAATAATTAACATTTAAGTACTGAAACATTGATCATGATAATATTACTGACTCACTGCGACAGAGTATGATTTCTAAGTAGCCTCTAAAATATAGTGTATATCAAGAAACACGAGAAACTTTTTAACAGTGATAAAAGTGCATCTTAAATGTGTTTAGTTTATAAGTAGTTTTACGCAGTAAAAACTAACGTCGATAAAACTGCTCAACATTAGTTAGCATAAGAAAGAATCATGAAGGTAAAAATCATTTATGTTGTAATGTAGCTCTGGTATTTTTTTGCACCTTACGTTAAATTATTTAATGACGTCATTTTAATTTCAAACTGTTTTTCTCACAAAACAAATTAATATACCTTGACCTATTGACATAGCCTTGCCCCAATTACAGTACATACAGTGGAATGACTCGATCGTAACAAGAGCGCGGTACGTATACACATAGGTACGCAACGCATACGCAATAGTGTATGTAAATGTATCCGTTAGGTACTTTAATTTTAAAGCATGAGCACATAAACAGACTGTCATACAGGAATACTCCTAGTAACAGACACCTAACGTTTATTATACCTTTAACGCCTTCTATATTTAAACTGAATAAATTATAGTTATTATTTATTTTTTTATCGCACGCAATAGGGCTGCACGCCAAAAGTATTTTAATTTCGTCTACATTTCTTGTAAAAATATACACTTGTAATTAAAAAAATCGAAACATATACGATATTTTTATGGCGATGATTATACAAAACAATAAGAATTATTTGCGTAAAAAATATTATAATTAATAATTTGGCCTTTGCAATACTGTACCTACAAGAATTTTAAATTCAACGTTAGATTTAAAATTGGTTATTCGTTGAATTTTAACTGGAAAGTTGTTTTGATACAAATTGGTGTTTACCGTGGAGTGAATTTATTGTGCAAACGGTAAAAATGAATGCTTATAAATTATTTTATGAAACATGAAGTGTCAATAAAAATATATGTTGTGTTTTGTAAGTTGTAACGCTAGAATATTTTAAAAATTCATTATCACAAGGTATATTTTAGGTACAAAGCGTTTAGGAATTTTTCAAATACAGACGTTAGAGTATTCAGTTATGCCTACTATACTGTATAGTACTAAAATATTGTAATTTTTATTAAATTGTCAAAGCTCGTTTTCTCAGTGTTTATAATAATGATTTTTTTTTTGCATTTCTGTAATACAAAAAAATAATTGGGCTACATTTGCCGCCACCGAAAATCTGCCGAAGTAGTCTCCAGCCTATTCAGCCTGCTGGTAAATCTGCCACTGGGTTGGCGGCTAAGGATTACGCGTTATGAGTGGCATCGTCGCAATTTGGTGTCATATTTCGTGGTTTTCAATTTTTATCATTTAATCGAGGCTATTTTTTAAAAATACGTTCTGTACAAATGCTAGAATTAGGTGAAACCTGTTTAAAGAGCGATAAATCATTGCGTTTACAATTCTTTTTATATACAAATAATATATTTGAACCTTAAGTTGCGTTATTTATAGTAAAATAACTGTAAGCATTATGGTTACTTACTTTTGAAATAGCTTTTACCTAATTCTAGCATTTGAACAAAATATTTTTTTTAAATATAGCTTTGATTAAATGATAAAAAATGAAACTAACGAATCATGACACTAATTTGCGCAGTGCCAGTCATGACGCGTAAACTCTCAAAATAATTTGACGTTTGACAGGTTCACTTTGCTGGACTGAACATGTTAGATGTTAAGAGGGCTACAGGAGTTACGTCGTGTGACTATGACATGACGTTCGGAATGGATTACAGTGGAACTACAAACAAGTATGATAATTACAAGTTATTATGTATTTAGAAAAATAACGTTCCATTAGTTGAACATATTTTATTATTAAAAGTAAACAATAGCATTGGCTCACATAATTTTTTTCGAGAGTCTGTAGTATATTTACCACGCTTATGGTCTGTAGCTCCCAGCATCGAAATCAGAGTACCTACTACACAAAACTGTCATAATTTGGCACCATAGATGGAATGCAATCATCATTTGTCGCATTAAGGAAATGTCGAGTTTCAGTTTGCCGCACAAGCGTGCTATCGAACAATGTTGAATCGCAGAACAGTTCTGTCGCACAAGCGTTCATTGCACATTCACTTGTCGAACTCACATAGTCACGTACTCGCACTCTTCTGCTGTTCAGTAAAGCTATTGAAAGCTTACAATAAACTCACATTATCAATTTTATCCGTTAAGTTTCGTGTGAGTTTCTAGTGAATATTAAACATTTATTTATTCGAAAAAGACTAACTGACTAACTTGCATGTTTCTTACATTGCATTTTTACAATTCTCAGTGGTGACCGTGTAATGGGTATAGTAGCTGATGGTGCGGCAAGTAATCGAGTGATCGCACAGCCAGAGCTGCTGTGGCCTGTGCCAGCACACTGGAGCCTCGAGGATGCCGCCACGGTGCCACTTCCATATGCGCATGCATTTTATGCCCTGGTTAGTATTATTTAATTAACTTTCAAATCAGTCAATTTAATTGCCTGTGATACAGGAATACTCCTAGTACAGGCACCTAACATTATTATACCTGTTTTGTATTAATATAAGGCCACTAAAAATTGTACTTTTATTTAAACTGATTAAATGGTTTAATTTGAGTATAAAAAAAAAATGTATTTTGCTTGTCCTACCTTTTCCCATTATCTGTGGTCGGCTCTCCTTGTCTGCTTCTTCAACTGGGTTCGTTCGTTTAATTGTATTATCTTTTTTTAAATTCCTGTATGTGGCTTTAGATAATTAAAGGTGCCCTAAGACCTGGTATGAGTGTATTAGTACATGGAGGCGCCGGTGCACTTGGACAAGCTATCATAGCCATTGCACTGGCACACAACTCTCAAGTCTTCACAACGGCCAGCGATATCTGTAAAAAGCAATTTTTACAAAAACTGTTCCCGAGAATTAAAGGTAAGCTGTATAATCTTAACATTCAATAACTCTGGAATACCTAACACCTATTACATCTAAGGCTTTGTAGGTATTATGGTACGGGCATATAACCTAGCCGGTATGCGGGTGTAAATAAAAGATTCACTCACAGTTAGTCCAATTGTATTGTCCGGTAAGTTGACCGCGTATCGCATACACATAAAGAGTTCAGAAGGCACAACAGTATATAGACAAGCATAAGCAAAGCACTGAGATTGAAGTAAAGTACTAGTATAGAAAGTCCAAGGCACAGAATAGAAAGATATAACACGGAATAGCATGAAAGGTATATAGGCATTTGCATAGGCGAGTAACAAGCGCTCCGCGTCGATGTTGGTGAACGACTGACTTGACCTCTGCGCAGGAGCACGTTCTACCGCGCCTTGCAGGGCGGCTAACACATAACCGCTATATACTAACTAGCGGGTCGTGACCCTGTCGATAGTTTAGTATCGATAATAATCTATCGACAAGCCGGTACCGAAATGATAGTTAGTGTAGATATTAAATTTATTGTAATAATAGTGTAAATGAAATGATGTAAATAAATATATATAAAATGTAATAAAATGTAAAATATGTAAAGGGTTGTAAATTGTGTAAAGTTGAGTTTATATAGTATAAATATACAGAAATAGTGTAAATATGTTAAAATTATGTTTAGGAACCCTACACCACCCCCCACCAGAGACCGTCAAGGGCGATAAAAGTCTGGAAACCTTACCCTACGACCAGACCGGGTAATGTAATTTTGAGGTTCTACTGGATCGGGGTTATCTTGTTGGACACACAAAATAAAAGCGGGTTTCAGGCGGTTTATGCTAACAGTCGTCTCCCTATTATTGAAAAGGATTTTAAAAACTTTATCCCCTCTGGCAAGAACTTTGTGTGGACCAGTGTAAGCAGGTTGCAGCGAACCTCGCGATGCGTCTTCACGAAGGAAAACGTAGTCGCAGGTTTCTAGTTCCTTGTAGACGAACACCTTAGGCTTTGCAATTTATTAACAAAATCTCTGAGTCTAGCAGAAAAATCAGATAAATCTGTGCTACCATTAACCGCTGGTTCAAAGAACTCACCAGGCAGTCTCAGTGGTTCGCCATAGACGAGCTCAGCTGAGGAAGCCTGTAAGTCTTGTTTGAATGCGGTTCTGATGCCTAGCAATACCCACGGCAACGACTCTGTCCACCTGTCATTCGCGTGGCAAACTATAGCGGCTTTTAATTGGCGGTGAAACCGCTCAACTAAGCCGTTAGAAGCCGGGTGATAGGATGTCGTTCTTTTATGTTCGAAGCCAGTTAGTTTAGACAAACACGAAAACAAAGCCGATTCGAACTGGCGCCCACGATCCGTTGTGATAACTGTAGGACAGCCAAACCGGGCAATCCAAGTCGATAATAGGCCTTTTGCAACAGTTTCTGCAGTAATATCTTCTATCGGTACTGCTTCCGGCCATCGTGAAAATCTATCCACGGCCGTTAGACAGTAACGATAACCTTGCGAAAGAGGAAGAGGACCAATCAAGTCAATATGGACCTGTTTGAATCGAGAGCGTGGTAGGTTAAAGGTGCCAAGGGGAGCGGATACGTGACGGTGTACTTTTGCACGTTGACATTGTACACAAGCGCGCGCCCAATCCCTACAGTCTTTTCGCACACCCGGCCATACGAAACGCTCAGCTACTAATCTGACCGATGCATTTGCGCCAGGGTGGCTAAGCGAGTGTAAGCTATCGAAAACCTGCTTTCGAAAAGGTTTTGGCACAAAGGGCCTGGAAGTTGGAGTACTGACGTCGCAGTACAGGGGCACTAAACTTTCAGGGACATTGAGTTTTTGCAAGCGAAGTGACGAACCGTCGCTTAAAAGCTTATTTAGTTCCGGATCAGAGGCTTGACCTTTGGCTAATGCCTCAAGATCTACAGGCGCTCCCAGTTCTTCGATACGTGACAATGTATCGGCAACCACATTATCCTTGCCAGATATATGTCGTATGTCCGTGGTGAACTGGGCGATAAAATCTAAATGCCTATATTGTCTAGGCGAACAGTTGTTTTTCCTATCGTGGAAAGCAAAACTGATCGGTTTGTGGTCAGTGTAGACAATGAAATGTCGAGCCTCGAGCATGTGTCTGAAATATTTTATGGCCTCGTGAAGCTCCTTATCGTATGGTGAATATTTCACTTGCGACGGGCTCAATTTCCTCGAGAAGAAGACCAACGGTTGCCATGTGCCGTCCTTGAATTGCTGCAAGACTGCCCCAAGGGCTTTGTCAGACGCGTCTGTAATGACAGCGAGTGTGGCAGTGCAATCTGGATGTGCTAGAAGGGCAGCGTTGCATAAGCCATCCTTACAAGCTTGAAAAGCTGCTAACGTATCACCCGTGAGGTTGATTGGCTGCGAACCTTTCACCGAACCTGTTAACAGCGCGTGTAATGGAGCTTGAGTTTCAGCTGTTGTTGACCGCGTATCGCATACACATAAAGAGTTCAGAAGGCACAACAGTATATAGACAAGCATAAGCAAAGCACTGAGATTGAAGTAAAGTACTAGTATAGAAAGTCCAAGGCACAGAATAGAAAGATATAACACGGAATAGCATGAAAGGTATATAGGCATTTGCATAGGCGAGTAACAAGCGTTCCGCGTCGATGTTGGTGAACGACTGACTTGACCTCTGCGCAGGAGCACGTTCTACCGCGCCTTGCCGGGCGGCTAACACATAACCGCTATATACTAACTAGCGGGTCGTGACCCTGTCGATAGTTTAGTATCGATAATAATCTATCGACAAGCCGGTACCGAAATGATAGTTAGTGTAGATATTAAATTTATTGTAATAATAGTGTAAATGAAATGATGTAAATAAATATATATAAAATGTAATAAAATGTAAAATATGTAAAGGGTTGTAAATTGTGTAAAGTTGAGTTTATATAGTATAAATATACAGAAATAGTGTAAATATGTTAAAATTATGTTTAGGAACCCTACAGCTTATTAGACGTTTCGCACGAATTCAACTGGCACAAAAAGTGCGAATCGACTCTTTTAAATAATATAATAAGAGTGTAATTCGTGCGAATCGTCCAATAAGCCACAGCTAACGATAAATGACATAGAATCTGTTTTTTAGGGGAGCACATTGGGCATTCTTGTGACTTAAGTTTTTATGATACTGTGATAACAGCTACAAAAGGTCAAGGTTGTAATATCGTCATAAGTTGTGTACAAGGGGAATTTAAACAGGTGAGTAGAATCTTGTAGTATCTTGACTAACTTTATTGTAATATTTATGAAATAAAAAAATTCTAATGCCTATTACGTAATTTCTTGTTTCAGGCTTCTCTTAGATGTTGTGGATTGTTTGGCATGTTCATAGACACAGTCCAAATTAATGAAAAAGAAAACTTTGAATATGGAATGTACTCCTTGGAAATGGATAGATCGTATTATGCCATCGACTTCTCTTCACTATTTATTCAAAATCAATATAATGAAATGCAAGTACGTTATACGAGTACAAGATTGATTACTAATTTTAAAATACCTACTAATGAAACAATGCTTATTATATCTATATACTTAAAGATTTTCTTAATAGATACGATGACAGATTTAAATTTAACAGATTTAAAAAAAATAAAAGTTACGCGTAAGTAAGGAATGCGAGAATAATTAGGTAGATACTATCCTTTCATAGAATTTTGACGTAAAGTATTAGTTTTCGTATCAATGTGCTCGGTCGCAATTTTGCTCGGTGAGTGAGAGCCCTGAAGACTCAGTTATTACCATCTCTTACTTGCTTTTTTCTTTTCCTTACTACGCCATGTCCTCAAGTTACGGTTACCTACCACTAACATTAGTAGATATATACAGCCCACCTGATAAAATAGACCGTGTGATTTTTTGCTTGTTTTGTTTGTTTTGTATGACCATGCATAATTGTGAAAACTAGACTTCACTGTGAAAGGATGACTTTTTCTTTCAGTTGAAATTATAATGTAGAATGTAGTGTTGAAATAGTTAATGTTTATATTTCCAATAATAAAAAGAGAAACAACAGTACTTTAAAATTATTATAATACTTTAGTACCTAATGAAGCGTATTAATTATTTAACTTAATCTAAATCGTAGGCTATACAAAATATGTTGAGTGAAGGCATATCAGCTGGATACGTGGTGCCACTAACACGTGTGACGTACGCCCCGCAAGAAGCAGCGCGTGCCTTCAGACTGTTGGGATCCAGCCGGCATCGAGGACGGGTACTTTTACGTATGTGTGACGATTCAACACAAGTACGACATAGGTACATAATATATTCAATGTTCATATTACTAAACAAGTTAAAATAACAAAATTTTATTGCTTTTTTATATTATTACAGACTAATATGTGATCCAGCACAATGCCAAGTTTTGTTCTGGGACAATGATGCATATGGAGTTCAATTAGCCGACAGGTTAATCCATCGAGGTGCTCGGAAGTTGTATATTAATTGCACAAAATTGACGGCCTATCTAAATCTGAAATTAAGGTAAAATTAGTTTTGAGTTTGCTAGGTAGTTTAGTAAAGTTTACTTGTATTTATTTCTTCGTAATTTCGTCTAAACTTAGAGTAAACTAAACTTTTTTGATTTCAGTCATTACGATTCAGTAATATTTTTGCAAACAAATGCTATCGAATCGTTTAGATCTAGGTTTATCTACTTACGTAACATAATACTTTCTCGGAATGTATGTACGAGTATAACATAGATTTCGAGAAAGCTGAATCTAAAAAATGGTTTAATTTTAGAGCTTGGCAGCGGCAATTTGGTATACAGGTGGTAATAGACTCTGAACATTTGACAAAAACCAAATCTCAAGCTACTTTAATAAACGATGCTTTGAACTTAGGAAACATTGAAGGAATATATGTTGTAATGTCAGATCCAAGTGAAAACTTTTCTGCAGTTTTAAAGGACTTGGATTCCGTATCACGATTATTATGTTGTAAATTAAGGTAACATTACCTTGATTTATTGATTTCATACGATTTATTTATATAAAACACAGAAATAAAATATTGACTGATTTTGCAGATACTTTGTATTGATATCTACGGTCAAAGATTTAGGACACGATGTATGTTTGTCTAGAGTTCAATCTGGATATACAGCGACTTATTTAGATTTATCAGGCTTAAATGAGGTTAGTAATGCAAATGATTGTGCAAAATAATGTTAACAAAAATAATGGTGTTCAAGAATTCTTTATTTTGACACAGGCAAAACCTATCGACGGCCGTACTATTACGAACATAACAGAACTTGCATTGTGTAACAGGCTACAAGAATTAACTGAACTCACTCAAGAAAACGTACCGACTCTGGTGGAACAAGTCGCTGATCTGGCTGGTAACATCATTAACCAACAGAATTTTTTTATTATAAATGGGAATCAAATTTGATTCAGTTTATTAATACAAAGACTTGGTATGTTTCAGATATACATATCTCACCAAATACATGCACTCATATTAGTTTGCAAGAATTGGGTATGAAACATCAACAATCACAGTTACTTAGTACATTTTTAAATGATAGATACAATATATCGTTGGCTGAATCAGTGATTCCATTCCTAACTATAGATAAGTAAGTTACAGGAATTGATTTTGTTGATTTTTACATCTGATTTCATATGTAACAATATTTTTACGTACTTTATATTTATTTCAGAATAAAGGAATTACACAAATCTGTATTAGAAATACCAATGTCAAACATCAGAGGATTAAGAACATTTTTCAGTAATATAGACCATGATACAATTGCGGCCACAGCAGATTTTATTTTATTACCAACACTTTATACGGATGATTTAATGGTAAAAAAGAAAATATTTTTGTTGATAATGAAGCAATTAAAATATATTTTACCAATTGTAATTAATATACAATGAGTAATAGATGATACTGGACGGGTGCGCAATGCTTTAGTTTTGCGCTTACCAACATTTCATTTTTATATATACCTTTTTTTTTTTTTTTTATTGCCTACAGTGGCAGACGAGCCAACAGCCCACCTGATGGTAAGTGGTAACTGTCGCTCATAGACTTCTGCAATGCCAGGGGCTTTGCGAAGCCGCTGCCTACCGTGATATTAATGCTCTCTTTAAATCTCGTTTGAAGAAGGACATGTCATAGCGCTCGGGAAACACCGCAGCTGGTAGTTCGTTCCAGAGCCTGCACGTACGTGGGAGAAATGAACGCTGAAAACGCACCGTGCTAGACGAGATCGTGTCCAGGTAGTATGGATGAACTTTGCTGCGATGTCGAGTGGTGCGATGATAGAAAGGAGACGATGGCACCAAGTCAAACAGTTCCTCAGAGCACTCCCCGTTGAACATACGATAGAGCACGCATAGAGAGCCAAAGTCCCTCCGCTGCTCCAGTGACTCCAATTTGTCTGTGAGGTTGGGATCGTCGACGATTCGAACAGCTCGCCGTTGGAGGGAGTCAAGTGGGTCGAGCTGGTATTTGGGGGCTCCTGCCCACAGGTGAGAACAGTACTCCACGTGCGGTCGAACTTGTGCTTTGTATAGCACAAGCCGTTGAGATGACGTAAAGTACCGTCTGGCTCTGTTCAGGACGCCCAGCTTTTTGCTCGCCAGTTTAGCTTTGTCTTCCAAATGACTCCCAAATTGGACCTTGCTGGATATTTGAACGCCGAGGATCCCAATGTCATCGGAGATACGGAGAGAAACTCCTTGGAACTGAGGTGCCATAACAAAAGGGTCCTTCTTCGCAGTGAACGCGCATACTTGTGTCTTCGTGGGGTTGAAATGAACTAAGTTCTTCTCACCCCATTCGAGAGCCCGCCCGAGAGAGCCCTCAACTTCAGACACAAGTTGTAACCGTCTCTCATGCACGGAGCTCCGAGGGACATTCTGTTGGCTAGTGTACCGCGCGTCACCCGTGCTGTCATCTGCATAGCAATGCATGTTCCTATAAAGATATTTAATGTGCCACATTCCCAAAAATGACGAGGTGGCATAACGTCTAAAATAAAAGCCCCAAATTAAAAGCTTACAAATTCGAAAGTAATACTTTGTCTTATTGTTGTTTCTTTAATTTAAATTTAATATTTTATACCTTTACTTTGTTTTGTACCGCTCATTGTGCTAGTGAGTGTAGTTTTTAATGTTTATCATCAACACAACAAAATAACAAAATTTTTAAACCATATCATCCAAAGTTATGGCCATAAATTAATAAAGGCTCGAGTTTGTACAAAAGTCTCATAAAAATATGTAAAAAATTGCTGTATTTGAACATTTTACTGTGAAAGTTTTCTATTTTTCTGTATCTTATGTCCTGATTCGAACTACTATCAACATTTTATGACTTAAAAAGCTAAAACGGTTGAGTCTAGAATATCCCTGTTTACCTACGAACAGCATTTCATTTTTATATAGGTACATCAATCATACCTTTACACTATTACTTATTCTTACGCATACATTTTTAGTTATGCGGGTTTGGTACTAGTGAACGATACCTGTGTATAGTACCAGGTATAGAGGGTAACCACCTGAGGTTCCACGCATTGTGCGAGCGTCTCAAGATGTCCGCACTTGTTCTACAGCCCGGACTTGACCAGCCACATGAGACTGTGAGAGAAACAGCACTGAGATATGCAGAGGTATTTATACGGCTCACGACCACTACAACTAAGATAATGTAATGGCAAAATTAGTAAATAATATAACTTTATTTTCTGTTAGGCCATGATTATTTTTTGTAGATACAATAGATGCTTAAAATACTACACACCCCGACTATGTTGTGCATTAGTCAAATATTTAAGAGTACATACATATCTAGGTATTTCTATAAACACTAATTTATTTACAGATTCTCCAGAAAAAAACTGAGCTACAAGACAATTTCTATTTATTAGGATATGAAAATGGAGTATCAGTGGCACTTGAATTAGCTGCGATTCTTGAAGGACAAGGTAATTTTGAACTAGATTGATTTTGAGGCCCCATAACTTTGTACGTGGTTTGCAATTATAATATATATCATTCATTTCCTTTTATTTTATGTAGACTTGTAATATATTATTTGCAATTGAGGTATCAACATCTTCACTTTGATTAGTCTAAGAGTCCCAACTTAGTTAACGAAAGATGAAAATTCGGTTGCTATTTTTTGTAAAAGACTAAAATCAAAGCAATTATCCATTTCAGCTTTATTATTAATGTGTATTTCATTTTTAAGGTTTGACAGGAACAGTGTTTTGTTTGGGATTTGCACCAGCTGAGTTACAAGCAGAAGTTGAAGAACAATTAATTGATCTCGGCACAGAGGAACAACTGCAGGATGCGATGGTTCGCCACATGTTCACTTTGATAGCTGGTGAAGATGAAACAATAATAAACAACGCGCTACAACAAGCTACTACGTGGATGGAGAAGGTGGACACGTGTCTTCAGTACTTACATGGTCGCACAAAGCTTTCATTGCAGTACATACGTGCCCTCATAGAGGCAGCTCTGATACGCACTGAACAAATGCGAATGTACAGTCCTCCGGAGTACTGCTTGCGGTCTCAGCTAGTGCTGCTGCAAGCCGCAACAACCCAAGTATCGCAACACGCTACGACGCTGCAGCAATACACACAAAAACCCATCATTGTTCACCAGCTTAGATCTCCTCTATCATATAATTTGAATGATACACAATGTGCATCTCTTGTAAACCGATATTTCGACGATGGTATACAAAAAGCTTTTGAGACGAGAAACTTATGTCAATTGTAAAAAGCCAAGTCAGTTAACTTTCAGTTAAACTTAAAATTCTGTCGTGTACGCTGCCTACAAAGTGGCACTGGGCCTTGGTTTGGCAGCCGGCCTGCGGCTTTGATATGTAGACAGCCTTAAATTAAAATTAAAGTGATAATAGTATATATAGCAGAACACTGAGAATACAAATAAAATTGAGTGATGTTTCGCTATTTGGAGGCCAGGTTTTGGTTGGTTGTGGATGTAATTATTAAGTACATTCTTGAATAAATTGTGTTTATAACCATATGAATTCTTTTATTAATGGTCCATTTCCTATAATGACCACTTCCCAAAACGACCATATTCCATAACGACCATTACCAAAATGACTACTTTCCCAGATTGACTGCGTCCCAGATCGTCGAGACTTTAAACTTAAACACACCCTGTGTTGTTTGTATGACGTAGGCATCCGATATGAAAGGATTTTCCTAACGGCTTGGAACTAGAAATAGCGTTGGATTTAGTAATGTTGGAAATAGGATTGGTAGAAATAGAATTATTACATGGAAAATATTTTTTATTAAAAGTGCCTTTGTTTTGGAATTCGCATCGACACTCAGACGCGAACTAGCTTTAGTTTAAATCATTATTATTTTCTAATTCCTGGATATGCTACCCTACTTCAATAGCAAATTAAGATTGATAATATCTATAGGTACCTAGTTATTGTTTTACTTGGCACAATCTTCGAAATTATTTTCTGATTAACAAATAAAAATACCAAACCGATTTTGATGAAAATTGATATGTACAATAGAATAGAATAGAATATTTATTTCGTATCAAAAGTAGTACAGTATACCAACTTAAATCTAAATTGTATATATGTATGTACTTAATGTATCAATTAAACACATTTAATTTTACAAGGATATTCAAAAACTGTCAAGTGACGGTATACATAGAAAAAGTCCTTTACCTCCCGTGCTAGTCAAAGACTGTGTTACGGCAAGGTAAGATTCTCGCTCCACAAATACCAGCCGTATTTATTTGTATATAAATCACATTTCATCATCATCATCATAATGATGGATACTTAATGAAAATAATTATATCGAACAAAAGATTTCGATGACAAGTTACCAGTATAAGGTAAACAAGTAGTATATGTAAGGAACACAGACAGTTTATGTTAAAACATATTTTGTAGGATGTTACATTTAATTAGTTCCCTTTCTAGTCATTATTTTGACATAGGTAAAATATTTTATCTTTAATGTTATTTATTTACTTTTTATTTATTTTATATATATATATTTTTAATAATCTTAGATTATGGTACTTACTTAATTCTATAGATGAATTTATGCTACAATATTTTATCTTATGACGAAAATATACAGAATGAATTCTTACTAGGTTCACATGTAACTTATACCAAATATATCAATATGTAGTAAATAATATAATAACCTATATTTTAGATAAATTTTATTATTATTATTAAGTGTTTATAAAAAAAAAAAAAACAGTAAATACAATAAGTATATAATTACCAAAAATAAATAAAAATAAAACATCGATACACAGATTACATAGACTATTTTTGTATTTGTATAAAATTTTCAGTCCGCTCATAATCCAAACTATACAGAAACTCCTCCAGTGCCTTTCTGCAGACAAATTTCGTCATATCTTTCAAAGTCTTAATTTTGCTAATACGATTGTATAGTAATGGAGCTAGGAAATGGAAGAAGCATTGAGCAAATGTAGTTTTACATACTGGTACGTCAAATATGGCATAGTTTGATCTTCTGTCAGATACATTTGAACGTTTTTTGCAAGTATGCTGCCTTAAGACTATATTTTTGATAAAAAGTTGACGCACTTTTAATACCCTAAACTCCCTGAATAGTTTGGTTGTAGGAAATCTATAATGTTTGAAATTTATGATTTTTATGATACACCTCACCGCCCTCTCTATTTTTATAATAATACTCTTCCTAGCACCACCCCAAGCTGAAATTCCGTACATAACTATGGACTGGCACAAGGTTAAATAAACTATTTTATTTGTATTAGTATCTTTTAAGTATCTAATTCTTTTAAAAATGGGAATAAGTTTACGTACTCGAGACTTAAGATTAGAAATATGGTTTTTCCAATTCAAATTCTGATCAATTTCAATGCCAAGATATTTGATGCTATTAGTTTTAGACAAAACAAAACAGTCGCAAGAATCGAGTTCTTCACAGATCTGAGTATGTGCTTTCAATTTTAGATCTAGTTGGGATTGTAAGTTTTCTTTTATACTAAAAGTAATATATTTAGTTTTTTGTAAATTTAAAGTAAGCAGATTCAAATTAAGCCACTGTGTTATATTTCGTAGACCTTCTTCAGCTGAGGATTTAACTTCTCGCCATGTCGAATTTTCAAACAAAATTACCGTGTCTTCAGCAAATGTTAAAACTTTGGCATTTGGTGTAGCTATATCACAAAGACCATTTACATAAATAAGGAACAGAGTAGGTCCTAGTACTGATCCCTGAGGAACACCATAGCTTACTTCGAGTTTGGAGCTAATTATATGTCCTATCTTTACCGCTTGAGATCTTTTACTTAAATAGTCTTCAAATAGTTTAAGTGGTGTGCCTCTAATACCTACAGATTCGAGTTTGCGAATTAGTAAGGGGACAGAGATAGTATCAAACGCCTTGGCTAAATCAAGAAAAACACCAATGTACTTTTTCTTGCAGTCAAGAGCTTTCACCATATTAGAAACCAAGTCCTCAATTGCATCTGCAGTCGACTTGTTCTTTCTAAAACCGAATTGGTTTTTAGAAAGAATATTATTTTTATTTAAATAATTTATGAGCCTGTTATTAATGATCTTTTCCAGAACTTTAGCCAAAGTAGGCAATAGACATATCGGTCGATAATTGTTAACACTGTCTCTATCCCCTGACTTGCAAATAGGTACGACAATGGAGTCTTTTAAAGCATTTGGAAAAACTCTCGAAGACAGACACAAATTAAAAATGTGTGTTAAGGGTGTAACTATGTTATTAATGACCTTTTTTAGGAATATAGATGATATACCATCCCAACCTGTAGAATTTGTATTCTTTAATGACATAACCAACTTACGTACTTCCAGTGCATCGGTTTCTAGCATCACGAATGAATTTAGCGGTACACTACTAGTATTACATCTAAAATTTCGAACCAGATCATCTTCTGTTAGATTTAATTTATGCAAAATATCCCCTGATAAATTTGAACCTATATTATTAAAATACTTATTTACATGTTCGACTGATTCCTAAGGCGTTAGTTTTACTTGTAATAATTCTAATGGAACTTGGGATACCTTTGATCTTAAATTACATACGCGCTTTATTACATGCCAAGTTTTTTTTATATCACTCTTGCTATCCTTTAATTCACATTTGTCGTATTAGTTTTTTAAATTGTGTAGAATGTTGTTGCAGTGATTTCTGTACCGTTTATAGGTAGTTGCCAAGTCTTTATCATTAGGTGACTTTAATTGTCTTTTATGCAATGTATCCCTAAATCTCATGCACCGTAAGAGACCAGGTGTTAGCCACGGTTGGGATGTTCGCTGTCTATTTGGTATTGTATCTAAGGTAGTGCATTTTTTAATTATATAAGTTATTGTCTTAATAAATATCTCCATAGCATCATTAGGCTGTTCCATCAAAAGTAAGTTAGTCCAATCAAATTCTTCTAGTAGTTTATAGGCTTTGTTATAATTAATTCGTTGAATAGTCTTTTTTTGATTATTGTTTTTACATGGGAGTATCAGAGGAACACTAAAATAAATACAACTATGATCAGTTACAGATGTTTCACAGACAACAGTTAATGTTTTTGCCTTAGATTTTACAAAACAGTGATCTAGGCAGCTATTAATACGAGTAGGAAATAAATGAATGGGATAAAGACAGTGACTGGCAAGAAGATCCAAGTATTCATCGGATATGTTACTGTCATTTTTTGTACTAATATTAGTAACTGGTGATATCAAATCACCAGTTAATAAATATTGGGCACATGTTTGAGATCAGTCAGGAGTTCATCTAAGGATTTAATGAAGTTATATAATGAAGTGAAAGACGGTGATCGGTCACCGTCTTTCACTTCATTCAACTTGGCAACTACCTATAAACGGTACAGAAATCACTGCAACAACATTCTACACAATTTAAAAAACTAATACGACAAATGTGAATTAAAGGATAGCAAGAGTGATATAAAAAAAACTTGGCATGTAATAAAGCGCGTATGTAATTTAAGATCAAAGGTATCCCAAGTTCCATTAGAATTATTACAAGTAAAACTAACGCCTTAGGAATCAGTCGAACATGTAAATAAGTATTTTAATAATATAGGTTCAAATTTATCAGGGGATATTTTGCATAAATTAAATCTAACAGAAGATGATCTGGTTCGAAATTTTAGATGTAATACTAGTAGTGTACCGCTAAATTCATTCGTGATGCTAGAAACCGATGCACTGGAAGTACGTAAGTTGGTTATGTCATTAAAGAATACAAATTCTACAGGTTGGGATGGTATATCATCTATATTCCTAAAAAAGGTCATTAATAACATAGTTACACCCTTAACACACATTTTTAATTTGTGTCTGTCTTCGAGAGTTTTTCCAAATGCTTTAAAAGACTCCATTGTCGTACCTATTTGCAAGTCAGGGGATAGAGACAGTGTTAACAATTATCGACCGATATGTCTATTGCCTACTTTGGCTAAAGTTCTGGAAAAGATCATTAATAACAGGCTCATAAATTATTTAAATAAAAATAATATTCTTTCTAAAAACCAATTCGGTTTTAGAAAGAACAAGTCGACTGCAGATGCAATTGAGGACTTGGTTTCTAATATGGTGAAAGCTCTTGACTGCAAGAAAAAGTACATTGGTGTTTTTCTTGATTTAGCCAAGGCGTTTGATACTATCTCTGTCCCCTTACTAATTCGCAAACTCGAATCTGTAGGTATTAGAGGCACACCACTTAAACTATTTGAAGACTATTTAAGTAAAAGATCTCAAGCGGTAAAGATAGGACATATAATTAGCTCCAAACTCGAAGTAAGCTATGGTGTTCCTCAGGGATCAGTACTAGGACCTACTCTGTTCCTTATTTATGTAAATGGTCTTTGTGATATAGCTACACCAAATGCCAAAGTTTTAACATTTGCTGAAGGCACGGTAATTTTGTTTGAAAATTCGACATGGCGAGAAGTTAAATCCTCAGCTGAAGAAGGTCTACGAAATATAACACAGTGGCTTAATTTGAATCTGCTTACTTTAAATTTACAAAAAACTAAATATATTACTTTTAGTATAAAAGAAAACTTACAATCCCAACTAGATCTAAAATTGAAAGCACATACTCAGATCTGTGAAGAACTCGATTCTTGCGACTGTTTTGTTTTGTCTAAAACTAATAGCATCAAATATCTTGGCATTGAAATTGATCAGAATTTGAATTGGAAAAACCATATTTCTAATCTTAAGTCTCGAGTACGTAAACTTATTCCCATTTTTAAAAGAATTAGATACTTAAAAGATACTAATACAAATAAAATAGTTTATTTAACCTTGTGCCAGTCCATAGTTATGTACGGAATTTCAGCTTGGGGTGGTGCTAGGAAGAGTATTATTATAAAAATAGAGAGGGCGGTGAGGTGTATCATAAAAATCATAAATTTCAAACATTATAGATTTCCTACAACCAAACTATTCAGGGAGTTTAGGGTATTAAAAGTGCGTCAACTTTTTATCAAAAATATAGTCTTAAGGCAGCATACTTGCAAAAAACGTTCAAATGTATCTGACAGAAGATCAAACTATGCCATATTTGACGTACCAGTATGTAAAACTACATTTGCTCAATGCTTCTTCCATTTCCTAGCTCCATTACTATACAATCGTATTAGCAAAATTAAGACTTTGAAAGATATGACGAAATTTGTCTGCAGAAAGGCACTGGAGGAGTTTCTGTATAGTTTGGATTATGAGCGGACTGAAAATTTTATACAAATACAAAAATAGTCTATGTAATCTGTGTATCGATGTTTTATTTTTATTTATTTTTGGTAATTATATACTTATTGTATTTACTGTTTTTTTTTTTTTTATAAACACTTAATAATAATAATAAAATTTATCTAAAATATAGGTTATTATATTATTTACTACATATTGATATATTTGGTATAAGTTACATGTGAACCTAGTAAGAATTCATTCTGTATATTTTCGTCATAAGATAAAATATTGTAGCATAAATTCATCTATAGAATTAAGTAAGTACCATAATCTAAGATTATTAAAAATATATATATATAAAATAAATAAAAAGTAAATAAATAACATTAAAGATAAAATATTTTACCTATGTCAAAATAATGACTAGAAAGGGAACTAATTAAATGTAACATCCTACAAAATATGTTTTAACATAAACTGTCTGTGTTCCTTACATATACTACTTGTTTACCTTATACTGGTAACTTGTCATCGAAATCTTTTGTTCGATATAATTATTTTCATTAAGTATCCATCATTATGATGATGATGATGAAATGTGATTTATATACAAATAAATACGGCTGGTATTTGTGGAGCGAGAATCTTACCTTGCCGTAACACAGTCTTTGACTAGCACGGGAGGTAAAGGACTTTTTCTATGTATACCGTCACTTGACAGTTTTTGAATATCCTTGTAAAATTAAATGTGTTTAATTGATACATTAAGTACATACATATATACAATTTAGATTTAAGTTGGTATACTGTACTACTTTTGATACGAAATAAATATTCTATTCTATTCTATTGTACATATCAATTTTCATCAAAATCGGTTTGGTATTTTTATTTGTTAATCAGAAAATAATTTCGAAGATTGTGCCAAGTAAAACAATAACTAGGTACCTATAGATATTATCAATCTTAATTTGCTATTGAAGTAGGGTAGCATATCCAGGAATTAGAAAATAATAATGATTTAAACTAAAGCTAGTTCGCGTCTGAGTGTCGATGCGAATTCCAAAACAAAGGCACTTTTAATAAAAAATATTTTCCATGTAATAATTCTATTTCTACCAATCCTATTTCCAACATTACTAAATCCAACGCTATTTCTAGTTCCAAGCCGTTAGGAAAATCCTTTCATATCGGATGCCTACGTCATACAAACAACACAGGGTGTGTTTAAGTTTAAAGTCTCGACGATCTGGGACGCAGTCAATCTGGGAAAGTAGTCATTTTGGTAATGGTCGTTATGGAATATGGTCGTTTTGGGAAGTGGTCATTATAGGAAATGGACCATTAATAAAAGAATTCATATGGTTATAAACACAATTTATTCAAGAATGTACTTAATAATTACATCCACAACCAACCAAAACCTGGCCTCCAAATAGCGAAACATCACTCAATTTTATTTGTATTCTCAGTGTTCTGCTATATATACTATTATCACTTTAATTTTAATTTAAGGCTGTCTACATATCAAAGCCGCAGGCCGGCTGCCAAACCAAGGCCCAGTGCCACTTTGTAGGCAGCGTACACGACAGAATTTTAAGTTTAACTGAAAGTTAACTGACTTGGCTTTTTACAATTGACATAAGTTTCTCGTCTCAAAAGCTTTTTGTATACCATCGTCGAAATATCGGTTTACAAGAGATGCACATTGTGTATCATTCAAATTATATGATAGAGGAGATCTAAGCTGGTGAACAATGATGGGTTTTTGTGTGTATTGCTGCAGCGTCGTAGCGTGTTGCGATACTTGGGTTGTTGCGGCTTGCAGCAGCACTAGCTGAGACCGCAAGCAGTACTCCGGAGGACTGTACATTCGCATTTGTTCAGTGCGTATCAGAGCTGCCTCTATGAGGGCACGTATGTACTGCAATGAAAGCTTTGTGCGACCATGTAAGTACTGAAGACACGTGTCCACCTTCTCCATCCACGTAGTAGCTTGTTGTAGCGCGTTGTTTATTATTGTTTCATCTTCACCAGCTATCAAAGTGAACATGTGGCGAACCATCGCATCCTGCAGTTGTTCCTCTGTGCCGAGATCAATTAATTGTTCTTCAACTTCTGCTTGTAACTCAGCTGGTGCAAATCCCAAACAAAACACTGTTCCTGTCAAACCTTAAAAATGAAATACACATTAATAATAAAGCTGAAATGGATAATTGCTTTGATTTTAGTCTTTTACAAAAAATAGCAACCGAATTTTCATCTTTCGTTAACTAAGTTGGGACTCTTAGACTAATCAAAGTGAAGATGTTGATACCTCAATTGCAAATAATATATTACAAGTCTACATAAAATAAAAGGAAATGAATGATATATATTATAATTGCAAACCACGTACAAAGTTATGGGGCCTCAAAATCAATCTAGTTCAAAATTACCTTGTCCTTCAAGAATCGCAGCTAATTCAAGTGCCACTGATACTCCATTTTCATATCCTAATAAATAGAAATTGTCTTGTAGCTCAGTTTTTTTCTGGAGAATCTGTAAATAAATTAGTGTTTATAGAAATACCTAGATATGTATGTACTCTTAAATATTTGACTAATGCACAACATAGTCGGGGTGTGTAGTATTTTAAGCATCTATTGTATCTACAAAAAATAATCATGGCCTAACAGAAAATAAAGTTATATTATTTACTAATTTTGCCATTACATTATCTTAGTTGTAGTGGTCGTGAGCCGTATAAATACCTCTGCATATCTCAGTGCTGTTTCTCTCACAGTCTCATGTGGCTGGTCAAGTCCGGGCTGTAGAACAAGTGCGGACATCTTGAGACGCTCGCACAATGCGTGGAACCTCAGGTGGTTACCCTCTATACCTGGTACTATACACAGGTATCGTTCACTAGTACCAAACCCGCATAACTAAAAATGTATGCGTAAGAATAAGTAATAGTGTAAAGGTATGATTGATGTACCTATATAAAAATGAAATGCTGTTCGTAGGTAAACAGGGATATTCTAGACTCAACCGTTTTAGCTTTTTAAGTCATAAAATGTTGATAGTAGTTCGAATCAGGACATAAGATACAGAAAAATAGAAAACTTTCACAGTAAAATGTTCAAATACAGCAATTTTTTACATATTTTTATGAGACTTTTGTACAAACTCGAGCCTTTATTAATTTATGGCCATAACTTTGGATGATATGGTTTAAAAATTTTGTTATTTTGTTGTGTTGATGATAAACATTAAAAACTACACTCACTAGCACAATGAGCGGTACAAAACAAAGTAAAGGTATAAAATATTAAATTTAAATTAAAGAAACAACAATAAGACAAAGTATTACTTTCGAATTTGTAAGCTTTTAATTTGGGGCTTTTATTTTAGACGTTATGCCACCTCGTCATTTTTGGGAATGTGGCACATTAAATATCTTTATAGGAACATGCATTGCTATGCAGATGACAGCACGGGTGACGCGCGGTACACTAGCCAACAGAATGTCCCTCGGAGCTCCGTGCATGAGAGACGGTTACAACTTGTGTCTGAAGTTGAGGGCTCTCTCGGGCGGGCTCTCGAATGGGGTGAGAAGAACTTAGTTCATTTCAACCCCACGAAGACACAAGTATGCGCGTTCACTGCGAAGAAGGACCCTTTTGTTATGGCACCTCAGTTCCAAGGAGTTTCTCTCCGTATCTCCGATGACATTGGGATCCTCGGCGTTCAAATATCCAGCAAGGTCCAATTTGGGAGTCATTTGGAAGACAAAGCTAAACTGGCGAGCAAAAAGCTGGGCGTCCTGAACAGAGCCAGACGGTACTTTACGTCATCTCAACGGCTTGTGCTATACAAAGCACAAGTTCGACCGCACGTGGAGTACTGTTCTCACCTGTGGGCAGGAGCCCCCAAATACCAGCTCGACCCACTTGACTCCCTCCAACGGCGAGCTGTTCGAATCGTCGACGATCCCAACCTCACAGACAAATTGGAGTCACTGGAGCAGCGGAGGGACTTTGGCTCTCTATGCGTGCTCTATCGTATGTTCAACGGGGAGTGCTCTGAGGAACTGTTTGACTTGGTGCCATCGTCTCCTTTCTATCATCGCACCACTCGACATCGCAGCAAAGTTCATCCATACTACCTGGACACGATCTCGTCTAGCACGGTGCGTTTTCAGCGTTCATTTCTCCCACGTACGTGCAGGCTCTGGAACGAACTACCAGCTGCGGTGTTTCCCGAGCGCTATGACATGTCCTTCTTCAAACGAGATTTAAAGAGAGCATTAATATCACGGTAGGCAGCGGCTTCGCAAAGCCCCTGGCATTGCAGAAGTCTATGAGCGACAGTTACCACTTACCATCAGGTGGGCTGTTGGCTCGTCTGCCACTGTAGGCAATAAAAAAAAAAAAAAAGGTATATATAAAAATGAAATGTTGGTAAGCGCAAAACTAAAGCATTGCGCACCCGTCCAGTATCATCTATTACTCATTGTATATTAATTACAATTGGTAAAATATATTTTAATTGCTTCATTATCAACAAAAATATTTTCTTTTTTACCATTAAATCATCCGTATAAAGATATTTGTATACAAGGGCTGAGCATTGCGTATCGTTCAATAGGTCGCAGAGAGACGATCGAAGTTGGTGCACAACTAATGGAAGTTATGTGTATCGTTGCAGTACAGTGGTTAGTTGCGGCGCCTGCTCTGTGGCGGCGCGCAGCAGCACCAGCTGAGAGCGCATTCAGCTCGCCGCGGCGCTGTACTGTCGCACTTGTTCTATGTGCGTCAGCGTTGCCTTGATGAGAGCGCGCGCGTACTGCGCTGAGTGCGACATGTGGCCAAGCAAGTGCCGCACGCACGTGTCTACCTTCTGTGTCCAGGTACTAGCCTGCTGCAGCACTTTGTCTAGTGCACTAGCATCTTTACCCCACATCAATGTGAACATGTGCCGGATAACTGCGTCCTGAAGTTGCTCCTCTGTACTTAGATCGCTCAGTTGTTCTTCGAGCTCTGTTTGTAACTGGTCCGGCGCGAGGCCCAGACAATACACTGTTCCTGTTAAACCTGAAACATTTTATATAAAAGGATTTTTAAGAATCCCGATCCAAAGAGTGTCTAGGATTGGTACTTTGCTACTACGTCGGCCAGTCTGTCAAGAGTGTCAAGACTGACGTTGCTAGTGTGACTTGCACTAAGCTTATCAATATCGTAATTATCGAAATTATTATAGAAATAAATCATCTACCACTATAGTTTGCAATAAGTAGCGTAATCTTGTATTAGTTTTAAATATAAAAATATTAAATTTACGTTAAACATAAACTAATGTAACTTGTTCTTCAAATATTGTTGCTAGTTCAAGGGCCACCATTACTCCGATTTCGTAGCCCAATATGTAGAAATTATTTTGGAAATCTGTTTTTTCTTGAGGATCTGTGAATAAATATAGGAATATAAACCTTTACCCGTAAAATGTCCGATAACCATTTGCATTGGCCTTGGTATTTCTATGTACAGTTATATGTATATATTTAAAATATAATATATACATATATGAGTATGTTTATCTTAGAACCCATCCTATCGCAGAATATATACCTAGTACAAGCAGTACATAGGAGGTATAATAATATTATGCTTGGGTCTAGATAGCGTTGTATAGTTGTTGTGATATTTATTTAAAAAAGGACAACTTAATACTATCTTAAGATATTGTTTTTTTATTGCCGACAGTGGCAGATGAGCAAACAGCCCACGAGATGGTAAGTGGTAACTGTGGTTCATGGACGACTCTCGAGTCCCTAGCATTGCTCTATAAAGCCGCTGCTTACCGTTAAGGGAGTGGAGTAGGTGAAAGGATTGAGGAAGGTGAGAAAAAGGAAAGGGGGAAATCGGGCTGCCGGCACTCTCACTCACCGAACGAATCGCAGTAGTACGGATACTATTTTTTTTTTTTTTTTTTTTAATAATAATAATTTATTTATCAAGTTTACAAAGTGTACAGTTATTACAATGTGCATTTAAAATTAATACATAAAAAAATTATTAACATAAAATTATTGTAAGAATAGCTAAAATAGAATAATATTTACTTTTATGAAATTAAAAATATAGGCTCGAATATTTAACTACTACCTGAACTAGGTTAAAACCTGTGTTTCAGATTATTCTAATGTTTATGTGGACAATAATATTTGTAAATATAAAAATCTCACAAACTGCAAGCATTTTCGAAATTACATTATAAATTAAATAATCTAATATTATATCTATACATATTACTATCTGATTATTTCTAATATTTTCTCTGTGTCTGTGTAATTGAATTTCTCTAAATATTCACTTATCTTTAACTTACATATTTTGAAGCTTACATTATATATACTTAAAATCTTATTGAGCTTGTTATATAAAAAAGGGCCTAAGAATATATAAAATCTACTAGCGAAGGCAGATCTGGTTTGGGTTGTATTACAAACCAAGTCTTTCCTCCTCTTGTCTGGTGGTTTTGAGTTATATAATAGTTCAGTGTGTTGTTTTAGAGTTATGTTTAAAATGAATAGTTGTCGAACTGTTAGTACTTTGCATGCAGTGAATAATTTGTGTGTGGGATACCTAAAAGGGCGAAAAGTGGCTACCTTTAGAATTGCTCTTTGGGCACGTTCTAGAGGTAGTAAAGTACATTTTGCTGCTCCACCCCAAGATGTTATACAGTATGTAAGTACAGATTGACACAAAGCTAAATATACCTGCTTTATTAAATTATAATCAGCTACTTTACGTAAATTCTTAAAAATATATATTAATTTCCGCATTCTAGTACATAATAAATCAATGTGCTTACGATAATTTAGATTGGTGTCAAGTGTAATACCTAGATATTTGATGTCGTCTGTTTTGGTCAAAGTAGGACACATACATGCGGTGTAAGCATACGTTCGACATGTGTGCGCGTAAATGTTATTGTTAGTAATCGGCAAGCTAGTATTCCTCATAGTAAATAACATATATTTTGTTTTATCTGTATTTAGGGTCAAAATATTTGTATTAAGCCAATGACTCACAATGTTAAAGCCACTCTGAGCGTGTTCATAGACTTCCATACGTGATTTAGCTGTAAATAACAAAACCGTGTCATCCGCATATGACATTATGAGACCATTTTGAAGTTTCAAGTTGCAAAGGTCATTTATATAAACTAGGAAGAGGGTAGGGCCCAGAATACTTCCTTGCGGGATTCCAAAACAACTATTATTATTACTCTTACGTTGATCTTCTATGAGAGGGTAGTACTTCCCCGGTCGATACGGCCTATTTATGCTGAAACCAGCGTGGGTCTACTACTGTTTAATATTTTAATTTATAATTTAATATCTTAATTTATCACGAATAATTTATCATGAATAAAAATAAGGTTAACAAACAAACAAACAATTATGATTTTATAATAAAAACCGCTCAAGTGCTTGTCGGACTCGCGCACCGAGGGTTAATTTTATTGGTTTGATTTTTCAGAGCTGCAAGACGTTGTAGACAAGAGTATTCGATATAAATTTTAGCTTGATACTTCCTCTCGTTACTGAGAAAATGATCTTGACAGACAGACCTTTTATCTTTTCCTTTATCTCCTGTCAGTGAAGGCCGCCTCATTCTCTTATTGAGACACTTGCACCACGCCTCTGTTAAGGCGAACATTGTTATTAAAATAAAACACGAAATATTGCTGGTATATACTTTATGTTACATAATTATCATTATTATCTGTTTCTGTTAAGAACAATAATACATAATATAATTAGTTATCTGGTCACATGCGATCACAGTAATAGTATTCACATAAGTTCATCGTATCAAAGGCTTTTCTCAAATCAGCATCGAGATATTTGTTTACAAGGGCCGAGCATTGCGTATCGTTCAATAGGTCGCAGAGAGACGATCGAAGTTGGTGCACAACTAATGGACGTTGTGTGTATCGTTGCAGTACAGTGGTTTGTTGCGGCGCCTGCTCTGTGGCGGCGCGCAGCAGCACCAGCTGAGAGCGCAGGCAGCTCGCCGCGGCGCTGTACTGTCGCACTTGTTCTATGCGCGTCAGCGTTGCCTCGATGAGAGCGCGCGCGTACTGCGCTGAGTGCGACATGTGGCCAAGCAAGTGCCGCACGCAAGTGTCTACCTTCTGTGTCCAGGTACTAGCCTGCTGCAGCACTTTGTCTAGTGCACTAGCATCTTTACCCGACATCAGTGTGAACATGTGCCGGATAACTGCGTCCTGAAGTTGCTCCTCTGTGTTTAGATCGCTCAGTTGTTCTTCGAGCTCCGTTTGTAACTCGTCCGGCGCGAGGCCCAGACAATACACTGTTCCTGTTAAACCTGAAATATTTTATATAAAATAATTTTTAAGGATCCAAAGAGTGTCTATGATTCGTACTTTGCTACTACGTCGGTCAGTCTGTCAAGATTGTCAAGACTGACGTTGCTAGTGTGACTTGCACTAAGCTCATCAATATCGTAATTATCGAAATTTTTATAGAAATAAATCATCTACCTACTATAGTTTGCAATAAGTAGAGTATTGTATTAGTTTTAAATATAAAAATATTAAATTTATGTAAAACATAAACTAATGTAACCTTGTTCTTCAAATATTGCTGCTAGTTCAAGGGCCACCATTACTCCGCTTTCGTAGCCCAATATGTAGAAATTATTTTGGACATCTGTTTTTTTCTTGAGGATCTGTAAATAAATATAAGAATTTATACCTTTACCCGTAAAATCTCCGATACCCATTTGCATCATTGGTCTTGGTGTTTCTATGTACATTTTATTTTTTTTATTTATTAAGGACAAAAAACAGTTACATGCTAAATATTACAGAGGAGTTCTTTTTAGAATTTCATCAAGCACATAACCCACACCATTGTCCACGTGGTACATAAAAAATATAAAAAAAAAAAGCATACAGACTAATTAGACATCTCTTACAATATATATTTATTTAAATAGTGTGAGAGGGTGATATGTATATATTTAAAATATATCATATATACATATGAGTATATTTATCCGCATTCCGCATTCCAGAACCCATCATATCACAGAAAATATACCTAGTACAAGTGGTACATAGGAGGCATTATAATATTATGCTTGGGTCTAGATAGCGTTGTGTAGTTGTTGTGATATTAACTGTGGCTCATGGACGACTCAGAGTCCCTAGCATTGCTCTATGAAGCCGCTGCTTACCGTTAAGGGAGTGGAGTACGTGAAAGGATTGAGGAAGGTGAGAAAAAGGAAAAGAGGAAATTGTGCTTCCGGCACTCTCACTCACCGAACGAAACGCAATAGTACGGATACTACTATTCTTACCTCGATTTTCTATGAGAGGATAGTACTTCCCCGGTCGATCCGGCCTATTTATGCTGAAACCAGCGTGGATCTACTACTGTTTAATATCTTGATTTATAATTTAATTTCTTAATTTGTTACGTTTAAGGTAGTAGTTCCCATGTATTACCCACCCCCCATCATGGTACACCCATTGATACAACTGATTGTACCACGGGGTTTCTTTTTCCCCGATAGATCAACCGTACGGTGAAACAACTAAAAACATTTCCTGTGGTACAGCTATAAACCACTGACACAACTGATTGTACCACAGATAATGTTACAGTACTAACTGCCCCGGTCGATCCGGCTCTTTCATACTGAAACCAGCAAGGATCTACCATGTATTCCCCGTGGTACACCCATTGATACAATTGGTTGTACCACAGGGTTTCTTTTTCCCCGTTGGAACAACCGTTTGATGAAATTCTTCCCATTTATTTCGCCCTACGTGGTCGGTAACCGCTTGGTTTTTATATTGCTATGCTTAGAAATTACAGAAAATAGGTTACAGTTACCATTTACCATCCGGTGGGCCGTATGTTTGTTTGCCACTAAAGTACAAAAATAAAAACACACCTGTGAATATCTGTGTGCTGTTTCTGTTATAGACTCATGTGGATGATCAAGTCCTGGCTGCAGCACGACCGCGGGTATCCTGAGACGCTCGCAAAGAACATGGAACCGTGAGTGAGTTCCTCCCATGCCTGGTATTATGCACAGGTATCGACCATTGTCGAGAAAATCGTTCTCCAACTAATTAATCAAAAAATATAACATAGGCAAGAGGTATGTAGTGAAATAACAACAATGAATTGAGATAGACGGACTAGGTGGAGCTAAAAATCTTTATGGTAGGCTAACAACAGATTAAGGTGGTCCAGCAAGGTTTTTGTATCACACTAGCTGTTGACAGAAACTTCGCCCGCGCGGATATATGTATAAATAATAATACCAGCCTGTTTACTGTCCTAAAGGCCAGCCAGGCTTGCTCAAGGCGGATTGGCAGTCCGAAATGTCCAAGAAAACAGGACAAGTGTCTATGTAATTTGAAAAATTACATTGGCACTTGCCTGGATTTCAACCCCTACCTCGTGTTTACGAAGTGGGTACCTACTGCCTTCTCCACTGGACCATTTCGATTTTTCAAACTATTTCTCATGCCCCATTCATACAATCTACCATTTCACCTTACCTAAATATATCCTCGTCAAAAATATTCAGTACTCAAATGCAAATTTTCATTACAATATTATTTAAAACAAAGTTTTCCATACAGTGTTTCATCCCGATATTACTTCTCCTATAGCCAGCCCTGACAAAAATATTTTAAACAGCATTTTTCATTTTGGTTAAGCATCGATAAAAAACTTTTCTCAACATTAACTTAAAAAACAAAGAACTATCCATTTTATAATTCACCCACTAAACCCACCCCTACCAAAATATTAAAAACAGCATTTTTAAATATCCCAATTCTAATTTGCACCATACTTTCAAAACAAAGATCTTTCTATTCAATGTTTCATACTTCATTCTTCTAAAGCCACTTCTGCCAAAAATATAAATAAAAGCGTTTTTTATTTTGATTGAAGTACTCCAAACCAAATTTTCAGAACCAATAAAAAACCGGCCAAGTGCGAGTCGGACTCGCGCACGAAGGGTTCCGTACCATTTATATATTAAAACGGCAAAAAAATCATGTCTGGTCTGTTGTATAGGAGCCCCCTTAAATATTTATTTTATTCTGTTTTTAGTATTTGTTGTTGTAGCGGCAACAGAAATACATCTTCTGTGAAAATTTCAACAGCTTAACTATCATGTTTCATGACATACAGCCTGGTGACAGACGGACAAACAGACAGACGGACGGATAGCGGAGTCGGATTTCAGGGTTCCGTATCCGTCTCGGATACAACAAAGAAGTTTCATATAATCTTTTTCATTCCTTTTCACACACTTATGCCCGGTTCCTGAGGTACTTTTAACTAATTTATCGGACTCGATAATTGAGTAAATACGAATATGTGTAGAAATAAAAAACTGTCAAAATTTGACGATACCCAGAGAAAAGCGTTTTTTAAACTTCACATGGTAAGATAAAGTCCATTGAAACTGACGAAAACTTAACTGGCTAAATATGGCCGTTTATTGGTCACTTACATTGTATATATCTCTTTGAACGCCGAGCTAGCAGGTACGTACAAAAAATCTATTTTTGGCGGACACCATATGGGCGCGCCCCATGGGGCGCATAAACGTCATAGAATGCATTGAACGCCGTGGCGTTCATCATCATCATCGCATCGCACTAACTATCGTTTAAAGTGGACGTGTGTTTCTTCGCTTATTATTTTACGAATTGCCTGCATAGTATTTTAAACCTTAATCAGTACTATTTGCGCCCCACGGCTTCGCCCGCGCATAAAATATGTTTGTATCCCTCGAGAACCAGACTAATTTTCAGGATAAAAAGTAACCTATGTCCATCTCCGGCACCGAATCTATCTACATATAAATTTTCATAGAAATCGGTTCAGCCGCTGCACTGAGTGGTAACAATCACACACATACATACATACTCACAACTTTTGCATTTATAATACTAGTAGGATAGATTGAATCAATTTAACTGGGGTTGTAATTCCCACCCTGCACGCAAGGACGCTATCAATCAGTGAGAGTTACTGTGCAGTTTACAATAATGTTACAACTATATTCTAAAATGTATGAATAATGACATCGACGCCGGTACCTACACATAATAATATTACTCACTGATGTAACTTTTCTTTGAAGAGTTGGTAACAATATTAAGTCTGCTGTTCCAATCATTTCATCACAGTCAGTCTTAGAGAAAAATGTTGATAACCCTCTGATGTTTGATGGCACAACCTCAGTCACTGATTGCTGCAGGTCATTTATACTGTAACAAAGGAAGGCTTTGTGATAATCATAGTTTTATTGTAAATTTATACTCAAAATCAATGTGAATATTGAAAACATACTCATTTAGAGTTAGAAGAGGTATGACTTTTTCGTCCAACGATATATTGTATGTGATATTCAAGAATGAGCTGATTGAAAGTGATTGTTCCTCTGCTATACCTAATTCTTGCAAAGTAACAATCGCACTCGTGTTTGATGAAATTGGTACACCTGAAACATATTAGATTGTTTCTATTATTATTGACCATAATTGTAGTTTTTTGAAGGCTCTAAAGTCATAACCAATAACTCACTCCAACGACGGTTTTGATTATTATGCTATACAATATTATCATACAAAGTTTGCATTTTTCTACTAGAACCAGAGAATTTTATCTTTCGAGATAATTTGGAGACAAACATGGAATCTATTCAGACGTTCTAACAAAACTTTATTTATTTACTTTACATTTTCATTATTTAATTAATTTTAGGTGAGTTTGTATATTTAGACAATGTATAAGCCATTTAGAAAACTTTTTTATTGCCAATAGTGGCACACGAGCAAACAGTCCACGTGATGGTAAGTGGTTACTGTCGCTCATGTAACTCCGACCCATTCAAGCTGAAACCAGCGTGGATCTTTTATCATAAAATATTTTCATATTCATATATCAGTAAGTTATTTATAATATCATCACTCCATCAAAAGCTCCGCGTACGTCATTAATATTGACTCTATCAAAATCTTTGTTGAACTCAGCAATATTGTTCTTCGTCCAATGATACAAAGCTCGCTTTGTTACGCGGCAGCAAGCTTTTGTATGATTTCTAAATAAAAAATATTACCGGCTATAGCAGCAAGTTCTTCTAGCAGTGAGGATGTTTGTATATTCTTTGTTCGCGCGAGTAACTCTGTGTCTCTGCTGCATACCGCACGTTCTATCAATTCCACCACATTGCGACCATGCATTACTTCTGCCTGTGGTACGGATTAATTAGCATTAGTAAAATGTCTCAAGGCGCAATTTCCGTATGAAGAATGTTTTGCAACTACTTACATCGCTTAAACTGGACAGATCTAAATACGTAGCGGTGAGTCCATAAGTAGTTCTCAAGAGACATAAATCTCGTCCTATACCTTTGATTGCAGATATCACTGCAAAATGTCTGCAAATTAATAAATATTATATTGTCAGATTAGAATCTACAATTATTGTTGAATTGAATGCATTAAATTATTATAACGTGCCGCAACTACAATGCAAAATAGTCTTTAAACAAAATCGGTAATACGATAATTTTTATCGTGATTATTCAATTTCTTAGTGAGTTTGTGATAAAATGATAATGAAAATCTTTTCCTATTTGCCACTATTATTGTATGTGTAATGCTTTTTTTTGTCATGCCATGAGAAAAATGAACACCATTGGAAATCCTATTTATATTTACCTTAGTTGAGGACAAAATGATCTTGAAGTTGTGTCAAAGTTCTTCAAAAGATCTGTAAGATATACAGTGTTTGTCTTGACACTTGTTTTTGTTATAACTACGTATATGCCTTCAATGTTGCCCAAATCCGTAGCATCACATAATAAATCAATCATATGTTTACTTTCTGCTAAATTTTCAGAAGATACTATAGTCGTTACGCTAAGTTGCTGCCAGTGTCTAAAATTTTTTCAATATCATCTTAAAAATCAAACTATAGAAATATTAATCCTAAGTTGATATCAAAGTTAAAACTACCTACCTTAACTTGAGACGTAGATAGTTGGTCATTTTTGTACAATGTAGATACAGCTTTCTAGCTCCTCGGCTGATCAGTCTTTCCGCTAGTCGAGTACCAACGACATCATCATTCCAGAATAAAACTTGGCATTGATCAGGATTACATATTATTCTGCAATATTCAATAATAGATAATACGTAAATTAGTTACAAATGAAAGGAAGTATATAATTTTTAAACGCACCTATGTTGCACTTGAACATTGTCGTCACCCAAGCGCAGCAGTACACGCCCGCGGTGCTGGCTAGCGCCCAGCAGCCGGAAGGCGCGCACGACCTCGTGCGATAAGTACGTTACGTGCGACAGTGGTACCACGTACCCGGCGGCTATACCGTCGCTCAACATGCCTTGCACAATCTTTAAAGTAGAAATACGGTTCAAAACATCAGTAGTATTTTAAATAATATTTATTTAACTTAAAATTACTTCACTCACTTTCATTTCTTCATATTTGTTATTTGTAAATAAGGAAGAAAAATCAATCGTCAAATACGATCTCGACTTCGTCATGTTGAACATTCCGTATTTATAATTTTCCCGATCTTGAACTTGAACCGTGTCAATAAATACCCCAGCGAAATCGCAACATTTCAGGAAAAACTAAAACAAATAAATATAAATACACGTCGGTTCCTTGCGGAAATGTAATTTTTTTTTTAAATAAATCTACTTACGTTTTTGCACTCTCCTTTAACACAACTTATAATAATCTTACATCCTCGACCTTTTGTAGCTAACAATACGTAGTCAGAGAAACTAATGTCACGGGATTGCCCAATGTTTTCATCTATTAAATTAAATACAATATTTCAATTAAATATAATAATAATTAAACTTAATCCATTTCAACTATACCTATAACTATTTATACCTTTAATTTGAGGGAAACGTTTTCGTAAAAACTTCTTTTTACCAACATCGCTGACCGTTGCGAATACTTGACAGTTATGCGCTAATGCGATGGATATGACTGCTTGTCCCAGTGCGCCGACACCTCCGTGCACTAGTATACTCATGTTCGGCTTTAGACGACCTTTTAGAACCTAACCAAACATGTAATATATATTATCATTTTGTTTTCGTTTGTTTAGATCTGAACTAGGAAGATGTTATTGAACTAACCAGCACGTAATACGCGTGCGCATAGGCCAGCGGCACAGTGGCGGCCTCCTCGAGGCTCCAGTGCGCCGGCACCGGCCACAGCAGCTCTGGCTGCGCGCGCACATGACCGCTCGCCGCGCCACCCGCCACTATACCCATCACACGGTCACCACTGTTGATTAAAAATAAATACAATCTGAGAATGGCAAACAGTTTTAGGAAACTGGTTTTGCCATAATTCCAATCCAAGAATGGAATAAATAGGTCAGTAAATTATTTTTCGATCCTTAAAATATTTTAACAACACTGGCTGTTGGCGACGCGTAATTGTTTGGTAATAACCAAATTTGTCTGTGTAAATAATAGTCTTCACTTGTCATGTTATGTCGCAGACAAATTAAGCCGCCGATTACATACGTCCAGTCAGTAGTTAACGCTCGCAGCTCCCACAACCATGTAATATGCCGAACGCAGATTAAATTAGGTTAGAACTATGATCCTCTGCTTTAATCTATGAGCAAATATTTTCTGGTTGTCTCACCAGTAAGTAGGTCATAGTAGTGAGGCTACGAGGTATCTTCGTTTAACCAGTGTAATCCTATTTGTATCATGATTACCATGATGTCACATTAACACATTGATAAAGTTGTGACGAAATCTGCCCAAATGCTTGGGTTTGCCGCAGAGCGCAGCTAGTTTAAGAATAAATTAAATACAGTTACCTATAGGTAACACGTAAGAACGTGTTACCTATAACTTAATCGTGATAGACTTAATCTAAGAAGATTAAGTCTAAGTGTTCTTTGTTATCTCCATTGTAATTTCAAGATTTGTAGTTAAGTTTTCGTGTTTTATTTTTAATTATTTATATTCGTTTATTAAAGCCGTAATTATTGGATAGGTATATTAGAATCTTGAGTGTGTAAAGTAATATTATTGTCATGTTTAGGTAAATAATATGATATGGTACAAATAAATCGATGTCATACTTGTTTGTAGTTCCGCTGTAGTCCATTCCGAACGTCATGTCATAGTCACAGGACGTAACTCCTGTAGCCCTTTTTACATCTAATATGTTCAGTCCAGCAAAGTGAACCTGTCAGACATTTTAATTTAACACGTGAGTATAATCATGGAGTCATCGATATTATGAGCTAAAGTTATAAATATAAATGATGAATGAAATTTATAACTTTCATGTTTCAAATATTACGTTACAGTAAATACCTTTTATTTTATGTACAAGAACGTGAACGACTGATAATATTATTTTTTAATTACCTTCACATTGAGATTAGACCTTAAAAGTTCAGACAGTTCCATCCATCGTAACGAATCTAGTTTACCAATTTCTGCAATTTGAAGTGTCTTATTTTTCACTGAAACAGCGTGTTGTCCATTTACTTCCTCATAATTTATCTGAAAGATACATAAACTATGTGTACATCACAACTATACAGTATAATTATGTATAATATTTGTATTTACCTACATTAAAAACGTATTTAATCTGCATTCTAGAACCCATAATATCACAAGCTATAAAACAAGCTTACTTTTGATCTAAATAGAGTTGTGTTTTTATTACTATTCTCTTTATTTATTATTCTTTTTATTTCTATCTCTTTTCAAATATTAATATTATTATTATATTTATTAGGTAGGTATTTTAGTTAGGTTAGGTTAGGTATTTTAAATTGTAATGAATAATCATTACAATTTAAAATACCTTTAATTTGGGGTGACTAACAACACCTTTCGGTATTTCAAGAGCTAATGATAAATATAATTGAACTAAATGTTTCAATTAAATAAGTCATAAATTCCTCTTTATTTTTGGTAGGTACCTCAGGAAGAGTTAAATAGAAAGTTATATTATAATGAAACAAATACGTCATGTTGCAAGTTACACCAAGTAAGGGGTAAAAAAAACATTTTTCATAATATTTATAAGAAAAACTAGCTTGATGTTACATAGCCTTTAACCTTTCTCAAGAACTGAACTATCAGACGCAAAGGAAATTTATCAAATCCAGAGATTAGCGCGATCAAACAAAAAAACTCTTCCGCTTTATATAGTACATAGTAGTATAGATAGCAAATATGCATATAATTAATATAAAATAGATTCACTGGCATCGAGACTAGAGTACAAGCTCGGAAAATATCACAATACTCGCCGTGTCAAGCAGCGCTGCCTTCTGTATCAGTGTATAAATTTATAAAATATTCGTGCCTTTCCGAAATTGTCTTTAGAAATTGGAACTCATCCGGATGAACGGGGAGTAAACCTTTGTAACTGGCCCTTGACCCATTCATCCGAGTGCAATGCGAGCCTCTTTAGATGTTGTTCGAGGCTCTTTGCTATTATGCAATTTACAATGACGACTATATTCTATACAATGACAGCAAAATAGTTTATTATTAATATTATGATTATCGTGTCAAGAAATTCTGAGTCTTCGTGTACTTTGAGTTCTTTAATTACTGAGGTAAAACATAAAGAAAAATAAATATAGAAAGAAAAAGTAATAAATATAAAACTGGTATAGTATAGTGCAATATAAAAAAAATATAGATATAATATAAAAATTAAGATGCCATGTTCGTAGGTTAATAATAAGTGACTCACTTTACGTTGCTGAGAAATAGGAACACACAATTCTAGACCGTAATCCGTAGCAGGCAAATTGCGAAATTTAATATTTTGTAGAAAAACACCACCACATCTGAAAATAAACAATCATCATAAAAAGCCGAAAGACGTCCACTGCTGGACATTGGCCTCCTAAACAGCTCGCAGTACTGATGGCTGTTGGGGAGGGAGGTTCTTCTAGAGTGGTGACTACGAAAAGGAAAACGCAGCGTAGGCAGATTCGTCACAAGGTGGTCCGACGACCTGATAAGGGTGACGGGCAACCGACAGATTAGGGCGTTTCACGACCTGCCCAGGTGGCAAAAATTGGGGTAAAATAAATATGGATTTCTTAAATTATAATACCAAAAACAAATTCGGAATAGAAGGAAGAAGAAGAGGAAGACGGATTTTTATACGACACATTAAAGAAAACCTTGAAGTAGAGCCTAGTATTGCTTACAAATAACTTTTCATTTACATAAACACTGAGCTTGATTATAAAAAGTATAATGGAATCAAAATTACCTTGTGATATGGTAGACGTCATTTACTATAGCCGGTATTACATTTTTATCACATTTTGTTAAAGTATAATTGAGATGCTCAATAACGTCAATACATATTTTTTTGATATGTGTCGGTTGTGAAACAGCATCGTACGGTTGTCGCAACACATTCAACTGCAGCATGCCGTCAATCAGTGTCACCCAGTTGCCGTGCCACGCGATCGACGCTTCGTTCAGAGACGCACTAGCACTCTCTATGCTACGGAACTCGCCGCTGTACGCATACTCTCGGTCATGTAGCAATTGATAAATATCCTCTGACGTCAATTTTATATCATTATTATTAAATTTCTTTTTATAATATGAATACAAAAATTCAGGAGCTTTTACTTTATTACCCATTATGTAGCCCGACATTACTCTGGAGCTTTCATTCATAATCTAAAAAAATTATGAAAATTTGTTACTTATTTGAAATTGTAAGTTCTGATGCCAGTAAAGTAAATGGGTACATAGTGCAATATTTTTGATACTACATTCTTTTAATTGTCTAAAAATCAAAATACACACAGCTCACCTCAAAGCGCCCCGTACCCCCATGTATAGCGACTTCTAGCTTAAGTGTTCGCTGGTCAAGTAACAGCGGCTGTGCGTATAGATGAACATCACGAAATTGAACTGATACTGTTCGCTTTGGCCTGTCGATGTTCATCGAGAACGTGTCCCATGCAGCTACCAAAGCAGCTGCGAACGGATAACATGTTTTACCTGAAAGTAGATAAATTTATTTATTACCGTGCCGCGACTAACCACGATTTTGTGACTTTGTAGTTAACAAGAAACAAGAGTACTTTAACTGTACGAGTATAAGCAAAACAAACTCCTAAGCAGCTAATAATTCACCTAATCGAAAATTCACGTGATTATATTATTTTGCTGATTCGATTTCGATATTAATGTGTAGAATAGTATAACTAATCTTTAAGAACAATATTATGTTAGATCCAACTATATGCGAAATAATATGGAGTACTTCGAGCGAGTATACTAACATAAATGCATGCATAATGTAATGAGATAGATTTTGAAAAATAGTATTACCTCGAATGACATTTCCCCGCATGTAGCTATATTCATCATCATAAATTGACTTCGCAAATTTACAAGTCGCAGTTATTTTCTTACTTCCATAGTAAAATGACGGTACCAGCCTAAACAAATAATAATGTAAAACAACTATTAAACACATAATAACTACCATATTAACGCAAAGTAAAATTAAATGAGTACTTATTTATTACAATACATAAGTATCACAGTGTACCTTGAAGAATAAAAAAATCTCTTTTATTTGTCGTTTCATTGACAGCTACGGTAGTAGATCCATGCTGGTTTCAGCATGAATGGGCCGGATCGTCCGGGGAAGTACTACCCTCTCATAGAAGATCGACTTAAGAGTAGTAGTATCTTTACTACTGCGTTTCGTTCGGTGAGTGAGAGTGCCGGAGGCCCAATTTCCCCCCTTTCCTCTTTCCTCACCTCCCTCATTCCCTTCCTCTAACCCCATTCCCAGCCGCCATAGTGGAGGCCACCATACCAGCAGTTTAAGACGATAGCTTTTGGTATGGTGGCCACCACTTCTGGATTCCACTGACTGCTTACCATCAGGCGGGGTGGAGTCACTTTGGTAGGCTAATATATATAAAAAAAAAAAAAAAAAAAGCTCTTATGAAAGAAAGATATAGCATTAGCATAGAATAGTTACCACTTCTCAGTATGTACCCACTCCACTAAATGAGACAACATCGGTGTCTCTGTTGATACTGGAAACTGAACTTTAGGATACAAAACTTGCACATTGGGTGTGTAGCCATTCATGTATAAACTGAAACAGAAAATTATATATGACTAGTCTGGCCATAAATTATGATTACAAATTTAAAACTTCTGACTATTATGACTATCTTATTATAATAAACGATCAGTACAAAAGTGTCATATTTTTGTGAAATATAATTTAATATACTTACTTGCCGATAGCTTCAAGTAGAAAAAGTGTATTGTCCGCATGTCCACGTTTAGTTAGCGGCACATGTCGGCAGTCTGCTGGGAGAGCGCGTCTGAGGATGGCCTGAAGTAGTCCGTGTGGAGCTATCTCGACTAGTACTGCGTTGCTAGGTATCAATCGTAAAGTTTCCTCGAATAATACTGGACCCTGTACAGCATATATTATAGAAGAGATTTACTCCCAGTTTCTGAAAGGCTGATTAACGAAAAATTTACTTATCAACTGTTATATCTCATGTGAAGTACCTAAAAGCACGCTCAAAGCATAATTAGTTTAATTTGATCTAATTAGTTACTAATTAGATCGAATCAAATTAAACTAAACATTCATGTTTTTAGCAACCCAATTAGAACTTCACATGAGATTTAACAGGTGATTTGTTAATATTCGATAAACAGCCTTCCAGAAACTGGGGGTTAATGTATTGTATGTATTAAATCGTATTTAAGAATCGCTACAATAGAAAAATAGCAAAAGAATAACAATATAAAAGCGAAAGGTCACTCTCATTCATCACGAAATCTCAGAAACTACAAGTGCTAGGAGTCTCAAATATTGCAGGGAGGTTTCTTCTACGGCGTAGATGCTAAGACAATTTTTTTCGGGACCGGTAAGAAGGGGTGGTGAAGTCTGTATGAAACTTCTATAGTTTTGTTAGAAGGGTTTCCAAATTACTAGAAAAAACTCATAGTTTAAACAATATGAAATTTAGTTATGTAATTTTCTTTTATTTTTAAGTTATTGACTCCTAACTCACAAAATTATACTCTTTAGTTAGGCATCATCTTTTATATTTAGAAACTACCCTTATTAACTAGAAAAATAGGAATTTCAAGTTTGTGTGAAACTTCGTCAGTTTTAGTGGTAGCGGTGAACGGATTTAAATAGAATTCGCCATAAAGATGTCGCAGGTAAATTGTATTTAATCGGCCGTTTACAATCTGCCTCGGCATATTATATAACGCCGGATATGTTACCAGCAATGTGTATACCTAATTTGGGATGTTTAACTAGTTTGACAAACACATATAAATCTCTTAGCAGGTCACAGTTCTTTTTTTTTTTTTTTTTCACGTGGAAAATGCATTACGCATACGCACCCGCCCGGGCAAGGCGGGGGTTATGTCGGACTCTCCGACCGCACTCAAAGCGCGGCCAGCATACCGACTAAAATCCACGGTGTTCCTCCAGACGGCCAGAGTGTCGGGGTCACGGGAGTCGCTTGCGCATTCATCTGCGACCCCGACGGGTCATGGCCCGCTCACCGCGAGCGGGCCCCGTCCGATTTAGGGGCCTAGCCCCCCCTCCTTCGAGAGGCGCGTGCGGAACACGCGCACTGCCGTCTCGGGCCCGTGCTGTTCGGGCGGTGACTACCCGATCGCCGCCCGCAGGCCAACTCGGCCGCAGAGGATAGGGAGAACGGCGCATCGCAATACCGACACTCCTCTTCCCCTGCGGCCCCACCGCGTCCGCAATCTGGCGGTTGCGGCCCCGCCAAGGCCGCGGAAGGTAGGGAGAGCGGCGCACCGTTATACCGGCACTCCTCTCCCGCCGCGGCCTCGCCACTCCTCAGCCGCAGTGTCGCCGAAGCAACACTGCAGCCCGACCCAGTTGCGGTGCCGCCCAAACAGCACCGCAACCCACCAGAGCCGCTCCATCGTGGGCTTACCGGCAAAGCCCAGAGGAGCGGCGCCTCCTTGGGGTTCCTCTTGGTTCACCGTGGTCCTTGGTAACCACGGCTACTAAGCCCCCCGCCGAGACAAGGCGAGAACCCCGTTGGGGGGGAGGTCACAGTTCTAACCTAACCTAACCCAATCTGCTTTCGGCATATTACATATCGCCGATGACAGCGAGCGTTTACAAAATGCCGAGGCAGTATGTAAACGTCAGATTTATTCCATTTGCCTGCGCCAGAGACATATTGATAGGCAGGCACATCAAAATTTTCACGCGAACGAAGTCGCGGGTAACAGCTAGTTTATAATATATTCAAACTCACCAGCAAGTTATTAGTGTAATATTCCGCAGAACAATATTGAGCAGATACATCGTCCCATTTGTGCTGAGGTACTGAAGTAGATAGCCAACGATCGCTCCTACGCTTTGGATTTTTTATTACTTCTTTTAAACATATCAATAGATAGGGTCCTATAAAAGAAATTAAATGTAAATATGCCAGCATTGAATTACTTTCGTACCTTCTATGTCCATCTTTTTATAATAATTAATAATTTTACCTGCATCTGCAATATATCGCGAGTGATAGGCAATGTTGCCAGTTGGAACCTCTTTTGCAAATATACCTTTTGAAGTCAGCTCAGAGACAAAACTTCGCATTATATCAGCCGGTCCAGAAATAGTGCTTGACTCAAAACTGTTTCGACATGCCACGTCGATCTCAGGCGGACACATCGTTGATATCTAGATAGATATTAATCATAAATTTTAATGCTATTTCATTAAAGTAAAAAATACTACAGTCTAATAAAGTCGTTCTTAAAGTTATATTTACTTGATCATATCCGAGACCAACAGCTGCCATGGATCCTTTTATGATTGGAGTTTTTAGTGACACACGTCCGCGACTGTATGCTGCCAGTATCATTTCTTCTGCTGTCATACAACCATCCGCGTATGCACATCCTAACTCACCCACACTATGGCCTGAACAAAATAAAAATTGAGTAAATCAGGGTGTTTATAAGATCAGCTGCAGCTGCGGTAGTTCGTACATAGGCCAGACTAAGCGGACTATTGCTGAAAAAGTCAAAGAACATATCGCGGCTGTAAAGAATAGACAGACCAGCAAATCAGCGATTGCCGAATATATTCTGCAAACGGACACCAATGACTGGATTGAATTTCATCATACGCAAGTCTTCTCCACTGATCGTACCTACTACTTTTGGGTGGTACGAGAAGATATTGAAATTAAGAAACATACAAACTTCAATAGGGACGGCTTCAAGCTCTCGGCTACGTGGAATCCAGTGATTCAAATTACACAACCTCGCTTTCCGCAGTCGGTTAACGCTCGGAATATGGACGGCATACAGAATAAGGACACTGTGAGTGTTTTGTGATAGTACGTGGAAAGACAAAAATGTGAGGGTAAATCTAGAATCTACTTCGCATACGGAGCCGTGACATCGCCACATCAGTCTGCTCGTGACCACGGCCGGTGTAGCCTGGTCGAAACGTCAAGCAAAATAAGGTATGTAAATACCTAATGCATGATCGCGTGAAGTCCTGTATATTTAGATTTACTATATCATGCAACGCGAAAGTTTAAAAGTAAAAATAAAAATGTTGTAAAATTAATATATCTATCGTAATATTTCGATAGACGCAACGGGCCAAGTTTATGAATTGCTTTATCATACACCGCTTAAAAGACCTTAGTAATGAAATCATGAAAATTACACTCGATATCTTCTTACCAATACTATCATTAGCGCGAAAGTTTGCGTGGTATGTGTGATGGAAGGATTTAAATGAAAATTTACAATATTATTTATGACTCATACATCAGTTTATGTCAATTATAGATAATTCAAAGATATTTTTTAACTCACGCAAACGAACCTGCTAGTATAATAATAATATAATATTATTATCAAAATTTAATGCGGAAAATAACAAAAAGTTTGGTACTATTAACAACTTTTCTGTTTAATTTTATATTCTAACTATATGAATTTTTTAATTAATATAAGAAGTTACCGATGATGCCATTAGGTACCATGCCGAGCTCGCGCAGAACATCAGTTAGTCCAATCTGAATCGTAGCGATGCCCACAAACGAGTGCAAAATATTGTCAAATATTGTTTTGTCGGCAGATGTGATTATGTCAACTATATCGAGACCTTTTGGTTTTAGCACTTGATCACAGCTGCAAGTAACATAATAGGTTATTAATATATAGCAAAATCACAAAACATAAAGTACATGATATTTACCGTTGTACAGCGCTTGCAAAGATTGGTATTCTCATAAGTTGCGTGCCCATACCGGCCCACTGGGAGCCCATACCGCTGTACACAAACCACAGCGGGCGTTTGGCATCGTCGTAGTAATCAATTTTCTCGCACAGACTTACTGTCTTCTGGTCTGCATCCGTATCTGCAAACATCATTAATTAGGTATAATAATTATATAAATTACAAAGTGTCAAATGTAACTTTACAGTGCTACGAGTGAAAAATCGTGTACCAAGTATAATGTAACCTCTTCCCAAATGGCCGGCGATGTTCTTTGAATGTATGTTGTGAAGTAATGCCAACTCTTCAGGATCTAAACTCTGTGATTTTAAAGTATCAAATATCTTGACGACAGATGACTCCTGTCTACCAGATAATGCAACCAGGGTTGGTATTGCAGATTTATAACGAGATAAGTCCTGTAATATTAAACATAAAATTAGGAGTAACATAATTATACTGCAATTAAATTGTGAATCAATTTATAAACAACACAACAAGTAAATTTAGGGCTTGGAATGATGTCAAAAATATCTATACATATAATAAAAATGTAACCGATCGCTGTCTGTACATGGAAGATATATGAGAAAAATACTATTAGGACCTATATCAACGCAAATAGAACCCAAAACAATGATTGTTACAATTTTTGTCTGTTTGTCTGTTTGTCTGTGCGTTTGTTCACGCTAATCTCAGAAACGGCTTATCTGATTTAAATATGGTTTTCACTAATATATTGTGGTAAGCTTCACTTAACATTTAGTGTTGTTTCATGTCAATCGGTTCATAAATAAAAAAGTTATGCCAATTTGAAGAGTCACATCGAACATTCGTTAATTTACTACGAAATCTTATAGAAGCAGTGATTTTAACAGGTTGTGGAATAGTTGATAGTGTTTTTATTCCTCGGATTCCTGTCATTCTAAACAATTTTCCGTTAAAATTTAAACGAGTCCAGTTTCCAGTGAGCCTATGTTTTGCGATGACTAATTAATGAAGCCCAAGGTAAGACACTTAAAGTTGTGGGTGTGGATCTAAGTATTAGCTGTTTTTCGCACGGTCAGCTTTATGTGGCTCTATCACGTGTTAGCATTCCTAGCAGTGTGTATGCTTTGATCGTTGATGGCTATACGTCTAATCCATACATCCATACATATTATAAAAGGCTTTGTCCTGACTGACTGACTGACAGACAACGTACAGCCTAAACCACTGGTCGTAGCGACTTGAAATTTGGAGGGTGTGTTTGTCTTAATGTCTAGAAGTGTACTAAGAAAGGGTTTTTAAAAATTCAACCCTTAAGTGTATGAAAAGGGATGAAAACGATTGTATGAAACGTTTTCATTTTTAACTTACAGCTTTGAAATTTTGTTCTGGAATACTTTTATTTAAATAAAAAATACCCTCATAAAGATCTTTGCTTTTGAAGTTGGCGACTTGAAATTTGGAGGGAGGGGGAAGGAAGAGGGAGGACGAGAAAAGGAAGGGAGAAGTGAGGGGAAAGTGCGAGGGTAGTGAGGGGGAAGTCAGGGGAAAGCGAGAGGAAAGTCAGGGGGAAATCGACTGCTTCTGTATTTCGGTGGTACTGTGTATGGACTGCCACACTGAGGTCGCGGGTTCGATTCTCGCTCAGTGCAAATACTTGTAGCATGAACATGTCTATTTGCATTGGTCTGGGTGTTTCTATGTATAATATGTATGTATTTACAAAAATAAAAGTATTTAAGTATGTTTATCCGTTTCTAGAACCCGTAATACAAGCATTTATTATGCTTACTTTGGGTCTAGATGGCGTTGTGTGTAGTTGTTGAAATATTATAAAAAAAAGGGAACTTAGGTGGATGTGAGGAGGCAGTGAAGGGCAAGTGAGCGGCAAGTGAAGGGCAAGTGAGAGGTAAGTGAGGGGGACGTAAGGGAAAGTGAGGGAAGTGAGGAGTCAGTGAGTGGTAAGTGAGGGGTGAGTGAGTGTAAAGTGAGGGATAGTGAGGGCAAGTGAAGGGGAAGCATGGGGAAAGTGAGGAAGATGGGAGGGACACGGGAGGGGAAGGGGGAAAAGGGGGAGAGGAAATGAGGGAAAGGGGAAAGTTATTGTAGTGAAATTTTGCCTTTGTGTATTGTATAGATATTGTTTTACGGAGGATATCTTTTGGTAGGTGAAAGAGGATTTGTACGAATGGTGATGATGATGAGATTAGAAATAGTATGCAAAACAGTATTTAAACAATATAAAAATGTCTATTGGAAAAACGATATTCATGCGAGCGAAGCCGCAGGCAGAAGCTATACATATATAAAAACAAAAGGTCACTCATTCACTCACTCATCACGAAATCTCAGAAACTACAAGTGCTAGGAGTTTCAAATTTTGGAAATAGGTGCTCTCTAAGACGGGATTTTGCGAAATTCATTTCCCTGGAGTATAAAGGGGAACAAAATTTGTATGAAGCTTCTATAGTTTTTAAACGGGAGTTTTGATAATACGGTTTCCAAACTAGGAACTATTCTTATTAAGTGGGAAAAAGTGGCATGTTACGTTAAATATCGCAAAATTTCGTCTGTTTTAGGGGTAGCGGGTGAATAGATTTAAATCGGATTCGCCTTAGAGACGGATTATACTGATATTTATTACATTTATTAATACAATGCACGAATGCCGTAAGATTCGGTAAGAAATATTCTCATACAGGCACACATCAGAATTTTCACGCGAACGAAGTCGCGGGCAACAGCTAGTAATATATATAAACTCGCCTACGAATCAAGTAGAAAATAACTTGAAAAATATGTCTTTCTTATTTTTTCTGTATAATGAACGCTATCGTTTTTATTATATGTGATACATGGAAATGAATAATTAGTTACAAATAAGTACCTAATTGTTAAAATTATAAGTCTAAAATTTTGCATGAGTTTACGGCATTAATTAAAGACCAAGACAGTAAAAATATAAAAATTGTCAAGAAATAAAACCGTGGTCAAGGAATCGTGTAAAAAGTTAGTACCTACCTTGGATTTATAATGTCCCTGCAGCAACACGTGTGAGTTGACTCCTGTGATGGACATGCCGTTGATGGCCGAGAATTTGCGATGAAAGGGTTGGTGCTCGGTGACGATGCGCATACGTCCGTCGCGTAGCGCGGCTATGTCATCTCGTGGGTTCTCACAGTTAAGATTAGCTGCAAACTCACCTTTGTGATAACCCAATAAAACCTGTGGCAAACTCGTAATTTAAATGTTTGCAAAGTGAAGAGAAATCAGTTTTATATATAAGTAGCTAAGTGTATAACCTTTACGATGGCGGTCGATCCAGACGCCGCCTCAGTAAGACCAATGTTTGACGTGACGCTACCTACTAGAAGAGGTTCTCGTTCTCCTCTGTCCTTACAATAAACCCTTTCGATTGCTTCTAATTCAGATTTGTCAGCATCAGGATCACCTTAAAACATATTATTTATTTTATTTACCAATAAGGTGTAGTAGTTAATCAGTTTTCGCATGCTAGTACTATTTAACACATCTCACCTGTACCATATCCTTCTACATATTCTACTGCTAGAGGCGATACTTTTGCTTCCTCATAGAATTTATTTATGAAGTTAATTGTGCTTTGAGGATTGCGATTATAGCCATACTTTGGTCCCATTTCATCTTTTAACAAAGATATAAATTCGTTTTTCACATGTAATAATTCAGCATAGCACCTGGAAAAATGTTATACGTTAAAGTAATTATAATATGCTTAACGTCTACTTATAGAGCACGAGCACATCTCGTCTTCGACATCTTATAGTTGATAGCATTGTTATAGTTCGTACGTTGTATGTACTTATTGTCTCTGGAATAGACTTGTTTGCCAAACAGTTGTAAAGTTTCTTCTTTACCTCACGAACCATTCGACGCTTCGGGAACACTCGTCCCGAACATTGTAGTTGTCATTTTAATTTAGTTACGTGTGAAAAAATAAGATTTTGTAAGTATATAAGGGTGTGTAAATCATGATATTTACCTCAATGCATCCTTAGATTTCTGTAAAATTAATACACTTACGGCGTCTGATAAAGTGTAGCCTTTAGGGCTTTGGGCGTACGAGTATGTATTGCCATCTTTTGATGTTACTCCAATCCTAGTAAATATTAAAAGTTAAATCATTTGAATAGCAATTTTGGGCGACGAAATGAAAACGAAATATTTTCACTCACTTGCTATTATGAATAAAAATATGTGGATGAAAACATAAATGTGCACCACCGACAATTGCAGCTTCACAATCACCGCGCTGCAGTGCTAAATATGCTTGTTCTAAAGCAACAGTTGAGCTACAATCTGCCTCATCGATAGACAACGATGGTCCTTTGAGGTTCAACCAGTACGATATACGATTTGCGGACATTGTTTTACTTGATCTGCAATTGTATAAATAATATTAGAATTAATTTTATTTCACAGGTTCTGTACCTGATATTATATCAGGTCATACCACTGTTTTCGAATTCGGAAAAGTATTGGCGATCGCAGAAATAGTGTGGAGCGTCAAAGTTACTGTATAGTTTGTTAATAGAGCAGACACACAACGCTTGATTGGTATGTTGTCATACTCAGCAGTGGGTACTACCATTTCTCAAACAATATCAGCATAAAACATTAGTTTCTTTACTAAATGTAGAAAAAATAACTAAAAGCTACATTTTTTTTTCTGTAGTACTAAAACTTACCCGACCAAACCTAAACCAAGGGTTGAGGTGCAATTCACGAAGCCGTCTTTTTCCGCATCAGAAAATGATGTACCAATAAACACTGCAACTTTTTTACCATTTAGATGCCCTGGACTTAAACCTAAAAGTATATATATATTTTTTAAAGTACTGCTAGTGGTTAATGTATCCTTTTCGAATACAGAGTTGTGAGGCCCAAACCGACCAAAAATCAATGTGACTTTTTTAAATTGCACCAGCTAAGTTTCCCTTGGATACTGCTTAGGTTGTGGAGAAACATCGTGAGGGAAATTGGATATACAAAAAGAATGCCTAGCATTGTTAACCATGGTCAACTTTCTGTATAAGAAGAGGCCTTTCTCTGCAGTGGGAATCAAAAATCATATACGAGTTAGTATTATTATGGGGGTACTGCAAGGCTCCTTTTTAGGTCCTTTACTATTTTTATTGTAGGTATCGCTTGGCATCGGCATCCATTTCACCCCTTCAAAAGTTTTATTTTTTTTAAATTTATTTACGTATTCGCTTAATTATTTTAAAGAAGATGACCATGTTTCAAGTACATCTGACCTTAAATAAAATATTTCCCATACAAACTTTGAAACCCTATTTCACACCTTCTAATGTTGATTTTCTAAAAATGATGAATTAGAAATTTATCCTTCGGCCACATTGGCAACTGTGAAACGCAACCAGTTATTAAAATATCAGTAATAATCATGCTACCCAAATAGCTGCTCATAAAGAATATCTATTCCTGTTTGAGAACCAGCGTAGATGACAGTTCAGTTCTGCAACCACTTGCCAAAAAAGAAATAAATATCTTTACATCTACGACACGATATAAAAGCCACTGTTCAAACCACTCCGGACGCCATCGCAACTTTGATTCGCAACCAGTTGCGATAGAAGAAAGAATACTATTTGTACGTAACTAGTTGCGATGAAAGACTGAGCTCTAAACTAAGTTGCGTACAAAGACTTTACCCTTGTCAAAATAAGTAGTTGAGATAAAAGAAAATACTATCTTAATTCGTAACTAAACATAAATAACCTTTCCGGCGGTCCTTCCGTCCCTTGTGGGCTTAAAAAGATTTATGAATGAAAATTCCACAAAGAAAAGAAAAAATAAATAACCAAGCAAATTAAAATCTTAATACCTATTACTTAAATAAAAATAAAAATTAACTGCACTGAGACCTATCTACCTATATTGTGTACTAGCTGACCCGGCAAACTTCATTCCGCCTAAAAGTCGATCAACATTACTTTATTTTTCTAAAATAAAAGATTTTTTTAAAATAAACGTTGCCTAAATTACTCCTTATTACATCAGCTACCTGCCAATAAAAGTCCTGTCAAAATCGGTCCAGTCATTTCAGAGATTAGCCGGAACAAACACACAGACTGTACGGAACCCGTACAAACTTTATAATTTTACGTATGGTTCAGCAATTTTACATAGTTCACACGCTGTTGCACCGCGATACAAGAAACGCAAATCAGTCTGCATTTTACTGTGACAACTAGCAGTCATACGCGAATTCGGGCTCAACCAAACCTGCTCCGCGGTCAAGTTAACTTTGTGCTATGGTGTATTTGTGAACTTTGAAATTATAATAATATTAGACCCTTTTTAAGTGAACAAACTATCTTTTATTTGTTGGACCCTAACACACCCAACAAATTGGTGCCGAAACCAGGGAACGTCGTGTGTGGTGTTGAGCTAACGGTTGTATCGAAAGACTAACTTGTCGTGGTTTGGTGAAACGGAGTGTAGTAAGCAGCAGGAGCGAACGATCGAGAACGAGGAGTATCAGCGGTTTGTAGAGCAGTCAGCAGTTCAAGTAAGATCTTTCCATATTTTCTCTATAAACAATAAAATGGAGAACTTATTTTTGAATCAACAAGAAATCACCGAGACCATTAGTAAGTTTATCGTGAACTTACAAAAGGCGGGCCTTGAGAGGAGAACCGCTGATTATTTTAGAAAACGATTAGAACTTTTGGAAAATTATTGGATAGAATATGAGCGCAATCATCAAAGCATCTGTGAGCTTGAGGTTTTAGAGCATCCTTATTTCACTAGTTTAGCGTATGAGCGTACAAAAGAACTTTATTTATCAGCCAAAGAGCTGATTTATCGACAAAGTCAGAAGAGTAAAGAGGCGCCACCCACTTCAGCTGTGTCTAAAAAAGACACGGCAAACGACCAAGGTAAAATGGAGGTACCAAAAGCAGAATCGGAACGTCCAGCACACCAAGTAGCCGGGCCCCCTCCGAGGACTTTAATATCGAGAGGCTCCACAAGTAAGTTCGACGATTTACTTCGTAAGCAGTATGTAAACTTCACGGCCTTTGTAAGAACTGCAAATAGCATACATTTAGATGATATCAACGAGAAGTGGGAGTTCGAGGACGTATTGAAAGAGCTACAGTCACGTTGGTCAGCAATCGATTCCCTTCACTGGGAAATCTACATGGAGTCTAACGGGGACGAAGAAGAGTATGAGGTATTATTTACGAAACATGAAACTAGATTTATTGATCTAAAGAAAAGGATTAACAAAAAACTGTGGTCGGTATCTCACCGAGAAAAAACTGTTCCTAAAATCGATATACCAATATTTTCTGGGAACTATCAACAGTGGACGTCTTTTAAAGATCTTTTCTTTGAGGCAGTTCATAATAATCCTTCATTATCGTCAGCGCAAAAAATGCAATTCCTGAAAGGAAAAATACGTGGGAAAGCAGAGAGATTAATTCAGCATAAGCTCTGATAATTATAACGCTTGTTGGGAGATCTTTAACAATCGTTATAACAATAAAAAACTAATATTAACAGCGCATCTCAATACTTTGTTAGGGTTGCCTAACATTACTCAACCGACATTAGCACAAATTAAGAAAATACATGACACAACCTTGGAAACGCTCCATGCCCTTGAGAATTTGGGGATTGATGTGTCAACCTGGGATCCGTTTCTAGTTCATGTGTTGTCTCAAAAACTTGACAGCAAAACTTATAGCGATTATTTGGAGTCTTTAAAAAATCTACGTGAATTACCAATTCTAAAGGACTTTTTAAGCTACTTAGAAAGCAAATTTACTAGCCTTGAATCAGTACGGAGAAAACAAGACCAAATGTCATCAAAATCTACGGTATCAAATAGTTCTAAATCAAAATCTCATCATTTCGATACGAAACCCTATAATTCTCAACATAATACAAACAAAGCATTCCACGTAACGACGATCAAATGTCCACATTGCGGTGAAGAACACAGCCTTTATCACTGTAAAGAATTCCACTCTATGTCTAGCGACAGAAAGTTGAAATTAGCTAAAGAACAAAAATTATGCATTAATTGTCTGTTCAGCCATAACGGAAAGCAATGTATTTCCACAAAGCGGTGTAAAAGGTGTAATGGAAAACATAATACCTTGATACATGATGCCTGATGTATCAAAGACAAGCCGTCACCTAACAACAACATGTTGAGTACAAAACCTACTGAGTCAGTGGGAAACAACTCGCATGTGTCACAAGGTGGATCAGCAGAAATCTTGCTCGCCACAGCTTTGATTAAAGTTATTTCCGAAGATGGAAATTGTCATATCATGCGAGCACTTATCGATCAGGGCTCTCAGATTTCATTAATTTCGGAGAGTGCCGCTCAGCGATTAGGTGTAAGAAGAACATTTTGTAGAGGTGTAGTTTACGGAATAGGAGAGAAGGCGAGTAACTCTAAAGGCATGATTAGCATTACATGCATGTCTATATATAACGATTTTCAATTTAGCACAGATGTTCTTATCATGAACAACCTGATTAAAAACTTACCACAAGTAACATTTATAAAACCTGAGTGGCCATACCTTCAAAACATAGACTTTTACATGTAACACAAACCTGAAATCCTTCGTGCTGCTAGACACTGACGAAAACGAGATAAATAGAATAATTATGAGCTTAAAAGACGACTGCGCGGTTGGATGGGATAACATATCAAACAAGATTATTAAGCATTTCAGACACATATTAGTACCGCCAACCGCTATTTTCCAAAAATGTTTAACAGCAGGTTGCTTTCCCAAATGTCTCAAAAAAGCAGTTGTTGTTCCTGTGCACAAATCTGGCAACAAGGACGAACTGAATAACTATAGACCCATCTCCTTACTGTCTTCTATATCCAAGATATTAGAAAAAAATATAAATAACCGTTTAATAAAATATCTGGAAGACAATTCGATCCTGTCCAACACACAGTTTGGCTTTAGACCTAAATTATCAACCGCCGATGCCGTACACCACCTGACTGAACATTTAGTACAAGAACTAGACAAAGGTAACCACACAATAGGAATATTCCTGGACCTCGCCAAAGCTTTTGACACCGTTTCCATCCCCATTCTATTGCGCAAGCTTGAAAAAATTGGCATTCGGGGTACGCAATTACAGCTTTTTACAAACTTCTTAGAGGAGCGAACCCAGTGCGTAAAAATTGGTGATGTTCTCAGTGACGATCAGGACAGTACATCCTTCGGGGTGCCCCAAGGAAGTATATTAGCATCTACGTTATTCCTAATCTACATAAATGACCTTTGTAAATTAAAATTACTAAATGGCATTATTATATCGTATGCCGATGACACTGCCCTCCTTTTTTCTGCCGAATCAGAAATAAAGGCGTTCGAGCACGCTCAATGCGGTCTTAATGTTGTAAATAAATGGCTGCAGCATAATTTACTAACACTACATGCAGAAAAAACAAATTATATAAGGTTTTCGATGCGCAAATCGACAATATCGCAGAATAATTTTGCCTTACGCGCACATTACTGTAGCTATGTAAATGACCAATGCACATGCTGTAATATCAAGAGAGCAAATACAGTAAAATATTTAGGCATAATAATAGATGAAAATTTAAGCTTTAAGCATCATATAGAGGCAGTAAATACTAGAGTCCGCAAACTGGTATATGTATTTAAAAAATTAAGATATATTGCAGATTCTAAATTAATAAGGCAAATTTATTTTGCTATATGTCAATCAGTACTAACTTATTGTATCACTTCATGGGGAGGAGTGGGTAAAACACTGTTACTAACAGTCGAGAGAGCTCAGAGAGCGATTTTGAAGGTGTCCACTTTCCGTCCTTTCCTTTTTCCCACTAACCTGATTTACAAACAATGTAAGGTTTTAACAGTTCGCCAATTATTCAACATGAATACAGTATTGAAACAGCACACAGCTCTTCCCTTTAGCTCTGATGTGACTAACAAAAGAAGGAAAGATATAGTTTGCTTTAAATCAATAGTAACCAAACACGCCTTTGCATGTAGATTCTACTTATTCCTTGGACCACTTCTCTACAATAGAATTAATGCAATTACAACAATCTATCCCCTGACGTACAAAAACTGTAAAAGATCCATTCAAGAAGCCCTTCAAAACATGTCATATGAAGATACAGAAAAATTAATAGTTGTGATAAAATAAATAATTATGGTCGCCACATCTACCAACCCCTCTGGGAAACTAACGTAAATTTAAGCATACACGTTTAATAAATTACTTTTAGTTTTATTGATATATTTACTAAGAAAGTTCATAAATACACTTATGCTCTGTTTTAGATAAGCTAACATAATCTGCTTTTATTTTATTTAAGTAATATTCATTAAGTTTTGCTATATTGTATAATACCTATACTTATAATTTGTACCCTTAATATAATAAATATGAGATTATCTAAGAATAAAGATTATGTACATTTTTTGCCTGAAACACAGGATTACCTAGTTCAGGCACAGACTCTGTTTAGATTACTTTTACCTAATTTAAGACTCTGTATTTGTTATTTTAATATGTATCTATGGTTTCTGAATAAATTATTATTATTATTAAAAAAAATTATTATTATTATAGACTTAGCGGACCCAGAATTTTATGTAAGTCGACCGGTGGACTTGCTTTTGGGGTCTGATATTTATGCCCTAATAAAAATGGGTGGGATTAGCAGAGGAGACAAACCTTCTCAACCATTAGCGGAACAAACTCAACTAGGCTGGATTTTATTTGGCAAGATGCAGTCTTATCAATGTAGCGTAGTCTTAAACAATATCGAAGATCTTCAGCGATTCTGAGAGGTGGAAGATATTGAACCAAATTACGGCAGTATCGTCCGAAGATCAAGCATGTATCGACCTGTATTTATCATCAACGGAACGCCGTACAGATGGCCGCTATGTAGTAAAGTTACCCATGAAGCCGAATGTATGCGAAAAGCTGGGATCATCTAAAGGAAAAGCGGTGGCCCAATTTCTCAATTTGGAGAAAAAGTTCAACATTAATTCTTGCTTAGCGGACCAATATAAATGTTTTATTAGCGAATATATCGCTTTGGGTCATATGAAACAAATTAATAACTTAAACAGCAACAATAGCGAGAGAAAGTTGTCGTGTTATCTACCGCATCATGCAGTAAAGCGTGTCGAGTCATCGACTACGAAGCTAAGAGTCGTTTTCAATGCATCGGCTAAAACAGCGAGCGGTTATAGTCTGAACGACATGATGTATAAAGGTCCTAATCTACAAAAGGACCTTCAATCCTTGGTCATAAAATGGCATTTATATCGATATGCGTTTACGTCCGATATCGAGAAAATGTACCGTATGATCCTAGTTAATAAAGAAGACCAACATTATCAACAGATCGTATGGAGAAATACACCTAATCAACAAATTCAAACATATCAGCTGACCACAGTGACGTACGGCACAAAGGAGGCCCCATACCTTGCCATGATGACCTTGAAGAAACTGGCAGCTGATGAACGAAATAAGTACCCGGAGGCAGCACAGATCATCGAAGAAGCAATGTATATGGATGACGTAGTCCATAGCGTGGATAACCTTGAAAATGGAAAGCGACTGATAGCAGACGTAAATAACTTATTAGAATCAGGTGGATTCACTTTGAGAAAGTGGTTGTCTAACGAACCAAAATTATTGGAAGAACTTGAAAACGAATGTTGTAACAAGAAACAAATATTTAATTTCAAAGCCGAGGGCACGTCGAAAACTTTAGGTTTACGATGGAACTCAGAAAAGGACCAGTTTATATTTCAATACAATTTTCAAAGCACAGCCAGGTCAATAACTAAACGAATAATCTTATCAGAAATATCTAAACTATTCGATCCCCTTGGATGGTTAGGTCCCTTGTTAACAAAACTCAAGTTAATATTTCAAAGAGTGTGGTCAGCTAATCTGCAGTGGGATGATGTAGTTCCGAATGATATTGCCCTTGAATGGAAAAAGATACAATCAGATATATCTAACTTAAATCAATGCGAAATTCCAAGATGGATATGATATAAATCAGGTGACGTCATAGAGCTGCATGGATTTTGTGACGCATCATTGAAAGCATACGCCGGTGTTATTTACGCGAGAATCGTACGACCCAGTCGTCGTGAGTCAAGTAACAGTGGTCCTCGTCGCTTCCAAATCGCGATTAGTTCCCCAAAACAAAGAAATATCGCTGCCTAGATTAGAAATATGTGGAGCTCAATTATTAGCTAAATTAATGCATAAAGTGGTACAATGTATAGGCACACAAACAGCACAATTATACGGTTGGACCGACTCTATGGTTGTCCTTGGATGGCTCCAAGGCGACCCAGGACGATGGAATATCTTTGTTAGTAATAGAGTTAAACAGATCACTGAAATTATTAGGCCTAATCTCTGGCGTTACGTTAGGTCGAGCGAGAACCCAGCTGATGCTGCGAGCAGAGGTTTGTTGGCCTCTCAGTTAGCAAATTTATCTCTTTGGTGGCATGGGCCAGAGTGGTTGAAAACATTCAAAACGGACAACGAAAAGAAAATTACATACACAACGGAAGAAGAATGTAAAGAAAGGCGTGTAAATATTATTCAGCAAAATAACGAAGATAGCATTATTCTAAAATTATTATATAAGCATAACTCAATAGTAAAAATAACTAGAATATTAGCGTGGATATTACAAGCTTTAGAAACAATAAATAAGAGCGAATGTAAACAGAGACATTCTTATCTTACATTACGTGAATTAAAGCGAGCCAAGTTATTAATTATAAAATACGTGCAAAGATGCGAGTTTGCCGACGATATTAAACATTTTCGAAAGCATAGAAATGTGCACAGTAGAGGTAAGCTATTGAATTTAAATCCCTTTTTGGATAGCAACGGTATTTTACGTGTTTTAGGACGTTTAAAAAATGCTCAAATTCATGACGATATGAAGTACCCTATTATAATACCACATAGAGGTATTTTAACCAAATTATTAATAGATCAAGCACACTTATTAACTCACCATGGTGGCCCTCGCTTAACATTATCGAATTTGAGGCAAAGGTATTGGATTATATCAGGCAATCGAGCAGCGAAAAAAGAAGTTAATAAGTGCGTTAAGTGTAGAAAGCATGACCCTAGACTACAATATCAGTTAATGGGCGATTTACCCGACGTAAGGGTCAATCCAGCACCACCGTTCTATTATACAGGCGTCGACTATACTGGGTTTGTCGAGTTCAAGGCCAATAAAGGACGGGGGATAAAGACTACAAAGGGTTACGTAGCATTATTCATTTGTATGGTAACAAAGGCTGTACACTTGGAACTTGTGTCGGACCTCAGTAGTGCAGCATTCTTAGCTGCCCTCCGAAGGATGGCAGCTAGACGTGGCGCGCCTCGCCACATCTTTAACGACAATGGGACAAATTTTGTTGGTGCCAATCGGATTCTGCAAGAAGAATTTCACGACCTGAAAGGCACATTAGACGATACCTTCTTCAAAGAAATTGCTGAATTAAGCATCGAATGGCATTTCAACGCACCTTCTTGGCCAAGCGCGGGTGGCTTATGGGAGAGAGCTATACGTAGCCTGAAACATTATTTAAAACGAGTAGTAGGAGAGCAAAGGCTCACGTATGAGGAGTTCAGTACACTCCTAGCACAGTTGGAAGCTTGTATGAACTGCCGGCCACTTTGTGCGTTATCTGAAAATGTGGATGACTTAGAATTTCTAACACCAGCACATTTTCTAACCGGTAGAGTTGGCAATACTATTATAGAAACAAACGAAGACGCAAGAACTCGATGGAATGTGGCCAACAAGCTAGCTCAAGATATTTGGAAGCGTTTTAAAGTTGAATACTTAACACAATTATCGGTCCGAAGCAAATGGCTGAAACAGCAAAATAACTTGAAAATCGGCGACCTGGTGACTATCCATGATGACAATCTGCCGCCTGGCAAATGGATGCTGGGCCGTGTATTAGAGTTACATCCTGGACCAGACAGACTAGTAAGGGTGGTATCATTAAAGACAAAAAATGGTATCTTGAAAAGGCCTATTGTAAAGCTTTCTCTCTTACCGGTAGAATCTAATAACATTAACGAAAATTTAAGAAACGAAAGGAAATCGATGCACAAGTAACCAACATAATTAACAAACCCAGGTCAAGAGGCAGCAGTAGTTTTTTAACTATGACTTTATCTTTAATTTTATTTATTATGGCATTAACGAGTGGCACATAATTATGCATCGTATAATATCACTGAGATCAACAAAAACCAAGGATTATTTTTTGATAAAATAGGTAATCTAAGACTGGTGCGAGATCAATGGAAACTTATTGTATATTATAACAAGGACCCCTACTGGGATGGGATGAAGGCTATTCAAAAATACCAAACTTATCTCGAACACATGTGTAAATGTGTCAATACATTATCACCGTGTGACGTAATTCTTTTACAACTACGTCACGACTTTGAAGAATTAGAGTTCACTAACCGTATACTTTTTGGTCAGCAAAATGACACACGTGCCGCTCGCGCGAAGCGCGGCCTTATCAACGGTATCGGATACCTTGCAAATTCCTTGTTCGGGATACTAGACGAACGTTTGCTGAGAAGTATCAACAAGATATTACTCAGTTACAGAACAATCAAAAACATTTAACGTCCTTGTGGCGAAACCAAATATCGGTGATAGAAGGAGAATATAATGTTCTGAAAAGAATCGAAGAAACCATCAACAAACAACATAACATTATAAGCGAACGATTGAATAAACTGGATAAGGCTGTGTACACACTAAAGGAAGAAATTAAGTTGGTGGAACAAATGAACGAATTTATATCATTAACTATGATTTCGAACAACATCATTTCTAACATGAAGAGCGTCCAAGATAAGCTGGTCGATATGTTGACAGATATTCATCATCAGCAATTTAACCCACATATTCTTTCGCCACAACAATTTCGAGATGAATTAAATATTTTCTCCGGACAGTTAACAAAGGACTTGTCACTTCCCATTGAAAATATACATGACATTGCAAAAATATATCGATTGTTGAAAGTTAGAGCGCGATTAACAACGCATTACTTTATTTTTGAAATAAGTATACCTCTCATTACTAGAGTTGATTACAAATTTCATAAGATAATACCTATTCCACTTCGACGCAACAACAAAAGTATTACAGTGATACCCATATCTGACTATTTAGCTATCAACTTGAAAAAGGACTTTTATATGCCCATAAAAGAAACTGAAATGCAGCAATGTGTAGACGACGGTTCATTTAACTATCTTTGTAGTTTGCATTCAACTATTTATCATCTGAAGACAGACAGCAATTTATGCCTCTACGATCCATCAACAGCTAAATGTCAAACAAGAACAGTAGCGTGCAATAACAAGTGGACTCAACTAAATAACAGAAACAGTTATTTATTTTTCTGTTGTGAACAGTGTGCACTCCGCTTTATCTGTAAGGATCAAGTTACCGTCGAGCAGATAAAGGGAACTTACATTATGAACTTAGCGCCCGACAGTATTGTGAAAGATAAACATTTTACTACATACGCTCATAATCTTTTCTCTAGAACAATTAACATAGATGCCGACATCTACAACCCACAGATTGCTCCAATAAATCACATAATAAATATATCATTACCCATGACTGGAAATGAAACCACTGGCGTAGAGATAAATTCTGAGTTACTAAAACTTGGAGAGAGTATTAAACGCATGAAAGCAGCCAATCTTTTAAAAGACGAATCTGATTTCTATTATCATGTACACCACTATGCTATAGGCTACGGGTTGATGATAGTAGCGGTGGTGTGCGCGGCAGCGTTCCTGTGGCGGCGCAAGCGCCTTCTCCGGCGGCGGGAGGGCGAAGCCCCTCCCTCTCCTAGTATCAGTGCAGTGAGTGCGCGAATGCAAAAACAGGCTCGTCGACAGCCTAATGTGAAGTGTATTAGTGCTAATGTAATAAACGAAGATAATATCACGGGCAATAAAACGAACTCATCTACGTCCCCCATTCCGCGGAGAGTGCTTAATATATCGGACTCTGTCTAAAATCTTTGTATTTTAATTGGTACTTAGATATAAAATACTTACTATTAAACACCTGTCATGTTGTGTTTAGAAACTAACATTATAGCATTATGATTAAGTCCTTAACTTAGTGATCATTTTATTTGTATTTTTTTACTTGTTTTATGTTTGGCCCGGGAGCATGTACGGAACCCGTACAAACTTTATAATTTTACGTATGGTTCAGCAATTTTACATAGTTCACACGCTGTTGCACCGCGATACAAGAAACGCAAATCAGTCTGCATTTTACTGTGACAACTAGCAGTCATACGCGAATTCGGGCTCCACCAAACCTGCTCCGCGGTCAAGTTAACTTTGTGCTATGGTGTATTTGTGAACTTTGAAATTATTATAATATTAGACCCTTTTTAAGTGAACAAACTATATTTTATTTGTTGGACCCTAACACACCCAACACAGACAGACAGACAAAAATTTTAAAAATTTTATTTTGTTGTATGTACCGAATATATTTTCATATACATGTAGTAAAAAATGGTTATTTCAATATTACAAACAGTCACTTCAATTTTATTAAATGTATAGAAGATGAGCAAATAATTTCGATACAGTGGCTCAAGCTTAAGAAAAAGGTTAAGGTTGCGAAAAAAGAAAAGAAAATCCTGTACCGTTACTGTGAAAGAAAAATAAAAGTCATCGCAACTAGTTGCGTACGAGGAGTATTATTTTTCTATTGCAACTGGTTGCGAATCATAGTTGCGATGACGTCTGGAGGAGCTAAAACATATCCGTAACAAGGCTCACGCGGGCGGCACTAGCTAATATTAAGGGTTGAATAATTAATTTTTAATTTAGAAATCTGCTTGTCAAAGTATCCCTTTAGCTGGGGCGGCCATATTATGCAATTTGGCGCATATGTAAAGTGCAATGGCGCGAATTGCGCAATTTCAAATTTCGCAATGGCGCGATTTTAAATTGCCGATATCTATAAATTATTTTATGGGATATGTATATAAAACATATGTCTTTAAAATTGTTATAAAATATGCTTACAAACAAAACATAGATTACCTCCGTTTTATATGGTATTGTGAATTCTAATTTGAAAATTTATGATAATTTAAAAAAATACCCGAACATTATCGCCTTATTATTAGTATGTCGAGATATACACTGCCAATTTCATTGTTAGGCACGGTTTTGTTTTGTTACTGGTAATACCACACTCGAGTATGAAGTTTCCCTGCGCAATCATCTAAGAAATGAAGAAATCCGCAGGCAGACTAAAGTAACTGATGTGGTTTGTAGAGTTCACTGAAGTGGCGATGGGCAGGTCACATAACGCCGTTAGGACAGAAAGGTTCTAGTGTGGCAACCACGGACCAAAAAAACGCAGCGTGAGCAGACCCCTCACAAGGTGGACCGATGACCTTATAAGGGTGGTGGATAACCAATGAATGCGGGCGGCTCACGACCGGGCAAGGTAGCGAAAATTGAGGGAGGTCTATGTTCAGCAGAGGTCGTCTTCTAGCTAAAGCGATGATGAATACTCATGAAATTGTCAACTCCTATATCATACAAAAAATGATTGCATTTGCATATCAGTACTTTAATAAAACTTCAAGATTTCCTTAATTTTGAGTTTTATTCTCAACTTTTTTTGCCTCCGTATATTGGCAAAGTATGCCAAAGCATACACCAAAATTGTTAGAAATTTTTAATCGATATTTGTAATTGATACATCAAAATATCCGCGTTGACCTCATATTAGTCAACACACATGTTGACTAATTTTATTTTAAGATATCTTAATTTCTATATCTTTTATTTTTCTTTTAAAATTATTATGTCATGCATTGTTATTAAGTTGTAGTAAAATATTCTAGAATACTGTGTATGGTATTAATAATTATCCAAAAGGAGCGGCACTGTATTCCTTAACACAGGTTATTGAATAACCTAGTTATACAGCAATGTTATTGTAGTTTTAAGAGATAGCGAACAATATCTCGAAAGCCTTGTTTTTTTTGTTTGATTTTTTTTGTTTTAAATGTAGTTTTTTAAGTGTTTCTCAGGTTTTGCGACTGTCCAAATATGTATAAACCTAGGTATTTATTTAACTCAATGTTTAACGGCAAATCACTACATAGTATAAAACAAAGTCGCTTCTCGCTGTCTGTCCCTATGAATGCTTAGGTCTTTAAAACTACGCAACGGATTTTGATGCGAGTTTTTTTTTAAATAGATTGATATGAAGGTTTATATGTATAATACGCGCAAAATATAGTAAAGAAACACTGGTAACTTTAGAGGTTTCTAATGTAATGCAGGGACATAGCGGTTACGGCGGTATATACCGGCTGGGAGCCGCCAGCTTCTAAAGAAAGCATGTTTGTATTGTCTAATGACAAAAAAGCTGTGAACGTTGTTTAAAAAGACATTCTGTAATACCTATATTTAATATCAGCATAATACCTGTGCGAGGGCGGGTCGCTAGTATTATATAAGTAATTGGTTCTGGCTGTACGATGGGAATTGAATTCTTTTGATACCATCTGTAAAGGCAGTCTAGTTGATTGATAGTACTATCAAGTTTGGTTTCAAAGTAAAATAAAGTGGTAAGTATCATCGGCATATAATGTAATGTCACCTGTTAGATCTAGATTGTCAATGTCGTATATAAAACAGTGCGTTATATAAATAATAAAGATATTTTTCGACTTTCATCTTTCTAAACTTAGCGGTTTGGGCTGTGCGTTGGTAGATCAATCATAAGGACAAGCAATTTTATATACAATTTTAATAATAGGTAACCCTGGAGTTTAAGGTAGTCCTGTTATCAGATTATAAGTTTTTTTTGTGTTATGGTTGCTAACGGTGTAAAAATTATGAGCACCTTTGTTTTTTTTTTAATATTTTGCTACTTCGCACATACATTCGGCTGCCATTTTAACAATTTATGATATTTTTTGGTATTTTCTTTTGTATCATACTCCTAAATTAAATAAATCAAATATATTGGCCTGTTGGTCTAGTAGTTAGTGACCCTGACTGCTAAGCCGGAGGTCGTGGGTTCGATTCCCACCCAGGACAAACCTTTGTGTGATGAGCATGATTGTTTGTTCTGTGTCTGGGTGTAATTTATCTATAATATGTATGTATTTACAAAAAAAAAATATAAGTAGTATATCTCAGTTGTTTAGTACCCATAACACAAGCAAAATATAATTGCTTAATTTGAGGCTAGATGGCGCTGTGTGAATGTGGTAGCATATTATATTATTATTATTTATATTCCTTATTTTAGACTATAAAACTACCATACCAACCGGCGTCATACATCGCCTGAAATGTCTGTTCTAGCATCTTCCTTGACATGGGATCCATGAACTGTCCAAGTCGATAGTACACAGTAAAAAATTGCGCATCAAACCGATTTAGATCAGGCGCCATGCCTACGTATTCTGCTAGCTCTGGATGCTTATAATCCCATCTGTTTTCTTGTATAGTAACTGGGTTTTTCTGAGGATATATAAACAGTCAGTTGAAGTATTTAATATATTTTGTGTCCTTATAAATTATTTAAGATACCGTGTATATGACTCTCACACCTAATAAAAAGTAGAAATATAAATGTAGAGGGAGTGCTGTGTGAAGAAGCATGACATGGCTCCAAAAGAAGTTTGTGCAAATATTACGTCTGATTGAAAAGTATAAAAGTAGTAATGAAGTTGAAAGAACAAGACGAGGTGCATGCTGCGATTGCGGTATTTTTATAATAGTAATACTAATTTACGTATATTATTTCTGCAGTACATTATTTAGCAGGGATCTAAATTGTTACCTTATTATACAATATTTCAGAAAACTCCTTGATATTGTGTGCCTGCGGATAAAGTCCCGACATGCCGGAGATGACGATTCTGTTGCCATCCAACTGCTGGGATGTTAGAATATCTTCTGAAGGTAATGTAAGTTCTTCTGGTGTGGGGGTCATGGTTGTGGTTTATTTAGATCTTTAAAATAATAAAATATTAATCCATAGCAACCCGCTTTTGCTTTTCACATTTTTATATTATATACGACATGATCATAAATTGCTGAAATTCTCGAGTTTTCCTTGTTAATGCTTGTATGAATTACTTATTTTTGTTTATAAACGACTAAGGCGACAAACAAGCATGTGGTCCATCTGCTGGTAATCAGTAATGTAAAGGTTAGTAATAATAATATGGACGCAGAAGTATCGACCGCGTTGCCGACTCAGTTGAATACGCAGTTCTAGCTCCTTGTTTGAACAACTTGCATACCTAATATAAATCTTCCGAAAAACTGCTCTGAGCGATATATAGTGAAAACCATAGTACCTACTTAAATCTGTTGCGTGATTTAAAACAGACAGGGAAAGACAGCAAATTTGTACTACATAAATAAAGAAAGTTAATTCAAGATAGTTCTGGACCACATAATTTGATTTGATGTCTTTCCTATTCCTATCAGAACGACAAATGCTAAATGAAGTGGCAACTAAAGGGTCTCGATGCAAATGGTCCGATGTTTCATACAATATGTTTAGAAAATAAAAAAATACTTAATATCAGAGCATGTTTCCTTTAAATGTTGATACTGAGTTTAAAGCGGGAACTAAAATTACTAACATATCACAAAGCTTTGGTTACAAGGTGGTTGCTTGTGTGGGAGCATGATACAATTGCAATTTTTACTGACTGCTTACCACCAGGCAGAATGGAAACATTTTGGTATCAAAATATAATGAAAAAAATTATAAATAGTAAAAAAATATGTTTTAATGCCTTACCTTTAATATCTGTAACAATTATTTACTGTCTAACGAAGTGAACTAGCTTACAGATAGATACCTTAATGCGCGAATTTGTTCACGCTATTTAAAGAAAAAGCGAGTTGATTGTTTAGTCCATGCATAATTCAAAATCTAATTTAAGTTTAAAGTATTGATTAAACAGTCAATGTTGAATCTAATTAATATACATATTACTAACTAGCTGTGCCTGCGACTCCGTCCGCGTGGATTATTCTAACATAGTTTGTACCTTAATTTATTAATTTATTTATAATCTATACCTATCATCCTAATAAATCTCTAGCGAGTTAAAATCTGTACATTGAATATATTAAAAAAAATGCTATTGGGGAGTAATATTTATTCGATACTGATGCCAAAAATGTAATTAAGAAATTTTTTGTATGTCTGTCTGTCTGTATGTACAGAGGCCCGAGACAAGTGGCAAAGATTTCTATTCTATTCATAGAATAGATTAAAAAATGTATTGGATTGACATAAGCTAACGCCAACGCTTATGTCAATCTCATACATTTTTGTATCTATTCTATGAATAGAATAGAAATCTTTGACACTTGTCTAGGGCCTCTGGTGTCAATCAAGAACTACTAAACGGATTTTCATCAAACTCGGTACATTTATAGGTCATACTTCTGGCCAAATTATATCTCCAAGTGATTCTACACTATACATAGCGGATAGGAACAAATATTGATTAAAAAAAGAATTTTTGAACTCCGTCCCTAAATGCCAAATTTTTTTGAAAATATAAGTCTTTACGAGGCGCGTAGTGACCGCGCCACCGCCGCCCGCCGCGCCCGTGCCGTTTTGATGGCGGTTTGCACATAGATATCGCAGCTGTTTGTTTCATTAAAATTGGTTCTCAAACAAAAAAGTTAGGTCAATATAAGCTACTTATATTTAAAATATTGTAAATGCGATTTGCTCAATGCGCTGAAATTTTTAATAAATTTACTACTATTCGATTTCTATAATGATACGTTTATATAAATATGAGCACAAAATTTAAAATAATGTATTGTACGGTTTTCGAGACATAAACATATCCAATTTAAGTTGAACTCTCATCAATATGGTCGACCATATTAATTAATGACCAGCTTACTGATATTACATCTATAATAATATAATAATACTAGCGGACCCGACCGACGTTGTCCTGTCTTAATTATTATCAAATTTTTCGCAGAACCTTCTCCTGACAATAACAAACACAACAAAAAAAATAATTAACGGAATCGGTCCAGTCGTTCACTCACGCGTGATGCCGTGACCAAGGGAAATAGGGATTTATTTTTATATAAATAGATATTTCTAATCTCCCATTCTACAAACCCTCTTTTACCTACCTACAGATATCCCCCGTAAACTTTTCACTACTTTCCCCTATTCCCCTATTACCCTCTCCCTTCTTTCCCACACCTCCCATCCCCCTTCTTCCTCACTCCTCCCATTCCGCTTCTCCCTCATTTCCACCTCGCTTCCCCCTCACTTTCCCTTCACTTCCCCCTCATTTCCCTCTCGCTGCCCTCTTCCTCCCCCTCCCTTCCCCGCCATTCCCCTTACCTTCTCCCTCCCTTCTCTCTTACTTCCCCTTCCTTCCCCCTCACTTCTCTCTCGCATCCCTCCCTTCCCCCTCTCTTCAATTTTCAAGTCGCTAACTTCAAAAGCAAAGATCTTTCCATATAAATTTTTTTCCCTAATTTCATCCCTCTAAATCCACCCCAATAAAAAAAAAATTATGGGGTTTTTTATATTTTAATAGAAGTATTTCAAAACAAAATTTCAAAACTATGAAGAAGTTTCATACAATCGAAATCAAAAATAGATGTTGTTCGATTCTCAACCCTAGCCGATATGCATACAAATTTCACGAAAATCGGTCGAGCCGTTTTGGAGGAGTTCAATAACGTACACCGTGACACGAGAATTTTATATATTAGATTTATAATATTTCAACAACTACACACAACGCCATCTAGACCCAAAGTAACCATATTATATGCTTGTGTTATGGGTTCTAGAATGCGGATATACATACTTAAATACTTTTTTTTTTGTAAATACATACATATTATACATAGAAACACCCAGACCAATGGAAATAGACATTACATACAAATAGGCGATTAAGGCCTTATTATAAAGGGTTAATTTTCTATGGCAAACTGTAAAGCGGTAAAAGCAGTAGACCAGATATTGAGTGATATCAGACAACACGAACTCATGGGTGGCTATCACAGTCCTACTATTTTGTGTTGATTTTCGCAGACTGTGCCTGTTATTTCTACCACGTGGGTTAAGGCTGATGAAATTAAATAGTGTTTAGGAGGTTCACAGACTGAAGCACTTCAAAATTGCTTTGTATGTAGTGGGCTCCAAGCCTATACACCCCGCAAGATTTGCCATTTATTGATAGAGCCTAAATTAAAAGCAACGACAATACACAACTGTTATCTGATTTGTTACTCGAGATTGGTAACGGTTCGTATCTACAGAATCAAGAAAAAGATGTCTTGCACAAAACCATACTTTACGTAAATCAATAAAAACGTGACGTACATTTGCCTACCAAAGTGACTCCACTCTGCTTGATGGTAAGCAGTCAGTGGGATCCAAAAGTGGTATTTTAATGTTCATCGTTTTAAACTGCTGCCTAGGTGGTCTCTATTATGGCGGAGCACGTAACAATCAGACGGGCATAATAAAGATTTAAATTTTCAATTTTATTTTGAAAGATGTAGAGCTCTATTGATACAGTTATTTTAATCATACTGGCCTTATAACGTGACTCTACCTGACGGTAAGCATTCAGTCCTGGAGCCTTAGTCTGCTATCACAATAGCGTCAGAATAGTCAATGAACCAAAATATCTCTACCTATTCCGACCTCCGGTTATCACATCACAGACAAAATTTACCTTGTCTGTGTTGGTTATTATTATAGTAACAGTAAAACCAAAAACTTAGAACTTAGTGGTATCACGGTTATTACCCTGGTACTATTTTTACTACCGGTTGTACTATAGTCATATTTTTATATCTGTGGTACCGCTAGGGGTACCATGATAATGAAAAACTAGTCGTAGTACCACTGGTGAAACTACTGGGTGTACTCTGTCATAGTTTTATTCCTTTTGATTACCATCGCTTTAGTTTTATTAACATTTACTTTCATGCGTTGTCGTTCCATTGTATCATTCTTAACAGTCACCTCTTTTGCAATTCATATGCCAAAGACACAATGAGTACACAAATAGTAATTCGCTAAATCGTGACCTCGTTTTACCAATACCTACTATACTGTGTAATAAATGAATAATGTGTTTCGTGAAATTTTTGCCGTATAACTTATAAAATAGTTTTTATACAATGGAAGGCTCTTCGGCGTCAAGATAAAGGGACGATGTCTGTGAATGAGTTACAACATCAGAAATACAGCGCTGGATGCCATCTATAGAATAGTGCTTGAATGAAGTGTGCGCTATTGCTGCAGAAGGGACATTAAACTCGGAGCAAAAATTGTGCATTTACGGATCTGTTTAAGAATAACAATTAATAAGTTTTTAACTACGAGTAAGTCATATAATTCATGGAAACATTTTCTAGTCATTCTAAAAATCTTGTTTCTTCTGTAGCAAGAGAACTAACAATAACACTTCTTTGTCAGAGTCCATAGCGCCAACTGAAGTCGGGATCTGATGGAAATTACTAAAATACGATCGGGCTCTTCAAATAAGACGATTCGCGTCATACTGTCTAAATTGAAAGCGCTCTAAGGGCGCTTTAAATTTAGACGGTTGATGTCGGACTGCCGCCGCACGGTTGTAGCAGAATTATTACGATCGTGAGCCATACTGCTGCCGGATGACAACAGTGCCGTCACGCTAAGGTATCAGCGTTGGATCATTGGCCTTATTAACTCTACTCATCTCGGGAACATCCTAGCGCGTGATCATTATAACGGTGTTTTTTTTTTATATATTATAGTACCAAAGTGACTCCACCCCGCCTGATGGTAAGCAGTCAGTGTATCTAGAAGTGGTGGCCACCATATCATCTTCATGGTGGCCTCCACTATGGCGGCTGGGAATGGGGTTAGGGGCAGGGAATGAGGGAGGTGAGGAAAGAGGAAAGGAAGGCAATTGGCCTCCGGCGCTCTCACTCACCGAGCAAAACGCAGTACAGATACTACTACGTCGATCTTCTATGAGAGGGTAGTACTTCCCCGGACGATCCGGCCCATTCATTCTGAAACCAGCGTGGACCTACTACCGTAAGAATAGGTGTAATCGCGGAGCAGGAAAGATGTTGTGCTGGTAAGACAAATCAAAGAGTTTTGTGATTCTAGTAATTAACTTACACTTGGTGCAACTAGTTATTCACGTGCAAACAGCCAGGCAGTACATGTAATGTTAGTGTTAAACTCGATGTACAGTTATCCATTAACTGCACGGTCAATCGTACGAATAAAGAGCCGCTTGAATTATAATAGGTAAGCTTGCACGGCTCCCGGCAGCTGACGATGTAAAACCTGAAATTGACTTAGTTACCGTTAGGGAAAATGCGTCGTGTGATTTGTAGATTTTACCAGACAAATACAATACTCGGTAAGTTCTCAGTAAGTAGAAGACTTTGTTTTTAATAAAGGTAAATGAGGAACGTTGGTTTCTGGAATCAAGGGACCATTTGAGGTCGTACAGGTTCAGGATGGGTTATTGGTAAGGTTTAATTGTCTATGACTAGACGTACTAACAATTATGACGAATTGCGAAAAATGTCCGAAAATCAAAGCTTAATTGACGAAATTTTCGTAGAGCAAGACAGTTGTGGTAATGTTGAAAATATTTAAACTTGCATGATGATCGGACCGTACCAAAACTGCACGTGTAGCCGTAGCCCAATACAAAGCGTAACTACTACTACACTAGTCTTGTCAGTACGTGGTAACTAGTCACCTCTGGATAAGGTCGGGTTTCACTCGAAACCGTGCAGTTTAAGTGAGATTCGACGAGAAGGAAATTAATGCCACAATTACTAGTTACATTGGTTAAAATCAAATAATGAATATAATAACGGCGGAGATATTCACTCTACTTCCTGTGCGCGCATAGAACAGTCAGTAGCTCCCTGACTGTTAACCGAGTAATGCTGATGCGCGGGCGAACCAATATCTATCGTGTAGTGTCAAGCCAGTGAACAGTGAAGTGTGATATACTGAACACCACACGTAGCACAAATGCTACACAACAATCAATATTATTTTTAACTTTATCGTTGATTTAATTCCATTTGGAATATAATTTCCATTCATTACGACATTCCCACACTGTGCAACGGACGCGCACCGCATTGTTCTCGCACGACCTTGCGTCGAGTCCTTTTGTATGGAAAATCATAACCACCCGTGTGCAGTACGATATCCGGACTGCAGCAGTCTGGCACCAACCTATATTGAAAGCGCCTTTAATCAAAGAAATGTTATTTATCGTTGAAACCGTTTGACGTAGATAAAAATGTGCTTTACACTATGTAAATAATAATATATGTATACATGTGTATAATATATATAGTATTTACATAGCACATTTTTATCTACGTCAATCGTTTCCATATTATTTACATAATAGAATAATACAAGTTTCGATTAAAATAAATTAAATAAAAGATTTACCTACATAAGTACATCTTTTATTTAATTTATTTAATCGTAACCTATAAAATCGTTTGTCTCAAAATCTAATATTTGGAACATAAGTCGCTTTTTGAAGCGTCCGATAGTGATACCGAAGCGAAGCGAGGTAGATTTATTACTCAAGGTAGAGACCCTTTTTTTAAATCTAAAAAGAAAGAAAGAAAATTAATTTTGAAATTTAATTTGCCTCAGGGACACGGAAGAAGATGTACAGAATTACAATTTTACAAAACAAAATCTATAGAGAAGAAATAAGTATACTAAAAACCAACATTTACATTTGCGTCAGACTAGCAACATAAACTAACAGTCATGCTCTACTTAAATAATTTCGAATACAAAACCGAAGAGTTAGATTAAAAATTGAAATTAGTAGATGAACCCCAACCTGATAGATAAAAATAGACCATTGTATACTAGTCTATAACAGACAATACATAAGTATAAATCGACTGCCTCTGAGGTATTGCGTACGGACTACCACGCAGAGGTCGCGATTCGATTCCCGCTCTTTGAATTAAAAGTCGTTGTGTGTAGTTGTTGTGATATTATTTCCTTTATTAAAACATTTTGCAAATATATAACATTTTTAAATATAAGTATAAAAAAAACATAAATTTAAATATTCAATATAGAGATCTACCAGTATCGGGTACACGGAGCATGCTACCGGTAGAACCCACTCACAATGCGCGCTGTGTCAAGAAGCACTGCCTTCTGTATCTGACCCTTGATCCAACCAGTAATTATGATTATAAAGTAAAAGTTGCATGACTCTAAAAAGTATAAAGCGAAGTCACAGTTTTATTATCTATTTCGCCGCCCACGCCAAGAATTTTGATAGGGTTTTCAGTGGTTTTCACCACGGAACAAGAAAAACGAGTGTTATTTTGTTCTTATTACGTAAATTAAATTATAATTAGGGAGGTGTTACTTCATTGTTTAACGTATTTAATGTTACTTTACTAAGTAGACATACCTACATCATTTTAAATTCTGTATATAGTATTTTTAAAGTAAGGCTGTGTTTTGTGTCTTACGAGGGCGAATCAACGCGAACGCGATCTGATGATGTAACGAGACACGAAATAAATACTGGAGAGTGCGACGCGGCTACTCTGTCCTACGTGAGCGAATCATTGTTCATTAGATCAGTGGTAAAATTTCAAAGGTTTGTTCATAAAATATTTAGGCACGGCGCGACTATAGACGCCAATACATGCTCCTTTTAGTATGAATAGGCCGGATGGACTGGGGTACCCTCACATAGAATATCGGTGTAAAATATTACTTTCCATACTAATGCGTTTCGTCCGGTCTTTCTCGAGAACTGGGCTATCATACGCCAAAAGAATTTTATAATCCGACTGGTAGTTCCAGAGATTAGCACGTTCAAACAAATAAACAAATTCTTCCGCATTATATAATAGGATAGATCGATATAGATGTCAAAGTATTATTCATGTCGAACTTATAGTTAATTAAAAAAATTGTCAATGTACTGTCGTCTGCGAATAGAGTCGTAGTTTGAGGGACAGATTTCGGTAAATCGTTTTAAAGATCGAAAAAAGTAGATGCTCCTGTACGCTTCCTTGGGGAACACCATTTATGTGGCACTAGGCTCCGCTGATTGTTAAATTTCTTCACGCTTACCCACAGTTTCTGTAAGCTTGATCAACGAAAAATTAACTAATCATCTGTTAAATGCCTTGTAGAAACTAGTATTTAAATATGATTTATTAAAATTTGGAACATTATCTCTAACACCGGAAGCCTCTCGTTTTCTATAAAAATGTGATGTTTGACGTAATTAAATGCTTGGTAAAAAGTAACTTTACTCATACTAGACATACCTACATCATTTTAAATTTATTTTACTACTTTTCTTTAAGTTTTATTTTTATGTTGACTTCCACGTTGGTCTTACACGCTTGCTGTCAAAAGATACGACATTCGTTGTCTGGACGACAAATCGTTTTGTTAGGTAAAATAACAAACATAAGTATATACGTTATTTTAAGTTTCAGAGGTAGAATTTGTTTATTATGTTTGACCTGAGTCACGACTATACAAATAACAATGGTCGATCGTGTAAACAAAAGATTTTATCTTTATGACATTATTCACTTCATTCCTTGTTAGTTGTACACCGGTAACCGAAGAGACGTTAACTGTATTACCATGGTATGTATGTACAATCACATTACTCTTTCATTTTTATTGAAGTTGCTTCAGTAAATTATGACCTTTCTTTCTTTTCTGTAAATAATACTTTAAAGTAAGACCATGTCTTCTGTCTTACGTGAGCGAATCAAGCAATCCGATGCGTTGACGTGCGAATTAAATGCGATGGGGTGCGGCGCGGCGATGCGGCTACTCTGTCTTCAAATTCTTGCCCAATCAAAGCTGAGCATTTATTTAGGGGGAATGTGAAAGAGTGTGACGTCCCTTTTAATTTTAATTATGTTAACCCAAACGACATAATAAAAGTGTTCAAGTCACTGCATTCAAAAAACACTGCTGACTTGTGGGGTTTTTCAGTTAAATTAGTTGATAGTATAATTATTAATATAGCACCATATCTAGCTGCTATCTTTAATAAAAGTGTTGATGTAGGAGTATTTAATGAAATTCCCGATTTAATGAAACATAGTAAAGTTACTACTTTACTATGTTTCATTAAATCAGGAATCTTTGTTTAAAAACGGCTCTAAGAGTGACCCTAGTAATTTTAGACCAATATGTATACTGCCAGCTATTAGTAAAATTTTTGAGAAAATTATATTGCAGCAATTAGAGAGCCATTTTAACTTTCATAAATTACTACATAATGAGCAGTATGGTATTACGAAAGGTCGCTCAACTACAGATGCAGGCGTTACACTAATAAAACATATTTTTAACGCCTGGGAAAATAAAATGGATGCTATTGGTGTTTTTTGTGATCTCTCTAAAGCATTTGACTGCGTCGAGCACAATACGCTCTTGAGAAAACTCAGTCACTATGGGATCAGGGATGTTGCACTTAATCTAGTTTCCACCTATCTAAGTGATAGAGTGCAATACGTTGATGTAAATGGAAATAGGTCCTTAGGGTTACCTGTTGCTATGGGCGTCCCACAGGGCTCCATTCTTGGTCCTTTTCTATTTTTGGTGTATGTGAATGATTTGCCGTACTTTGTACAGGATTTCTGCGATATAGTGCTATTTGCAGACGATACGTCTCTTATTTTTAAAGTTAACCGTAAAGACCCTAATTTTGACGTTGTAAATGGTTCGCTCTCGCAAGTCCTGAATTGGTTCACGGTAAACAATCTTCTACTTAATTCCAAGAAGACAAAATGTATAAAATTTTCTATGCCAAATGTCAAAAGTGCAGGTGTTTAGGCCTCTAAGGGGACTTTGAAATTAAAGTAGCTGTTTGCGAGTAAAGGGTTTAATCCGTTACTTGACAACGTATTTACAGTACACAATTTAAATTTAGTATAATGACAATATGAGAGAAATGCCCGTATGTGTGTCGCCGCGGTCGTAAGCTGAGTGAGTGGCGGCACGGTGGGGGCCGGCGCGCGAGCCGCCGTGCCGAGGATCGATGCCTCACGTCTGCACCCGCCCCGCGCGGGCCTTCCGCCGCCGTCGCCATGTACTGGAGTGCGCCGACATACTCCCCGGGTTGAAGGGATGTCTTCAATTGTTAATGGGAAGCGGGCAAATGCAGTTAAAGGCACGACGAATGGTGCCTCTCTTCGTCTTGAGTTCCGCCACCCTTGTGACTCTATCTACGCCGGGATAGGTCTTAATGACCCGACCCAGGGACCAGAGTAATGGTGGTGTCGTCTTATCTTTAATCAGCACCAGGGACCCCGGCTCCACTTCACCTCTAGACTGAAACCATTTTGTTTTCGCCTGCAGCTGGGAAACATATTCATTATGGAATCTGTACCAAAAGTGCTGTCGAGTGTATAGTATCCGTCTCCATCTATCTAATCGAGTAATGTTAGCTTCAGTCACCTGTGAGCATGGTATGGATGAGAATGGTCGTCCAATTAGGAAATGGGAGGGAGTAAGTGCCGAAAGATCAGTAGGGTCTGAAGAGAGAGGTGTGAGAGGACGCGAATTAAGGACTGCTTCTATATGAGTGAGACAGGTAGCCATCTCCTCAAAGGTAAAATGGGTTAAATGAAGTAACCTTTTAAGGTGATGTTTGCATGATTTCACCGCAGCTTCAGCCAATGAATTAAAATGAGGACTATATGCAGGCGTGAAAATAAATTCAATACCATCCTGCGCCATTTCAGATGCAACACTTGATGATTTTAAAAGCTTGTACATATCATTTGATGCACCTACAAAGTTAGTCCCGTTGTCGGACGTAATGCTTCGGGGCTTACCGCGACGCGCTACGAAACGGTTTAGAGCGGCCATGTAAGCCTCTGTGGTCAGATCGGAGACGAGCTCCAAGTGCACAGCTTTCACTGCCGAGCAAACAAAGATGCACATGTAAGCCTTTGTAAGTTTGCAGCCGCGACCTTTGCGATCGGCTACCAATACTGGACCCGCATAATCGACGTAACAATGCAAAAATGGATATTCGAAATGAGTCCTTGAAGAAGGCAATTGACCCATTATAGGCTGTATGTTTTGAGCCTTTTGTCTGAAACATTTAAGACATTTTTTCACGACAATTCTAGATAAGTCCCTACCTCCTAAAGGCCAATGTGTTTGGCGTATGTGAGACAACAATAATTGAGGTCCCGCATGTAAAAGCTTTAAATGTTGCATTTGAAACATTAATCTAGTAAATATGTGTTTACTACATACTACAATGGGATGTTTCACACTAAAGTCATAAGGTGAGTTGTCAAGCCTCCCGCCCACGCGAATGATGTTATGATTATCAATGAATGGAGTAAGCGGAAGCAATCTACTTTTGTGTGGCAATTTTTGACCAGATTTTAAAAGATTAAATTCTTCTGGAAACATTTCTAATTGAGAAAAATTAATTATTAAATTCAATGATTTATCTAATTCTGTTTTTGAAAGATTACCACTCAATTTAGTTTTATTTTGTAAGTTGTATATAAATCTTTGTATATATGTAAATATTTTTTGTATTTTAATTAAATCAGAATGTTTTTCTAATAATTCATGTATGATTGAAGAATGAGTGATCACGTATGAATGATGTATATGATATGAATGATTACTATTACTACTAGAATGAATCACTACTTCCGGCAAATCATGTTTCTCTGTGTTTGGCATTTTGGGCCATTCACTTTCATTTTGTGTCAAGAACGACGGCCCAGTCCACCACAGAGATGTATCCTTGATAATGTCGGCCCGAAGGCCACGGGAAACAAGATCTGCCGGGTTTTCCTTCGACGGTACGTAGCTCCAGATATGACCAGACGTGCTCTCTTGTATCTCATTGACTCTGTTTTTGACAAAAGGTTTTAATTGGTTACAAGGAGTAGAGAGCCAACCCAAAACTATCGTTGAGTCACACCAGAATCTACATCTATGAATGGGTATGGTAAGCGATTCCTGAACCTTAGTACACAGTCTCGTACCCAGTAGAGCTCCACAAAGTTCAAGTCTAGGTATCGTAGTTGGTTTGATGGGCGCGACACGGTTTTTTGAAACTAATAGTTGTATGCTTATAGTTCCACTGATATTACACGACCGAATATAAATACATGCACCATACGCCTTCTCGGACGCGTCAGTAAAAACATGCATTTCGTGTGTAATAGAGTCTTCACACAGAACCCAACGAGAAATTTTTAAATGATTTAGTGCTAATATTGTATTTTCAAATGTAGACCAAAGGTTTTTAATCTCTAGCGATACCTCGTCATCCCAGTCATACTTATCTAGCCATAAACGCTGCATGATAAGTTTCGCTTCAACAACGCACGGACCTACGAGGCCCAGTGGGTCAAATATCTGACTGATGATAGAAAGTATGTGACGTTTAGTAACATCAGTTGTAGGGCTTATGTTGATAGTGAATGTTAATGAGTCAGAATCGCAAACCCAGTTAAGACCTAATGTTTTACTTTGTGATGTATTTATCCCTTGCTCTGAAAAATGTAATATGTTATTCGAATCGCTACTGTCTGTGATTTGATTATAAATGTAAGCATTATTTGATCGCCATTTTCGTAAATTAAATTTAGCAGAAGATAAAATCGACTGAACTCTTTTTGTTACCTCTACCGTATTTTGAATGCTATCCCCACCACTCAGATAGTCATCAACATAGCAGTCATTTCGTATGGCGCGTTGCACACGAGTGTCACTGACTTCATCGGCTAGACTTACCAAACATTTGGTAGCTAAATATGGAGCAGATGCTGTACCATATGTAAGGGTGTTTAGGACATAAGTTCTGAGAGGTTCCGTAGGATCAAAACGATAAACAATTTTTTGAAGTGGTCGTTGGGCTGGATTTAGTTCGATGGCCCTATACATTTTCTCTACGTCACCTGAAACTACGTATCTGTGTTGACGAAAACGTGTTAAAATGGAAAACAGATCGTCTTGTACTACGGGACCGACCATCTGAATGTCATTAAGTGACACTCCCGAACTAGTAGAGGCTGATGCGTCGAATACTACGCGTAGTTGAGTAGTAGTACTTGAGCTACGAATGACTCCGTGATGTGGGATGAAATATTCAGTCATTGAGTTGTCAGGTAAAGGTGAGAAGTCTGAATCTAAAGTCATATGACCTAGTCGTTCATATTCCCGCATAAATTCGTGATATTTATTTTTAAATATAGGTTCACGCTTAAATCGACGTTCTAACGATAGAAAACGATTTTTAGCATTATTATAAGAGAGCCCTAAAGTACTAGGGTCTCCCTTCAGAGGCATAGTGACAACAAATCTGCCGTCACTGTTGCGAAATGTGTTTTGTGTAAAAGACTGTTCACACATTTTCTCTTCAAGAGAGTGTGAATGCTTTGAAGATACATTGTCAAGCTCCCAAAATTGAGTAAGGTCGGGAGTGACATTGGAATGATGGCAAAAATGTGTCGAATGACTAGATTTGTTTAAAATACTACCAGAAACAAGCCATCCGAATTTGGTTTCGAATAATTTTGGTAGATTTTTACCTAGATCTATCGTATTACTGCCTAAGACATTCCAGAACACTTCAGCCCCTACCAGGATGTCAACGACCGACGGAACATTGAAGTTCGGGTCTGCTAACTTAAGACCTGAAGGAATAGGGACGTGAGTAATGTGCACAAATGTAGACGGTAGAACCTTTGTGATTTCGGGCAAAATATGACATTCAATGTCCATCGTATAGGCACAGCATAGAGACTCGATTGTGAGGTGACAAGACTGTGTACTGGTGGATGTGTGATTATTAATACCCGTTACCTTGGTGCTCGTACCGCGAAGTGACAAACCCAGTTTCTCTGTCAAGCTCTTCGTGACAAAGCTCGCCGTGCTACCGTTGTCCAGCAGTATGCGCGCAGTATACTTCTTGCCGGTCGCGCTGATTACGTTCACCAAAGCTGTGGACAGTAATACATGCACCGAAGTAGTAAGCTGCAAGGAATTGGCTGAAAGCGCAACGTTTGACGTAGATGGCGTAGTAGAAAGCATGACAGGCGGCAATGGATCGGAAAATGGTTTAGGTTTATTCGATTCTAAGTGAAGAAGCGTATTATGTTTGATTTTACAATATTTGCAATGGGATAATAAATAATAACGGATCATGCCCCAGTGGTACTCAATTTGGATATAAAAACAATGGCCTACCTCCCCCAAACTACTCTTATTAAGATCGACTATCCTTCAATCGTCTTAAAACTAAGTGTTACGGATTTCAGTTCTATATATACCGTCACTGATGCGAATGTCGCAATTACAGCCCTATCAAACACGATTACAGAAGCTATTACAGCACATTCTATAAAAGTAACGATTCCAAATCGCAAACGTACCCTAAAACCCTGGATAACTCCAGGTTTGCTAAGGTGTATTAGGCATAGAGATAAGTTACATAAACAGCAGAAAAAAGATCCAAATAATGCCATACTCCAGGTTACTTACACAAGATACCGAAATTTTTGCAGTAATTTATTACATAAGGTAAAAGTGGAATATGAGAGAAATGAATTCAACAAAAACAAAAGAAACCCAAAAGGTACTTGGAAAACCATAAATAAAATTACTAATCTAAAGCAATCATCGTCCTCACCTAGTGCCCTACTATGTCAGTCCCAGGACCCGTACGTCACAGTTGATGCCGTAAACAATTATTTTGCGAATATTGGCTCTACACTAGCTAACGCTATTATATCAAGATATAAGTCTCCAGAGGAGGCAAACACACCCTCTTTAAGCCCTAATGATTCTCACTCTATCCGAGATTCTATGGCATTATTCGACACGGATTTCGGGGAGATTGATACAATTATCTCCACGTTAAAAACTGACACAGCTACCGGAATAGACAATATCCCCAGTAAAATTTTTAAAAGTGCCAAAAATAGTCTCACACCACCACTTACATACGTATTTAACCTTTGCCTAGCAACGGGTACATTTCCAGACGTTTTGAAGATTGCTCTTGTGCATCCTGTCTATAAAAACGGTGACAGAAAAACTGTAGATAATTACAGACCGATATCGGTTTTAACAGTGCTGTCCAAAATACTGGAGAAACTACTAAACTGTAGACTTATAAAATATCTCCATAAAAATAATATTATTGCCCCAAACCAATTTGGCTTTATCAAGGGTAGGTCCACGGAGGATGCAACTCTACTGCTAACTGAAACGGTTGCACAAAACCTTGACAATTCATCAAAGGTTGTAGGTGTATTCCTGGACCTATCCAAAGCATTCGACACTATTTCAATTCCTCTCCTCTTAATTAAAATGGAATCCATTGGTATACGAGGTGTTGCATTAGACATGTTTCGCTGTTATCTTACCAACCGGACCCAGTGTGTTAAAATAGGAAGCTATACAAGTGACCAAATATCTCTAACCTTTGGCTTGCCGCAAGGCAGTGTGTTATCGCCTACACTTTTCCTGATATATGTTAATAGCCTGTGTACTAAACCGCTCTTAAACTGTACTATTGTGTCTTATGCGGATGACACGGCATTAATTGTGCATGGCGATTCTTGGGAGGAGACCCAACGACACACTGAAAACGCGCTCCGCGAGGTAATGACCTGGCTTCAAAATAACCTTCTCACTATTAACCTAAAGAAAACTAGTTATATAACGTTTTCTCATCAAATAAACACCCAACCACCACCTCACTTTTGTATTAAGGCACATACCTGTTTTCATAATAATAACTGTATCTGCCCCAAATTGCAACAAAATGATACAGTAAAATATCTCGGTCTTATCATAGACAAAAATTTAAGCTGGTCTGCACACATAAATTCATTAACAGCACGAATGAGAAAGCTCATTCCAATATTTAGGAAACTAAGACGTTCAGCTGACCTAGATACCCTGCTATGTGTTTATTACGCACTAGCCCAGAGTATACTACAGTACTGTATTATAACATGGGGTGGGGCCGGAACATCAATTTTACTTCCGCTCGAGCGAGCTCAAAGAGGTATACTGAAGGTTATTCTTGGCAAGCCAAGAAGATATAGTACTGATCTCCTCTATCGCGAGTGCCCAGTGCTCTCAGTAAGACAACTCTTCATTAAGTGCCTAATTATCCGTAGACACAAATCCACTACTTTCAAACCAATCTCAAAACGAAACAAAAGCAAAATTCACTCTATACCTCGCCATAAAACAGCACTTGCTCGGCGACAATATTATGTCCTTGGTAACGTCCTATACAATGCCGCGAACTCTCAAAACAATATTTATCCATTACCAATAGGCAATCTTAAAACAGTTCTTATGCACTGGCTTAAAAATTTAAATTACACTGCAACGGAAGATTTAGTAAACAACAAATGAATATACTACTACCTCACACAGTTAACACCCACAGACATACACACGCAGACACACACACACAGACACACACACACACACACACACACACACACACACACACACACACACACACACACACACACACACACACACACACACGCACGCACGCACGCACACACGCACACACAATTCAATCGTTAAAATTATGTAATTCCTTTCATAATAAATATGACTAGCTTAATTTAAGTTAAGTTTTCATATAATTGTTCCAAATTTAATTTTGCACCTAACTTATTAATTCGCTTTATTTTATTATCATTTAAAAATGTATTTAAAATTTAATTGATTTCCTAAATTATTGTTTCAATTTCTTTTGTAACTCTAATTAAATTCATAAGATGAAACCAATAATTTTCCAGAGTGGAAGACGCTGACGACTGTAACACAATTTATATTAGCGCAGTCGTCAACGACAACCTCTTATATCATGCAACGCAACAACTGTTTGGTTAAATTAAATTAAATTATTATTTATTAAGTGAAATAAGAGAAAATTGTAAAATTGATAAATGAATAAATAAATATTATTATTATTATTATTATTATTATAGCTTGCACTGCTTAGCTGAATGTCCAAAGCGTAAGCAGTTGAGACAAACATTATAATCATTTGCTTTTTGTATACGATTTTCTATAGTTAAGTTTCTAAAAGAATCACATTTGTATAAATTATGAGCTTGGGAACAAAGTGGACATTTATTGAATTTATTTGTATTAATTGATTTATTATTATTTGATTGAGTGATTTTAGAATTATTTTTATTAGATTGGCTACTATTCATTGTAACATTATGTTGTGAAGTCTGAACAATTTGAGCAGTCTGAGCGGTGTTGTTATGATTTGACTCGACAGATTCCAACCAGTCTGCTTTACTAGTTAAAAAAGAAAAAAATTGTGATAAAGTAGGCTTTTTATTTAAAATGTTTTTTCTGTGTTGTTCCCAATCACGGCTAGTAACTAAATCTAATTTTTTGACCATCATAAATATTATGAATGTGTCCCAATGTTGAGTAGGCTCGTCTAATTTTGATAACGCTCTTATATTTTTATTAATAATGTTAACAATATTTCTAATTAAAACACTAGATTCATTTATTAAAGGTTCTACATCAAAGAACGATTGAAGGTGGCTGTCAACAAGATTGCGATTATTGTTGTATCGTTCACATACCAAGTCCCAGGCATCGTTATAGTGTTCGGCTCTAAAATCTAAATTTTTAATTATAAGAGCAGCGTTTCCTTGCAAGGATGAACGCAAGTAATGAAATTTATTTATATTGTTAATTGTAGAATTGTCGTGAATCAATGAAATGAATGTATCTCTAAATTCGAGCCAGCATTGGTAGTTGCCATCAAAGTGAGGTAAGTCGATTTTAGGCAAACGAACAAAACTATTATTTGAAATATGTGCACCTGAGTCAGCTTCTTTGGAGCACGTCGCCGACTCAGCACCATTCGACGAAATACCGAGCAGGCTGCGCGTGAGTGCCACCAGACTGTAGTACTGGCGGTCAAAGTCCTCACGCTCAGCAAAGGCACACGCGGCATCGTCAGTAAGCCCGTCAATCTCCGTCTGTAAAATGTCAAATTCTGTATGTATGGTCTTGAACTTATTATAACGCTCCTCAAGGTCTAAGCGTTGCAACTCTGATATGGCTGAAGCACTATGAATTAGGTTTAGATAATTATTGTAAATGGTTAACTTCGATTTAGTTGAGCTGCGTTTTTTAATCAATGCTTTTAAGTCTGCCATTCTAAAATAGTCTAACAAAAGTTAAAACAAAACGAAGAATAACGATAAAATAAAACAGCTGTGCGCAAACAAAAGAAACCGGTGCGAGCAGGTAATTGAATAGTGTCAAGGTCAATGACTCAACAACTATTATTTTATTGCTAAGCGCGTGCCGTTTTGCAAATAAATGGTGATAATTACGTAGTTAAATAAGAAGAAAGGTATTTATGCACTATTATAAGGTTCTAGAAGGTTTGAGAATGATGGAAAGAAAGTTCGAGAAGATTCTTTCGGCAAGAAAAAAGCAGGATAGCGACTAATTGGAACGAACACATTCAAATACCGTATACGTATGCTCCCAGAATGACTTCAGCTTCTTCCTTTGACGTAGGCTGCTACGGGAACGACTTCTTTCTTCGTGGCCGTGCGCGGCCGAGGTTTAATTCAAACGATGACCGCTCACGTTGACCGTTATACGGTAATTTTCTTAATTTTACGGCTCGAAGGACCAATGTTTAGGCCTCTAAGGGGACTTTGAAATTAAAGTAGCTGTTTGCGAGTAAAGGGTTTAATCCGTTACTTGACAACGTATTTACAGTACACAATTTAAATTTAGTATAATGACAATATGAGAGAAATGCCCGTATGTGTGTCGCCGCGGTCGTAAGCTGAGTGAGTGGCGGCACGGTGGGGGCCGGCGCGCGAGCCGCCGTGCCGAGGATCGATGCCTCGCGTCTGCACCCGCCCCGCGCGGGCCTTCCGCCGCCGTCGCCATGTACTGGAGTGCGCCGACAGCAGGTATAAACCTGGTTTTAAATAATGAGTCAGTTTCAATCGTAGAGTCCACAGTTTTCTTGGGCTTAACTTTAGATTGCAAACTTCAGTGGGAAGCCCATATTTCTCGTGTCTCGCAGGTAAACTCAGCTCAGCGGCTTTTGCTATCAGGAAAGTTAGGCAACTTACTGATGTGGAAACCGCCAGACTAGTCTACTTTAGTTATTTTCACAGCGTTATGTCTTACGGCATATTGTTGTGGGGTAGGGCTGCTGATATTGAAACCGTTTTTATTATTCAAAATCGAGCTATACGTTCTATCTACAACCTAGGTTCACGAGACTCCCTGAGAGAGCGATTCAAAGAGATAGGTATATTGACAGTTGCATCTCAATATATATATGCTAATGTTGTTTATGTTAAGAGTAACATTAGTCTATATACTAGGAATTGCGATGTGCATGAGATTAACACCAGGGGTAAGCATAAACTGGTTGGCTCACACTATCGCTTACATAAAGTCCATAATTCGTTTACGGGACTTGGTGTACGTTTATTTAATAAATTACCTATCGACATAATTTATAAACCCTTAGACAAATTTAAACAAATTGTCAAAAAACATTTAATACTTAAGGGTTACTACACTGTTAATGACTATCTGAACGATAAAAGTCATGGGATGCTCGCTTGACGAAGGAGTAAATTAATTTTACTTTTAATTTTAATGACATTATACTTTTAAGGACATATTTTTGTTAATTATTGTATGAATGACATTTTTTATGATTATTATGAATGACATGCTTTATCAAATAATTTTTTGACATTAATTTATTGATACATTTTGACATAATTTATAAAATGATTTTTTTTTGTATTAATTTTAAATGACATGATGCCCGAGCCATATTTGAACAGTTAAGTACACATTTTGTATTGTTTTGTTAAAATTATATACTTAGTATTGTTAATTTTTTTTTACATTGTGATTTGTGAAATAGAGGTACATTGTGAACTCCTGTGGTAAATTAAGTTCATCTTACTTTATACTTATACCAAAAATTAACAGTTTATATAATATCTACATAGAAACTTTTATCACAGTTCACACGTTCCCTTTATCTTTTGTAGCAATATGCAAATTGAGACAGCCTGTAAAGCACACATTTTACTTTTTAATTTTTCTTTACAACATAGAAAGTTGTAAGTAATTAAGTATCTATAGAGTTAAGTGTATTGCCTGCGTCACTTTGCATGCTACTTGAAACTGTAACTTACAAAAATTGTAATAACCTAGCGATTAAAAAGAGTGGCCTGAGTTTCTTGCCAGTTCTTCTCATGGCTCTACTTCGTCAGCGAACTGGCTGTAGGTTAATTTGCTGACATTTTGTAAACTTTGGCGTTCATAAGTGTTAATTTAATTAACTTAAATGAATAAACATATATTTCATTTCATTTCATTGTCCAACGAAATGAATCGACGTGAACACGATAGCGAAGCGATGCAATGCTGTGACGTTTGTCATAGACAAATATAAGCAAATATTGTTGGAAAATTCGTATCTTAAACATCATATTCTATAGAAGTATGACCGGCACAGAAATGGGACTGATATTTTTTACTTAGAAATGCATATTCTTGGGGCATATCATGATTTGCTTGAAGTGTTACGGGTTTGATATTTAAGGAATATTGTCAAACTGTGATAATTTTTATTCCTATTGTCCCTCTATTATAATAGTGTAATATAGTTAATGTATATAATGTATATATAGTTCTTGGATAATCCAAGAAGTAATTAAAAAAAATTACGATATTATTAGTTTGGACAACGGCCGTCGCGCTATGTCGCGTTGATCGCGTTCGCTTCAAATCGCGACGCAACGCAACGCGTTTGTTCACGCAGGACACTTCAGTAACTGTTAAGTATTTGTTGTTTTGGTGCCTGGTCGCCCATGTAGGACGAAGCTTAAAGAAGCAACCACTTTGCTTTCAAAGTTGTAATTTCCTTTTATCTTTCTCTACTGTTTGGAGAATTTATTTATCTTCCTTTTATTTTTTCTCTGCCAAACCACTCAACAGATTTTGATACGGCTTTCTCTACTGTTTGGAGAATTTTTCTACTATACAGTTGTTTTTACGATACAGGCATTATAGTAAAGGAAAACTGAAATTACAAATATCTGTAATGATGTTGTAAAAATATTCGTGCGGTGCTAAGTTAAAATTTTCTGGAACATCATAATGTTTTGCCTTACACCAAATTGCTTGGTTGTGCATGAACCTCTGTGTATAAAAATTTACACCACAAGTCTCAGTCTGGTCTAGAATATAGGTACTAATTAAGTTTTACTAAATTATACCTTTACATTGTATTGAGTCTTGTTTAGATATTATAGTCGACCGAATTAACTGGAAAACACTTATTTGAATCAAAATTAATTGAAAAATGCTTACAATTACTAACATTCCTTGTTGTTTCAGCTATTAAAGAACTATGAATTCAACAGACAACTTATTATGCGAATGCACGGTATTCGGAGCCATAAGTTGCATTCTTCGTTTGTCGCGGGTTTTTGCCTTAGCTCCTCTTAAATTCGAGAAGGTGTACAATGGCTGGTGGATTCGCTATTCACGTCTTTCCAACTTTTATAGCTTGGCTTTTATTATACTTATCAGTTAGTAATTTGTATTCTTATAAAAGGTAGTTGGCCCTAAAATTTAGTTATTTTATGAAAATAAAAACAGCCGAACTTATCAAGAAGCTGTGTGACAAGAGGAATTTCATAAACATAACATTGTTAACGAGTACAAAATGGCATAAACTCAGAATCGAAACAAATTGTATGGATCACACAACTCCTGTGACGCAAAGAATCGAGAAACATTCAGGATCGGGAGAAATTTTATGAAAAACAAATTTTGATTTATGAGGGATTTAATACCACAACCTAACACAGCAGCTGTATGCACTCGCATCACCGAGGCAGTTAAATTTATACTAATATATAAAGTAGATGCATTTGATAGCCTCGTTCTTGAGGATGGTTTTGGTTATACTCGTAGACTATGTATATAGGATCACGCTACTGGCGACGGAAGCATAGCTGTAACCAAAATTGTAACGTAACATTTTCTGGGACAGTAAACGTATATGATATAAAACATCCATTGTGTCTATAGTAGTGTCCATAAAAGGGTTAAAGCGTCTGAAACCGCACTGCGGGCAGCTAGTTTTTACTACCCATTGACACTTCTATCGACACGTACGTACATACCTAGTACATAATAGATCGGTGATAACACCTAAGTCACAATATGTTTTATGTACGAGTAGAAGTCGCAGGGATATCCAAATCAGATATTTGAAGAAATAAAAAATAAGATCAAATAAATAAAATTGTAATACTTTTTTGTATCTACATTCATTTAACATGTCGAGAAATGCGTATAGTAGAGTTTTAAATTTAAATTTTACATTTATTAGTTAGGATTGTATGTTTTAGCGGTTTGTGGAACAGTTCTTTTAATGTCAGAACTGATAAAAATTACAACAGACAATGTTGTCCATCAAGTAGTTTGGACATTAGATTTATGTCTAGTACATTTGGTTGTCATAATAGCTGTGCTTAGCGGTGAGAAGAAAATGCGTCTAATGATAGACTCCATAGCAAAGTTGACACAGGTAATTATTTTATTTAAGTATCCTGAGGCCCTAGACAAGTGGCATAGATTTCTATTCTATTTATAGAATAGATTGAAAAATGTATGGATTGACATAAGCGTTGGCGTTAGCTTATGTCAATCCTATACATTTTTTAATCTATTCTATGAATAGCATAGATATCTATGCCGCTTGTCTAGGCCCACTGATGCAAAAAGACTAAATTATGTTTTTGAAAGAAGTGTGATTTTATTACCAAAATTTGTTACATCATGTTATAGGGCAATATTTAAATATTTACTAGTTATTTAAAAAAAGAGTGTGTGTACTCATGTACGCACGTAAGAAGTTCTACTTCTTTGGCGTAAGAATCCAAAAATACCAAATAATAACACAACGCATACATACATAAATATACATAAATAGCATGCAACAATAATGAAAAATCATAAAATATAATTAAAATAAAAGAAAACAAAAAAATATTTATTAGATAATAATGTAATAATTTATAATTTGCAATGTAAATAAATTATACATACCGATAGTAAACCTCAAATCTATAAATGCACTTATAACAGTATATTAAAACCACTTTTACCACTTATATTCAAAATAAATATTTTTACTGATAAATGATCAATAAAAAATATCTATCACCGTCATAAATATAATTGAATTGATATAAACGCCAATATATTTTTTATTTATTCACACTGATTATTTGTACTAATACGACACACAAAGGTTCGCAACTAACTTCAGGGTGTAAAAGGTTCGCAACTAACTTCAGGGTGTTGCTTTTTACTGTCGGTGTGCGCGCGCATCGTAAAAATTCACTCTCATCATTTTTCCTAATCGCGCCAAAAGAAGTATAACTTCAAAAAGGTTTCATGCTTCAATATGACATCTATATTTGGAACCATCATTTTGCTTATTACTGAAGAAAATTTAAAACTTTATTTAGCCCTTTAGTACTAAGCCACATATTATACAAACATACTTAGATTTAAGGTATAAAGATACATTATTATCTATAGTATACTTTTTTTTCAGACCAGCATAAAAAATGAAGACATTTTGTGTACAACAACAAAATACTTTAATATCAAAACTTAATATTACCCAATTGTTTTGTCACTTCGACATATTTTTGTGTTTCTATATTTTCAGATAAATGAAGAATTAAAACGCTATCATCGGCCATCAATCTCAAGCGAGAGGATTCATTGTTGTTTAGTATTTTTTACTCTAACCTCTATAAGTTTCCCAATAGTTATGGCCTCAGTGTCTTTGGGTTTAAACTTCTACCACGTTTTCAATATGTATGATAGAGGTAAGTGTACTATGTTAAGCTATAGTTAATGCAGAATTGTCAACACCAACAATATCGTGTAATAATTGAAGATCACTAAATTCGCCTATAAACAAATATTTGTGAAAAAAAGCTCTGCGTATCTTAAAGTGGCTAAGGCGAGTGAATTAACCAATCATCCCAACCCATCACGACAACAGCAATGTGGAGCCGTGACCCAAAGGTTCACATGTTATTAATAATATAATTTAAAACATATTCAGAATATACCTAGTACTTTAAGGATAATAACTAAATATACGTAAAATTGCTAGTGTGTTGATAATCAAAATCATAATATTTGCTGAAATGGTGTTTCAATGCTGTTGCCTTAACCAGTGGACCAGAAGTTGACGTAATTTTATAACATTTATTATTAATTTTTTATTTTTTATTTTTAGGTTCTTACCCAGTATTTCAAGCGTTTACCCATTTTGTCTACATCATCACATGTATAGACGTAGTGTTACTTACGTTACAATTTACTTTAATTTCCTCGCGGGTATTATTAACGTTTGAACAGCTCAATCATGGTTTGAGAGCCCTGATAGAGGAGATGTACAAAGAATGTTAGTTTATATTTTTATATTTATATAATGAAATTACGAGACAAACATGAGTTTTGCACTACGACGATGATGCACAACCATGTTTCAACTGGATTATAAATTCGGCTACAAGCAATGTAAAAACATTGTGAGAAAATCTGGAGTTTAAAGACAGTAAGTTAAACCGTCTTGAACAAGCGTGGTGATTGATGCTCATGTCTCCTTTGTATTAGTTGAGGCCTTTGCTCTGCAGTACTGGCACAGTATTTGCACAACTGCATAATTATCTATTTTCTCTTTTTTACTTATAGCGACAACATTACTTGCGTCAATGTTACCTACGTCTATGGCAGTAAATAAAACGTCAGCCAAAATAAAAAGGAATAATTATATCGCCTCTAAAAATCTGAGACACCAGCTAAGCCTAAGCATAATTAAACCAAGGATAGTGAATGAAGGTAAACTAATAAATTAATTTAATTTCTTGTTTAAATTAAATTTTTGTTACTGACGAGAGTTATAAGAATCATGCATGGAGTTAAATTTTAAAAGAGCAATGTGGTTCGTATCATGGTATAGTGAATATAATAGATATGTAGAAAAAAGGGGGGGAAGAAGAATAATGTGAGAGATTAATGAATCAGCAATGTCTGGCTAAGACAGCAGGGATTGCCCAACGTCCAAGTAGAGAATGTGTTAGACGAGGGTGTATGAAGAGATTAATGAACGTTTAAAATGATTTAGTTTTTATAGAAAGAAAACACAGTCAGGCAAACGGTTGATACAAAAATAGAGAAAGAAGCAATAAAAATTGACATATGCAAGCATACCGACAGCTTACTTATAATCTATATAATTATATAAAAATGAATCCCTATTTCCCTTCGTCATGGCATCACGCGTGTACGGCTAGATCAATTTCGCTAATTCTTTTTTTGTTGTGTTTGTTATTGTCAGGAGAAGGTTATTATGAAAGAAAAACTAAGAGAACTGCTAAACCGATTTCGATGAAAATTGGTATGTAGATAGATTCGGTGCCGGAGAAGGAGATAGGCTACTTTTCATTCTGAAAATCAGTCAGTCTGGATTCCGAGGAATCCGTTCCGAATCGAGGCGAAGCCGTTGGGCGCAGCTAGTAGATATATATTGTACTAATGTATACTGTAGATAGGTATATTTATATTGAACTTGTCAGATGGATCGCAGGTAATAATGATCCAAACAAACAAATGACGTCCTCTCTGTTTACCTTAGTAACGGTAAATATGCGTAAAGTTATGTATGTATAAATATGATCATTTTTCTGATGTACAAGGTTCAAAAACGACATCGGCAAAATTATACCACCTGGCGCAACAGTACTGTTTGCTATGCGATGTAATACAGGAGATAAACGAGGGCAACGGACTATTGTTAATAATAATGTTGCTATCTTTTCTAGTACATATGATACTTACACCTTACCTTTCGATTTGGTATATATTACGTAAGTATTAAGTATAATTTAGTATAAGTATAAATATAAATTATAGTATAAGTTACATTTAGCTTTTTTTGGGAGCTTGTGTCTGAAGGTTTAAATAATCAAACCACGATGCTAGCCAAGGTATTAATCTTAATGCTCGTTCACGGTTGATTTTGAATGTCATGTAGTAGTAACATACAAGGGTTTTGTAGAAAAACACTTTCACAAACAAGGTTATTAGCTATAGCATTAACCTTATTACAAGATTTCTGCACGAGAAGATCTTCAGTCAAGACGAATCCAACCATAGACTGATACTTTAATATATTTTTTAATTCAATGTTAACGCTATAAAGCACAAATTATTATCAATTTAATCCTATATTTTCTTAAATTATATGAACATAATTTTTACAACTACTTTTCTATCCAGTATTGGGTGTGAGGCCAAGAGTTTCAAGTAGCTAACAGTTCTATCTAACAGAAAAGAAGTTCAGTAATTATTATTTAAAAATCTTTATAACTTATTTCCAGTGGTCAGTGACAAAAGTGCCGCCCTTCTGATCACGATGCAACAATTATATATGACATTATTTCATATTTATAAGCTTATGATGATCTGTGAGCCTTGTCACAGAATTTTTGAAGAGGTAATAAATACATAATAATATTATCTATATACTTATAATAAACCTCTAACGATATAATATCTGTACATTGAATATATTTTATAAAATACTATTGATATTTAAACGATATTGATGCCAAAAATGTAATTAGGAAATTTCTGTCTGTCTGTCCGTGTGTGACGCATGACTCAAAAACCACTTAACAGATTTTTCTTAAACTCGGTACACTTCAAGGTCATACTCCTGGCCAGGTTATGGGATACAATATATCCCAAAAAAAGTCGTTTTCAAAATCCGTCTATAAATACCAGAATTTTTTAAAAACAAAGGTATTAGTCTAGTATTAGTATAGTATAAGTATGTATACGAATTAACGATGCGCGGGCGAGGGGAGGAGGCGGGTAGCGAGTTAGCGACCTCGCCGCGCCGCGCCGCGCGCGCCGGTGCAGTTTGATGGCAGTTTGCACTCATATATTGCAGCTAGCTGCGTGTAACATTTACTTAGTGTTTGTTTCATTAAAATCGGTTATATTTACAAAGTTGTAAATGCGGTTAGGTCAATACGGAAGAGTTTTTAATAAATTTGGTTTGTAAAACTATGATTAGATGTTTACAAAGATGCGTTTTTATGAATATAAGGCTAAGCACAAAATTTATAAAAAATAACGCATGGTTTTTGAGACATAAATATGTCCAATTTAATTGGAATCTTATTAGATACTATTACAATCAATCAATCAATCAATCTTTGAAATTTGTTCACAAGAATGTAGTGACAAAAAATGATGGTAGAAATTAACTTAACAGGTACCTATTACATTCTGCCATAACAACGGCTTGTGAATTTTAATCTTAACATAATAACTTTAGATAATACAATAGTTTTTTTTTATAATGTCAAAATATGTTTTATATGTAAGAATGTAATTTTTTATAGTCAATTTTAACATTAATTATTTACACTATTTTCTTTGTATGTCATCAATTCATTTAACGTATAAAACATTTATGTGCAAGCCACATTGTCAATCTTTTCTTGAACGGCAATAGAGTTAATTCTTTGAACCTATTTGGTATTTTATTATACACTTCTATAGCCTTGATATATGCGTTTTTCTCCACTATATCTAAACGACATCTCGGACGGTGGAGTTCAAACTTGTTTCTATCATTTCTCGCTACCTTATTAGAATATGAACTAAAGTATTATGGATGCAGTTTTACAAAAATACATAGTTCCCTAACATACATGCAGACCAGCGTGAGAATTCAAAATTTAGTAAACAGTGGCTTATAACTATCTGTAGCCCAAGCTCCAGTGATAAAGCTAGCTAGCCAGTGATAAGCTAAATGTTTTTTCGATCTCAACCGACCCTCCCCACAACAAAAGACCATATGAGAACACTGAAGACACGTACCCATGGTATGCACTGAGTGCTGCTTCTGTAGACACGGTTTGTCGCAATCTTTTAATTGCGAATACAAACCGATCTAATTTCTTGCAAACATATTATTCTACGAGCTTTCCAGTAACAGTGTCTATCAAGTATTATGCCCAAAAACGTTGCTGTTACTACTTCCTCTATTTTATTATTATTATAATTTACTTTTAAGTTTTTTTATTTATTTATTTATTTAATCAAACTTACAACTATCTTAACAGGTTTAATCGCAATGCAATAGTGTAGCAACATAATGACATTTACAATACATACAAATAACTTTATCCTTGTGAATTCACTCAGAGCACAAAAAAATAGGCCAGTCTCTATAGCTATAAGGTTAAGTGTGCGGAGTGTACGCGTCAGAGGTACCTCACTTAAGAGCTTAAGTCTATACGTTGTCCAAAAGCGGTAGGTGACATTCCAAAGGTCATCGTCTCACAATACTGGCTAGGTTACCTTTACTATGACAGCTTCATGACATGCTTTGCCTCGTCCCGATTAAGTAAAATATTCAGGATCAAAATTAGAAGGCGATATGCTGTTACAAAGAATTGAAAAAAATTATATCTGCTCTGGGATTTATTAAGTGCAATATTGAAAACATTGTGTTCTGTAGAAAGACAGAAGAAGTAAGGTCGTTTTTTCGGCAGAAAACACACAATCTGTGTTTTCTTGGCATTCAACTAGACCAAGATCTCACAACCCCATCTAAAAATAAGATGTCAGAAGACCCGGTCAAGCCCAGCGACATGTTCTACACATTTTACCTCAATTTCTTTATGAATTTAGAAGGATCCATAAAAAATTATAATCAATTGGATTAACCATCCAGTTGATTATTTAGAATCTCTGAGCACGGTTATTTTATTAAGGCTGCAGAAAACAATGACACCCTTACTGAACGTCAACGCGGACGGAGTCGCAGGCACAGCTAGTTTGCATAATAAGCTTACACTCGGGTCGCATACTAAATAAAGCAAAGTAGCTATATTCTTCTGTCTGATTTCCTTCAAGCCGCGTAACGGATTTTGATAAGATCAGTATCTCTCTTACTATTGTAGACAGAGAGAGACAGAGAAAAGTAGAGAAATTCAAAGATTTGCAATTATTTCGAAAAAAAAAATTTTTACTCTTGTGCCAAGCCAAAGTGAATCACTAGTGATATAAATGACAATATAGGTACATAGCTGGTACCTTTTATTGTGAAACAGGCACCAACGTTATACCTTTATAGCAAAGTGGCGTATTTTGTGTAATGCCTATTTATCTGAAGGTATCTTCTTCATAAACTTATTTTAAATTTTTGTTTAGATGGTCCTGACCAAAAACTTGATAAACGAAATGAAACGCTACAATAAACAACAAAATTATTCGGATCTCGTTGCAGAAATAAAACTGTTCCATCAACAAATGACGTTGAACCAGGTCACTGTTAAACCGATGCAGATAATCACATTGAATAGGGCACTTTTAGTTACTGTAAGTATGGTGTTAAAACAAAGAATAATTGAAGTCAGAACTGTTTTTGAAAATAAGAAATAAATTGAGAAAAATTCTTATTAAATTCAATCATAGAAAGCGAATTAAGACATAAAATTTATTTGTAAATTTTTGGCATAGTAAACTTCTTAGAGTCAAAAAGTAAACTAGTAAACTCTTTGTATATTATAATAGCTTGCCTGGTATCAAAGTTAAGTTTAAAAGATAAATATAAGAATCTGAATATACGGAGTGTTACGTTATTCAAAGAAGGTAATGATGGCTGTGAATTTTACTCTGACAATGGCGATGCGATTTGCGTTTATGACAAAATAATAAACATTTTAAGGCTAGCGCAAATTACGCCGGGTTAGCCCTCATCGCATCGCAACTAGTACATTAATTTAAATGAACTATCGTACACTACAGGCCCCTACAGGGCCCCAACTCATTGTCACTACGACTACCTACTATTAAATTTAAGTGCTTTGACAAACTTTTTAAATGCGGCGCGCTGGAGTGCGTTACTCCAGCAAAATGTTGATAGAAATTGTACTTATGAGAGGTGAGAGTATATCAGATAATTAGTGCGTCGTAAGGAGTAATTTGTTTGCCTTAGCAAAATTTGTTTGCATTATAGTTTTAAAGTTATTTAGAAAAAACAGATTTTGCTGGGGTAACGTTTAAAACATTACCCCAGCAAAATGTTTTTTTTTTTTAAATTATATGATTTACCCAGATCCAATTACACGAATAACTAGCTTTTGTCGCATTATAATTTGTTTGACTAAGTATAGCAAAATTTGTGGGTTTTAAAGTTATTCAAGATTTTGCTGGGGTAACGTGTTGGAATTAGCGAGATCTCGAATACTTTATATGCTAAAAATTTCAATGCCCGTATAAAAGTTTATAAAAGTGAAGTGCTTCTGTGAGATTTTTTATGTAAGTTACTGTTGTTTTTACAAATTTTCACGGCATAATTCTACTTTTTTATTTGAGTTAACTAGATGACGACTCGTGACACAAGAACCTACTAAAAGCACTAAATAATGGTTTTAGCGTAGGTGTGTGCGTCAGCTTCTGTGTTCACTTGCAGTAGCACGGTTTTGTTGGCTCAAATTACTCCTTACGACGCACTAATTATCTGTTATACACTCACCTCTCATAAGCACAATTTTTATCAACATTTTGCTGGGGTAACGCACTCGGCGCGCTGCGGCCGTAGTATGCGCTGGTTTTAACTTGTAGTAAATTTGACTTACAGCTAAGTAAATTGAGACGTTATCTGTAAACATTAAAACCATATCAAGTTTTTTGTGACGCCTTGTGGGTTGTGGATATGGTCAGATTGTTTTATTTTTCATTAGATACTTGGTATGAATAAAACAGATCGTTTTTTTTTATTTCAGTTTATGGCCACCGTTACAACTTACGTAACCATTATTCTTGATACGAAATAAATAACTAAACACCATCCAGTGTATTTCATCTTAATTTATATTATGATTAGCTGCGCCTCACGGCTTGCCTGCGCCTAAATTGTGTTTTGTCTGCCTCAGGAACCAGATCGATTTTTGGCATAAAAAGTAGCTTATGTCCGTCTCCGGCACCAAATCTATTTACATATTATCAATTTTCATCGAAATCGGTAACAAAGACACAAACAAACTTTCGCATTTAGGAACAACAAGGCTCTAGACAAGTAGCATAGATTTCTATTCTATTCATAGAATAGACTAAAAATGCATAGGATTGGCTTAAGCTAACGCCAACATTGTCATTAGTAAAAGTCACTTCCATACATTTTCTAATCTATTCTATGAATAGAATGGAAATCCACGCCACTTGCCTGGGGCCTCAGTACTGTTAAGCGTGATAAATACGACAAACATAAGGAGAAGCCTATCTCCTAGTCTTTAAGCTTTAAAATTAGATGCGTAGATGAACTCGTAACATGACTTACAGTATGGGTATTGTAATTATGATAAATGATTATAATTAAATACAACTACATTGATCGTATTATTGGTACCTACTTAATAAAGGCCCAATTTTCCACCCTTTCCTCTTTCCTCACCTCCCTCATTCCCTTCCTCTAACCCCATTCCCAGCCGCCATAGTGGTGGCCACCATACCAAATATGGTGGCCACCACTTCTGGATTCCACTGACTGCTTACCATCAGGCGGGGTGGAGTCACTATAATAGGCTAATATATATAAAAATAAAAAAATACTAGTATTGTCTTTAGTCTGCGTTACGCACGTCGACGAGTGGTACACAATTGATGCAACTTCGAAATTTTAAAAATGTCATCGTGTGTGTTCAGAATTTGTACCAATTATGAAATCAAAGTAGATAAAACACAAGGGATCTCATACCATTTGTTAGAACGCAATATACTTTGATATAGCTAATAACATATTTCAATTATTTTCCTAATAATTCTCTTATTTGGCAGTTAGAAAAAGAAAGAAATGGAAAATACATTTTTGTGGCGCGTGTGACAAGGACGCGTGCACTCCGCACATAGAATAAAATACAGATGCAAAAATTGAATATTACCAGTATATCACAAACCATAAAATAAAGTTATTTCTAGTTTTACCCATCTGCAGTAAAGCCCAAAAAGAGGGTTGCGGGTTTGACCTGTATGTATGTCCGGGTTTTTATTCCCTCGTAACTAATAAACGGCTGGACCGATTTCAATAAATCACAATCATATAACAATGCCTATCAAAGTTTTTATAAAAAAGAAAATATTTTTTTTTTCTTTTACATATTTTATTTCTACCTTTAGTATTTGTTTATTAGTTGATACAGGCAAAAACTGCAGTACAAATTTTGTGAACGCGTTAAGTACCTTCAGTCCCGTTATATTTGTTCGTCTATGATACAACTTGCGGTGATTGGTAGCTATAGTAATGTTTGTTTACATTCAATTGCAATTAATAACACTAGCTGTCACTTTTATTCTCATTTGATAAGTCATCCTCTACTATCATTTTGGCATGTAGTGAAATGTAAAATGAATGAAGAATGTGTATGTGTGCAACGGCTACCGCGCGGCACACTTTTTTCGGTTGTTTTGTGAGTGTATAACATATCTGATAAATAGAATATCATTGTGTGTACATATCAGGGGGAGCACGCTTAGTACTTATGTAATTTTATGCGCATGCAGCGCCATCTATTATCATGTAAGTCATTGCTCTGGCTGGTAATATAGTACACAGTAAAATCAATATAGCGAATGATGATTAATGTTAATTATATTAATTAATGCAACGGTATATCTTACCAAATACAGACTAATATTAGTTTACAAAACTGGGTATGGATTATGAAAAATCACAATCAATTGGTATTTATCTAAATAATAAATACAACATATCGTTGGATGAAACAGTGATTCCATTTCTAACTATAGATAAGTAAGTTACAAGAAATTGCTTATTATTCCTTCTCAATTTATAAAGAACTTTATTTGCTAAATAAATTATTATTTTTTTCAGATTAAAGGAGTTGCACAAATTTGTATCAGAAACACCAATACCAATCATTAAAGGATTAAGAACATTTTTCAGCAACACAGACTATGATACCATTGTAGCCACTATAAATTTTGTTTTACTACCGACACTCTATACAGATGATATATTGGTAAATGCAATTGTTTGCAAAATCAATTATTATGTTATGATCGCGTAAAGAATAATCAAATTTGGGATAGCGTCTAATTATAAAGCTTTTACAGTCGAAACTTGAAGTAAAATAAGAGTTTGAGAACAAAATATAATTATACATTAACTAGCTGTGGCCCACGACTACGTTCGCGTTAAAATTCAGATGTGTGCCTGTATGAGAATATTGCCTGCCTGATCTTACGGCAATCGTAGATTGTATCAGTAACAATCAGTATAATCCGTCTCAATGGCGAATCCCATTTAAATCTATTCACCCGCTAACACTAAAACTGATGAAATTTCACACAAACTTGCGACTCCTACTTTTTCCTCTTAATGAGAGTAGTTCCAAAATATAAAAACATGGTGCTTTACTAAATTTATTAAAGTGTATAATTATGTGAGTTTGGAGTCGATAGCTTTAAATATAAAAGATTTTACATACAAATTTACACTCCCTATTTTACCCCTTTGTAAGGGTTATTTAAAAATTAATTAACTAAATTTCGATTTCTTTATATTATAAGTATTTTCCAGTAATTTGGAAATCTTCTTCTTTGCCACTTCTTTTTACCCCCTTATGAGATGAATTTCACAAAATCCCATCTTAGTGAGCACCTATGTTCTAAAAGGGACATCATAATTCCATAAAAGGAGGGTAACCACCTGCGTTTTCACGCATTGTGCGAGCGTCTCAAGATGCCGGCGCTTGTGCTACAGCCGGGACTCGACCTGTCACATGAGACTGTGAGAGAAACAGTACTGAGATATGCAGAGGTATACAAATTAGAAACACTCAAATCAAATGAACCTTGAATTGAAAAAAAAGATAATTGGAAAGTGAAAAGGAGAAACAATGCATAATTAGTTTAAAGAAATTTGTATGTTCAAAACTAAGAATCATCGTTGTCCAACACATGATGTATAAAGATGTCCGCTGCTGGATATAGGCCTCACGCAATTTTTGACACCTTGCCACGCCACGGCCACCACGAAACACAAATTAATATTGCCATGATTAATTTTTGCTGATACAACAAATGCTTAAAATTCTCCGCGTGCCAACTATGTTGTGCTTTAGTCAAATTATTAAATTAAATTGTACATATTTCTATAATACTGTAATTTCTTCACAGATTCTCCAGAACAAAACTGAGCTACAAGACAACTTCTATTTATTAGGCTATGAAAATGGAGTATCAGTGGCACTTGAATTAGCTGCAATACTTGAAGAACGAGGTAATTTTGAACTAAAATAATATTAGTTAATGGAGCGATTGAATCATTTAATATGAAAACGTTGGCTGTTTTTCCGGTTAAATTGTAGTAATTTTGAAAATTGTAGTAATTTTGAGACCCCAAAGCGTGAGAATAAAGTGATTTAGATAACTTTGTACGTAGTTTGCAATTGTAATGTCTATTATTCATTTCCTTTAATTTTATATTATTAATATAATAATAATAATAATAATAATATAATAATAATATTCTATCACATTCACACAGCGCCATCTAGCCCCAAATTAAGCAATTATATTTGCTTGTGTTATGGGTACTAAACAACTGATATACTACTTATATACATTTTTTTTTTTGTAAATACATACATATTATAGATAAATTACACCCAGACACAGAACAAACAATCATGCTCATCACACAAAGGTTTGTCCTGGGTGGGAATCGAACCCACGACCTCCGGCTTAGCAGTCAGGGTCACTAACCACTAGACCAACAGGCCAGTCAAAACAAATTATGTAGACTCGTAATACTCGTATATTATCTGCAATGGAGGCATCAACATCTTTACTTTGACTGGTTTGAGTTCAACTTAGCAAACGAAAGATGAAAATTTATTTGCTAAATTTTGTAAAAAAACTAAAATCAAGCTTTATTAATATGAATTTCATTTTTTAGGTTTTACAGGAACAGTGTTTTGTCTAGGATTTTCACCGGCTCAATTACAAGCAGAGGTTGAAGAACAATTGATTGATCTCGGCACAGAGGAACAACTGCAGGATGCGATGGTTCGCCACATGTTCACTTTGATAGCCGGTGAAGATGGAACAATAATAGACACCGCGCTACAACAAGCTACTACGTGGACGAAGAAGGTGGACAAGTGTCTTCAGTACTTACAACGTCGAACAAATCTTTCAATGCAGTACGTGCGTGCCTTCCATAGAGGCAGCTCTGATTCGCATCGAACAAGTTCGACAATACAGTCCTCCAGAGTATTGCCTACGGTCTCAGTTAGTGCTGCTGCGGGCCGCGACAACTCGAATACCACAACACGCCACATCGCTGCAGCAATACACCCAAAAATCGATCATCGTTCACCAGCTTGGATCTCCCTTATCATATATTTTGAACAATACACAATGTGCACCCCTGGTAAATCGTTATCTCGACGAAGGTGTGCAGAAAGCCTTTGATACGAAAAACTTATGTCAATTTAGTTCCGAAGAAACTTGCATCAATACCTGCTTTAAATAAGTGAAAATATATGTTAAAAAAATAAAATATTTTTATTATTTCTAATATTATTAATTCTAATAATTCATAAAAAATATTTGAAATGTATTTAAGTACGTTTTTTTTATACAACTTTGGTGGCAAACAAGCCACCTGATTGTAAGTGGTAACCGTAACCATAGATGGCTGTGTTTTCCAAGTGTTGCAGAAATAATGCTTCGAAAACACAACCATGCCGTTGCCGACGACGTAAAGAAGATGAGGAAGGAAAAGGGAAAAGGAAGAGGACCGAAGTGATATTTAAACCTCCGGCACTCATTTACAGAAAGTTTTATAAGTGAAGATAAGCTTGCTTTCTCGTGTGTTTGCTTTATAGGTGTCCTGATTGGTTTGCAATTATCGTTGAAATATTTGCTGTAACTGTGTTATATTAAGTTATTATGTGTTTTAAAATTGTTTCAAATAACTATAAACCCAAATTTACTTATAACTTATTAAACTTAACTTATATAACTAGGTATATTCGACCAATGTCACTCGATCCAGATAATAAAACTCTAAATCATATTTCACGAATAATGTAGAAGAATCTCAGGATTTTCAAGTTAATTAATAAATTGTCACTTTTTTTAGGTAGCAAGATGTTTAAAATTTTACTATTTAGTATTTTTGGAACAGTATTTTTATATGCAAAACTGAATTTGCATATAAAAATACTGTTACACGGCGATGTTTATTCACATTATTCATTTATTGTACGTTAGTACTGGTGAGGATATGTACGTTAACGAACTATAGAGCGAGAAAAGTAGAAAAATCTTGATATATACCTACTTACGTAATCTTGTTTAAAAAAAATAAAACCAGTTGCGAGTTAGTCATTAGAATATATTAATAAAGTTTTTAAATAAAAAAGGTTTATATTCTTGGAGCCATTTGAAACTATTATTTTGGTTTATTTGTCTATCCTCATCATTTCAACTGAAAGACCACCTGGACATAGGCCTTTCTTAAGTTTCCAAGTTGACCTTAGTAAACTTAGTAACGATAAAATCATTTATAGCAACGGTGAAAAATTTACAAGACGCGATGATGACATTCTGAAAAAAGAATTCATAGATTGTCAAAGTTTGTTCTCTCAGAGGAAGAAATAGTTTAGAACTTGAAAAAAACTTTACCAGATCATGCTAAAAACTGATTATATTCAGCTAATATTTCATCAATCTCCACTATTAGTTCTTGAGCATGTTGTAATGTCATGTATAAAAGGCGTTCCGGTTGCAATTCCTCTGAAAATATTTTAATTTATTCAAAGCTGTATAATATATAGCTTAAATGAATCCAATAGCGCTATGCCTAATCCCTCGGTACCAGTTTTGAACTTAACCAATTAGAATGTAAAATCTGGAACTCTTTTTATAGGGGCGTAAATAAACATTTTACAAAGTCAGCATAGTAGGACGCCATGCCAGCAATTTTACGCGATGACTTTTGGAATGGTGTCCACTTCTCCTGGAATCTACGAACTACTTATCATTTGAAAGAGTGGAGTCACTTTAGTAGGCTAATAGTATATAAAAAAATAAAACCCATGTAATACAAACGCGGTAGTAGATCCACGCTGGTTTCAGCATGAATGAGCCGGATCGTCCGGGGAAGTACTACCCTCTCACAGAAGATCGACGTAAGAGTAGTAGTATCCGTACTACTGCGTTTCGCTCGGTGAGTGAGAGCGCCTGAGGCCCGATTTCTCCCCTTTCCTCTTTCCTCACCTTCCTCATTCCCTTCCCCTAACCCCATTCCCAGCCGCCATAGTGGAGGCCACCATACCAGCGGTTTAAGAAGATGGTATGGTGGCCACCACTTCTGGATTCCACTGACTGCTTACCATCAGGCGGGGTGGAGTCACTTTGATAGGCTAATATAAAAAAAAAAAAAAAAAACGCGGTACTCACAGGGCCTAGACAAGTGGCATAAACGCTAGATATAACATGAATTTCATTTCAATTAGTTAAGTCTGAACAAAATGTATGGGATTGATATAAGCTAACGCCAACATTGTCGTTAGCTTATGTCAATCCCATACATTTTTTAATCTATTCTATTCTATTAGCCCTCAGGTTAAAATATTTTGAAGAAACGAGAATTGCAATATTGTCATTATCAAGAATTTTAAGGCATATTCATTGTCGACATCATTTGAAACCAATTAAATGAAAGATCACTAACTCTTGTATATTCCTTGGCCGATTACGGCAGCAGATAATTGTAAAATAAGCCCTAAATATAATACAAACATTACTACACTTCACAAACAATACATCTTATGAGTATGGAAAAAATACAATAATAGTGTTATATCACGACTATTAATAAAACATATTATGTAAGAATGTTACGTAAACGTTTGTTAATGCAATTGAAATGTATACCTATTTGCTTTCCCACTTTTAACAAAAATTTCCATCAAAATTGAAATTCAGTAAGACTCAAAACTTGAGATTATTGTTTTGTGATATACAAACGACATTACCTGTAAGGGTAGTAAAGCAGTTTTATGGTCAACTTTACCTAAATATAAAAAAATTGTTTAATTTGAGTTTTGTTTTCTCTGTTCTTTAAATAGCTAAGTCACTGTCTTTCTTGTTTATGTGATATCTTCTCACATAACGGCATTTCATACAGTTTTAACCATTGTTTAAAGCATTTCTTTCGGAAAGTTTCTATTTATGACGTGTGCATATAGTAGTAAAGACAAGCTGAGAATTTCAACTATTTTAAATCATGTTGTAAAAACATATTACTTAATACTAATAATAACACTAAAACTACACACAACGCGATCTAGACCCAAAGTAAGCTTAAATTATAGCTTGTGTTATGGGTTCTATAATGCGGATATACATACTTAAATACCTACATAGAAATACCCAAACCCATGCAAACAGATATGTTCATACACACAAATATTTGCACTGAACAGGAATCGAAGCCGCGACTTCCGCGTGGCAGTCTGTACACAGTACCATAGAGCCACAGAGTTAGTCAATCATACTCCTGTTTCGAACTGGATACCCACGATTGAAGCAGAAGCAGGTCGCTAGTATTTTGTATGACTTAAAGATTTCTCCTGCCAACAGCTGCCAACGTCTTTCAACTTTATGTCTATCTTCGATACTCTAAGAGAGGAGTCTATCACAGTCATCACGCTTTTTTATCATCATCTCTTAAGGACATGTAAGTATATCTTTTTTGATCTATACCCAGATTAATACTAAAAGGCAGTGTAAAAGCAGATAGTTGTAGAATTAAAACATTCAAAAACATTTACGCAAAAATAACTGGATCTATGATTTAATTTGATCTCTCCGTGCATAAGTGCATATGTATATATCTGTATAATATACAGATAGATACGTACATATTATTTCTACCTAAGAGATGAAAAGATGAACTGATGTAGTTTATTAACTAATATTAGTTCTTTATATCAGCCTAGATGCTAAGGAGAAGTAAACTCTTTTTCTGTCAAAATGTTGGCATAAATCTTGTAATATAAAACTGTCAGCAGATTAAATTTGTTAGGTTAAATTAATGCCTTATCGTTTATGTGGGTAGTAAAAAAGGCGACTAAGCAGACGTAGGTGAGCATATTTGCGGGTACTACCTATTATCACTCAGCAGAGATGACGTGGTTCCATATTCTCAATAGTAGACCAAAAAGCTATATAAAATTTAATATCAATAATTTAATATATATAATGTACTCATAATAAAAAAATCGAATAAATCAAGTGTTTATAGTTTTCAATAAGTATATTTACTAAACCTTATGTAATGCTCTAATGGTATTGTTTTTAAAAAGTAATAAATAATGTTTGTGCTATGGATAGCATACATTTTGCAAGTATTTATCACCGTCAAATGTAAAAAGACACCTATAGGTTAGTTAACGATTTTCTATTTAGGTACTTCCATGACAGTTTATCAGAACAGAATATTGCTACAAATTTGGCGCTATTAGTAGCGTTGAGCAATTCTTAAGGTTGTGGTATTTGGATATGCAGGACACAATATACAGGGTGGCATTATGTAATGATTAATACTGTAGATAGAAAACTTTACTCAAAAAAATATTTTTTTATTTTTGAATAGGGATATACCCGGAAATCGAACCGACTAACATCTGTAAAAATTACAACCTGTACTTTTATTGCATCGATCGTTACGATCAATTATAAGGATGAATAATTTATTTTTAAAACTTAAATTTGAAGTAAATTCTCGTACCTATGTTTATAAATTATATCATGCAACGCGAAAGTTTAAAAGTAAATAAGGATGAAATTTCTTTAAGAAACAAGATAAATTAAATGAAAGGAAAACCATGAAATCTTAAATTATTTTAATTATTTACAAAAAAATATAAACTAACTAATTAGTTGCTCGAAATAAATAGCAATAATCTAAAAAAATAAAAATAATAATAAATAATACCACAACAACTACACAACGCCATCTAGACCAAAAAAAGCATATATTAATAGCTTGTGATATGGGTTCTAGAATGCGGATATAATGGGTGGCGCAAAAGTAAAGACCCTATTTGGTTCAGCTATAACATTTTTTCTAAATTAGAAAACTAGATTTAGATTTTTTTAAATGTATATTTGTGCCATTAAATTTCGTACCATTAGGATTTAAAGATGATGTCTTTTAAATGGTGACCTCCAGAGTTGATACACATTTGAGCCCTATTTATGACATTTTGCATAACTTGCCGTAACACTTCCTGCGTTTCCATTTCCATCTCTCAGGGCATGTCAATAAGCAGAATACTCGGTTCTGGGGCACTGATAATCCGCGCATTATTCAAGAAACACCTCTACACCCACTAAAAGTTACTGTATGGTGTGGCATCTGTGTTGACAGAGTGATCGGACCCTATTTTTTCGAAGACGCTGGAGGCAATGCGATTACTGTCACTGGAGAACGCTACAGAACCATGTTACGTGAGTTTTTGATACCCAGTTTGGACGAATTGGGGCTGGAGCACATCTGGTTTCAACAAGACGGCGCTACGGCACACACAGCGCGCGACACTATGGACTTAGTGAGGGACGCTTTTCCAGGCCGAGTTATCTCTCGTTTTGGCGATTTGCCTTGGCCTGCAAGATCACCCGATCTGACCAGTCCAGACTTCTTTCTTTGGGGTTTTTTGAAATCTCGGGTGTATGTGAACAAGCCACAGACTCTCGCAGCTCTAAAAGAAAACATTCGTCAAGAAATAACGAACATATCGCAGGAAGTGTTACGGCAAGTTATGCAAAATGTCATAAATAGGGCTCAAATGTGTATCAACTCTGGAGGTCACCATTTAAAAGACATCATCTTTAAATCCTAATGGTACGAAATTTAATGGCACAAATATACATTTAAAAAAATCTAAATCTAGTTTTCTAATTTAGAAAAAATGTTATAGCTGAACCAAATAGGGTCTTTACTTTTGCGCCACCCGTTACATACTTTTATACTTTTTTTTGTAAATACATACATATTATACCTACATAGAAACACCCAGACCAATGCAAATGGAGATGTTCATACACACAAATATTTGCACTAAGCAGGAATCGAACCCGCGATCTCTGCGTGAAATGGGCTCCATTTTCTTATACACAAATGTATTTTTCTAACGAATTCATTTCTGGATGGATTAATGGATAATTCACGTCAATGATAATTATTAATTAGTAATTACCAACATAAGTACCTAAACAGATGGATCTTTGAGTTAAAGAGCCTTAACTTGACTAATTGAATTTATAAGTCCGGATTTCATGGTTTTCCTAACTTTTCCTGATTAAAGTGCCATGACTTCTTGTCAAATGCTACCCAGTCTAAACCAAAGCACGAGCTGAAAACCTAATACCTACTGACCTGCAGAGATTAAACTTACTAGTGGAATATTAAACAGAACACATTGGTAATTGTGGGAGGATTACCCATGAGTTCTGTTGACAAAAATAAAACTGGAAAAAGGCGTAATCTATATAATAGCGCTATTATATAAAGCGAAAAAGTTTGATTGCTTGTTTGTTTGAACGCGCTAATCTCAGGAACTACTAGGATTTGAATAATACTATTTCTTTAAATAGCCCAGTTCTTGAGTAGGGTTATAGGCTGTGACATCACGCTATTGGCGACGGGAACAGAGCAGTATCCAAAGACGTAACTTAACGCGGGAAAAACCGCGCTGCAGGAAGCTAGTGCTATAATAATGATAATAACAAAAAAACTGACTTGTTGTAAATAAAGACAGCAGCATCTTAACAAACGCTTGCTAAGATGCTCGTACTATTAAGTATCAACTTTATAAAATGTACTTGATCGTAAAATATATACCTATTTAAAAAGGATGATGAACTAAATCTAATCTGGTCTGATTTTACAGTGACCACCACAACATCCAAACCAAATGTGATAGGTACGTAACATAAATAAATAATATAGCCTGATATAATTGCAATAAAAAAAATACGTTAGTTACGGTAGTAGATTCACGCTGATTTCAGCATGAATGGGCCGGATCGTCCGGGGAAGTACTACCCTCTCATAGAAGATCGACTTAAGAGTAGTAGTATCCGTACTACTGCGTTTCGTTCGGTGAGTGACAGCGCCGGAGGCCCAATTTTTCCTTTCCTCTTTCCTCACCTCCCTTATTCTCTTCCCCTAACCCCATTCCCAGCCGCCATAGTGGAGGCCACCATACCAACAGTTTGGCTTTTGGTATAGTGGCCGCCACTTCTGGATTCCACTGACTGCTTACCATCAGGCGGGGTGGAATCACTTTGGTAGGCTAAAATATTATAAAAAAAAAAAAGACTCTTATTGTAAGAGAGACGTTATAAAACCATTTACTGCAGGGAATAGCCTCAATATTGGGCAGTTCACGATCTGGGAAGTAGTCAATCTAAAAAGTAGCCATTATGGGAAGTGGTCGTTTTGAGAATGGTCGTTCTGGGATATGGTCATGGGAAGTGGACATTATGGTCCCAAAGGCTCTTCTCATACAGAGAAGACACGAACATTGATCATCATGCCTGCTCAAGATGGATCGTCAATTTTAGACATAATTTAGAAGTCCAGTTACAATACAATATTTTCCTTCAGTAAATGTCCAAGATAAACTTAATAACTACATCAAAATTTTCAAAATCCGAATCAGTAAAAGAGTCAATGCAAACCGACAACTACAAAAACTGACTTTCGCTGCTTTACGAGCAACGTAAACAATTTAAATTGTGCAAACGTGTACTGACAGTACATTTATTACCTACTCACGCATGGCCATGTTTTTACAGAGACTACAACCGTAGTAACTGCGTCAGGTATGTAAATTATTATAGAGATAGATTGCAAAATTTAAAAGGGACTACACTCAGGCAGAGTTCTCCTAACTGATGTTTGTGGTTGTGATTATTATACCATAATTCGCTATTTATTTTTATGTAGGTTAAGTAATGTATGTACCAACCTTGGTTGTGAGTGTCTTGCTTCATTCTTATTTTATGATGTGACCAAGGTTTTGATTGATATGACTGGTTCCAGTAATAAGCTAGCGTCAGGTGTTCGCTGCGTTGCACCAAACGGGTGTTTAGTTCAGCATGTACTCATAGCATATCAGCTGAACTAAACACCCGTTTGGTGCAATCGGGTTTACAATGCACTGGCAAATATAGGAATAAAACTTATAAGCAGTTCTTTATCTACCAGCCTGTGCGTTTTTGAACCTACTTGTATTAAGCTTCTTTTTTATGCAAACCACACTATAGCAGAATAAAACCAAGGATGCCAAATCTAACAAACATTTGAAAGCCTCTAAAAAGCTTTGTGAACTAAATCTTATCCGTTTTCTTCTTACAGTAAGACCTGTTCCAACCGTTCCTTCAAATCAGCCAGGTATGAATAGTAGATAGAAATATAATTATACTTACACTAAGTACTTTATAATTTAGAAATGCAACGACTATCATCAGCTTGTAGAAACTTAGTATTTTATAAACCTAACTTCAGATGATATCTTCATTGCTCATGATGATACGTCACAGAGTAATACAGATATCATTAGGACATTCGCACACTGCCCCGCATGATGCAGCGTGGCGCGGGAGTGTGTGTACTTTCGTTGCTTGTAAGTATCTCCGTTTTTATAGGAACACGCATGGTCCAACACACCGAAGATGCATCCACACGCATTTATGCAGATCACGCGTCTACATGCGGCGAAACACGCACCCACATGAGTTAGTGCGGGGCGAAACGCAAGATATGTCACACTGAGTCCCGCAGTGCCGTGCGTGATTTTGGAAGGGCTTGACGTGTGTTCAAAAATGGATCTCAATATCCATCAATTAGTATAACTGTAACATCCTGAATGAGTTTCACAGTAATAAACATATGAATACCAAAACTGACGCGACGCTCTGCACTGCACTAACACCATAGCTTATGCTTTATATACGATATGCGTGCGTGAATCTGCGACACACAACTACGCGCGTGAGTGCGTGAAAAACACGCACGATGTTGCAGATCTACACTCCCGCAAGTACGCGCGTGAGTGCGTGAAAAACACGCACGATGTTGCAGATCTACACTCCCGCAAGTACGCGCGTAGGTGCGTCGACACGCAACATGCAGCGTGGTGCGTGGCAGTGTGCGATTCGACTTATAGGCCTGAAAAAGTTCATCGCACAACTGTTCCAAAGGGAGATGTTTATGTCTATCGTCTATGGTATCTACTCCATTCTTGTGTTATGACGTCATGACACATCGTCTTTATAGCCTATAGTAACTTTTCTCGAATTTGGAGTAACAAATACAAAAACATTTTTTTCGAATCAGCTGATAGTTCTAGTTCTAAGCGCATTCAAACAAACTCTTCAGTTTTATTATATAAGTGTTGGTTATGAATTCTTGTTCATACATTACGTATTTACAAAATATACTATCAATTACAGTTTATCGTTTGCCGTACGCTGATTTGTTGAAGATTGTTATCCATGTCAGAAATCTGCTAGCTCAAATGGATCAAAAAATTGAGTTACACAGAGGCAGAATCGCTAAAAAGAAAAGTAAGTATTCAACATCTTAAATATATATAAATCATAATTATCTAGATTAAACTTTATCATGCTGCTGATAGTACGTTACTGACCTGAAATCATATACCTACAAATAAAATAAAGTAACAAAACCAAAACCGTCTTCAAACAAAGAACTTCATGAATGTCACTTAAATTAAATCTCAAGTGAAGATTTACTTTATGTACTGAACTAGCTTTACGCGGCGTGTTGTCACCAGCGTTAAGTTACATCTTTGGTGACTGCTAGACTCCCGTCGCCAATAGTGTTATGTTACACCTATAACCTTCCTCAAGAACTGGGCTATCAAACGCAAAAAAGAGTTATTCAAATCCAACTGGTAGTTCCAGAGATTAGCACGTTCAAACAAACAAACAAATTCTACCGCTTTATATATTAATATAGATTAGATCCACTACATGGAATGGATACACGAACACACTGTCAATGGGCAACAAGAAAACATCATAATGTGTGTCAAGCGGTGCAGCGGCGGCTTCATCATGAGTCACAATAGGAGGTGCAAATTAAGTTTCTCCGTTATTATTGGCAAAAAAATTTGCACTTCTAAGAATAATATAGTGACCCTTGTCTGTCTAGTAAGACAAGTTAGTTATGAGAATCCTACATACAATATTATAATAATATGAAGTATCTAATACATTTTTTATTTACAGTAATACCACCTGATGTGAGAACTAACACGAATATGATCGGTATGTAACTTAATAATAATCTCAAATAAAAAAAATGTAGTATACTGCACGAATTATAAATACGCACGAGTTCAAACTACAGTCCATTCCAACTTCAATTTCGTACAATGTAAACAATCCGCTATATTGCCATTGTCTATGGTTTCATAAATTTACTAGTGATGGGGACAAGGATAATAAAAATAAAATTAATGACATCAATACATTGTTAAATAATAATTTTTCGTCCTTTTTCTTAAATTTTTAAATAATATTATGTTTACGGATACTCTATTTGCGTAATAGATTAATTCCTTTTAATTTATCACTCCAAATATTTGTATTTATGTTAAATATGGTTTGTATTTTATTGTAATCGTTGATTTATAAACATTAAGATAATAAGACAAACAATGTACGTAATCTAATAAATAAATGTAATTTAAACTAAGTAAGCATTGACCTCTAAATGCAACGATTTGACCACGGACTGAAATAGAATACTGAGATACTTTTGAATATTTTCCCGTCTAATGAAAATTTGTGAAATATGGACTAAATGGAATTTGTATGTGTGTTACGATTTTATTATAGGTACTATATTACAATAAAACAAATGAACAGACCTGCTAGGGCAAACCCAAAATAAATGATGAATTACAAATATTATGTACCTATGATATGTAGGTATTCGTTAAACTTATTTCTTCTAATAAAATACAACATTGGTTTTCAAAGACAATAGAGAGTACAAAAAAAATAAAACTGTCAATCAATTTGACGTCTATATTCGACCGCAAAAAGTAATTCGTAATTTTATTAAATAATCTAGATTTGATTATTAACCATTAGTAAAAATAGTTACAAAATGAAGTATATATAGTAAACAGAATATGTATAAATTCATGTGTCATCGGTTATGAAGTTTTTGATAGAAAAATATTGAAAAGACTGTTTGTTTACATTGTCCGAAAATAAAATAAAAAATAAATAAATAAAAATAAAGAGTTTATTGTTTTCTCTCACATAGAAAAGATACATACAGCGGTAAAAATACAATAGTTGGTGAATACATGTAATAAAACAATCGGGGACCGCTCTACAATCCCCAATAGGCCCCAGGTAGAAGATCCCAATGCACTCCCACCGTTCGCAAAATAAGCGAACGGGAAGAGAGGGAGCGATCTAGTCCCCAGGATCCATTTGGAGATTGCAAAGCGTGCCCTTACACTGTGTACAAATACATGAGATTTAGTCTATGTGAGAGACTGGTTTCTGTACTAGGAGACCTGTATGACAGATAGCCAGCCTCTCCAGACTCCGGAAGCGGACAAACGGTAAGTACATCAGGTAAGTACAACGTAATTTGCGAAAAGCATTAAAGTAAATGGAATTAGGTGTAATGACTGTTATAGGGTTTATAATTCGATTTATGTGAGAAAGGATGTGTGTGTGTGTGTGTGTATGAGAAGGGAAGTCTGTGTGTATGTGTGTGTGAGAAGGGATGTGTGTGTGTGTGTGTGTGTAGGTAGATGTGTTTGTGTGTGTGTGTGCGCCTACGCATGTACGTGTTTGAGTGTGTGTATCTCAGCTAATTAGGAAGGGACCTTAAGTAGATTCTCGGTCTCCTCATAATCCAGGGATTTTAGCCAGGATGTAATTACTCGTTTACAATTAGCGTAAACGGATTTGGACAAGACTGTACACTTGCGTTGATCGCTATCCCAAGACATCAGAGGACCTAGACAAGTGGCATAAACGCTAATAGAGTAGAAAAGACGATACAATGTATGGGATTGACATAAGCTAATAATAAAGCTTGTTAGCTTATGTCAATCCCATACATTTTTTATCTATTCTATTAGCACCCTCAGGTTACAAGTAATCTATATCACACATATAATAATGTAGCTTTTTATAGGTTAAAGAAATATTAAAGTCGGTTTAGTAATTTAGAGGAGTCCAGCAGAGATGTCCAGCAGTGGGAGTCTTTCGGCTGATATGATCAATTTTTGAGTAGCTACTTATACTTAACACTTTACTTACAATCAAACTTCCAAAAATGTTATATTTTCTTTTCTCCCCCCGGAACTTGAATGAGTAAAATTCTAATTATACTTGGATTAATACGTTCACCCGTCAAAATGTACAATGATTAAAAACCGGAAAAAAGGTTTTGATTTAATTTACTTCTATAAATTCAGATGAAGTGCTCAATACACCAATACGTCGTAGGTAATGAATATGATGCACCTGTTACCTGTATGTCAAACACGACGATACCAGTAATCGATTTAGAAAAGATACCACTACACTTAAAACCGGAACAGTTCCCGACACTACCGGCCGATTTGCCTTTTTCCAAAGATGTTACTAAAATTAATCGTAAGTTTTTTGATAATATTTTAGAATTATTCAATGTGAATTAATCATGTGTTTACTATGAGAATACAAAGCGTCGGCTGCAAGAAAATAAAGCCTACTGATACACACTTATAATTTGACCCAGTAGACTTCAGGCATATTAGACAATAAGACCATACTAGCACTCAAAGACGTGACATACATTTGTGAAATATATCGTTTAAAATCAATGTTTTATCCAATGTCGTCAGAGTCAGAACAATTTTCTCCATTTTCTTTACTTCACATAAGTAAAATTTCGTATTACACAAAGGTATAGTTTACCTTCACATTTCACTTTTAGGACATAATATTATGATTAAGTAGCTGGTAAATCTAAAATCTGTTAATTTACAGACTCTGAAATAAAAGAAACGACATTGAGTATGATAATCTTCAGACGGGAGCAACATGCAGGATATTGTATTGCAACCCTAGCCGGCATCGTTGATGCTATTGTTGATAATCAGGGTCTTAATTTGAGAGTACTTATAGACACATTGAAGAAAACGGTTCAACTGTGAGTGAGATTTAAAATACTTCTGGTGTAAATTACATTACATTAAGCTGCGTGGGTTTATAATCTTAATAGCTTTCCGCGGCGCAGTTTCACTAGCGTCTTTACTTACTGCTCTGCTCCCGTCGCCAGTAGCGTGATGTTACATAGTCTATAATCTTCCTCGAGAACTGAGCTATCATACGCAAATTTTCAAATCTGACTGGTAGTTCCAGAGATTAGCACGTTCAAACATACAAAACAAACTCTTCTGCTTTATATAACAGTATAGATAGATAGAATTCAATAGATGATTGATGAAGAATGAGGCAAGTAAACTTAATTATATGAATTAATACATTTATTTTACGTACCTATTTATATAATAACTGTAAATACATTACAAATGGTATTGTTAAAATGATTTATTACAGTATGCTGATTAGCGGTGAACTAGCAATTTTGGGTATTTTTTTAATAAATCGAGTAAAGTCCTATTCTCTTTGGACTGCAGGTTTATCAGCAACGACATTAAAAGGTAATTTTATGTTGTTTTACTTTCATTTTACTTGGTAATTTATAAGCAGAGTAAGAAGATTAAGTATGCCAGCGTAGATCTTTCATCCTAAAAAACTGCTAATATTATAAATGCGAAAGTTTGTGTATGTGTGGGTATGTGTGTTTGTTACTACACAACTAGGTTGCCGAGGCAGACAAAACACACTTTAGGCGAGGGCAAAGCCGTGGGGGGCAGCTAGCAGTAGATAATAAAAGTACGAAAAGCGAGTATGTAAGTGGCATCCAATCTCCTCTCACGAGGCTTATATCATTCAGTTAAATCATACTGATAAATCAATAATATCAAGATGTTATCATTTGTTACGTCATTTTATTCATAGAAACTGCACGTCACGTTCAAGCTGCGCTAAGTAATTTGGATGCCGATCTTCTAAACATATTCACTGAATACGATACATTATTTACCAGAGAAGAAGGAGAAATACTATTAGATAAAGTCAAAGAACTCTATACACTTAAGGATACTGCAATATTCACTGGTATGTACTCGTATTAGAAGCCTTCTTAAAGACCGTGATATGCCGATCTAGGAGACGCCTTCACTTTCTTGCCAAGGACGTCGTAAAAGGCGACAGGCAGACATTCTTCAAGCTGATGAATGGTAATCCTTTTGTAACTCCAGATATTTGTTGTAATTTTTTTAGACTCCTCTCAACTAAGTATCGTAAACTGAATACACATAAACTTCTTTTACGTATAAGGTAATCAGAAGAGGCCTCATAATATTATTTGTTATGTAGATCTCATAAAGAAATTTTTCCAATCGTTTTTATTTATAGTTTTAGCATGAATTTAAAACAAAAGCCTATGAATTACTAACTCTAATTATGTATATAGACCCAAGAAGAGTTGAAGAGTTAATAAAGAGCATTATTGATGCGTTTCTTACTCCAGCCAACAACATGCATTACACATTTGCACTTAGAAATTTACTTAATAACATAAACAAGGCTTATCAAAGAAGATATTTTGATTTTCGGCGATCAAATATTCGCCGGATGAACAATACAACTAAATATCGTAAGTACATAATATTTATTAGTTTATATCCTAGTTGATCTGCTTAAAAAAAACTTTTAGCATTTAAATTGAATTAAAAAAAATATCATTGATAAAATAAAGTCTGAAGTTGCCAATCCGCCTTGAACAATGGTCGTGATCAATGCTTATGCCTTTTTTGTATGGGATTTGATTTTGTATGAAAAGATGGTAGTATTACAGTTGTCACCATGCAAAGAATCCATACAAGATAATATGCCTTTGTGAGGATAACCATATTCATTAATATTCATTAAAAATAGACCGAATCGACCATTATAAACACTTTTATATTATTGTTTCAGAAAGAAATGATATATGTAAGACAACATCACTTCGTCAGAACTATCATCGTAAAGGTTTAGAATCTACCCAATTAATGCGACCACCAATCAGGACTGATTTTGATAATAGTAGTAATACAAATGAAAAACGTCATAACAAAAATGAACATTATTATAGAATTCAAATGTCCTCCACCGCTAGGCATAGACCAAGTATCGCTACCACCGGTCGATCAAAATCAAGATCTGGTCATCACACAACAAAAAAAGGAACGCCAACCAATACAAAAATCACAAATAGTAACGTTTGAATATCGTAAAAGATATAAATCGCTTCAACGTAGATCAAGTTTAAAGAGACAACATAGAATAACAAATGTTATGAACCAAAACAGACAATATAACTCATATAAAATACGGCGCAATGATGCAGTATTGAGACAAATAGATGAAGATTCTAGTTATCGATATAAAGACAGTAGTATGAAGGCTATGCTAAACAAAGCATTACGTCAATGTAACCAAAGTTCTTCTTGATAAATTTAAAGAACATAATCAAATATCATCGTTCATCTGAAATGAAATAATGTATATTATGTACGAAAATATACGGATATCAATATCAATCTATCAATATAGAAAGAGGAAAGTCATTTGAAACGAAAAGTTTGCTGGTAGTACTTGATATATCGGACCTAAAATAACTTAAAAAAATCATTGTTGTTTAATTTGTACATACTCGCCCTTACGAATTAATTAGTACTTAAATTCTCCATCACTAGTTAAATTATAGTTACACTTAAAAGTACTTAGTTATTTCTGTCATTAAAATTTATACTAAATGACAGGAATAACAGTGCCGCTTAAATTTGAGTATTTGGTTTGTATTTTATTACTTATAGAAATAAATTTCGTTAGTCATGATATTTCAACGTTTCAGTTGGGTGTGAATTATGCGGATGGCTATGAGTCACATAAGCAAAGCCACACTAGAGACCAGTTTAAGCCATAAAATAAAATATACTTATATAAAAATGTAAAAACAACTTTTTATAGTTTTCAATTTATTTACTGATGCAATATTATTATATTTGGTTTTCATAATAGAAATAATAAATAATGTTTGTGTTATGGATAGGGTCTTTCGTGCAAGTATTTGTAATAATTAAATGTGATTATATAGGTTTGTAGTTATACTTACTTCATAGATTATTAAAATGTAGAAGTTCGGTGAACTAGACCGATTATTAATCTTTTTGAACACTAATTACTCGATCTTTTCTTTATTTTTCGCCCTCATTATTCGCTTGCCCGTCACCTTTATCAGGTCGTCGGTACCTTGTGAGGGATCTTGCCCACGCTACTAAATTCAGTTTGAAAATTAAGGAAGGTCTATGTGCAACAGCATATATGTGTTTCGGCTGATATGATGATAATGAATGGCGGATTATATTACAACAAAAAATATTGACGTAGCGCGAGCATGGCGCTTTCAAGGTGAACCGAGACATTGATATAGTAAAGGTAGCGATTATCTAAGGAATGGGGGCGCACAAAACAATAATGTCTATTTTTGCTTACAAGATATCTCAGTACAGTGTCTGTTGTCACTGTGATATTGACACATATTGAATTTTAATTTTGATAGATATTTTTGTCACAAGTGGTAAAGCAAATATGTGGTCGACTATACATGAAAAATAAAAAGGATTGCAAAATCAAACTAGTGTCTAGACATTCCTACAGAAAATAGTAAACTAAAACTGACACGTTCTGTTCTTACAGAGATAACAACCGGTCTTAATCACAATACAACAGGTTTGTAACTTAATAATAACTTAATGTTAATCACAAATATATATAAACTGGGTAAGTAAAGCTGATTTTAGTAACTCACATTTTTAAATTGTGTGAATTCTGCAGAAGAGAAGAACATAGAATGAATAGAAAAGGTAAATGTTCTGAATTGGAGTTGTATGAACGTTTGGTATGTCGATTAATTTTGAAAATGTAAAAAATTGCTCACGAGTAACTTTAATATCTAAATGTATCATGTGTCTAGTTGCTGGAATCAGGAAATATTGGTATTTGTGCGTCCGGACATGTTCATGTTTTTAAATAATAAATCCCTACACTTTCATGTGAAAGGAGATGCATACTGTTATGTATTACACAGTGCTTTAAATGTATACATAAGCGTGTTACGTTACGGAACAGGAGAGATACCAAATTAAACAAAAATCTGAAGCATAGAAAATGTAGAAAATAAAACTAAAGCTAACCCATATTTTTGTCAACAGTGGCAGCAACTGCATCCGCTCTCAGAAAAAGAGGTATAATTAATATAACAATAATATAATATCGTACCTTCAATTAATAAGGAATTACCCTAGACACATGTTACCGAAAAAGCATGTTTTTTCATAATAATGATCGTTTTTCACTATCTTATATTTCCAAATTGTAAGGACCGTAAATTTATGTTCTCCTTAAACTTTCTTCAAAATGAAATTGCTAAAATACAATTTAATATTATTATTTTTTTATTATATTATATAATATTTATATCATACCTATTATTAATTTAATACTATTAGTAATTTGTATAATTTACAAATTACAGATTTGCTGATGACGCTTACGATGCCATATTCAAAATTAAGAGACATTATTGAACATATTAGGGATTTACTGAAGGAGATGGATCAAAAAGTTGCGGCACAGGTGAAGGGTATCTCTGACAAAGACAGTGGGTATTAGTACATTTATTCAAATCAAATCAAAATTGCTTTTTTCGTTTACATCACATATGTTAAACGTATGAACGTCAAAGCAACAAAAATACAACGGACACTTTTTTTTATTTAAATCAAAGTATAGCCACGTATAACTAAATCTACTAGGATTATCTGAAAGCATAAGCTCACTTTAACGACCAAGTATTGAAAACCAAGGCGAAAAGGATTATAAAAACAACACCAGCCCGTTACTGCCATTACATGACAAAGGCTTCTTCTCAGAAGGTATGAACATTGATCGCCACGCTCACAAGACGGCTGATATTTTAAATCCAGGCTCTCTTACAACATTTTCTTTCACAGTAAGCCAGTAATGTTAAACGCTTAAACTATTATTGATGATTTACAGTTATAAAGTCGAACGATCTAAGAACTAATGCTATGACAGGTATGTAACTGAAATATTTTAATAAACATTTGCTTACATATATTAGGTACATACATAAATAACTTCACGCCTGTCTTTCAATAATGGGGTAAGCAGAGACTAAAGAGCGCCATTTGCTGCGATCCAAACATACCCCCTTTGCCTCAACATTCATTAATCTTTTCATACACACGTCGGTTACGGATGCTTGTAATTATTGTGCCTTTTGTGATTTTGTCAATAGATCACCTATTTGGTCCGTGTATGTCTGTCTAAGGCGACCCCTACCAACTTTCCCATGCATTTCAGCTTCCTAAATCTCTTTCGTTTCCTTTTCTACATGTCCAAATCACCACATAAATTTCTTTCAATTTTATTCAACTCCTTACTGAACCGCACAGAAGGGCTTAGGCAAGTGGCATAGATTTCTATTCTATATAAAGAATAGATTATAAATATATGGGATTGACATAAGCGTTGGCGTTAGCTTATATCAATAGCATACATTTTTTCACCTATTCTATGAATAGAATAGAAATCTATGCCACTTGTCTAGGGTCTCAGTACAAGTGTGCGTCGTCCTAATGTATTATATTCGCACTGATGGGTCAAGGAGCAATATTCTTATAATTAAATATAATAATGGAATGAATTCAAAATCTTTTTTACAGCATCTGAACTCATATACAATAAATTGAAACCAATAAACTTCAGGCAAAAGCAACACATGGGATATTGTCACGCAATCATCGACGGGTTAATTGATGCAATTGTTGACAAACAAGACACTAGTTTGAAACTGCTCATTGATGCCATAATTAAAACGATTAAGCGGTGAGTAAAAATGTCGAACATAAATAATACTTAAAAAAAAATGTCTTTCGTGACTGTCAGCGCCTTACCGTGGCTAAATACAAATTGAAGTAATTAAATTTGTTACCTTTAAGTAATTGAAGGAGGAAGAGAAAGCGGAGGAAGGATAATCGATATAGGCTTGCTGTTGCCAAAAGTGAAATCTATGCTCTTTACCAACATATTTATAGCGGAAGAGTTTCTTTGTTTGTGTGAACGCGCTGATGTTTAGAATTACCAATGGTATTTGAATAATTATTTTTACGTTAGATAGCTGGGCTATCTAACGTAAAAATAATTTCCTGAGGAAGTTTATAATAGGCTATGTAACACGCTACTGGCGACGGGAACAGAGCAGTAAGCAAAGACACGGGTGATATCACACTGCGTAAAGCTATTGTATATATAAATAATTTATTACAGACTGTTATCTAACGGTGAACTTGAAAATTTGAGTGATTTGTTAAAAAGTCGAGTGAAGTCTTTTTATATTTGGATGTCAGGATTACCAGTGAAGACTTTAAAAGGTAAGCAAATCTACATTTTGTAGGTTACCTATTCAAAATATGACTTTAAACCTTACTGAGCGGCTTATTATTATTTTTTTATTAATTTGAGTACTTACGGACGACAAATTAAAATAATAATAACAATAATAATATTTCAACAACTTACTACACACAGCGCCATCTAGACCCAAAGTAAGCATAAATTATAGCTTTATAATCGTAAATAACCACTAAAAAAAGATAAATAATCACCATCTGGCTTGTAACATAACATATAATATATGTACTAGACTACATATACATATAATAAAAGAATAACGAGAAAATGGTTTCAGTTACAAAGAAACCAATAATCTACATCTTTAACTATACTAATATTATAAAGAGGACAAATTTGTATTTTTGTATTGTTTTGTAAAAAATGTCTTTTATCACATGCACTGCGGAAAGTATTGATGATAGAGCAAAAAAAATGTTCTACAATATTAAAGAACATATTAATATCTACAAAAAACTTTGCGAGACCTTATGTCCAACGTAGTTATGTCACTATAACTACGTTTTTACATTTTAAAAGTTGATAGAAATTCCGATCAAATTCAGACGATGTTATCCCTACCATTTTATTAATTCTAATCCATATTTATCATATTTCGTATTTAAGACTGTTTCAATACCGGTTAACTACTTTTTGAATTATTGAAATCGGACATTCCATTCAAAAGATATTACGATATTAAAAATGTCAATATTAACAAAAAAAATACACGCCGCAGAGCGCAGTGTGCAACACAACGCGGCGTGAGAGAGGACGGGCACCTAAAGTGCGGGGCGCCGAAGGTGCGTGCACATTTATGCAAGTAATGGAAGTCGGGCGCAGGCCACCTAACTCGGCCGCAGAGGACAGGGAGAACGGCGCGTCGCAATACCGACACTCCTCTTTCCCTGCGGCCCCACCGCGTCCGCAATCTGGTCCCCGAGGCCGCGGAAGGTAGGGAGAGCGGTGCACCGTAATACCGGCACTCCTCTCCCGCCGCGGCCTCGCCACCCCTTAGTCGCAGTGTCGCCGAAGCAACACCGCAGCTCCGACCCAGTTGCGGTGCCGCCCATACAGCACCGCAACCCTCCTGAGCCGCTCCATCGTGGGCTTACCACCAAAGCCCAGAGGAGCGGCACCTCCTTGGGGTTCCTCTTGGTTCACCGTGGTTCCGGGCAACCACGGTTTTCAAACCCCTCCCCGCCGTGACAAGGCGAGAACTGTTTGGGGAGGGATACCTATACTTTAAATTATCTATATTTATCCCAAAATGTTTAAAAAATGTCCACTCGTGCGAAGCCAGGGCGGGCTGCTATCTTGAATGTTTAATGATAATAAATGTGCCATGGTCTAGTGAGAGACACCACACAAGCAAGCAGTTTTTAAGCTATAGCCCCAACTGTGCATGTTCTCCTTACTTCGACCAACTACTCGGAAGACTTCCATGTCGACCAAGCAATGTCATTTGCAGGTGCAAAGCAGTATAGTAATGCTGTGGGATATCTCTCTTTATTTATTTTATTTAAAAACTTCAAATATATATTGTACTAGCTGTGCCCGCGACTTCGTCCGCGTGGAATAGTGATTTTGGGAAGCATTTTTTGGATATATCTTTTGGTTTGTTTTGAATTATAAACATCTTCGTTTAGGTGAATAAGAAAAATCTTTACAGTAAATGCTTCTCTATCTACGATATTAGACGTATAGCCATCGCGGATCAAAGCCATACAGGCTGCTAGGATTACTTACACGTGGCAAATCCACATAAAGCTGACCATGCGAAAAACAGTTAATATTTAGATCCACACTCATTAATTGTCATCGCGAAACATAGGCTCACTGGAAACTGAACTCGTTTAAAACTAAACGGGAAATTGTTTGGAATGAAAGGAATCCGAGGAATAAAAACGCTATAAGTTTCTTTTTTATATTAGCCTGCCAAAGTGCCTCTACTCTGGCTGATGGTAAGCAGTCAGTGGAATTCAGAAGTAGTGGACACCATTCCAAAAGCCAAACTACTGGTATGGTGGCCTCCACTATGGCGGCTTAGTGAGATGCTTCTTCACGCCTCGCTTAAAAGTCCCAGGATGAAAGTTAGGTGGGAACACATGCGCTGGTAAAGAGTTCCAGGCTTTAATTGAGCGACAAAAGTATAAAGTGCTGAACCGTTTGGTTCGAGACCCTTTAGATTGCACTGTGAAAGGGTAGCACTTCAGTCCCGCACGCGTCGTTCTGGATAAAAAGGGAGAGGGTAGAATTAATTTAAAGAGCTGTTGAGAAGACTCTCCGTGGTAAAGGCGATAGAAGACGGCCGTTGAGGAGGCGATGTCTCTTCGCAGCTGTAAAGGCTCAAGGGTCTTAGGCCTCCGGGCTTCCATGATACGGACTGCTCGCAAAAGGCCGCCGTACCGTCTCGAAAATGGTCGGCGGGTCCCACTATCCGGTCACCAACCTGCACGACGAACCACTCCGAGATTATGCGCAACCTGGTGGGGCAGTCTCTTTTTTTTTGGTTAGGTCTAATTGGGCCCTTGTACAATGCCGCGGGCGGCCAGCGGCACCACCGTTTATACGGGTCTCCCTGGCCGGCGGGTTGACCCACACCACCCACACAATGACTCCGCGGATACTCAGCTGGTCCCACACATGCTGCGAGGTCAACGCCATCTAGACCCAAAGTAAGCATATTATATGCTTCTATTATGGGTTCTAGAATACGGATAAACATACTTAAATACTTTTATTTTTGTAAATAGATACATATTATACACCCAGACCAATGCAAATAGACATGTTCATGCTACAAATATTTGCACTGAGCGGGAATCGAACCCGCGACCTCACAGTCCATACACAGTACCACCGAAATACAGAGGCAGTCGATTTCCCCCTGACTTTCCCCTCCCTTTCCCCTGACTTCTCCCTAACTACCCCCGCACTTTCCCCTCACTTCTCACTTCTCCCTTCCTTTCCTCTTCCTCCCCCTCCCTTCCCCCTCCCTCCAAATTTTACGTCGCCAACTTCAAAAGCAAAGATCTTTCCATACAATATTTCATCCCTTATTTCACTCCTATAAATCCACCGCAGTAAAAAAAAAATTATGAGCGTATTTTTTATCTATACATATAATAAAAATGTAACCGATCGCTGTCTGTACATGGAAGATATATGAGAAAAAATACTATTGAGACCTATATCAACGCAAATAGAACCCAAAACAATGATTTTTAAAATTTTTGTCTGTTTGTCTGTTTGTCTGTTTGTCTGTGCGTTTGTGCACGCTAATCTGAGAAACGGCTTATCCGATTTAAATATGGTTTTCACTAATATATTGTGGTAAGCTTCACTTAACATTTAGTGTTTGTTTTATGTCAATCGGTTCATAAATAAAAAAGTTATGCCAATTTAAAGAATCACATCGAACATTCGTTAATTTACTACAAAATCTTATAGAAGCAGATATTTTAACAGGTTGCGGAATAGCTGATAGTGTTTTATTCCTCGGATTCCTGTCTTTCTAAACAGTCTTTCATTTAGTTTTAAACGAGTCCAGTTTCCAGTGTGCCTATGTTTTGCGATGACTAATTAAAGTAATTAATTAATTAAGTAATTAAAGTAAAGGTAAGACACTAAAAGTTGTGGGTGTGGATCTAAGTATTAGCTGTTTTTCGGTCAGCTTTATGTGGCTCTATCACGTGTTAGCATTACTAGCAGCCTGTATGCTTTGATCCCTGATGGCTATAGGTACGTCTAATCCATACATCCATACATATTATAAAAGGCTTTGTCCTGACTGACTGACTGACTGACAGACAACGTAAAGCCTAAACCGCTGGTCGTAGCGACTTGAAATTTGGAGGGTGTGTTTGTCTTAATGTCTAGAAGTGTACAAAGAAAGGGTTATTAAAAATTCAACCCTTAAGTGTATGAAAAGGGATGAAATCGATTGTATGAAACGTCTTCATTTTTTAAGTTACAGCTTTGAAATTTTGTTTTGGAATACTTTTATTTAAATAAAAAATACGCTCATAATTTTTTTTTACTGGGGTGGATTTATAGGAGTGAAATAAGGGATGAAATATTGTATGGGAAGATCTTTGCTTTTGAAGTAGGCGACTTGAAATTTGGAGGGAGGGGGAAGGGAGGGGGAGGAAGAGGAAAGGAAGGGAGAAGTCAGGGGAAAGGGAAAGGAAAGTCAGGGGGAAATCGAGTTTCAAATTCACGCTAATCTCAAAAACGGCTTATCCGATTTAAATATGGTTTTCACTGATACATTGTGGTAAGCTTCACTTAACATTTAGTGTTTGTTTCATGTCAATCGGTTTATAAATAAAAAAGTTATGCCAATTTAAATAATCACGCCATACATGTGGTATGTATTTAGCTTAGGTTAGTGTGTTTTTAAGTTAGGTTAACACAGCTTATTTCTTTATTAAAATGTAAATACTTTATCAGTTAAAATGTAAATAAAAGTTAGATTTATATTTTTCTGGACTTATTTTATTTTTTATGATAAAAACATGTTAACACGTCTCATTACGGAATAGGTGGAATTAAAGTGAGTTACGAAATAGTAGTAGTCGATTTACGCTGATTTCAGCATGAATGGGTCGGATCGACCAGGGAAGTACTACCCTCTCATAGAAGATCGTTGTAAGAGTAATAGTATCCATATTATTGCGTTTCGTTCGGTAAGTGCGAGAGCCGGAGGCCCAACTGATGCAGAGATGACAATCCTCGCAGCATGTGTGGGACCAGCTGAGTATCCGTGGAGTCATTGTGTGGGTGGTGTGGGTCAACCCGCCGGCCAGTAAGACCCGTATAAATGGTGGTGCCGCTGGACGCCCGCGGCATTGTACAGGGGCCCAATTAGACCTAACCGTAGTATTACGGTAGTAGATCCAAGCTGGTTTCAGCATGAATGGGCCGGATCGTCGGGGAAGTACTACCCTCTCATAAAAGATCGACGTAAGAGTAGCAGTATTCGTACTACTGCGTTTCGTTCGGTGAGTGAGAGTGCCAGGAGCCCAATTTCCCCCTTTCCTTTTTCCTCACTTCCCTCACTCCCCTAACCCCATTCCCAGCCAAAATAGTGGAGGCCACCATACCAGCAGTTTAAAACGATGGCTTTTTGTATGGTGGCCACCACTTCTGGATTCCACTGACTGCTTACCATCAGGCGGGATGGAGTCACTTTGGCAGGCTAATATATTTTAAAAAACCTTATAGCGTTTTTATTCCTCGGATTCCTCTCATTCCAAACCATTTCCGTTAAGTTTTAAACAAGTTCAGTTTCCAGTGAGCCTATGTTTCGCGATGACAATTATTAATAAAGCCTAAGGTCAGACACTAAATGTTGTGACTGTGGATCTAAATATTAGCTGTTTTTTGCATGGTCAGCTTTATGTGGATTTGTCACGTGTAAGTAATCCTAGCAACCTGTATGGCTTTGATCCTCGATGGCTATACGTCTAAAATCGTATATAGAGAAGCATTTACTGTAAAGATTTTTCTTATTCACCTAAACGAAGATGTTTATAATTTAAAACAAACCAAAAGATATAACCAAAAAATGCTGTCCAAAATCACTATTCCACGCGGACGAAGTCGCGGGCACAGCTATATTTAAATAAAAGTATTCCAAAACAAAGTTTCAAAGCTGTAACTTAAAAAATGAAGACGTTTCATACAATCGATTTCATCCCTTTTCATACACTTAAGGGTTGAATTTTTAATAACCCTTTCTTTGTACACTCCTAGACATTAAGACAAACACACCCTCCAAATTTCAAGTCGGTACGACCAGCGGTTTAGGCTTTACGTTGTCTGTCAGTCAGTCAGTCAGTCAGGACAAAGCCTTTTATAATATGTATGGATGTATGGATTAGACGTATAGCCATCAGGGATCAAAGCATACAGGCTGCTAGTAATGCTAACACGTGATAGAGCCACATAAAGCTGACCGAAAAACAGCTAATACTTAGATCCACACCCACAACTTTTAGTGTCTTACCTTTACTTTAATTACTTAATTAATTAATTACTTTAATTAGTCATCGCAAAACATAGGCTCACTGGAAACTGGACTCTTTTAAAACTAAATGAAAGACTGTTTAGCATGACAGGAATCCGAGGAATAAAAACACTATCAGCTATTCCGCAACCTGTTAAAATATCTGCTTCTATAAGATTTCGTAGTAAATTAACGAATGTTCGATGTGATTCTTTAAATTGGCATAACTTTTTTATTTATGAACCGATTGACATGAAACAAACACTAAATGTTAAGTCAAGCTTACCACAATATATTAGTGAAAACCATATTTAAATCGGATAAGCCGTTTCTGAGATTAGCGTGCACAAACGCACAGACAAACAGACAAACAGACAAACAGACAAAAATTTTTAAAATCATTGTTTTGGGTTCTATTTGCGTTGATATAGGTCCCAATAGTATTTTTTCTCATATATCTTCCATGTACAGACAGCGATCGGTTACATTTTTATTATATGTATAGATATTGTAAATATATATTGTATAATATAGGCGGACTTAATGCCAATGGCATTCTTTACCAGTCTACCTCTTGAGGTGGTGCAGAGAAACAAATTAGGTGAGAAGAAGAAGAAGTTACACAGTTTTAAATAAGAATTCTGATAAAACATTATATTTGTATCTAATGCTTAAATATACATACATGGAATAGTCTATATACATCTTCTTTATATATATATATATAAGCGAAAGGTCACTCACTCACTCATCACGAAATCTCAGAAACTACAAGTGCTAGGAGTATTAAATTTTGCATGTGGGTTCCTTTTAGGACGTAGGTGCTCACTAAGACTCGGGATTTTGCGAAATTCATTATCTAAGGGGGTTAATAGGGGTGGCAGAGTTTGTATGAAACTTCCATAGTTTTGATAGTAGGGTTTCCAAATTACTAGAAAATACTAATTATTTAAATAAGTTAATTCATTTTCTAACCAACGCTTACAAAGGGGTGATATAAAGATAGGGGTGATAGAAATTAGTGAGGCATCATTTATTCATAGTATAAAAGGAAGTCGCTAGAAAGCATCTGTCTCTCTGTTTGAACGCGCTAATCACGAGAAATACCCAATGGATTTGGATGTGGTTTTCACTATTATATTGTAGATTACTCAGGCTTTCATTTTAGGGCATCATATAGATGCACTATACATCAAGAATACATCAACTTATCTTTATAGGAGCCGAGCCAGTAACGATAATATTAAACCGAAAAAGTTAGCCGCCAGCGCACTATTATGCGTTGTATTGTAACTATTAAGTTCAAAGTATTTTTAACCCAATACAAAAATTTAATCCTAATCAAAGTAATATGATTCATTATTAGAACCGTTTCGAATAGATAAAAATTACCAATGAAATGATGATATAAATCTGACGTATGAATTACCTTAAAATATATAAGTTTTCATATTCAAAAACTGTTATCATAAACCGCTGTATGCTTTGTTAATCCAACTCTTTAATAAAGATGTTGTTTAATTTGTTATAGAAAAAGCACGCAACGTTCAAGTAGTGCTAAGGAATTTGGATGCTGATCTTCTGCAGATATTCACCGAATACGACGCTTACTTTACTACAGATCAAGGAAAAAGATTATTAAATAAAATTGAAGAACTGCATAAAATAAATAATAGCGCAGGTCCTTATAAATTATTATTTAAATATTTGACTGGTATCTCAGTGCACACTAGTGCACGTACAGATTTTAATTTTGTGCCCGAATCGGCTAAAGTTTCATTGAGTTTTTATATCAGAAAGTAAGTAATTTTTATAATCCTGGAATCTGGAATTGGCTCGCTTCTATTAAAGGAGGCCGAGCAACTTAATTGGCAAAAAAGAAATGTCATTTTGCCTACTGCTTCGGAAAAAAACAGCCATGATACTTCTCTTACACTGTGTTGCGTTTTATACACTATAATTTTTTATAAGGTTGTCTCAAAATATTCTGTTTCATTCCGAAAAGATATAAGCAATAAAGCTAATCAACCACCATAGGCAAATATTTGTGTGATGAACATTTGTATTTGTCTTCAGTTTGGGTGTTTTCTATGTATATTAAGTATGTATTTACAAAAAAAAAAGTACGTATATGTATTATATTACAATTATCTAGTACCCATAACACAAGCTCTGCTTAGCTTGGGACTAGATGACGATGTGTGATAGTGTCCACATATTATTATTATTATTATTATTATTATTATAGATGCTAAATTTTATTCATATAATATTTCGTAGACCCAGTAACAGTTCAAGCATTAACCGATAGCATTCTAAGAACGTTTATAGCTCCAGTTAACAAAATGCGGGACTCATTTAAACTTAAAAGTCTGCTGAGTAAGATAAACAAGGCATACCAAAGATATACAAAAACTCGACGTTCAGAGATTGAAGCTCTATTTAACAATTTAACTGATTATGGTAAGTTAAGTTTAACTATAATGAAATTAACGAAGTTAACATTTATAAATAGTAATTTTCCGGTCTGTTTATCCAGTAACGTTTTTTAAACCACGCAATGAGTTTTAATTTTGGATACCTTAACTGATACGGCATCATAGATTAGAATTTAAATTTAAGGCCACGCCATACCTACGCGAAGGGTTTTAGAATTTTAAATTGTAATTTAAGAGAGAAAGTCCTAAAGTGAGAGAAAAAGTAATTAGTGTAAAACTAATTATTGGTACACCTTAAAACACAGATTGAGTAATATTTTTATACTACGTACTGTTTCAGAAAGCGAAATTTTATCTGGGACACTCCCAATACGTCAGAAGAGCAGTCGTCAAGATTCAAAATATACCAACTTAAAGAAACTTAAGAAGCAGACAACAACATTCATACAAATTGATAAATATATTGACACAAATATTATTAAACATAAAAACAGTCAAAACAAAAATGAACATTATTATAAATCTTCTGACATTAGAAAAAAGAATAGCTATGATCTTAATCAAAAACGTAAACAAGCTGGTATAACTAGAACCGTGACACCTTCTTTACGCAAAAGATACAGTTCGTTCCTTTTAGGGTCAGAAATAATAAAACAAACAGTCCAAAATAATAAGAAACACGCTTTAAGTACATTTAATAGTAAACGCAAAATTCTGACAAACGTTAAAAATAAATTTAGCCGTATTAATACAGTATTTACAGATTCTAGTAATTATGATAGTGATGAAGAAAGATATTTGAAAGATAAGTTGAACCATGCTTTACGCTAATGAACCATATTTTTTTGATGAAATAAAATTATTATTCAGAGAGCGATTTGATGGATCTCTTTACCCCAAAGTGATCTCAGTGATGCAGAATAATATCAGCAGAGGCATAATAGATACGTTTCCACGCAATTTATCATAGGTATAAAAACAGTATAACTGATAGTACAAGAAACTTTGTCCAATCTACAATTTGTGTACTAATGTAATTTAATGTAATTTAGATATAAATACAAAGGGCCATATTGATTAAATTACCTTTAGAGGACTTAATTATATTCGTTCAGATACCACATACGTTCGTGCTAGTATGGATTACACTAACATTTAAATACTTATAATATTAATGTATGATTACGCTTTTTGTAAGTTACTTACACTTAGTATTATATATATTTATTATTTTCAAATATTAGATGGTTTTATTTACCTCCAACATCACATTATGATGTAATCCTGTCAACAAAATCTGTAGCACCAGATACTGCACGAGCCTCGATAATTGGTCGATAAAGTACATTAACTCAACAAACAACAGTATCATATGTCTCACTCTATAGTGAGAACTAGATCACAGTGTTATATTCAACAAGATCTAAATCAGTTTTTATTTAATAAGATGAATTTTTGGATGTATAGACAAATCTGGAACCTGCATAATGATAGACCATGTTCTAAAGAGGAAAGTTTGAAAAGTTGGCTTCAGTGGCAGACGAGTCCACAGACCTCCTGACCACCTGATAGTTAGTGGTAACTGTCGCTCAATGCCAGGGGCTCCGCGAAGCCGCTGCTTATGTAGTACTAATGCTCTCTTTAAACCTCGTTTGAAGAAGGATATGTCATAGCGTTCGAAAAACACCGCAGATGACAGTTTCTTCCAGTACTTACTACATTAAATTTAACACTAAGTGCCGAGATAAAGCATGAAGTAAGTTGATGTCAATTTCCAAAGGTTCTGCACATTTTTAAACTCAAGAGAGAATAGTCACTGCTGAGAATGGTTAACCTACAACTTTAAGCTACTCTTACAGATCTTATAAAAAAAGACAAGATACAATAACAAATGAGATAGTTTTGGGTCTAGCGTCACGTCGGTCACTGGTGACCGCAAATAATAGATTTTCTGTTGTGTGTTGCAAGACGTTCAAAGCAAATCAACCTCTTAATACTTTCAAATCATATTAAAACTTACTTGAAATATATAAATTTGCAGAATAAAATACCATTTTATTGTTTTCTATTTATTTATTGAGTTCCTTGCTATAGTATATTATTTAGTGATAAAAATGTTTGTATTAACGACAATAAGTATTTTGAAAATGTTTATTCTAGTCACATGTAATGGTTAGTATGTAAGTTGTATGTATTGTAGAATGTTCATGTGATATCCGAGGATCGCGGGGTAATAACTTTTGTGTGCATTCCATTAGATAGTTATAAATATAGCTACTACAGATCTATAAATTTGTACCTACGACCCTTAAACTGAAGCTAAGTAGAGAATTTATCAAATGTAGGTTTTTAACCCATTTTGCAATATTCCTAGCTGCATTTAACATGAAACGCGTTACCAAATTAGTCATCAAAAATCCACTAATAGACATAGGCCTCTCCCTAGTTTTACCACGGTTCGTTTAAATTAGTGACACTTCTTCATGTTTACGATAAGCATGAATAGACCAGATCGACCGGGGAAGTATAACTGCCCTATTACCTATGCGGGGTGCAAATCGAAGTTTTAGTTACAAAGACAAAATATATTTATTATTTTTCTTTGTAACTAACCTAGAAATTATGTCATGTACCAATATGTAGGCTCTAGCCTTTAACTATAATATGTTTATAGTTAAAGCTGCTATGTAAACGTGGCTGTAGATTATAGTTTTTAAGGAACGTGATGATGGCTGGCCCGTGCGTCATGCTCGTGAACGGGTGCTACTTGGGATGACTGGTCAATCTTGGCATGGCTTACATTTAATATTCAATCCAGTATTACCTTGTCGTTCAATGTGACCAGGGGGTGCATTTACCAGTTTAATTAAAATACGTAGTCAAATTACCATACTAGTTGAAACTAAATAATTGAATTCCTTGTTTTCTTTCTTTCATCTTAGTATTATATTATTTAGTTAATTTGTAAGTATTACTTTGTATGGTTCTTTGGTTGCGTTGAGTGTTTAAATTGTAACTCATTCAAATAACTGTAATTATCTGGCGATTGAAAAGAGTGGCGTGAGTTTCTTGCCAGTTCTTCTCACAGCTCTACCTCGTCAGCGAACTGGCTGTAGGTCAATTGGCTGACAAAATGTAATGTTGACTTTTCATAAGCATCATACTTTATGATCTAAATGAAATAAATGCTTTGACTTTGACTTTGACTTTGACTTTGAACAAAAAGATAGTTCAAGCTTTGTTATTCGTACGGGTAATATTAATTTTCAGATGACACTACGAAAATATCACATGAAATACTGTCGGTGCCAATTCAAAAAGATTTGGCTGTTCATATCAGGACGTTAATAAATCTAATGGATGACAAGATTATTGAACTACGTGCAGCAATACATCAAAAAGCGGCTCAAAGTGAGTTGTGTGGATTATAGTTTAGTAAACCTGACTGAGGGTAAATGATACACACAGTTTTTTTGTCCAAAAAGCATTTAATATATGTATAAGAAAGTTTCACACAGAGTAAGCAGTTGCAAAAGTTAGTAATTATCATACAATGAACGGACACATATATATTCAGACTCGGTACAAATAGTCATGTGTCATAGGTACAAAGCTTTGTAAGTACTTACCTTGTAGAAACCAATCTACAGCCTCTTGCATAGCAGTCGTTCGGCAGAAACTAACTGTTAATAATAATTACCTTCTTTCATTAGGAAGTAATTTAAAAAAATAAACTTTTAAACAAATTTGATAAATTTAGATACTGACGGTATATTACCACGGGGCTTTGATAATGATGCACTAGTATTTCTTACATCACCAATGCCAAAGAGAAGGATGTCCCATTTGAGTGAATCACTGGTCACGGCTATAGAAATATTATTCACATCAACACATCCTTGGTCTCCTTATAATGACACTGTATTAACTAATGGTAAGTTTTAAAATAGTTATTTAAAATTAACTTAAATTTAATGATCCTAGATAAATTGACACTCAATTTCATGTGGATTTTAGTAGATTTTATTAAATTTTAAATTTAAGTACTTGGTTTCTTTTTCGATTAAGTATTGGTTATTTCCATGAACAAAAGAAAAAGTAGGTAAATAATTCTAGATGCAAATAGACTATGATTTATAATATATTGATTATATAAGTATTATGTATAATTTAACATAGACGTCGGGACAAGTTCCTAGTTATATAAGAGTCTTTTGTGACACTTAAGTACTGATTTGTTTTCGGTTGATTAAGTGAGTTGCCTTAAGCTTGAGTTTGAATTCAAAGCACGCAGAATGCATGAAATGCAGCTGAAAAGAATAAACCCTCAGCAGCAGCAACACGTGGGATACTGTGATGCAGCCATTGCCGGCATTATTCATACAGTTATTGTCAGAGAACACGACCATTTGAAAATACTTAAAGATGGCTTTCAGAGAATATTAGAGCGGTGAGTGAGTCGTCTATCTTACTTTTAACTAGGCAATAAAAAAAAATCAAAGGAGCATTGAGACAAGGAGAGAGGAAATCCGAAATTTTTATAGTGGAAATCCAAAAAAAATTTTTTTTTAAATATTCATTGTTTTGGCAGAGTAAGCAAAATTGTAAAAAACACCAGACGTATTGGCTTACAAAGTACTAAATGAGGTTCTTCCATATCTAATTTACATAAAAAAATACTATTTACAGAATAATAAATAACGGTTTACTGAAAAAATTTGATGGCTTGTTATCAAGTCGAATAAAGCTTTTTTATATTTGGATGTTGTTGACGTCAGTAAAGACTTTAAGAGGTAAGTACGTGTCCTTTAGTATCTACCTATTCAAAAATTGATAATTACTTATCTGCGCTTTGTAATTTTATCCCAACGGAATACATAACAGCTTTTCAAAATTTACGAAAAAATGGTCCTTTTAAAACTCGAACAGATTAGTTGGATGTTCATTTCTGAAACACAAAATACATTATACAACAAGTACATTACAGCCACATACTTGTAAACTCCATTTGAGTAGTTATGACCTACTTACTACTCGAGAAACACTACATCTCCGCCGTTATGTCATGTTCGTCTTCAAACAAAGATTATAAGAGAACTTATTGCAGAGTATGCTGCAGTTTAACTAAGCCTCTGGTTTTGCAGAAATATGGCGGTATAAGTAACACGGTGGCTCTTTTAGGTAATGGAAAGATTGTTACCGCTTTACACGTTTATTTCATACAATTCTGAGTACCTAGTGCGAGTTTGTTTTACGTTAATGCAATCGACACACTTATGACGTTCGGTGCTCTGATTGGCCTACTCCAAGCTCTTAACTAATCAGAAAGCCAAACGCAGTAAACGTTTCGATCACGTTATGTAAAAATAACTCTCACTCGGCACCCTGAAGAAAACTTCTTTTCGTGTCGACAGCAATTATTTTTATATTATATCCAGCCTGAGCTGCGGTTACTGCATTGCAGTTGTACAGGCACGCAGGGCACAGTATCAGGTGGGCTATCGTTTCAAGAAAACTGTTTTCATTGCTATTTCAATTCTTTAAATGTATCAAAACTTTCGTTTGTAGATAAAGCACACAATATTCAAGTAGCACTTATTGACAAGGAAAAATTAAATGCTGACGTTGTAAAAATATTTACTCAATACGATACTTTATTTACGAGTGATGAGAGAAAAAATCTAATGGCCACAGTTACAAAATTGTATGATGCTAACAACAATTCAACAGTAACAGGTACATGTTTACTGTTTATTTTATATAATTTACAATTTCAACAACCATACATACCTTGTTCTGATACTTTACGTAAACTTTGTAATACAAATAATTTAATTAGTTTCTAAAGATATAAACATTGATCGCCTCGCTTGCTCAAGGTAGGTTGGCATTGGCAGATTGAGATTTTTTTGTTTACAGTATTAATTATCTATTATTAGTATGTCAGGCTATTCATTGTCAAGAGTGCAAAGAAAATTTGATCACTTATTGTAGGTATATGAATTTAAATAAGATAGAGAAATATGCTCTGTTTTCATCGTAAATAGAACCTACCTAAGCTGTATGTGCATTAATGCAGCCGAAGACGGTGGCTAAACAGCTTGTGCAGCATCTAATGTAACTTTAACTTTACTTGTAATAATTTTAATGTAACTTTCTGTTCTGTAATAATTTTAGACCAGAATTCAATAGAGGCTCTGATCGAAAGCATCATTAACTCATTAATAGCGCCGATCAACCATGTACGTGATGCAACGACACTTACAAGTTTAATTAATACTATTAATGAAGCGTACCAAAGAAGATATCCAGACTTGCCGAGTTCAGATATTGATGCTCTTATGAACAGTATTACTAAGTATAGTAAGTAAAGTTTTATTACAATACGTTTAACAAGATTGATTTACGCAAGTGATGTAATTAGAGTTGAATGTAGAACCATTGATTTCGAACTAGAATTTTTTTGTTTGCATTAAGCTTGGAGGGTCATTTTGTTACACCTCTAGTGTTAGTAAACTAACACTAGAGGTGTAACAAAATGACTACTACTACTTTATATACAACTTAGATGGCAATAAAAAGTATACTATCTTCCTAATAAGTAATTACCGTAACTGATACATAATTATAGTTGTCTAATATAGCAAAGTAAGCAATTTGGCTGTCACTCTAATACGTTCATGTTAATGTTGCAGAAAGAAATCAAATATCTTCAAATGCTACACTTCTTGAAAGTACTTCTAAACCTAAACAAGATGAACTTACAAACTTAATAGAACATTTAATCAAGAAACAGCGAACAATACTCGATCGATTCATTGCCCAATTTAACAGTAGCAATTTAGATTATCATATACAAAGTAAACAACACTCTAGACTTTATCACCGCACAAGAAACTACCGCTATATTGATAACCAAAAACAAAGACGTCAACAAGGAAAAACATCAGAAAAAAGAAACACAATAATAAACAGACATGGACAGCAATTGAGAGCAAATCAAAGAACACAACGGAATGGACAATTATATTAAATAAAAACACAAACAAAGAATGCATTTCACACTAACTACTTTATGAGTATGTGTTAGTAATGGTGTGATACTCCTGGCGCCGTTGTAAGCATTCATAGACTACGATAACTGCTTGGCTGGTCAGATAGTTTGTTAGTTAGATGAAAAAAAATCTTCTATCAAAAAGTTCTATAACATATGAAAATAAATAAATTTTAATAATAAAGAGTTGCTCATTTACTTAGTGTGTTATATTTGTGCCTATTCTTCAACCTGCTGGTACGGGTATATTATTATGTGTCACTATTAAACTGGTGCAGAATAAGACAGCTATGAACGGGACGCGCCGGCGCAGCGTAAAATTATGTACTTATCACGCACCAAGTTTCTGAGTGAAATGCAGACAGATAGACAGACGGCCGATCATATAACGGTACCGTACCTATTTTCCTTTTTAGAACAGAGAGTATTTGAAAAGTAATAAAGTAATTAATTTTTATTAACATAGGATCCAGGTGTCCATGCGCTTTTCTAAAATCAATAAAACGATTTTAAGAATCAAATGTCAAAGAAATTCATATTTAAAATAAAGTGAGCCGTGCAATGTTGAAAAGCCTTAAAACCAAAACCTTGTAAGTATTGCATATTTAACTCATAATAAAAATGCATTTAAATGGATTTTATTGATATCGATTTAATTTTCTCTTTCAATTTTTAATATGAGTAAAAATGTTTGTGATATGGCTATGGTGTATTCTGCAAGTATTTATTTTAATAAAATGTCAAATTACAAGTTAGTTAATATTGATTAAACTTTTACGTAATTTGGATATTATACACACATTATACAAACATATGATGTCAACCACATCAGACATCGAGATTTTAATTACCTTACTGTTTTTTATTAGAAATACAAAACATAAAAAAATTTATAGAGATCTGTGTTAAGCTTTCTGCCTGCACACCACCTTTCATCTATAGACAATGTTACTTTTAATATAAAAATCTATGTATGTCCTCGTATCTTTAACCATAAAACATCTCTTCAGGTAATATAGGACCACAATACAAATTAAAAATCTCAATGCAACAAGTTGGTGACCTATTAGCCGATATAGATGCGAAAATCACTAAAGAAAGGAAATTATTAGCAAAACTAGCAGGTAAGCACAATTTTTTCATCGGAGTTAGTGGAGCTGGTACCTACTTAATTTATTTAATAAAAAACAGTAGCAATAGAAGGGACTTTGTCTTTTATGTATATAACAGCTAATCATTTTTGGGTATTTAATAGATCATGATCTGCTTTTAGTTGTATGTCGCCTACTTAATGGCTCCAATATAATTTAAATCAATAAGATCACCATCATTACGACTGTTTAAGATATTCTGTTGTCTATACTTAGCCAAATTAAGCAGAATGAATTTCTTGTTATAGATAATCCTACTCTCAAAGTTCAAAACATGACAGCGTGGCTTGAAACGATGGCGGGTATGTAATTTTTTTCCAATATTTTACTTCAAACTATTTTTTTATTATTTTCAAAACGAAGTTGACTACAAGTGTCGTCAGATTGTATTATAAACTCATTAAATTTTAAAAATACAGTCACTTAAATAAGGTATACCGAGAAATTATATTTATGCCTTTAAACATAAATTTAACTTTTTTTATTTTAAAAAGCACATGCAGTTCACCATTCCTAGTCCAGTCTGTCACAATAGAAAGTGACATGGTGTTCACCATTATTGGACTCAATTGATTTTTTACCATCAAGCAAAGTGTAGTCACTATGTTAGACTAATCTAAAAAACTATGAATGAGACTTAAAGTCTATCACTATATCTAAAGAGGAAGTGTTTGTTTCTTTGATCGCGCTAATCTCTGGAACTACCATTCGGATTTGAATGATTCTTTTTGCGTTTTTTACCCCAGTTCTTGAGGAAGATTATAGGCTTACCCAAAGATGTAACTTATCCTGGGTGAAACCGCATTGCGGAAAGCACTAGTATATTATATTATTAATTTAAAGTTTATATTCTACAGAAAAAATAGATAATATGCAAGAGGACAATCAACAAACTGGCCTAGAAAATTTATACGTGTTCAGAAACCAATTCGCAAATTTAACTAAACAACGTGGGGCTAAGAACTTAAGAAAGGCATTGTTGCAGTCAAAAAATGATTCCAAAGTTAAAACAAACTGGCTTGCCGATAAAGATGATAATATATACATTGGTAAGTTTTATAGTAATCTGACTTATTTTATTGATTCACAATGAGTTATAAAAATTATTAAACTAAAATTCGTATGTCTCATCATCATCGTAAACATCATCATTTCGAAAGACGTCTAATGCTGAACTTGTTCAAGACAAGTCAAGTCTCATTCATTTTAATATTAGTTAATGTTCGTATAACGAAAGCCATTGTTTTATTACAAACAAATTCCCAAAACCTATACCTTCCCTACTTACATCACTATCATCTTTTTAATATATTATCAATGAATGTTTACAGTACCTACTCAAAATACGGCAAAAGAAACTGTTACTATAGAACCGTCACCATTTGAATCAAAACTGAAAAATCTTATGTTGGAGCAACACGTTGGCTATTGTTATGCAGCTTTGTCAGGCATCACTGATATAATAGTTGACAATGACGACCATGAATTCAAGATGCTTTTAAAAGCATTAGTAAAAACTATTGTGCGGTAAGAAAATTAAGGAAATTAAATTATTTATTCATTAAATAAAAAGGAGCTTGTCGTTAAACGACACCTACGCGAAAAAATTAATCTGTAAGGATATGCACACACATAACAAGTCTGCAACGGACAGACTTGTTACGTGTGTGCATATCCTTACAGAGTAGTGAGAATTTTTCATAACAGTCAGTGATCCCTCCGTACTTTGGATTGTACTGTACAGTTTGAAACTGTAGCCATCGAATCAGTTTTGGTTTAAGGTTGCAAATGCCTAAGAATTAGAAAATTTTCATGTTACAGAGATGCGACAGGTTTTCCCGCCAGAATGTTGAGTCACCTACTGGAAAAGTACCTTATACTATACTGGATAGTAGTAACATTGTGATTTGGTCTCAATTCTACACAATTCTAATTTTAATTTTAAATTAGCAGCGCCCAGTTGATATTAGGAGTTTCAACAGGTTCTCTTCGGGTTTATGAAGCTAAGTATCAAGAGGGGTATGCCACTAAGTGACATATTTCGTCTTATGACGGTTTTGAAAAATACAAAATTTACTTTTTGCCATATTTGGATACAACAATATCTAAATATTATTACTACATTAAAAAAAACGTGTATTTTTGATTTCAAATTAATCATTCGATAAACTGACGGTTTTGTTACGCACTTATAGTAACTTATTATTTTTAAATGAAGTTTAATAAATGTCAGATCCTTCACTATTCTACGACTATGACGATTTAAATTACGTCAATAAAAAAACCTGCTAAATTATTTTGTAGAATGTCAACATATGGTAAACTGGACAGCTTGGGAGATGCATTTGCCAATCGAGTAAGGCTTCTGAAAGTTTGGACATCGATATCGTCTGTGGCGGAAATGATTTGTAAGCCTAATAAATCAAATATAAATATATGACAAGTATAAGCAAGTCATAACTGAAAAATACCTGTATGATATTTAAGTGCTGGGATGGATAAGCTAATAAAAACATTATTGTTACCTTATGTCAATCCTATACATTGATTAATCTATCCTTTTCTTTAGAGTTTATGCCACTTGTCTAGGCCCTCTGAACCATTTTAAAACAATAAATAAAGTAATTTTAGATTTTCTACTCGAAGCTACACATTATTTTTAAATCTATTGAAACATATCTAAAGATATCTACTAAAAATGATACATAGACATTTAAAAATTGTGTTTTTCTTATAAAATAATAATAATAATAATAAACAACAACTACCGGAAATATATCTTGAGGGATGGCACTACTGACTCAGTCTCTCAGGCATATTGTTTCCAGCTGTTCGCGTCTTGCTAACGGAGAGTACTTGCACAGACATAACCAAGTAGCCAGGATCACTCACCAGCAAATTGCTCTGCGATACAATCTTCTGGATGTCGAGGTGCCGTAGAATGGTCGCGCGACATTGTACTGGGATCGCTCCATCATCACAGACAGAACTATTATAGCTAACAAGCCTGACATTGTGGTGGTGGATCGATCTGAACGCCTTGCAATGATAGTTGATATTACCGTCCCTCATGAAGGCTGAGAAAGACAAGCAAATAAAATATCCTGATTTAGCCCATGAGATTGTTGACATGTGGGATGTGGATTCTGCTCTCGTTGTGCCGATAGTCATTACTGTAAATGGTTTAATAGCAAAGAGCCTCGACCAACACCTAAAGAGGCTCGCATTAGGTGGATGGGTCAAGGGCCAGATCCAAAAGGCAGTGTTTCTCGACACGGCACGTATTGTTAGGAGGTTCCTCTCTCTGGAACCCTAACCGCCGGTAGCTTGGACTCTAGTCTCGTTGCCGGTGGTATTCTACTTTTTATACTTTTAAATGTGTATTTTTTGTTTTATATAAATATGTACCTATTTAAAAATGTAATAAATAAGAAAAAAATATAAATAAAGAGAATAATAATAATACCACGACAACCACACAACGCTATCTAGACCCAAAGTAAGCATTATGTTAATAGCTTGTGATATTGGTTCTAGAATGCGGATAAACATACAAAAAAAAATGTAACATCTGAATAGGTGAATGCAAAAATATGCGTGTAAAATTTTATTAGGTTTGTAGAATCTCAACTTTGCCTGTTTAGTTTAGCTATGAACTTTTACACTAAACTATTCGTAAATTATTTGCTTCCATTTTTAATAGAAAAGTTTGTTTTATTTCATTAAACTTTTTATAATCTAGATAATATGCAGAAACTTCAGCAGGCGTTTAGACAAAAACATACGATGGATGACGACGCTCTTCAAATTTTAACTCTATATGACACTTTCTTCACTGTTGATGAAGGAAAGAAAATATTAGATAAAGTTACACAATTAAGAGATTCTGAGATACTAGGAGGTAAAAAACTTTTTATGTAAAATTTTTTATTGTGGCATTAATAATACTAATACTAGCCCACTATTATCCTACCGCAGCAAAAAGCCTCTTCTCATACAAAAAAGGAATGAGCATTGATCGCCACGCTTGCTCAATCAGATTTGCCCTTTACCGTAAGTCAATGAGGCACGCTTGTATTTGAAAAAGTCACATCAGTACCTGCCCAGATGCGTTAATCCCTAGGCCATAAAACTTGTTTTCTTCTAAAATATACTAAATGAAAACAATATAACAATATTTTTAGACTCAGCAACTGTTCAGCTGCTAATGGAAAACTTAATTGAAGCACTAGTAGCTCCAGCCAATCGTAAGCTTTACTCAAGTGAACTTGAACGTTTGAATGCTATGACAAATAAAGCTTATCTGAAAAGATATCCAGATTTTCGGCGATCGGAGGTTGATGATTTGATAGATACCATAAACGCAGTAGGTCAGTAATCATAGAATTATTATTTTAATTAGGAGGCAACTTGTGCATGTGATGGCATTATAATAATAAGGGTATTATCGAGCTTGTCTAATGATAACTCTTAATTGGTTACTGAAATCCTCGAACAAGTACCAGTTATCCTGTCCTTCATTTTGTGTGATAAAAATGGTCTATATTATAGATAAATGTCTGTTTTTGGTTTCAAAATTTAATACCGTTTTTAGATGCTGTGGGAAAAGCTTACGAAATAGCATCAAAAATAGATTTTGTATTTGTTTGGCATATGATTTAATAATTCAATCAATTTAGTCATCATTGCGATTCAGAAAAACGTGCACTACTAGCTGTGGACTTGTCTCAAATATTTGACAGAATACCTATTATATAATGTTGCCTATGTTTTTAGAACACATCTAAGTTGTTGTATTATGAGTCTCTTGTATTATGTGATTGTTACAGAAACAACAGCATCGTTTGAATCTATCGTACCAAGACGTATGGGTTTTAAAGGCCTAAAGTTTGAATTTAAAAAAGTACTACGACATTTAATTAAGAAGCATCCAAAATTGTTAAAAAAATTCATTGAACACTTTAAGCATAATGAAAGGCATAAACATCGCCATACTAAAAATAAAAGGAGACAGAAATCTCATCATAAAAAACATCATCGTACCATCAACCATAAACATAATAGTGAAAAAACACCAAGTACAAAGACAACTAAAGTTATTACCAACAAACTTGATTCTACAACAACAGAAGGAACACCAAAATTTCGAGAATCATCTCGACAAACAACAAGTAATACTTTCGCTGATTTTCAACTACAAAAAAGATATAGCGTAGTACCAGTAATACCTTGGTACCATAAACGAATCAGTCCATCAATCCTAACGAGACGATTATTAAAGGACGATATCACGGACACGAAATTCTCAAAATATAATACAAGATATACAGAAAGTACTATTAAAAAATCTCTAAACGCCAAAAAAGTACACCACAGAAATAAACCACGTAATAAAACAGTATTGCAAACAATAATGGAAGAGTCCAGTTATAGTGATCAAGAACCGTATTTTAAAACTAAGTTGAACGATGCTCTTGACCAGTGGAATGGTACAATAGGCAATAACTTAGATGATGAACATTAATGGAGCCTAATTATAAATAGTATCTGAGCATTTAGACGATCAATGGAGTTAGCACAAAATTTTCAACTATCTTCGAAACATTATCATATTAAATAAAGAAAATGTCATTAATGTGTTTTTATTTATGTTTACCTAAGCTGTGGTCAGATTTTAGTTTAAACAACCAGTTCATCTCTTGTGGCCTCTTACAACTAAGTGGTGATTCCATTTTGATCACCTGGGTGACTCTTTAGTGTCCTTTGATCAGCCGCGAGTATTATCACCTGGGTGCTCATAGGCGACTCTAATGAAATTATTATTTTGCTAACTTAGATCATCTTCAAATAAATACATTCCTAAGTAACATGTTTACCGTAAAATGAAAAACAAGGTCTAATGTCTCCTTTATGCTTATGTTAATTCAATTCGAGGTTACATTTGTGCTAATAGTTAAGTTTCACGAGGTCAGGTAAATAAGTTCGCAGAATGGACATTAAAAAGAATAAAATAAAAATCATATTAATTTTTATTGTCCAACACATATCTTCTCGAAAATGAAATTGTACTACACTACACTTGGTTAGGTATCAAAACAATCTAATAAATATAGGAGGGTCGAGTTAGAACGTGTTGGGAAATATAAATTATGAATTTTATCTTTCTTTTGACTAAATTACTAAATTGAGTTCATCATGAAATAGCAATCTTTCTTTTTACACGCAAATAAAAATCTGTATTAATCTAATGTGCTTACAGCATTATTTAACTGATTTTCGAAAATTGTTTCCTCATCACCCTCATCTAGATAAATAGATTTACTCAATACCTTCTGTAAAACAGGTTTTCCGTACATTCCCTTGACTTTGCTAAATTTTTGTTGATTAATTTCAGGTGTACTTGTTGTATTAGTTTTTGTATTTTGTAATATATCAAGTTGGGTGATGATCTTGAATCTTTTCATTTTGCGAAATTCTGGATGATCTGGTCTACTACTAGTCCGTATTTCAGTCGATTTAGGATGAGATGTACTCATACTATATGCCACTTGATTCCCTTGAGAATCATCTATTTCGTTCTATGATTTCTCGGACTCATCTTTATTTTTATGCTTTGGTGTTTGTTTATCAGAAGGTTGATATTTTAATTGACCAGGCTTAAAAACTTTAATGTTTTTCTTACGAAGATTTTGTTTCTTTCCGTAATACTTGAAAGCTTAAAAATTTGGTTTTCTCAAAATTGAATTGGAATTTGATGTTTCTATTTTCAATTTTTTTATATTCGCACGTCGCTGTGTAGTTGGTTCATCCGTTTCATTTTTGTCTGTAACAATAATAATATTTACTTTAAGATAACTTTTGACTTGAATTTTCTTACTATACTACTACATAATTATTAATTAATTTTAATACGAAATATTACAAATATATCTGATGTACTAACCAAATTCACCTATGATGTTCTCGTAAATATCAATATCTGAACGTCGACTAATTGAATTTCCCTTTAGACAAGCTTTGTTTATCAGATCAATCAATCTTAAATATTCAAGTGAGTCTCATTTACGGTTAACTGGAGCTATCATTGCTTCAATTACGCCTTCCACCAGTGAATAAATTGCTCCTAAATTTAATGATATACATTAAGTTAATAAGTTATACAAAGCCGTTAATTGTAAGTTTGTGGAGAAAACACTTTTAAATAACGAAAGTTGATAGAGATTTCAAATCATGCTACTAGAGTTTATTTCTTTCTTCTTGACCGTTGGTCTGTGGTCTAAAACATAGAGCCACATCATCTTCTGCGGCTATCTCATGAGGCGACTAAGTAAATTATTAGGTAACGGAAAACAGCGGTACCTTTGTACAAAATATCACCCTATACTGAGGTCATCATTCTGCCTGCTAAGCGCTTTGATGATGGAAAATCCCCCATTTAAGAGTGATCTATAGACCTGAAGAAAAAGAATTTTCTCTCACCAAGCATCTTTTAATAAAATAAAATATTATGTGTTTCATGTTCACGTTATTTACCAGCTTCACTTTAGCTTTAAGAAGTTCCAACACGTCATAATCCATCTTTCTAATGTCATAAAGATCTTTTTAAGCTTTTTATGCTTTAGCTGTAATTATTAAAACATTAATTAAAATCTATAAATACACTGCTAGATTAAGGCACAAATGTGTAGTGACCACGTAAATATAGAATAAAGGCAATTCTATCCTCATAATAACAGTGGAAAATGCTTGCAAACATCGAGATAAGGCAATCGAGAGTCTCAACATTTGTAACATAGCAGTATATAGACATTCTGTAACATAGCAGTATAATATCTATTCCTCAGTAAGCCATAATTTTTTTCTTGTTAATTCATCTTGAATTTAACTTGCTTGCTCACAATGGAGGAAAGTAGACATTTTTATTTCCAACTCCTTCTTTTTACTGCGGACTAAATTTGTTGCGGGGTCCAAGACAGTAGGTTTAGCAGTTCCCGGGACTCCCGAGTGTCAAAGCTCAGTGTTTCCTATTGGTTATCACTGTTAATCCTGGTTTACAAGAGTCACAGTGATGACCGTGTGGGTGGGATTGTCCCGTTTAAACCCGGCTGAAAGGTCCAGCTGACTGTGGGAATTTTTATCTTAAAATATTGTCACTCTTGGTAATAAAGGCTAGTCCAGTACGTTTCTGACTGTGAGATAAGTACCTTATAACATCTCGCTTACCGTTTAATGATATTACTAGATGCTTCTATAAGTTTCTTTAAATCACTGTCCGCAATATTACATAAAATATCAGTTACACCGAATAATGCTGCATGACAATATCCAACGTTTTTCTTCCTCATAAAACTTTTAATTTTTATCTTGAATGTCATTTTTGTTGTTTTAATTGTCTCTGCAGATATTTTCAGTTATGATTAGTAATTAGTTATAGTGTTATGACCAACATCTTTGACCATATCGCCTCTGGATTAAAATATGTAAACACTCAAACATCTCTTCCTATGGTTATCATAACAAGCGACTAGCCGGCAGTAGCGTTTCTTGATGATCATTACGCCTAAAAATAATATTATGAATAAGGAATGATGGACAAAGAGGTAGAGGACCAATTGAGTAATTTTAAACCTCCGGCTCCTTCAGTTACCTTGTTACTTACCATTACTACGCCGAACAAACTCTTCGCCTATTATTAATTCTGCTAATTCTGGATCTGCATCAAAATCTAGTAACATAGCGGATTATTATGTATATAAAACATAGACAAATATTTTGATTGCATAAAAATACAGAATAAATTTAATTGATTTGAAGAAATAATAATATGTAAAAAAATTACATATTATCCTACCAGTTTGATTTGTAAAAAAAAAAAAACAAACACAATTGATTAGCATATAGCAATGTTTTTAAACAATGACATGCAGATTCGTGTACTTAAACGATCACAATGCAGCTGCTGCAATAAGACAGCTGAGCAGTAGTGCTGATTACCCGACCGCCTTTAGCTATTTGACGACTGACCGATTTCATTTAAGAAAAAATATTACTAAATTACACAATAGAACGTTGGATAGATTACCTGCCAAAATTGCTGTAAATAAAAGGAATTTCAAATGATAATATTAATTTTTAGATATACTTAGCAAAAAAAATGAAAGCTAAGTAATCCGATTGATTTTGATGATGAAATGTATATTTACCTGACATATTTCTTAAAATATCTGGCAAATCACCCGATCGTAGTTGATCTAAAAAAATACGAAATATTCCCTTTGTATCGAGACCTTTTACGTCAAGCCCTTGTGTCGAGTATGATATATAATAGAGTCTATTGTTCTAGAACAGTAGATTCTAAGACTCGACGTACAGGGATTTGACATAAAGGGAACATAGCAAAAATACATTTATTTATTTATTTATTCACAATCTTACATTATTATTACAGGTTTCCCCAATGCAACAATGTAGATAATTAATTATTGATAGCATAAGATATACACAGCAATTTTTGTGAACTCAGCCAATGAGCAACAGAATAAGTCAGTTATGTTAGCAATCGCGTTGAGTGTTCGCAGAATAAACAGTGTGGGGTACATTAATGGGTAGAACGGATACACGCCATATAGTTTGAGATACAGAAATCTGATGTATTTGTCCTTTAGCTGCTCTAACATTAATTTATATTTGGTCTCATGAGGCGCCCAAATACACGCATTACACTCCAGGTGGCTTCTAACGAGTGCTTCATACAGTACTCGCACTGCATTCAAATTTGTGATCCCACTGGACTGTCGTAACATAAACCCTAAATTTCGATATGCCTTCTTGCAAACCTTGTTTATGTATTCCCGAAAATTTAGATCGGGAGTAAAGTGAACGCCAAGGTCTTTCATATTCTTCACCCGGAGTATGGGGGCGTCATCTAGGCAATACTGATAGGTGACGGGCTGTCGTACCAATGTGAATGACATTACTGTGCATTTATTTAAATTGAAATATAACCGGTTCCTATAGCCCCATTTAACAATCCTGTCAATATCTGCCTGTAATCTCTCACAGTCCGACTGGCTTGGAATTTCTAGCACCAACTTTAAGTCGTCAGCGAAAAGGAGACAAGTTGATTCCGAAACGACACTAGGTAAGTCATTAATCAGCAGGTTAAAAGCTAAAAAAAGTTTAAAAGTACCAACTAAAACCAAATAACTCTTACTTATTGCTTTCAATTTAAGTCTTTCATTAAAAAGTCTGATGTCTGATGTCATCAAGTAGCTCAATCACATATTTCAGTGATTTCCGCAACTTCGTCATAGGATCGACCTTCTACTCTGAAATTAGTTATAATAATAATAATAATAATAATAATAAAATCTTTATTGGGTCATGAAAGTCATTTTAACAATGTAGGTCTGAAATAATATCCTATAAATAGGTATACAGTGTTAGGATGCCTATACTAGGTAATAAAACCTGTGCCACAGGCGGTGTGAGTTCATGAAAACATGTGTAAACTCTCAGTCTGACTTAGGTATAATATAGAAAATAAACAAATAATTAAACTATATTTAGAATAAATTAGTTATGACTTACTTAAGTACAATTAACATTTGTTCAGTTTGTTCATAGGACAAATTCTGTATATAATTATAAATTAAAATCTTACATTTATGATAGTTGTGGTCATATATAGATAACGCCTTATTTGACTTATTATAAAGAAATGGACCTAAAAATGGGTAGAACTTATTCGAAAACATAAATCTTGATTCCGAGTGATCTTTGCAAACAATATCTTTCCTTCTTTTGAGGTTAGTAATGTTAGGAGAGTACGGAAGTGCTGAGTGTTGTTTTAGGATCGTGGACATAATAAAGAGTTAACGGACTGTTAAAACCTTACATAGTTCATATAATTGGCGATTAGGAGAGCGGAAAGGGAGAAAATAAGCTACTTTTAGGATAGTTCGTTGGGCTCGTTCAATAGCTAACATTACAGTTTTTGGGGCACCTCCCCAGGACGTAATACAGTATTGGATAATGGACTGACACAATGCTTGATAAACCTGTTTTATTAGTTTTTGGTCTTGGTTTGGTTGGTTTGGTGTTTTATTAGTTATTATATTATTACACTGCATTTCAAAATTTAAATTTATATGTATTTGTACATCTACACTAATATAATTTAAATATTAGTAGCTGTTTGCAGCGCGGTTTTACCTACTTTAAATTACATTTTTGGTTACTACTCAGCTCCCGCGGCTCATTGTGTAACGCCAATGGCCTTCCTCAAGAAATTGTGATAGCAGATGTGTAATATTAGTTTTAAAAATCCGACTAGTAGTTCTAGAGATTAGCGCGTTCAAACGAAAAAAAAACGATTAATTTTTAAATTAGTATATTTGTAAAGAATAAACCCAAAAACGACTAGACTGATTTTTAAAGTCTGTTGCTGATAGAATGATACATTATCACTTGAGTAATTTAAGCTACTTTAGGTATATCATGATGTCTCTACGTGCGTGTATGGACCCGTGCAAAGCCGTGGGTAAATTGACTATAAATACAATTAATATTCGCAATCAAGATTAACACATCGCATCCTCAATGCATAATATTCTTTTTCTCTATATTTTACTTGTAGGAAAATTTTTAACGAATAAAGTTGCGAATTAAGCAATATTAATCTTATGCCTATTATCACAAGACAAATAATATCCAAAAGGCGCAATTTCTTCTTACGCCTCTTTTTCACCAAGTAAATGTATGAAAATTTATTTCAGTTTTATACATAGTATGTCTGTTAGCTACGTATTCTAAGACATTTCAAACTTAAATTGAATTTTATTAAAATAGAACTATTAAAGTAAATTTAAAATTGAATATTTTAAACAACACGTCACAAACATGTAGTACCAAGAGGTGATGCTAAAACAGATGTTTGTGATAAACATAGTATCCACAACACAAACATAAAAATTTAAATCCAAACTGTAGTACAAACTAAATATAAACAAATTGACAGTAATACAGTTACGTAGTTCTCTAAACCTTAGAAAGAGGAAAACGTCCATAAACCAACTAACGAGCGCATATTTTCAGATCACATAAAAACTAGTTATAAAAATCAGATCAACGTACATTTTATTGGTTTCAATTTATTTGTTAGTATAATGTTGTATTGATACAAGTAGGTAATAATAATGTTTGTGTTGTGGATACTATGTTTCTTACAAACATCTGTTTTAGTGTCATCTCAATTTAAAAGTACTACAGGTTTGTTCCGTGTTACTTATAAATTTAATTCGCGTTTAATAACCTTCGAATAATATATTTTTGCTTGTTAATTTTATAAGGAGCAGGCGAACAGAACGGTATAATTACGTGCATAACAGAAAATTTTACAGAACTTAAAAACTTAAATTTTGAACATTTTTTTCTTACATCACTCATACAATAATTAAGCCATTTTTTTTTAGAATGTAGAGTGAATTAATATTTGAGATTTATTTGTATAATTGCAGTGAAGAAGGTTGACCCTCTGACGCAGTTGAGGAAGTCACTGAAATATGTGATAGAGCTACTGGACGACATTGACATCAGACTGTTTAATGAAAGGCTCCGGATGAAACAATTAAGTAAGAGTTATTTGGTTCTTTGTATGTAACTATGTACAATCCTATAGTTTTTAAAAGGTTATGTTCCTGCAATAAAATTGTTGATGTTTAAGTTATTAATCTATCTTTGTATCTTTTAAAGATACACTGAGACTTATATGAGAAAGAATTATATTATTATTTAATTCAATAATCATAAAAAAGGCGCGTTTTTACAGATCTCCTCAGGTCGGGTAATATTCCAGAATATCTACGAAATATGTCAGGTAAATATACTTTAGATTGCATCGTATATTTAATTATAAATAAGTGTTTATTTGTAATTTAAATTTTAGTTAATCAAATCAAATCAAAGATCAAGGTACCAAAAATTGGACGAAGCCTATGTCCAGCAGTGGACATCTTTCATGGTATAGTAGAACTAAATATACGGCAATTCTTTTATGGTGATGATGATGATAGCACATTAAGTTTATCAAGTGCATTTATTCATTTACAGCAATTTTAGCAGGTAATTATTTCAAATATTCATTATTTATTTATCCTTGACTTTATAATTTTTGCAAAACAAAGTCCAACAAAATTGAAGAATCGTGAAGTAGTAAATATTCTGTTTGAGTAAGCAGCTACTGCTGTCTCTGTGCATTGTGACCATTTACTCGAAAGTGCATGTTATTGTTCTAAAAGACTGTATGAACTCCTTGTTTTATTTCTTACAAATCTTTTTGTAGACTATGCAGTTTTTTGTAATAATTGAAGACTCTTTCAAATCTGGTGATAACTAAATTCGATTTATATTTCTTTTAATTAATTAATAATATAATAATAACACAACAAGTAGTTACACAACGCTATCTAAGATTCAAAGTAAGAAGTATGTTATTGCATGTGATGTGGGTTCTAGGATTATAAACATACTTTTTGTGAATACATATTTATTACACTTATAGACAATAGATTAATTCAAGTAATCAAGTATATTAAATTCATTTAAATAAATAAATTTTTGTTTGAATAAAATATACCTAATAATATAATATTAAACTATGTTACTAGATTTAGATGCAGACCCAGAGTTAGTCAAAAGTACTAATGGTAAGTAACAAGGTTATAGTACTATATAAGTATGTAACTACAGCCTAACAGCATGTTAGGTTATTATCAATAACAAGCATATTCAAGTCTTTTCGAAGCAAACATAGAATTGCTGATAATTTAATTATATCCATCCAGCAGATTTTAATCCACAGTTATAGAATTCTCTATGACTAAGCAGTACAATACATTTGAATAATAATTTACGGTAGTAGATCCACGCTGATTTCAGCATGAATGGGCCGGATCGTCCGGGGAAGTACTACCCTCTCATAGAAGATCGACTTAAGAGTAGTAGTATCAGTACTACTGCGTTTCGTTCGGTGAGTGAGAGCGCCGGAAGCCCAATTTCCCCCCTTTCCTCTTTCCTCACCTCCCTCATTCCCTTCCCCTAACCCCATTCCCAGCCGCCATAGTGGAGACCACCATACCAGCAGTTTAAGACGATGGCTTTTGGTATAGTGGCCGCCACTTGCCCTTGCACTCGCCGCCACTGGATTCCACTGACTGCTTACCATCAGACGGGGTGGAGGCACTTTGGTAGGCTATAATATAAAATAATAACAATAATAATGTCAAAGCACTATCACCACGTTTGACAGGCAAGTTGGTGATCGCAATAATTGATATATATTGTATATTATGCAATTAACGCTACGATACGATAACCACAGATAGAGTGGTTATAATAGCCAGCGACCAGAGGTACTTTATAATTTAAATAAATTATATCGAACTGTTAAATAAATTTCTGCAGAGACTACGAAAACTACAAAATCAACTAATACAAAAATGACAATTAAGATGAAAATTAAAAGTTTTATGAAGAAGAAAAACGTTGGATATTGTCATGCAGCTTTATTCGCCATCACTAATATTATAAGCAATGCTGCTGACAACAATTTGAAGAAACTAATAGAAGCATCGGTTAATATAATTGTACGGTGAGCAAGATGTTAAGAATTAAGTATATGGGAAGAGGATGCCAGAGTCAGCATGGCATTTCAGGCAGATTGGCAACTGTATGATGAGATTAGTACGCAGCTGAGGTTATTACCCCGTATTTCGTTAGTCATCTTTTACGACCAGATTCGGGAAAAAGAGAGGGTTTCATATTCTAGATCTCAACACGGCACCTAGATTTGTCTTTTGTGAATACGTTACAATTACTTGGACAATTTATGTAATACACAACTTATAGTAAAAGATAGTTTTTGTAATAAATAAAACAATTACCATTTGTTAGGTACACTCCTAAGTTGATTTCAAGTTTGACTAAGGTCGGGAAATAGAACCAAACCGTTTTATTTACCTATTAGAAAGTGTTGCGTGTATTAATGTTACAGAATGTCACTTGAACGTAAATTGGCAAGTTTAGGTGATATGATAGCAAGTCAAGGAAAGCTCGTGCGAAGCTGGTTGTTGTCAGAAAAAAGTGTAAGAGGTGAGCTCTGTGATTCTTAATTTTTAATTGACTTCTTATATAATCTGTATCCTCATGTTTAATAAGATTCTCATTCTTGTAACGGAAATAAATATTATATTTATAACTCCCACATTTAATTTAATTTGTTGAGATATCAGCCAGTAGCTTTAGCAGCCCCCGGTACTCTCGAGTGTCAAAGCTCGGTATTTGCAAGAGTGCTTCACTGTTGATACTGGCTTCCAGGACTCATATTGATGAGGATATGGGTGGAAATATAAGCTCTTCATTCTGTATGTAATCACAAATTTTGTGCCTTATTTTATTTATTTTGTATTGCAGAAAAAGCGTATAAAGCTCAACAAGAGCTTCATAACATTGAAAAGATGGACTATGTAGTATTAGAAATGCTTCATATGTATGATAGTTTTTTTACGGCAAATGAAGGAGAAAATTTATTAAATCAAGTCGAGAAACTATATAATTATAATGCATCGAGTGCAGGTAAGCAATGACTAAGTAGCTGATCCTGGTAAATAAAGTGAAAATGAAACACACAACACATGGTTCACTTTAATACTGTTTCTTTATTAAATATTTCTTTTTAACAAAGATATACAGAAACGTTGTCTAATAATTGTCTAATAATAATCGTGAATGACTGACACTTTGGCGATGCTGACGTTACTACATTTTCACCAATATCCAAAGAAAGCTGTTATTATTTTTCTAGTATAATTTATTATATTAAATATCAATGTCTGGCTAATGCCAAGAGACGTCTACTACTGAACCTAGGCCATAGGTCTTCTCAACTTTTCTCCATCTTGGCTGGTCGTGAGCCGCCTTCATCCGTCATTATTATATCAACTCTAGTTATTTCTTTTTTTTTATTAAATACTAAAAAATTAATGTTATTAAATTTAACAGCAGCCCAGTCAATGGTGGAAGGCATTATTGAAGCATTTATAACTCCAGCTAACCGCAAACGTAACTCAGTTGAACATACAATGTTGATTGAACTGATAAATAAAGCGTATCTTGAAAGAAATTTTATTAGTCTACGTTCAGGCATTGATATGAGCGAGAACATTACAGGTGAATATGGTTAGTTTAACAGAAATATTTAAAATATTTTATGTTTTGATAACAAACCGGCTTAACTATTTATAAACTTTTAATTCGTATTAACGAAACATATTAATAAAGTAATAAATTAAGTGCATAGGTACCTAGTATTTAAAATATAATGATTTTTTAAAGAGATGAAAAAAATGTACATATTGAAATGGAAACTACTTATATTATAATTATAGCCTGCTACTACCGCAATTTTTGTACTACTTGTGTGCGTAAGAGCCCGATCAAAGTTATCACAAAAATAAATATTTATTATTATTACAGATTCAAATAAAATGGATGAACCAACTACGCGACATGTAGATATTAAATATTCAAAAACAGAAACAAAAATAATGCCGAAAAAATCAAACCCTATTTCAAATTTGCAAACACAAAATGTTGAAACTTTCAAGCAGAAAGATAAGAACAATAATCTCCGTAAGAAAAATATTAACGTTATTAAACGTTATCAAAGATATCAACCTTCTGATAAACTTAAAACAAACCATGATTTTGAAGAAACATATAATAAAAAAGAATCTCGAGGTCAATATCATCAAAATCGTAATCCTAAATCGATTGAAATTTGGACTAGAGATAAAACAGAACGTCCAGAACTTCACAAACGATTGAAATATAATACGCAACTTGATACAATACAAAATACAAAATTAAGTATAAAAGGTACTCCTAAGGTAAATCTACGAAAATCTAGCAAAGTCAAGGGAATACACAGCAAGCCTGTTGTACAGAAAATGTTGAGCGAATCTAGTTATAGTGATGAGGAAATGATTTTAAAAAATCAAATAAATAATGTAATACGTACATTAGACTGATGCAGACTAAATTTGTATTTGTATAAACTACAGAGACTACTAACAATTCTGATGATCAATTCAATTTAGTCGAAAACTGATAAAATAACGAGATCGTATTACACTACATAAGAGAGACTTAGGTGTATAACGAAATTACTACTACCTTCACAATTTCTCCATAGTAAGAATAAATGAGGGACAGTTTGATGGACAATTATACACGACACTGAATAAATATTGTATTAAAATTCAATTCATTTAAATTATAGAATTAAAAACTGCAGTGATCATCAAAAACAACGAAATAAGCTGTTGGCATCTATCAACCCTAATTAGTTGTTTAATTACTGGCGAGTCTTGTATTGTACTTTATTATTGAACTCTTTATTAATAATAATAGTAATAATCTTCCATCTGATTGCCAACTAGGTTAGTGTATAACCTGTATGAAGGAGTGCCAGTTCCGTTCCCCCATGGTTTACAACAAATGTAGTTTTACTATTAACATTTATGTCTTTTACTGCTATGGAAATATGATTAAAGTAAATTACAAAAACAAAAATGATACACAAGAGAGATTTTTTTTTATTAAGTGTGTGTGTATGTGTGTGAGAGAGAGTGAGTGTGTGTGTGTGTGTTTGTGTGTGTGTGTTTGCTTGCGAGTGGGAGATTGTTATATGAGTTGAGTGTGCTGTGCTCTATGTCACTTATCCTTAAGTAAGAGTTTTTCTTACTTATGGATAAAAAGTGTATTTCACACCTTACAAATGTAAATGCTTAGAATGTCCTGTATCTGCAGTAATGCAGAGTGCATTACCAACTTTTTTGATTTTATGAGCCGTTAATTCAACACATAGTCTTGTAAAATTTTTTGGTATTATCTAAATCCCGACTTTGCTATATTTTTTGGTTCAACAACGTAGTATTTTTTATAAAACACACATTGTTATACCTTTTTAGAATAAACACAAACTAGACTTGTTTTTAAAAAAATGGGTAGCTATGGTGCAGTACTTTTTTTCACACACAATGGTTAGTGTTTAAGGTGAATAAAAAACTGCAACGAAAACATTTTTAAAATCTCAGTTTTTGTAATATTTTACTCGAATAAAGCTTCCAAATGTAATTTTATAAAAAAGTAAAAGTCTTCAGGAGTACGATACAAAAGAAAATACCCAAAAATATCATAAGTTGTAAAAATGGCCGTATGTATGTGCAAAGTAGCAAAATATTAAAAAAAAACACAAAAGTGCTCATATTTCTTACACCGTTGGCAACCCTGACACAAAAAACTGATTTTCTTATAGCCTGACACTAGTTCTACCTCAGACTCCCAGAGTTATTCATTATTTACGACATACTCTGTATACTCGTACTACCTAAATACATTTGTTTTGCTATTTTACTTGAAATTTTTGTTTACTTTTTAGATTTAATATCGTAGGATTACTTAAAGTAATGTAAAGATATGATATTGTACAAATATACTTCTCAAGTATGTAACTGCTGTAATTAATATAATTTCCTGTTTCTTTCATCCTCTTCCATGTTCCTTCGGACACGTTGTAAGTACTTTTACCTTTACTTTCTTGCGTGATACACAGATTGGTGACTGCAGTAAGATAATATTTAGAATATGCTAGTGCCCTTTACCAAGCATTATTTTAACTGCCCTTGGCACCTATAGGAAGAACAAATATTTTGATAAATTTTCAAAAAAAATATTTCTATTAATTTGTACGGGCCAACGACCGTACATCTGCCGCGGTCAGCATTTTACCGTCAACGTGACGATTTTGTAACTACTCATAAATCAGTTCACTAAGCGTATTGTGTACTTATTAGCATATCAATCCATTTATCATAATTTAGCATATAATTTATCAAGTTTATAATTATTTCGATATTCAATAAATAAGTGTGCAATTTATATCATCTATCATTTCTATCACAATAACAATAAGTGTACATTACCCGTACATAATTTGTTATTAGAACATGATTGTTTTATTGAGAATTTATTTCTCTCTCTCTCTCTCTCTCTCTCTCTCTCTCTCTGACATTTATAAGGAGTTTAGTCCGATGAAACGAAGTATTTTTATACATCTTCTAAACTAAGATTAAATTTGTGACTTGCGACTAATTAGAAACTAAATTAAGAGGACAACAGATCTTTACTATCTAGTAGGTAGTTTTCAGATATTAATGTGCCCAAGCTGAAAAGATTTTCCCCACGCTTATAACTTTTGACCACTTATAACTTTTGACCACTTATAACTTTTGACCACTTATAACTTTTGACCACTTACAACTTTTAAACCACAAACCGATTAATTCTACTAACTCGCGACCATTTTTTTGTGTTAAGCCAGTTTCAGTCACAAGTCGAGACGGCTGTAGTTACTTCTTCTATTGGCAACATGTTTTTCCTGTGTTAGAGCTCTTAAAGTGGCAAATAATAATAGATAATCATATTGTATCACTATTGGCGTTCATATTTAGCTTGAGACAATAGGAAGTATTAGGGGTTAGTAAAAAAACAGTTTAGAAAGTTTTATACAGACAGTTTTAATTATTTTCAGTGTTAACTGAAATAAAGGAATTGGCATTTAATAGATATGTCTCGCACATATTCCGTGTTAAAAAGCTGTTAATTATTTCTGGACTTAAGTATTCATTGATGATGGCAGTGCAGCTTAAGTCTGTGGTAACGTGAGCGAAACGCGTTTTCAACTGGTGTACGACGACGGGTTGTTGTGAGTACTGCTGCAAGGTATTGTTCTGTGGCGGCGCATGTTCCTTCGCAGCTCGCAGTAATACTAACCGAGAGCGCAGTGGACGCGCATCAGATGTTTTGTGCCGCGCTTGGTTGACACGTCCTAGCGCACATCTGATAAGCGCGTGCGCGTACTGCGCCGAGTGCGACACTCGTCCAAGTAAAATACGTACACATATATCTATTTTCTCTGACCACGTGGTTACATTTCGTAACGCGTCCTCAAGTCCAGTAACATCACCTCCCGCCATCAATGTGTACATGTGTCTTAACACCGCCTCTTGCAGCTGATTCTCATTTTCATATTCTTTTAAATGTTCTTCAAATATATTTTCTAACTCATCCGGTGCAAACCCAATACAAAACACGGTACCAGTTAAGCCTGGAATTAAAAAAAAAACATCTTTCTTTTAGTAATTTTAAAAATTGATGATGATGTTGAAAATTTAATAAAAAAATGTTGATTTATTTAATCATCGTTACTTACCATGATTTTCTAAAATTGCAGCCATTTCTAGAGCAATTAAAATTCCGCTTTCATAGCCGATTAGATAAAACGAATTTTTCATACCAGTTTTGTTTAGTAAAATCTGAAAAGAATAAAATTAATGTTCGTAACGGACGGAAAAATGGACGTAACTAAAGAATGTTGTAAGTATCTTTTAAAGAGTTATTAACTTAGTAGATAATGTGTTCAATAGTAAGAAAGCTTACTCTGTTTTAAAACTGTTTTTCTTGAATTTAGTATAGTATAGCAACTACGAAGACTATTAGAATCCTATTAATATTACAAATACGAAAGTTTGCGTGCGTGTATGTGTGTGTTTGTTACCATACAGCGCCTAAACGGCCGAACCGATTTTGATAAATATTGATATGTAGATAGTTTCGGTGGTGAAAATGGGGCTTTTCCCGAGGGAGACAAAACACTATTTAGGTGCAGGTGACGCCTTGGGGCGCAGCTAGTTATTTCTATAAGTATAAAGCATTACCTCTACAAATCTTTCAGCTGTTTCTCTCACAGTTTCGTTTGGGTTATCAAGTCCAGGCTGCAGCACTAGTGCAGGCAGTTTGAAACGCGCACACATCAGTCGGAATCGCTCGTGGTGTCCCTCCATGCCTGGCACTATACACAAGTGTTCTTGATCGGGCTTGAATTCGTCGTCTCTCTATAGTTATCATAATGATGATGTTAAGAATTAATCAAAAAATTTATACTTATATTTGTTTTTCATAAAAACTCCTGGGTTTACCCAGTTTAAACTACAATGTTATTTAGATGGATTTGTGTGCTTATACATTTTGTGCCTTTTATCTATAGTGTCAAATACTTAGTATTTTCCCCTATTTCATTTTCTTTTAGCATAAGAGTTAAAAGTATGCATACAATTAAAAACTAATTAATTTAAAAAAAATACAATAAACTTGTACCATAGAAGCACTATTCATAAGTGTCGGCAGAAACACCATCTCTGTAGTCGCGAGCAATTCATCTGAGCCGACGTAACTAAAGAATGTTGCTAATCCTTTTATATCATCTAGAGGCAAGCCTGCCACTGTTTGTTCTAATTCTGATATTCTGAAAACCATTTCAAAACATAAATTATGAACTTAGAAAGGTAAGGTAAGGTCAAGACAGACAATGAGATGGTGGTTTTTTTTATTTTCCTCCCAGGGGCAAAAGCTCCATGAGGAAGTTTATTGCGACCCATAGCGCTCTTCTGCAATTTGATACAGATTATCTTATCAAATATATTATTTAAATTTAGTAATAAATGAAAATTTAATAACTTTAGGTGCATTCAATTGATGTCGCAATAGGAAAAGAAGGGTGTTGTGTCGGAGGAGGTGTTTAATGTGGAGTACATGTTGGTGTATTATGTGTTATTGAATAGTTTGAGAGCGTTGACAATTTGGGTTAGATGTGTTATGAAAGTGTTGCTGGTGGCGTCGTCTGTGAGACGGTGGTAGTAATAACTCCTACAGTAGGTATACGGCATGTCAGTGCCACAATAGTACCTACATACTTACCATCATGAGATTAGCAGCTTAAGAAGAATAAAGATACATAAAAAATAAGTACCTACGGTAATAATAATAATAATAATTAACTTACGCCTCTATTGTCAACAATGCGACTTGCTCTTCATCAAACGAAAAGTTGTACTGAATTCTCAGAAAAGAAGAAATTAATAATAAATTGTCATTTGAAACACCTAATTCTTGTAAAGTCAGACTTTTCTTCGCATCATCAGGTATGTTAATACCTACGGATAAATCACATATATTATTATATTTTGATTATTATTATTACTCAGCACTATTGAAAAGGAAGATTAATATTGCTTCTTTGGCTTTGTATATTTAAATTAAATATGCATTGCATCTCCGGGTTGCATCTCCGGGTGGCGGGCAACCGATGAATGAGGGTGGTTCATAACCGACCAAGATGAAGAAATTTTTTTTGGAGGCCTATGTTCAGGAATGGACGCCTTTCGGCTGATATGATGATGATGATGATGATGCTGAATTCCATACATTTCATTTCAGGGGTTTGGGATCACCTCTAAACCCTGATTGGCTCTACTGGCTGGAACTCTATCTAAATGGAACTTGAAAGTCAATCGCTCGGAATGGAAGCAAGGTGTACAGTGTACACAAAAGTATTGAAGTATTTAAAGATCAGTACCAGCGAGATCTTGATAGAAAAAGCGATGTGCGGTGCGAGGGCCACTTTGTTACAACTCTTTAAAAATGTCCTTATGATTTAGTGAACATTCCCAAAGAATTGTGAAAGTTGAAATCAGATTTTGTGAAAGTCAAATAAGCGAGGTATGGCCTGTAAAGTTGGGCCCTCAGTTCTCACATAGAGGATTGAGGGCCCATCTGTAACAGATAAAGTATGGCAACTGCAGTAAAAGTGTTTATGCCAAAATCTAAGTTACTGCCAATCAAAATTTGTGAAAACTAAATATTATCGCAAAACACTGTCCTACTTTGTAAATTTTCGTCGTCAAAGTTTATAACGTAAATAAAATAAAACCACTAACTTAAAACTACTGTTTGAAATCCTACATGCTACTAAAAAAAATTATGAAAATTTACGACCACCTACAAAGTGAGTCAACCTTATAATGTTGAACACGTTCATGTAAATGGCATTTAAACATGTGGCGACTGTTTCCGAACATTTAGTTCAAAAATCGGATATATTAGCCATGTGAAGAAGAACCAGTAAGTCGTATGGTCACCCCGAAATTGACATCATTATCAGAAGCAACGATTGTAGAATAATGTTTATGTAATAATGTGCTTTTTCTAAGAGAAGGTCTTTTTTGCAGTGCGTTAATAACAGACTAGAATGAAGAAGCTGATTAATATGGTAAGGGGTCAATAGTATTAAAATTGAATTCAAACGTAACATATTGACACTTGAGCTTCTCATAATTGCAATCATTCAATGGAAGTTTATATTACCAGCTAATGTTCCAAGTTGTTGTAGCAGAGTCGATCGAGGTCCACTTTCTGTACAAGCCCACAGTTCGCAGTTTGTACTTAATAAGGCTCCTTCCATCGCGTTTATTGCACCGCGCCAACTTGAGTAATTACGAGTAGTATGCGTGGTCTGCAAATAAATTTTATCAAAGCTGGAGATAAATTTTATCAAGCTTAAGATTTAATGCTATTTAGTACATTTGTAATTAGAAACAATTAATTCTTTTCACATCCTCACGGTTGGGTTTTCTTATAGACACAACTTAAAGGAGAATGCCCACAATCCTTTGAACTTTGGGCCCATATAAAAGGGCTGTGTATTGGTGATTTTCATTTCATTTTATAGACAAAAAAATACTGTTTTATATTCTACAAATGATTCTCAATTATTTATTCATGTTCAAGAGAAATCAAAGTTTTTGTTGTTGAAATTGAGGTTATAAAATACGACTTGAAATGAAAAAATGAAAAGAGCCATTATTTTTGGTGACTTTAATCTCAATCTACTCAAGCCAGACAGAAACGTAAAAGATTATAAACATTTGCTAAAAGAAGATGGCTACACAATATTAAACAAGATTGATAAAAAATATTGCACAAGAGAAACGTCTACAACCCACACTATTTTAGACCACCTAAGTACTAATCTACAAATCACTGACTACAATTTACATATGGCAGTAATTGAGTCGTCCCTTTCTGATCACAAGCAAATTTATTTTGAAATTAAAAGATTGTATCCAGAACCACTACAAAAGATAAAATACAAAAAAACTGACTATGAAAATCTGTACAAAACTATAAATGAAAACAAGTTTGATAATAAAAATGATGATTACGTAGAACTAGAAGAATACTTGAAGTACATTATCAGTAAAAATACAACCGAAAAGACTAAGATTCTTAACCCACCTAAAACAGATTGGATAAACAAAGAAATAATTAAAGCTATCAATAATAGAAATGAACTGAGTAAGAAGTTAAAAGAGAATCCTGAAGACTTAGAATTACGGAGTCAGTTTTTAACCACACGAAATTATGTGACAGGGGTTATTCAGAGAGCAAAAAGTTCTTATTATAAAAAATCTTTTGACAACTGTATGGGAAAACCTCATAAGATGTGGAAGTTGATAAATAGTATAACATACAATAAAATTAAATCTAAATCTGTCCCTACAAAACTTGATGGTCCTATTACCGACTTAGATCTTATATGCGAAGGTTTTAATAATTACTTTTCAACAATTGGCACATTGTTAGCAAATAAAATCCCTAAAAATTATCTAGATAATGAGCCCGACACATCCTTAGAGTCCAGTATTATGCATGCTGATAAAGAACTCGTTGAATTGACACCAACCACCACTAATGAGATTTCAAATATTATCGATGAATTAAAAAGTAATACGAGTACAGGCATCGACGGAATTAGCACTAAAATAATTAAATGTATTAAAGATATATTTTTAGACGATTTGACTAAATGCGTTAACAAAAGCCTTCAGAAAGGAATATTTCCCGATACACTAAAAATTGCTAAAGTTACCCCGATACACAAAGCTGGAAGCAACACAGATGTTAGTAATTATCGTCCCATATCGGTCCTACCAATAATTTCTAAAATATACGAGAAAATCATTTCTGATAGATTACAAACATATTTAAACTCTATAAATTTTGTTTCCAAAAATCAATACGGTTTTCGACAAAAATCAAACACTCTATCCGCGACTATAGATCTTATTACAAACTTAAAAACTAACATTGATAGAAAACACTTAGGGCTTGGAGTGTTTATTGATTTAAAAAAAGCATTTGACAACGTAAGTCACAATCATCTACTTAAAAAACTTAAAAATATCGGTATTACTGGTTTGGCATTAAAATTATTGGTTTCTTATCTCACAAATAGATACCAAGTAGTCGGTATTGGTGAACACCGAAGTAAGCCTCAGCAAGTAACTTGTGGAGTACCGCAAGGTTCTATTTTAGGGCCATTATTGTTCATCATATATATCAACAATATTAATGATATCGGACTTAAGGGTAAAATTTCACTGTATGCCGACGATACTAGCTTGTTTTACTTTGGTAGTAATATAGATGGAATTATGATAGAAGCACAAAATGATCTTAACAGACTAGCTATCTGGTTCCAAAGCAATCTTCTGACTATTAACGCCAGTAAAACCAAATATGTCATATTTAGTGCAAAAAATAAGAAATTTAATACAGACTCTGAACTAATCATTAATGGTCAAACTTTGTCTAGGACAAATATTGAACAATATTTAGGTCTTACCTTGGATGAAAAACTTACGATGAAACCCCATATTGAGAAAGTAAGAAAAAAGATATCATCCCTAACAGGTGCACTTAGAGGAATTGCCCATAGTCTCCCACAAAAGGTTAGATACTTAATTTATAACACTCTGGTTAAACCACATCTCGATTACTTAATCGAAATATGGGGCAGTACTGCTAAAACTAACCTTAAAAAGTTGCAAACATCTCAAAATAAGATAATTAAAGTTTTATTTCACTACAATTTCCGGACATCTACACAAAGAGTTTATAAAGAAACTAAATTAATGAATATTGGTCAAATCTATAAATATAATACATGTATACTTATACGTAAAATAATTAAAAAAAACATACTTACACAAATAAGATTTACAAAAAAGATACAAGTACAAAAGCGCATGACTAGACAGGCTAATAATATAATTTTAAGAGCACCGAGAACAAACTACGGTAAAAGGACCATCGTTTATGAAGGAGCTCAACTCTATAATCAATTACCTCAAGTAATAAAGGAATCGAAATCGCTTATAACTTTTAAGAGGTTGTTGAAGCACCATATAAACTAATCGTAACTGTTTGTCATTTTGTTTTGTTTTTCTTTCGGCGTAACCGTCGCTTAACTTATATCTATTATGTTTTTCCTCATAGAAGTGAATATGTATATTCTTTTTGAGTGAAATAAATATCTTAAACCTTAAACCTTAAACCTTACTTGACTCCTTCCAAATTAATTTTCTCTGACAATTTGTAAATTCAATATATTGAAAAATTATGCTTTATTTTTTTATGTTTACTTGTGCATTATTACCATTTTTTGTACCCTAGTGTTGAAATTCTAAATAAATATACATTGAACTAAATCATAATAGAATGTTGCCAAAATAGATGTCAGATTTGTTTCAAATAGTAACCGATTTAATAAATAAATAGCGAAATAGCGATACATCAAATCGATTCTGATTATTTAAGGTTTCATTTTTGAAATCACGGTTTCTTGGAAAGTCAATAATTGTTAAATCAAAAATAAGCATATATTGAATTATATTTAGCTGAAATTGACGGAATTTAATTTTTGACCAATAACACTATCATTCGGCAACCGTTTCTTGTTTCTTACTTGTTTTAATAACTATAAAAATAGGAACGTATTCAACACGAACATTTACTTCGCTTGGTTGAATAATAAAATAATTTTATCAAGTTCAATAATCTTTTGATTTGACATATTTATTAAAACCTTCGTCAATACTTTGTGTATTGTCTACCTACTTGTTTATGCTTTTTACTGTAAAATACTCATTCTGGTATTTAATCTAATTTTTTTTCATTTTCATTTTATATTGCTATGAAACAAATCTGATATCTGGCAACATTCTTCCGAACAAACATTGAATGACGGATATTATAATTCAGTGTATTTATCTAGATTTTTTTTTATTATTTTTTTTTTTTTCGTGTGTACTGAAAGTGACTCCACTCTGCCTGATGGTAAGCAGTAAGTGGAATCCAGAAGTGGCGGACACCATTCCAAAAGCCAAACTACTGGTATGGTGGCTTCCACTATGGCGGCTTAGTGAGATACTTTTTTAGTTTTTATTTTTATTTTAATGTTACCTCCTTCAATTCAGGAATCGTGAGAACTGTCGCTGGTAATTTATCACGTACTCGTTGTAGACACACGTCTTTGCCAGTTGGATGATCTCCAATGTTCAACACACCAAAATATCTGGAATTATGTTTACGGTTTGAATAGAATAAATACGGTTTCTAAAGACAAGTTCCGTTCTACTTACTGTAGGTATATTTTACTCAGAATAAACAGAACCTTACCTTATACTCGTATCATTATGCACTATCCTCAAGCTTTCATCTAAATTTCTTATTAATTTTTCACTATATTTTTTATTTTTGGTATCTACAGTGACATAGACACCTTCCAGTACACCAAGATGTAAAGCATTACTTAGTACAGAAGAGATATTAGCTACATTTATTTCTAATGAAGATACGGCAGTTTCAACGCCCAATTTTCGCCACAATCTAGAATGTAATATTTATTAAATTTACAATAAATCAATTTAATTACAATTAGTCCATAGAATGAGTGATAATGATGTAATTCATAGTTCTTTCATTACTTACCGTATTTTATACTCTATATAAGATGTTTGAGTTGCAACATGTAGATAGAGTTTCTTAACTCCTCGGTTCACTAGTCTGTCAGCCAACTTCAGTCCAGATGTTACTTCGTTACAAAATACTAAGTGACAACGATCTGGACTGCATCTTAATCTGAAATAAATGTGTCACTTTTCGTGAGTATATCCATCACTAGTGTATCCACTTAGCAGAGTTCAAAGACCAGTATCTTATATTGTGGATTGACGATTAAAAGCGTGCAATTTCACTTGTCTTTATTTTAGAATATCTTGGTTAGCAAATACTTAGGAATTACGAATTTTCTTCATTATTTGTCAGCTAAACATACTATAAACGCTTGAAAATAAGTATTACCTTTGTCTTGTTTGTGGCAATCCATCTTTCATATTGAGCAATACGCGACCACGATGCTGACTAATCGCTAGCAATCGGAATGCACGTGTCGTTTCCTGCATGGAGTATGTCACTCGCGACAACGGACGAACATACCCACGACCTATGCCATCACTTATCAGTTTGTTTATTATCTGTAGTTAAAATACAATTTAATTGTAATACATACATATATTTATAACAAGCAGGTTTCTAGTATTTTCGTCGCAATTTTGCACAGGTTTTACCAATATTTTTTCTTACTGTTCAAACCTTCACTAAACTTCCACAAATATTTCAAGATTAATATTAAGCAAATCGGTCGGGTTATTCTCAAGTTTTAGTGAGACAAACTAACAGACATTAATTTATATAAATAGATGAATAAGTGATACTTTTGCAACGATCGATAACAGTACGAGTAAAATAAAAACTTTGATACTGTTTCCATTTGGTGATATAATATATCACCAAGTGGAATAATTCAATCACATACACACAAACATACAATAGGTACCCACTTCACATGTGATTGTCCAATATTAGAAAATGCTACCTCAATCAAGTATCTGGGCGTGATTCTAGATGAAAGACTAACTTTCACACCACACATAGATCTCTTGACAGGCCGAGTTCGCAAACTAATATTTGCTTTTAAGCACTTACGATATGTAGCTGAGCCTAGTGTCCTAAAGATGGTCTACTATGCTCTTTGTCAGTCCTTGATAGGGTACTGTATCTCTTCTTAGGGTGGCGCTGCCAAGAGTCATTTATTAAAAGTTGAACGATCACAGAGAGCAGTCCTCAAGGTAGCCACATTTAAGCCGTTTCGATACCCTACCAAAGACCTTTATGAGTACTGTGAAGTCCTAACAGTGCGACAACTCTTTATTCTTCAGGTTGCATTAAGATAACTCATGTACATCTCAAGAACTGGTCAATGTGGCTCGTCCTCACAACAGACTGTTGGTCGTAGACCTAAACTCCCACCCGCTACCACTCGTAGGACTGCATTCAGTCAGGGATTCTTTTGTTTCCTTGGACGGTATGTTTATACTAAAATTAATAAGGTACTAAGCATAGTGAACAATAATAAGCACGAGTTCAAAGCTAGTGTTAGTAGATGGCTCTTGAAGCTATCATATCAAGATACGGAGAATTTACTGCACCCACTATCCTAACACACAAACACACACACGCACACGCACACACGCACACACAAACAAAAACAAATACGAACACACACATACCACACACACACACGTTTACTAAATCACACAAGGTTTACTTTAATCTGATTAAATATGTACTTACTTTTTTCTTCTTAAGTTTTTAATAAGTGCTACCTAAGATAATATTATTATCCTAGATTTATATTATTTCAACATATTAATAAACATAATAAGTTGTTTGTATACAAATTGTGACAACGGAAGGTTGCTGGTACTTATAGCTCAGGTTTTCCTATTTTAAGTACCAGCCGTACAAAAAAAAAGGTATTTAAACTATGTATACATAAATATTGTTGTACCTTATACTTGTAACACTCTATTGTACAAATAAAATAAACAAATAAATAAATAAATACATTAAAGTTACATAATTATGTATTATGTAATTATACTTTTGCAAATTAATAATCTCATTTCAAAATTTGACACTAATAATTTCAAGAAACAATTGCATTCCTGCCTATTCTATGTACTCTTATCATAATAACAAAATCACTTGATGTGGAATCTACAGTTTAAGAGAGTTTGTTAACGAGCAAACTGATATTTAACACATTAAAGTACTTACTCTAACATCATCGTTATTTTCAAATATTGAAGAGAAATCTACGCTATAGTAATTCTTTTCCTTATTGAGATGGTCCATTCCAAGTTTATAACTATCTTGAACTTGTAATTGATAAACATCAAGAAGAATACCAGAAAATTCATTACATTTAATACTTGCCTATAACAAATTTAAATATAGTCAATAGGTTAAACAATGTTTTTTTTTTTATATTAGCCTACCAAAGTGACTCCACCCAGCCTGATGGTAAGCAGTCAGTGGAATCCAGAAGTAGTGGCCACCATACCAAAAGCCATCGTCTTAAACTGCTGGTAAGGTGGCCTCTAATATGGCGGCTGGAAATGGGGTTAGGGGAAGGGAATAAGGGAAGTGAGGAAAGAGGAAAGGGGGTAATTAGTCTTCCGGCGCTCTCACTCACCGAACGAAACGCAGTAGTACAGATACTACTACTCTTACGTCTATCTTCTATGAGAGGGTAGTACTTCCCCGAACGATCCGATCCATTCATGCTGAAACCTGTGTGGATCTACCGTACAAATATAATATGATTGAGCATTATTGTTGTATTATTTAGTAAAAAAATAAATTTATTACTTATATAAGTATGTTCATCCATGTTTGTTTTTTAATTTGAAAACACCGACTTGCCATATTAAGCAATAGTTTCTAAAATTTTTTTTAAAAAATAAACATTATAGAAAATAAAATACATCTCACGTCTTTTAATTCGCCTTTCAAACAGCAAATAATAATATCACATCTTTTTTCTGAGGAAGCAAGTACCATATCAGCGAATGTCCGGTCCCGCGAACATCCAATATGCTCGGCTGAAATCAGAGTAATAATAGTTAAAACTAACAACAAAAGATATTATTTAACCATTACTTTTTTCTTATTGTAAACGATCTTTACGAGCTTTCTTCTTCGGTAAAACTTTTGGTAGGTAACACACTAATGCCGTACCAATGCGGTCGGGCAATAATTATTGCCGTAATCGGCATTATTACAAATTTCCTAATAGATGATATAGTTAGAAGTCAACCTTTTAAAAATTAAACGTTGGTTTTGTGTATTATTGAAAAAAAAAACAATTAACTATAATAAAAAAGCAATCTCTGTTAATGTTGTCAAAAGTCAGTTACAAATATAGGAATAAACTTCAATGCAATTGTAAAGTATTATTGTATCAAAATACCTTTTAATGCTGGAAACAATTTTTGTAAAAAATGTTTTTTGTGCAAATCACTAACGGTTGTGTATACTTTGCACTCATATGCTAGTGCTATGGATATAAGAGCTTGCCCCAAAGCGCCTGCTCCACCGTGCACTAAAATTGTCATGCCACAGTGGAGCTTGCTCTTGATTGCCTGTAAAACACAAACAACGTTATGTCAGGTACTACCTTAATAATAGCTAGTGATACGTTATATCAATATAACTCTACACTTACAAGACAATAGAAAGCTTGTGCATAAGCTAGAGGCACAGTTGCTGCGTCCTCGAGGCTCCAGTGTGCTGGCACTGGCCATAGCATATCTGGCTTCACACGCACTTGACTGCTCGCCGCACCGCTTGCTATTATACCCATTACACGTTCACCACTATAAATAAAAATATTAGTAGTCTAATATTTTAAAATCTTCTAAAAATTCAAAATTCTTTAATAGCAATTGTTTTATTACTTCTCTGTGATCCCACTAAAATCTGATCCATAATTATTTTCAAGGTGGTCCTTGAAATATAAAGCGCCGTTGACTTTTTTAATGTCGTTAGTATTAATACCAGCAAAGTGAACCTTGAACAAAAATATAACCATGCAATATTTTTGAAATATTATGTTACTCCAGAATATTTAGCACTTACATTCACAGTCACACCAGGGCCTGTCAATGCAGGCGCTTCAACCCAGTTCAACGAATCGTATCCACCCAGTTGTCCACTTCTTAATGATACATTTTCATTAACTAATGCGGTTTTCTGTATTGGCAAGTAAAACTCGCCTCCCAATTCGTCCTTTCAAAAAGTAAATAGATAACTATAAATACACTAAACTTCTAAGTGGTTCAATTCAACAAAAGAGTAATATAAAATTAGACTAACATTATCTACAACGTTGAACGCTAGTTCGATACTGCGAAGTTTAGTCTCAAGATCGTCACCATTTACATCCTTGACTGCAATCAGATGTATTTTATTCTGACCACTTTCTTTTCTCCAAGAGCTTATAAGTTCTATGAGACCAGTTGGTGCAGGGTTGGCCGAAATTACGAAGAGACGTTGACTGGTAGTCAAATTGTGACGCACTGATTTGAGGAAATTGAAGTCAGCTTCATTGCGAACTGTTATTGTTGTTGTAGGAATAAATGGTTTTGCAGATCCCCAACGAATTAGATGTAGTTCTGACGAGTCACTGCTATTGTCTTGATTATAGGGATGACTAGAGATAACACGGTATAGTGGAGATGGCTGTGGCCGGCCATTACTAACATAATCTTCCTCACTCACTACAAATTGGTCGCTTTTTAGTATTTGTTGTAACCTGTGAAGTAACTGTAAATAGATAACATTAATACAAAATTTCATATCCACTTATCTTACTAAAATCTAAATTAATATTCTAAAGAGATAAGATTTGATTTTGTACGTTTGTTTGTTTGTAACGATTTAAAGAATAATCTACGTCACTGATTTGAAAAATTCTTTCACCTTCAGAATTCATTAAATCAAGCAGGTAACATAGTCAATATTTTATTAGGTTAAACATATTTTTAGCAATTTCCAGAATTTCAATATTTGTAAATTTGCAATACATAAGAAAGCAACAGTAAATTTGCAGTATAGAAATAATATTATGCAGACGTAGGTAATATGGCAATCATATTTAATGTAGGCGTTTGTTGTGAAACCGAATGAAACTTTTGATACTAAGGCGAAGCGAGAGCAGTAATAAAATAAACTTACATTTTCATCAGATGACAATTTTTGCACGAGTATTAAATCAATATTTTCAAAGTTGTAATCTTTCAATGCCGCTTCTCGTGTAATTTTTACATGATTGATTTTGCTGTTACTTATTTTTCTAAAAACTACCAATTCTTCTGTATTGCTACAAATTTCCACTACAGTTGCAATATTCTTGTTTATATTTTCGACAACTATTTGCATATACACCTCAAGTGTTGTGGAGGCCTGTATAGTTTAAGTTAAATAAGATAATTATTCACTTATAAGAACAGTATTAATTATTATCACAGGCCCTGTACTTACATCCATTTCAGTTTTATAGTTAGGTACAAACATCAACTTCTTTAGAACAAATTTACTATCGACAACGGTTGGCAAGTTTTGAAACTTAATATTATCTATTGAAACTCCTCCACATCTAAATAAAAATAAAAAACGTTAGTTACAAAAAAATATTTTAAACCTAAAATCAAATTTCAAACGTTACTGGAGTACCTATATAATTTTACCTAATTGTATCCATTATATCCAAATATTTTGCTTGCATCAAAACTTTGCCTGCCGTTTTTGATTTAACACTGATTTCTGTATGTTTCTTCACATCGATACATAATCTTCTAACGCGTGAAGGTAGAGAGACGGTGTTGTGCTGTTGTTGTAGCATCTTCAGCTGCAGTATACCATCAATAAAAGTGACCCAGTTTTCGCTCCAGGCAATTACGGCTTCGTCGAGAGATTTGGTAACGCCTTTGATGCTTTGGAACTCGCCACTACCAAAAACATATAGTATTTTTTTTTTTTTTTTTTTATATTATAGCCTACCAAAGTGACTCCACCCCGCCTGATGGTAAGCAGACAGTGGAATCCAGAAGTGGCGGCCACTATATCAAAAGCCATCGTCTTAAACTGCTGGTATGGTGGCCTCCACTATGGCGGCTGGGAATAGGGTTAGGGGAAGGGAATGAGGGAGGTGAGGAAAGAGGAAAGAGGAAAGGGAGGAAATCGGGCCTCCGGCGCTCTCACTCACCGAACGAAACGCAATAGTACGGATACTACTACTCTTAAGTCGATCTTCTATGAGAGGGTAGTACTTCCCCGGACGATCCGACCCATTCATGCTGAAATCAGCGTGGATCTACTACCGATTAAAATTAGTATAAAATTTTGATTGATTTTTATATTAAGCGTAGGTAAGTAATTATTCGCCTTACCTGTACATGTAATCTCTGTCTCGCAATAATTGATAAATATCTTCTGCAGTATAATGCATATTTTCGTTTTTCTGATTTAACTCATCACTTGCTGTTTCGTCTTCTATTGGCTTTATAAATCCTGTTATTACTTTTGAGCTACCATCTAAAATCTAAAACAAAATAGGTACTTACTGTACTATTTTATTTATTTATTAACTTGATGCACAAATTGTACATGGGTGAGCTTAATGCCAAATGCATTTTCGACTAGTTAACCTTTGGGTGATGCAGAGATAAACGAATTAAGTGCAAGTTAACTACAAAATATTATATAGAACTTATAGCGGTCCGTAACCGTCCTGATTTCAAGAGGGCGCGCATTGCAGAGCGAGACAGATTGAATAAAATAGGAAGTAATGTACGAAATCAGAAGTATGAGAGGGGCATGCTAGAAGAATATTATTAGAAGAGCAAAGATTTCTGTCATGAAATGAGCACAAAGGTTGGAATTGTTGAAAAAATAACTAGGTAGTGTGGGAGAGTGTAAATTGCGTTTACCTCGAATCTGCCGGTACCCCTTTGTATAGAAACATAAAGTTTAAGTTGTCGTCTCTCATGTAATATAGGCTGCACGTGTAATTCTAAATCAGTAAACTCGACAGAGAGCTGCCTTTTCGGAACGTTCATTGTCATGGCTAGTGTGTCCCAAGCCAACGTGAGACTAGCGGCAAACGGGTATAATGTGTTACCTACAAATAAAAAAATATAAAAGTAAATTCATACGTAATGTACAAATATTGAACACGTAATTTACAAATAAATCTATGATACGTAATATTTCATGAGCATATAATAACCAAAACCACTGTAGACCTGTGTGTGTGTGTGTGTGTGTGTGTGTGTGTGTGTGTGTGTGTGTGCGTGTGCGTGTGCGTGTGCGTGTGCGTGTGCGTGTGCGTGTGCGTGTGCGTGTGCGTGTGCGTGTGCGTGTGCGTGTGCGTGTGCGTGTGCGTGTGCGTGTGCGTGTGCGTGTGCGTGTGCGTGTGCGTGTGCGTGTGCGTGTGCGTGTGCGTGTGCGTGTGCGTGTGCGTGTGCGTGTGCGTGTGCGTGTGCGTGTGCGTGTGCGTGTGCGTGTGCGTGTGCGTGTGCGTGTGCGTGTGCGTGTGCGTGTGCGTGTGCGTGTGCGTGTGCGTGTGCGTGTGCGTGTGTGTGTAAGAAGTCACTATTCATGCCGTCGTGAGTTGCATAATACATAGCCGCTCGTCTCTGAACCTCCTGAACTCTCTCAGGTGGTCTCTGAACACCTGCCAGTACTGGCAAAGCCTCAGTGCTAACTGTCCTATATGTTTTACACAGAAATATTAACGCAAGACGTTGACTTTGAAGCAATTTGCGCCTTACAGCACCTATAGTTGCCCTATCAGCCCATACAGGCGGCCCATAACACATACTTCCTACATAAGTAGCACTATAAATCGTTTTAAGAGTATTAAAAGAAAGACCCCATGTTGTTGTTGATATTTTAGTTAAAGCGTAAAATCTATTTTTAGATTTATTAATTAATATATTTGCTTGTGTTATGGGTACTAAACAACTGATATACTTAAATACATTTTTTTTTTTGTAAATACATACATATTATAGATAAATTACAACCAGACACAGAACAAACAATCATGCTCTTCACACAAAGGATGATCCTGGGTGGGAATCGAACCCACGACCTCCGGCTTAGCGGTCAGGGTCACTAACCACTAGGCCAACAGGCCAGTCGTTTTTTGTTAATTTTAACCTCATGGATATATTTTCAATAAAAACAATTATAGCTACAAAATAGTTTATATTAGCATCGCATTAGCCAAGTTATGTAACATTATCAAAAATATAATGAGCTATTGCGGTACAAAAAATATAAAGCCAAAATAAAATAATCGACACGTAAATCAAAAAAAATGTGAAATGTAAAAGTTCTTTACCTGACCAAAATAGACGCACGTCACTTAACTCGTTCCTATGATTAGTCACAATCTGTTCAGTACTACAACAGTGACAAAATATAGAAAACACTATTGATGTACTGTTTATTGTTTTTTTAGAAATTGGCTTGTTAATTGAAGTTTAAATTAGAATAAACTTACCTCTGTTAATTGAAGCCTCGGTACTATTTCCTTGTGATCCTTTGAAGTTTTGAAGTATTGTATATACCAATACAGTATAACTAGTTTGTCTGTTTCTTTTTTAAATCTGAGTATTTATTGTGTGTAAGGTTATAAAAAAATATACCTTACTTATTACAAAGTGCATACCTCTTATTGAATGTCCTCTTAAATACTCATATTCTTTATCTTGTAGCACTACGATGAAATCACATATTGCGGCAGTTCTTCTGTTAGCGGAATGATAGAGAGGCAATGACCTAGGGAACCAAAGGAAGGTGTCATAAATAAAGACAAATTACCAGTTACAGGAAAGCTAAAATGAGATTGGGCTGTCATCATGTAGTAGCCTGATACAGTGTGACAAGTTGGACATGACAAAAATAAAACAGATCCACATTGGCTATAGACTTTATATTACGAAAGTCTTGTGGAGGTATTTGCTGCTTTCATGCATGCATTAACAGTAATCAATTACATACAACAAACATGCAACAATAAGTACCTAATACAAACTTATTACATACCATTTCTCTCCATGAGCCCATTTCACAAAGTGAGACAAGAAAGGCGTACCGATAGACACTGGCATCTCTACTTTAGGGTATAGAGCCTGTACATCAGCATTGAAACCTTCCATATACAATCTAAAAAATTAATAAACCATATAATTCCGACCTAAAGAACAATAAGAACTAATAATAATATATCTATTTGCCGTAAATTGCAAATTATTTACTTTAATGAATTCAAATATAAAGTACTGTATCTACTATGAATCCTTACAAGAAAGTTAGATGGAATATGAAGTGTAAAATTTCGTAGAAAGTATTTAACTTCAATACTATAGTAAAACTTTTACTCACTCGCCAACTGCTTGTAAAACCAAAAGTGTATTATCAATATGATTCCGTCTCGTGAGTGCTATATTCTTGCAGGACGCTGGCATTGAACGTTTGAGAATTGCTTGAAGCAATCCATGTGGCGCTATTTCTACCAACACGGCGTTATTTGGTATTAGTCGAGACGTTTCTTCAAATAGTACTGGATTCTATATAAAATAAATTATATTTTATATAGACTAAAATTGATTGTACACACCAGTACATTAAAAAATATATAAAATATTTATTTTCCTTACCAGTAGATTGTTGGTGAGATATTCCGGAGAACATAACTTTGCAATAGGCTCCTCCCATCTATCTTTTGGTATCGAACTTGAGATCCAACGCTCACTTCGCGCTTTTGGAGAACTTATTGATTCGTTCAAATATTTTAACAATTGCGGACCTGTAATTAATAATAAATTCATGAGATCAAAAGAGTGACGCAATAGAAAGTGCTTATGAGTTTGCACAGACAAATAATATCTTACAGACTGGTCGTAAGTTTTAGAAATATTGATTGATACTGAAATGACCGGCAACCACTATTCGGTAAAAGCATACTGATAAAAATACAGTAATATCAACTCAAAGCAAGTCGAAATCTAGTGATATTTCCTCGGAGTACCTTAGGGAAGTGTACTTGGGCTGATTGCTAAAACTCGGCACTAATTTCAAACGTACCAGCGTTGGCAATATACCGCGAATGATAAGCGATGTTGGAGCATGGAACTTCTTTAGCAAAGATTCCTTTAGCAGTTAGTTCCGCGACGAATTCACGCATCACGTCAGCAGGGCCAGATAATGTACTAGAATCAGGGCCGTTGTGACAAGCTACATCAATTTCCGGTGGACACATATTTTTTATCTGAAAAACAATGAAACTTAATATCACTTGTTTGAACTACTAGATCTAATGTTTTATTAAGACAAAGTAAAGACAAGCTTACTTGCTCATAACCTATGCCAACTGCTGCCATGGAACCACGTATAAATTCAGTCTTTAAGGACACCAGTCCGCGGTAGTACGCAGATAATATCATCTCCTCTGCAGTTAAGCAGCCATCCGCGTACGCACATCCTAGCTCACCCACACTGTGACCTGCAAATATCAAATTTAGAATAAAAATAAATTTAAACAGCTTTATGTATGAATCATGTTAAAATTAGACTTCAGATTTTTATTCTTACTTTCGTTAGTTCTAAATAATGATAATGATATTGAATGTAATCATAACTATAATTATGTTAATACTGATAATGCACTAAATAATTAAGAGATTGTCACACCTATAATACCATCAGGTTTTAATCCAAGCTCACGAAGGATATCAGTAAGCCCTATTTGAATAGCCGCTATGCCCACAAACGAATGCAGAATATTATTAAAGATATTTTTGTCAGTAGAAGTTATTATGTGTACGATATCAATGCCTAGGAGCTCCAAAGCTTTACGGCATCTGCAATTAACATTGATTATTGGCAATTTTTGGTAGAAAATGTAGTCGTTACCGCTGATTATAATACTGTAGCAGCAATTTATTATATTTTTAATCTAAAACAATATCACTTTAATTTATTTAATTAAATTGAAGCTATTTCTCCCACTTATCTATCGTTACTATTCTGTACTAATACTTACTTTTCAATAGCTTTTGCAAAAATTGGCACCCTCATGAGTTGTACTCCCATACCAGGCCACTGTGATCCCATACCACTGTACACAAACCACAACGGCCGCTTCATGTCATCAAAGTATTCAGCATTTTCATGTAGACTAACAGTCTTTTGTTTTTCATTTGTTTCTGTAATTGCATTTCATTAGTAAAATAGTACCATTCTTTTTAAGATCTGTTTTCTTAAAGTTCCTATTATAACTTACCTAAAATAACATATCCTCTGCCCAAATGTCCTGAGGTGCTCGTCTTGTGTATATTGTGCAGCAGCGCCAACTGCTCATGGTCTATTGGCTCCGATTTCAAAATCTCTATGACAGTTTTAACCGCATCTTCGTGTCTACCAGAGATATTAACCAGATGCGGTATACTAGATTTGTAACGATTAACATCCTGTAACAATACCAGGTAGCATTAAAATAATATTAATTAGCACAACTCTGTTCTCATCAACATACTATGATCCTAACGGCTAGGTCTGCAATGCTGTTTCATAACAATATTATAACCATCATTAAAATTAAGAAAAAGGAAAATACGAATGTGAAACAGGTCACCTGTGATTTATACAGTTCAAATGTAAAAAGCGCGAGTATGTTTTGAGAATACTTAAAACTTTCACCACCAAAGATGACAACAAAATATTACCTTTTTGTTGTCAATTAATCCATGATAAAACCTAAAAATATTCTAGGTAAATCTTCAAGTAATGTGTTCACATACCTTAGGCTTATTTAATCCACGTAAAAGCACATGTGAGTTGACGCCAGTGACGGACATACCGTTAACTGCGACGTAGGTGCTACGGAAGGGCTGGTGCTCAGTAATCACCCGCATCCGTCCATCACGCAGCGCAGTGATGTCTTGTCTGGGACGCTCACAATGCAAATTAGCAGCCAGCTGTCTTTTATGATAACCGAGTAGCACCTGTGATAAAATATTAAACAAGAATACTAATAATATTAATTTTTAGACAAAAAGCAAAATTTACTAATAATATTAATTTTTAGACAAAAAGTATAATATTTACTATAAAACTATGTCGTCACAAAAGACACCAACGCGTTTTTTTGCATCTCTTTACTCCTTGTACTTATACGTTTTACAAAATAAAAAAATCGGTTTATAAATAACCGAGTTCTGTGGTAAAAATACGACCCGAATTGAGAACCCCCTGCTTTTTAAGTCAGTTAAAAGTAGTACATTACTAGCGACCCATCCCTGCTTTTTATGACATGATTAGTAATCGTTAAAATTTTGAACCTTTCTCTGTATGAATCACACATATAAATCTTTCAGAAGTAATGCTCAAACGAGACTGAAAACCGTATTATCCGCTAACTAGGAGAGAAGACTAAACTATGCAACGGCATAGTTTAGTCTCCTCTCCTAGTTAGCGGATAAACCGATAGAAAAGTATTAAGCAACAACTTTATACATAGTATTTAGCGATATATAAGGACCACTTCACACCAGCAAGCTGCGTAGCTTGGTGGGGATAATATTATTCAGAAGTAGTGGCCACCATTCTAAGAACCAAACTACTGGTATGGTGGCCTCCACAATGCCGGCTTAGTGAGATGCTTTTTCATGCCCCGCTTAAAAGACCCAGGATCGAAATTAGATGCGCTGGTAAAGAGTTTCAGGTTTTAATTGAGCGACATATATAAATTACTGAACCGTTTGGTTTGACACCCTTCAGATTACACTGTGAAAGGGCGGCATTTCAGTCCCGCAAGTGTTGTTCTGGATAAAAAGAGAGAAGGTGGGATTAATTCAAAGAGCTCTTTAGAACACTCTCTGTAGTAAAAGCGTAGAAGATGGCCATTGAGGCGATGTTTCTATGCAGCTGAAAAGGTTCAAAGGTCTTAGTGGCCTCGGGGCTTTCAATAATACGGATTGCTTGCCACTGCAACTTATCGATATGATATACCTATCAAATATACCATGTCATGTAAAACTATTATACATGGGTGGCGGCGGCGGTGTCAAATATACCGTCAAATATACGCTGAGTGTCCCAGTAGCAAGAACTAACTTGCCCATATTTGTCCCTTTATCACGCGCGATTAATTATTTTGCTATGGAAGTAGACATTTATCACTGCAACTTGCTAAAATTCATAGAAATTGAATTCTTATTTAAGATTAAGTTTTTGAATTGTTTATAGCTTATAGCATCTTATTGGATCAATTCTTTCTTTCTTTATTTCTTTATTGTACACACACAAAAAATCATTTAAATAATGTTTACAAATTGTTGATGTACAAAGGCGAGCTTAACTCAGTAATGAGTTTTCTACCAGCAAACCCAGAGTGTAGAGGAAAAATATTAGTGTGAGAACGAGTGAAATGTACAACCGAAATAAAGATAAAAATGATAAGAGATAGAGTTAATTAACCTAATACTTAACTATTTATTTTGTATACTATTGTATACTTTAACAAATAAACTTACATACTAATAATACACATATAATAATATAATAATGATATATAAAATTGATAAACTTACATACATTAATTATGACCGATAATAAATACAAATATACTAATGAACCAATGACAGGAAATGTTCTCCTGTTCTTCTCCTAAACACATCCACAGAAGTACTTTCACGGATGACATGAGGAAGAGAATTCCACAACCTAACCGCCTGAACAGTAAAAGAGCTGTCGTAACGGCTAGAACTATGAAGAGGAGTTCGAAGTAAGAGAGAAGATGAAGATCGACAAGGTTTACCACGAATCTTTAATCTGTAAAGATATTATAAAAGTGTGGAATAAATAAATAAAATTATTCCTTTTAATTACCTTGGTTATGGCAGATATACCCGACGCAGCCTCTCCGTAACCAATGTTAGACATAACACTGCCTACAAGTAGCGGATCTTTCCTGTTCGTACAAAACACTTCTTCAATAGCTTGTAGCTCAATCTTATCAGCCTCTGGTGATGCTGTAACAAATTAGATGTCGTAAGTTAATTGCATTTTTACTGATACCAATTTATCACATTTATTTGTTTCAAATAACATTTTCCTAATTATCTGCACGATAATACTAACCTGAGCCAAATGCTTCAACGTATTCAATAGCTTGCGGTGAAACCTTTGCATACTCATAAAAATTCTTAATAAAGTTAGTTGTACTTCTTAAATCTCTATAGAATCCATATTTTGGACCCGTTTCTCCTTTCAACGTGCATATGAATTCAGTTTTAACATGTAATACTTCTGCGTAGATCCTATAAAAACAATCAATAACTAAAAACACAAAAAATACTACTAAATACAACTAGTATATCAAGGAGCTGTGTGATTGAGATATATAAATCGCTACTCTACAGTGACGCACCGTTTTAAGTTATTTAAAGTACAAGACTGTGATTATAGTAAATTCAACTCAAAATCAACTTGATTCATTTGTCACCCTCATCGGTAGCGTCGATGATAAGTACAGTAACCATGTCTAGTCTTATTTTGTGATCTGTTCCAGAAAAGTGTACAGAGAAACTATTTGGTATTACCTTACTAGGTACTTTAAAATGATTTCATTCTAAACAGCTCGCTTTTAGCATTAATTTCTTTTACGTATGTGTAGTCTTTCAAAATATTACTTACTATCAAATACTTGATTATTCTTACAGTATCTCGTCAAACAAGGCTTAAAGAGGGATAGTTCCGTATTCATAGATATCTAACTTATATTGCAAAGATCATGTGAGCCGTTGGCATATCTGCTTCCGTAATGACTAACCTGCAAGCATCTTTTGCCTTTTGCAGAAAGAGGACATTGATAGCTTCAGACTTGGCACATCCGTCAGCATGTTTATCAAAAGATTTTGTTTTACCATCACTGCACAACTGTATGATTCTGTAAAATAAATAATATTATCGATACATTAGGGTAATGCCAGGATAAAACAAGGCAACCTGTTATAATATTCTACAAATCTTTAATTTCTTAGCATAAGAAGTGTGAAACGTGTGGTAATAATCATTAATAAAAAAAAATCACTTAAAATTTTTTGTCCAATTTAGTGTGGAGTATGGATACATACATAATATGGATGCGTACGTAATTGCACATTACAATAGAGAAGACCTGGTGACAAATTTCACCTACAACACTAGTAGAAAGATTGTAAAAACGACGAGAGGCTTCTCGTTCTGTACAGTCGTACAGCGAGGTAGTTTAGAACTTCATAAATCATAATATTGTGTTATTTTTAAAGTCGTGCATAATTAACGCCATCGTGTGTTTTTGGTTCATAGCTAAACAAAAATCCCTAATATTTATAAACTTACCTTCCATAGTGCACTGAAGACTGTGGGTGCAGACACAAGTAGGCTCCACCGACAACAGCGGCCTCGCACTCGCCGCGACTCATAGCTAAGTACGCTTGTTCTAACGCGGCGGTAGAGCTGCAGCACGCCTCGTCTATAGACATCGAAGGACCCTTGGCGTTCAGCCAGTACGAAATGCGGTTGGCGAACATTGTTTTACTACACCTGATATTACAAAATGTTAAGTTATTGAATTTAGTTAAACAAATTTGGATTTACTTAATGCTGTTAAGTATATACTTACCCAGCAATACCGAAACCGGACCTTGAAGCAGCATCATAAAAACAAGCTTTTTCAGTTTCAGAAAAACATGATCCAATATAAACACCAACTTTTTTGCCAGAGAGCGCATCTGGGTTTACTCCTTTACAAATAAAATAAGCCTTATTAATATCTTAAATTACAACGACAATAATAAATAAGTAACAAGACACTGCACTGACCAGCATCATAAATAGCTTGATATGCTTGTTCAAGTATTTTCTTAGCCATAGGGTCCATAGCATTTGCAAGACGAAAGTGTACTTTAAAGAACTGAGCATCAAAATATTCCAGGTCAGGAACACTGCCCGTTTGCTGCACTACTTCTGGATGATAGTATGTAAAACGAACATCTTTTGAAGTCACTGGGTTTACCTACAATGAATAGAAACAACTTTGCTACAAATATATATATACATATCTATACATATAATAAAAATGTAACCGATCGCTGTCTGTACATGAAAGATAATTATGAGAAAAAATACTATTAGGACCTTTATCAACGCAAATAGAACCCAAAACAATGATTGTTACAATTTTTGTCTGTTTGTCTGTGCGTTTGTTCACGCTAATCTCAGAAACGGCTTATCCGATTTAATTTGGTTTCTCTAATATATTGTAGTAAGCTTCACTTAACATTTAGTGTTTGTTTCATGTCAATCGGTTCATAAATAAAAAAGTTATGCCAATTTAAAGAATCACGTCGGACATTCGTTAATTTACTACGAAACCTTATATATAGAAGCAGAGATTTTAACAGGTTGCGGAATAGCTGATAGTGATTTTATTCCTCGGATTTCTGTCATTCTAAACAATTTTCCGTTTAGTTTTAAACGAGTCCAGTTTCCAGTGAGCCTATGTTTTGCGATGACTAATTAATAAAGTCCAAGGTAAGACACTAAAGGTGGACTGGTCGTAGCGACTTGAAATTTGGAGGGTGTGTTTGTCTGAATGTCTAGAAGTGTACTAAGAAAGGGTTTTTAAAAAATCAACCCTTAAGTGTATGAAAAGGGATGAAAACAATTGTATGAAACGTCTTCATTTTTTAACTTACAGCTTTGAAATTTTGTTTTGGAATACTTTTATTTAAATAAAAAATACCCTCATATTTGTTTTTTTACTGGGGTGGATTTATAGGGGTGAAATATTGTATGGAAAGATCTTTGCTTTTGACTTGAAATTTGGAGGGAGGGGGAAGGGAGGGGAAGGAAGAGGAAAGGAAGGGAGAAGTGTCGGGAAATTGCGGGGGTAAGTCAGGGGGAAATCGGCTGCCTCTATATTTCGGTATGTTGTACGGTTAGACTGTTTATGGACGTAACGTACAGCCTAAACCGCTGGTCGTAGCGACTTGAAATTTGGAGGGTGTGTTTGTCTTAATGTCTAGAAGTGTACTAAGAAAGAGTTTTTAAAAATTCAACCCTTAAGTGTAATGAAAACAATTGTATAAAACGTCTTCATTTTTTAACTTACAGCTTTGAAATTTTGTTTTGGAATACTTCCATTTAAATAAAAATTACCCTCATAATTTTTTTTTAACTGGGGTCAATTTATAGGGATGAAATCAGGGATGAAATATTATATGGAAAGATCTTTGCTTTGTTGGCGACTTGGAATTTGGAGGAAGGGAGAAGTGAGGGGAAAGTGCGAGGGTGGTGAGGGGAAAGTCAGGGGGATTTCCCCCTGACTCCGAAATACAGAGGCAGTAGATTTCGACTGCCTCTGTATTTGGGTGGTACTGTGTATGGACTGCCACGCAGAGGTCGCGGGTTCGATTTCCGCTCAGTGCAAATATTTGTAGCATGAACATGTCTATTTGCATTGGTCTGGGTGTTTCTATGTATAATATGTATGTATATACAAAAAAAAGTATTTAAGTATGTATATCCGTATTCTAGAACCCATAATATAAGCATATATTTCACGGTAGTAGATCCACGCTGATTTCAGCATGAATGGGTCGGATCGTCCGGGGAAGTACTACCCTCTCATAGAAGATCGACTTAAGAGTAGTAGTATCCGTACTATTGCGTTTCGTTCGGTGAGTGAGAGCGCCGGAGGCCCAATTTCCCCCCTTCCTCTTCCCTCACCTCCCTCATTCCCTTCCCCTAACCCCATTACCAGCCGCCATAGTGGAGGCCACCATACCAGCAGTTTAAGACGATGGCTTCTGGTACAGTGGCCGCCACTTCTGGATACCACTGACTGCTTACCATCAGGCGGGGTGGAGTCACTTTGGTAGGCTATAATATAAAAAAAAAAAAAAAAATATAATATGCTTACTTTAGGTCTAGATGTCGTTGTGTAAAAAAAAAAGAAAAAGGGAACTCAGGGAGATGTGAGGAGGCAGTGAAGGGCAAGTGAGAGGTAAGTGAGGGGAAAGTGAGGGAAGTGAGGGAAAGTGAGGGGTCAGTGAGTGGTAAGTGGTGGGTGAGTGAGTGGCAAGTCAGTGAAAGTGAAGGAAAGTGTGGGGAAAGTGAGGGAGATAGGAGGGAGATTGGAGGGAGACGGGAGGGGAAGGGAGGAGAAGGGGAAAAAAAGGGCAAGAGGAAATGAGGGAAAGGAGAGAGTTATTGTATTGAAAATTTGCCTTTGTGTATTGTATATTGTTTTACGGGGGATATCTTTAGGTAGGTGAAAGAGGGTTTGTACGAATGGTGATGATGATGATGAGATTAGAAATAGTATGCAAAACAGTATTTAAACAATATAAAAATGTCTATTGGAAAAAACTATAGCCGCGGGCAGAAGCTATACATATATAAAAACGAAAGGTCACTTACTTACTCACTCACTCACTCACTCATCACGAAATCTCAGAAACCACAAGGGAAATAAGTAGTAAAATTTTGGACATAGGTGCTCTCTAAGACGGGATTTTGCGAAATTTATTTTCCTAGAGTATAAAGGGAGAACAAAATTTGTATGAAGCTTCTATAGTTTATAACGGGAGTTTTGATAATACGATTTCCAAACTAGGAACTACCCTTATTAGGTGGGAAAATAGGAGTGGCAAGTTTCGTTAAGTATCGCAAAATTTCGTCTGTTTTATGGGTAGCGGGTGAATAGATTTAAATCGGATTCGCCTTAGAGTCGGATTATACTGATATTTATTACTAATACAATGTACGATTACCGTAAGTTTAGGTGAGAAATATTCTCATAGAGGCACCCATCTGAATTTTCACGCGAACGAAGTCGCGGGCAACAGCTAGTATAATAATAAAAGAAAGGACCGAAGGCAAGATAGGTAAGGGAAGACCTAGAAAAGGAAGACATATAAAACAAATAAACCTCGTTAGTCTTTGGTAGCTGAGCTATCACGTGGAGTCTATTATCTATCTTGCTAGAAGAATCGTTATATCGCCCGACACTAAAGTCGGAAGTTACAACAAAAAACCTATATATCTTAATGGATACTAATTTTAAAACATTGTCTTTACCTTATTGTATAATGTTTCCGAAAACTCCTTGACATTGCGTGACTGCGGGTACAAGCCCGACATACCAGAGATGACAATTCTGTTACCATCTAATTGCCGAGACGTCGAGAAGTCCTCTGGAGTTGATAAATGTTCTTGTGGTGTTGGCGTCATTGTTGCGACTTTTTATATAACTATCATTTAAAAAACAAATGAAAATCATTATTAGATACTTCTCCTGTTGCAGTCCCGGTGCGGTCTTTGTTGAAATATAAATTTTAACCAAACCAAGAACAACAAGAACAACAGTGTAAAAATCAGGATACAAAAATACAACGATAGTAAAGCTCTTTTAAAAAATGTTTATTTCACTTTTATTACTTTGCATCAAATTTTAATAATTAGCTAACTCATTAATTTTTTTAATTATTAAGTATGTTACTCTTTAATTTATTAACTAAAGCATGAAAACAGAATAAATGCAGTAGAGATGAGAGCACTGAGCAACATGTGTGGATAGTAAAATGAAACTTACAGATAGAGTAAGGAATAGCGTGATAAGAAAATAATGTGGATTGAATAATAATATAGTGACTAAAATTGAAAGGAATATGTTAAGATGATTTAGACATGTGGAAAGAATGGATGGAAGTAGTATAACGAAAGAGATTTATGGAGCGGAAATGCCTAGGAAAGTTAGTAGGGTTCGCTCTCTAGACGAACTTACACGGATCAAATAGATGTGTTTGCAAAGGGCACAATTATTACAAGCACCCGTAACCGACGTGTGTGTATGAAAAGATTAATGAATGTTGAAGACGAAAAGGTATGTTTGGATCGTAATAAATGGCGTACTATTAACGTCTTTGCTTACCACATTAATAAAAAGTGAAGTTATGTATTTATATATGTAAATAACTCATTACTATTTATTATATTAAATCACTGTCAACGTAATGTTCATTAATATTTTTGACAACTTTGTTATATTTTTCATTTTCATAATCACAGTTAATTATTAATCTTACCTTATATAAAATATTTAGCAGACGCTTAACACACCAAGTACGTCCGCTAACTTAATTATACGAACAAATGTGTTTTATTGCCTAAGCTCTTATTTATAAAGACAAGTATATATTGTTATTTATAATTATGTCAATGAATCTATTAGCATATTTATATTATTGTAAAATACAAGTAATCAATGTCACATTGCATCGTAATTATACCTAAAACAATATATTTATAAGTAGTTTAACAGCATGTTTCTCCACGTATCTTTTCATCCTTAATGAAACATTTTGCTACTTTTATGGATAGTTTGGACTGAAGCAGGGGCATTTACTACCATTTTAAAGTTTATATTTAAATATTTTAACCGTCCACATAAAGAAAACGTCATGCTCACACTCGGTGAGCGTGTTTTTTACAAAGAAAGATATATTGCACTTGCTGTTGCCCGCAGCTCCGCCCGCGTAAATGTCGGTTTTCGCTTAATATATTTTTACTAATCATGAACATCTCTCTATATCTGTTTATACATTGACGATTTTCCATACAAAATTTCATCCCCTATTTTAACCCCTTCGAAACATTTTGCCGCGATAAAAGATAGCCTATGTTGATCTTTAAGGTATGTTGTTTTCATTAAAATCGGTTCAGTGGTTAGGTGGGACAGCATAACAGACAGACAGGCGGCTGTGTCAGGACACAGAGGATGCGTGCAGCCATTGTGGGGCCCGCATCGCAAAGACGCGTGCAAGGAGAGGCTTGCGGAGCGGCCACTTGCTGCAACTGCACAAAGACCGGGTGTCCTGACACAGCGCACAACGCCTTCGACACGCAGTGCCCCGTCAGACGCAAATGGGACACCTTAGCAAGATCAGCAGTGGCCTACTGCTAAGGTGCCTCATTGGAGCGAAGCTGCCGGTGTACAGCTCAGAAAATCGTTAATGCCGTGCGTAGTCCATTTGTGCATACTGTACAGACCGCACTCTACATCCACCAGCACCGCACCACGGCGCAGTCCAGGACCTGCACGGCTCTTTCTCTTGGACTACATTGTAATAAATGCATGCCAGAGAAGAGTACCGTTAGCAGTCTCCCTCCGTTTCGAGGGAGAAGTTGGCAAAGCGCCGTGGTCGGCCCTTAGTGTTGGTCTGTGCAGTGTGCACGATGGAGGAGTAATAGTTGTGTTGGCCTCATTGTTGTATCGTTTTTGTGTTGGTTGTTTCTCTTTTGTGTCGGGTAGGTATTTGTATACTTCATTTGCTTTCTGTACACATCAAATTACGGCTGAGCTTTGCACTACAGTGCAGCTTCCAAATCTGCAAACTAAGCTTGCACTTTGCAAACACGCTCTGCACTGTGGTGCAGTCTCATAGCTAGAAAATAATATCTATTATACCCTCTAAAATTAACCTTGTCCTGTATATTTTATTGTATATATTGTGTATTATTAGTATATATTGTATTATTGTATGTCAGTGTATGTGACATATTAAATAAATAATTAATCAAAATTAAGTGTAATACGCAAAAAATTCAAAATTAAAATACAAATTAAGTTAAGCATTAATAGTAGAACAACAGGCAAACGTTGGGAAAAATGAATTCCAAACAGAAATTTCCCAAACCCTAACCCTAATAATTAAGAAACAAAAAATTAAAGCAAACAAGAGCTCTGACTCCGTTATAGGATCCTTTGGCCGGCCGCACTTTAAAGTGCGGTCATTATAAAGATATCAATATATCGAGTTGAAGGGCCAAACTATCTAGTATTAAATAAGGTAACTGCTGCCGCAAAGTGTAATTAGTAGGTGAACTTAATAAAATTATGTTGATCAAAAATAAATCATATACTTACTAACGTATTTTTTTTATTTTTTATTAAAACAATCTAAAATAATTTGAGACATTTACGAATATTTAAATCTAAAGCTTTCTGCAGCTACCAATAATCATGAAGTCTGTATGATCTACTTTACTGACACAGAAGTCATGTCACTCATGTCTGAGATGCGACCACTCTACCAGCTACAGCTTCGCACGAGGGCACTAATGTGTTGTTACGTCATCATTACAAATCCTTGAAATTAATTTAGCTACACGAGATTTTATGAGGTAAGGGTTTAAATATGTAGATCCTATGCCTAATCATCATGTTCACTAATTCATTGTAAAGGAACCTTAGCACGTGGTGGTAAAGTCATGCCTTCTCTGTACGAGCAGAGGTTTATGTCCTGCAGTGGAACGGAAAACAGTATCGGGTGAAACGGGGTGACTAGGGTGAATAGGGACAAACTCGGGAAGTTTTGAATTTACTGGTATTCTCGCATATGCATCGAAAATTTTTTGATTAAGATTTATTTGTGAAGTATAACATTTATTTTCTCCATACGGAAAAAATCGAGTGTCGTAGGCTCAATGTGACAGTAAAAAAGCTAATCAAAGTAAAGCTGTAAAAAGCGCTAAAATGTGGTTACGAAAAACATTTAAAATGGTAGATACCTACTTACTTATACTGATTATCGGATATCAGGCAAGGTAGGTACTTTTATATGATGACAATACCTAGCTTACTTTGTGTTATTGTTTTTTATGTTGGACTAGCTGACCCGACGAACTTCATTCCGCCTAACAGTCGATCAACATTACTTTATTTTACTAAAATACTTTTTTTTCTAAAATAAGTTACTCCTTATTACATCAGCTACCTGCCAATAAAAGTCCCGTCAAAATCGGTCCAGGCATTTCAGAGATTAGCTGAAACAAACAGACAGACAGACAGACAAAAAATTAAAAAAATGTTATTTTGGTGTTTGTACCGTATATATATATTCATATATATGTAGTAAAAAATGGTTATTACAATTTATTATATGTATAGATAAAAATGAATTAAGAGGCAGCACTAGCTGAATTAATATTTCATCCCTTTTCTGTCCTTATTGACCCCAACCACGAAATGACTAGAAATCGGCCACATTGTTTAGTTTTTCTCGTGAAATCTGCGTAATGACGTTGTAAAAAGTAAATTTAAGTGCATTTTTAGTCACAGGAATAGATATTAAAGTACTGTCGAATAATACATTAACGAACAAAATAGTTAAAATCTACTCCAAACTTTGAAATCGTCCCTATTCACCCCGTTTTACGGTAACTAGTATTATTATTATTAATATCAGTCAATCTGGTACGTACTTAGTGTATTGTATCGCTCGGGAACCAGACTGACTTTCGGGATAAAAAGTAGCCTATCTCCGTCTCCGGCACCGAATCTATCTACATACCAATTTGCATCTAAATCTGTTCAGCTGCTCTGCACACACACACACACACTTTCGCATTTAATTTTATAATATTAGTAAGATCATTGTTAGCAAGTATATAATATACACAACCCTTTCACAGTTTGACAGCGATCAACGGCTTAATTGTGCCTACCACTAACTTACTATTTACTATCATTCAGGCCACATGGTTATTTGACACCTAAAAACTTTATAATAATTTAAAGAATCAACACTCGTAACTACATCCTAGCTTGACAGGTGGGTTGATGATCACGAGGGTCTGAGCCTTATTTAAAGTTCTGAGTTGGATAATTATCTTACCTGTGTTGGATAATTATATTTTGCCGCACTCTTCGGTGATGGTTTGACCGTCACCAATCAGTAGAAAGGTCGGGTTAATGAACTGACTTTAGAACAACCTATTGGTGGTTTAATATAGTGTAAGTAGCGTTGCTGACGTCATTTCATTTAATTACGTCTAACCACACAATTATAGTAGCTTACATAAACAAATATAAATTTCAAATAACAAAGGTAGGATCAACCTAGTTCAGGTAGTTATATTTAACTTTAACGTTAAATATATTTAAATACTTGAGCTAAGTTGACCTGTATTTAAGGTAAAGTACGTAATAGAGTTTACTATAGGTGGCATGATCATTTCTATCAAAAATCATGCAGTGGCCAGATTATAGTCAGCTTTAAACTAGTTCATTCCGTTTCAAAACATTATATATATAGTAAACTCTATATATATAATGTTTTAAATTTTTAATTATAAATAATAAAAAATTATATATTTTATCACTAAAATTAACTAAATGGGTAAAGAAACCGAACCGAAGGATTCTCGATTGCGGCGACCCATTCCAATGAATACTTTGGCTTACAAACCCACGTGCAAAATAATCTCCTACAGGAACATAGGCGGTAAGAAATAAATATTTAATAAATTAAAACAGAACACTTAAATTACTTTACTATTCAGCAAACGTTTTCGAAACTTTATCAACAACAATTCGTATTCTTTCCGATAGATACTGATCAATTCGGCCTAAAACTTTAACAAAATGCAACATTTTCTGGACGCCCTTTTTCAGTTTCTCTATTTTCTCTGCACTTGAGTCTTCTTCGGGTAACACAGATGATACAAAGGTCATTGCAGATCCAACTTTAGGAGTTTTAGTAGGTGCACCAACACGAGCTTGTAATTTCGGTACATTTAATTTTGGAATAAGCAATTTAGGTATCTTGAATTTCGAAAGTCCCAATGGTATGAAACCATTTGGAGGTGCCATTGCTATCGGGACTTGTGTGTCGCTAAATCCCATCTGGTCTGAATCTGGATTGATAAGTATGAACTTCCCATCTTGGACTGCTTTTGGGATAGCATTGTGGATGAGATTACAAAAGGATTGTAATCCAGAATCTCTGTTGTAATCTGTTGTACGCAGCAGCGAGCCATATGTTGAAATCTGAAACATAAAACAAGTACAGTTTTAGTTTAGCAATTTAATGTAGTTCTATGCTTGTATACAACTTACAACCAAATAAATTAGAGAAAATATTAGATTTTACTGTCAGGACAATGTCATCAATTGTTTTATGTGTTACTTGCGACTGATATCGTACGTACCTAAGTGATAATATTTTTACGACTAAATTACAAATAATTAATATTCTTAGTTTTCTATAAACCAAAATAAACCTATCGGAAGAAATAATGTGAACGATAGTGAAAACGAGTCGAAATTCGTAATTCTTTGAAAAATATACAAAAAAAACATTTTATGTATCAATACTTGGTATTATGTAAACTAACTATATTTGTGAAACGGGTCGACTCGTGTTAGAAAATTATTATAATTAGGCCAAAGTGAAGACGTCGTGAGTGTTGTGTGTCGTAGTACTGACTTATTACAAAACAGTGTAACAAAAGACAAAGTGAGGGTAGTTGCCGAATCCCGAGCTTTAAGGCAAAGATGACGCCTGGCTACATCAGTCAGCCCGTGACCATGGTCGGTGTAATTTGACCGAAACGTGTGGGCTTAAAATATTTAATATGTAAATTAATACTAATTTATTAGTTTTTAACAATTTTGTGTAGGTAATGTTAATTCCAGAAGTTACTACGTGCATACAGTTATAAAGGTATCAACGTCATGACCTCAGCGAACAATGTCAATTTAATGCAAATAGTAACATTATCCTTGACTTTTCTATGTATATTCTCGTAAGGTGAACAAAAAAATAAATTTTAGTTTTAAATTACATGTCCTCTTTTACCTATACTTTTACAATAATATCTTGAATAATTAGTTTAAAAAAAAATGATTTTCATAAATGACAATGACTTGTCTGACTATCTTATAGCATCAGTCTTAATAATATATTTATTTTATAAGTGTGTAATGTAATCGACAACATAATTATTTTGACTTTGACTCTTGTACAAAACGGCACCAGGCCATTTGTACCATTGAAAGGTACCATTAATGGTACAATTGGCATTGCTTATTTTGGTTGCGTCAGTAGTACCATTGAAGGTACAATTAGTATTGATATAACCCAGTAGTACAATTGATGGTGACAAAATTAACCAATTTTAAGAATACATAAAATTAATTATTTTGTATTTTATTTTAATGTACTTTCATTTTACTGATATCAAAGTAGAATATTATTTCTTATATCTCGAGCAAGGGAAAATAATAACACTCACTAAGCTTTAAATGACGGACTTTAAACACTGTTTAAGGACCACAAAGAACTCGAACATCCTTAAATCAACTCTAAACATCTTATGTACTATGTCCAGAAAACTTATGTCTTACAGTGAACGTCTATAGGTTGAAATAATTACTACTAAAATATATACTAGAATAGTAATACATATTGTGTTTACGTGTACCTTACCCTTTCATCGGAGCAGTCGATAGTCAGGCGTAGCGGTGGTGGCGCATTCGCTGTTTGAGTCACCTGAAACCATTAAAAAATAAACAATTCAATTGACTGCCAAGTATTTTCATACAATTTGTTTTTCTCTAGTCTCCAGATCTAATTATTGAATGTTTTAGCTAAATTGAGCCTCGAGAGTTTAGAAGAATCGCTTACAAGGTGCCAAGAACTCGTCACGCGAGTATAAAATGTATGGAAAATCATAGCGCTAGCTATACGCATGACGCTAGAGAATGATAACTGGCAACGAACTTGTTACATTCAAACTCTGCTGAACCAACAAGTAAATCGAAACATAACGTTAACTATTGAGAAAGTTGAATTTTAGATAGTAAGAGAGGCAGACAGAATTAACAAAACAAAGTTTCGTAAGATCGAGTAAAACCTTCGTCGAAGTCTACGGTCAACCTTCGTCGAAGTCTAAGGTCAACCCGAGTCGAGTCATATAAAAAGGTCAAAAAGAAAGCAGAAGATAGAGAGGAGTAGCGAATGCTCAACCAAGGACAGATATGTTCTAAAATAAAGAAGAAGAGTACTTCTTTATTTACAGTAATAAAAAGAAAGTCGAGAATAAATAACAGCGAGTGTTCACACAAGTTTTGTGCCTTTTTGTTGGTATCAAAATAAATAATATTTTGCTAATTTTGTCAGTTATCTAATTATTTTCACTAATACGACCACCGAGCGTTTTGCCCTAACTGGACATAGACCCTTAGGGCTGATCTATATCCTCCAGTGAAGGTCTTTTGGCTGATTAAAAACGAGTCAACTAAGACTGGGATTACATAGATTTTTTGTTACCTGTAATTGAACTACTGATATAAGATTATTTCTGACTAATAAATGTACCTAATTTGTTATTGTTTTTATAAGAACATTGTGTGGTACTTTACCGAACACTCCTTTAGTTTGCTATGATGATATTGAATGATACGAGGAGATAGTTTAGAGAGTTTGTTTATTACTTTAAAGTTCTAATGCTAAGTACAAATTGATAGAAAATGATATAATATGATAAAATGATAGTGAGTACACGCGACGCGGTTGATGACCGGTAGTGAACTGACTTTTATATAAATGTAATGAATTACGAAAGCGTTGTGGCGAAAATGCTGACAAGATATATAATGTAATTTCGCAATGTATGGTTGCACCGTACAAACATTATTAATAACAAAGTGGGCTCTGTTGCCAGACAATAAATAATTAGAATTTGAAGTCTAGCAAACATAATTTTATATATTAATTGGTTTTTAAATACTGTTGTTTTAGAACTTCTTATGTTTTGGTAATTGTACTGAATTATCTTTATTAATTTATCTTTATTAACAAGAAACGTGCATTAACAAAGTAAAAATACTTTAATAAGAAAATGAGCAACGCCTCTAGTAGCAAGTCTAAGAACTAAATACTGTCTATACTGTCAGGTAACAATGTACATTTCAGCGCGGCCAACCAATAAAATTTGATGAAACTTTGCCACGAAATAGTGGTAATTTGTTACTATACATATCTCATTTCCTGAATTTGTTGCAAAAAAAACTAAGACGCTGATCAAAAATAGTTGGCCGCTAGCACCGCCACGTGCCGTAGTCACCGCCTATGATTACACAGAAACTAAGTAATGCAAATATGCGAATGATACCTTAAAATAAAGGTCTTAATTTGTTGTATTTGTTGCAAATATAAAAAATGAAAAACTTAAATAAACAAAAAGTTATGCGATATTTAGTTTCCGGTAATGGGTAGGCAGGTATCTCACCATTTATATCAAATTATTAGAGGTTTATGTGTATGGTCAATTTGTTGCTAATTTGTTGCAACGAATAAACACAAAAAAATACTAGCAAGTAGTTTAAATAATTTGTTAGAGTCAATTTTAGTTGGCCGGTCGGACGGCAATATGCCTAAAATTCAATGGCGTTTATTTCGTTAGTGAAAGTAGATATGAGCTTAGTTATAGTACTAATCGACAGATAACATATCCTAGTTTGGATAAATGTTGCGAAAATAGCCGTCAAACTCATAGTTTAGGATTTAGTAACTAAAATATAGTACCATCAAACTGTATTAGAGTAGGGTGACCATGATTACTTACATAAGTAAGAATTCATGTTTTTAAAATAATAATAAGTAGATGGACGTAGATTTACATTATAGTATGTTAGTTTTTTTTTCTAACCTGACCTATCCAATTTGACTAAAAGTTATCAATAGTTCACCGGACTAAAATATAGCTACTTATATAGTCTAGCTCGTTTTTTTGCAACAAATTCAGGAAATGAGATATGTATAGTAACAAATTACCACAAATTTGTGGCAAAGTTTCATCAAATTTTATGAGTTGGCCACGCGGTTGAAATGTACATAGGTAACAAGAAAGAAATATTGCTTTTAGCGATATGTCTCTAACTAGGTAAGAGTATAGGTAAAGAAAACAATTGGCGCGAAAATAAAGAGCTTTTTATTCTAATTTACGATGTCACCATAATGTGAGGCAATCACGCGTCAACTCATAGGAAAACCACTATTATAATATGTAAGTAGCACTAGTAAAATAAAAGTAATTATAACCCTTTGATTATGGGTGTGACTCCTTTCAACCCGTTCCCGTTTCCACTCGTGGCGATTCGACCCGTTACCGTCTCCACCCGAATCGTACAGTCAGGAATAAATAATTTATTGATTAATCATTTTTTATTTGAAAGAAAAATCTTACATCAGAAAAATCACAACATCTATAAAAAAGTAAATCACAGTACTTTGCTTGACTTGACTTTACTTGACGGTACTTTATTCAAAAAACGGGTGGAAACGGGAACATAAATAATCGTCAATGATAATTTTTCGAGTTGAAACGAGAACGGGTGGAAACGAGTCACACCCAATTTATAATGTATAAACTATGAATATCATACAAGGAGCTGTAATAAAACTTTTTATGACACATACGAGTAAATATTTGTTTCGTTTCTTTGGCTAAGTACGTAAAATTATTTGTTTGTGAAAACCACAAATTCCTTATTATTTCCTTGAACGAAAAAGTGTGCAAATCTATATCTATACTATTATATAAAGTGAACGAGTTTGTTTGTTTATTTGAACGCGCTAATCTCTAGAACTATCAGTGGGATTTGAAATATTCTTTTTGAGTATGATAGCCCAGTTCTCAAGGAAGGTTATAGGCTATGTAACATCACGGTAATGGCGACGGGAGCAGAGCAGTAAGCAAAGACTTTACCTCTATTAGGGCCACTATAGTGAAGTTTTTATTGATACATTTCAATTGGGATGACCATCTCTATCTTACATTATACTAATAAAACTGATAAAAAAAATAAAAAGTTAACTAGCGCCTAAATGGATAGTTAGACATAAAATTAATAAAGAAAACTAAAAAGTATGATCAATTACTAGTTTAGATTGTTTTGGTACTTATTATTAATATGTATTCATTCATAACAGTAGGTCGCCGGTTAAGTCTTCATTAGAATAGAAATATAGATTTATTCAGTAGGAACGCAATCAGTAGAAAACTTATTGTGATAGATTGACTGGACTGACGCACGTACGTTTAAATTTCAATAATTATTATTGTTAAATACAACTTTATCCTCATATCCAAGTTTATAGATCGAAAAGGTGACATAATTATGTATTCCAGCGTAGTCCTTTAAATAAACATATTTTATCATCCACTTTAAATATATCTACATAATTATTACTATACAACGGGTACTAATAAAAAGAAAATTATATTTAAATAAATTTATTACTAACTTGCCGCGGCGCAGTTTCACCCGCGTCTTTGCTTACTGATTTGCTCCCGTCGCCAGTAGCGTGATGTTACATAGCCTATAACCTGCCTCAACAATTGGGCTATCAATTAGCGCGTTCAAAGAAACAAACAAACTCCTTCGCTTTAAATAATAGTATAAATTTTGCAAGCCACAGTTTTTTGTTCAAGGAAATAATAAAATAATTTCTTTCGCTGATGACACTTCTCTTTCCTTCATTGGAGAAAGCTGGTAGGAAGTGTTTGCGTTTGCACAAAAAGGTATGGATCAAGTCTGTAATTGGTTGCAGCTGAATTCCCTGACAATGAATACCAACAAAACTAAATACATAGCGTTCGGTTATAACCACAACCTCTTGCCTCCGTTGACGCTCAACATCATGGCCTATACCTACGAGATGGAAAACTTTACTTGTTCCTCTGATTTGCTGTAAATGACAGACTGTGTCAAATACCTTAGCTTTGACACAGTCTGTCACTTAAAGGTTAAGGTTATCTACAACAATTGTAAATAATCTGACCTTCAAACCACATATAGTCTAGTAAACCGATTAAGAAAGTTGATCTGTATCTTCAAATCATTAAGACACATAGTAGACTGACGGATCATAAAAATAATTTACTATGCAGTATATGATGGAGCAGCAACGACACACATGATAGAGGTCGAAAGAGCACGACGTGCTATATATACTATACTAAAAGTGAGTGCCGGTCTACCCTTTAAAGACTCAACAGTTATAGATCTCTACAGGAAATGGGACGTACTAACAGTCCGCAAGTCCTTTGTCCTACAATCTATATTAAGATAGCATTCCCTAACAGCCTACGATCCTCTCTTACGGAAGGGAAAAAGATATACATATATTTATGGCATATCCAGTTGGGGTGGTGCTGCAAAAACCATTTTGAGACCCCTAGAGATAGCTCACAGAGCTAAACTTAAAGTGGCCACCTTCCGACCCATACGGTTTCCAACAAACGAGCTCTACAAAACGTGTGAAGTCCTAAACATAAGACAACTATTTATATTACACCTAACTATTCTACAACATCGTCAAACACCATTTATTAAAATTACCAAACGTCGGAAAGACAGAATTTGTAACTTGCTCCGAGTTCATACCTTCTTTATTAAAAAATTCGCTATGTATCTCGGTCCTTCAATTTATAACAAGATAAACGCTATACTACCTATATATGGATCATCTCACTATCATTGCAAAAAGACGGTCACCAATTTCCTTCGTGAATTAAGCTATGAAGATACAGAAACATTTATATCTAAATGACTAAACTCGCAGACATAAAGGCAGACACACACGCGCACACTCGCACACTCACACATACAAGCACTCTCACACACTCACTCACACGCCTACATACTAACACACACACACACACACAAATATAAATACATACATATTTACACACACACGCTCGCACGCCCACCCACACGCACACATATACAAAATCGTACCTCAGTTTCATTTCATTATCTATTTCAGTTAAATTTGTTATGATTAATTTTCTTTTTTATATTTATAATGTTATTATTTATTCTTATTATTGTTAGCATAATAAAACGCGCAATAATTTTATAGCATACCAACAGGGGATCGGCACTGTAACTCCTAAACACAGGCTACCCAGTAGCCTCTCTAGGAAAACAGCAATCCATCCACGTTTATTGTAGACTACGCGCATTGATGTTACTAACTATTGTAAACTGTAAACAAAATGTAACCTACAATCTCTTATACGAATAAATATATTATTATTATTATTATTATTATTATTATACAGGTAAAGTATGTGAATCATCAAATTTTAAGTCTGCACTGCGAAATACTTTAATTTTCTTGGTTCCTATTTGTACAACAAATTAAACTCGTTTTTGAATATTCCCTAACCACAGATAAATGTAAAAAGGCTAATACCAGTTATCTAAAAACAGTAAATAACGATGAAACCGAAAATATTTTGTCCCTTATCCATTGATTTATAATATTTTTATTTCCATTTTATTGTAAGATTAAACCTTGCACATACAACTACAATCATACACACACATACTAACTCACTCATACACATGCACCATCACACACAAACACATAAATGCTTACTTTGTTTTTGTTCCTATTCGTATGTTTTTATTTTTTTAAGTATTTTAAATGTAAATTAAAAAATTAAAAATGTTGTCTTTCGCACTACTGTAAATAATACACACTAGGTAAGGGAGAGGCCTGGTGACCTGTGGGTTAATAATAATAGTAGGTTTTTTAACCTACATCAGGCAAGTCTCTCACAACGTTAGAGCAGAATTATAGTTAAGTAGTTCAAGTTAAACTGTAATGTTAACATTGTATTGTGAAAATAAAAATATTTGAATTTGAATTCGGCAGTCGGGCAAAAATTAGGAAACATTTTTAAAATTAATTAAAAGCACGTGCAATTGTTGCAATTTGCAAAGACGAGTTACGTGGTTTTTAATAACGTTGACATAAGATTCATATTTTTAACTAGCGGTCCGCCCTTACTTTGCATTGGTAAATTCATAATATGAAAAAAATTTAATTTACGTGTTGATTTAATTTGATTCTATCGTTGAGCGTTATAACTAAATTTCATGTACATCTGACTACAATAAAGTATTATACGTGCAAACTTCCGTGCGAACCCATTTCATCTCTTCAAAAGTTAACAAACTCTAAATAACGCTGAAACGCATAATTATTTTCAAGAATTCTTAAAAAATTTTTTAACTACACCTGACTATAAATAACATTACATAACAAACTCAGTAATTCTATTTCACCTCTTTAGAGGTTGATTATTGAAAAGTTAGATTTTATTTTAAAAAACATTAATATTATGTTTCAAATTAAACTGGCTGCAAAAAAGCCATTCTATCGACAAAGAACTGTTTATTTGGCTACGAGCCCATTCGACCATTAAGATTTGACCCTGCATTAAAAGTTGTAGATTCGACCCTTTTTTGAGAGCCCATTCGTACCTATTTTAGGTACGAATCCAGAAAACATAAAATTAATATTTATTTTCGTACCTCCTTGTGTTTTCTACAATTTTAGAAGGAAAACAGTACAGTCAGAAAAAAAACTCATTTCAAATTATGTTAAAATATTTAATAAGTTGTGTTACTTTAACGATATGTAGGTTCTTAGAAAGATCTTTTTGTTCGCCTCTAAGAATGTTGAGAAAAATCCGAGGTTATGAATGATACTCTAAATGATGAGCTTTTTACTTAAAGAAAACTTAATACTTCACTCCTTAATCCCACTCCCGATACTAATTTATACAACGAGGACTTTGAAAACACAGATCTTCCGCGTTTCTAAAGCAACTTCTGTCAAAAATATTGATGAGAGCATTATTTATTTTTATAGATGTAATCTAAAACAACTTTTCAAAATTTAAAATTAAAAAAAAGGAAGCTACATACAATAAAAAGGCCTTTCTTACACCTCTAGACATTAAGACAAACAGATCCTCAAAATTTTAAGCCGCTGCGAATAGCGGTTTAGGCTTTGCGCTGTCTGTCAGTCAGTCAGAACAAAGCCTTTTATATTATTTACATGGATATGGCACGTCCAAATATTTTAACATCATATTCTGATTTTATTATAATTCATGTTAATTCTACAATTTATAAAATTCATTATTGATCTGAAGACATCCATCCATCTATGTGCAGTCTACCTCTCTTTATAGGTATATATGTTATTGTCACCACGCTACGCGGGCGTGTGATATCATTATCTATGTCAATAATCTTGTATCGTAAGTATAATGTACTAGATTTGCAAATGCAATACTTAAAACATACAATTCCTGTCAAATATAAATTATCTATGTAAATAAATATTTTCGAAACAAAGAACACATTATCACAAAAAAGAGATTATTAATCATTAGCAATTATTATGAAAATTAATAACATATTTCTCAGTATTTACGTTGTGGTGTTAATTCTCGATTTATATTGTGAATTAACGCACGTTTCTCATTTAACTTTTTGTCAGTTTTACATTTTGTATGTATAAACGAACAGCGACTTTGGTGTTTGATTTGAGAACTAAATTTTTTCATACCAAATATAAATTTGACGTTTTTACCATGTAGGCATTATGCAGTAGCTATAGATAGAACTGCAGATACAAAAGACGATTGGTGTTCTCTTAATTTTTGGGGTTATCCTCACTGGGTTAATAAACTTTGGGATCTTTAGTGCTATGTTCCTATTTATTACCCTTCCGTTTTACTCATTCCTTAGATCTTCTTCTAAGGAGTCTTATAAGCATATATATCTCGAGAAACTATAAGTACTGTTATTATACTTATAGCTACTCAAGATTGTATTACCTATAACTTTAGATTTTTTTCTAATGTTAGGTAATAAATAACACATTTTTCGAAGGTATTAAATTACAATATAAAATGTGGGTGTAAAAAAAATTGCAAAAAATGGATATTTAAAAGCTTCACTCACTTCACGTATGTCTGTATCTTACTATCGACAGATAATACGAGTATACGAGAGTCAATTCTTCTTCTGTCAAAGACTAAATCAGGACGTCCGCGTGCTATTAGAGTACTGTTAAAACCATAAACGAAACTTATAGCCAGAATAGGTATCATCAATCATCTACTATAATATGAAATAATAAAGTAAATTTCGTGACGACGTTTCACCAAAAACCAATACCAAAGTAATTGAATAAATCACGTTCATAATGTCCTGTACAAACCCACAACCTAGTGCAATAGAGGCAGATAACTTAACCACTACGTCATCACAACTTTCCAAAACCACATAATCACTGATAAAAGCACTATCTCAACGAAATAAGTGATAAGTATTCACATAATTACACAATTAGTAGATACGAACCAGCATAAATGCTATCGCCACGTACCGAAACATTATGTCCGTATAAACACTCAAGACATTCTCGCGATTGCACTCAACTGGCAGACATCACGTATTTCTGTTGGCGTACACAGTATATGCGCACTCAGCAAAATTCCACTGGTACTAGTGTATCCATATTTTTATTTTATATAAGATTTTTAAGCTAAGGTAAACAAAGTTATAATGTATACTTAAAAAATCATATTTATTTATTTATATCATCTATCTATATCTATACTATTATATAAAGCGAAAGAGTTTGTTTGTTTGCTTGAACGCGCTAATCTCTAGAACTGCTAGTCGGATTTGTATAATTGATTTTGCGTATGATAGCCCAGTTCTTGAGGAAGGTTATAGGCTATGTAACATCACGCTATTGATGACGGGAGCAGAGCAGTAAGCAAACACAATAATATAAATTTTAGCTATGTTTCTACATTCTTATGGACGTCTATGTTACAAGGTTCTATTTCAATGTATTCAATTTTCATTTTCATCTGGGGTTTGTGATAGTAATGATTGACACCCGAAATAATAACCAGAACTTAGAAAAGGAATCTGAGAACTAAAAAGGTATAATTACAATATAACAACTAATTAGCTAACAGTTTATTAACAGCCAAAAAAAAAACATTATTATCCTAGTCTGATATGTGCATGTTACAAAATTTATTAAGAAAATATCACTTTTAATCGTAATGATGAACTTAATAAGCTTACTCTCGTTCATTCTTTTATAACAAACAAGTATCTAAACTGTGGTAAATGTTAGCGTCGGCAATATAACAATTACTTAAATAGTAGTTAATTAATCGTTGAACAGCAAAATAAACAGTAACTGCATTTTGCCTAAATAATGGTAAACAGCCAGTTGCGTCCAAGAGCGGTGAACACCATTACAAAAGCCGTCGGACTAAACTGCATGATAGTCTGAAATGATTTAACTTTAATAGTGTAGAAAAGTTTAGGAGCGTAAAAAGTACCTTGTAATTAAATTCTTTTAAAAAAAGAGCCACGTTAAATTTGTTATAGTCACCTTAAATCTAATTAACCTAGAACTTATTCTTTAAACATACAATAAATCAACACTTCTCTAATAGCTTTACAAAGCTGGTAGTGACACACGTCAGATATAGACCGACGACTACACACAATCACAATCAGCCTATCGCAGTCTACTGCTGGACGTGGGCCTCTCCCAATTTACGCCATAACACCCGCTCCTCCACCTTTCGCAACTGACCACCAACACAACCAAATTAAAAATTACAATTTGGAACATAGATAGATAGGTTTAAGTGTGTCTCACGATAATCCAAAAGCATGGTAACCCCACAGCAAACTTTGGATATATCCGCGAAGGCCACGATTATCCAACTCACTGTAAATTATCAAGATGTTGCTCCTTATCTACCATACGTGTCTTTTACTACCAGCCAGCCAATAACCACTCTATAAGGCACTAAGATGCATTGGCTGTACACCAGTTGCTATGCGAGTGCCCTAGTGTTGTATTTAACTGTTAAGGTATATTACGAAAATGAAGTTAAAAAGACTATTAATGTGGATCCTCTTTGCTGTGACTGCTCTGACTGTCGTAGAGGTTTAGTATACTGTTTTTTACTTTTATTTATTTTATTTGCAAAGTTATATTGCACCTGGTTACATTTGCAAAAAGATATAAATAAAAATTATGCTTACTTAGTCTTTATATATCTGTATTGTGAGTCATTATTACAGTATTATCAGCCTTATTTTCTGTTTAAATATGTTGTTAGCTAATTCATTGACAACAGTTGTTTGTCATTTTTTAGAAGTTATATAATAAACCGTTTAAGGCATAAATTTTCTTCTGAGCATTATTGGTAGAATAGTATGACTAACTTTTGATACTCCTAGTAGGTCCAACTCAAGGCTAAGCAAAGTATATTAAATAAAAATACAATTTAATATAATACATTCGGTAATTACATATACTAATTATAGGCAAGCTTTGTGCAAAGCTAATTTTCTTGTTAATTTGCTATAAACAACTTAAATACTAAAGAACCTCATGGCACCAAAGTGGCCTGTTACTGTAAGTTTAATGAAAAACACAAAGTTACTTAACTAACTATAGAAAAACAGATCTTCTGCCCATTCTCTTTGCATTCTGAATTTAAAACGTAGATATTTGCAAAAATACCAAGAGTAACCGCCACATTTCAGAGCATAATTAACTTCAGTAGCAAAAGGTAGACCACATTTCTCTTAAAAATAATATCCCATACGTACCTACAAAAGGTTTTCGGTGGTGTGCCGTGTTGGGAGACGTAGTGTATAGCAACCTTATAGAAAGTAACGACTAAATTCCACTAAATACGACAAAATAACAAATCTTTTGTAACTTTTATTTCCATTTCAGAGTAGTCTTCTTATGAATCATTCCTTGCTGAAGCCAAAACGTCCAGAACCATGCTTCACATGCAGAGCAGAAGACAGACCCTTTGCGTATCCGCTGATTGGCTACCTAGTGAAACTAAAAGACATGTTCGTGAAAGGGTTTAACGTACTGGTTGACAAAAGCAAGGAATACAAGATCAAATAGGTTCATAACAATTTATCTTTGAGTAAAAGTGGATGGTATGCCGTCGCGGTCTATCAAAATATTTTATATGAACTGTCCAAATACTATCCATTTAAGTTTAAAGAGATGTGATATTACTACTCTTTTATAGATTGTAAGCATTTAATTTTTGTGTATAATGCTATGTTTAAGTTTTTTGTACAAGATAATAAATAACCGAAAATGAATTATTTTATTACACCTACATACACAAAACTATCTATATTCTCTGTATAAATAGAAATACAAAAACTGCTACTTATAACATTTATATTTTCAGTAACATTAATTGAAAAACTTTTCAAATAAATGCCGTAACATGTCACGAACTCACAAATAACTGTAATAAGAATAACAAAAGAAATAACTCAATAATTGTCTTTTTCGTGATATAATGTCATAATATATTACGTGTCGATACTGCTTCATAACGGAAGGAAATCACACGTGCTATTTAAAATTTAATGGAAAATGACACCTCAGTCTTAATTTTACACGAATTGTTCTCTTCTTTTAGTTATTTTTGGTTTGTGTGCAAAAACTAATAAATAATGTTTTTCTCGTCATCATCATGATTTTAACCGAAAAATAACTGCTAGACATAGGATGATGTTCTAAAAGAGTAACATAACCATGACATGACGATTTCTAACTATATTTACTACAGGTATAAGCATGGACAAATGACAATTGATAAAGAGAATAAGAATGCAGTTGCACCAAACACTAGAATCGAACGCCTGGTAAAAATAATATAAAAAACAATGGCGCTACTGTCTGCGATAGCTAATTACAAAAATGACCTAAACCGAAGCTGTTAGCTAATAGGTACAATAAATATAAACTCAGAAGTATCACAAAATACCGTCTATTTAAAAATTCACGCACAAACAAAGTTCGAAGTAATAAAAAAATGTTTGCAAAAAATAAATTAACTTAATTTAAATACATTAAAATCTTATTTATATTAGTTCATTAGTCAATAAGAACATAGGCCAGGCCATAAGCTCGAGGTTCGCTGCCAAGTATTTATTGAATCAATAATTTCTTATAGCGTTTGTATTCAGCAAGTGTCAAAGATCCTGTATTTTTCAACTCACGAAGCTTTTCCAAAATACTTAAGCGATTTTGTATTGTGGCCACAGTCGATAAATTGTTAATATTCTCAGTAATCTTAATTGATTTACTTTTGGGTATGAATGGAGTTAGAATTGGAGGTACTTTTAATGGCGGTAGTATTTTTGAAAACATGGCAACTTGCTGAGGTGACCTTGATATTATATGCATAGGATTGTTCTTCACGTATACTTTTGTTTCTTCCAGTTTTAATGGTGATATCTTCGAAAAGAATGTTGAATGTGCACCTTTTCCTTTGAGGTTCTTGGAAAAATCAACTGGCGAAAGGCGAGGGACTTTCTTGCTCAATATTAGACTGGGTGTGCTCCTCAACTCACTTGCAATGAATTTTACTTTGAAACCGTAGGAGAGCATACTCTGAAAAAAGAAACAATTAATTTTATTATAATATTTATAAGTATTACATATTCAGTTATGTATTTATGAGAATACTGAAATTCCAATCATCATCATCATCATTTCCATTAACGGTGTCTTACAAGGACGTAGGCTCAAGATTATTTTACTTTCGTGCCATCTATTGCTTGCCTCCTTTAACAAGTTGTCGGCCCATAGGTTGTAACAATTGACATCATAAAATATAATACCTCTCTTTGAAATACTAAAACAACATAAAAAAAACCTTAGTTTATAATTCAGAACCATTTAATCACAATCCGCCTAAAATGCATAATGGCCAAAAAAGCGAAAGAGTTTGTTTGTTTGTTTGAACGCGCTAATCTCTGGAACTACCAGTCGACTTTGAATAATTATTATTGCTTATGATAGCCCAGTTCTTGATGAACGTTTTAAGGGTATTTAAACATAACGCTACTGGCAACAGGAGCAGAGCAGTAACTAAAGACGCAGGTGAAATTGCGTTGCGGGAAGCTAGTAATATAATATATTTATTATTATCACAATAACTACACACAACCAACGCCAACTAGTCCCAAAGTAGGCGTATTATTATAGCTCTATACTACTACTTAAATATTTGTAAGTACATCGTACGTATTATACATAGAAACACCCAGACCAATGCAAATAGAGATGTTCATGCACACAAATATTTGCACTGAGTGGGAATCGAACCCGCGGTCTCTGCGTGGCAGTCCGTACACAGTACCAGCGAACTACAGAGATAGCCAAAATACAGAGTTATATTATATTGAAGCGTATTTGACGCTTAACTTTGACTTTTTTTGCCCGACTTCCAAAGTTAAGGAGAGTAATGTTTTTCGAACGTAGGTATTAATAATCTATTTCTTTGGCACGCTTTACAGCCTACATGACTTAATGAACTTTAACATATGAGGTGTCATTAGATTTGAATTAATTGTGGGGGGTAACATAGGGTATATATTATTTCAATGTAGCGTCAACACAAAAAAAAGATGGATTTCTTTCTTCCAATTTAATCTAGGCAAACAGGCTTATTGTTTTTTATTAATATATATTGCTTGTAAACTAAAATATTAATAGTGTTAAAGTCATATTTTAGAATAACATCAACTTTATAGTATACTAGCTGTTGCCCGCGACTTCGTTCGCGTGAAAATTCAGATGGGTGCCTCTATGAGAATATTGCGTGCCTGATTTTATGGCAATCGTACATTGTATCAGTATTATCCGTCTCTATGGCGAATCCAGTTTAAACCCGCTACCGCTAAAACTGACAAACCACTTTCACACAAACTTGCGACTCTTATTTGCCCATTTAATAAGGGTGGTTTCTGAATATTAAAAAAAGAGTATTTTCTAGTAATTTGGTAATCCTACTATAAAAACTATAGAAGTTTCATACAAACTTTGCCACCCCTTTATACCCCCTTAGGGGATGGATTTCGCAACATTCCGTCTAAGTGAGCACCTATATTCTAATAGGAATGACAATGCAAAGTTTGAGATTCCTAGCACTTGTTGTTTCTGAGATTTCTTGATAAGTGAGTGAGTGACCTTTTGGGCTTCGCTCGCGTGAATGTCGTTTTTTCCAATAGACATTTTTATATTGTTTTAATAATGTTTTCATACTATTTTATATCTCCCCCTCACTCCCCCTCACTTCCCCCTCACTTCCCTCTCACTTCCCTCTCACTTCCCCCTCAATTCCCCTCACTTCCAAATTACTTCTCCGTCACTTTCCTCTCACTTCCCCTCACTTTCCCCTCACTTCTCCCACACTTCTCCCTGTCTTTTCCCTTACTTCCCTCTGACTTCTCCCTGACTTTCCCTTCACTTCTCCCGCATTTCCTCTTCACTTCCCCCTCACTTCCCCCTCACTTCCCCATCACTTTCCTCTCACTTTCCCATCACTTCCCTCTCACTTTCCCCTCCCTTCCTCCTTTTCCTCCCTCCTTTCCCTTCCTCCCCCTCCCTGTAAATTTCGAGTCGCTAGCTTCAGAATCTTAAGAGCTTTGTATAGAATATTTCATCCCTAATTTCACCCCTCTAAATCCACCCCTGTTAAAATAAAATTATAAGGATATTTTTTATTTAAATAGAAGTATTCCAAAATAAAATTTCTAAAGTGTAAGTTAAAAAAGAAGAAGATTCATATAATCGATTTCATCCCTTTTTCACACACTTAGGAATTAAATTTTAAAAAACCCTTTTTTAGTACAATCTCTAGACATTTAGACAAACACACCCTCCAAATTTCAAGTCGCTACGACCAGCAGTTTAGGCTGTGCGTTGTCTGTTAGTCAGGTCAGTCAGTCAGGACAAAGCCTTATATAATATGTATGGGTGTATGGATTATACGTATAGCTATCGGGGATTAAAGCATACAGGCTGCTAGGAATGCTAACACGTGATGAGCCACATAAAGCTGACCGTGCGAAAAACAGCTAATACTTAGATCCACACCCACAACTTTTAGTTGTGTCTGACCTTGGGCTTTATTAATTGTCATCGCGAAACATAGGCTCACTGGAAACTGAACTCATTTAAAACTAAACGGAAGATTGTTTAGAATGAGCGGAATCCGAAAAATAAAAACGCTATCAGCTAATTCCGTAACCTGTTAAAGTCTCTGTTTCTATAAGATTTCGTAGTAAATTAACAAATGTTCGACGTGATTCTTTAAATTGGCATAACTTTTTTATTTATGAACCGATTGACATGAAACAAACACTAAATGTTAAGTGAAGCTTACCACAATGTATTAGTGAAAACCATATCTAAATCGGATAAGCCGTTTCTGAGATTAGCGTGAACAAACGCACAGACAAACAGACAAACAGACAAACAGACAAACAGACTAACAGACAAACAGACAAACAGACAAAAATTGTGACAATCATTGTTTTGGGTTCTATTTGCGTTGATAAAGGCCCCAATAATTTTTTTTCTCATATATCTTCCATGTACAGACAGCGATCGGTTACATTTTTATTATATGTATAGATTGCATATTGCATGCATGAAGATTTTATTGAATGTAAGAACACTATGACAAAATGTAAATTTATTTTTCAAAACACAAGTACTGTATTCTTTTTAGATATGTACTATGAATGGTCCTAAGCTCGATAGCAATTCTATTTCGGATATAATAATAAATAATAATAATTTGATAGATTTATTATATTTAGATTTATCGTATTATTTTAGGCACTTCATTCATTTAATACATACATAATTTGTAAAATCATTTACAATTCAAGAGCCCGTGTTATATAACTTATCTGCAGCACTGACCTTCTTAAAAAGCTCAAAGGCACTCAGAAGGCGTGTGAGCGGACTATGCTAGGTGAGCAGCTGAAGTAGCAATACAGAATTGATGTTCTTCGCCGGTGAGGCAGAAAAGCTCTCCAGCCATGCACCACGAAACGATAGTGAATTGACAACTTGGTGAAAGTGACGGGCAACCGGTGTAAGAGGGCAGCGACTCAATAAAGCAAAAAAATTGAAAGAGTTTGAGAGAGGTAGAGGAGATGTCCTCAACTCAATGTCTTTCGTTAAAATGCTAATGATGATGACAATTTTGTATATTTTAAGGTTAATGTAACTCATAAATATATATGGAGTGGAAGAAAGACTCTTTCAAAAATGGTAATTTGCAGATCGCAGGTAGTGCAAAGTAATAATGTCGGGTTAAGGCACATTTTGTCGGGGTGCAGCGGGGCGGAGCGGCATAGTGTTAGTTGCGATAGTTCATGTAAAATACATACAAGCGATTTTAGCGGATTTTTGCGCTGCGACCCGATCCGCCTCGCGGCCCTTGATAATGTGCGTTACCGCTATAACCTTTATATACCGCTACTACGTGTATAGGTATTCACTAATGAACAGAGACAGCTGACGCGATAAATATTTACAATAAATTCGAATGCAATTCCCAACTTTTCTTTTGGCAGAACTACAAATTCTACTAAATTCTGTCTTTTGTTTTTCGATTTTCTTTTGTTTTATGACTGATGTTAATGTTTTTTCTTAACTGCGTTAGGTATTAACTTATTTGGTCCCATTAAAGTATTTTTTTATGTTCACTAGACTTACATCGGCAGTAACTACTAAGTAACAGAACAGAGGGCCTGGACAAGTGGCATAAATGCTAAATAGAATAGATTAAAAAATGTAAGGGATTGATTTAAGCTAACGCAAACATACCAGTAACTACTTCTTCCAACAGAACTATTTAACTGAACAGGTGGAAATAGACGCAGAAACGTGTGCACTACCCGTCGCCGCGACGCTCAGCACGCGCAAGATATTATAAAAGGTATATAGCATATTATTCTGCCTCTGCAATCTCACGGAACTCAGCTTATTTTATTTGGCATTTATTTAATAATTACAAAATCACAATAATTATGTATCTCATGTATTGTATAATAAAGGAGTATATCGCCATGTTTTAAATTTCTCAGCTGAGGAGATTTTGTATAAAAATAATATTTACATGATACATAGACTAGAATCCTATAAGTAATAATGACAACTAAGAATGAAAGATAAAGAAATAAATTTGTTATGGGATTTATTTTCACGGTAGTAGATCCACGCTAGTATCAGCATGAATGGGCGTCCGGGGATGTACTACCTTCTCATAGAAGATCGACGTAAGGGTAGTAGTATCCGTACTACTACGTTTCGTTCGGTGAGTGAGAGCGCCGGAGGCCCAATTTCACCCCTTTCCTCTTTTCTCACTTCTCTCATTCCCTTTCCCTAACCCCATTCCCAGCCGCCATAGTGGAGGCCACCATGCCAGCAGTTTAAGACGATGGCTTTTGGTATAGTGGCCACCACTTCTAGATTCCACTGACTGCTTACCATCACGCGGGATGAAGTCACTTTGGTAGCCTAAATATAAAGAAAGAAAAATATAGCAGTCACCGGAACTTCCGAGTGGCATAGTTTGGCTTTCATCGCTATTAATCCTGGCTTACCAAAATCACATAGGTATAGGTGGGATTGTTTCGATAACCTTAGACTAGAAAATGTTCATGTGCACAATAATTACATTTATCGTAAAATCGATCATAAAGCTATTTATGATATTATATTCTCACTTTTTCACAAAATTTAAGAATTTCATTAAAATTTTATTTTCTGAGTTATTTTCTTACACTATAATTTATTGAGAACACAACACATTTAAGCACTTACTTAATTAATTCAATAATTACTCACGAATGTTAAAAAAAACAGTAGTAAAACAGTCTTGGTTGTATGCTTGTCATTATACGCCATCATTGTGTGTTCAATGACTGGTTAATTTCAAAACCTCATCATTGATATACAGGAGATTATATACTTACCAGTGGTGTATTGAAAACATCATTGTCTTTAATCGCTCATAATCTGCAGTAAGATTACACACGTTTCGAAAGAACAATAAATATAAACAGAACTGGATTTCATTCCTTGGTTTAATGTCATCCTGTTTTTTTGTATCATGATCATTTCAGGCGAAGAACTTTTGTTAGTTTTCATATCATTTGACTAAAATACCAACATTAATTTTCCTTATCTTGTCTTGTTTCTGATTCTCTTGTATAAACTATACAATCTGTACAAATCATAGGCGATGAAATTGTAAGAAACGAAAATGCTGTAGTTCAAATTACGAGATAATGTAACACTGAATATTTTTGACTCGCATCTAGTAACAACCAAATTATTTTTAACTCTCTCCTCAAAAATAAATACGTCAGTAAACAAACATTTAATGGTTCGCACACATCCGTTAACTATTCTAAGTGGTGTGATGGTAAAAAGACCAAAATGATAAACAACAAAAATATTACACTAACTACACTGCGAAAAATCAATATTCTCAACATTGTAAACAAAAGAAACCATAAAAATTTTATTTTATAATATTTATAAAGGTATACTAGAGCTAGAATATATAATTACTTTACTTCTATTCTGTACCTATCTATTATTATATTAGATTAGCGCGTTTAAACAAACAAATAAACTCTTCCGGTTTATATAATAGTACCTATAGATTAAAGATATGAGTTTATTTAAGAATAAATATTATTACTTCTTGCCTTAAATCAAGGTCTGCCCAGTTCAGGTACAGATGCTGTTAGATTAAGTTTACCTAATTTTAGTCTGCATTTGTTATTTAGAGAAGCTAGAGCATAACAATGTATTAATGCACTATTTCTGACTTGTTAACTATCCTAACTGAATGTCTTTCTAACTTTCTTTCGCCCGAATGCCTCTATAATACGACTACAAACATTACAACATAATAATAATAATAATAATCTTTATTGATCTTAAGGTATTGCAGTACATGTGTAAATATATATAACTAAATTTATACGTGGTAAAATTACATATTTGCTACAATTTTACTGGGTGCAGTTCTGATCTCCTAACTAGGTTAGTGTATAACCTGTATGAAGGAGTGCCAGTTCCGTTACAACATATCAATAAGTGTTGATTTGTATTATGAGCAATGAATGAATATTGAAGGACGTTATCTTGACCATAAGTGGGATAATGAAATTGATACATTTACCGAAATATTCTCGAAACTATGCAAATGGAATAAATAAGATAGACACAGAATTTCATATAATATAATTATTACTTAATGCATTTAAAACCGAAAAAGTAATACTTCCTTGTTTTTAAAATGTTTATTTAAATAAAAAGAGAGTTTTATCTTTTATTAATACTTAAAGACTTTCTTTGTTTGATCCTCAATCTGTTATTACATTTTAAATTAACATTATGCAATTTGCAAGTAATAATGTGATATAAATAGCTAACTATATGACGTAAATAAAGTAACAATTAAATAATCAACACGTCGATCTTATCAGAAAGCCTTCTAAAACTTCTAACAATCTGTAATAATTACGTAAAGTCTAGATAATATACTATACGATAAACACGTTTAATAAATATAGTATCAATAGTATCCCTTTAAATACTAATTGATTTTTTCAAATAACACATAATATTTTCTTGTTTAGTTCAGTGAACTCGAAAAATGGGGGGTCAAAAAATATTTTGGTCCTCCATAGGTATTGTGCTCATCTCGACATGTTATGTCTACGCTTGTGATGAAAAGGGCTTGTGTTTGGTTAGAAATGTTTTGTTTTTATTAGTTCTAAGGATACTAGTTTTAATGTGAAAGTATAAAATAATCAGTCACTCTTGTTTATATAGTAAACAATATCCTTCTTTTATAAAGTTGCATTTATGTTTAAATATTGAAGTAGAAACAGTATAAATTTGAATTTCTCTCATATTTTCAGTTGGAGGCTCTAAAGGAGATGAAAGAATGTAAAAAAGCTGTGCTAGCCTCGTGAGTATATAAACTTTACAAAGAACATAAATAATAATGGTTCATTACTCATTCAATTTTATGTGTTTCAGGTTGTTGAAACCTCTCTTGACTACAAAGTTGCTGGGTAAGTAATAAGCAAACATTAAATTTTTAAGTAAAATTAATTTATTGTTTTTAGTCCTGATAAAATCTCCGACAAAGATTATTGTCTAAGGTTCCACCCCTCGTTTACAAAATAAATCCTAGGCTTTCCGCAATAGATTTCCCATAGCAATAGAATGAAATGATAGAACGGTTAATGTTTCTGTCCATTTATTTCTCACAATTGTACAAATTGCAATTGTGATAACTATGTACTGGGTTTAGATACAACAAGTATAGCTAATCGCTATGGTAGGCTACAGTAAGGGCTAAAACAAGTCACAATAACGGCTATGAGGAAAACCTTGTTCTATACTTTGAGATGATCATCAAAATCGATACTAAAACTATTATAACAACTATTCCATACATTATTTATCATTTCTCTTCATATTAAGCCAAAATGAGGTAAATGCTTGTACCCTCAAAAGCAAAAATTGTGTTCTTTATTATATTTAGTACAATAGTCTTTAATTAAACCTTTTTCTTACAGATAAGGATAAGAAAAAGTCGTGCGGAAAATGTGAAGAGTTGCTGTTGCCACCGCCGCCACCTCCTACAATAATGTTGATGCCGGCTGGGCCTCCGCCTTGTGGAGCTCCAGCCTTGCCACCGATACTGCTAACACCTCCAGCGCCTCCGACACCTCTTCTCCTTCCAGCGCCTGCTCCGTTAATACTTCCAGCGCCTGCACCTTCTCCCATGTGTTTACCAGCTCCAGCTCCCATGATGCTGTCCGCACCTCCACCACCCTGTATGTTATCCGCTCCTCCACCACCCTGTATGTTATCCGCTCCACCACCGTCACCTTTGCTGTTTCAAGCAGCTGCACCCCCACCATGCCCTATGGCATTACCAGCGCCATTACCAGCGCCCGCTTCCTTCATGATCCCAGCTCCTTCATCGCCCATGTTTCTACCAGCACCAGCTCCAATGATGTATTCTGCTCCAGCGCCGGCACCCGCACCTCTAGTTCTACCTGCACCACCGCCTACATGTCAACCTCCAGCATTACCCGCCCCATCTCCTTTAATTATATCTCTTGTTCCACCCCCGCAGCTGCCATGCGGACCTCCGCCACCACCTCCAGGGGTACCTATGACTGCGTTCATGGTACCACCTCCAGTTCCAATCAGCCTAGAGCCCAAACCTCTGGAATTACCTCCCCCTTGCCCTTGTAAATATAAATATTATTAGTCCTATTATAATATTAGATTTATTTTATTTATTATGAATAAAAATATTAGCTTCAAACAAAGTCTTTTATTCAATGAGTCATAAGTGGTAGTTGATGCATAAAGGTAGTGATTTACAAAATATCTGTACTTTGGTATGGACACGCCCAAATTGTTGCCAATGCATTTTGTATGCGACGGGACAGTCAAGCAGACGCAATAATCTGACATTATTATTAATTTTGTATAATAAATTTATTCATGTTCATTTATCACTAAATAGAAACGTATATTGTTACGCTTTTTCATTTAGATATATCTGTCCCTAAATTTTTCCCTTTATTAATAATCCAGCAATTTGTTTAGCAGTATTGATTATATATATAATGATAAATAGAACTTACTTTTTATACTTATATCAAAATATACAACATAACCAAGCCATTGCTCTAAGCTGGTTATAAAGGAAAAGGGAATAAAAAGGACAAGCCATAGGAAAATGACCGTAAGCGTAAGTTCTTCACTTGCTCTCTCACCTACCAACACTAGGTATTACTATTTTACGTCAATACTTTGTGGAAGGAAAGATAAGTTACTACAAAGCCTTCTATTTATGAGCTGATTCCCTGCAGTGAAATATTAACAGGCGGATATTACTTATTCTTATATTACTAGCTGCGCCCCACGGCTTCGCCCGCGCGTATAATACGGTTTGTCTCCTTCGGGAACCAGGCCGATTTTCGGGATAAAAAGTAGCTCAGGTATGCAAAGTGCAAACTTCCTTATCCTACTACCCATATCCGTACTATATTTACTACCTTAAAACCAACTAACTTATGGTAGTAGACCCACGCTGGTTTCAGCATGAATTGGCCGGATCGACCGAGGCAGTACTACCCTCTCATAGAAGATCGACGTAAGAGTAGTAGAATCCGTACTACTGCGTTTTGTTCGGTGAGTGAGAGCGCCGGAGGCCCAATTTCTTCCCTTTCCTCTTTCCTCACCTCCCTCATTCCCTTCCTCTACCCCTTTACCAGCCGCCATAGTGGAGGCCACCATACCAGCAGTTTAAGACGATGGCTTTTGGAATGGTGGCCACCACTTCTGGATTCCACTGACTGCTTACCATCAGGCAGGGTGGAGTCACTTTGGTAGGTTACTATAAAAAAACTGAGATCAGGTTATACATAACAGTGGGAGTCTTTATAGTAAACTTTTGTTGGTCGTCTTCGACTGTACAACGCGCTATATAATGCACTAGTTTATTACATTTTAAATTTAGCTTGAACTATGGATCAATCGCATTACGAAGAACTAAGTCTTGAAGGAAACCATGCTCGCTCAAGCTGTAGTGGAATTTTTCAAATATAAAGTTGTTGGCAGTATTATGATTATGTCCTGTTTGTCATCTATTGGTAAATTTATAACCTCTTGAATCTGCCTTTCAAGTCAGTCTCAAAAGTACGATGATATAGCGATTACGGTCAATACACGTACATTATACTTGTTATATGTTTCTTAAAATGATCTATTTTTAGGAATAAGAATCTAAAATATTTCAATTTATATTGGACGTTTCTATTTCAGATCAAATTAAGCTAACACGTCAAATATCGCAGTTTGGTTTAAGCTCAACATTCTCATGTGATTTTGATATTCTGAATCACATCGACCGTCATCGACTTCAGGGAGTGCTTTACTTTACCAACCAACACAATGACAAATTATTTAAGAAGGTTCAAATCTATTTTTAATATACATATTTTAAATTTTTTCATTTGTTGAGTCCATGAGTGTGTGCGTGCCTGCGGCTATGTCAGATTCATTTAAAATACCAAGATAATAATTAGAAAAATACACATGAAAATTTTAAAGAACTGATGATAAAGAAATCAACTCTTTAGTTCACTGTGAGTTAATTTCTGAGGCTTTACTGTAAGTGACTTCATTTCTGCACAGAAAAAGAGAAAGAAGAATCAATTAAAAGGGGTCTTCAGAACACTCTTTGTTGATAACGGTGATAGACGACTAGCATCGACACGGCGACTTTGTATTTACTGTAGTACAAAATATATACACGTCACGCCTACTATCTAAAGTTGTAGTAATAACTCTATAAAATTTCTAGATTAACCCATTACACTTTATGACGAAGTACAAGTGGCTCATAATTGGTGATAAAATGCCTGATGCCTTACAAACAATACGGTATGATGCAGATGTAGCATTCTTACAACATGAAACTTTTGCCAGCAATATGACAAATGATTCAGGTACGAGTCTAGTCCATCTATTTCTTTTCACTTAAAGACGTTATACAGAAAACTTTAGTAGACCTCTCATAAAGAAAAAAAAATATCAACTAGCTCAGAGTCAATATGGATTTCACTTGGGTGAAATTACCTCGGGAGTGATTCACTGGTGACAGCATTGATATACAAATTTTGTATATCAATGGGTCATAGCGAAATATATTTGAAGAGAAAGTTCTCAGAGTAAATACCAGAGACGCTGTTCATTTCTCTTACTATACACAATAGACAAACATATTAACCGGTAGAGCTACACTCTCTACTCTATGCAATATTTTAAGTACAATGTGCCAATACAATAACAAAATTAAGTAACAAAGAATAAGCTGATGTTGCAGATACACTACAATACAAGGACAGTCATATACTTGTTATCTCATAAAATTATTATGCAAAATGATGTGTGTGTGTGAAGTGAAGTATAGTGTTTCAATTGTTATTATTGAAATTTATAAAGACAAATCTGATATCTAGGCATGTCGTAGTAAAGTACTGGCAGTTGCATTGACATAAGCATTCGCACTTTATAAAAAATTTCATAAAATAAACCTAGTTAATTTTTTGTCCGTGAAATGAATATTTCGCGAACAAAAAATGCAACTGCTAAAACTCTTTTTATACTGAAAAGTCTTTAGCATTGATGACAACGATTTCTCAAACTGGATTTTCAAATTATCAGTAATGGCCAAGATAAACGCAAAAGTATGTATAAATGAAGTAGAAAAGTCATGTTAGTACTTTCGAATTCAAACTTAAACAAATCGAGACCATCACAACGCGTCATAATATTTGCTATCGTAGAAATCGAAATCTTACAATCCTACTAATACTATAAATGCGAAAGTTTGTGTCTGTGTGTGTGTTACCAATCAGCGCCTAAACAACTGAACCGATTGCGATGAAAACTGGTATGTAGGTAGATTTGGTGCCGGAGACGGACTTAGGCTACTGTGTATCCCGAAATTTTACGCCCGGCGAAGCCTCGAGGCGCAGCTAGTATTTTGATAAGTATTAGTCATCATAACATACACGTAAATGAAAATTTCCAAGAATAACAATAATAATAATGTTTAATTTCTCTTTTTCCAGTGGTTCACATTCATGATGCATACGGTCACCCTCGAGACGGAGTATCTATTCATCCCTGGGCATATTGGACGTCAAAAACTGGTTTGGTACTAACACATGAGCGAGAGAGGATCTTACGCAGACTGGACTTAAAGAAATACCCGTTGAGAATAGCCACTCCGGTAAGTAACATTTAAATAGATACTATATTCAAGCGTAAAGTTTTCTTCAAAATTTCTAGGTAAGTATTTTAGTAGGTATTTGTGATAGATCGTTTTGTATGAATGTATGAAAAGATGAGAAGCCTTGGTTCTGCAATGCATAAAGAACAGCGCCAAGACCACAGGTGGGTAATAATTGGATATACTATGCATGTTTGCCCTCTGGATGTGTGTAAACTCTAATAAGGTTGAAACTTATCAATCTTACATTTTTATATGTTATTTACTGCCTTTGTGATGCCGTGGTACTATGTGTATGGACTTTATCGCAGGTATTGCGGGTTCGATGCCCACTCAGTGCAAATTGTGCATGAATATGTCTATTTGCATTGGTCTGGGTGTATCTATGTATAATATATATGAATTTACAAAAAAAAAGTATTTAAGTATGTATATCGACATTCTAGAACCCATAACACAAGCTATAAATAAGCTTTGGGTAGTTGCTGTGATATTATTATTATTGTGATAATATTACTTAGATTATTAATATCGAACGTGTCATGATGACCATACATATATGAGAAAGGTTGTGCGTGAGAAGTATCTCGAATTTCACACGATAGATGCTCTTTCACTGGCCTATTGTTAATTCGTTAACATACTTGTCGTTCCCACTAGACTTGAATAATCGGATGTGCTTGATAACAGGATAACTCTCCCATAAAATTGTCGGTAGGTAGTTCTGTACCTCTAGTACGAAATTGTACACAGATTGTATGATTTTATTGAAGGCACCTATACGTACATTACTGTAAACATTCCTTTTCCTTCCTCTCCTCCTTCTGCCATGGTCGGCAAGGGCTTGGTTGTGTTTTCAAAGCATTATTTTTGAAATGCTTAGAGATCACTGAACATACATGTTTATAAATTACATAATGACACTAAAGTTGTATAAAAAAAAACGTTAAGTCATTGTAAAAAATTATCATAACTATATTTTACTTAGTTAACATTTATCTAGTGGGCATTCAGTACAAATTTGAACTAGGTTAGGCAATATTCAATGCTATGTACTATTCAAATTTAGAGTTTGTGTTTCAGATAGGACATTACTCCAGTGAGAAATACAATGGGTCATTTATGGATTGGCTTTGTGATGAGTCCATCTCAGACCAAGATCCAGGCATACGCAGTGGATACCAGACGTCTATGTTGCTTGTGCAAGCAGTAAAAGGACAGTAAGACAATCTAAATAGATTTTTATAGAATTTATCTAGTTTGTTGCACATCTATATTAAAATTAAGAAGAATATGAAATTCCAAAGTTTGGTATAAATCAATATCGGTTATGTTTTCTCTAACAAAAAATCAAATCATTTATAATGTCGCTCACATTTAAATTCTTAAAGAAAATAGCGTTATATGTAAGTATAGATAAATAATTATGGTCCAAAACCTATTTCTTGATGATAAAAACAAAGTTTGATAAAAGAGAGACACAGCCTAGATCCCCAAAACAAAAAAAAATCCTAACTAGTAGATCAAATTATTCATAGTGCATTGTAATTTCTCATTTTCAAAGTCATTATGAATCAAAAGGGACACAATTTACTACGTCAAACAATGGAAAGGTTTCTGTCAATAGGGCAATATGTCAATGTTTTCATTACCATTTTTTACATGCATACATTTTCACACCAAGTGCCAGTTGTAACGTACTGAAACGATCTCATGCTTTTCATTAATTTATTTACTTTTTTGTCATTAAATTGATATAACAATGTCAGTTATAAAATAACATCTCAGAAATATGAATTGTCGATTCCAACCTAGACATAAATGCTTACCTACCTAATTAGGTAAGTTCAACGGAAATCGTACATTGCGTTTCAAACGAATGCTAGTTTAAAGTTGTTTTTGATTTCATCAACTATAATAAGTCATAGGTATATTATTTTGTGTAAACATTTCTCAATTAATGTTATAATAAATACTGAATTTATATCTGGCAAAATCTTAAAAGAAACTGAAACTCCAAACTATTTTTTTTAATTTATTTATTAAAACATACAAAACAGAAAACAATATTTTTTGACAGAAATACCACATAAACCTTTATGGTTTGTGTATGACACAATGATTTGTCATTCTTTACAGTTGTATGCCAGATAACTATCTTTTTAAGTCTTCTAGAACTAAACGCAACCTTAAGCCTTGCTTTTCCTTTCATACAAAGTCCGCCCTCCGAAGGCTAGATCCAAAATCCTAATGCAGCGTAATTTTGGTGGTATGAACACTGAAAATCTTCGTGAAGATGCCAACAATATGGACTGGACACCAGTCTTCGCATCTAGTTCATTAGATGAAAAGGTAGATATTTTTACAGAGTCTATTATTAAGCTATACGACAAACATGTGCCTGTTCGTCCCGTTAAGCTTAAGCATACACCAGCTCCTTGGCTCACAGGTGATATCAAATCACTCATGGCACAGAAGGCTGCAGCGAAATTTAGATATAAGATTAAACCAAATGAAGCCAATCTACAAAGATATATTCAAGTACGTAACCACTGTAATAAGGTGTGTAGAAACGCTGAACGCCGACATATTCACACTTCGGTCCAGAACGGGGACCCAGCTAAAGTATGGCAATTTCTTAAAACATTAGGTGTTGGAAAGTCACGGTCTAACAATATTCCGAAAACATTTAATATTGAGCTACTTAATCAGCATTTTTCTGCTTCGCCCAATTTTGATAGGACAACTAAATTAAACACAATAAACTTTCTTTCATCTCTTCCAACACCTAGTTATCAACCGTTTATTTTCAATTCTTTTACTGACAGTGATGTTAAGAAGAGTATTATGCCAATCACCTCCAATGCAGTTGGATGTGACCATGTCAGCCGTAATATGATCCTTCCCATCCTTGACGAAATCCTTCCTGTTATCTCCCATATCCTTAACTGTTCCTTATCCTATGGTATCTTTTCAACTTTATGGAAAGATGCTCAAATTATTCCTATACCTAAAAAGACAAATCCGTCACTATATTCTGATTATCGTCCTATATCCATACTACCCTTCCTCTCCAAAGTCATAGAACGCCTCGTCCATAACCAGCTCAGCACATTTCTCTCTAGAAATAACCTCCTTAACACTTTCCAGTCTGGTTTCCGTCCTGGCCACAGTACAGTTACATCCTTGGTCACGGATCCTTGATTACGGATGACATAAGATTCGCCATGGAAAGTGGATATCTAACTGTTCTTGCACTACTAGATTTCTCTAACGCTTTCAACACAGTAGATATCGACGTTCTGATTAACATGCTTCGCTCACATAACATATCTCCTACGGTAATTGATTGGTTTCGCAGTTACCTGTGTGGTCGCCGTCAACGTATACAAACTGAGGATGCTCTTTCCTCTTGGTGTAATACGTATGCTGGTGTGCCCCAGGGCGGCGTTCTTTTTCCTCTTCTCTTTGCTACATTTATTAATACCATTCCAAATCAACTTAACTCTTCCTACCACCTTTATGCAGATGATTTACAGATATACTCTTCTGCTCCTTTCGAAAAGTTGTCTGATGCTATCTGTTCTATCAACAAAGATTTGGTCTCAATAAGTAATTGGTGTAGCGCACATGGAATTCAACTAAATCCTATAAAGACCCAAGTCATTATTGCTGGTAGCTTCAGGAGGGTCTCCAAGATAAGCGCAACTGCCACAGGTTGTGCTTGACGGCACTGTGGTATCTTTTAGCAAAAAAGTTAAGGATCTAGGTGTATTTATCGATTCTGAGTTAACCTGGGGAGGGGACCACAATTGCAGGAAGTGAGTCGAAAAATTTTTGCAACAGCAGGTTCTTTGAGGCGTCTACAAAACCTCCTGCCAATTGCCACCAAAACTGCGCTTGCAAACTCCCTGTTACTTCCCATCCTTGATTATGCGGTTGTCAGCTATCCCAACCTCACCGAGAACCAGTTAGATAAACTTGAGCGACTTCAAAATGTTTGTATACGATTTATATTTAGACTACGCAAATATGATCACGTTTCAGAATTTCGCAAAAAGCTCAAGTGGTTACCAATAAGACTTCGCCGGAATGCTCATATCCTCTGACTGCTTTACAATGTACTGTTTAACCCTTCAACATCTTCCTATCTTAAAGGGCGCTTTGTTCCTTCATGAGACACATATGAGATCCTTAAGATCATCAGAAAACCTACAATCAAACATGCCGTCGCATTCTACAATCCTTTATAACAAATCTTTCACAGTTTTACCTACACGTTTGTGGAATGAATTACCTTTGAGCATTAAACGAGCACAATCACTAGCTATTTTAAAATCTATGATAAAATCGTATTATTTGTCACTATAATGATCATTTAAATTGTAATTGAGTTTTCCAATCACCAAATCCATCCAAAGGTCGTCTGGAAGAGATCGCTCTAAGCGATAAGACCGCCCATTGTACCTACTTATATTTATGTTGTATTCTTGACTTGTATCTGATATGTGGTGTGTACAATTAAGAATATTATTATTATTATTATTATTAAACCTTCTTATCCTTCTCATCTATTAATAATATAAGTTACTTCAAACTTTTTATTAAATCGACTCAGATTTGCGCAATATTCTTGTTCTAGAGATGTACTAATACCGAACATGCTTTGGGCTGCGATGATAAACAACGACAGCATGTATGTGATGTTGACGACCAGTTCGGCTGACCTGTCCGGTGGGATATTGAGGATCTTGTTGGACAGGATATACGTTCTCGATTATATCGTTGCTATCTGGCCGTTTAGGTACGTCATGTATGCAAGAAACTATTCTTCTGTCCTTGGTCAGATTCTACTTGCTTTTGAAATAATTAGTCGATAGATTTCTTATGCATTCTACATAACTTTTTAAACAAAAGTGTAAATTGATCAAGTCATCAGCTACCGTCTATTTAATGTGTTAAAACAATTTTTTTCTTAGTGCTCGATTTGTTTATATAAGAACACTGTTATACTGCCTCTGTGATTCGGTAGTACTGCGTACGGATTACCACGCAGAGGTCTCAGGTTCGATCCCCGGGTCGGGTAAAGTGATATTGGGTTTTCCTGTCGAAAAATTCTCAGTATTAGCCCGGTGTCTGGAATTGTGCCCGATAAATGACAACAGGCTCGCCCCCTGTTACATGGGACCTAAAAATAAAAAAATGTTGAAGAGTGGATGGCTTAACACCTCTGCCTACCCCTTCAGGGATAAAAGGCGTGAAACTAAGTATGTATGTACATATATTATAATTACTATCCTACAAGATATATTTACGGATGTACCCGAAAATCGCTCAATGTACTCATATGTAGTTAGTTACCTGTACGTAATTCTCTGTATTATTTGATTACAGGGTAGGCTTCACCTATCTAGCTGAGCGAGAAAGCAGTACTAACATGTACCTGGAGCCGTTTTCACCAGGCGTGTGGTGGGCCACTCTTGCGATGATGGGAGTTCTGGCCTTGGTGCAGCGAGCCACGTCCAAGAGCCGTATGGAGCAGGATGGAGCATTGTATACAGTGTTGACTACTTATTTGCAGCAGGGTAACTAGGATTTGTCGAGTTGACCTTTTTGTGATGGTGTAATTTTGTGTGTAGTTTAGCTTCTAATGATAAAAGTTTCAGCTCAATATTGTTTCATTGGAGAACAAGGGCCTCTTCTCATACTAAGAAGACAAGATTGTTCAAAGCGGGTTAACAAACCGATGTTCATTTTAACGGCATTGGACAAAGGCCATTCCAACCATGCCTGATTGTTGTTATTAGAAACCAATCATTTTATTAGCAGTTTTACAGGATTGAGCTAGTCGTTTTGTATTGTTTCAAATTTTAAAATTTTCATATTAGCGGTATAAGAACTAAGTCCACGTTCTAATCTTGCCTTTACCTTTTTGTAGCAATATGCAAATTGAGGCAGCCTGTAAAGCACACATTTTACTTTAATTTTTTTAGAAAGCTGTATTTAATTACCTATAGAGTTTAAGTGTATTGCCTGTGACACTTTGCATGCTACTTGAAATTGTAACTTACAAAAATTGTAATAACCGGGCGATTCAACCAGTTCTTCTCAAGGCTCTACCTCGTCAGCGAACTAGCTGTAGGTTAATTGGCTGTCATTTTGTAATTTTTAACGTTCATATATGTTAAATTAATTAATATCTAACTTTTCAACATTCTCAGATGCAAGTGCGGTTCCCAGTGGCATATCAGGACGCTGGGCATTCATCGTTCTATCAGTGAGTGCCATGTTAGTTCACGCATACTATACATCAGCTATAGTGTCAGCACTCATGAGTACAGGCAGAGGTGGACCGGATTCACTGAGAGCACTGGCAGACTCTAAGTACGCTATAGCCAGCGAAGATTATGATTACATGCGGTATTTGTTTTTTGATGTAAGTTATTTTTTACATTTTATTTTAAAGGTACAGGACATTCACTAGCTGATTTAAAATCATTTATTATGCCACACCACTTATACAAAATAATCACAGTAACGCAGTAATACTCGTATATGCATTTCGACAAGAATCCCAGCTCAGTTAACACTGTGCCTGTAAGATACAACACTGATATTCAGCTGAAACCCTGCCACGTTCACAACTGTTATATTTAGACGCAAATATTTTAGATATCACAGTTAACATATAATTTACCACATAAAAATACGTAATCAAGATTTCTCTTTTAAGGAATTTGGATAACTTTTTACATGGATAAAATTTAGGTACCAGATGCTTAAGTCGAGCTTAAGCGAGATTTAGGTCCAAAGCTTTACAAAATACTCGACTTCTTCTGTACATATTAGGAACTTGAAATCAGTGTAAAACGTTCTCGTTCGTTTCAAATTTCAAAAGAAGCTAAATACATACCTACTTTTATTTCATGTCAATCTTTTCTCACAAATTTCTTCTAGACATATTCCCGTAACTTTTGTTTTACCTACGTAGCGTTATCTGGTAAATTAATAGTGCAATTATATTATTACATATTCACGCTTGTTTTCCTGTTAGGTGGAAACAACATGGAGTGATCTAGAATACCTAAAGAAGAAAAAGAAGACGTCCAAGTTTTACCAAGAGTTAGAAAAAGGAGTTGAAATGATACAACAAGGGGGCACTGCATTTCACAGCGAGTACAATCAGATCTATCCACATTTCAAGGCCTTTAGCGATGACCATATTTGCAAGCTGCAGCATGTCGATACTATTCCTGAGGTAATTATAGACATACTTATTAAACATAACAAACACACAACTTTTTAAGCATATTGCGTTTCGACAGCGATATTAGGTTAGGTTAGGTACCGGACACAATCATGGGCTACAATATCACTTAGCCCGACCTGGAGATCGAACCAGAGTCTCCTGAACCCCCGAGACTGTCTACTAGGTAGTACACTACAGATTTCTACATAATGTTATCTTTCACGGAATAACTGTATGTTCAAGATTGGCTAGTATCACCGGAAATTCTAAAAATTTAACTATAACGACACGAATGAAATTCATATTATATAATTTGTTTACCTATTATTTAATTATCTAATTAATTCTGACATGCCTTGTAATTATTTAATATTCATTTCTAATGCTTTGTAACAAACTAATGTTTAAATTAAATGACGAATAATAATAAGTATATAAAATTTTGCATGCTAATAAGCTGAGTATGGTGATACTCTATTATACCAATTTAAGATCCATGTAAACCCATATTACGCAAATAAATTGTTTGAATTTGTTTAAATACGACATGTGCAACATATAGCCGGTATTGTTCAGCTGAATATTTCAATAAAATGTATTTTTAATAAATGAATTTGTATTAGTGAGTCAACTTATTGACGAATATATTCAATGCAATGTATTCTTAGTCTAAAGTTTAAAGATTGTAGCCTTGCTACTAGACCAAATATCATGAATTCTTACTTTCGATAAATACCTACTAGCGTTGTGTTAAAAATTTGACGTCTATTTTTATTTACATTAGTACCAGCCTTCCGCAGCGCGATTTATTCCGGGTCAAGTTACACCTTTGTTTACTGTCCCGCTTCCGTCGCTCCTTTCTCAAGAACTGGGCTATTAAACGCAAAAAGAATTACTTAAATCTGACTGGTATATCCAGAGATTAGAGCGTTTAAACGAATGAACAGACTCTTCTGTTTTTCTAAGAATTAAAGTTGTTACCGTGACATACTTGATTACACCGTGTTATTCAATTCTCACAATACCTAACTTATTGTATGATTATAGTATTTGTATGCGGTAGTAATTTCTGAACTGCTAAATAAATACCAAAAATTTCTACGGTTTTCTTATACCTATTAAGACTAATAATGTGTTTATTTTTTAGACTTTGACCTGGATAACTTCATCAAAAGACGGCCAGTGGTCTAGTGTTCTTCGTGTGGCTGGTGCCTGGCTATTAGAGAATGGCCTCGGCAAGCGATTAGTAGCTCGCTTAAGGATTCCACAGCCTCCTTGCAGAGCGGCCTTACTTGCTGAGAGAGTTAAACTAGGAGACGTAACACCGCTTATATTGCTCACTATTTTTGGAGCTGTACTTTCTGTGATTGTATTAGGAGTAGAGATAATGTTAGCTAAGGCTCAGAAGAGCAGAAGGATTGGCAGTGATAAGAAAGCTTTGGAAGATAAAGACAATGTGTCAGCGGTGATCGAGTATAATGTAGATTATTAGTAGAAAAGTCTGAGATCATTATAGTTGAATAAAGAAGTTATTTTAAAATACCTATATTTTGTAATTATAGCACATTATATTGCTATTTTTTGCACGTATTAAATAGGTATTTATAATAAATACCCAATGCAAATATTGCTAAAAATTAAATTGCGTTTTGTTTTATTTCCTGACCTCATCAAAAAATTATATATATTAAATTACAAAAGAAATAATAGGCTGATACTATATCAGCCTCTATGTCTTTCAGCAGAGTTAGAAGCAATCTCATAGATAGAAATCATGCGATCAAGATAGATTGACATTTATATTTAAAATATTTCTATTTCTATTTCTATTCTCTACTTGAATTGTATACTTACGTCTAGGTTTTTAACACATATTTAGGTAATAATATCAGCAATGAGTGCTGGTATTATTTAATTAGCCATTACATTTTATGCTTGTAATACCGAATTGGTGAAAACTGTAATGGTGTTATAAATGTTTGTAAATAAATAAATAAATAAATAATAAATAATAATAATTACCGAATTAAAGGCGCCATTGACCTTATTACCCTCTTTTACACTTTTTTCAATATCCCTTCACATTTTCAATCTCTTGTAAACATTGAACTAAATAAACAAACTCTTTCACTTGTTCATCTGCAACCATTATCTGACACTCGGTCATGGTATCATCCCTCTAAATAGTAAAATATAAGACTATAATATAGAAATAAACAATCCATGAAAAATTGATAAATGTTTGTAAATAAATAAATAAATAAATAATAAATAATAATAATTACCGAATTAAAGGCGCCATTGACCTTATTACCCTCTTTTACTCTTTTTTCAATATCCCTTCACATTTTCAATTTCTTGTAAGCATTGAACTAAATAAACAAACTCTTTCACTTGTTCATCTGCAACTATTATCTGACACTCGGTCATGGTATCATCCCTCTAAATAGTAAAATATAAGACTATAATATAAAAATAAACAATCCATGAAAAAATTTCTACAATGATGGCTGCCGGTACTGGAATAATCCTGTATCACAAGCGATAGAAACTTGAAGACTTGGAGACATAAAGATGTTAATGTCAATAAAAAATGGTATGTTATCAGTAATATTTTTTTTTTATATTATAGCCTACCAAAGTGACTCCACCCCGCCTGATGGTAAGCAGTCAGTGGAATCCAGAAGTGGCGGCAACTATACCAAAAGCCATCGTCTTAAACTGCTGGTATAGTGGCCTCCACTATGGCGGCTGGGAATGGGGTTAGGGGAAGGGAATGAAGGAGGTGAGGAAAGAGGATAGGGGGGAAATTGAGCCTCCGGCGCTCTCACTCACTGAACGAAACGCAGTAGTACGGATACTACTACTCTTACGTCTATCTTCTATGAAAGGGTAGTACTTCCCCGAACAATCCGATCCATTCATGCTGAAATCTGTGTGGATCTACTATCGTAACCGTTTGTTATATTCTTCTTCATCAACGGGATGCTATTTTGTACTGATATAAATTAAACACTGTAATTTCCAGTAATTATGAGTATATCTATGAACTCTTATCCTCACGCGCAGAAGACACCACTTATCAAAGAGAACCTTATCTAACAGATTCTGTGGCATCACGTCTGACATTTGATTACGAGTTTAAAACATTTATATATGATAGTTTAATGCCAAATGAGAAAACATTGTGTAAATCGGTGAATGCCTGTAACGAAACTTTCTATACTTTGTCGAAACGTTCTATTCTTTGTATCTATGACATTGTGATAGACCAAAGAAATGTTTACGTTAATAGTTAATCTAAGTGCGCTATCGATAGGTTTAAGTTATGCAACGTCTAACTGTCAGAGTTTGCAGCAGTCACAGGTAAATTAATTTAAATTAAATTAAATCTTATTTGTAATAATAAAACATCTGATGTAGTTACTAGGATGATGACGTCGTTGATAAATAATTAATTAATTATGCTTTTTAAATATGTCTCTGTGGCACAGTGGTAGCGTGGTGTAGGTTCGATTCCGCCAGACAAAACATTATGTGATCCGTAAAATGTTCTGAGACTCATGTAATTCGTGTTCGTTACTTATTATGTTTAAAGTACCTCGCCACACAGAGCTACGGAGAGTTGTTTTTAAAAAGAAAAATGAATACGGCACTGTGGTTAACCTTTTATAATCTTTAATTACCAAACTGCTATGAAAACCTCATCCTTTTTCTGTTTCCAAATGCTTTAAGCCGTCTAATAATTTGAAATAATTTCAATAATATCTATATTATTACAGATGGCTGCTCTAAATGAAAGGATGAATCAAATGATTAGTTCACTATATTCTTCACGTAAGTAGACATAAGATTATTTCATAGGCAAGTTAAATTAAGTATGAAACATACAACGGCTCTACTCTGTTTGATGCTAGTCAGTGGGATACTGGAGTTATAGGCACACAGTTGTCATACGCATCAAATTCTTCAAAAATACATACATTTGTGACGTCAGGATTTTTGTAAGAATTTTGTAAACCATTTTTAATCTTTATTATCAAAAATGGCAAAATATATTGCATACTAAATTAAACTATGAAAACTGTTCATGTTGTTTAAAATAACAATGCAAGAACTGTGTAAATAATTCATGTATAATCATTTTTATATGGTCGTTAATATGCTAAATCCATACTCACTTGAATAGAAGGTCAACTTTATATAGACCGATAACTCGGTTCCGTATTATAGTCATCCTAAATTTAAATATGGTATTATTAATGCCAAAGTGTTCATTTCGAAACCAAAACCTCCTATTTTACTTTTGAAAAACGTCTTTTGAAGTATACCTACCTACCTGGAACGCAATAATATTTAGCTTGTGTTCTTTCTTTCTTTTCTTTGAACTTTACCTTAAGAAGTAGTTAACAAAATTTAATCTAAAACTTGCTTTCGCTAACGTTATAAAAATTTTGCCTGTGCTGATTGCAAATCGCTTCTAAACAAGACACTAGTAGTTAACAATGGTAGTAACAATACTGCAAGATTTTATACCAAACTTCTTTTTCCAAATTTTGTTATCGTATTAAAACTTATAGCCTGGCTCAAATTGTCACCACGCAATGCACCAACTTATGTATTTGTTTAATTTAAAAAATAAAACGTACGACTAAGTAATTCAATACGTATTTTAATATGTACTAACAAATAAATTACTTCAGGTAATATTTTGTAGGTATGAGGAATATTACTAAGTAGTCATTTATTAGTTTGTTGTTACTGAAAATGACACTACGACATTTTAAGCTGACACTGTAGCTCATGTGGAATGCAATTAGTTAATTGTTTATTGTTAAAAATGTAGTATTATAATTTTAAAATAAACGTACTGTTCATGCATGTATTATTATTATTTTCAATCATTCGCCATAGGTAATAGGCTTTTGTTCAAAAGTCTTTCAGTTGAAATAATATTGTAAATATCCAACATTGATGCATAACATTTTTGCTTCCTATGTATTATAAGTACCTATGTATTTACAAAAAAAAAGTATGTATGTATTATATTTTAGTTATCCAGCACCAATAGCATAAGCTCTGCTTAGCTTGGGACTAGATGACGGTGTGTGATAGTGTCACGTACATATTATTATTTATTTTCATTTATTTTATTTAATAAAATATATGTTATATATAAATTTTTTGGTTCATACGATGATACCTATGAAGTCAGCATTTGTTACTTGTTGTTTATTATTGTTAGCATTACTATAGCCTATGGAGACTTACAAAGCTACGGTTATCATTAGGGAGGTAAAATAAAGATATACGCCTTTCTAGGCGAGGGATGCCGAAGACATAGATATTTTTCTTTTATTTGACATGTAATAACACTGAATTTTACATTTGCAGCATTCCTATCAACATCACTACCGTCTACAAGCTCACCATCTCCCACTACAGCGGCTTCATCAACCGAGTATCCGTCGACCACAGCATCTTACGATACTACATACAGCTACCCTTACCCACAAGTCATATATGTATCACAGACACCTCCTTCATCATCTAACCCGCCTACAGTAACCGTTACTAAGACAACAGTGCCTAATCCTTACTATTCTTATGAAGGTCCACCACCAGAACCCTCACCTTATTCTTATCCGACATCATCAGTTCCTCGAACTGCATACGATGCGTATCCTTACTCACAGTACGCACAGCCTGCGCCACCAACTAGTCTAAGTCCCGCCTCGATCTATCCAGCCCCATCTTATTCAGTGCCATCTTATCCACCCCCATCTTATTCACCCCCAACTTATCCACCCCCACCTTATCCACCCCCATCTTACCAAGCCCCTTGTTACCCTGCCCCATCTTATTCAGCCTCGGCGTATCCACCTCCAGCACACACTGGATATCCCAATCAGTATCAACCCAGTCACTACTGTCCCGAGCATCCGACTACCCCTGCGTATAAACCATATTCGTCTCCATCGCTTCCTAGCTACCCATCACCACCTACGTACTCTCAACCTCCAGCTGCATATCCTTCTCCTTACAATCCTCCCGTTTATCCTCCATCTCCAGTTTATGCTGCTCCTAGCCCAGCGCCTCCATCCTATCCACCTCCTTACCCGAATTGCATCGAAATGCCACAGTATAGATAATATTTTTTTTATTTGAACTGTAATTTAATTTATTTTATTGTATATATAACATAAATTAGTTTAAAAAAAAATACTTTTGTGTATTAATAAAAAATACCTATAATCTGTAGCTCTGTAATGAACGTGACATCTCGCGATGACAGCGTAAAATATTAGTTCTCATAGGAAATAGAGGGGCTGTTTATATTTCATTCCACACTTTCTACAGGCTGGCATCGAAGATACTAACTAATATACAAAAACTCATGACAATAAAGGCTACTCTAAATAATCCGTTTAGCCAGCTAGTACAACGCCTAAATCACTTTGACCGGACACAAAAGAGTTATGGCTGTCTTATGTACTACAGTTACAGTGGTGGTACTAGCCTAGTTGGCCAGCTAAAATTTTATTAGCTACTTATATTACCAGCCCCGTAACGTCTTGACATAATTATATTATTACCACTAAAAAGATACCACTTTGCCAGACAGAATTAGAAAAGGATTAAAAAAAATCATGGGCATTTGGCACCGCACGATGTTTTTCAAATAGCAACCGCGCAGTAGCAAATAATCATTGATTATCTTGCAAGGCGTTTTACAAACACTAAAATTACCTACACTGTACCACTCACAGATTATATCCTTGTATTCCGTAATATTTTATTTCTTTATTTGAAAATGTACATAGCGTGGTTTCCATTTATAACAAAGTCGTTAATCATATACTCAACAGCATTATCACTTTAAAGATATTAGAACTATTTTTAAAAAGGCCTTTTGCAATCGCAGTAATAAACTGAATTTCATCTATTGAAATAAGAACCCATATTACAATCATTATTTTGATACTTACACAAATTATTCGATAGAGCTAAACAAAAATTCGAAGTACTTTCTCTTCAAAATCTCACTTACCAACTCCTGAATGTGCTCCTTCATCATTAATGCTTTTACTTGATGTCTTGTCTATAACTAAATACGCCAATGCTCGTGTCTTCTAGCTGATCAGAAGAACGATCCATTATTTCCTTGAGCCACCCAGACAAACGGCGTTTGAATGTATTTATTTATTTATTATATCGATTTATATCTAGTTTGATTGATTAAACAATTAGTATATTACTAGACACTTTATTATTCCATGAAACTTAAAATTGTTATCAGCAATAACATTAAATGTCATAGAATTCCAGTTAAGGAAGTTAAATTCAAAATCAAAAATTTGCTTAGTACTCTTTCATAACAGCTTCATTAACAGAACGTTAAAAACATGTACCTACTACTCTTGCTAAACACCAGAAACATGCCCTATCTTGTTATTTACTTCGTTAATAATTAGAAATAGTTTCGTAAAGAAATGATAGTGTTGCATATAAATGTATGTACGACAAGTACAAAGACAACTTATTCATCATGGCGCTTTTGTACCTCATCATCGCTCTGGTCATACAGGTAATTGTTTATTCAGTATTATTTTTATCCATGTCCCGTCATAATCACGATTCTATATTCATGCAAAACTGACTTTCTCAGACAACTAGTAATCATTAAATTAGAATCTTGAATAAAATTTAATCATGTTTTACTTTTAGGGCAACTATATTCATGCTGACACAAACAATACCGCGGAATCATCTGACAGTGAGTATACTCCGAACATCCCAGAAACTATCCCGAAAATAGATGATGAGGTGGTCAAAGATGTCAAAGAGGCAGGAAAGGATTGGATGGACTTTTTCCTTTTGCCCGATGCACATATATTTCCTACATCTGCAGTAACTATGATGACTCAAGCGACAAACTCAGAAAAATCTCTTGAAGAACAACTAGAAGACATAAAGGACATTGCACAGCAGATTACTTTAGCTATTCAGAGTGAAATGGCAAACCTTTTAACGTACGCAATTTCCACATACGAACACGACAAAGAAGGAGAGAAGAAAGAAGGAGATGAAACCACGGAAAATCATCTCGATCGCAAAAGAAGATCAACAGAAAGCCCAATGGCTAGCACTCAATTAATAAACAGATTACTCAAACATATAAAATCTAACAACGAATACCAAAACATAGCAATCGATAAAATGATGACTGCCCAAGAAATCGCTGACAAATACGGCATTGAGTTCAGTCCTGATACGGAAATTATATCAGACCTTGCTTTTGCTGCCAATCAACAAGCTAAAGAAATGACTGATTTGTTGCAAGAAAGTCTTGAAATGAAAAACACCACTAAAAAAGAAGAACTTAAAAAGGCAGAAGGCGCTTGCCCATATAGTCAACCAAAAGCAGAGCAAGATAATTATGCCTCTACAGTTGTGCCAGTAGTAAACCACCACCATCACACAGAGTCTTACCCGAACTACAATTACTATTACAACTACCCTTACGAAACCCAAATACCAGCTCCTGCACCTGCTTACTACAGTCCACCTGTAAGCAAGCGACCAAACTTTTACGATACAGTATCTTATTCTCCTGATTATTACCCGTACTGTTCCATGGAACCTGTGACTACAACTACTACAATAGTCTTGCCTTATGAAGAACCAGAAGAGGCAGAACCAGAATTAGTTGGTGAAGAATTTGAAGAAACCGTGTCCTCAAAAGTATATGTTGACCGTGGAGATGAGCCCGGTTCAGCCACAGTCAACCACGTCATGACTTACACAGTAGGCGAAAAATCACATTTCAAATCACCGGCGATTGAAAAACTACCTCAACAAATGCAATACTGCTTCTTCTTGATGTAGTTTATAAGTTAACGTATATTATTTGTAAATAAAGCTATATAATTAATTGAAATGTACGGCATTACCAACAATAAATAGGTAAATATAAAAGTACTTACTAATTTTTTGACAAATACGTTTCTTCACTACGACACCTTAGTACACAAAGCAGTGTTGAGTTACTGTCTCAGGTACCAAAATTGATAGGCACGCAAGAAAGGTATGCCGATTGAGGGATGGTTTCTTTTTGTTTAATAAGTTCAGCCCGTTTGCTGAATTATTTATTTTTACTAGAAAACGTGTATAGTTGAATCATTCTCTCTCTACGCTTGTTCTTCATACAATGGACTCTTAGGGAAAATAAATACACCTCAGACTTACGTCAATTTTAATAGATTTAAATAAATATCCAAACATACTTACTATATCTTAAATATTACTTAATATAAGTACATTTTGGTTACATTTTGGCATGGTGCTGACTGATGCGTTTAAATCCTTTAATTTGACTAAAATGGAGGTTACCAGCACCATTCGCTTAACAATAACATTAAACTATAAATGAATAAATACTCAATATTTGGTAACAAATTCATTTTGAATCAGATGATATATATTTTAATTATATTTCTAGCATTAAATATGATGATATATATTTTAATTATATTTCTAGCATTAGTTTCACGCTGGTCTTAGCATGAATGGGCCGGTTCGACCAGAGAAGTACTACTTTGTCATAGACGATCGACGTAATAGTATTGCGTTTCATTCGCTGAGTGAGAGTGCCGGAGTCACAATTGCCCACCTTTGCTTTTCCCTCGCCTCTCTCAATCCTTTCACCTACCCCACTCCCTTCACGGTAGACAACGACTTCGCAGAGTCTCTGGCATTGCTCCTGCAATGCCAGGGACTCTGAGTCGTCCATGAGCGACAGTTACCACTTACCACCTGGTGATACCCATCAGGTGGGCTGATTGCTCGTCTGCCGCTGTCGGCAATAAAAAAAAAATAATGACAATTTTTGTCTTCTGTTTATATTAGTGTGAGTAATAAATCGGTAATTGCCCACATTCCACACATAAAAAAAAATACATCAAATTTGACTGTATTATAACTACTAAGTACTGCATTGCAAAAGTTATAAACTAATATTACTACGATATAAGGCACGTTCGTTGTAATATAAAAATGACTATACTCTTTGTTAGTAAATATAACATTTCCTTAATTAAGTGACACTTATTTTGTTCTTTGGTTTATATAGGGTAACATTAGTACATTATGATTTGTTTGAAGTCTACTTTAAATATACATAATTAATAACTACAAAAATATTTTATTACATTCTGAACTTTTACGCACCATCTGACAAATTGTATTTAATTTTAATAAATTTATTAATTTTATTAATTTACTCTTAAATTCATCTAACGATGAAAGGAAAGATACCAACATACCTAATAATATTATGTATACATCATTTACGTACATATTTCGACATTTACGTATAAAAAAATGTTGAAATGTTTTAAAATTTTCTATAGATATATATATAGTACGGATATTAACTTTAGGGTCTTAATAATTAAGACCCTAAATATCATTATCGTATATTTATATCTTTATTATAATTTTTTTTTATCATTTTTGGGTCAGATCACGACAAATGAGCTTAGCACAAATGTCTTAATATCAAGACATTATCAAGATGCTCGTGCTCTATCTTTAAAATGAATCTAAAAACAAGATAATAAAGGCAGATAATATTGTGACATTTGAAATTGATTACATTAAACTTGTTGACACGAGGGGTACTATAATGACTTTACTTTAATGAATGTCAAAGCAAAAATTTTCAATATCAGTATCATCTTTCCATCTAGGTTGAACCAATTTTGACTTCTGCAAATCTGAGTTGTACAATGCAAAACATTATTTTTTACTCTAGATACACTTTTAATACAATAGAGTTAGGTATCTAAAAATCACATCAATTCTTTAGTTACATGTCCAAAACATATACCGAAACTCCTTAAAATTACCTCTAACAAACATAAAATAGGTACTATAAATAAAATTATCAGATAAAACAATTTTTAATTACAACCTTTTTGAAAATAGCTTTAACTTAGGTAAATTGTTTTTGTGTTTATTTCTGTTTTTTGCCACATTGACAGATGGTGAGCAATTTACGACGCACAATGTGAATTTCTCGCTCTAAAGATGATGATGACTGACCGCCATTTTCTATAACAATGTCAACTATAAGTTACTTATTTCTTTATTTACTTACATGCCAAGAAAACATAGAGATACCATTCAAAAGCTTTAACAAAATCGATAACTAGAATTAGGTATATTATATTTATTAGGTATTTATACCACACTGTTTTTAAATATAATTAATTTTATATTTTATTTTATCATTACAGAATAAAACAAAGTAAATAGACTCGATGAAGTGTAAGTAAATAAAGTGTAACTAGCAGAGCTACATTACTCAGGTAAAATTAACAACACGTTTGGTTAGTTATTTTTGGCATAGTTACAATTAATCTCCTTTTATGGCTCACGCACATTTTTAGCTTAAGCCAATGATATTCTATTTAACAGATATGTTATGAACGCGTAATCGTGAAGACCTGAAAACGTCCTAATTGGGACGTATTGTCTTTAGTCTGCGTTACGCACAGCAACGAGTAGGTACACTATTGATGCAATTTTCAAATTTAAAAATGCCATCTTGTGTGTTCCGTAAGTGCACCAATTATGATACAAAATTAAATAAAACACAAGGAATCTAATACCATATGTAAGTACGCAATACTCTTTGATTTAATAACATATTTCAATTATTTTCCTAATAATTCGAATATTTGGAGGTTAGAAAAAAGAAAGAAATGAAAAATACATTTTTGTGGTGCGTGTGACAAGGACGCGTGCGTCCCGGACATAGAATAAAAATACAGATGCGAAAATCGTAGGCAGAAAAGTCATCGTTCTTCGCAGTTCGGTTTTCCTTTTTTCTAACCTTGTATTGTTTTATAATTTTGTTTTATGTAAAAATGAATATACTTAATTAGAAATAAATAAGTGTGTGTAAAAAATTTGAATATTACCAGATTATCAAAAATCGTATTACCGTAAATAGCAAGGATCTACGACCGTAATAGCTAGGATCTACTACCTTAAATATTTTAAATTAAGGATAAACTAAGATAAGACACTAAGACAGAAATGGTACATTATAACCGTTTCCGATATCTTAGTTTATCGTATTTTAAAATTTGGGTTACAGAATGTAACCCATATTAGGTTCGCTATTTTAGATTTAAATAATATTAATTATATATAATTGCATTGTCAACAGACCATAAGATGTGTAAAAAGTTTCAGTTCAATCGGCCGAAAATTGAGTTGCATGATTCCACCCGTTATAAATATAGTTACGTACAAAAAAGCTTGTAATTATGCCTATCACAGTTTTTATTAAAAATGTTTTAATTTTTCTGTAAATAAATATTTATTTTCTTTCACATGTTTTATTTTTCTACCTTTAGTAGTTGTTATAGGTAGAAACTGCGGTACAAATTTTGTACCTTCTCTCGCGTTATATTTGTTAGTCTATGATACAGCATGCGGTGATTGGTAACTAGAGTAATGTTTGTTCAAATTCATACGCAATTGACAACACTAGCTGTCACTTTTTTTCATATTTGTTTTCTCAAGTCATCCTTTTCTATCATTTTGACATGTAGTGAAATGTGAAATGAATGAAAAAGGTCTATGTGTGCAACGGGTACTGTGCGGAACACTTTTTCCTGTTGTTTTGTGAGTGTATAACATATCTGTTAAATAGAATATCATTGGCTTAAGCTATATAATTATTGATATCATCGATGAACTATGAAGAATCGATCCATTTTGGCTCATTGGTTTGCGGTGGCTGTGTAATTATAGATCTTTTAAGGCCCTCTATGGCCCTTTCCTCCAATATACGCAGGAACCTTTATACTGTGTAGCAGGTGTTGTCTTTACTTTCACTTTCACTATTACTTTACCTGCTTCAGCTATCTGTGCGCGTAGTACGCACTGTAAGCACTATTGTGACCTGAATGGGGCTGGTAACTGGAAATCAAAAACAGATCATTATTATTACGTCTTACTAACTTATTACGTCGTGTGTATGTGTGTGTGTGTGTTCGTGTGTGTGTTTGTTACCACTCAGCGCCTAAATGGCTGAACCGAATTCGATGTAAATTGGTATGTACGAGTAGATAGATTCGGACATAGACTACTTTTTATCCCGAAAATCGGTTTGGTTCCCGAGGGATACCTACCACAAACCATATTTTACGCGCGGGTGAAACCGCGCCGCTGAAAGCTAGTAATTTCATAAAGAAATTGTGTAATTTTTTAATTCATGCAAGCAAAGCTGCTTGGATAGCTAATAAATAAAATAAATTAATAGGTGAATCGATTGGCAGTGAAGAGTTATTTTCTTTGTAAAACGCTCTTGTAGGTTCAATTACTCGTACTTACCGTACGGGATGTGCATGCGGCGGATACAGCGGTCCACAGGCGCTCGGCTCGGCAGCGTAAGGCTGTGACAACTGAGAACATGCCTCGGTTGGCAGAGACTCACGGCGGCGAGTACCACTCGCACCACGTTGACCTGTTTGTTCTGGAGGACTGTGGATACAAATGACAGAAAATTATTCAACAGTCTGCGCTTATCGATACCTACCTACTCTAAAATAAATCTTCATTTCGATCATTCGAGTTCAAATAGTTATGTTATAGAAGCATAATAATTAAAAATCTTTGTCGATAAAATATAACGACGCAGTAAATATTTTAAGAGACAAAAGCAATTTCGAAACTGAAACCAATGTTAAATTTTTTTATGAATTAATATCTATTGTTGTGATCTTAGTAAAGTCCAAGATGATAAACTAATACAATTTCTATACATAAAATGAACTAAAGATCTCAGATTTCAGTTTGCTCTAGGAGATAACACTGAAAATTAATATCACGTTATATCAAATAAAAAAATAATAATCGTCCAGCCCGCCCAGTAGGCGGAGTCATATTACGGTCTTCGCGTTAATTCTTATTTTGACAGCGCACGACAAATGGCATTCATACGGTCGCGCGTTATTAATCAATCGTACCGGGAAGTAAGGGACAAAAAATAGTTTATGATAGTTTTTGTTCCTCTCTAACACTGTTTGTGCATGTGACGATTAGTTTTAAGCAGAACTTGGTATTAATTAATCACTTTCATTTGTATACTATTAATATGTTTAAGTGACAAAACTTATCACAGTTTTGTATTTATGTTTGTTTAGTAGACATGTTTTCGATGTAATTAATGATAATCACGACAATCTTTGTTTAAATAATTTGCAAATCACATTACCACATTTTTTGTATTTATTTCTTTATAAGTTTTTAGTAAAAACTTTGTATTCACTACCTAAAATAAAGCAAACTGAAACCTATAGTAAACTCTAAGTAAACCTACTTAAGTTTTGTTATCTCTCTTTCTCTAATCGGTCTTTCATGTCTGAGAATTGTGGTCAGCATAGGGATAACATCTGGAGCGGATGATTTGCTTCCACCAGTTGCGATCCAGCGCGTCTCTCACGATCGCGTCGAATTTGGAGGACGATGAGTCGTCCGGTCAGTCCATCTGGTTGGTAAACGACCACGCGATCGATTGCTTTCGGTGTTTCAAACGACAATCAGTTTTTCCAGACATTCTTCGCCTCTGCGTACTGTGTGGCCAAAATACGAAAGAATGCGTTATTGGCATATGGTCGATAAGCGGGTTTTTATTCTGAACTGAGTCAAAATAGACATGTTAGTGCGCTTTGAGGTCCAAGGTATTTGGAGTAACCGCCTCCAGCACCATATCTCGAATGCATCGATCCTTTATCGTTCTAGAGCTAAGATAGGTTTAGGTTTACTTAACAAGAGATTGTGTTACAATTTATGCATGCATATAAAACTAGTGTTGTTTTAATGAGAATTTAAAAAGATTGTTCACGTTTCTACTACATATAGGCAGATATGGAATACCAAGGCTCGTTACCAACCTGATATTGGTTTTAATGCCAACCCCTCTCTTCTTCCAAATGTTGTTTAAACGGATCTTAGCATCTCTAGCTGTCTCGATACGCCTTTTTATCTCAGGGACACAGCTGTAATGGTTGCAGATTTGGAAGTCAAGGTAAATGTAGCGGTCGACGATGTTAATACCAGGAAAATTGCAGATGACATTTGCTAGTATTCCGGCTCGAACCATTTCCTTAGTTTTCGCTCTGTACATTGCGAGACCAATGTTGCCACTTTCAACTTCGAGTCTTTAGAACAACTCACTCATATCTTTCATAAATATTGCCAGGTGAACGATAACGTTTGCATATGCCAACGATATCGGAGATTTGATAATTTCTTTTTACCTATAAGAAAACTTTTCGCCCAATTTTCGATAGTCTGCTGATATATATGTATGTTTGTTGTAAAGTGTACGGGACGACAGTATGTGACCCTGTCTCACACCTTTTTTCATCTGGAACATATTGGAACATTCTGTATCTATCCCAATGAAAGATTGATTTTCCGTGTATACGCTCTGGATTAGAGCAACAAGATGTTTAGGAACTCCCATTTCCAGTAACACACTCCAGAGTCGATCCCATTGTACGCAGCCGAAGGCTTTTGTATAGTCTATAAAGTAAAGGATTACGAGTTTATTGAATTTCCTGCTTACCTCAATGATTTGAAGGACGTTTAGTATTTGTTTGCCCTTAACAAAACCTGCCTGCTCTTCGGGTATCTGTCGGCTTAAAAAGTAGTTTAGACATCGGTTGATGACATGGAGGAAGATTTTACTAGCATGTGATATTAGCGCTATAGTTCTGTAATTTTCACAATCTTTGGAAGAGCCTTTTTTTGTAAAGGTATGAACGCCGATTCTGTCCAGTCTTTCGGCCATTTCCAGGTGATAGCTTTCGTGGCTTTTGGAACAAGGTTTTAGTATTTCAGATGTAATACTATCTTTGTCTGGTGACTTTTTGCACATAAGAGCCTTGATAGCGTGCTCTATTTCCAACGATAAGATGTCAGGTTCTTCTGTTAACTTCTGTTCGTAGAGTCACTCGTGTCGTACAGCTCTGCGCAGTAAGTTTTCCAGCGCTCTAACACGTTAGCCACATTTGTTAGTAGACGTCCGCTTTTATCTTTAATGACACAAGTCTTAGGTTTACGCGTTCCAGTCAATTCCTTAACCTTCTGATAGAGATATCTGGACTCGTTCTTTAGGAAGTTCTGTTCGAGTTCCAGACAAATTCCATTAATGTAGCTTTCATAATCTTTCCGTCAACGTAGTTGGACTTGGCGGCTGAGTTCTGAGTATCGCTGCAATTCTTCAGGTAAACATAAACCTTGTTTTTTTTAGTTCACGTTTCTCCAGAATGATTTGCGCCTTTTCTAGTGTAATGAAGTCCTTCATGACGGGTTTTGCCAGCTTGTTCTCAGTAGCTGTCTTTTCAACCATCCATTTGAATTACTCCCACTTACTATCGCTGTCTATAATGTTAGTCGGAATGTTTATCACTTTCTGCTCAAAATCCTCTTCGCGTGTTTGGAATTACTTTAGGTTTTTCAATCCTTTTTAGCCGCAACTGGATTGTTGCTGCTAGGAGCTGATTCGGTTCGTCACTGAGCTTCTACATCGTGATCTTATCAGTATGTTGTCAATCTGGTTTCTACATCTGTCGCTAGGAGATATCCACGTGTACAGTCTGCGGATATGATGTTTGAAGCAGGTGTTGGAGATGGTAAACGTAAGTAGTTTAGTTTTGATAAAATAAGTTAAAAAGTAGAACATCTTGTAAGGATACCTACCTTACAAATTTCAGATATTGAAACGCTAATTAACAAATAGTTTAGACGTCACTGTTAAACTGTAATAAGCAACAAAGTTTAACTTCAAATTATAATTATGGGTACGAGTAGATACCGATCATAAGTACTTAATCTGTTACCTACCTCTCCAGTTTAATACATATACGATTTATTCACCAGTAATAGATAATAGTAGATATGATAAGATACTTATTATATCTTCTCATTTGTTGCATTACTGTTAGAATGTTGTAATAATATCTTTGTAAATAAATATATATCTATTAATAGGTACTTACTAAAATATTGAACATATCAAAACAGGATTGGCGAATATTCCCACAATAGAAATAAACAGACTTCCTCTATTGGCTCTCTCGCAATAATTTATTCATTAAATACTATATAAAACGTTCATGGCTCGTGAGAGAGTGATGGATGAGATTTATTCACATGGTGAGAGCCAATGCAGTGGCCGCAATGGTTGTAATAATATTGTAAACAAAACTGTGCGAGCAGACTGTTTACTGCGCAGTGCGTACTGTGAAGAATAATGGTGCTTTGATTTTATAGGATTTTTTATGGCCATTTGTTTTTTGTTTTGTAAACTGTGGTTCAAACGCTATAAATATTAAATTATGTTGAAGGTTTGTATTAATGTTTGTTATATTATTATTGACAATCGTTTAACTTATATAAAATTCTTGGGTTTAGTTGTCTAGGCAACACCGTAAGTAAGGCTTTCAATCAACAAATCGATGAGTTATTGGAAAGTGACGAATACGTTATCCGAGCTAGAGACATTGGAGTCAGGGTTTATTCGAAACATACTCCACAAAATCGCTTAGGCTGTAGTACTCTTATTTTACTCTAATACAAAAATATGTAAATACGCCATATAATTTTACAGATAATGTTTTCTTTTGAGATTTAAATAAACGGTGGGTACGGTGACTCATCTCGAGCGCTTTTCCTACTACCTGTACTATTTTATATAAAATGCATTTTTAACGTACGTAGCGAGCGGTTCGACACCTGTAAAAGTGAATGTTTATAAAATTATAAATCTCTGTGAACACGCCGAACACGCCCGCTTCGCAAGATGAAACTAAACAGATGCAGCTTAAGGTATAAACTCTCTATTTACTTACTGCCAATACCTAACTACTTATTTGAGTGCGAGTGATTTTTTTTAGAGTTTTACGTTAAATGTATGTAAGGCACAAGGATATTAAGGACCTACTGACAGAAAATTTGCACATAACATTTTAACAAACCTAAACCTTGGAGAACACTTAAAAAATTAACAATGTTAGTATTTCAGTGAAAATAAAACAGTGCAAGGCTTCTTGTAAGCTACTGTAATATGAAAAAAATACAATAGAACTAAATAATGTAAATAAGACGTGAAACTATAAAATAAAAATCAAAACTAAATCGAAACCAAATGGCGCAGGTAAGCAAGTAATTAACACTTAAATATTTCCAGATTTCACTTCAAATTAATTTACTGGAAACACTAAAACTATAAATTTTGAGGTTATATTTTTTTATTTTAGCGGGAACGGGAAACGAGCCGTGTCCGCCATAACTGTCGCGCGTAACTCTTTACTCTATGGGCACGTCGTAAAAGTAAATTGTCACCGGCTGTTGAAATGAGTCCGTGCAACATGAAAACTTTGTAAATACTTAAATTGATTCATAGCCCTTTGGCGAGGGGTGACTCTGAAATGTGGGTGTATTTACTCGATCGTTAATGTCTAATTATTCTGTTAGAAAAATACAAGAAGAGTTTACAGATATGATTCAAATAACAGAACACTGACATCAGAGCTCCATGTTTCTCATGCTGTAAAGTAAAACATGTTTTTTCAATTACTTACCAATCATCGGGGTCGCAGTCTCTGAAGCCTTTGGCAAAGGGATTACTTGCGATTTTTAGTTGTGTTATCTGCAACAGTATCAATAGTCCTTACAATCTGCTCGATAACGTATAGTGCAGTCTTAAATTAACGAATTTGTTGTACAATACTAATTAACCCTTTCATGGACACTACTGTAGACACAATAGATGGTAAATATTTATTGTTATCACGGCCATATACGTTTACTGTCCCGGAAGGTGTTAAACAATGCAATATATTTTAGAAAAATAAAAATATAACCGAATGAATTCTCTCGTGTCTTTTGATAAAACAATCGAGAGTGTTCACAAAACATCAAAAGAATATTTATCATCATCTTATCATTATTCACGACATCATAAACCGATAAATCTTTCCAAAACCGATTAATCTTCACATTGCTACTAACCCGATGATTCTGATAGGCAGTGACAGCTGTGAAGCCAGTTTCCGGGAACACGAAGGTGCGATATGGTACCGTACCAGGAGCTGTGCTCTGACCCTCGCCCGGCAGGTATACCACATGCAGGCGAGGTTGGTAGCGATGCATCGAGTTCAAGATTATCTGTGCAAAGAAACATGGTGTTTTCAATACGCGTTATAAGAAACTGACCGCTAAATAGCTGATATTAAAACATGTTAGTTTCGATTCGTGTGGTTTAGATTATAGAACCATCTCTTCTCTTTTCAAAGATAAGTAAGAAGCGACTAAGTTAGTACCAGTTTATTGGCAGCAATAACCTGCGTCTTAGATAAATATCACCTTATTGCAGTCACCAAATCTGTCTGCCAAGTATGGTGACTATAAGAAACTACATACTTTCTTCAAAAAGCTTTTGTTTACAGTAAACTAATAAGATCTTCAGGCGAATAGATATTTGTTTTAATATCAAAACTGAAAGCAATTATAATTATCGATCAAACACAAAGATGCAAATATTAGACCACCAAAAGCAAAAAATTATACCGTATTTCTGAAGTATTGAAATTTGAGTAGTTACTTACGTGTCCATTGTCATCAAGCTGATTATTGGTCAGCTTCAGTTTGTCGAATGAAACGAGCTGACGCATCCAGTTAGACCCGGGTGCTGGCGAGTCTGGATGGACGTGTATACGCGGAGGAGACACCGGGTCCGCTTTACCCGCGACTACCCAGCTTGAACTACGTGAGAAAATAACAGATATTTTGATTAATTCAGAGATTTTTAGAAAACAATCATTAATTCACAATGTATACGATACTTCTACTGGACCACAATCATTATCAGATTATATTATCAAGAGAAGTAAGAAAAAATACTAAAGTAATGAAATTGTATAACAAAGAACCTTTTTGTCTATCGTAACGATCGTAACCTATCGTAGGACTACATATATGATGTTAGTGTACATGTGCCGATTACGGTAAACATATTGGCAAAAAATATAAATCATTTACATTATAGAAGACAGTAATAGAAGGATAGGAGAAATACAACTATTTTATAGTAATTTCAATCAAAAAACGCAATATTATAAACAATAATTACATTACCTGTGAAAAGCATAACGATATCGCTTATCGTCAAGAGGCACGAAGTCCACAAGCAGTAGATAGTCTGCATTGGGCAGTAGTCCCGCAAGACGGGCCTGAAGCGCGGGAAACATCCGACGGCCGGCCTTGGTCACGATCATCTCCGTGCCTAACTCGTGGAAACTGCGCCATAATGCCGCCAGCTCTAATGTGGCAGTGCATCTTGATACTGCTGGGTGGAGTATCACGTTCTGGTTTGTTGTCTAATGATAAAAAGATAGTTGTAAAGAATTGAATACCTTAAAAGTATCATTTATTTTATTATACTACGTAATAGATGCAGGTGAGTCTTTTTTGGGAAGTATGTAGAAGAAAAACTAAGTTGACTGATTTGTATAATATAAATAAAGTACTTTTGGCATCTCTATCGCCTATATTAGATATACTCTAAAAAGTTACAGAATTTGCAGCGCTGGTGTTCTCTCAAGATACTTAGATGGCAATTTCCTTCAATATAATTTAAGAACGGCAAATAAACATAGGTATCTATACACTGTCGCGTAGTAGTAGCTTACTTAATACTTAAAGCTAATCAAATAATATGATTATGACCTCAAAAAATAATTTCAGAACTCGGTGTTGTTGCATACCTACTAGAGAAATGAAGTCTATTCGTCATTTTAGTAGTTTCTAAATATTATTTTACAATATACGGATACGTGCATAAGTACAACTGGAATCAAACCTGAACTCGGGGCGGCGGCTGCGGCGGAGGTGCTGTATGAACTCCAGGATCTCGACACGTGCTCTCGCTTAGAGCCTGCAGTGGTGAATATGTACTGCGTGCACATACTGTATTCTACATAAATATAAAAATAAATGTAGAATATAATAGAATTAATATAAGTTAAGTATATAAATTTAAAAATATAAATTTGGTCGATCTGGACTAAGGTATGATAATAACATATTTTCTAAATAAGCTTTAGAATATATTTCTGTTCAGAAGGCCTAGACAAGCGGCTTAAATGCTAATAGAATTATTATACATAGTGTATATGACGGTATGATATTGAATGCAATTACGTATAGTATGTAACATTATAAAGCAAGCCAAAAAAATCAACTAAATATCTTCAATAGTTTAGACACAGGACTTTTTTAATTTCTTTAATTCTAAACACTGTAAGTACGTCAAACGGTCACTGACTTAAGTCATAATCCACGTCGATGGATAAAATGTTGTCGCTCATTACAGTTCAGTCAACTTGTCATAATAAATGGTGATACTAGATACTAAAATATTGAAATGAAATGAAATGAAATGAAATGAAATGAAATATATGTTTATTCATTTAAGTTAATTAAATTAACACTTATGAACGTCAAAGTTTACAAAATGTCAGTAAATTAACCTACAGCCAGTTCGCTGACGAAGTAGAGCCATGAGAAGAACTGGCAAGAAACTCAGGCCACTCTTTTTAATCGCCAGGTTATTACAATTTTTGTAAGTTACAGTTTCAAGTAGCATGCAAAGTGACGCAGGCAATACACTTAACTCTATAGATACTTAATTACTTACAGCTTTCTATGTTGTAAAGAAAATTAAAAAGTAAAATGTGTGCTTTACAGGTTGCCTCAATTTGCATATTGCTACAAAAGGTAAAGGCAACATGTGAACTGTGATAAATGTTTCTATGTAGATATTATATAAACTGTTAATTTTTGGTATAAGTATAAAGTAAGATGAACTTAATTTACCACAGGAGTTCACAATGTACCTCTTTTTCACAAATCACAATGTAAAAAAAAATTTTACAATACTAAGTATACAATTTTAACAAAACAATACAAAATTATTTATTATGTTAGAAAAAATAAATTTTTGTTTTTCGTCAAATCATGTTTGTGGTTAATTTGAAATCATTATACGAACTAGTAACAGCTGCCTTTTCATTTAATATCAAACCGTCGTATACATTCTGTATATTATTAGAGCTATTCTCATTGATCAATCTTTCTATTCTATTCTATTAGCATTAATGCCACTTGTCTAAGCCCTCAGGTGTCAATTATAAAAAAAAAAGTTTTAAATAGTAATACTGACATCTCTTATCGGATGATGCAATGGCGGCAGAACTGGTAATTGCTCGTGATCGCGGCCAAGTCGCTCCACCAGCGACTGAGAAAGTGCAAAACCACCACGAGGACACTGGCTCGATGATACGATACCTGCGTACAAAACATACAGCTTATTTTACAAACAAATTTATAATTTGCCAACTATTCCCACAAGATATGAGTAAAATATGAGTAAGTTAAAACACATATGTCTAAATACTCAAACACCAGTTATCTTAAAGTAATTTTATATGTTACTCAAGTTCATATTAAAGTGACAATGTAGCACTTAAAATTTGATGACGATTCAGTACCGATTTGGGTATAATTTTCGTAGCTATTGATACATAAATAATGACTGCAGTTACCTTTCTCTTAATCTAACTATCTGTAATTATTTGTTAAACTATAAGTATTAAATCCGTAAAATAGGTTTTAAACATTAATTTGATAGATACACTTTGTGACATCCGATATTATTTAGATGATTGTAAATACTTCCAACAACTTGTTGAACAAGACTTGCAATAAGAATCCAACCAGTTTATATTTACATCATCACCATATCAGCTAAAAAACGTCCACTGATGGACATAGGTTTCCCCCAATTTTTGCCACCGTGGCCGGTCGCTCACCGCCCTCATCCATCGGTTGTCCGCCACCCTTATAAAGGTCATCGTCCACCATGTGATAGGTCTGCCCACGATGCGTCTGCCGGTTATATTTACGCATTGTTTTTATTTACAGTAAATAATTATTATTTTAAAATAATAATCGCAGCTTGAATTGAAGAATCGTGGAATAATTCCACGATTCTTCAATAATTTTTTTAGCTTTTCTGTTGTTGATATCTGTATTTTATTAAAAACTAGCTAAGCCCCACGGCTTCACGGCTCAGGAAACAGAATGATTTTCGGGATAAAACGTAGCCTATGTCTGTCTCCGGCACCGAACTATTTACATACCCATTTTAATCAAAATCAGTTCAGCCGTTTAGGCGCTGAATGGTAACAAACACACAAATTTTCGCATTTATAATTTTAATAGGATTTTATTTTTTTTATTTTTTTCTATTAGCCAACCAAAGTGACTCCACCCCGCCTGATGGTAACCAGTCAGTGGAATCCAGAAGTAGTGGCCACCATACCAAAAGTCATAGTCTTAAACTGCTGGTATGGTGGCTTACACTATGGCGGCTGGGAATGGGGTTAGGGGAAGAGAATGAGGGAGGTAAGGAAAGGGGAAAGGGGGGAAATTGGACCTCCGGCGCTCAACATAAATATAATAATTAAAATACTTTTCTCTGCTTCATTAGTAGCGATAAGACTCCTAACGATGCGATGATACGTCTATAAAAAACGTAAAAAGTAAATGAAGTACTACAGTAAGAGGGTTTCTATCTATGATAGGTAAAGGACGATTCTTCTATATACTTTCAGGAGCATACATTTTCAGACCTTGATTATTATAAAATAACTCTAACCTCTGCACAACACGCTATGCCACTACCTATCTCACTATAACCACAAACACTTTTGTACAAATAAAACACTGACAAAAAATAACAAACAGTCTCATAAAAATCGTAAAGCGTCCACCCAGCGGCGGACATCTCACTCAACTAATTGGTGTAATGGCTGGAAAACTCAAAACGTACAAAATGGCCGCAATAATTTCATCGCACGATGTCAAGACTGGGATTATAAATAAGACAAGTGATGAAAACTATACTTGCGTAGAAACGACAATGATCTAAGTTTTATTTTAGTGAGCAATGACCGTTTTATTTTAGTTGTATTCTATTAATATATTTTGTATCCCTATTTGGAATGTAGATTTAGTTTTATAATCCAACTTTGTAGTAATGACAAATTCATTTGCGACTGTTTGCCGACGAACAATTTTTTCTCAAGACTATTGCCGACGGAAGAGAAATTGTAGCTCTACTACATAGTTATAGTTCGTTTATAGTTTCGCTGATATTGCAATTGTGTATGAATAATGAACAGCACCCCTGATGTTTACTGTAAAAACTAAATTATGACTGTCGGTATTACATTAGAAATGTCATATACCATCAAGCTGTGTTTTCCGTTGCTATGGGATCCTTTCCCTTTCCTTCAAATCAATACACTAGCACTGCTTTAGTACTTGTTCTGTGACTAGCACCGTCTATTTACATACGGACTGTGCTAGTGTGTTGAATATGATCCTACTTTCACGCTAGCTGTCAAAAAGGATCCCCCAACTATGATCATTGAGAATATGAATCACATGTAGTTATTATACCGTCATACGTTCTTCATATAAAAATGAGTCACATATCTATGATCATATTTCTATGATAACCTAATAGCGGCCTTGTAATATATTACGCTGTCACATGTGAAACAAAGGTAGGTTCACTTCTAGAAAAACTACTGATATCTACTACCGAAGTCAAAGAAAATATTTATTGATAAATAGAGCGTTCAAATACAGTTTTTATGAGAATGTATGCAGAAATACAGTAGGTAGCTTCTCAAACTTTACGGTGATTTGCGATATTCGACACCATTGCATAATTTTAACATATTGGCTGCATGTCATGCAGCCAATATGTTAAAATTATAAAAGCAATACTTCAACATTTCTTTCAGAATAGTCTCAATTAAGTTAATTTCAGCATCTATTTAATATCAAAGGCATCGCGCCGTTATAATCACAAGAGAAATGAAAAGCTGTTAAATATAAAGACAGAGAAAGAAAAGCAAATTTTGTTACATGGCAACAGAACACAAATTAACATTTGAATCATCTTTCAACGTTGCCGGTCCATGTAGTCGGAAACAATAAATTTTTTCACCAACATCTTGAATACCGCATAATTGTCATATTATGAGTTATTTGTGTTCTGCCATAACCGCTAATGTGGCATTTGTGAGTAAATCAACAAGATATGTTGCACTCAAAAATGTGCGTAATTCTTTGGTAAGTAACTTAACTTTATTTTTACTCTTTACTAAGCTTTACTTATTTAAAAAGAATGCACAATTATGAGTTAATATAATGTCCTATTCGAGATAAAGATAAAAGATAAAGATAAAGATAAAGATGATTTTATTTGTCTGAACATGAGTATGCACACATAGTATACAGGTTGTAGAAATATAGTTGATTAACAGTCATGTTTTGCCTTTTTTGGCGTACAAATATTATGTGCCATATTAAATGTCAAAGAATGTAATGTAATTGAATATAACAAAAAAGTTATTAAATAAGAAGAAGAAGAGAAGTGAGATTTAATTTATTTTTATACTTAGGTACAATTTCAATTTATTTTCCTGAAATTCTTGTAAAAAATGTGTCCTCACACGATGTACGAGTAAATTGCAAATCCTGTAATTACTAATTTGCGGGCAAGTTTTGGAATTATAACAATGGATGATATGTGAGAAGATATGGTAGACTCAGAAAGCGCTGGCAGGATGACCTAGATGTCTTCAAAAAGAGCCGTATAAGGTAGTTAGTAAATAGAACAGGTTTGGAAAACTGTAGGGAAGACCTTTACTCAATGTCAGCAGTAGGACAGTCCCGGATTAAAAAAAGTAGATAGATAATATGGTGAATGATAGGATATACGATCTAGGCAAGTTACAGTTCGTGTCTACAGTTTATTTTTCTTAGTCTATTTTCGTAGTTTAAGCTTTAGTAGCGTCTGCGATAAACGCCCGGTATTGCTCATTTGAAACCTAGTGCTTAAACGTGGTCGTGCTTTATCTATTAAAAGCAGGCTATACATACTATACAAGAGGCTAACATAAGATCTTTCAAATGCGATGTGAAATAGTATATCTAGCCAACATTTTTTGTAAATGAAAAAGAAATTCTTTTACTTCTCTCTACTTACATGTTGTCAAAAATACTAGTTTAAAATTAGGCATAAAAAACATTTTTCTTACCTAATGTAGTTACATGCATAATAAGAGTTAGCAATTTTATGATTACTAATTTGCTGTGATATTTCTTTTTTTTATACCTCATGTTTAAATGCATTAAAACATATTATATGATACACTCAACGATAGTTAATTCATTGAAGTGGTATTATTAGAATAGTGCTGCAATCGATGTGGGTCAGTAGGAACGTAGGACAATAAATATTGACGGTATGGACAGTCACGATGATAGTCGCCAAGATGAAGCATACAGAACAAATGCGTTACACTTACCATCGCCTCTACCATTTCTATCTCAAACAATAATACATAAATTAATAATAAATGCTAAAATGCAGTTTAAACAATTATTTTTTGAGGTCTAAAATAAAAAAAAATATAGTAAAATTTTTACAAGGTACAGCGATAGGATCTTGCGAGGCCTGAGACAATAAATAAGTATTATTGTTTTTTATTCTTCTTTCCTTATGTGTGTGCTTCACTTGTGTGTAAAAAATAAACTGTTTTCTTTCTTTTCATGGATACTTAAGACACAAAGTGATATTATATTCTTATATTGTCCATGCCTGACTTACCACAAGTAAAATTAAATTTTGACAGGTATTCGATAGTGATGCTCATTGGAAGTAATTAAGATGATATTATAGAATCAATTACATCGGTTTTAATGCTATATATAGGGGACAATAAAAGACGAGCACTGGCCGCTTCCTCAGCAATAAATCCGCATTGATTGAGTGCTATAAATCTAAGTGCGCGTGCGCTGCAGCGCCGCACCGTCGCGCTTCACTCCGGTTTCACATCATAGGGCTGCCACTTCACTGAAGACTACTTAAATTCGCTTTAAAATAAAGTAAACTGATAGCTTAGGTACTTCGTACGTTTATTTTATTATCAAGTAAAAATTTAAAACAGATCTGTCCTCATGAAACAAACGATTTACATTTATATATTTTAGTTACTATATTAGCGAGAAAAGCGCTGTATATACAGTAGCGGTGATGGTGTCTTAGACTGCAAGTACAGCGTTTCCTAGATTTACTATTATGGCAGTAGCAGATAATTTGTACATAGTGGTGCCTGCTACTATGTACAATATATGGCAAAGTCATCTATGGTAGAGTTGGTTTTAAGATCAATTGCCTGCGGTTACAACTTACAATCAAATAGGCCTCTTTTCTCCAACCGCCGCGCCATTGGCAATAAATAATACTGATTGTCTCACTGAGATATTATAATATTACTCATTTCCTATATGAAGAACATTATAAATTGATATACACAACATTGACTTTCTTACTATGTCCTATAGACACATACGGTACTCTCAAGCTTCAAATACATTAAAACATAATCACTCATTCTTTTTGTTTCTTTACACAAAAATAACCTATTCTGCCGAGATTTGCAGGAGACAGATCAGCTTTCAACATTGTTCCTAGAAACGAGTATTGCGTTTCATCACTGTTATCTTTTTCTTTGTCTTCGAAGATATCATACGTTTTATAGGCCACACAATGTACCAACATATAATCACTAATATTGCAAAAGATATCTAAGCCATGATTGGCATTAACGGGGAAGTATGAAATCGTTTAAAATTATTTTTTTGCATAAAATTAATTGCTCTTCCTACTCAGCCAGTTAGCAGTCGGTGGTTTTGTAGATAGTGCGTATTTTTCAGTAAATTAATATTTCTTTAAGCTAAAATAATAACACTTTTGTTCTATATTGTACAGAGGTAGTTTGTAAATATTAATAGATATAAAACTTTGAAACCCGTGAAAATGCAACTTAAAAAATCAATAATTAAGTACGTATCTTTAATGTGTTCGGTATCCTGAAAATAAATAGTGTTGAAAACAAGTAGTTATTTATAGTGAGTAACTGATGAATATAGATTTCAAATTATAGAAATTTATTTTATTTGTAATTGAACAACCCTAACAGATCCAAACACGTGTGTTGGTGCGCCCGCGCAGCGGGACATACGGTTGATTTACGCGCCCCAAGTCTGCTACAAATTGCCGCTCATACCGCAAACAAATGCATTATTATCACATACCGATATGAACCTATTTGTAGTATGACATAAACTTAGTGTCTAATAATAAAAATGTATATCAGCCAATTTTCTAATAATTTAAATAGTAGATACATGACTAAATTGAGCAATCGCCTTAAAAAATATTTTTTAATGTCAGAGTTTTATGATAAACATATTATAATTTCTCTCCCAAATTGCAATAATCTGCACTGGTGAAATAACATCACCAGTAACTATATCATTTAATCGGTAGGCAAGACCTTTTTTTAAGTAATTAGGCTGAGGTTCATGAGCATACTACATTATTACACCTACTATTATCAATAGCCACTACTAACAGAAAACGAACCCAATATTCCAGGCATAATTCTAAAGGACTGAAGAAGAAATCAATCAACATGTTTGCAATAATAAAACAGAAACAAAGCCAAACAAATAACACAATATAATTATTTAGATATCGATGCTTTTGATATTACAAATTTCATTCTCACAGGATTCACGGCAATTGTACAAATACGAAAATTTCGAACTTTGAAGAAGCTATAAACAAATAACTGGTACATTGTTTATCGTACTTACAAAGGAAAATCAAAGAATAACGATATACTGAATCATTGCGCACTTGCGGTGAAATCCGCTTTGCTTACAAATAGACAATGTTGGAAGGAAGTAGTAACGAATTAGCTACGGAGAGAGAGCACTTTGATCAGACTGGTGTCAACATTTCTTGCGAACCTCATTAACAAGCCGATCGACGGACGTCACTCGCTCGAATTCTTTTGTATGCATGCAATCATGCATCGCTGGCTGATGCTAAAATATGTGAAGGTACAGCAGACAGTCTCAGTAATCGAGAAGGTATGTGAACTGTAACTTATCTTTGGTAATTTTATAATACAACAATTGTACGCAACTACTTCGCTATAATGAATAATATTATTTACCAAAAAAAATTTAGAAACATAGCAGAAAGGAAAAAGAACGCAAATGAAAATGAAATGAAATAGATTATAGTCTTTAATAATATCGACAGGAATATCTAAATCAAAAGTCCTTAATCTATACTATTATATAAAGCGGAAGAGTTTGTTTGTTTGATTGTTTGAACGCGCTAATCTCTGCAACTACGATTCAGAATAAAAAAAATCTTTTTGCGTGATTAGAAGAAGAAGAAAAGAAGAAGAGAAAAATATTAACCACAAGCTTTCTGCGGTGCGGTTTCACCCGCGTCTTTGCTTACTGCTCTGCTCCCGTCGTCAGTAGCGTGATGTTACATAGCCTATAATCTTCCTCGAGAACTAGGCTAAAATGGCTTTAATAATTCCATAACACTTCCAAGTATCTCTTTTAAAGAATCTTGATCTATTCTAAACTTCAGTAATAGCTGATCGGCGTTTGAGTCCAATCCTGACGACAAGTTGAAAACAGCAGTATCAAAAAACTCAACTAAAAGATGCATAATGTTATTTGTTATTCGTAATCTTCGAAATACTTTAATGTTCTATCAGTAAAATACTCGTAAATACGGGTATTACTACAAGGCTTTTTTCAAAATGATACGGATAAATAAGCCCCCCTTAAGTTTGTCGCTAGATAAAATGATGCATGAAATGATGTATGCGCAGTCCTTATTGATGTATATCAATTAATGTTTCAAAATACTGTAATACAACAATGTTTACGCAATGCATCCGACGTTCAAGGAAGGCGTTGTGTAAGCTAGGTGTCGCTGCCTGTTGTGACTGCTGATTGACTAACGCTGCCAACTATCTGACTGCCCGCTATTCTCGGACCTGTGCAAACGTTTGATACTAATGTTTACATTCCATGCATTGTTATATTTTGGTTTGCAATCTGCGAAATGCGGATAGTATTGCAATTTTTATTTTTAACCCATTATGGCTTATCAGTTTTATAAGTTTGAGTTTTCTCTGAGTCTGTATCAGCCCGACAAAGCATTGTTTTATTTAAAAGAATATTTAAATGTCACTTATTCCTTTTAGGTATATTCTTACTGCAGCGTGATAGGCTCTTCTCATACTGGGAAAATAAAAAGGCGATTCAGTGTAGCGTTGAACTATCCAATGCATAAAACCAAGATTCAAAAAAATCTTAGATTAAATAGCGTATGTAAAAAACGGCTGCAAATGTATTGCACATATAAATAATATTCTTAGAATACAAAATATCAGACCTTTCTAATTAGGTACAATAGCTTACGAGCCAACAGTCCACCTAACGGTAAGTAGGACTTAGGTATTTTTTCTTATGAATTGCCGGGAACTCAACGAATCCATTGCCTCTCGACGAGTGCCTTTGCATTATTGACCTTGACTGAGTTACTTTAAATAAAACTGGTACCTATATCTGAAAACAGCATCACTCACAGCTACGTAGTTGTTAGAGATGACGGTCTCTATATTGTCTGTTTTATTTTTTGCAAAGTTCTATGTTATGTGTTTTACAACTTCAGACTTTTATACGTACAGAGAGAATTTAAATATTAAACCAGAATTGAATGAAGATTGTGAATGTGAATTTTTTGATGATTTATTTGGAGATCGCTGGTTACCGAAAAACCTAGTGCTAGAAGAACTTATCAACGAAACTATACCTGAGTTAGATGAAGATTCAGTGGCACCTGGAGCAAATTTTGACGTGGGTTGTCCGACAAATCAGACATTTGTGAAGGTCGCAGAAGGAAACGTACTTTGTGGAACACGAGGTGCATAGAATAGTAAAACCTTTTAAAATTGTTAAAATTTTCAAAATGTATTATAAATTTGTAAAACTGAGTCCGATGCATTGACTACAATATATTTTTGAAAATAGCTTGAAATAAATTAAGAAAGTGAAGTGAATAATTTAAAGAAACCATCGGGTAATTCTCGGCAATTTCCCTGAGACTAATTTGATTTTTTGTTTGTTAAAGAAACATTAAATACCATTATTAACATGATGCCATTATGTAATAGTTTTATTGTAGTTTCCGTTTAGGAGACTGTCCTGTTTAAAGATTCGAAACCGGGCAAGTATGAATGTGATATTTTCAAATACTTATGCCTAAGTGAAAAAATGTCCATTGCAGGGTATAGGCCTTTCCCAAACGGCGCCATTTTGACCAGTCGTCAGCCGCCCCTATACATTGGTTACCCGCTACCCTTATCAGGTCATTAGACACCGTCTACGAGAGATCCGCCCACATTGTGTCTTCTACTGTGTAAGGCTTATATATAAATCCAATGCTATACCGCCTGGAGCACCAAGATAATCAATATTCATTTCATCATCATCATAACCATCCATGTATGAAAAGAGGCAAGAGCCTGCAGTAGGAAGCAACAGATTGGTACTTTGATGTTATGTTCCTTCTTTTTCTTTAAGAAGAGTTTATACAATATTTTTTTTTATATAAATATTATCATAGCAAAGTGACTCCACCCCGCCTGATGGTAAGCAGTCAGTAGAGTTCAGAAGTGGTGGCCACCATACCAAAAGCCACCGTCTTAAGCTGATGGTATGGTGGCCTCCACTACGACGGGAACGGGGTAGGGGAAGGAAATGAGGGAGGTGAGAAAATAGGAATGGAGGAAAATTGGGCCTCCGGTGCTCTCACTCACGAAACGAAGCTTAAGTCGATTTTCTATGAGAGGGTAGTACTTCACCAGTCGATCCGACCCATTTATACTGAAACCAGCGTGGATCTAATACCGTACCTATAGAACGTTATATGTAACATCAAAAATAAAATATAAATTTTGATAAAAATATTTTAAGTTTATCGAGGTCCGATAAATTAAGCGATTAAAATATCTCAATAATAATTATGGCCTAACACGACTTTGACGAAATTTAAAATCAAAGTTGATGAAACTATAGTAGAAGACGATTGCATTGTAATAAAGAAATAAAGACATTAATTACAAAGACTTTCATGATGCCAAATCATTGTCTACGGCCTGTGAGTAGGTACATACAACTTAAAAACCGACAATAATAGACATCACTTTTCAATAGAAACAATAGCACACTATTATATCATATATCACTGCTTCGAGACTTATTTAAAAGAGATGTTACTTAATTAAGAAATTTGTATATTGTAACTCTCGGCTTTTGTCTACTGTAGCGTTTATCACAAATTATGCAATATTATAGATACGTGAAACCTACTAACATTCCTAATATTTTGAAATTAAATCATAAAAAGAACTTAACTGTTTTTTATTATAATGAACACAGATGAGCAGCAACTCCTAATGGTAAATTGTAATCTCAGAAATTCGCCTACAGACAGGCAAGTTTTTTCCTTCATCCCCTTATCAATACAAAGTGGATAACGCCTTCTTTCTGATAGTCTACTAAGTCGTTTAAAGAAATCATAATAATATATCGTTTTTGTAGGATACGAGTAAGAGATAATCCAAATTGATTGAAAATCTTGCTGTATTCTCAATAGCTGTACTAATAAATAAGTACATTTTGTTGTGATTGGTGATTAAATAGTGCCAATTCTATAAGGGTAATGATGCAGTTGCGTTGCGATCTGGCACCCAGCATTATTTAGTGTCATTATGCAATAGAAACAGTGGCCAGTTATAACAGGTGCTGTAAGTTTGTATGATAAAGAAGTGTCATCCAAAACGTTCATTTACAAGACGAACAAGAGACAATTTTATTTTTTATATTAATTACATTTTAGTAGAAGGTGGTTATCCATCATTCTAAGACTTGCTAGTGATAAACTTATTATCGTGCTCGTTATTACTTGTTATTAAAAGTTAATAAGAAACTTATCCCGATCTTTTGCCTCGTCTTCTCCACGGCTTAAAACAAGAGCGTTTAATGTTATTCCCGATGCGTTCGGCTCACGGTCCGTCGATAACACTAATGGTGATTTGTGTTCCAAGCCTCGTTAGCTGTTAACTGATGCCGGGACGCGCCATTACCCAACCTCACACTTTTGGAAAATATTTTATGAACTCGAGTAACATGACTGGGCAGTGATATTAGATTTTTTCTTTATTAGCTCAAGAGTTTGAAATTGTGCCTGTGTAAATGACTCGTTCCCTATATTTAAGAAACCTAACATAGCGAAACTTGGGTGTTATACACTTCTGCCTTCTTCTTCGCGAATGTTCTGTTATGATGTAACAATACAGTAACATACGACAAGGAAGCAGAAAACGAATAAATAAAGTATCAATCACATCAAATGGAAACGCTTCATGGACTTCACTATAACACTCCAAGGAGATCTTTAGCAATAAAGCTTATACTTTACACGCGTATTATATGAAAAACAAACACCCTGTCTCCTCAAACAATCCCCTGTATAATTGATGCGATGCCACAGAATAAAGTTATTGCGGCGGGCGGGAAGTGATGACCTGACCGACACGTAAATCAAACCTTCGTGCTTAACACAATGGTTACCACACAAGAGAAATTGTTCTGCTTACGTAAATTAAACTTTAACTTATAATGGAAAGGGTGGAATTTAACTTCTCCTGCCTCGCTTCTAAATTTAGCAAGATCAATTCTGTAGGTTGAAGAATAATAAACTTTAATTTAATGTCAAAGAGTACGATTTTGGTTATTCTATTGATATAGGAATGTTCTAATTTTAATTGGTTGTTTGGTAAATTAGTAAATCTACTAAATTAATATTGTATAATTAGGTTTTCTATGAAACCTCAACTTGTCATTGCCGATACAGTGCAAATAAATTCAATAAAATTTACACCACAAAAAAAGAAGGTTCTGCAATTTAACAGCTCAAGCATACGATACATAAATTGAATGGACCAGAATCAGGAGAATGGTTTAAAGCAATTAAGAATAATTGAAAATTCAACGGAATACATTGTTAGTTATTTTATACGAGTTTTAGTATATGTACTTTATTTTAATAAGGGAGTGTGTTAAAAGAGTATTAAAATAATACATATTCAACCTATATGTAATGAATGAACCATTGATTATATAAAGAAGAATAAAGTTATTAGTCTGTGAGAAGTCATCAGTTGTTTTATTAATAAAGATGAACCTATGATTAAAATAACACTAGAAATATTTTATTAACGATACTCATTTGTAAAGACAACAAGGTAATTTATTTGGCATTATGTATGTCAGATCAACGTTAGAATACAAAAACTGCTTATAAATTAGTAAGCATCCACATAGAATACTATACGAACAAATTTGTATATATTATTTAGTTTACCCAAAATACCAAATGTCAAAGTAAATGAAGTTACCCAATATGAAAAATTTTAACCAATAAATAACCACCGTTAAGAGTAGCAACCCTATCTTTTTGAAAAAGGAACATCATGCGCGTATGCAACACGTTTCGACATCGGAACTAATTGGGCTAATTTATCCAAAATAACGTCACGGCGTCTCCGATACGGGAGAAACACGAGGCCGATACGACAGTTGAACGATAAACGTGGTGCAGTTCAGAATATGAAATTGTCTTTTTATGGTTAATTAGTTACTATGAAATAGCAAGAACAAAAAATGTGATGCAATATTTATATTAAATTTTATTAATTTATATTAATAATATTTATATAACACCTGTTGATGTGGTAGAATATTATTATATTAATTTTGCTTTTTTAAATTTCGCGTGAAATATGACAAAATCGCTGGACGCGATAGTTGACAGCAAATTCATTTTCAGACAATGTAAACAAACAGTATTTTCAATATTTTTCTATCAAAAACTGCATAACCGATGACACATTGATTTATACACAATATGTTTATTATTTAATTCGTTTTGCAACTATTTTACTAATTTATTTATTTATTTATTAGGATTACCAACAAGAGAAACACATACATAAAAAAGTAACAAAACATAGGAAATGCATGCCTGGTGCTCTCTCAATTATAGGCAACCACATCTAACTTAAAATATTTATACTGCTAAACTATCACAATATAATGAGTAAAAGTAAAAACACAATAATAAGTTGTAATGAATAATAAAATGAAATGAAATTATGACAAAAAAATAGAATAAGTATAAGTAGGTAATTACAAAGGCCAATAAAATGTGAGTAGATAACAAACGTAATAAATACCACTAAGAACGCATATATTCCATAATTTTACACCTGAAATTAGACTGAGTATTACCAAAAATGTCCATATCCAATGATCGGGAAAGATCGTTGTACTGTTTGCACATTCTATTTAAAGGTGAATTAAGGCCCAGATTAGTTTGGTATCTGCTTAAAATGAACAGCTTGTAGGCACATGATTGCGGTAATCTGCTCGGGGCAGCAATTTTTATTTCAGATAATAATTTTGGACAATCTATCTTATTATTACATAATTTATGCAAGAACATAAGATCTAAAAACTTGCGTCTATCGTTAAGGGAAATCAGTTTAAAGTATTTAAGACGAGCATCATACGAAGTTAAATGATATTTTACTTGCAGGATATACGCAAGATGAGAGAGAAATCTTCTTTGTACTCGTTCAATTCTGTTTCGATGAACTTCATAAAAAGGAGACCATACCTGCGAGCAATATTCTAAGATGCTACGAACCAAAGAGTTAAATAAGATAATTTTAGTTTCGGGACTTTAAAAATTATTTGTATTTCGATTTATAAAGCCACACATTTTGAATGCATTAACTATTGTCTTGTCTAAATGCGAATTAAATGTTAATTTACTATCTATGAATATCCCTAAATCTCGTACGCATTCAACTTGTTTGAGTGTGTGGTCATTTATATTATATGATGTCTGCAATGTTTTTTTTTTTCTTACTAAAAGATATGTAGTGACATTTGTCAGTATTTAGAGACATCTTATTGAGTTCACACCACTCAAACACTCTATCAAGATCGTCCTGAATGAGCTTATTATCATCTGAGCTTTTGACAGTTCCTATGATTTTAAGGTCGTCTGCAAATAGATAACCGGTAGTGTGATGAAAACAATCTAAATGGAGTTTATTAATATCAAAAATAGTAACGGACCCAAGTGCGAACCTTGCGGAACGCCTGAAGTAGCAGTAAACTCTGAAGAGCGATAACCATTAACTACGACGTACAATCTGCGGTTAGTGAGGTATGACTTGAACCAGTCTAAAAAGGATCCGCCCACACCGACCTCAGCAAGCTTCAACAAAAGCGTACCATGGTCAACTTTATCAAACGCTTTGCTGAAGTCTGTGTATATGGCATCCACTTGAATGCCCTGATCTACGTATCCAGATATAGCGTTTATAAAAGCTACTAAATTAGTAGTAGTAGACCATTTCCGAATAAATCCGTGTCGTTGATTAGTTAGACACGTTTTAACTAGACTATTAACATGGGGGTATATCAATGACTCAAATATTTTTGGTATAACAGATAAGATGGATATAGGCCTATAGTTCTTTATATTGTTTTTTGGCCCGTCTTTGTGAATAGGAACTATTTTAGCCATTCGCTAATAGTTGGGAAATTGACCCGTGTAAAGAGATTTGTTAAATATGTATGTTAGCGGAGAAGACAGCTGTTTAGCACATTTACTTAAAAATATTGGGGGTAAACCATCTGGACCAGGCCCCTTATTAATATCTAAATCTTGAAGTTTTCTGCGCACTGTAAACTCAGACAGAACCAAGGCATTAAGACTTAATGAATTTAAAGAAATTATAGATATAGATGTTTGCACAGTCTGTATAATACTATTGTTAAATATGGAAGCGAAATTTTTCGCAAATAAATTACATATGTTAATCTCATCAGAAGCTTGTTCATTGTCTAAATGCATATTTGCCGGCATATTGCTTCGACAGTTCCGTTTATGTGATTAATAATTAATTACTAATGATGATTAATAATCAAATCTAGATTATTTAATAAAATAACGAATTATTTTTTGCGGTCGAATAAAGACGTCAAATTGATTAACAGTTTTATTTTTCTGTACTTTTTATTGTCTTTGAAAACCAATGTTGTAATTTATTTGAAGAAATAAGTTTAACCAATACTTATCATAGGTACATAATTTTTTGTATTTTTTTATTTATTTTGGGTTTGCACTCGCAGGTCTGAGTTCTTTTGTTTCATTGTAATATAGTATACATATGAAAATAGTAACATACATACAAATTCCATTTAGTCAATATTTCACAATTTTTCATCAGGCGGGAAAATATTCAAAAATATATCAGTATTCCATTTCAGTCCGTGGGGTCCGTGGTTAAATTGTTGCTTGTAGAGGTAAACTAATTAATTTAAATTACTTTTATATATTAGATTAGGTACCTACATTGTTTGTCATATTAACTTAATGTTTATAAATCAACGGATACAATAAAATACAATAGGTACCATATTTATTTAACATAAATACAAATATTTGGAGTAATAACAAATTAAATAGAATTAATCGATTACGCAAATCGAGTATTAGTAAACGTAAGATTATTTAAAAATGTAAGAAAAAACGAACGAAAAATGACTATTTAACAATGTATTGATATTCATCCTTGTCCCAACTACTAGTAAATTCATGAATATGGCGGATAAACAATCCGCCATTGTCTGAACATTGTACGAAATTGAAGTTGGAATGGACCTTACTATCTAACGGTAAAAATAAACAGATTAAGTTGACACTACTACCTACATAGCTGTATGACGTATTAACATGGCAACTACTATTTATTGATGTTATGAAACAGATTAAAAAAGCTGAAACTTTAGAATTGTATTTAAAATTTATTTTGCTATTTTATGAACTAAAAGTACTTTTTGTGTAAGCTATCTCAATAATATACTTTTAGATTTTTCTCCTAAACAGTAAAATACCTTAACTGCAAACCAACAAAAATATCAGAATATATATATTTTAATTACATTGTGTTGCAGGAATAGCTGTTCAAAAGTTTGTTTTATAATTGAAGAATCTTTAATTAAAATTAAATGATACTATCTATTAGCGTGATAAAACAAACATTGGTTATAGATAGCGATACTTTAAAGCTGAGAGCTGACGGCACTTATAACAAACACGTTTAAAATTAAAATATTTTAATATTACGATAACAAACAAAGGACTCGGGAATGTTTATTTTACTTACGATGCTATATCGCGGTTCATCGAAGACGAGCGGCCGGCGCGTTCGCACCACAGACAACAAAAAATTTTCTCATGAACTATTCCAATGTGATTTTAATCCTATTTCATAACTGGAATCCGGTATTCAAAACAAACAAAAAATTAATAAATTGCACTGTTTATTTTGAAATTGTTCCTAAAACAAATTTTGAAAGAATTATGAATATAAACAGAAAATAGGTAATTGCTTAAAATTTATAGATGGTTCTAATTATTGCACAAATTGTTGTTAGATATGAAACATACGTATGAATGTGGCGTTTCGTCTATACTTTACTTTACAGTAACGAAAACATTATTTTCTATTCTCACAAATTTAGTACAACGTGTAGAGACTAAGCTCCGCATGTGAACGCATAGTGCATTTTGGTATGATCGTATTCTTATTAGAAAATTTAGATTTCAAAAACAAGGCCTAGATTGGATTGTAAGTTACAATAAGAAGTGGATTCCATGATGTGAATGGAAATGCAATGGAGTCCATTGTATTTACATACATATTCGTAACTGAAATCATGTAACCACTTGCAAGAGAAGAATTTATTTTTCTGTAAATCAAACGGAGCAAAATAAGAACGGTCCTGTGTTTTGTGTGTGAACCCCGACATTATTTATTACAGCTTTTTAAGCCCTAGCTGCAGATATATACTACAAAGAATTGCAAATAGCTTTATTTTATTTCAAAACGGTAAATTAATAAAGACCTAAGAGTAGATCTTTACTTATTTAATTACTCTTAACAAGTGATGGTAGTTGCCACTTAAAAACAAAGTAGGAACTCTAATACAAATATTCCAAATTCCACAAACATTATTACCAAAATTGAGATATCGATTAGTATTTAAGCGCCATTGACGTACTGGCCTCGTTTTAGAACCGCATGTGAATTTTAATTCCATTCATATTTCAATCATCTCCTATATTCCGTCATGTTGAGAATATGCCAGCTGCGTCCACCGTCTCCGTCGTATCATGAATTATGCTCCAATTGTTTGTTTTCATTACCGGCTCTCGTAATCCTGTATATTTTTTGTTTCATATTTTTTTGAACACTCCAAATAGATGGTTTGTTTGTAAGCCGTGAGAATTTGAAAGGGCATGTCAACAGCGGATTAGTGATTGATACTTCGTGTAGGTGGTCCGAACGAGTTGGTGTGCCTGTACATCTTTGTTTTGACGATATCGTTGTTTACGTTTTTATTGTAAAGTGGGCTTGTGAATGATTCACATAAATGCTACTGGAATTATATTTATAGCATCTTATTACCTTTATTTTTTGATCTGTTTGATTAGTAATTATATTTATTTGTGTATGAACGTTCAATTCGGTGGTTTTAATGTCCTGACAATTATCAAACTTGGATGGTGTTTAATAATTTTTTATACGTGTTTGCTTAAACTCCATAACATTGATAATTTTTACATGCAAACATTATTAATTAAAACTAGCCGAGTACCTGAGATCTTGTTTTTAAAAATAGTTAGGTACGTAAAATATGAGAAAGCCACAAGATAACTAAGAAAGCAAACCACCTATTATCGTTTTTTGAAAAGAACGACTCTCAAGAACCTGTTATGGCAGGCGGTTATACAAATATAATAATAATGATAATAACATTACACAACTATACAGCACTATCTAAACCCAAATAACCTAAACATAATGTTATAGCTACAATTAATAATAATTACTTGTATACAATAACTAGTCACATATATCTAAAGCACAAACTCGACAATAATATTTATGGATCACAAAAAGTTTGTCCGGCAGTGGGTTAAAATAGGCTATTAGTAACAGTAACACAACGTTTTATTTTATCCGAAGTCAAACACACAACTCCTTGCAAAACAATCGCACTGTGCTGACGAATCAGCCAGGCATATAGACAGAGTTTCAGAAGGCGAAATTATAGAGAATGGGAAACACCAGAGCTTACGCTTACATAGGTAAATTAAAACACCAAATGGATACAAATCGTCCTAAACGATATCGTATCATATTGCTTACTGTTGTTAAAGAATCTTTATCAGGGGGTAGGTATTTATATTTTAAGACAAAATGGTTTAAAAGTTATCTTTTAGATAGGTCTTTTATAGTTTTTAATTTCAATACCTAACTTCTAGGGTTCACAACCAAAGTTCAAAAACAAAGTTCTAGGCGATTAGGATATTTTGACCTAGGACTTTTACTCGTAAATTAAACGAATTATTTCGATCAAACGCCAAAAGTTAGTTTCATTATTTCATTGCATTTTTTTTAAATATACGAAACATCATAAGATCATAAATTTCTGTTTCTAAGCATGCTATTACATTTTAATATCGTTCACATGACATTTTAAATATTTACGTTAAAGTTTCAAATTATGTCTATTTCATTAATTAAAGAGCAAAAGCTGAATACATAATCACTGCCAAAAATGTCAAAAACTATAACCATAAAATGTATACCGTGATCTATGGTAACGTGTAAGTGTATTTTTAGCCAGTAAATTGCACGAGATGATTGTAAAACATCAACTTTACGAGATAAGTGAAGAGGTGAGGGTTGTAAAACAAAATCCACAGATAAGATAAACGCCACATGTAGATGTGGAGTTTGCAATGTGTTAAGTTTTTCCACCCTTGTAAAAGTTGGGCAGTTAAAACAGTCATCATCTTTTATGTCACGCTAAGGACATTATTATAGCTAACCGAAACTGCTCTAGCACCTAATTACATAACACACGATTATTGAAACCTGAATTAAAAATACGCATTTTAAATATGTGAGCTATGAGTATTGCCTACCTATTAAGCTCATTCAAAGCCTCCACAGGTCTTCCCCAAGCATCTCAGCTTGAGGAAGATCTGTAGACGTCTTTTGGCTGAATTTTCAATAATTATTTATTGTTGTGTTTGCAATAATTATACTGCTATAACTGAAATTTACAGAGAAATAGTCTTGAACCTTAAACAAACTACTTATAAAGATCTTTACGTACATTATATTTGCGATTTGTACGGTTTACGATGATTGTGATCTCGACGTACAAGCAAACACATGTGTCACATTCAAGTGGCCTTAGTTGAGCATTTTGAAACATTCGCTAAAAATTCAAAAAGATTTATTGCTCTTGAGAATAACTGTTCTTAATATGCATGGAGTTATATTTGAGTTTTAAAAGCGATTTACTCGAGTTCGTAAGTCTAAACTAGTATTATAAAAAGTAAAAATTTGATTTTTTGTATGTTTGTTTGCAGCGATTGAACTAAAAGTCAACGTAACCGATTTGATAAATTCTTTCACCTTTAGAAATCAATTAATGAAGCGGGTAATATAGGGTATATTTTATTATGTTTAACATATTTTTCAGTCAATTTCAGAATTTCAATATTCTAAGCGCCTTTGTAGATCTGAATGTTGCAGTACGACACTATCGAATGATATTTTCCATAGGTGTTTGTTGTGAGACCGAATGAAACTTTAGATGCCGAAACTAAGCGAGGACGGACGTCTAGTATTAATTATATTTTGTATGAATTTAGAAGTTCGATATTAATAATAACACGTTAGAACTTTCCAGTTCATTTATCATTTTCATTTCTTTTTTGTTAGTTTAATATGTTTAAACAATTTAATACTGGTAACTATTTAATATTCGAACAAAATATTGCAAAAGTCATTCCCATAGCGCCGATAGCCTTATTGAGTTTGATTTTGAAAAAGCTCTGGTTGGATTTTATAGTAATTTTTACTAAATAAATTAGTATCTAACATGTTTAAAGTACCTAATCAATACATTTAAACGTGTTTGAGTTAACCATGTGACATCATTACAACCAGTCATCATAGACTCACCGAAAAGTTAGCAATTAGGCGTTCGAGAATTTAACTCAGTATAAGACCCTAATAATATATCTTTTTGCCTCATCTGCTGCTACCTAAGTAAAGAAAAACGAAAGAAAGAGAGAAGAATAATCAGCGCTTACAGTCCACGGTGCAATTTTACCTTCTACCAATACAAAATTTTGCGGAAAAAAAAGACAATCAATAGCTTTACCGGCTTAATTAGAAAATACTCTGATCAAGAGCTACAATAATACTAAGTAACTCGGTTAAAAATATAAATTGAATATCATAAAATTTGCGGCACAAAATCTGCACGACAACTTTGCAAACAACACTAATATTTTATAAAATTAAATAATCAAATAATAGTAATTAGTAAACTCTAAAATAACAAAACAGCTTGAAATGTAGTGTAGTGGCTGATGTTTTTTCCATGTCCGCCCGGTCGGCTAATTACCACAAAAAATGTCGCCCACCCCAGTCGGGTCATCAATCTACATTGACGTGTTGGCCCTGCTCTACTCTCTACTCTTTATTGTTTTGAAGGTATTCATAATGTTAGATTTTAAATATTTAATTTACAGATTTATTTCAGCAATTTGTTAAATGGTTAGCTGTTGTCACAAAATTAGATAAATAGTGTATACCTCTACTGATTAAGCCTATGAATTCAAAGAATAGTTAACCTTACTTAGCTTTTGTATTATACCTAATAAACAAAGGTGTTATTTTCACTGTATCTAAATAATAATTTTAAATTAAAATACTCGTACATTAGCGACTGGCGCGATACGACGATGGCGACACACAGTAAAAAACTAGAAAACTACTTGACTCTTTGTAAGACATAATTTATCCAGTTTTTTGGAACTAACTAGCGTTTCGTAAGAATTGTAAATAACTGCTCATTATACTTTAATAGTGGGTCAAAGCAAAAGCATGGCCTCTGCCAGGATTACTTTTAAGAGAGTGCATCTGCATTTCATAACGCAACATGTGCATCAGCAACTTATACACACTTCAATTCAAAGACTAACTAAATGAAACATTCTTAATCTTTTCTATGCACCTCCTAGCACCCTGCTGCCGGCGCCCATGGGTCAAAGTGGAGTATTTGGACAGATCTGTGTCCAGGAGCATGTTTTTCAGCTTAATTGATGATGATGCTGATAAATAGTGATTTAGAATAATTGGGTTTTATTTTTCTTTTTAACTGTTTCTTTTACATGTGGCTACAGTTTTATTTATTTTTGAAAACGTATAAAATTAAACAGAGGTAAATACATCACTGAATATTAAAATCGCGCGAATATTTCGTCATTCCTTTTTAATTACTGTTCCTATTCACATATTTAAAGATCAAAGCTCAAACTCAGATATATCTGAACTCTTTTTCACTTCAAATTCAAGAAATATTTTAGTGTACTGAACATAAAGATGAAAGAGCATCTATAAAGTAAAACGATGTGAAAGTATAGCGCTAGAGGCTGGGCGTCACTCATCGGCGCGGGCGTCGCCTGCGCCTGCGCACACACGCCGATGACGGATGGATGAATGAACGCTATCAGAGGCTCGATCACCACGCTAAGAATGTGAGTCACGATTAGCTATAGTGATTGAATTGGTTGACGATCTGCTTGCAGGTATTATTTGAGTGTAGACGCGAGATGGACACTAACTAATCTTTTTATGATGTATGAGATGAGTTACTACTGGTCTTATGATGTTGTAAAGTAATTTTTTTAGTACTCTTCGTTTGAACGAATATTTTTTTTAGCGATGAGTCAAAATGATTTAAGTATGTACTTTTTTTATAAAATACTAGACGTCCGCCCTCGCTTCGCTATTAAAAATTGCGTTTGGTCTTACAACAAATGCGAAAAATATCATTGCCATAGTGTCGTATTGCATCATTCAGATTAACAAAAGCGCTTATCGATATTAAAATTATGAAATTTGACTGAAAATATGTTAGATATAATAAAATATTGCCTAAGTTACTCGTATTATTATTTTGTAGCATTCTAAAGATGAGAGAATTTTTAAAATCGGTTACGTAGATCTGGAGTTCATAATTTTGTAATAAGTACTACTTATTGTCTACGATTATTTATTTTCACGATTGAATTGGTCATTTCATGTTTACGGCACTTATATCAAGCTGCACACAATTTAAGTACTTATTAATTATTTATTATACTTAATATATAGTAAAATAAGATAAAACGAATTGCTGAATTATAACAGCAACAAATGTGACACTGACGTTTAAGGAATTGGATTCGTGCTTCTCGCTTGTTGAAAGACATTCAGCTGCGTATCCAAGATGTCACTGAATTCATGCAAGTCATTACTCAGTCATTAAGCATGCAAAAAATAGATCAACTTTTGTGCCTTCATCTTGGTGGGTCCACTTGAGTGACATTCAACTTTAAAAAAAAACCAACGAAACTCAAAATTTCGTCTAATGCATTAAAAATTCAAAAATAATTTGAAAATTATGTAAGTAATTAGAAATTAATTTTTAATAAGATTAACATTAACCACTCAATTTATAAGCGTTGATTCTTTGTAAATTTGAACTTTGTAATAAAAACTGCAATAAATACCTACTGTAGTCATTAACACTTGCCATTTCACAAAACCCCATTTAGACCACATACAGTTCTAAACAAAGCTTTGAACTTAGAACAAATCGATGATGGAATATCAACACTAGACGTATTCGTTTTGGACACCAATGACGAGGACAAAAAAGGCATGCAGGAACACTAGGGATGGCTGACCGTCGAGCTGGCGCGGCTGCTGCCACTCGCCCCGCCACTCTTGTCCCTCCATCACATTTCTTCACCGACGGCCGATTATTTTTTCAACGCGACACAATAAATCAGTTTTCTGTGCGTTAATCAAGTTATGCGGCGCGCGCGCAGACCGCGGCGCGAGAAGAACGCTTCTGTCGTCGGCGTACGTCGGCAGCGGCGAGACCGCCCTCACCCGCCCACCGCCCAATCGCGAGAGCTTTTATTCTCGCTTCGCTTTATACACTTTATTTATTTTCATGTGAATTATGTACTGCACTGTTTGTTCGTACGATATTACCTGTGTTCCTACTGCTAGGTAGACGAATGTTATCGACGATGTATATTTTGATTTAACTTATAAAGATAATGTACCTACCTATTCATGTCGCCCACTCGTACTCGACTCAAGATACTATCCAGACTTGGTTTGTTGAGTCTAAGTTATAATTTAAAAACATCCAACATTTTATAGTTGCATATTGGCCATATGTTAACACTTTTCACCACAGACATGTTTAAACTATTGCAGCTCTGTGAAAAGTTAAAAGTTCTGAGAATTAATTAGGTACCCTGTAACTAACATTTAAAATTTAGTTCTCAGAGTAAATACTAGTGGCGCTGTTGATTTTTAATATTTACATTTACCTACCTAGTATTTACACTTCAATATTATAATAATATGTATGTATAGTATCCTAAATCATATACATTAAATAATCATACAAAGAGACAACTAGCAAAACCGTATATTGTTTATTCTTATTTTTGTTTATTTAAATTATTTTATATTACACTTTATTAACATTGCACTACATGAGATTACACAACACTATTTTATGAGAGAGGCCTTTGGCCTGCAGTAGGACAGAGATAGTCTGATAATACCTATTATTTTATTAAAAGCAGCTTCAGTTCAATTTATGGCACCGTCTCGTATTGTGATCGTACCGATCATCTTTTAAATTAAGCAGACATGACTGTTCACCAACTCATTATTTTGCACTTTGAACTATTTTGAAGATGCAATTATCCGTATAAGTATTAGTATAGCAGCTATACAAATGTTTAAAAATTTTTTTCCTCTGTTCTATGTTCTGCTCTTGTTAATAGCTTTTTTACTTTACCATTGAAGTAGTAACGAGCTTACTGGTGATGAGGTAAGCCAACTCGGAACTTGTAACCTACAGCATCACTAACGCGTTATCTTACCATCCGTTGAATAACGATAATATCATCAAATTGTACTAATTCCAACAAGAATAAAATAAAAGTCTTAAACGATATAATACATACATAAGGGTTTATTTTTAATACTTACCCCAATGTCTTCATTCCGCCTGATGAACAATAATAATTCAATAGAGTTATATCTAACTTTGAGAGAGAAAATTTTATCTTAAACCAGCGGGTCTCAAACTCTTTTGGTGACGAAACCCTTTTGGAAAGCGAAATACCTACTTGACGGAACTTTAATTGTAGAGTTCCGTTCCGTATAAGTATTGACTTATAACAAAAATTGTACTGTTGTGGCAATGTCCGGCTGCGCCTCGTGATACGCCGCGCCGCGTCAAAACGTTCGACTAGAGAGAGGTATTTTGATCTTTTTTCAAAAGTTTTGCGGAACCCCTACAGGGATATTGCGGAACCCTAAGGTTCAGCGGAACACACTTTGAGTCTGCACAGTACAGCAGTTTCTAAAAGACAGTCACTATCTACTTCTGCTTTCCCTGGTTCCATTTTACTTCAGATCGTCGCAAAATGTTTGGGTCTTCTATTCTATTATATCACCCGTCACCTTTATAATCTCTTTTCATTATTATAATCTTTTTTAAACAAACTATCCATCTTTTCCTTGGCCAATCCCTTCTTCTCCTTTCTACATTTATACCCATGACTTGGCATGATATAGCTCCAGATAGCATTTTTGTAATTTACATATACACCTATTAAAAAACTTATTTTGTATTGGTAGAACTCTGTGATAAACGTGAACTGTAACATATCGATAATCGAAGAGATCGATGATGATTGAAAATGATTCCATAGAGCTCGTAACCTGAGTTGAACGCAACTGTAGTTTTATATGGAACATTAAAAATAAACCATCAAAAAAAAACATCTGGTTCCCACTGCATTGTTTGCTATAGACTATACAACTGGTCATCACTCGGCATATAAGTGAGATCTATTTACACTTACAGTGGGTACCGCGAAGAGAGCTCATTGATCACTCGAGAAATAAACATACTGCAGCCACTGATTTTCAGGTAGGAATGTTACTATAAACAATATTGTGTATTAGTTTATGTAAATACTAGCTGCGCACCACGGCTTCGCGCGCGCCTAATATGTGTTTGTCTACCTCGGGAACCAGACCGATTTTGGGATAAAAAGTAGCATATGTCATCGCACCAGCACCGAATCTATCTACATACCAATTTTCATTGAAATCGGTTTAGCCTTTTAAGCGCTGATTGTTAACAAACACACACAAAAGTTAAAGTTTTGGCATGTTGTAGGTATGTATGGGAGACGTAGTCATGTAGCATAATACTACAATCTCATTAAAAACGGTGGTACACAACATTGCGTGCCTGCGCTGAAATCTTTTGTAGTGTGTGGTGTGATTCAATTAAAGGTGAAATCTCCGACTAAATTTCTCGCCATACCCGTCTCATGGGGTAAAAAGAGTAAAGTAATAAAAACTAGAGTCAAATACGTGACTACTGTCTCGATTGCTACAGGGCTGCGTGGTTGCCAGTCTAGAATACATTACCACTTCATAAATGGCGTAAGAAGTGACTATGGAAATGCAGAAAACAAACAGAAGCGTTACCTACGTGCTGCGTTCAAAAGTCTTCAGGTAGATACAAGTAGACACTTCTCTGCCATACTTTCGTGCTGAGAGCATAACATTATATTAAAATTCTGCTTTACAATAGTAGATTTTTTTGTTTATATTATCACTGCATAACATAATATGCATTTGTCATAAACACCACGTTTGGCAGGCGAAATAGTGACCATTGCGGCTCCCCTTACTAATATTCCGTTAAATGAAGGGTAGTATAGCGTCGCTCGCCTCTGTATTTTCTTAGTCGGTACATAAGGAAAGAGATGCGGTGAATCATTATTTATGTACTACCTATATTTGACCGGTAGACCACTAGGCAATAATGTGGATTAAAATTTTATAAATCTGTCATAACATTAATAGCAAACGATCAGCATAACCGCAAGAAGAAAAATTAATGTTTCCAGAAAGAAGAAGACATATGTTTCAAGAAAAATAAAAAAAATTACGCTCTACAATGAAAGATTTTGCTTATTTTATTGCCACATTCTTTTGATTAATAATAATCACATTATAATTCACTGACAAATGTTATTTTAATCATAAGGTCGACCCCATTAAACATAATATAAATAAAATTGTAGTAGTAAGCAATATATAATTTCTATTTTGACAATTTTCTTTTAATATTATCAAATAAAAATGTACCTAATATTAAAAACAGTGGAAAAACACAGGTAGGTTATAGTCCTGCTGAAATATTTTTGCATAAATCTAAAGTAAACTTGAAATAAAAAGAAATATTGACATACAATTTAATAAAAACAGTTATGATACATCTAGAACACGAACCATTTATAAAACAACCCATGTAACTGTCGAATATTATAAAAATATTTTACGAACCCAATTTATTTTTATTAGCACATTATTTTTTATTCGAAACTATCCTGTCGATTGATATTCGAAGGAAACATAACAACATAATAATTCATATTATTTTACACTATTAACTATCATTATCACTGTTCATATTTTTAGGCAAGAGAAAATGTGGCACGAAATGCATAAGCTTAGCTAGTTGTCTCGCTCTAATATACATTATTTTCAATCTTATTGAGTGAGACGGTGTTATAAAAGGTGGAGTCTGGTGCCGAACAAAGATCATCCCACGCGGGCGCGGAGAAGGTTGAAAAATAAAACAAATGACCAGTTAATAGGTTGTTTAATGTTGCAGTCTATTTGAGTATTGAATGTAAAGAATTAATGTGTGGTGTTACGGTTGGCTATCTGTCAAGATATACTTAGCATTGTTACGATTATTATGTACCTATCTCATCTTTGCTTACTGCTCTGCTACCGTCGCCAGTAGCATGATGTTACGTAGCCTATAACCTTTCTCGACAACTGGGCTATCATACTCAAAAAGAATGATCAAATCAGACTTGTAGTTCCAGAGATTAGTCTACAGCAAAGGGTGACGGACTGAGTTGTTCAAGAAAAGTGTGTCTTCTTAGAAGAGATAAAAATTATGATTTATCAAAAAGAGGCTTTATAGTCGTAGGGTCAGTCACATTTTATGGACAATATTATGGAATGCAAGCAAACACAAAATTGGAAATCACAAAAATATTAGAAGCGATCTACCTACCTAAAACGTTTTCCACCTTTCTTCAAAGATTTTTTTTGCAGAGATTGTTTTGTTAGTAAAAATGTCTCAAAATTTACAAGTATTTTTGTCCAAGGGTTCATTCCGGATATGTACCTTCAAAGTAAGTACAATGTTACCCAATTTAAAGTCTACTCAGTAATACTTACATAATTCCCAACTCTGTTAAAACTGTGTCAAATGCACTTTATTGTAACTTATTGAGACAAAGTAGGCACTTGCACTCACCTAGCTCAATAGACTACAATTTGTATCCTTTCGCTGATGCCTAGGTAAAGGACTGCTTAGTTAATACAAACCTTAGTGCTTACAACGAAAAATATTATTAAAATCTTTTAGAAATATCAATATCAAACAATAGGTTAGATTTATTTGAGAGACGGGCTTTTTGATTTCAGTTACCTAAAAATGTGCTTTGTGTTTGCCAAAATGTATTTGCCTTGTATTTTGAAGTTTCAACGACCTCTACTTCAAAATAAAATCCTAAAATATCCCCGAAAGTACGTGCAGTGAAAAATCAGGAGCTCTGAAACGGTTATAATATGTTTAGTGTGCGCAGGCGACGACAGCGGTAACGACGCGGTCTTCCTGCGGCCGTTTGTCTGTCAACGGCCACTCGTGCGCCGCCGGATGCATCAGAAAAACGGCTCTGTACGTACCAAACAATGTTGGAAAGTTGAGACAGTTTCATTTCTGGCAAACATACATTTTGTAGGTAGGTAGGTATTTTATTAATCACAAAAAATTTACATTAAATTGTAGATTTTATATCGAACGGTAGGTAGATTTAGTATGCTTGAAATTACGTAATAAATATGTATTTAGGTAGTATCAAAATCTTAGAATTTTTGGGCCGTTTCGTTACAAACTTAATTTTACGGTAGTAAAAAGACGAGGTAAATTATACCAAATGTCATATTTTGATCTCTACTACAAAATTATAATAGAGTGACACTGACATTTTGTATACCCTTTGCAATCCGTCGTAATACCCTCCCTCCACAAACCTACTCAGTAATTGCTCACTCTTGCTTGGATCAATCGATACCTTGTACCTGCCCTAAACTCCTTAAAACTGACAGTGTAAAATACCTGGGCGTGCTCATAGATAATGTACTAAAATGGGACAAACAAATTGATACTCTAACTATCAGAGTCATGCGCCTTATTCATGTCTTTAAAACACTTAGAGATTTCGCTAACCACGAAACACTAAATATGGTATACCACACCCTGTGTAATTCAATAATAGGATATTGTATATGTGTATGGGGAAGAGCAAATAAAACGAAATTTCTTAGAGTGAAGAGAGCACAAAGGGCCATACTTAAAGTGATGACAAAAAAACCCATTAGATACCCAACATCTCGTCTTTATGCAGAATGTCAATTACTAACGGTTCGTCAACTCTTTGTGCTCAGATCCATTCTTAGAAAACATACTAGTCTCCCTCCGTCAGATCCTAATAAACGCACAAAAATGCGCACAAGAGCCTTACACTACACAACTTTTGCTAGACACCAATACCACATATTAAGCATGCACATCTACAAGCAAATTAATAAAACATTGAACATTTGTAACTACAACACATACAATGTCAAATCCACTGTCACAGAGTGGCTTCTAAAACAAGACTATGCTCAAACGGAATCCTTATTAACTTATATTAGTTAAATTTTTAAGTTGCTAAGTTCCTAGTCCACCTCAACTGTAGGTTCACACACACACACACACACACACACACACACGCACACACACACGCACACGCACACGCACACGCACACGCACACGCACACGCACACGCACACGCACACGCACACGCACACACGCACACACGCACACACGCACACACGCACATACGCACACACGCAGACGCACATTAAGTCACACACTCTCTTTCATCTTTGTATTTTCTTTTCATTTAGATTGTTTGTGATATTATTCATCTTTGAAACTTGTATTTACGTTCTGAAGGTTGACCAATAGTACCCACTTACTGTACCTCATTTAAAGGAAATATATATGTATACATAGCCGAACACTGTCTCTTAAGACACAGGATAACCTAGTTTAAGAGGCAGGGTTTATCTTCTGTGCACACAGATTCCGGTAACAATGATTGTATTATATTAAGTACGAAATTGTATCTCTGTTTTCATGTCACCTGATGTTTGTTTAGACTTTATCTGTAATTCTTTTTGGTAAATAAATTTATTATTATTATTATTATTATTATATATACTATTGTTAGATAGTTATACTCACATAGTCCTGCAATACTCATGTTCAGTTATACACTACTTAGTTATTTATATGATTATTATGTTCGTATTAAAACCAGGACTGGCTCTACGTGCTTGTCTACTCCTAAGTACTGCTAGACATAGGCCACGTTATACACACAACTATAATGAGTTAAAAAGTAGTCTGTTTAAGTTACTTTTTAAGTTTACCTGAATACTACTGGCTGACGGTAAACGCAAACATTGTGAGGAAACTTGGACTTATAAAAAACAGTCTAAAATAATTAATTTTAACAAAAAAACAAAAACCGACTTCAAAACTGTACCTACATATAGGTATGTACAAACTTAAACAAAAACTAAAACTAGAATTCCTTAATATAAAACTTAAACAATCTAAAACATCATAGCATATTTTGTTTTTGTTAAATTATTCAAAAAGCACTGAACAAATTGCCATCAAATTTATATGGGACCACGTCTGAAACATGACCTACTTTACAAAATAGAATCATCACAATCCATACATACTTGGCGGCGAAACCGCGCAACAAACATACAAAAATAACATACGACCCGAATTAAGAACCTCCTCCTTTTTTGAATTCGGTTAAAATGAGGTCTGGGATCGTCACTCCGCATTGATTGATCCGATTCTCTGTTTAGGAAGAGGGCTTTCTCTGCAGTCGGATAAGAACGGGCCGATATATTTAAATGAGATAAGCGATACAAAAAACGTGAGCTGTTACCATTACAGAATTCCTTAAGCGGCAATTACCCCGTACCATTATATAAACTTTTGTCTTCTAATATTAGCAATACAAGCTACGTGCCTACAATCTTCGATGAAATCAAAATACCTATAATTACAAAATATAGGTAAGCCCATAATTCAACAATAATACGTACCTTTTGTACTATCCACATGACCAAACCATACCATGGTAACTCTACCAGTACAAAACTTTCACTGTAAACACGAAACAGTAGCGTTTGTTTACTGAAAGCGTTTGTATACAGCGCAGAGTGTGCACACGGCTAATTCTGTTCCCAAACAGCCTGTTCAAACGAATAGTTTAAGGAAAATAATTAGTTAGAATAATAATGTTGAGACCAGACTCATACTAAGTATTATAAATACTAGGTAATTCTTGTTTGCAAAGAGTAGGTACTACTACAGCATTACTAAAGAAAACATTTTATACCTAACTAAAACTGGGGAAGAAAGCTTGCGTAAATCGAAATATATACCTAGTACCTAATGAGCGATTTTTAATTGTCAAAAGTTAATCTCAACTAAACTAGTGTTGGCCATAAATACAATCCAAGCGCTTAGCAAGCACAGTAGATGGAAGATAATATTTTGAGTTTCTGCTCTATACGAGTCCACATCGGTTACTAACCTGGCAGTTTTATTCTATAGAAGTTATTGGTTCACTTAAGAAAAAATTGTATTCTGAACCAAGCATAACCAAAGCTAGAAGACCAGAGGCTCTGTCAAAACCTCTTATAGCAATCTTCTTATAACCTTACTTTGTCTCCATCCTTGTTTTTAATGGTACAAAAAAATTGACAAAACACAAAGTCATATTAAAATAATACTGCTTTATGAACATAATTATATATTTATTACCCCCTTTCCTTTTTCCTCACTTCCCTTAATCCCTTCACCTACCAGCAGCAGCAGCTTCGCAGAGACCCTGCCAAAGCGAAGCAATGCCAGAGACTCTGAGTAGTCTATAAGCGATAGTTACCACTTACCTTCCTGTGGGCTGTATGCTCTGCCACTGTAGGCATTAAAAAGAGGTGGTGGTAGGCCCCCTGACTTGTCTTATAGCGTGGATACTTTTTGATGACTTAGAATCATAAAACTTGATGAATAATCTATCGCGCTCAATTTTGTACAAAAGGCTCAGTACAAGGGTCAAAGTCGCACTCGCTTGCTTTTTTTCTCATCTCGCTAAAATTCATCAATTATAATTAATTTTATGAAAAAAACAACGACCGACTTTAAAACATAATTATCAAAACATAAATCAATACATATTTTATACAAACTTAAACAAAAACTAAAAGTAGAATTCCTCAATATAACTTAGAAACTATTTTTCAAGTTATACTAAACATCATCTGTTTATTTTTCAAAAGCGCTGACCCAATTGCCATCAAATAAGCTTCTGAAACATGAGCTAACTTGCAAAAAAAGAATCATTAAAATCTATTCATAATTGGCAGAGATATCGCGTAACAAACATAAGTATAAAAAATACGACTTGAATTAAGAACCTCCTCCTTTTTGAAGTCGTTTAAAAGCAATCTCACACTTGGCGTTCATTCGAAAATAGTCATCATACTAAGGCATATTTGGCATTATGAAAAAAAGAATAAAATAAAACAGATTTTTTAACAATTGGTGGTTTGCTCTATCTTTAAACTAACATTAAGTATAAAGAGAAAAGATTTGGTTTTTTGTATGTTTGATTGATTGTATGTTTTTTGCTATTTAACTCAAAATCTACGTAACCGATTTATAAAATTCTTTCATCTTTAGAAAGCTATAAATATGACGGGTAACATAGACTATATTTTATTAAGTATGTTTAACATAGGTACCTACGTAATATTATGTACCTATTTTTCAGTAATTTTCAAAATTTCAATATTGTAAGCGCCTTTGTAAACCTTAATGATGCAATACGATACTGTTGCAATGCTATTTTCCGGAGGCATTTGTTTTGAGATCGAATGAAACTTTTGATACAGAAGCGAAGCCAGGGCGGCTACGCTTAGGACGTCTAGCCATTTATTATAAGTCAAGACGCACGTGATTTATTCCTTGTTTATGATTATGAGACTCAGAATTTCTTTAAGTAAGGGTTAATTTTCTGTCCTAATTCAAATTCTAATAGTGAGTACCTACTATCCTAGTTAAGGACTTTTATACGAGAATCAAACCAACCACTTAGGTATTTTTATACCACTGGATAAAGTGGTATATAAGTGTTTCATGACAAGTCAAATCAGTCTATTTATTAAATTAAACAGAGTCAATTGCCCTGTGATGGATCTTCTCAATCATTTAAATATTTGTTAAGACAACTGCGTATCGTCACACTGAAGATTAATACTCAGATACATATAATATCGATCTGAATGTAATCTATTGAGGTAGATTATGCAGGGTACGAAAACAACGTCACAAAAGTTCGTACCTACATTTTAGTCTCATAGTAAACTTTTCTAATATAATATCGAGTGTAGGTAAGTAGTTACGGGTAAACAATAACATGAAATTTGAATTTGACCGATATTCTCATCGTGGTCAAGGTGTAACTATTATTTTTATCATCGCAAAATATAGAGGGATGTCGTAAAACTATCGTCACGGTTCAGGTGAACGGCCGCGCGCATGCGCGTCGTTCGCAAGCAAGATGGCTCCCATATATCTGTCATCGGAGTGGCTGATGCGCGCCAAAATAAGATTATTGGAAATTTGACAGAGACGAGCGCGCGCACACTTTACGATCGACGCTAGACTGAGTTTATGAGAAAAGATCTGATGGTGATGACGGTGATGACGCATGTAAGTGCTCCATGGGTATTTGTGAACACTGGTATATTTTTATGTATTTCTGAGGGTACCTAGCTTATCCATAAAATTGTATGGAAATTTTACCATTCCTGCCTGACGGAAAACATGAGATTAGAATTACTTTTCAAAAACCATAACATCTAACAAAGATACTCAAAGTATACCGCTTCTGGAAAGCTATTTTGTGTACCTATTGAGTAAACATCAGTGTTAGCTACCTACCTGCGTATTTTTATCTTACCTAAATTACATAGCTAACTTATATAGGTATAGGTACCTACATAAGTTAGCTACAATTATTGAATTGGATTAAATCTAGAACTTGTCAACGTAACGATTTATTACAGTCAACAGTCGTTTTACGGATAACAAAGTGCCATTTTTGTAATTTATACTATACGAAAAGCACCAATAATTGACACAAGCGCAAATTTGTAGTATTTATGCAATTTTATTAATATTAATAATTTGGTTCAATACAATACACGTTGAAAATTGAAGATCCTGTCTGTTTTATACATTTCTGCTGTATATATGTAGAAAACTGCTATTGGTTTTAATTTTATTATTGACTAAAACTTTAATTTCTTGCACCAGTGATGGACAGTTCAGATGAAAACACATTTTGTTGTTAAGACGGAGTGTTTTCATCTGAATTTCATGCTTAACCCAAGCACATAAAAGCAATCTGGTTTGAATAAAGTTCTAATAATTTAAAATGGCTACGAGCCCTTTCGACCCTAAAGATTTAACCCTTTCTTGGTTTGAGTACCCATTCGCCCCCGGAATAACAGCAGCACCCATTCGTTCCTCTTCGCGAGTACGTATAAAGTACAGACGGTATAAAAATCTGTATCAGTATAATGTATGCTCAGCTCCGCCTCGCAGCAGCCAGACACTGTGATAATAACATCGGTTCCTGCTGAGGCGTCGAGCTCCACTTCGAGCGACGAGTTTTCTCCCCTCCGACGTCGCCAACACCAGTACGTCGGCGAGGGAGAGGCCGGCCGCCGGCATGCTTGGGGTCCCGAGGCCCACCGGCTTCGAAAAGGGCCCTCGCTACCGGTGGTAATGTGCAGCGCATGCGGTGGACGTCGACAATGAATGAGAACGTCATGCGCGCATATTTTGCGGTGACAGAGGGGGGAACTAACCTCACTGCGTACTGTAGTCGCATGCTTGCTCTTTTTCAGGGACTTGAACCAACCGTTAACGTTTCAGCTCAACGACTATCGGATCAGGTGCGGGCTATCCAGCGCTGTAGGATGCTGGATAACACCGTACTTGATAGGCTTCGCTCAGAGTGTGTGCACATTAGTCCTGTCACCCCCAATGACGTAAGAAATTTACCAACTGTCTTAACAATACCACAGCCTCAATTACTTGATGACATAAATGTTGATGAGGGTGACCGGACTCCTATAGTGAACACACAGTGCAATGAGGAGGTTAATGATGTTCTGGAACGGGCGATTGCGGACTATCGGTATACACCTTTAGAATTTAGGCCACGTCTGCCTCGTTTACCTATGCACAGAAAAAATATGGCGCTGGTAAGTACCCTTGATTCACTATTAGTAAAATATTTTGATGGAAGTGAAAATCTCGGCGATACCCATTCAATCCTGTATTGTGCAGCTGCCGCGGCATGTCGGCTAGTGGGAATAAAATTCCCAACAGCTGACCGTGTGCAGCAAAAGGCAAGTACACCGGCTTGGCAGATCAGGATTAAGCGGCGCATCGCTGAGGCAAGGGTGCTTATCGGCAAGCTAATCTGCTTTAGGACGGGCAATACTCGCCCGAAAGTGATGCGCTTTGTGAACCGGGCATTCTCTGGGATGGGTATTAACCGTAGTAGTTATTTGTCTAGGGTCACAGAGCGCATTGACTTCCTAAAGCAGAAGATCTGTGCACAGGCAAACCGAATCAGCAGATATCGAAAACGCGTGGACCGATATACCGTAAATCGCATTATCCAGAACGATCAAAGGTGGGTATACAGAAACTGGGAGCGACCGATCAACGGCGGGTCTAACGGTCAACTGATGGACACTACTGCCACAAAAGAATTCTGGAGTAGCATCTGGTCGGTGCCCGTTGATCGTGTCGAGGGGGACTGGATGCAAGATGTTAATCGAGCATGTGAGAAAATTACAGACATGGCTCACGTAGTCATCACAGCCGATGATGTGACAAACGCAGTCCGTTCCATGACTAATTGGAAATCTCCAGGACCTGACAGACTGCATAATTTCTGGTTGAGATGGCTACGAAGCTCACATGTGCGTTTAGCATCTCAGTTTCAGTCCGCTTTAGAATCTGGAACGCTACCCGAGTTTCTAACAACTGGAATTACTCACCTGCTCCATAAGACCGGTACCACCACGGATCCCAATAATTATAGACCGATCACATGCTTACCATCGGTCTACAAATTGCTTACGTCGATCCTGAGAGTCAAAATTAATAACCACGTTGAACAAAATTCGATAATGTCTATCTCTCAGAATGGATGTAAGGGAGGAACCCGTGGTACTAAGGAGCACCTCCTAATCGATACGGCCATTAGCCAACAGGTACGCCGAAACCGAAAGAACTTGTCGGCATGCTGGATAGATTATAAAAAGGCATTCGATTGCGTGCCGCATTCATGGCTCCTAAGGGTGCTAGAACCCTATAAAGTAGATGCTACTGTACGCACCTTTTTGGAGGCATGTATGCGGCAATGGGGAACAGTTCTTACCTATCCAGGGTGCCGACATGTCCGGGGTAACGGTGAACCAATATGGATTAGGCGGGGCATATTCCAGGGTGACAGCCTGAGTCCCCTATGGTTTTGCCTAGCTTTGAATCCTCTCAGTACATTGCTAGAGGGTTCAGAATTAGGTTACAGGTTACGTAGAGGTGGTCAAGTCATATCCCACCTGCTGTACATGGATGATCTGAAACTAATTGCGCCTACTGATATCCAGCTGAAAGATTTACTAAAGGTAACAGAAAACTTTAGTAACTCGATCAGAATGGAATTCGGTGTAGACAAATGTGCAGTCATGCATGTAAAGCGTGGTGGGATAGTAGAATCTGAGGGCATGCAACTCTCTGATTCTATTCAGCTTAGATCGCTTTTAGTTACTGACACCTATAAGTACCTAGGTATGTTGCAAGCTTTAGGTATAAAGGAAGAGGCAATGAAACAATCATTACAGGAACGTTTTATAGGCCGCCTTAAAAAAGTACTAAATAGTTTATTATCTGGCGGCAACAAAATATGGGCCTGGGTCATGCCACTCCTTATGTACTCTTTCGGCATACTTAGGTGGACTCAGACTGAGTTAGATGCCCTGGACAGGAGAGTCCGTACATTGTTGACTTCATACCAAATGCATCATCCACGTTCGTCTGTCATGAGGTTGTATATCCCGCGAAAGTGTGGTGGTCGCGGTCTTTTAAATGCCAAAACCCTTCATAATCGCGAGATATGCAACCTTAGAGATTATTTTCTTAAAGCGAACGGGGCTCTGCATCGTGATCTTGTCGCAGTGGAAAATAATAATAATAATAATAATAATAATAATATTTCAACAACTACACACAACGCCATCTAGACCCAAAGTAAGCATATTATATGCTTGTATTATGGGTTCTAGAATACGGATATACATACTTAAATACTTTTTTTTTTTTTGTAAATACATACATATTATAGATAAATTGACAATGGACTGACCCCGCTTGCCTTGGCTAAGCAGAACTGGCACAAGCCTGTAGTGCTTGGCGTCGACGACCGCCGGGTGGTATGGCAGAGCAAGGAGCTCCACGGCAGGTTCTACCGAGCTTTACACGGTCCAGATGTGGACCGAACTGCTTCCGTGGCCTGGCTACGCTTTGGTGATCTTTTCGGAGAAACCTAAGGGTTTGTTTGTGCAATTGCTGATGAAGTTATCAAGACGAACAACTACCGGAAATATATCTTGAGAGACGGCACTATCGACATATGTCGTGCATATCATCGCCCAGGTGAGTCTCTCAGGCATATCGTTTCCGGCTGTTCGCGTCTTGCTAACGGAGAGTACTTGCACAGACATAACCAAGTGGCCAGGATCATCCACCAGCAACTTGCTCTGCGGTACAAACTTGTGGACGCCGAAGTGCCTTACTACAGGTACAATCCTGAGCCGGTTCTCGAGAATGGTCGTGCGACATTGTACTGGGATCGACCTATCATCACTGACAGGACTGTTGTTGCCAATAAGCCTGACATAGTGGTGATAGATCGATTAGAGCGCCTTGTAATGATCATCGACGTCACCATCCCTCATGACGATAATCTCGTGGAAGCTGAAAAAGACAAACAGATCAAGTATTTGGATTTAGCTCACGAGGTTGTTGACATGTGGGATGTGGATTCGGCGATCATTGTTCCGATAGTGGTTACAGTGAATGGACTTATTGCTAAGAGCCTCGATCAACATCTTAAGAGTCTCGCGTTAGCTGGTTGGGTCAAGGGCCAGATACAGAAGGCGGTGTTGCTTGACACGGCCCGCATTGTGAGGAGGTTCCTATCTCTGGAGCCCTAACCACCGGTAGCTTGGTCCCTGTACCCGATGCCGGTGGGTCTCCAATTTTTATATTTTTAAATGTATGTGTTTTTTTTTATATACTTATATTTAAAAATGTAATTTTGAGAATTGATTTAAATAAAGGAAATAATAATAATATTCTTTATTGTACACACCACATAATTATCAGATACAAGTCAAGAATACAACATAAATATAAGTAGGTACAATGGGCGGTCTTATCGCTTAGAGCGATCTCTTCCAGACAACCTTTGGATGGATTTAGTGATTGGAAAAGCAGCAGTTGATGGTGCAATATAAATACAATATTGATAGATATTCATAACATAATACATTACAATATACATAATATATAATATACTTAAATGTATACAATATTTATATACAATGCATACAATAACATATATATAAATAAATATGTTTAAATATACTCCTAAAATAAATAGTCGGTAATAAATACATTAACTATAGTTACAATTTAAATGATCATTATAGTGACAAATAATATGATTTTATCATAGATTTAAAAATAGCTAGTGATTGTGCTCGTTTAATGCTCAAAGGTAATTCATTCCACAAATGTGTAGCTAAAACTGTGAAAGAGTTGTCATAAAAGATTGTAGAATGCGACGGCATGTTTAATTGTAGGTTTTCTGATGATCTTAAGGATCTCATATGTGTCTCATGAAGGAACTGAAAGCGTCCTTTAAGATAGGAAGGTGTTGAAGGGTTAAACAGTACATTGTAAAGCAGTGAGAGGATATGACAACATTGCTGTACTTGTCCCGGTTACACCACAGTACGAAGGAAGAAGAGATCGTGCAGTACGTGCGAACTAAAACCAACTGGACTCCGAGGGTTGAGAGGTTGGAGTCACGTCATAACACGAACTTTAAATCGTTCGTATTGCGGGTGCCGACAGAATATCTTAAAACTTGCCTACAAGAAGAGTTTTGGCCGAAAGGTGTAGTGTATCGACGTTTTCGTGGAAGGCTACACAACACCACGCAGCGTAACATGACGCCAAAATAAGTCGTGTTAATTAGTTATAAGTTTTATTGTATAATATGTATGTTAGTCTTTAAGGTATTTATCTATGGGTCTATGCAACCTGAAAATAAATGTTTTATTATTATTATTATTATTATTATGAGCATTCCGGCGAAGTCTTATTGGTAACCACTTGAGCTTTTTACGAAATTCTGAAAAGTAATCATATTTGCGTAGTCCAAATATAAATATAATTAACTGGTTCACTTAAAATAACTTCTGTAAATAATTTAAATCAGAGATTTGTTATAAAGTATTAAGTTATAAATTACATACAAAGTGTATAAATAATTCAAAATAACAGCCATTATTTACTTTTCGCAAGTACGTACAAAGTACAGTCGGTATAAAAATATTATAGTATCAGTTTCAAGTTATTTAAAAAAAGCACTTGGATATATTATACCAAAAATATGCTAACTGTATTATTCAAAATAACTTTTTTTAATTAAAATTACAAATATGTCACAAGCAGACTAAACTTGTGAAAAGATGTCAGGACTCCGATTGTGACGATGTAATTTTTGTATAACTATAATTATAGGTTATAAATGTACCTACAAGTATGATAACTTATTATAAAAGTTTTCTTAGCTATTTGCAATTTTAAAATGTAATTATTTTATTTGTAAATAATATTTAATTGCATAATAAGTAAGAACAAATCATTGAAAAAGAAAATGGCTTCATGTGATTTGGTTTACAATCAAATTGCTACCTGGTTTTACATCTATTATATCAATCATCAATAAAATAGGTATTCGTAAAAACATGTGTACCTATACTAATAAACTATATGATCAACTATTTTTACAGTATATTACCTAATAAAAATAACATTTCAATTATACATACATGTATAAACGTCAAAAAAGCCACAATCCACTTAAAATTATTAATATTCATAATCACTACAACACCACACACTTGTGAAGCACTTGAAATAAGCAACGATAAAACGGCGTCTGCTAAAATTACGTTTAGAATGCACCAATCACAATTTACAAGTCGACGCCTACGCTAAATAAAAAATATGTTTTTCATTCAGTTCAATTTTAGTTATAATTATATGAAATAATTTGTAAAATTATAAAATTTTCCTTAAAACAATATTTATATTTTTCCATTATTCTAGTAAGTTTTCTTTAAGTAAAAAGCTCTTCATTCAGAGTATCATTCATAACCTCGGATTATTTCTCAACATTCTTAGAGGCGAACGAAAAGATCTTTCTAAGAACCTATATATTGTTAAAGTAACACAACTTATTAAATATTTTAACATAATTTGAAATGAGTTTTTTTTCTAACTGTACTTGTTTTTCTTCTAAAATTGTAGAAAACACAATGAGGTACTTATGGGCTTTAAAATAAATATTAATTTTATTTTTTCTGTATTCGTACCTAAAATAGGTACGAATGGGCTCTCAAAAAAGGGTCGAATCTACAACTTGTAATGCAGGGTCGAATCTTTAGGGTCGAATGGGCTCGTAGCCTTTACAAGGCTAACTTCTACCTACCTCACTAATAATTTTCGAAACAACAGCCGCAAATATAATTTTTCAATACCACGAGCACCTTGTGTCTCCCGCCAAATAAAATAAAAATCATGAATTTAAAAAAAAACGTCAATCAATGGTAGCTCAAGGACTTATGTTTATTATTCCCATCTTTGCTTATTTAAAAAAAAACGTCAATCAATGGTAGCTCAAGGACTTATGTGATCCCGTCGCCAGTAGCGCAAAAACAATTGTTCAAATCCGACTAGTATAGTTACTTAGTTCCAGAGATTAGCACGTTCAAACAAACAAACTCTTCCGCTATATATAATAGTAAAAGAAAGATAACCAATAAACAAATCAACACAGCAACTTTAACAATATTATAAATCTAGAATAGAATTGGTAATGTAGTACTAGCTGTTGCCCGCGACTTCGTTCGCATAAAAATTTTGATGTGCGTAGGTATAGAAGTGAATATTGCCTGCTCATCTTACGGCAAACGTAATTATTGTATTAGTAATAAATTTAATATCAGTACGTGTAATCAGTCTCTATGGCGAATCCCATTTGTATCTAGTTATTCACCCGCTACTATTAAAACTGACGCACAAACTTGTGACTCCTACATATTTAATTTTTCCCACATAATAAAAAAATGAGTATTTTCTAGTAATTTGAAAATCCTTCTATTTAAAGTATAGAAGTTTCATATAAACTTTTTACAAAATTTCGCAAAATCCCTGTCCTAAAAGGAACGCCCATGCAAAATTTGAGACTTCTAGCAAGCACTTGAGACTTCATGATAAGTAAGTGAGTGAGTGAGTGACCTTTCGCTTTTATATAAAAAGATATATATTGGAAAAAAGCTTAATGTAACATACCATACCTAATAGATAATGGAAATGGTTATTCAAGGGCCACCAATCTGGTTTGTTCTGATGCGATGTAGAGCGAAAATAGAGCGATCGTTATAATATATGCGTGAGCGTTGTTCTACCAGTTCGCTTACTACTGAGCAGGCTTGGCTTGTTACGTTAGTGTTATAAAAAAAATCGTAAGTAATATTATAAAACTGATCTTTTTCGAAAACTATGAAAATGATTTCATTTTGTTTTTGTTTGAGCTATCAAAGAATATTATAGTGGCAGCTACTGCTAACGTCATCTAAGCATTTTTACTTGAACTAATTCAGAAAATATTAAACAGAGTACTAAATCGAGCTCCTTAATGTCGATGAAAACGACATCTATTATTTTCTAGACAACAGTTTGTTCAAGATAACTAAATTTAATAAACACTTATAATTATGTAGGTTACTGATAATAGCTCTAGTAAAGAAAAACAAACCATAAAGTTAAAAAATCTAATCTAATCATAAAATATTGTTTAATTTTTAACTACATAAACATTAAACAGAGTACTAAATCGAGCTCCTTAATGTCGATGAAAACGACATCTATTATTTTCTAGACAACAGTTTGTTCAAGATAACTAAATTTAATAAACACTTATAATTATGTAGGTTACTGATAATAGCTCTAGTAAAGAAAAACAAACCATAAAGTTAAAAAATCTAATCTAATCATAAAATATTGTTTAATTTTTAACTACATATTTAAAATTTTATCTACGAAAAAATGAATAATAATTATACAATTTTTCTATATGGCAACCAAACTTGTTTTTGCGAGAAAAGTTGTGATAGCATCGTGAAATCGTGAGTTAAAGTTTGATTACAAATTTGGCATGAAACTTGCTAACAAGTGGAATAATAGTGAATTATTATCACCTAGTTATTGTGTCTAGTGTTACGTATTGGACATACGCCATCCAAGTGGAGCTGCTAAAGAAATTGCTTGCCATGGCGGGCCCGTCCGACGGCGATCCCGACGGATGGGTCGAGTTCTGCGAGCGTCAGGCTAAAGCCGCCGCCCAGGACTTCGCCAAGGCATGCCTACATTATGTACAGACCGGTAACAACGACCCTGCAGTGCGGTCACAAACCGCTCATAAGGATCTCTTAAAGAAATTCGTCGAGTGTTTCTCGGAACAATTCGACTTTGAAATTGGGAAATTAAAAGCTCTACACAAACTTCCCAATGGCACGCACACAGGACACGACGAAAGTGACTACTCTGAAGACACAGACTCGCCAAAAACATTACACAAACCGTTTTTTCGAAGGTTATCTTTCAAGGGTTTAAGACGTGGAAAAGGGTTATTCCACAAGCAACACTCAGACGAGGTGGAATTGTCAACAAATCTGAACAAACACAACAAGACTAAATTAGCTAAGATAGTTGTAGAATGTAGGAAAGAAGGTTTGGTAAATTATTTAACTCCAGAAAGTTTGGAACAACCTGGAGGTCCACAGAAATGGGAGAGATGCAGACTAGCATTAGTGAAAACTGTTGGTGGATACATGCTAGAGTTCTACTCCCCACCAAAGGCACAAAAACCTCGGAGTGGTGTATTCTGTTTCCTCATATCAGAGGCTCGGGAAACTACTGCACTAGAAATGCCTGACCATGAAAATACTTTTGTATTAAAGGTAACAACTGAATTTTAGACCTGATTTATTTTTAATTAAGCTTTTTGTAATACCTTTACAGTACATGAATTAAAACAATGGTGTTATTCCAGCCTGCTAGTAACAACTGGGATTATATAGAATAATCCCAGCTGTTAATACTACTTAAATGTTTTTATAGAATAACTTAAATAATTATACACCTTTCTAATTTTAGATGGAGGTTATAATTTTTTCTTATTAGATTATTATATAACTAAGTATAAAATAATAGTTACAAACTAGACTAAATGTTGTTAATGTATATAGTTAGTCATCTAAGTTTATTAAACTTAAACACCACTTAACATACCTACACACTTATAACACCACATAACATAGTCATAACTCAATCATATAAGTACTGTTATTAGTAATAATTATGACCTTCTGTTTCGATTTTTGCCTATAGTTTTAGACCAAAATTTGGCAACTTTCAAAGCTGAGGTTAATGCAGTGTTTAGGTCTTCCTTAATACAAGTAGTGGGGCACGATGGACACGACAGTAGATGTACCATTTTTTGCTCAGTAGCACCACATTTACACTGGGATGTTTAAATCATTGGCAAATCTCTAGCAGGACATTTTGTACTTGCATCGGCCAACCTGGATCATAGTTGATTTAACAATTTTTAAGTCAACCATGTTTCCTGGTGGCGGAGTGGCAGGTGTTCAACTAGTTGAATAAAATCTGGTGCTGGAGGGAACTTGTTTCTCCACAAGTCTTTCCTGCATCAGACAATTTGTTAGCCTGCTGGTCTTATTCATAAAGCTTTTGCGGCTTCTTAACCTTGCTTCTGGTGGACAGTGACCATAAAGAGGGTGCCTCTGGTCTGTTTCATACTTCTCTTTTTCCGTACAAGATACTATGCTATGCCTGATAATGGGTACATTAAAGAGAGTGGAGTTGGTTGGCACATCTCATTCAATGAAATTGAAACAAATGAAGAAGTAATATATGATATGCCTAAGAAAACTGTCTCAACCTACTTTTCATTTAAATTTTCATTAAAACACATAATCATTAATAAATTATGGTGGGATTGTTAATTACAAAATAAGAATTACGTCGCAGAGTTTTATAGAAATGGTATCTATGACGACTGCAGATCAGTAGGTTTCAAGTTCAGATCTTACTCATATAATGCTGGCTGATAAGATGATAATAAATGTTGCAACCACTTTTCTAGTATTCAATTAGAACTATTATGTATTTATGACTTCTGGGGAACAGCTGAGCTGGTCAAGTGTTGAAGATCAGACACAGCCATATGCAGATTTGACAAGATGTTCATATTGTTGTGTATATTATTATTAAATTCCAGAATTTATACTATTCAATATTATTTCTATATTTGATAATAATAAAAGACCATTGTTTATAAGAATGCAGATGCTATAGTGTCATAGGTACAAATAAAACAAGTTAGCCTAGATCAGCTGTTTAATTCTCATCAGTAGGTAGTGTAGTGAGTGCTCTTAAGACAACTTCTTCTACCATAAATTTAACCTGTGTATTCTTGTTATTGCTTAACAGGTAAAAACACATTAGAAATTATAATTAATAAAAATAAATTATATTTAATATGAGTTTAGGTATATAAAGTGCTACGAAATCTCATTTGCTTTTAAAAGGACTAAGTCATTGCAAAAATATTGTATTTGTTGATTGTTTCTAGATTTACTTTCTGTGAAAGGCTTTGCTGTTTTCTGAGCTTATATCTTCTTCTAACCATAGTTTTAAGGGAAGGCATTGACTTTACAACTTAACTTTAGGCAATGACTGCATTTCAGAAATCCATGAGAAATTGTCATTCTGTTTACCTACAAGATCTTGCACAGCAGTTACAGCACCAAGGCAGTAAACCCAATCTCAATCAAACAAGTTGCCCAGTCCAGATAAAAACTTGTTTAAACCAAAAATAAAAATGTGTTTTAGGCGGACAACAATATGGAATACGTAATAGAAGCAGCAGATGTGGACGACATGAAGTCTTGGTTAGCTACAATTAAATACTGCATGCGGTCACCTCCGACGACGCAACCGCCACCCGACGCGCTTCCCGGATTACCTGAACCGGCTCCCCCTGATCTGCCACCTAGACGAGATCTGCCGGCCAGCACTAGCAATGTCGACCTAGCTACTGATGTTACTGAAGATTCAGAGTTCTTGTATAACAGTGAGTACTTTCTACTTGTAATATTACAATTAAATTTATTGTGGTGATTTAAAGCAACAATACAAATCAGTGCTTCAACCTATTAACCTACCATCACATTTTGTTGTCCTTGTAACCATGGTCACGAGCCACTCCATCTTCTCTGCTTGGTGTCGCAAAAGGGCGACAAAGGAAACACCAAGAAACGGGCAGCAGTGTAATTGGGTTACTCAATAATAATATCACAACAACAGAAAAACAGTAAAATATTACCTTGCTTACGAAGCTAACTACTTGCACGAAACTGCTTGCGAAGTCCAGCAGTGGAGGTCTGTAGCCTGGATATTTTTCTTGTAGGGCACTAGATTTACCATTCTGTATTTTTTCTGCCACTCATTTTCAATTTACACGTTCTTCGTATCAGTTGTTAGAAGTGCGAGCATGTGATTGATGGAAATGAAGGCGGTCAAACCATCATCACATGGGAAAGCAAAAGCAACTATTGAGTTACATTTCCTCTGCGATCGTTAATCCGGCTGCCAAGCTTATCAATTAAGCAAATCAAAATATATTTATTATTTAGGTTCATTGAATTAACACTAATAAATGGTTTAAATTACAAAATGTCAGCCAATTAATCTACAGCCAGTTCACTGACGTTAGGGTAGGGCCATGAGAAGAACTGGCAAATGATGATGAAGAATTGCAGTTACCAATGGCGAATACCTACATTCCCCTATTTTAATTGTTTATTTAATTCCGTTGCATAATATATAAACATATAAACCGCGTTCTACCCAGGTCCAATAGCAGAAGAAGCATGTGAATCCCTACCACTCGTATCTTTAGCGGAATGGCCATGGTTCCACGGTACGCTCGCGCGTGCGGCGGCCGCGGCGTGCGTGCTAGCAGGCGGCGCCGCGGGACATGGCTGCTATCTTGTGCGGCAGAGTGAGACGCGACGCGGGGAATACGTGCTCACGTTTAATTTCCAGGCAAGTAACTATATAATCATTATTATATATTACGTTTTTGGTATAATATATTTTACCAATGGTAGGTAGTAGTAGAGCGACTTTAGAGACGCCAGGAGCATAGTTTGGTAAGACTGCCTCTGCCTACAGCCAAAGAAGAAGACACAATTTCGATTGCTACTAACAATCTTTTTCTTAAGAGCACAAGTGCAAGTCTTGCCGGGAGATACTAGCGCTTATTAAAATATATCTATGTTGCCAAAGCTTAAGTAAATACACGACATAAATAAAAACTTACTATTATTAACTGTGATGTATTTTATAGGGCCGAGCGAAACACTTACGCATGACCCTCTCTGAGACGGGACAATGCCGAGTTCAGCACCTCTGGTTTCCGAACGTGCACGATATGCTAGAACATTTCCGAGCGAACCCCATCCCATTGGAATCGGGCGGAGCCGCTGACGTCACGCTAACAGAATACGTCGTATGCCAGGACAACAGACAACAAGTGAGCAACTCTTAGTTGTCGCAACATGGTTCTCGATTGTTTGACATGTGAACCAGTCATAGATTACTCCCTAATAGATACCGCATTCACATTTATTTGTTCTAACTCGAGCTCACAAGAACACGGAGGGCGGGATGCGCGGCATACTGTTTTGTTTGTTTTGTTTTTTTTTCCACATTCACACAGCGCCATCTAGCCCTAAATTAAGCAATTTATTTGCTTGTGTTATGGGTACTAAACAACTGATATACTACTTAAATACTTTTTTTTTTTGTAAATACATTAATATTTTTGATAAATTACACCCAGACACAGAACAAACAATCATGCTCATCACACAAAGGTTTGTCCTGGGTGGGAATCGAACCCACGACCTCCGGCTTAGCAGTCAGGGTCACTAACCACTAGACCAACAGGCCAGTCTCCTGCCAGTCTCCTACTGTGACTGTATGTCGTGGGTTATTTTCAAGGTCATGCATTCGCATGTACTGAAATGTACCAATCGTAATGTCCGTAGCGAGTTGTTATGGTTCCCCCTATATGCGGAATCTATTAGGAGGCTATCTGTGGAGCCAGTAGTGATAGGCATTATAGTTTTGCTTTAGCATTCTAAAAGTCTGGTCGATATGTAGTATAGATTGATACTCTAAAATAACCTTTAATTACAGGTATTATAGATTAGTTTGCATTGAAATTAATACTATGATATTTAATTGAAAGTGAATCGTCAAATTAGCCTTTAATTAGAAGTTGATTAACATGGTTCGATGAATTGTTCTGAAGTTACGTATCAATTAGAAACGGCCAAGGGTCGAAGACGCACATCGTGAGTACAACACCGCGAATCGAGTTGATCTTTCGACCGCGGATGTAACTCACGTAACCCATACACGCACAAATATAGTTCGCTATATTCACCAAAAAAATAGTTTGAAACCTTATTTGAATTTCAATGCTTGGGTACCGGTTTTATTTACTATTTGGTAACCCTGTATAATCGCGTTTGGTACTATTTAATATTTGTCGCTGCCTGGGATTGGCCACTCCATTTGGTACGCGGGTTAGGAAACAAAGTTGCCTAATGAAAACTTTTAAGAAGTACACTTCAACACTTAATGACGCTTATTTACAGTGTTATTATAAGTACACATCTAACATTTCTGGTACAAGTGAATGATATCCTTAAGTTTGTTTGTAAACAATCGAGAATCATCACAAATAAATATCTTCTGTGATACCAAGAATTTTAAAACAGCGTGGCTAGTAACTTATATCTGCCGGGTACGACGTAAGAAGTACCTGCCTTAGTTCTATAATGATCAAATTGAGCAACTTTTCATTTTACATTATATATATGATGAAAACATACTGATCTAGTAAAACGTTTAGTTTCAACATTCTATCAGATTGAGGGTAGAATCTCTAAATAATATAAAGTCGCGTTTTGTTCTGTCTGTTTCTCCACTAATATCTTCTATTAAGTAAACTTCTTCTAGAATCTTTATATGTATAATACATACGTCATAATATATGTATAGGTACATTGCATACTCATATAACACCGTTGCGGGTGGCTCGCAAGTATTCTACAGTCTGTTTATACGAGTACCACTGAGAGCGATTTTAAGAAGTACGTGAAGTACCTAAGTGAATGTTGAAATCGAACGTAAACAAAATATCGGTAAATAAAAGAGGCATAATCTCCCACCGAACGCCTTCGCTTAAGAGCTTTAAAAAAATCGGAACGCTGCGTCAATATTATAATAAAATTTTAATTATTAGACTACGAATCAGATTCGCAATTAAATCAAATAGCTAAATATGTATTACGTGGAAAGATTGCGGGTGATTTTTTGGACCGTATAAATACCCACCGTACGGTACATTAAACTTCAATTTTAGCTCGAACGACCTTTGTTTTTCAGTTCTATGCGGTGTTGCATGAACTGTGAAATGTTTGCACAGTTTAAAATACATGTAAATTGAAGGGGATTGTAGCTAATAATAGCTAAGGCGTAGTTATTTTTATCAGTCCGTGACCTATTCCCGGATAGCTGTTTTCAAAAACATTGTTATCCGCCCGTGTTTTGTGTGTTGTAAAAGTCCCGGTTATCATAAAAATATCTGTGACAAGCGTTACGTACATTCGGCAATCAATGTCAGACTAAATAGTGGTCTGACCATCGAGTCCGATATTCGGTAGTCAGACCACTATTTAGATATCTGTTTATAAGCTTGCAGATTTGTGATTACAAAAGGATTTTCGTGTGTAATAAAAAAAACTAAAAAGCTGATACACTTTTTGGTACCGACTTAAAAGAAATACAAAATTAATATCAATTATTTTTTTGCCAAAACAACTAAAAATAAGATACGGTTCAAAGAATTACCTAATAGAGTCTTTATCCTAACACAATAACTATTAAATTTATTATGTGTCTATATGACTTCAAATTATAACGTCTAAATATTACCTTCATACTGCTTTAAGTTCAGAACATCATGTTTGACTACTGCTGGACAGTAGGATTACCAGAACTTTAAAAGAGCTGTACTGGGACTGAGTACCAGTACGCAATAGCCCATATTGCAAGCGTGAAACGCATGGACATGGTAACAAATTGGCGTCGTTTCTGCAAAAGTGTCCAAACAAAAACTCGCGTACAATCAAAAATGAGCAATGATGTTATGTGGTTTAAAATTGGAATGTTAATTTTTTAAAATGTTCCTATATTTTTAAATAGGTTGACTTGTGACACTTTTCGGTAATTTTGTATCAGATCCGTCGTCAATTTGTTACTATGTCAATGGTAAAGCGCGATTTTTAATTAAACCCCTAACATACAGTTACAATAAATTTATTTTCATTTCATTGCTATTGATGTTTGTAGTCCTTAGCTTGTATTTTTATTTTGCTCAGCGTTGTTTTATATCATATTTAAACATATCATACACTGTAGAAATTTGGGCCATATAACACTGCCATAGTTATGATATATTTGCTTAGGAAAAATTATCGCAATAAAAGATGTAGGGTAATGATGCCAATGGATTTTTAACCTTATGTTAATAGTATTTAAAGAGGTTTTATTCCACGTCTGATGCGATATACGACTTCTCTAAATAACGGTTCGAAAATTTTGTTGACAGAATAGTTACACTAAAATTTAACCCTTTAAAACTCAACTTTTATACGCTTCAAACTATAAAAGAGTATATTTTCTACTGTGTCTGCTAACAATACGTTCAATGCAATAAAAATGCTTAAAGAACTGTAATTGTATTATTACTGCATCGCCCAGTGGTAAACTGTTAAATAATGCAGTAAGATTGATGTCCGCCTATATGTTTATTTATTGATGGATTAATAAATTTGTCACTATAGAAGCAAAATCTAAATTTAGTGTTAATTTTTCAATTTTTCTATTATTTATATATCTACGAAAGATCTAAACTAATATTGTAAAGATAAAAGATTTAATTTTCCACTTATAAAAATCAATAAATCAAGCGGGCAACATAGGCTATGTTTTATTATGTTTAACATATTTTCAGCAATTTTCATTTAAATATTTGTAAATTTTTAATGCAGAAGCAAAAGCAACAATAAATTATGAAAGCGAAACTAAATTTGAAGTCTACACTGTCTACAGTCAATCTCTTTTCCTAAGTGAATTCATAAATAACTCAATTTGTAGATGATCAACTGAGCCCAAATTTCTACCAACCATGAACCAGCCTAACACATATCCCCAAAAATAATTTAACTTGTAAGCAATTACAGAAGGATATTAAATAGGTAGGTACAACTTATTATTATTCTGATTGCCAATTATTGCCTATATTGGTCAATATGCTTTAATTTAGAATGGCTACATCTTAACTATAAAGTAGCTATGTAGCATATGTATATTAAACTTATGAATATTTTATATAAATTGTAACAAAACTGTGTATAACTTTCAATTTTCATGTAAGGTTTATAATTTATTTTTTAAATTAAAATCTCATTTCTGGTAATTTAGACAAGGTATAAAACATGTGCCATGTCAAATGACGTGGCGAGTAGCTATTGGTGTATTTGAAAACCAATAGTGTTTAGTTTCTTTATCATAAGAGCAACATTTATGTGTGCAGTTTTCAAGAGGTTGAACAGCTTTACGGATTATATTTTTGTTACTTAAATTACCAAGTGATCTCGCGATGTTTTTCTACATCGTATGACAGTAATGTACATATTAAACCTAAAAAGTACATTATTATGACTTTTAAGACACGTTGGTACTTCGTCGATTTTGAAACCTTATCCTCGTACATAAGAAGCAGATAATATAATGATTAGACCATCACAAAACTTATACACGTTTTGTTACAGTATTGCATAGAATAAAATTAAAAATTTATATTAAGTGTAAGTAACTGTGTATGACCATTGATTCCTGTATTGCATTTTATTTATTGATGACAATAAATGTAAATTTATTTTAATAAAATGATATTAAGATATTATATACATAAGTGCCTATGTATATAGGTGTAAATCGATCACAATGTTTGAATAATCGCATTTAACTTAGAATGTATTAGTGTAGTATAGTTAGTTAGTTTTGCATTTTCATACGAGTTTGTTATGAAGCTAACAACAAACGCCAGTTGTTTAAGACTTTAAAAGTAGTTTATGCCCTAGGATAGTTAGGGCGAAAGGAATACTTTGACCCTACTATTGTAATTAATTCATGACAGAACGCTAAAATCACAATGTTATGAAAACCAGTATTTAGAAAGAGAAAGAAGAGGAAGATAGTAAGCGAAATTAAATTTTGACAGTACAAAATTTGAAATGCTATATTTATCTATCAAAGATGTCAAAACAAGTTTTAAGAATTATGACTGTCTAGTCGTATGTACCCTCAGTAAATAACTGTTTAAAAATCAGTTATTAAATTTCTGTTGAGTTATGTTTTTGTATAAATGTTATAATTTGTAAAAATCACATCTCTATCAAAAAGCCCAGTCATTAGATATGTCATTATTATAAATAATAGTTCTCTATAATTATTTTTTAAGAATTCTCGATTTGAATTTAACTTTGTAGGATGTCGTGCGTTAATTCTATTTTGAGCTGAAAACAGAATTCTATATATAGCCTAAAATGATACAAGTATAAACAATACTAGGCACAATTTATTCCTGTAGAATTTATTTATCGACATAACACATGTTTGATAAACTGGACTGTTATTATAATGTACTAACAATTAAATGTTAATAAGAACATAATTATATTGTTTATAGTTGTATAAAATCATGTTCTTCCGAGCTTTAATTTTAATTTCTTGGTTGTAAATTTTTTATTATTAAACTTTTTCTATGGAATGGCTTTGTTTTTTATTTTGTTGCTGTTTTTTTTTCTTCGTTTTTGTCTGTGTGTTGTGTTGCAAGCATACTCATTTTGGTAAGTTTTTATTACATTATTTATGCTTTTTACATACAGCTTGTTTCAGTTTCGTTGTTGTAGCTGATGTATTAGTGTGTTTTTCTTTAAACTAATTTTTGCTAAGAATAGTTTTCAATCATTCTGTATGTATAGTTTTAGTTATGTTTTAATGTAAGTATGCATTTCATAAAATAACGCAACATGGCCTTACAACTGGTTCTTAATTCCTATAAAGCTTTAACTGGAGTTAACTACGTATACACCTCTCTGTTTGCTCCCTGTCCTACATCAGTTGAAAAATAAAACATATTGTTCGAAAAACGTAATGAGGAGCAATAAATACGCATACTTTTAGGACAGTCTTTAACTATTATTTCCATAACTTTCAGTTGGAGGTAACGCACGGCAGCGATGTGCGCATGCGCAGGGCGGAGCTTGAAGCGCTCCTGGTGGCGAGCGGCGCACACCACGACATAAGGGCGGTGGACAACCAATACACGTTCGTGTAACAACCCCGTTACTGTGGAGGAAGGGTGCTGGCCCTCATGGGCACCACAATATGCTGTACCGGACCACTACCCGGTAGTTTTGTATAGGTATGTTAAACACCGGTTATAACATTGCATTATTACGGTAAAACTAGATTCAGTTTCAAATAAACACCATGAATTAAATTAAAAAAAATGTTGATTTGAAATAGGTACAATAGAGAAAGAATTACAAATGTATATGTGTATATTTTTATATAGTACTGTATGTATTTATATGATGTAGTTTTTGTATGTGTCATATTATATAGCGATGTGTAACTCATGAGTGAATTGAAAAAAAGATGTACATCTTTCAAAAAGATTTATTAATTCACTAAATCATCCTTGTTTAAAATACATCTTTAAATCTTTTGATTTAGTTTTACTTTTACTTTTTCAAGTGTGAAGGATGTAGATTGAGACGACTGTATCAGAGTTATATTGAACAAAAATAGAGAGAATGATTAGAATAGTTGCACACGCATGTACTGATTCCTTTAGCCGCGCATAGAAAACTATTTCTTATGCCTTTATTACTAAGTGCATAATCAAATGAAATAAAATTCGTTATTATTTATTAAATTGTTACTTTTTAAATGAGTGGAATATAATTTTAAGCTACTAATATTGCTTGCATTACGTTGGTTATTTTGGTGTGCAATTTTTAAAAAGTGTATATTTTACCGAATAGTGGAATAAGTGGACATTAATATTAGTTATCTAGTTATTTCAATTTTCAGACTTATTTTTAAATACAGGCAGTACAAAAAAAGAAAATTATCTCCATAGCAAAGCAATCCAAACTAATAAAAGAAATGAAACAAACTAAATATGCTGTATCTACCTAACCTACTTAGACGATACAATATCATACTAACCGTATCAGTAAAATAATTATTAGATTTTCGTTCAAATACATCATGAGACCAATTGTAATTCAAAGATGTAAAAGAGTTAAAGATTTAAAAGAGTTATTTAAATCTTCAGAGGTAAAGGATGTATAAATCACAAATCTGTTAGATGATTTAGTTTGCGCATGGCTAATATTATATTTATAAATAGATGTTAGTTGAAATAAACTGCATCAGATATAAGAATGACTATAAAAAATGCTAAAAAATTATGGATTTTCAAAGTGTTAATGTACTTAAATCATTCTTTCTCTATTGTTAATTCAATATTTTTCAGTCATTACTTTTCTTTTTATTCAAATCTGACCTTCATCTAGTATCTGTAGTGTAATGTTATATTTAAGTGTGTTAATAAATAAAGCCGTCAAAAACTAGATGTTTGTTGTAAACTTGAATAATCTTTATGTAGATGGTTGGTTACGAATTGATGCTTGATACGCAGAAACACGCTCTTTAAGTACGAGTGCAAGGGCAGTAGTAACATTGCTCAATGCAAAAATACAACGCTCTAAGCGTGCACTAGGAAATACGTGTCGCTCCGAATGTAATTCTTGCATCGCATAGAAGTAATATGGAAAAACAACAGTGTATCAATCCGTCACCAGCCGTAATTTAAAAATGCCATCATTATTGTATCTCTATTGATGTCTAATGTAAGTTCCCAGTGTGATTGAGACCTTACTTTAATCTACCTAGAAAACTGTACCATTCTATAAAATCTCATACCTGCATATTAGAACATATTAAAAATATGGTTTCAAGTACCTAAGTTTGAAGTACGCTATAATACTGCATGCGTTTCCTCCACAGTAATATAGAAAAATATATGTAAATTATAATCACTATAGCCAAATGTTTACTTATTCGTCTTTAATGGCGTTAGTATAAGGACTGCACTATTTTGTATAACATAAGTTTGCAGTCTAATTATTTATTTATATTAGCTAGATTACGTTGAATAATAATAAGTAAAAATAATAAATACATAAATAAATGTCAGAAAAACAGCTGCATACCTATATCGAAAGATGAATATCAATCAATGAATATCGTAGCCAAATCGTCGACTAATGTCGTCACGGTGCGCCGAGCATGCACGAACGCTCGACTGCCGTAGACCTCTGTTGGCGGCAGTCAGCAATGCCGCCGCTACTTAGCTACGACGTCGTCGTCGACCTTCAGCTAAGACGTCGTCGATCGAGTAGCGCCCTAACTAGTTTATAAAACAAATTAACCAACGATTAACAATGTGCAACATTTTCTCATAGCACTTTTCGACATCGGTTACCAACTTACTTACATCAGATTAAATCAACTATAATATTATCAGTTATTTAACCTGCACAAGGTGTTTTTAGTAATACTAATAGTAAGTTTTTATTAATGTTATTAAACATTAATAACCTTTACCTTTGGTATATTACCTGCTTATGTTACCGAATAAAAATAACATCCACAATTATTTCATCAAATAGGCTTGACGTCAACGTGTGCAATCCGCAATTATTTGTTTGTGCAATAGGTTAGTTATATTAATCTTAGTATTACGCCTCATTTTCACGGTGCATATTTTGTATGAAAATCTTTTCGCTGACGAGAATAGCAGTTTGAAAATTGACTTGCAAAGTTTGCATGGTGTAAATAAATTATTGTTAGTAAGTTATTGAGGCTTAGCCAAATATGTTACGTATTAAATGTGTACTTAGTGTTTAGTTGTAAGCTATAGGTAATGTGTGTCACTGCCAAATAGCCAAATATACAAACAATTAATACTCCTCAGAGGCACGGTTTATCACTAAAACGATTGACAAATGTTTTTTAGTGTTTGAATGGTCAAAGCAGTACCTACACCTAACCTATATTTTTAGAGTTATATTACAAATTATTCGTGTCAGGGCGTATTAATTTATACTGAAGGCACGTAAACAGTTACGTCATAATAACCGAAAGATAAAAATTTTGGAGCTTTATTGCATGGGCGTAATATAGTCATACACTTCAGTTTTCATCATTTATACTAAAGACGAAAGTCGTTTATACTTATTTGCTGCTAAGTAAGTAAGCATTGCTTAAGTGTATTTTATTTATGTATTTGCCGCGCCTCGGAGTTCATACTTCTGTTCTAATATATCTGTAAAGACTGTACTTAGAGAAAAAGAAATATAGGTAAACGAAAGATACTATTATCTAGTCACGAGAAGATAGACTGTTAAAATTGCTAATACGTTATAGGTAGGGCTGCCGTTTAAAGCATTCTCATTTCGTTTTAATAGTGTCAGGCAAATCAGCCATTTTTAATTTGTAGTTTATGGGAGTCCACACTTCTGGCTTTGGTCTTTACAGATTTATTTCGAATCATTTTAACTTGCTTGCTTCAGTCACGGTATTGTTCAATACGAAATAAGTGTTATTTAAACAAAATAAAACATCTCGAACGGCCAACATATCCATATTTGTCATAACAAAATAATTGTATGAAAAATTATTCTAGCACAATCCGATAGATTATTTATTTAAATATTATTCATCTATAATAAATAATGTAACGATATCAAAAATTGTTGTATACTGATAAATCATTATTTTGAGCTTTAATGTAAACATGATGATTATGTGAGACACAACTTACGTCGTCTAATCATCTTAAACGAACTGCCTACCCAAAATATAATCATTTTACTTTGACCGATCCTGAGCTAGTCTTCATCTATTGGACGATGGATGATACAACAATAAGATACAGCTCGCAGAACTGATAGCAGATGGGCATAAAGTTTTGAACTAGTGAATAGAAATAAAGCACGTTGGTATTTATCTCGGGTGTGAATCTAAAAGCCATGACAAGGGGTAAACAATAGTGGCAAAACGCTCAACCACATTTAGTCAGTCAGTATAATCGTTTGATGTTTATAAAATTAAACTAATGCATTTATCATAATCATAACATTATAAATAAACTTAAAATAAAAACGTATTGTTGTTGGAATTGATAACGATCATTATTAACAAATAAATTATATAACATGTTTGTTGGTTTATAAAAACTAAATCACGCTAAATAAAATTTATCTTGAATGTAACTATGTAAGTGCTAAAGGGGTAAGGTTGAAACAGCGGCGGCGAGACGCGACGTGACGTGTAAATGACGTTGACATAGAAGACGTCACGCTTTGAGGTCGCTTAGGTATAGAGTACAACTACGTCACGTCGCGTCGTCGTACCGCCTACTATCTGTTCCGATCTTTATTTTATTTATTCGATGCCGTTATTTGTGTATTGATCGACTTGCAAGTGAGAGTGACGACCAGATGTTTAGATACTCATTTTTTAGATAACGATTTTAATACCGAGTTTGACGACATAACGACATCCAATAAGTAAATATTAGTTTAAGTAGGCTTTGTACCTGGAAGCCGGTATTTATACTCACAATTTAAGAGATGTTAACCATAACAAACATTCCTTATAAGTTGTATGTAATTTTTGGAAGAACGAAATATAGTCATATTTTAGAAAAACGTGTTTATTCTTAAGAAAACCATTCACTTCCACTAGTTCGGTGGACTGAAAAATCTTAATTAATTTACAGTTTCAGGAGCATCTCTAAATAACTACTGTTTCAGGAAGGTAACTATTAACAACAATGGACCTCCCATATACATATCATGCTCCATAAATAATTCAAATCTCTATTGAACCGCAAAGGTGAACAAAGTTATGGTTGCCTAGCTTTAACAACTAGCAGCTGCAGTTGCCTATGGCGAAACTAGTTTACAATTTATGAATAAAATTATGCTAGCCAATAGTCTCTCCTGAATTCAACAGTACTCAATAAATTTTAATCATCTAATAATGGTATGATATAAAACTCTGAAAACATCTGTCTTTGGTCTTCCTTTTCTAACTTTAACTGCAGTAATAGTAAACCATTGGAGCTGCATCTTAATACTACCTGTGGAAGAAATAATAGTGCAAAATTACATTTATAAAAGGACCTAAAATAGAGCCCTGTGGTACAACAATAGCCAAAAATACTATACAAACTCGGACTATAGTAAAGATACACTAAATAAATGTAATAAACAACATACCTTGGATGATATCGCAAGTGCCTTCATAATAAGTCTTATATGATGCAACTGGTATTTCAGTGTCACTGGATGTTCACAACTGAAACTTTGCACCATGTCGGACGATTTTGGCATATCGATACATGATCTGTCCTGTAATGTATAAGCTAAATTTAATTGAAAAGTATATGACAGTGAGATTTCTTACTAAACCTAAAGGCAGCATTACTCTTTTTTCTAGAAAAGGTAGGCAGAGAGGTACAATGCCCACGATTGTCGCAATGCTCAAACCTATGTACACGAGAGCCCATTGTTGGGCTAATTCTTAATGGAAAAACACAATATCAGTTTCGGCACACAATGAATAAACTAATTGGCAATATTATTGAAACAATTACTTCAAAGTAAAGCTTTAGGTATTGTATATACAGAGTTTAACTTCGGTATGATATTAAATGCAATTACGTATAGTATGTGACATTATAAAGCGAGACAAAAAAAAACAATTAAACACAGGACTACTTTTTAATTTCTTTGATTCTAAACACCCTGTAAGTACGTCACGGACTTAAAGTCATAATCACGTCGAAGGATAAACGTTACCGCTCATTATAGGTCAATAAACTTGTCATAATAAATGGTGTATTACTTTGTTACTACTAAAATATTATTTATTTTGTTAGAAAATTTTAAATTTTAGTTTTTCGTCAAATCATTTTTGTGATTAATTTAAAATCATTTTAAGGACTAGTAACAGGCCACTGCCCTCTTAATAAACACCTATACGTTTTAGGCATTACCAACAGTCCTCTGTGCAGAGCATGCATAGAGCACGACGAAACCGTCGCCCACGTAGTCCTGGAATGCGAGGGAGTGATGACACATCGGGCACAAATCCTCGGCAGCCCGAGGTCTTTCCGCGAAGCCTGCGAAGACCCCAGGAAGCTTCTGCGCTTCTGGGCGGAGCTGGGCTGGATGAAATAATCCAGTCAAACCGGACGCAACAAAGGACCAAGAGGTCTAAATGCGGACGACGAGCCCTCCAACAAGTACCAAGTAACGGACTAGTAACAGCTGCCTTTTCATTTAATATCAAACCGTCGTACACTCTGTACATAACGAATGACTTACCTGCATCCCATATGTAATAATGCTAACATTAGGATGTTCCGGCGACAGATTCAGCTCTATAACGTCACACGATCGCTCCAAGTCCGCCAACAGTCCTAAGAAGGCCGGTGCTTTTAACACAAGTTTCGCTACTTCTTCAGAGTCCTCGTCGCGAAGTTCAAGCACTGAGTCTGCTGTTTGAGTGGATATCTCGCAGTCTGTCATTACATTGTGAACGGATTGGGGCTGCAAACTAGAAAAGTTATTTGGTATAACAGAGCAGTAGAAAGACGAGTTTCTATTATTTAATTTATTTTACTCTAACATCCTCCCTTAGATCATGTTTTCAATAAAACCCTTTATAAATTGATTGAGAAGAAAGCCATGCTGTAAATATCTTATGATAATAATGATGGCTGGTACCATTATTTCGGGTATTAGGTTAAGTTAAAAGCAAGTGATTGAATGACAGTAGAACATAATATATCATGTAAATAGGCAGGGCAAAGTTTCCTTTCTAATAGTACACTCTCTAGTAGGATTGGCAATTTACGACTCCTTAGCATGTTTGCCGACATACACTAATGATATCAAGATGAAAAAACTCAAATTAATTCTTAATTTAAGCTCACACAATAGGCATAAGCAGCGCTTCAACCCCTGTACCAACATATTGACCAAAATGTAACCAGTATAAACTCACACTAATAGTAATGGGGATCCTTCACTCCTGTAGTACATCTTCAAACTGGATTCCTCACCAGAACCAAATATATTTAGACATTCTGCCAACACTGCTATACTGATCTGAAATTAGACATTTTATTTTCATAAAACTGGTTATATTATTATATTGGAAGAATTAGATTAAAATACATAATGCCTTCTCTATAATATATGATAAAAGGCCTTTGCTCTGCAGTAGGACAGTAAAACAGGCTGGTATTATTTTATTTTATTACATAATAAAATGGTATTCATGATTAACATCGCGATGCAGTTGTTTGACATTTGACTAGTAAAGCATATCTCTTCACTTGATGTAACATAACTCTCTTTGGAATTTTAGTAGTAGGGAAAGACCTTGACAGACCGACATAGTATACATAACATAAGGAAACTGGTAGTCAAGTCTTATTATGAAAAGACCAAAAAGAAATTGAGAATGGTGACAATAACTTCAATATCAGTTCATATAGGAACTAGAACAGTGCAAAGAATTAAACCAGTCATATTTGCAGATTTAGGGAGAAATGTAGCAATACCTGTCCACATACTAATATTAAATCTTTTTTTTATTTTCAACTTTATGTACACATGGCGGTGCTTCATGCCAGATGGCATTTTTTATCAGCCAACCTTTGTGTGATGCAGAGATGAACATAGTAGGTGAATATTAACTACACAACTAAACAAAGTATTACTTTCTACAATAAAAAAATACATACTTACATAAATAAAATGTACATACACTACCTAATGATATTAATTATACACTTTACATATATACTCAGTGCCCACAGGTATGTATATATATATATATATATATATAATATGTATATATATACCTAAAATAGACAAAAATAATTACTTTAAACATAACATCTACATCTTCTCTAACATGGTACTCTGTGAAGTTGTCTGACGGAACATAGGCAGACGCTTGCACGCACTTGCCTTCTTCAACCGTCAACTTTAAACCTTCAGGTAATGCACAGAACACAGCAGACTGAAATTTAAATCAGTATTGCATTAGTGTATATACTGTAACATAAGCAGTATTAGAGGGAGACAATATTTAGTGCAATATTATATAAGATAGCTTCACATTCTTTGCTAAAAAAAGTACCATAGTACCGTATTGCCTTGCTAGTGCATAATGTGTATAGTACCAGCAATAAGTATTATACACAATGCACTAGCTATATTGAGTCCCAAGTTTTATTCTATTCTATTTTGTAGACTTGGGCATTTCACTCAAGCCATCTAGGTATATTATTTTAATTTGCAAGAACTATTTCTTAAAATTCAGTAAGTACAGAATGATTCTTTAAAATTGATTCTGCAACAAGTTTCCGAAGTCAAATAAAATTAATCAACCTAAAGATGTTTACTGCTTGACAAAGGTTCCTTTTTAAGACCAAAAAACTGGTGTTACCATACCAACCACCAGTAGAAAAACATTTTTACTTTCATACTGGTTCATTTTATAAGTTTTAAATTACCTCTTGAAACTGTATAGCCTTCAACAAACTGCATAGAATCTTTCCAGAATCCATAGATGCAGTGAAATAATATTGTGATGTTCCTTCATCCATTATTCTCTTCAATAACATACATAGACCGCAGCAACATTAAATACTGTTCTTGTGTTACTTCATGGTATGTGATACGGCCGAGAGTTTGAGCTATTCTAGCAGCAAGTACGTGTTTGCAAGTAATCTGAGTTCTATGCTCGAGAACTTGGTGTTTAAATGAAAGGCAAGGACAGTAGTTTATACGTGGAAAGACTCGATAACAACGGTCATTCTCTCCTTTAATTTCGAGCAAAACTCGAGCTTTATTTGCCGTAGTGTACAGAGTAAAAGTTTGACATTTCTCCAATATTTCCAATGCTCTTTCTAGTACACTTCCAAATACTGAGTATAAAGATAATATGTCTTCATCCGCAACTTAAAAAATTAATCACAAATCAAAATCTGTTTAGTAGTAAAAGCAAGAGCAATAAAATTCTACTAACGGTCTTTGTTATTTATTGCGTTTATTCGTTTTTCTATTTCCTCTAACACACATTCGGCTACAACTGGCACTTTAGAAGGAAAATAATTGTTCATATTTTTGTATTCAGTTAATTTTTTTGTACAGTATTATTTTATAATTAAAGAAATAAATTGCCGCGTTTTTTTTTTCGTGGCAGTCTGACCTGACATTGACTGACGGCACAGAGTACATTATATATACGGGAATAGAGACCTCTCTCGGCAGTGAAATAGGGAAATGCATAAGTGTCGCCACCTTAACAAGTGTTCTGTAACTACGCTCGTTACTAAACATATGTATAGCTAGGTGGGTACCTATAGATGTATGGTTTGGTAGTACCTGCTATACTGGGCGGTAATTTGAATATTATTTATTACTTAGAATTGTGTATGAGTGCTATTGAAATTTAACCAGTTGCGTACGGCAACTGGTTAAATTTCAATAGCACTCATACGCAATTCTAAGTAATAAATAATATTCAAATCGTTTTAAATATTTGTACATGATAGTGAAAAATAGTTTTAGTAGTGTTAAATAAAATAACTTATCTATTTCTTTTGTCATTATTTATTTTTCCTTTTAAAACATTTCATAAAATACTTTTTTGCTTTCATTTTAAATATGTCTTCATGATCATCACACTCTCTTTTGTTGTTTAATATTTTATTTATTTCTTTACAATAATTATAAATAAAAAATCTGCAAGATATATTTATTAAAAATTCAATCAATTGATCTTTATGTTGTGCACATTTTATAAAATCAAAATTAATATTTATTAAAATTATAGTTTTAATTAATTCTTTTAAATTTTCTTTTTCCAAATTTTCTTTTATTGTTGCATAATTAATATCTTGCAGACTTGAGATACAATTCAAAAGAGAGTTGCTTGGGCTGCAAAGCCATTTCTTTTGTCTATATTCCCTACATCTTAAATATTCGTGTTCATCATTAGACATAACATCTTTTTTACATTGGGTACACCCTTTGAAGATTTTAGTTTTTGCGCTTTTCACAAAGTAGCCACTGACATATTGTAGACCTCCAATTATACGGGGATCATTTTTTTCCTCAATGGGAGTAATCGTTATGTCTGGAATGTTTTCAAGTTCACAAATAAATGGTTCTTTGCAGCTGTCGCTTGTGATAAGGACTTCATGAAGACTATGACAATCGTCTAATTCACAATTAACACCTGGAGTATGGATACTAGAGAGATTGTTTATAAGTAATGTCGTGAATGCCGACTCAAATTTCTCTGGTGTTGGATTTACATTACGGCACCCATGACTCCTAATGGACCCAAAATAATTTTCAATTGGGTCTTGATTTAAGTGCCGCAACCAAACGGAATTAATATTATATTTATTTTCTACGTTTTTAAGAAGTAATTCTATGCCCTCCAGTGTCCAAACCCAGTTTTTTAATGTAGGAACATGTTCTGATTGTGATTTATTTACATTTATAAATTTCATATTTTTTAACATCTTCTTTGACTCCTCCCACACTTGGTGATGTACTGAGGAAGGAGTTGCTGGTCCCAAAAGAGGTTTGCCGTGTTTTTTCCTCTTTCCGAAGCTTCCATTCACAGAGTCGAACAAATTATCGAAAAATAAAAGGATATCTGCTGTATCTTTGGCTTCGCTAGGGAGTATACCTTTATCTGTAAAAAATATACAATATAAATATTATTATACAAAGTACTAGCAACTATTTTTACTTTATCATATTTTAGAAACTACTCATTGCTCTAATATGATAAAAAATAACATAAAGATGAATTTAATATTAAAACAGTAAAAGGAATCTTAAATTTTATTTTGGGTATTAACGCCATCAATTAGTGAACTGGGCTATGTTACCAATATTCTTTTATCTTATCAGACATAATAATGTCTACTATAGATGACAGCCTACTTTTTTAGAATATATTAAGCTAATTTCCACCACATTAGAGCCTAGTAAAGCCAATAATGGTGAAATAGCTTAAACAATTTGTTCAATTTCAAATAGTCCACAATATCCTGCAGAGAAATTATTTATTTCTACGGATTCTAAGGGCAATATCTAAATACAAAAGTTAAATGCTTACCAGCAAGATAACCCATATTTGATGCTACAGTTTTGCTAAATATTTGAGTGGCATATTTCACTTTCATTCTTGGTATTTTGTTAGGCACACAATGATAGTCAGTCAATTTAGGCACTAAGCGTATACCCTTATACCCTGGGTTTTCTTTATGCAGACAAGTAATGTGTGACCATTTTGCTGTTTTATTTTGATTGTCCTTTTCATATTTTAAATCTTTACTGATTAAATTGTTTCTTATGCATTTTATAAGATGGGGTGGGTCATACAGTGGTATAATTTCTTGTTTATTAACTAAAAATATATTATCTCTTGGCTCCTCTCCTTTTCTTAATAAAATACCTCTTGTCTCTTGCATAAGCAATTTTATGCACTGCATATTGTTAGTGCCCTGGTCACACACAGTAGCTATCACAATAAGCCCAGCAGATTGTAATTCTGCTATGATCGTTTTTAACTGTTGTGCAAGTTCAGGGCCCTTTGTAGCAGCTTGTGAAAAAGTATATGCCACAGGTTGCTTATAATTTTTAATTAACCCTCGTACCATAAATACCTGAGCATGATCAGCAAATTCAGCATGGGTTTCTTTTCCATTGTTAACAAATCCAATGACTCTATCATTTCTCTCATTGTAAGTCACATTGGCTTTAAGTGACATTTCGTCAAAGAGAACAACACAAAGACGGTGTTCTAATTTCATTTTCTCTGTCGCCTTTTTCATTTGTTTCATTATATTTTTATTTATTCCTGGTCTGATATCGGCCATAGCTATTAACTTGACGAGAGTTTGAGGAGAGGGCAGGATGAAAATTTTCCTAAGAAATCTATACCCCTTTGGGCTTTGTTTCAAAATAGATAAAGCCACTATTTTTTCTTTTAATGAGAACCTACGGCCTTTGTCTTGTTTTTTATGCTCTCTGAATTGCATCAAGGTCAAAATCTTTGCTGTGCTAGATAAGTTATCTAATGTTGTTGTAAAAGCTGGATTAGTGGTAATATTTTGCATTGCCTTCATCCTAACTGCCTGTTTTTTAACCTTGTTTCGGCATTTGCTAAGTTTTACACCAACTTGCACAAGTTTTTTGTATAAAGCTTTCTCATTTGCCGTTACAGCAATACGTTTTCGCAGATTCTTTTTAGGAGTGTTTGAACTTGCCAGTTTATCACGAACTGTAACAATATAAAATAATAAAATTATCACCATCCAGTAACTAGCTGCCCGCGGCGCGGTTACATCCGCCTCTTTGTTGCCTGTTTATATAGCCGATAACCTTCCTCCAGAACCCAAGTTCTTGAGGAAGGTTATCGGCTATATAACATTATACAATATAATATTCAAATCTGACTGGTATATTTTTATTATATGGTATATTTATGACTGGTTAACTTACCAAACTTATCCATTCTTTGTACATCTCTTGTAGCACTGTGGGGATTGGGCAGAGACTGAGAACTTATATCTATAGCCACAGCTACTGGTTCTGAAATAACAGTTTGAATATTAATAAAAAGAACAACTGTCTAATAAATTTCTCCTCACACATCATAATAAATATTTTATTATGCACTATTTAGGATATCATATCATCATCATCATTAGAAACCCATTTGGGGTCCACTGCTGGACATAAGCCTCTCTCATTGGGGAGAAGCTGCCATACTCGCCACACCTTGCTTGCGGATTTGTGAGGGTTTACTGTCAGGTTTTCCTTCTCTAGAGCAGGCAGTAGTTATAGTCTGCTTTCAATTGCTCTCTTAGTCAACATCTACGACACCCGTGGATTGAAATGGGATGGTGACAAATGATATTCTTTCTCCATTACAACCCGGATAACAATATCATATAATCATAATAAATTATCTTTTATCTTACCAATATTTTCGTTTATTGCAACACTTTCCACGACACTTTGACATGGGAACGGCAGAGCGACAGCATCCTTAAGTGAAATTACAGTCACTGGATCTGGAACTACAATTGATTAATTAAAAAAAGGAAGAAATTTCTAACAAATTTCTCCACACACCTGCCTAACATGTGCCTCACAAAACATTTTGTCTACTTATTTGAATCAATCAAGATACACAACTTAACCTTATTTTTCATACAAATTCACAAGATAATTGTTACCTAAATACATTTTTTTTGTAAATACATACATATTATATAAATTACAACCAGACACAGAACAAACAATCATGCTCATCACACAAAGGTTTGTCCTGGGTGGGAATCGAACCCACGACCTCCGGCTTAGCAGTCAGAGTCACTAACCACTAGGCCAACAGGCCAGTCAAGGCCTGTTGGGCAAGGTTACATTGGGCAATAATTATAATCTATCATCTTAATATGTACCTTTAGATGTTGATGCTTCTGTTAAATTTTGAAGTGGTCTCAAAATTCTTTCAGGTGGTGACGTGAATTTTGATAGTGATAAGCCTGGAAGTATGAATTGAATGGAAGGATGAATGATGAAAATCGTGATGGTCGAATGGGTATGGCAACTACCTCTCAAATATGAGGTGTCAGTTCAAATTTAGGCACGTACCAATATGACTTTTTAAAATCTTATGTACTTTCTAAGTTTATCTTAGACATTACTGACATACGGTGAAGGAAACCATTGTATGAAAATGTGGACTTATATACTATTATATATAATTAAACCAACTGAATGATGACCCATTTTGCTAATATTTTGCTTAAAACTGTCAAACTTGTAAGATCAATGGACACTTAGAACGTTTTTAATTTTAACTTAACAACAGTGTACTCAGTAAAATGTGTGTCTAATAAAATGATAACAAGCTTGTTGCCAAGAAAATCTGTCTTCAGACGAATTTCGACCTACTTGCGTTTAGATGGATTGGCAAAATGAGCTTATGGTGGGTCATAATTTACTTGGTTCCATAGTACATATACTAGCTGTTGCCAGCTGCTTTGCCCGCATAAAAAAATATTATAAAATATAGCCTATGATACTCGCTTATATTGTAGCTTTCTATTTGTGAAAGAATTTTTTAAATTAGATAATAGATATATATATTACAAACAAACAAAAAAAAATCTTTTTATAATATTAATTTCAATTAATTTATATATAATATTAAATTAGTTTAATTTAAGATAAAAAAAGGTATAAGTGTGGTGATTAATGCTTATGGCTTCTCTGTATAAGAAGAGGCCTTTGCCTTACAGTGGGCAATAATAGCTGGTATTATTATTTTGTATATACATATAGAATATGATGGATGATTTTATTTAACCAAGGGAAGTTAATGTAAGAAAAAATACTGACCTGGCATGTTCCTAGTTGGTAGAGCTATGTTGCTAAGTCGATTATTTCGGCACCAATATTTTTGTTCAAAATGCTTATGGCATACACGTCGGTATTTAAAAATATGCTCATTTTCAAGACTCAGTATACTACCACCAATGGCATAGACCCATCTTGTAAACAGCTCCTTGTCCTTATTAGGATTGGGAAATTTATGTAAAATCTCCCTGGCATCTGAAATAATGACATAAGCATATTAAGTTGGTGTTCAACCTTAACCTTACTGATAAGTCACCTGCATTACCTAAAATACTTTGCAATGAAAGTGCCAACATAATATTAAAAAAATGTAGGCAAAAATTTAACTTCATTTTCAATTTGTTCTCCAACTTAAAACAAAATTTGTTTTATGTGTTTTTATTTTTGTTTCGAACGAAGAAAAGGCTATGGTAAGGCTCCTTAAGGGTAATAAAATGTAGGTAATTTGTACCTATCTTATTTATGAGTAACTCTTTAATATGTAATATGTTGAAGTGAAATTTCAGTTATTATTACAGATAGTTACAAATGTGTATTAAGGAGTTCCCACTTTCTTCATTGAGGTTAGTGGGATGTAATGATGGTTTCTGCAACAATTATGTCTTAATTACACCAAGATCATTAACGCTGTTTGAGAAACTAGAAACACATACCTGCCAAGGTTGGACATCCCGGGACGCAACATGTTTTGTTAGACATAATAAATTAATGTATAACACAACAGCACAAAATCACAAGAGTCCTATCTCAGTTCGTAAAGTACGTTTCCTATCGTTACAAACACAATTTCAACACGGCCGGAGGAATATGAATTCTACTCAACGGACTTATGTGGAGAAGCACAAGAACGATGAAAACGGTAAGAAAACAAACAAGACAGAGACACCAAAATACACTCCTACGCAAGTGCGGCGGCCATCATGTTTGTGCAGCTACAAGTGCAAGTTGCAACACTAAAATAATAATATTAGTATATACAAAAAAAACATCGATTTCATATCGTGCAGTAAATCGTTTCATTCTTGTAAAACTAATTATTTATTAACAAAAATAATAGTATTTAATTATTTGATATTATATTTAATTTATAAAATTATATGTGGAGCGTCCACGCCATCTTGTGAGCGACAAATAAAAATTAAATCATCTAGTAACTATAGCGCCATCTCTGTACAAATTTCGTAATGATCAGATTATTATGATACCAAATTAAAAATCAGTAAAATAAAAGAAGAAGCAACTATTTTGGGTATCCTATTAATTTAGTTACATTATATAGAGATCTCTTACTTCTTTACCAGTACTAAGATTGTATACCCTGACTGACGGTGCGACAGTGTGTGTTGCCCTCTTAGAGTATACAAACATATGGAGAGGAAACAGTTTTCTATACATACATTCGCTGTTTATATATAGGTGAATTCGATGAAGCAATGTCAAAAAGCTTTTTTTCTCTTTCTAACATATACATTATTGTGTACGTTAAGCGAGATAGCAAAATTTTCGATGTGTTATATTTGGCAAAACTTAGTCTGTGACGTCATCGTAGCGTGGCCGGCTGTCGATTTCGCCATTTATTGTTACGATCACGTGACGAGTTTCGTGGTATGTTTGCTTTCGAGTGTGAGTGATAATTTATTTTTTTTTGTGATTTCGAAGACAATCAAAGATTTATTGTTAAAATATCTACGTTGGAGTGTGAGGTGCTGGCAATTCAACATGCCCAGGTGTTGCATTGTGCAGTGCAGTTCTCGTAAGAACAAATATCAGACGCAATTATCACTGCATAGGTTAGTTTCCTTTTTTATGTATTATGTCGTTAAATCGTAATAAATTACTCTCTGTATTTATCTCAATATAAACTCGAACAGTCTAAATTAGTAATTCTTTGTCAAATTTTACTTTATATTCATTTTTAACATTATTTGTTTGTAAACAAGCATACTAGTGACGTTACTGCATTTGAGCATTGCTTTATATCGATATGTTTAATATACTATGTTTATCTACTAATTAAAATTAAACATTTCCGTTTTTAGAATGCCAGAAAATGAAAAATGCTAAACACGATGGTTAGAAATAATTGGCAGAGAAAATATAAATCCCAGACAAAAAGATTGGTTCATAGTTCACTACATTTTAAGGAGAGCTGCTTTAACAGGACACTTGGAGTTGTGATTGTGAGGTTACGTGATGACGCAGTGCCCTCGGCTTCACATTAGGTTAGTTTTTTATCTTACATAAATGGTGTAAAGTGAAATATGGCTATAACTTCCATCGGCTATTAGCAATAGTAATAGTTAATTTGGCAATGGCCAAGTATTAACAACTAAGTACATCATTCATCAGCTGTTGCTGTTGATTAGTAGTAGTTATTATTTTCTTGAACTGTTGGAATAATAAAATCATATAAATTATTTCATAATTATTAATAATCCTTCTTGTAACCTAACTTACAATTTAGTTTAGCTTCAATACCTAAAACTTTACAAACATGGTTTAGGTAACTTTTAAAATATAATGGTAATTGCTGTTATAGTCAAAAAGTTTTTTTCAATTTCCCGTTGGTCAAAAACAATCAGTTTCAAATGAAACAGATACTGTTTCACTTGGACATAGCTCTGCTATTATACCAACTTTGCAGAATGTGGAAATAGCCATTCAAGAGGTAATTTTTAATTTATTGTCATGTTACCTTTTTCTTAAACTAAATGATATTATTAAGCAAATATTTAAATAGATATTTTGATCACTATAATATGATTTTGGTCACTATAATTATGATTTTAAACTAGGTTCTATATTTTTAATATTAAATTGTTGCTTTCAATGTTTCTTTTTTTTTCAGCTTCCCGCTGAACAAAATTAAACTGTTGCAGGTGAAACAGATATTATTCCACTTGGACATGGGTCTGCTAAGACACCAGCTATGCAGAATGTAGAACGTGCCTTTCAAGAGGTAATTTATTTATTTATTTATAATCAGAACGACAAAATTACAGTCAATTACATTGATTAATGTTTAATTTATTGTCATGTTCCCTTTTACTTAATCTAAAAGATTTTATTATGCAATATTTCAATAGAGATTTTGATCAATACAATATGATTTTGTTGACTGTACCAAATATATTTTGATTTTAAAGGACTATATTTTCAATGTTAAATTGTTGTTTTCAATGTTATGTTTTTTTCAGCTTCCCGTTGAACGAAATCGAACTGTTGCAGATGAAACAGATCTTATTACACTTGGACATGGGTCTGCTATGACACCAGCTATGCAGAACCTGGAAGAAACCTTTCAAGAGGTAATGTTAAATTAATTGTCATGCTCCCTTTTTCTTAAACTTTTATTATGCAAATTTTTTAATAGACATTTGATCACTACAATATGATTTTGTTCATTATACCAAATATATTTTGATTTTAAACTTCTACACAAAATTTATGCACTACTATTTGTAAATGCTAATTGTTTAAAACAAAATTAAATTAAGTTCATCTTACTTTATACTTATAGCAAATATTAACAGTTTATATAATACCTACATAGAAACATTTACCACAGTTCACATGCTGTCTTTACCTTTTGTAGCAATATGCAAATTGAGGCAGCCTGTAAAGCACACATTTTACTTTTTATTTTTTCTTTACAACATAGAAATTACTTATAGAGTTAAGTGTATTGCCTGTATCACTTTGCATGCTACTTGAAATTGTAACTTACAAAAATTGTAATAACCTGGCGATTAAAAGTAGTGGCCTGAGTTTCTTGCCAGTTCTTCTCATGGCTGTATATATAGAGAGAGAAGGTTAACAATAATTATTATTTTATTTTAAGTAAGTACTAAATTATAAGTTCTGTTCTGTTACATTAAATAGTGTTATGTGTGTAGTTTCGCTTGTAACACCAAATTGGTGCAAACTGTAATGGTGATAAGAATGTGTGATTATAAAACAATACATAACAATAAATATTTTGGGACTTACAACGTTGTAATTCAGGCACCTCAGTATGCATAGTGAGTTTAATTTATTTGAAGTTAATATATTTTATTTGGTATTTAGCCTAAAATTGTTTTGGTGAGCGTTTAAGTTGTATTTACCCATAGAATATTATGTCATACTTTTATAGTGTTGTTTATAAATAATAAAATAATTAATGAAAATTTTGTTGTTTGTATGTCTACCACACTTTAGCAAAAAGGGGTTTTGGTTATAAACGTTTGTGGAGTAAATATAGGGATTGTGGATGGTGAGGAAAAAGAAAAGGAGGTAAATCGGACCTCCGGCGCTCTCACTTATCGAATAAAACGCAATCGTATGGATACTACTACTTTTACGTCAATCTTTTATGAGAGGTTACCTAGTACTTCCCCGGTCGATCCAGTCCATTCATACTGAAATCAGCAAGGATCTACTACCGTCAAATTACCTATTATCAATTTTATTATTTTATTATGAATAGTTATTCATTCATTCACTATCTATGCTATTATATAAAGCGGAAGAGTTTGTTTGTCTATTTGAACGCGCTAATTTCTGAACTACCAGCCGGATTTGAAAATTTTCTTTTGCGTATGATAGCCAAGTTCTCGAGAAGGGTTATAGGCTATGTAACATCACGCTACTGGCGATGGGAGCAGAGCAGTAAGCAAAGACGCGGATGTGACCGCGCCGCGGACAGCTAGTTTGTTAGATAAAATGAGACCATTACAATACAAAATGTTCAGTAAAACGTAGTTTTATTTAATAATACACTACCTACGTACTACCAATATTTAATTCACATAATTTAACAAATGCTTATGTTTAAACTACAAAAATAAAAATATTATTAAGTAAATGGCTTTTGTGTAATTGAATAGAGGTCAATAAACTTCCAATAAATTTTTAGATTGTAGTTCACTGTATTTGTGACAACAAAAAAGCACGCAGTAAAAAAATTTAAAAGTATTTCGATATCGATATTTTTTTATTGTTAGTTAGCGCATCCCTCGTGACCTTGTGCACGTAAAATGGCGAATACCTAACTAATTTGGCAGGCGCATTTCGTAGGTATGCCCGGTCCATGTATTTACAAGTCAGTGGTTGCCCTTGCCTTGCCAGTGACCGATTGTCAAAAGTTACACGAGACAGCTCAAAAGTAACATTTTCGAGACAAAAGTAACATTGTCTTTAATGTCGAAAGTACTCAATAAAAAAGTCAAGTCGAAATAAAAGTCATTTGCCTTTGCTATGCTTCATATGTAACAATTTGAACCTGAAACCTAGTATTTCAATTAAAACAAAACAATTCTGTTTCTTTTCTTCCCTATATGTGTTTCTTTTATTAGATCTGTGGTATGTATCCCCGTAATATTTTTTTTAAACCTACCTTTATTATTGGTGCGATAAGGTGCAATTGGAACTGAACTCTGAAAAAAAATGATAATTGTATAAATTAATTTTATTAATAATATTTATTTATATATTTTCTTTGTTACGTATCCTTTTGTGTGCAATAAATAAATCAAAGCATAAAACTTTTAACTTAAAGAATCTTAACAGCTTCGCTGCTAAGCATAAAAAGTAACATTCTCCTAAAAGTTATTAAAAGTAACATTTTGAGTCTTGTAACATAGAGGAAACATAAAATGGCCAAAAGTAACGTTGTAAAATGTTAAAAGTAACATAATGGCAACGCTGCGGTGCGATGACAGGATGACAGTGATAACTTGTTCTCTACTTATTCTGTGACAGTGATGCAGATTAGTTAGGGGCGACTCGAGTTAAAAACCCGGGTCAGCCCGGGCTGTTTATCCAACCCGTTAGCCCGAGTTAATATTCTAGTAGGTAGATAATGACGCGGGCGCCCAAAATCGACAACCCGGCTGACCCGACCTGCGCCGCATAGGCCACCCGCCCGTAGTTACATAGTTCGATTTGAGTCAATTTTCGGATAGGACAATCAACTGGCTAGTTCGCGACCGACACGACATTAAACCGGTGACCGAGTGAATCACACACACGCACGTCCGGAACTTGGGCCATGTTCTACTTGTTCGCAAATGGGCATGGTAAAAACCGGGTTAGCATTCCTTTCAACTCGAGTGGTAAAAAAATTTTTGTCCCGTCGCGTCTCATTGCTAAAGCAGGTGCATTGTCGTTAGCTCGAGTCAACTACTTCGATACTATGATACACGATACACCACACCACAGAATTATGTATTCTATCTCTTCTCTAACTTTATTATACTCGAAATTATTCAAGTAATCAAACTGCGAAACCACAGCTATGATCCGCCGTGTATTTTTTAAAAAACTGAGTGTTATATTAGAATTAACTTAAGTCTTAGCGGTGTTATCCAATCAATCAAGTAGGATCAGTTAAACTAATAAAACAAGAACGTATTGCAAGAGGTTATTTAAATTTAATACATACACACAATATAGTCCTCCTTGACGTGTCCGTCAACGGCGAACCTGGCAAGACTTATTGTCTATTGTGGTAACGGACATGGCTTGCAAAACCAAACTTGGTTTTGAAGGTCCGGTTGCAAGGCGCACAGTACAACTGACCATCAACATTATAAGTATAGATATAGGAAGGCTTCGGTCGGGTCTTCTTGATAAGGCGTTTAGTGTCTAGGTCTTGAAGAACTGAGATGGTGCGGACACCTGGTGCGTATGGATGACTCTAGGTTGCCTAAAGCTGTGTTCTATTCACAGCTGAAGGAGGGAAAGCGCAAACCTGGTGGTCAGTACCTGCGCTACAAGGACGTCCTGAAGCGCCATCTCACCGCATGCAAGATCTCTTGCGATGATTGGGAAGAGCTCGCAAACCAGAGACCAAAATGGCGCAACTCTGTTCATAAGGCTTGCATGGCTTTCGAACAAAAGCGTCTTCAAGACATACACACAAACTCACGCGCCGAACGCGCTGACTAGAGCGGCTAATGAGTTATATTAGACCCCAATTATAACTCAGTGGCTGCTCAAGTCAGACATTGTGATTATTAATTTATACGACTGTGTCATTTAAAAAGCCCTAACATTTTATTTGGTTGATATTTTCTTTAATTTTGTTTTAACATTTTCTATGCAAAACGCTTTTGGCTTTAGCCCTAAATCCTTAATTTAAAAAAGTTTTTTTTAAATGTTAAACACACTTTAAACTTGTTTCTCTATGGTTGAAGTTGATTTCAATAACAAACAACACTATTCTGAAATCGCAAATTCTTGAATGAAAAGCAGTGGTCTCGAACCTACCAATTTTCTGGTATTTCTACCGATATGTGATCTCTTCTACCGATATACCGAAATGTAAAGATTTTTCACGATTTCAGAGATTACAAAGAAATATTTTCTGATGACATAGACTATTTTGAGATAATGTTAGTTTATTAAAATGTAACGATTATAGTCAAATGTTTGCGTCGTTATCTACTTTCGTCTTTGCCATTTACTTACTGCCCCATTCCGAAGCTAAAGTTGAGCATATACTTATTCTAGCATATAAATCTTATATTTGTTTTGTTGTTTTTATAATAGCCTACTAAAGTGACTCCACTCTGCCTGATGGTAAGCACTCAGTGGAATCCAGAATTGGCGGACATTCCAAAAGCCAAACTATTGCTACGGTGACCTACATTATGGCGGCTTAGTGAGATGCTTTTTCGCGCCCCGCTTAAACGACCCAGGATCAAAGTTAGATGGGAACACATGCGCTGGCAAAGAGTGAAAACAAAACAGTTAAAATAGGCTAGGCTGTCCACTGAATCTATCACTAGTTTGTTATAAACGAAACGACTAATTATGACGCTAATGTTATGATTTCCAAATAGCAAAGAATAGATTTAACATGGTTTATTTCTAAATACACTAATGTAAGTTTCGTAAGATATCGTAATAATATTGTATTAAACTGCACTATATTTCGTGTATAATATAAAATAAACATAAATATTTGATTGAATATTGTTTTATATTGTTTTTTTTTTTTTTATTTATTACCAAAACATACAAAACCGAAAACAATATTTTTTGACAGAAATGCCACATATACCTCTATGGTTTGTGTGTGACACAATGATTCGATCTTATTTTTTAATGTTAGTAGGTACATGTATAACAATAGATATTAAAAAACATAAATATTTTCATATGAATGCATGTTAATATTACTTAGTTACAATTATTGTGACAAGAAGTGTTGTTTTAACTTGACATTAATATTTTTAACATTAATTGCACAACGAACGGACTCAGGTAACAAATTTATCAAACGTGGAATAAGTTAAGCACTCGTCCGCTCGCCGTAGTAGTTATTCGCTCGAGTAGAAACCAGTTAATATACTGATTTTGAATGTGAGTCTACCGATATTTGTGGGCAGCTCTACCGATGTTTCATTTTGACGTTTACGTTTGTGACCACTGAATGAAAAGTGAAAAGTGTCAATGTCATTGGTATTTCAGGAAAATCGGGAAAAGCCTCAAAAGCTCGGCGAACCTAGGCTGAGTTAAATTTTTATTGGTTTTGATATTTATAGAATGAAACTACAAAATTACTGAATTCTGAAAATACATTATAGGGATATTTCTATTTGAGATTCCCAAAAGGTAAATTTCTATGAGTAACGTAGTCATTTTTGATCTACTAAATTTTCATGTCATGACCACGGGTGCGGTTTCAGGTGGCTTATGTGGAGCTATGCCGGAACATTTAGAACTCCAACACCTTGTGGATTTGTCGGCGGGAAGCGGCGACGAGACGCTTCCAAATTTACTTGAAAATAAGAGACCACTGATCAAACGATGTCCGTTCCTCGGCCTGATACTAGCGACGTTATCGTCTTTGTTTTTCTCACTATGCTCGGTCATCGTTAAGAGCCTTGTCAATATAGACCCGATGCAGCTGGCTATGTTTCGGTTTATAGGTGTATTACTACCAACAATACCTATAGTAATATATACAGAACAACCTGTTTTTCCTGAAGGAAAGCGTCTACTTCTTATAACACGGTCCATCGTGGGCACGGTAGGCTTAGCTTTAAGTTTTTATGCCTTTCGTAATATGCCACTGGCAGATGCGTCGGTCATAGTATTTTCAGTACCAGTATTTGTTGCACTATTTGCTAGAGTGTTTCTAAAGGAACCATGCGGTATTTGGAACACAATATCTATTGTACTAACTCTTATTGGAGTTATTTTAATTACGCATCCACCATTTTTATTTGGTGATGACCCAAGTGCTGAACACAATCAGAATTACAATAGTCTGAGAGGTGCAGTTGCTGCATTCCTCTCAACAATATTTGGGGCTAATGCTTACGTTCTGCTTCGTGTGCTCAAAGGCCTGCATTTCTCTGTAATTATGACGAATTTTGGTGCTATTGCAATATTACAAACATTGTTCTACTCATTCATATTTGGTTTGTTATGCATGCCAAATTGTGGTACTGAGCGTTTTCTTGTTGTTTGTTTGGCTTTATTCAGTTATTTGGGCCAAATATTGTTGACAATGTCTCTCCAAATGGAGCAGGCTGGACCTGTAGCGATTGCTCGGTCAGCAGATATTGTTTTTGCTTTTCTGTGGCAAGTTATGTTCTTTAATGAAATACCAAGCAAGTTTTCTGTTTGTGGAGCTGTTTTGGTGTTGAGTTCAGTTATGTTAGTTGGATTACGTAAGTGGGCGCTTGCTTTACCAGCTGATTCGCAGTTGAAAAGTAAATTGGGTGTACTGGGACGATAATCTGAATTAATTGTTGTATCTCTCACATATGACTTAACCATATAATTGCCACATGCATTGTATTAAGAGTAAATTTTCAGTTACAAATGACTCTTTAATACTTGTGAGTTGTGTGTTAATAAGTGAATGTTATTTGATTAGATGTTTTGTTAATATACCCTAATATACTTATTATTCATCGATTATAATTTCACACATTTATTTTTAATTGATATTAACTTCTATCAATTGATATGTGAAGTGAAGGCTCTACCAAGAAGTCTCTGTTTATTATCTTTGCCGCAGTAGGGTGTGCTACAAGGAGCATATTGATTCCAGTTTTCATGCCACTTAGTTAATGAGTGACACTGAGTTTTTCTTACGAGAATTGCTCAGTATTCATTAGGAGTTTGGAATTGTGCCTAGATGGCAAAAAATATTTATTTAAAATTTATCCTGGACCTAAGATACACTTCTGTCTATTTTTAAGTGTAAAAAAACATAAGCACTCCTGTATTTTTACTCATAAAATTATGTTTAGTTTCAGTCTAAAATCACAATATACCACTAGTATATTGTGATTTTTAATTTTAGACTTTATTCACAAGTACTAAAGAGCAGTTTTACTACATCAAAATTTTCAGTGAACATTGAGTTTATACTAGGTACATTTAAGTATGGACAGAAACAATAACTATTTTAACTTGTAAGTAAACTTTTCACCTTAAAAGACTGTTAATTAAGTCCACTCTAACTTGTGTTGTGTGTTTGCCTCTATTCATTTGTTAGTGTTCCTAAGCTTTAATTTAATTATTTAGAGTTTATTTGGTAGTGTGTTGATGAGAAAGCGAAACCTGCCAACTCATCGTTTATTATTATCGTAACGCCACGCCACTGAAATGTGATATTTATGCCTGTTTCGAAAGTCATTAAAAAACGATCTAAAGGTTGTTACACATGAAGACTTCAATAAGTTCTAACTGCATTTTCAGATTTTCTTGTACTGATAAGCATAGGTAATATATTATTTGCCCGTGTGGTTTAGCAATTAATGTGGTTGTCACGCAACCATTCAGCGTTGCTGTAAACAGTATTTGCTAGGCAACCAGCAACAATTTATGAATACAATGCCCACATAAGAAGTGGCCTCATATTAAGATTTTAAAGGTCACATAAGGTACAAGAAGGTTGAAAATGCGATCCTTGTCGCTCGATAGTGTCTTGTTAATAGTTTTTCCATAGATGCAATTGTATCAAATCACATAAATCATTCTAAATATTACATTTCATATTTACATATCATCACTGTTGAATTATGTTCCTTCGCAGGGATATGTCCATAAAGAATTATTTTAAGCTGTTATGTATATAAATTGTTTTGGACATGTTAAAATATTAGCCTGCGCCTAGTCTATTGTAACCTAGTCATTTTAATGTAGACCTTTTGTTAGTAGACATATAACTGATATTTTTATAGAATCAATTCCATCTGAACATGAATCTCTGGTTTGTCATAATCAGGTAGGTAGTTTAGACAAAGTAACTATTTTGTATTTATATAGTTTGTCGCAAAGTGAACCGGTGAAGAACTTTTTTATGTATTCTTTATGAAAACATTGAGGTTGAGCAAAAACCAGCTGACTTTGTATAGTATACGTACATAGTCGGACTAGTCTAGGTATTGACAAATACAGTCAAGCTCACGACATCGAAATTCGTATGTAGGTACTCTTTAAATTGTTGCAAAGATGCCAACAAGTGTTGTTTCAGCCTAACAAGTCTTATTGCGAAAGTTTTAATGTTTATTTTCAGTTTTTAATATAGAAATGGCCGAACTCTTCAGCTTAGGTATATAGCATAGGTACTTACCTACACTCATAATGGATTCGTAAAAAAATTGGAAGCGGCAGTGACTTCCTACCCTAACTTTTACTGAAAACATTAAGATAGGTAGGAGGTAGGTAGGCACATGATATTATAAGGTAGGTACCTACTATGTCTTGTTTCCTAACTGCTCTCTGTTCACTTTTGCGACAAACTGATAATTTATTTAAAGTTCTACTCTAGTCATTATACTTAATCCTAGATGGCACAATAGTGTTTAAACAGTTATGGTTCGATTATTTTCCGACAGATGACTCCTCTTCTGTACATGTAGATAAGTAGGTATAGATCGGATTAATTAACACTAAGCGCCCTGCACTGTAAAAAATACTTATAAGACGAACCTTCTAAAAATACTTATAAACTACCATTTTCTGAAAAGTTCTTAGTCAGACTTGCCAGAAACTGGTAATTGTAAATACTTCGGTAGGGTAGGTTTACCCTCAGTTTCTGAAAGGCTGATCAACGAAAAATTAAATAATCACCTGTTAAATCTCATGTGAAGTACCAATTAAGTTGCTAAAAGTATGAATATTTAGTTTAATTTGATCTAATTAGTAACTAACTAGATGAAATCAAACTAATTATACATGATTTTAGCATGCTTTTAGGTACTTCACATGAGATTTGTTCAGCCACGTTGATCAGCCTTTCAGAAACTGGGGGTAGTCAAATAAATTGCTATGAATTGACGTAAGGTAAGTATTAAATTATTGTTTGGTAATTAACTTGACTACATTAATAACAACGACAACGATCAATCGACACGTAACGTATATTGCCGATATTTAAAACGACTCGTAAGTAGGTATAAGTTTCGACATCATAAGTTATGATACCGTACCATTGCGATTTTAATGAACTGGTAGGTACGGTTTCGTACTTCATCATTTCACTTAACAAAGACTTCTTTATTTTGATATCGTGTGTAGACACAAGAGTGTGGGACGCGTCATTTTAATTGAATCGATCTATAATAGGTACAATCAACATAACCATAGCTTTTAATTGATTAGTGCGCATATATTACATATTTTATTGGTTAAATTGGTGTTGTTGACTGTACATAAATTGATTGGATTGTGATATTTTTACTTCTACTCATAAAATACTATGTACACTGCTTAATTTAATAAATATAATGTTCAATACAAGGCAACAATATGATTTTATTTTCATAAACTTTTACATGATTGATTTCTTTCAATACGCGTCTAGCTACAGGTTTTTTAAACAATCAGAGGATACCAGTACCACTAGTCATGGTGTTAAAGTCTATTTTCCTAACAACACAAAAACTAAAGCACAAAAAAAAACTTATATGGTTAATTTTCATTGATTCGATGAACACGAATTGCGAACCGAAAGTCTTTATAATAAGTTCTTAGATGAAGATCTATTTCTGAATGACCATTTTACTTTAATAAGCTTACTGCTGATAAGCAGGCACGTAGCATATGGACGCTTGCAACACGAGGAGCATAACTTATCAGCAGGCGTGCCGTACCTATACTTGTTTCCCAGTAACAAGCATACGGTTCTGTAAGCATTGCAGACCCAATGAAAACTAAACAAGCCGTTGTCTAACGTGTAGGAAGAAGGGGATGGAAGAGGTAATGGGTTAAAAACCAGGAGCGTAACTATAGGGTGGCAGGGCTGGCAAAATACCACGGGCCCTCAACCCAAAAAGGCCCCGGTCCAAGAGGCCGCGAGCTCAGAAATAACCTAGGTACCTAACATTTTTACTAAAATTTTGTACTCACCTACTTAAAAAATACTTAATTTTTTTTAAGTACCTAAGTACCTACTTACCTAAAACCAATGAAAGTGGGGCACAACTAATATAAAAAGTAAATAAAATTTAATAATTACTTATTATAAAAAAGCAAAAATGTAAACTGACGGACTCATAAGCTGCATCAAAGTTCAGGATTACTTTGAAATGATTTTTTTTAATAAGTATGCAAACTTTTTAGATTATAGGTATTATATAAATATGTAGAGACTGGCTCTTAATCTTCAAAAAAAGCAAAATTTAAAAATAGAACTGCAGTAAAACAAATGAATATAGCCGGGAAAAGAAAATTTACTCGTAGTATCAGATTTGCGTGTTATATATATAGCAAAGTTTTAAATTGATTCGCATTGATTTTTTATTCTTTTGTTAATTGAATTATTGTTACCAGCAGAATTGTTGGGTTAGTTTTTTAACTCATCGAGAGTTTTTGAACCATAATATGGATACTTCGTCCGAACAAGCGGCTCAAATTGTAGCACTAGTGCGGGAGGGCTTGGATCAACGAACGATTGGTAGAAATTTAAATTTAAACCAGTCTACGGTTTCTAGAATATACAGAAGGTTTGTGGAGACAGGTTCTTACAGAAGGAGACGTGGTACAGGCAGGACTCGAGCAACCACCGGTCGTGATGACCGATTTATTGTTACAACTTCCCTGCCAAATCGTTTCCTCACGTCAGTTAACATCAAAACAGAGCTTAATGAAGTGTGTGGAGTAAATGTGAGTGCACGAACAATAAGAAGGTTAAAGAAAGCGGATATCACCCCTTTTAGACCAGCAAATGGTCCAAAGTTGTCTGTAGCTCACAGACAAGCTCCCTTAAGATTTGCGCGTGATCACCTAAATTGGACAGAAGAGCAATGGGCCTCCATATTGTTCACGAACGAGTGTAAGACATGTTTATATGGTGCAGATGGTCGCAGAAGGGTCTATCGTCGACGTGGGGAGCGATATGCTCAAAGTTGCATTGAGGAGCGTGTTCCTTTTGGAGGCGGTTCGTGTATGGTCTGGGGTGGCATATCGATGAACGGGCGAACAGAACTTGTGTTCATAGACATGGTCCGTCAAAACGGTAATAGATGGGGTTTGACTGCACATCGCTACATAACAGAGATCTTAGAAGATCACGTGGTGCCTTACATGGGATTCATAGGCGAAAATTTTACTTTAATGCAGGATAATGCCCGGCCGCACGCTGCTGCACAAATTCGACAATATTGCGAAGAGGTTGGGATACGTACAATGAATTGGCCAGCACGCAGCCCGGATCTTAATCCCATTGAGCATGTTTGGGACAATTTAAAAAGAGCTGTATATGCGAGAAATCCTGTGCCCACGACAGTGGCAGCACTAAGAACAGCACTTTCAGAAGAATGGGACAATAACCCTAATAAAATCTATGCGGAACCGATTAGAATCCGTAATAAGGGCACGTGGAGGTAATACACCTTATTAAAACATAAATAAACCCTTGCATAAAGTTTGTGTCTATTGTTAAAACCATTTTTTTTATTGAACCAATTTTTCTTAAATTTCTGTTTTTCTTTAAAAAAGTCTTAAGGTCCTTTCCAGTCTTAGAGCATTAAACCAACAGGAGTGGACACGCGCTCTATTTCCCTTGCGCAAAAGTCTGCCACTTTTGGCGGGGGACGGGGTAACGCGAGCAACGCACACTAATTACAATGTTATCTACTAATGCATTTTTAAATCGCGTCGTTATACACGCACACAATAAAATTATTACACACTAGCTTAAACTAAACACACACAATCACATTCACACACAGGGACATCTATCAGTTTACGCTTCCTTAGCGTAAAACAGTTAGAGCTTGACTCTGTCGATATTTAGTATCGATGTTTAGGATTTCATATAAGTACGCGAAAGATTTAATTATTTTCATGATTATTATGTTTGCTTATTAAAATGAGCATTATCTTATATTATAGAGAACAGTTTTAGGTAATAATAATCTATTATAATTATAAGGTTTTTTTTTTATTTAAGCACTTTGAAATAGATGAAAGTAAAGTAAATAGTTCATAAACATGAATTAACTAGAAGTAATTCTGTTAATTCATGTTTATGTCAATATTACAGGAAGAATAAAACAGTGTTTCTAACTAGCACACTTTTTTGTAATTATTATCAAAAAAGCCCGTCCTGTCATACGGTCGGGCTAAATTTATTTGTTAAACATTGTTCGACAAACAAATCTGGTTATGCGGTCGGGCTCTCCTACTATGTTTACTAATGTTTATTCAATACTTCCGATCCCTGATAGTACGGAACCCTCGGCGCGCGAGTCCTACTGGCATTTAGCCGGTTTTTTTTGAAGTTATACTTTTTTTGGCGCGATTGGGAAAAATGATGAGAGTGAATTTTTACGATGCGCGCGCACACCGACAGAAAAAAGCAACACCCTGAAGTTAGTTGCGAACCTTTTACACACTGAAGTTAGTTGCGGATCTTTGTGTGTCGTATCAGTACAAATAATCTGTGTGAATAAATAAAAAATATATTGGCGTTTATATCAATTCAAATATTTATGTATGTATGCGTTGTATTATTATTTGGTATTTTTGGATTGTTATGCCAAAGAAGTATAACTTCTTACGTGCGTACATGGGTACCCACTCTTTTTTTTTATTTTACTACTGCGCACAAGGATGTATGTTCAATAACCACCACCTGTTGAAATTTGTTCTAGTGTGGATTAAAGATTGTAATTAATTATTACGTGTCAATTTTACGTGTATTATTCCTAAGTATGTATGTATATTCAAACCAAATAATACTTTGAATTAATTGTCTGTTGCTATTAAATTTCGTTCCAACTAAGCAGAGCTTGTAATTGGAGGATTTTGTTCTGATTACATAGTAACAAGACACTGACATGAGAATGTATGAGTAGATTTTTATTAGAGAGATATTTTATCTGTTCAGATAACAAAAAAACAACAGAATATATTTCAGAAAGTCTTTATTTAAGTAGGTATAATAAAATACTGAAAAACTGTGCAATTTAAATTAACCTTATAAATCTAGTTTAACTAATCCTAGGTAATGCAATAAGAGGAAGTAGCGCACAACGAGTTTACTTGCTAAAAACTGAGCTCTCCGCCGCTTGGGGGGTAGGGAGGAGGTAGCAGTGCTGGCAGCACAGAAGGCTTTGTCTTTTAAGCTGTTAGTCAGATACTTGTACGCTTAGGAACCCACTTATATGGTTGCTACAATATTGGACCCAAGCGACTCGAGGCGCTGCTTCTTTTGAAAATCTAAGGGCTCCCGCACACGGGCCACCGGCCACAACCACAAAACGCCGCCACTGGCATATTTCCTGTAATTTTCATACATTTTATATGGACTCGCCGCACACGGTTGGCGCCGGTGGCGGCCACATGCTTGAAATCGTCGCAGCTTGCATCTTGTGGCTCGCACCGGCCACTAAACGCCGACACAAAAAGCCGCCACACGCCACTCGCGCGATTCCGCGCCCCTCTCTCCCTTGCCTCAGTTAACCTGTGTAAGTCAACGGTAACGCACGCACGTAGTCTGTAGTTCATATAGGTAGATAAATATGGATATAGAATTATTTATATCAGAGATACAATCCCGTCCTGCGATTTGGGATTCAAAAAGTGATAGTTATAGTAATAGAGGAGAAAAAGTGAAGGCCTGGGAAGAAATCTGCGAATTGTTTGTGGGAGATTTTTCGAATAAAACTGCCAAAGAAAAGAACATTGAAGGTAAGTTTAATAAAATAATATAAAACCATATATTTATATTCTATTTTCTTGCCACGGTATTGCTCCTTCATTCATAAAATAATCTTTTAACGTATCTCTTGCCGTAGACGCTCGTGTTACTGGCCAGCCTGTATTTTGTATATTTTCGAGTCCCACTATTTTCAAAGTATGCCGAAAATTGAAGCCATCCCTTTTGCGAATAAAGTTGTGCAAAATGCAACAAGCTTTCACAATGTCTTCTGAGAAATGAACAGAAGTGTTTAATGGGCGATGTAATATTCTCCATTTGTTTGCTAGTACGCCGAAGGTACACTCAATGCAACGTCTGGCACGGCTTAACCTATAATTGAAAACTTTTTTGTCTAAGTCCAAATATTTTCCAGCATATGGCCTCATCATATTTTCACTGAGGCCAAATGCTTCATCACCAACAAATGTGTAGTTCAATGGTTGTCGATTACCGACCTGTCGTGGTGAGGGGATATTTAATGTCTTTCTGTGTATTTTATTACACAGTTCACTTTCTCTAAATATTGTAGAATCGGATGCTTTACCGTATGCCCCAACATCCACGAACGTAAAAAGTAAATTCGAGTCGCAACTTGCTAGAAGTACTATTGAAAAAAATTTTTTATAGTTAAAGTACAAGGAGCCGGTATCGAATGGATGAATAATTCTTATATGTTTCCCATCTATGGCGCCTAAACAATTAGGAAAATTAGTATTTTGAAGAAATCCGCTGGCAATTTCTTTCCACATGTCTTGGGTCGGTTCTGGAATACAAACGGCTTTTAAATAGTTCCAAATTAGTTGACATGTTTCTTGTACTATTTTCCTTGCTGTAGAGGCCCCACGGTGGTAAGAGAGTTCAAAATCCTCAAACGAGCATCCAGTTCCTAGATACCTGAAACAAATTATATGTTTTTAAAAATAAATTAAAATCATATTTTTTGTTGTTACAGTAACTAAATTACAGAGAAAGTGGAAGAGTCTTCGTGACAGTTTTAATAGAGAAAATGCAAAAAACAAGAACGTTGCGAGTGGTTCGGCAGCAACAAGCAGTAAACAGTACATTTATTTCAATCATCTATCGTTCTTGAATTCCTTAAAAGAAGTGAGACCGCCTACCGATGTTACTAATGCAACTGATGATGCGGAAACATCTCGCCCGAAAATAAACAGAAACATTAATATAAAAAGGGCCGAAAAATCAGAAAATGAAATTCTCAGAACACTTTCGGAAAATTTAAAACGTAAACATGATCAAATAAGCGACCAAAATGACCCCGATAAGCAATTTCTGATGTCGCTGCTTCCACATGTAAAAAAAATTGACGAAAATTGTAAACTTGATTTTCAATCAGAAATATTACAGTTAATTAAAAAGTACACGCATAATCAAAATTATGAAACCTATTCGGCACAATATTATGGTTATTCTTCAGGAAATGCCAACATACACTCGACACAAAAAGCTTCTACATCTGTTCAGCCTTCTCCACTTCATTCACATTATTCCGACAAGTCTATGCTTGACATGTCATACTCTACACAAAACGCTTCTACATCTATCCCGTCTTCACCTATAATTCAGCCTTCTCCAACTCATTCATATTATTCTGACCAGTCTATGGACAACAGTTCTATTATCGAAAACATGTTCCGTGATGATGACGAGTGATACCAAATTATAATAAAGACATAATAACTAAATACAAATACCTACGTGTTTTATTTGTTAACTAGCTATTCTCTAGTAGAAAAAACAATGCACATTGATTATTATAATCAATGTGCATTGTTTTTTCTATTATAAATAAAGTATAGATTATTTTATCATAGTGTTCTGTGGAGTTTTATGCTAGTGATTATTTCCACTTACCTTAATGTGATAGCTAGTCTTTCCGCAGGTGCGATGCTTTTCCGCATGTTGGTATCGTGGTGCTTTAATCCAGCATATAATAGAGCATGTAGTTCCCAAAACGTACCTATGCTTAAACGAAAATGTTTGAAAAACTTTTTAGGATGGTTTAGAAGATTATCGAAATGTTCGTTGCATTTGTTTACATTCGTTAAAATTGGATGTATCCAATAACTACGGTTTCGTCTTCTACGACGACGTCTTTTTATCAAAAGTAGCGCAATTAAACCTTCTTCGTCAGAGTCCATTATGATACTGCACGCAAGGGTTAAAAAAAAGTAGCAGCCACCGACCGCAAGTGTCGACCACCGGCCACAAGTGGCTGTCGCGCGCTTCAGCTACCTTTGTAGCCGCTTCTAGCTTCTAGTGGCGGCGTTTGTGGCTGTGGCGAGTGGCTCGTGTGCGGCGACACTAAAACAAACAAAAAAAAAATAATTTAATACTGGAAAACCAATATCGATATCGTGATTAAACTGTCTCATCTCTAATTATGTTGAAGTGTGACCAGTTTCTTAAAAATAAATACGCTTATTTTTGTAAGAAATGAGCAATTATCTTTCGGAATAAAGTGCACTAATCTTGTATATTTGGATTTATAATCTCATTTTACTTGTTCATGTAATATTATTTTGTGCATTACTTGGTAAAAATAAACATTGGTTTTAATTAAAAATAAATAAATATGGGAACGGTGACACAATAATGTACATCCAAAATGAAACTTATTAGATATGTCAACAAGGCGAGATATAAAAAAGGAAAGGTTAGTTTTTATGTTAATTCAACTTAAAATATTACCCCAGATTGGAGTATTGATGATAAGCCTGGCAACACTTGTTGATTAGCATTTTATTTGGTTAAATTGCTAATTTAATGCCTTATTTAATAATATTAGAACAAAATAATACTTACAGGTGGAATGTAATATTATCCTTTTGTAGACTTGATGTCGCTGAACGCTTTTTACACCAAAATACACTGCAATTCGGCATTTCTATTGAGACGCTATTAAGCATGCACTGATATGTGACATAAGATGCGGAACGCGCGTCAACTAGTTTTATTTATCGGGTATGACCGGTGGGCTGGTACCTTTGGCAGAGGGGTACGCCTGTCAGTGGCCTCTCCGATTGGTTTAATGCTCTAAGTTTCCAGTACACAAACTTAAACTTAAGGATATGACCCTACGCTGTTTTAAAGTTCACAAACCAATCTAGAGGTTTCAATTTTAATCTGTATAGAAAGTTTGCATACTTGGTTAAAATATTATTTATTTCAAAGTCGTATAATATTTTGATGCAGTTTATGAGTCCGTCGCGTCAGTGTATAATATGTATGTATTTACAAAAAAAAAATGTATAGTATATCAGTTCTTTAGTACCCATAACACAAGCAAATATAATTGCTTAATTTGGGCTATAAGGCGCTGTGTACATGTGGTAGAATATTATATTATTATATTATTATTATAAAAACTATACGCACCTACAAGTTTTAGCCAAAGAGATATCTTGCATCTCTGCGGCTAGTAAACGAGTTAATGAATGGAATTGAACGCACGCAGCAACTATTACTTAATCTGTGGCATCTTCTTTGATTAGTTTTAGTCTTTAATTTGTCAATGACACTCTACACGGAAGACTAGGCATTAAGCTTCGGCCAAACCTGCGCGACTGCGACGCGGGACGCGGGACGCGGCGCGGGAGCGTCTGCAACGCGAAACTTAACGTGCACACCTGCGCGACTGCGACGCGAACCGCGAACTTCATTTGTTAGTGAACAATCACTAAAGCTGCGCGTCTTTATCTGGTAATAGATGCGCCCTACGGTTTCGCCTGCACCTAAAATGTGTTTTGTCTCCCTCGGGAGTCAGACCGATTTTCGGGATAAAAATAACCTTAAATACTTTGTCTGTCTCTGGTACCAAACCTATCTAACATACCAATTTTAATTGAAATACGTTTAGCCGTTTAGGCACTAAGTGGTAACAAACACACCCACAATCTTTCGCATGTATAATATTAGTAGAATAGCTACTAAACTGTTGTGGTGATGACATTCTCGTATTTAACATCAAATTCTGACTCTGATGAAAAAGACCTTTTATTGCTTTTGCGGAATAAACCACGCGACAAATAATGGCAACCTCTCTGGTTCAATGGTTTGATTGACAGTACGAATTGGTAGGTTTTTTTTTACAGCCGACGGTGGCAGACTAGCCAACAGCCCACCTGATGGTAAGTGGTAACTGTCGCTCATGTCGCGTCTTCATTGCCTGGGACTCTGCGGTCTGCGAAGCCACTGCCTACCGGCAAGGGAGTGGGTTAGGTGAAGGAGGTGGGATAGGCAAAGGTAGTAGAGTAGGGAATGAGGAAAAAGGAAAGGGGAGAGATTGGGCCTCCGGCGCTCTCACTTACCGAACGAAAGTAATACTACTACTCTTACATCGAACTTTTATGAGAGGGTAGTACTTTAATTATACTGCTACACACGTCTGACCACTAGTCGCGTGCGTCCCGCTCTGCGGACGCTGCAGTCCCGCGTTGCGGTCGCGCAGGTGTGCAAGGCGCCATAGATATTATATGGCAGCGACCGCCGCGCGGTAGACGCTCCCGCGTCGCGTCCCGCGTCCCGCGTCGCAGTCGCTCAGGTTTGGCCGAAGCTTTATGGTCGAAAGACCTGCCCATTGGCAAATAAAAAAAAAGTCAATGACACTATTGACAGTTTTGATTTGCAATTTTGCATGCAGCTGATAATGTAAGTTGCATTGAATTTTGTTTTCACGGAAGATGGTTGTCATTTAATTTCATCCACATTTTTTCTATTTTATCATTGTAATATACTATTATCATCAACGAGAATATTATTATACACTTGACGCTGGCAGAAATAGCTGACACAATCGTCGGCTCTGTTGCCAAAAAAAAGGAGAAGAAGAAGATAGTGCATTGAGGATTGTGGCATAATTTTTGAGTTATATCTAGGTTTATTTTGTTTAATTTCCGTCGTAATTTAAAATTGTTACTATACGAATTTTAAAATGGCAGACCGCCTTACACAACTTCAAGACACCATAAATCAGGTAAGCATTTTCTTTCGCGTACTTTTTGACTCCCAACAAATTTGTCACACTAATAACTGTTTACATTTTTCACAGCAAGCAGAACACTTTTGCAATAGCATTGGTATACTACAGCAGTTCTCAACACCAAGTAAGTTTCCCGGTTTTGACCGCAGTGGGTCGCAAACGCCACAACAGCAACAAAACCAAGAGGATTATGCTATGTTATTTGCTACGTTGATATCTCGATGCGCTAAGGATATCGATACGCTGATCGAATCGTTGCCTAGTGAGGAAAGTTCTACTGAGCTTCAGGTACAGAGCTTAAGGCGTTTAGAGGCAGAAAATAAAGAAGCTGCTGAACAATTAGAGGAAGTAAGTAATCATCCCACTTTTTTTTGTATTATCCAAATGTTTGTTAGAATTTGTGAAATCATACACTCCTTTTATTATTTTTTTCTCCACTATAGTTGTTAGACTTTTATAAATCAATTGATTATAACTATAGATTCTGTGCAATAAAGGTATAATTACGACATTTAAAATAATTAACCAATTAGGTACCTACTTGTAAAAGCACCACTTCATACTTTACTATAAAATTACTGCAACTACTCAAAAGAAGAGCCTACTTATACTGCAAAATGTTTTTGCTACAAGTTTGTCATTCTTTTTTCAAATGTCTAACATAGAGATTATAATAATCAACTGATATCTCTTTTATTCAAGAATAGCTTATATATTATTGATCATAGAACATTAGACCTCTACAAATAAAGCATTGACCATATCTAATGAAATGTAATTTTTTTCGAATGAGCCTCTACATATTTTCATTATTAAGTTATGGCTCAAAGATAAACATTTTATCATTTTTCAGGTAGTACGCCAAGGTGAAATACTTCTAGAGAAGATCCAAGGAGCTCTTAGTGATATAGCTCAATGCCAGTTAGACATGCAGAACCCAGCTCTTATTCTCAACAAAGATGTGAAGCCACAGTTATAGGGTACAAAGAAACATGGTAGTTGTTACCATTAGTGATCTGAAATAGACATTAGCTATAAGTCTTACAGTGTGTCTTGATAGTTTGAAATAAAGTCTGATCTGTAAACTTTGTGTGGCAAGTTTGAGAAAGACTGAGTTTTCCAACAAATTATTTTTTATTTATTTTATATATTTTTATTAATAGTAAAAAAACATATGTACAAAAATTCTATGACAGTAAATTTCTTAGTTTCTCTTAAAGTATGTATATATATTTATCTGTTCCAAATCATGATAAGTTCTTTGCTATGCTACCATGCTGATTTAAAAGTTCTTATTATAAAACTGTAACAGTATCACAAGTCTTATATAAGTTACGGTAGTAGATCCACACTGGATTTATCATGAATGGGTTGGATCTGAATCAAGTATTTTCTTATAACTTGTTTCAGACATTTATGACGTTCTCGCTTTGTAATGGAGTAAGGTATTTTTGTAATAAACAGCCCTATTTAAAGGTAATTTTGATTTTATTATCAGGATATTTAGTATTGTGAAATGATATGTTATTATTAAGTAAAACAAACCACTGGAACTGCACTGTAAACAACTTTAATTGAATAAATTTAAAACCATAATAAAACATTTTATATAATATCCGTAATTGTTTCATTGATTTTTAATAATTTATTCAGCAACAAAATATTTATTTTAAGTAATTCAGGAATTTGAAGCTTGAAAAACTGCAGCTAGCGCAATCTATCGTTGCCTGGTTATTGCGATGTTAACGCCATCTATGTGACTAATTATGATAACAGATGTATATAGATCTCTATTAAATTACAATAGATGGCGTTTAAAACCATCTTTCATTAAAACTAAAATTTATTGTAACCTACTGCCTCTGTATCACAGAGTACATTTTACATCTCTGTTTAATCATTCATTAGTATTACCCTTAGAGCATTAAACCAACAGGAGTGGACACGCGCTCTATTTCCCTTGCGCAAAAGTCTGCCACTTTCGGCGGGGGACGGGGTAACGCGAGCAACGCACACTAATTACAATGTTAACTACTAATGCATTTTTAAATCGCGTCGTTATACACGCACACAATAAAATTATTACACACTAGCTTAAACTAAACACACACAATCACATTCACACACAGGGACATCTATTAGTTTACGCTTCCTTAGCGTAGAACAGTTAGAGCTTGACTCTGTCGATATTTAGTATCGATGTTTAGGATTTCATATAAGTACGCGAAAGATTTAATTATTTTCATGATTATTATGTTTGCTTATTAAAATGAGCATTATCTTATATTATATAGAACAGTTTTAGGTAATAATAATCTATTATAATTTTAAGGTTTTTTTTTATATTTAAGCACTTTGAAATAGATGAAAGTAAAGTAAATAGTTCATAAACATGAATTAACTAGAAGTAATTCTGTTGATTCATGTTTATGTCAATATTACAGGAAGAATAAATCAGTGTTTCTAACTAGCACACTTTTTCGTAATTATTATCTAAAAAGCCCGTCATACGGTCGGGCTAAATTTATTTGTTAAACATTGTTCGACAAACAAATCTGGTTATGCGGTCGGGCTCTCCTACTATGTTTACTAATGTTTATTCAATACTTCCGATCCCTGATAGTACGGAACCCTCGGCGCGCGAGTCCTACTGGCATTTAGCCGTTTTTTTTTTTGAAGTTTTTTTGGCGCGATTGGGAAAAATGATGAGAGTGAATTTTTACGATGCGCGCGCACACCGACAGAAAAAAGCAACACCCTGAAGTTAGTTGCGAACCTTTTACACACTGAAGTTAGTTGCGGATCTTTGTGTGTCGTATCAGTACAAATAATCTGTGTGAATAAATAAAAAATATATTGGCGTTTATATCAATTCAAATATTTATGTATGTATGCGTTGTATTAATAATTGGTATTTTTGGATTGTTATGCCAAAGAAGTATAACTTCTTACGTGCGTACATGGGTACCCACTCTTTTTTTTTATTTTACTACTGCGCACAAGGATGTATGTTCAATAACCACCACCTGTTGAAATCTGTTCTAGTGTTAATTAAAGATTGTAATTAATTATTACGTGTCAATTTTACGTGTATTACTCCTAAGTATGTATGTATATTCAAACCAAATAATACTTTGAATTAATTGTCTGTTGCTATTAAATTTCGTTCCAACTAAGCAGAGCTTGTAATTGGAGGATTTTGTTCTGATTACATAGTAACAAGACACTGACATGAGAATGTATGAGTAGATTTTTATTACAGAGATATTTTATCTGTTCAGATAACAAAAATACAACAGAATATATTTCAGAAAGTCTTTATTTAAGTAGGTATAATAAAATACTGAAAAACTGTGCAATTTAAATTAACCTTAGGTATAAATCTAGTTTAACTAATCCTAGGTAATGCAATAAGAGGAAGTAGCGCACAACGAGTTTACTTGCTAAAAACTGAGCTCTCCGCCGCTTGGGGGGTAGGGAGGAGGTAGCAGTGCTGGCAGCACAGAAGGCTTTGTCTTTTAAGCTGTTAGTCAGATACTTGTACGCTTAGGAACCCACTTATATGGTTGCTACAATATTGGACCCAAGCGACTCGAGGCGCTGCTTCTTTTGAAAATCTAAAACAAACAAAAAAAAATTAATTTAATACTGGAAAACCAATATCGATATTTGTGATTAAACTGTCTCATCTCTAATTATGTTAAAGTGTGACCAGTTTCTTAAAAATAAATACGCTTATTTTTGTAAGAAATGAGCAATTATCTTTCGGAATAAAGTGCACTAATCTTGTATATTTGGATTTATAATCTCATTTTACTTGTTCATTTAATATTATTTTGTGCATTACTTGGTAAAAAAAGATTGGTTTTAATTAAAAATAAATAAATATGGGAACGGTGACACAATAATGTACATTCAAAATGAAACTTATTAGATATGTCAACAAGGCGAGATATAAAAAAGAGAAGGTTAGTTTTTATGTTAATTCAACTTAAAATATTACCCCAGATTGGAGTATTGATGATAAGCCTGGCAACACTTGTTGATTAGCATTTTATTTGGTTAAATTGCTAATTTAATGCCTTATTTAATAATATTAGAACAAAATAATACTTACAGGTGGAATGTAATATTATCCTTTTGTAGACTTGATGTCGCTGAACGCTTTTTACACCAAAATACACTGCAATTCGGCATTTCTATTGAGACGCTATTACGCATGCACTGATACGTGACTTATGATGCGGAACGCGCGTCAACTAGTTTTATATAACGGGTATGACCGGTGGTCTGGTACCTTTGGCAGAGGGGTACGCCTGTCAGTGGCCTCTCCGGTTGGTTTAATGCTCTAAGGTATTACCCATACTAACTTGGATAGGCTTGTAATAAATTTGACTAACCCTAGAACTACAGTGCGGCCATGTGGGTGTATCATGTGTGTTTTTCTACCGTAGGTGCCATAAATATAGATATGGACATGGCTATTGTCTCTAAAAATAAAAGGAAACGGATTCCTAAGCTACCTAGAAGAGAGGAGATCAAAATGAAAAAGTGTGATTGAGCCTTTGACCGCTCTTAGCCACAGAACGAAAGTAAAGTAAACTTTATTTCCAAGAATACCGTGGGTTACATAAATGATAGATGCTATAATTAGGTATTGTATTATACAGTGTATGGATTTTTGCCATTTGTAATTAATGAGGGTGTTTAGGAAAATTTTCGCCACCAGTTGGCGCCACTTTGGTAAAAGGTCTTCCATTTTGTCCAATCAAATATTTTTCCGTGTTCATTTCGGCAATTTTAATGTTTAATTTACAAAATGGATAATTCACGTGCTGGACTAAAGAAAATTGCTAAGAGGGTTTTCTAATATGGCACCCACGAGGGGGCAGCACCGATGCGTCAGATCTAGCTGTCAAGCGCGTTTTGAAACTGAATCCCTGATTGGCCCAATGTGACTGTTGAAGTGACGCCAACTGGTGGCGAAAAATTTCCTGACCTTCCTCATTGAAACACAATAATATTAATACCTAATTTACAATAATTATTATATTCTTAGTAGGTACTGAAAACAGAAAAGATCTACATTATTACCCTACAACTATAGTTACACCTATTTTAACTTTAAACTTTTATAAAAGTGTTTATTAACTCACTCATTATGGTTTTTATTATTGTCTGTTTAACCTTGGGGTCACCGGCCGCAACTAATCTTGTAGTTAACACAAATGACACAAATAAAACTACATACTATTAGAATTGTAGGTACCCATTTAAGTATTTTATATTTTTTAAATTAGACTACAAGTTTAGTGACGGGCAACTTCTGAAGATACAATTCACCTGTTCCTACCTACTTATAGGTAAGTACATAAAGTAGGAACCTATATCTACCTTAGTCACTCGGATTACACAAGTATTTGTCCCATGTCTAACAGGAAACAATCACCTACCTTAATCACCACTCCAATAATGTGAACTTTAAATGTAGGTAACTATTTAGTACTTGGTAACTTCTTTAAGAAAATATTTTGTGATACGTAGTAGGTACCAACTATCTCTAGGTACCTACGCATCCTCCAATTTTCTCAGAGGTGATCCTTCTGATAGAATGTGTTTATCGTGACGTTTAAAGATCCTTGTATTTTCTAAGCATTACAGTATTACTGCTGAAACACAAGTAGTTTGTCGATGATGAGGAGGAATGGAGCGAGGAGAGGGAATAGGAATTAGACGGGGAGGTTAGCCTAGGCACTCTCATGAAGCTTTCCCTCTTCCGCAACTTTCCGCTTATGGACAGCTTTTCCGGTGCACCCTGTGTTGGTGCCAGCGAAGTGTGAAGAATTTTTATACGTAGGTATCACATAAAATTTTGTCCTTTATTAGGAACCTCCAATGGCCAACGTCATGTACCGACTGCAGTCACTGCGTCAGACTGTGTTGTGACTCCTACTAAATAAATAAATAAATAAATAATAAATAACAGAGATACGCGACTTTAATTTTTACGCGATTTTTAGAAAAACGTATTCATATTTTGTTAATTTAAGCATGGTTACTTTAATTATGTCATAAACTTACGCTAATTAGTAGGTGGACCTCAGATTATGTAATTTTTTTCTGTGAACCCACTTTTTTAGTGACAAGTTTCTGCAGTTTAATAACATGTCAACTTCGAGAGGAGATAAGTATTTTTTTTTATCAAATAGGTATAGCAATTGTTTTGCATGTTTGTCTTTATTTAGTTAATCGTCATTTATTTTACTTCAACAAATTATTAAAATACAAGCTTGTTATACTGGTTATTTGTGTTTTTATTGTCAGTACATACGTGATAACTTGGGCACAAAGCTATAAAAAAAATGTTTTTTTTTTTCAGATTTGAGAGATGAATAAATTGAGGACTTTGTGGTGAATCTGGACGAATTTAAATGCAAAGATTCTGATAACAATAAAGAAATAAAACTGGAGGTAAGGATATTGTGGAAGAATTATTTTTTCAAATATCTGAAGAAGAGTGGGATGAGTCCGATAATGACGCTCATTCTAAAATTGTTCAGCCTATGCGTGGCCTAGCTTTAAATCGTAATCTGACGTGAGTTCGTTCTCAGGATTTTAATAATACCACATATGATACCAATCCTCCATTAGAAAATGCAGCTCCTAAACGGATTCTTCAAAACTCGCATCAATATTTTCGCAGGTATATTAGTCCAGACTTCTTTTAAATTATGTCTCTCTGTGTAAGTAGTGTATCCAGAACTGGAAAATCGTTTTAGTGTACCCATGATGTAATAAGAACATTCATAGGTTGTTCAATGACTATAGGCATACTAGGGCTACCGCGGATCAAAATGTATTGGGCTCTTGAAACTAGGGTAAATTAATTGCTGGGACTATGACACGGTAATCATCAATATTTTATTCTTAGATCCAATTTAAAAGTTGCCGATGATCAATAAATGATAACCGCTCTATAAGTTCTGGAAAATTCGTCATTTTTTTTCTGAAATAGAGAAGGCATGTAAAAATAATACAAGAAAACAATGTGTCGCAATTGATGAACAAATTATTTAATTTACAGGCAAGAATAGACAAAAGCAAGTCAAGGATTGAATATCGCCAAGGTGCTGTTAAGTCTGGATTGCTTCGGTAACAGATAATGCAATACCTAGATTTTAAGACTGATTAGGCTAAATATCTTCATTATGGACGTAGCACGAGCTACAGTGTGAAAGTCCTAGTATGACTCGAATTTGCCGAAATAGCCCATGCGGTAGCCCGACTTCTCTGACAAGTCCGACACAAGACTTAACCCACGATAAAGGGCTTCGTACTTCTACAAAGAAAAACAGACTTGCCTAGCCTCTACCACACATCTCGAAAAGCCGAAGAAATGCCCAGCACCTTGCAATATGCGCCTAGGGAGTTCAAGACAATCGATCAAAACGCCGCATGAAAGGTTGCAAATGTAAGGAGAGTGTGATTTGCCGATGTTTTAATATCAACTGAAACTGTTTTTATGATTTTCATACTTCACAAAATTAAAGTCAGTTAGGCAAATGAAATGGAGGGGATTTTTATTTTTATGTGTAGGTATACTAAAAATCATGACATGATGACGTGTAGGTATATAAAAAAGATGTTTTGGGTCTCAGGAGGATAGTAATATTAATAACTTGTGATATGGTTCTAGAATGCGGATAAACATACATAATTATATACTTTTCTTTTGTAAATACTTAAATATTATACATAGAAACACCAAGACCATGCAAATAGCCATGTTCATGCAAACAAATATTTGCACTGAGCGGAAATCAAACCCACGGCCTCTGCGTGGCAGTCCATACACAGTACCACCGAACCACAAAGGTTGTCAAACTGGCCACTGCTGCGCCACTGAGGCAATTTGCACAAAATATACACACAAACTTGGCCTTTCGTCATCTTTCGCACGGGAAAAACTATAAAAAAGATCGTCGAGTACCTACGTACTTATAGGTGACGAATTTAATACTAAAACTACGTTTTATCTACTCATGTGCTAAAACTAACCGGTCACAAACTCACAACCAATTTCTCCGATATGTTATTGACAATTTCTCTACAAAATAATAATATGTAGTAGTATCTCTTTGTATTCATCCTCGAGATCCACAAAGCCAATTATACCGTCATCCAGAAATGCGAAGATGATTATGGTGCCTTCCTACCTATTCTTCACTTTTCCAATAGGTATCTATTTAATTATCTACGATTAAAGATAATTAATATCGTACAATCGTGTGATTAATGTTCTTTGCTTCTTCTTATGTTCTTAGAACAACTTTCACGATGTTTGCTAACTGCAAGGGGAAAATTATTTTCTATACGGAAGGAAGGAAGTTTCACCTAGCCATCCTAGTTTTTGTTCCTTAGAGTCCGGCTTAAACCGGCGCGACGTCGAATAAATCAACAAAACTTTACATTCACGCGGCCCCAAACACACCTAGCTTCTCGCCGGCATCGATGGCAACCGACGCCGACGCCTCACTTGCAGTTGATAACCAACCTCTTTGCCGCGAGCACGCTTCACGCTACCGGTTTCTGAACGCACCTTTAGTGACGATCGACAATTCGAATTTCGATATCATCCCCGTTTGTTATTTGAAAATGGAATAAAAAACTTGAACTGTGTGACTGTTTAATTTTTAATTTGGTGTTTTTAAAATATTATTTGTTTTGAATTCGCGTCTTTACAGTGTAAGGCAGTGATTGTGAAAAGTGGAAAAAGCCCGGAAGGACAGGTTGACTCTCCCTTCGTACTTCCGCGACAGGTATGTTATTAAGCTTTATTGGTATAGTAAGGAGTATGGGAAAATTGACTATTCCACGTCAAAGTGGATTATAATAATTAAATAGCACTTATATACTTTCGATATAAATTTAATATAAGTGCATACATACTCAACTTGCAGCTACTGTCCATGAGAATCTGTTGAGTAAGTAGGAATTCGAATTAATTATTGCTGGCAATAAAATGTTCAAAATATAAAAACATAACTTAATTGGCTTACCTTACATACTGGACGTACCGTACTTACTTTATGATGGTCAAAGTTTAGGTCCTTTAAAAAACTTGCAGAATGACTGCTAATTAATATATTTTTAATCATGTTCTGTTTCATCTGTTTGTAAAACCTGAATTTATTTATCTATTTCTTTTTTAATCCAATAAAATTAATAAAAAAACTTGTTTACCAACATCTTTAAAAGTGTCAACAAGTCTATAAGCCTATAAAATATTAGGTATTTTATTGTTTACTATTGTTTTAAATCATTAAAATTTTACAGGCGTTACAACAAAATTAAAATTGCTATTGTATTCTAGTGTTTAATGTCACTGGGGTGTCATATTTATACCTTAGTCTGATCCGATTCTTGCAAATTTTGTTATTATTTACCTACTTTGCTCTTAGTAGAATAGATTTAAAGAGAAACATGTTTTCCTAGTGCCCTATACAAGTGCTGAAGTGACCATTTTTTTTGTGGTCAATGCATTACACATACGCACACCCGGACAAGTCGCGAGTTATGTCGGAGTCTCCGACCGCACTCGGAACGCGACCGATAAATATCGAGTAAAACCCATGGCGTTCCTCCAGACGGCCAGAGTGTCGCGGTCACAGGAGGCGCTCGCGCATTCATCCGCATTTCCGGCGGGCTATGGCTCGCTCAGCACAAGTGAGCGGACCTCGTCTGATTGGGGGCCTAGCCCTCCTTCCTCCATGGAAGGCGCGCGCCGCCATCTAGAGCCTGCGCTGTTCGGGTGGCGATCGTCCGAATCGTTGGCCGGATGCTACCTTTCAGGAGCGCCTCACGGCGACGACCGGTGCGTGCACGACAGGCGGTGTCGTAGAAGTTAATTATGCATAATAAAAATACGATAAGGCTCTAGAGAGGGCTTATTAATATAGTTGGCGAAACGTGGCTACTTGGGAAAATATATAATGCGTATATCAAGAATTTTAAAGATGCTTTCCTCTAAATAGACTTTTTCGCACCAGAATTAGCGATGATCCCCAGAGCCTCGATTCGTTACATGGACCATATCGCCTATAATAAAAGGACTTACACATACACTTATACCTACATGTCTATAAATAAGTAGGTATTGGTCTGTCAATATAGTGAAGGCTGAACAGCTATTCATAAGAGCTGGCTATATTGTTAACGTTTTAATTAGGTACGCCTAGCCGAGGTTTTTAGCACACTACGACATTTATATCTAAGTACCTATCTAAAATATGGCTGGTCATTAATTAATTGCAAATAAACTCGTTTGGAACAGATATGAGGTATTATTCCATTTTATTTGTGCAGAAAAATAATGTTCTTGATTATTTTGTATTGAATAATCTATGGTTTAATATTTGCCTTGTTTTCAAATAAACACGTTTTATTTATGCAAATGTCTAGGACTTTGCGATAATAAAAAAAATATCTTAACACAAAATATAATATATAAGTATAAACCTACTAAAATTATGTAAATGGCATTAGGTACTTGTATAGAAGGTAAAAGCAACAGTAACTGCGCTAGATTTTGGACGGGATAAGACAGCCATAAATCACGATAAAAAATAAGAAAGTAGGCTTATCACTACTACATTTTCTAAAAGTTATCTTTCTTACCTACCAGTCTTCTATTAAAAATATTTGTCTCCATAATATTAACTTATACAGTCTACACAATCATGACGGTCATTGTTCCAGACTGCTCTTCAAACATTAGCATAATTGTTCTTTTTTAGAATCTCTTTTAAAACTCCGTAATTGCACTCACTTCCGTATAGCAAAAGTAAAGGATTACTTTTATCAATTGACATTTGAACCTTATTATGTAGATGGTAGAAAACGCGGATACATAGGCGTTAAATACGTATTTTAACATATTTGTTACGTTAGTGAATATATTGAGATGAGACGAAAATGTTCGCGGATGCGTCGTGAAAGTGTTGACCCCTTCAAAACCGGCTTGCTAGACGCGACTCGAGGGTTTTCCATCTAAGATATATTATGTTGTAATAAATAGTTTATTTACGTGAGTAAATGATCTGAGTAATGTTTTAATATTTCCGTTTGTACCCTTTTTGGTTCCTGGTTAAAAGTTGTGGGTCTAGAGAATAAAGGTCTATGATGTATATATATGAATTTCTAAAATAACGATTAAGTTATTATTTTTCCCCTTAAAAGGCGTTTTTTGCAGTCGATATTTTCAAACAAGTGCCTTTTTTATTTTAAATTTAAATTGAATCATTCTTGAGATGGCTATCTGATTCTATTCAACTACAAAAACATCATAATATTAGTTCACAATCAGGAAAAATATCATGCAAAGAAATATAAAAGAAATACAATCGCTTGAGCATTCTTCGTCGTTTGGAACACTATCAGTCAGTTAAAAACCGATGGCAAAGACTGCAGAGTGCTTTAAGTAATAAACTTACTAGATACGTAATATAGGCAAGTTTTATTTTCGTATTTATTTTACACGAACCTACAACATTTAGAATTTACCTTATGCAGAGACATTTTCCTGATTGAATTATTTGACTCACAGAGAGAACGAACTTTTTTTTTACTTTAAATAATGAACGAAAGAAGTCTAAATCATTAATGTTAAAGAATACAACTGAAAGCTTTTTTCGAAGCTCTGTGAGCAAAAAGTGAAACGGCTAAGCCTGTACTTAATCAGAAATAAAAAGAAAATTGGCATTATTTAGATAGTTTGTATTTAATACCTATAAAAAAGGTACATAATTAAAGTAATTATTATTCAAATACTCTTTGTCTCAAGTCCTTAAATAATTTAATAGCAAAGTCGCTGTAGTGTTTAGTCTGTTTCTCCGCTAACTTCTACTTAACCACACAATGGACTTTGATATGGTTTTCACTGTCGTTCGGAGAATTTCTTTCAGAAGGTACACGATACATGAATATTATATTGAACCTGAGAATTTTAAGGATTTGTAAAGTAGATATGGGGCTAGGTATGGGTATGATATATGAGCCACGTGAATTTGAAATTAAATTACGTATCAGTGTTTGGTAAAAGGCCGTTTTATTTATATCCTTGGGATATTCACTTTTATTTGTTTAAAAAAGGTGCCTAATCATCGCTTAAAGAATGTAAACAGAGAATGACCGCCAATTTTACTACGTCCTTGCAAACTTTAGACTTTGTTCAAATCTATTAATCAAACTTCGAGCAAATGCAATAGAAGTACCTACAACATTGGAACCCATTCATGCTTTTATGTATGTATTGTATACTTGTATGTTATGTCATTTTATCAAATCATAGGGATTATATAAGTAGTATAACCTAGTATAATTTATTTTATTAATGAAACTCAAGTTCTATTTAAAATCTAAAATCTAGTAATAGTATTTTTTTTGCAATGCTATGCAATAATTTATTTGACTTACACATGACAAGAAGTAGCTTATTATTAGGTATCGTTCTGTGATATGTCATATTAAAATTAAATTAAAAACGCTGGTCACTTTTTAACAGTGGCGTAGCTTGCCCTAGGCCATGTAGGTATCAAAATTCATCGGGAATCCTTCTGCGGCGGCGCTTTAAAGAGGTTGGGCCTTTATAAACGAAGCCTCTGTATCATGAATATCGCAAATATGGCAGTAGCTACACCCCTGCTTTGAACAGCATCATCAAATACCGAAAGGGATCCACTGCCTCTTCCAATTTTCGCCTTTTTAACCGATTTCAAAAAGGAGAAGGTTCTCAATTGAAGTCTTTCTTTTGTTTTCTTTTTGTATGTTTGTTACCACAGAACTCAGTAAAAAAAGCAAAATTAGATTTTTTAAAACACATCATTAAATCATAAAATATTGAGTTACTTAATATATATTATGTGTCAAGTTAAATATTGTTATTAAATAAAATACTCTGTTTCTTACCTAGGCATTGTCAAGTCATCACTCAAAAACAAAGTTTATAGATGTAGATGAAATTGAACAATCAATGTCTACTTTTCGTTGAATGTCCATTTGGCCTAGCGAGTGATAATTGTCCTATGTTGGAGTCTGAAAAATTGAAATTAAGTCTTTGTATCTCTAGTAGTCTTTCTGGCCTAGCATGCAACACAAGACATATCTCGCGCACGACTGTAAAAAAGTTGTCGGTTTCGATTTAAATATCGTTTTCACTGTAGCTTTGCACGCCACGACAAACATGTCGCAAACCACCATAATAAAGCTGTAGTTTTGCTTGTTGCATCCAGCTGGTGGTATGTTGTTTGTAAAACTTAACACTACCTTAGGATCTAATCTAAAAGAGAAATAATTAGATTTTGATTTGTATGTTTGTTTGATATCAAATCTATGTAACCAATTTGTATTTTTTTACATTTATGAAGCTACAATATTAGCAAGTAATATGTGCTTTTTTTTTATAATGTACCTATCTACATACCTACCCAGACGGCCCACAGCTAGTTGGCAATAAAAAAACTTGTTTCAAAAGACGATATTTTACTATTGTTCTCTAGATTTATTTACCAGGCTTAATTTTATATAAGTAATTCTAATACTTTGGACTACACTGTACTGTGTGATTTTGGGTGCCTATTTATTTTTGGTAGACATTACTCACATTACAATGCCTTGCATGTTTTTTGAATGCATTTGTCGTTAAACTATCTATCGAATACTATTAAAACATTTGTTGGTTGCATTAAATTGATAAGATCAACATGAACTTAAATTCTAGTAATTCACAAAAAGACTGAGTTTAACAGCAGAAACATCAGATTTTAGTGGGTGTTATTTTGAATGCATAAAACATAAATAACAAGGAAATCCTTTTGTAAAACGTGATACTTACTTAGTTATAAGTTAATAGGTAGTACATTATTTACTGACTAGTGTTACATTTCTAGCACGTGGTTATAGCACCGACCTCCGCAATATGATAATAGGCTACAAATCGACCAAACCTCGAATTTACAGTTTATAAATAACATAAATTTTAAATTAACAAATGATCAAGTGCGTATCTGGTCGGTTGACGTAGATTTTAAATTTTAGAATGATGAAAATAAAATAAAATAATGTTCGAGTTTGATGTTATCAAATTCTCGAAAAGACATTTTAATTTAATGCACTCGAAATTTGAATTTTTGTCAAATATCATCCCTACTATTCGCTGTATTAACCTGTTTACTTAAGGTTTCTATAACATTTTGTGTTTTTTATGTTTTGTTTGACACATAATAGCTGCAGCTTCATGAATATATTTATAACCAGGGATTAAAGAAGGAATGTGCTGCTTCTTTTGTTAGATGTTTAAGAGGTTTAACGATTTTTATTAAACATGTGATTCAATGGTATTTACAAATTCACCTAGCTCTGAACAGAAGATGTCTACGATTAACATGAATTCAGTTAGATACATTTCTCCTGCAAATCTAAGGGTTTACTAGCATTATAATAAAGACTACATTATCAAATATTCAAATCGAATATATTTATTTTGCATAAAATATAGGTGTACATTGTGTAGATGGTGAAAACTTTATTACCTTTAAGATATGACATCTTACCCACAAGGTGTGCAAAAATTTACTTAAAATAAAATAAGATGCCTTCAAACAAAACTTCTATTCGCTAAAAACTTATATAAATAAAGCAATGTCATTGAAAAGTTTATAATCCAACTGCTAAAACAGTATTACTTTATATTCACAAAACTTCCTCATTAGATTAGCATTATGACGACACGGCATGGCAGCCAAAAACAGGAGAGACCTCTATATACCTAAATGGTCGTAGATAATTATATTAAACCAATACAAAATTCAAATGATTTACAAATATGGCTGATTAGGAAGCAAGGACATTCACCGTACGCGCGTACGAAGCCTTAACCCTAATGTTTACTTTACACGGTAAACAACGTGTTTCGTAAATTACCACTTGTTTTTATTAATAATTGTAAAAGTATCTTTGTTTAAATGATTTAAAGACTTTTACTGAAAGAAAGAAGAAAGAAACCTATAAGAAAATACATTAAACACAAAATTTAAACTTACAAGGAAAAAAAAGTGATAATAAAAATAATAAAAAAATAAAACATAAAACGGACCTGCAGACAATTTTGTGATTGCGGGCGGATGAACGTCGCGTCTGCATAAAAAACTGGCCATCGCTAAGCATATTGCTCATAACAGCGCTGATTTTCAGTGACAGCCATGATTTTCAGCGACAGCCACTGCTGTCTCTCTTACTGTTTTACGGTGGTTAAATATTAATGTTAGCATATATACTGCTTTGCTAAGGAAGAAAGGCGTAACTAAAGATATGACTTATTTGAGACACGGAAAAAAACGACTATACTTATATGCTCATTTTTCTACTCGTACTTTTTATAGAAAAAAAAAACAAACAATACTATTGTAGATGTTTTTTAAAATTTTTTGTCGGGCCAAGCAAATCACGCTTGTTGAAATAAAGAATGTGTCATTTGAAATCGTATCTTCATCGGATTATAGAAATAAAATAAGAATATTCACGGTAGTAGATCCACGCTGCTTTCAGCATAAATGGGCCGGATCGACCGGGGAATTACTATTCTCTCGTAGAAGATCAAAGGTAGTAGGTATCTATAGCCTTTCGTTCGGTAAATGAGAGCGTCGGAGGCCCAATTTCTCACCTTTCCTTTTATCCAGCTCTCCTAATTCCTTTCATCTTCCCCTCCCTTCACGGTAAGCAGCGGCTTCATAGAATCCCAGACATTGCAGTTGCAGGAGCAATGCCAGAGACTGAGTCGTCCATCACGTGGCTTGTTTGCTCGTCTGCACATTTAAAAAAAAGTTATTTTGTTTGAGTGTTAAGTCAATTAGACTAAAATAAAACTACGCGCAAGTTTAAATGTTATTGATTACATTTAAACTTGCGCTTTTCTTCCACTGAAGATAAATGTAGTCGCAAAGAAAGAGATATTTCTATGCACTGCTTATTTTACCCAAAGACGATAAACGTAGACTTATTTTAATATCAATAAGAAAAATCGTGTGTCTTGCTATGCGCTACTTAGCGTCACATGCGAGTATGTTTTTAACAAACCGGTAGCAATACTTAGCAATTTCTGTCCCCTAAATCTTTTTTTTTTTTTTTACGTGGGAAATGCATTACGCATACACACCCGCCCGGGCAAAGCGGGGGTTATGTCGGACTCTCCGACCGCACTCAAAGCGCGGCCGGCATACCGACTAAAATCCACAGTGTTCCTCCAGACGGCCAGAGTGTCGGGGTCACGGGAGACGCTCGCGCATTCATCCGCGACCCCGACGGGCCACGGCCCGCTCACCACACCGGAGCGGGCCACACCTCCTAACTCGGCCGCAGAGGATAGGGAGAACGGCGCGTCGCAATACCGACACTCCTCTTCCCCTGCGGCCCCACTGCGTCCGCAATCTGGCGGTTGCGGCCCCGCCGAGGCCGCGGAAGGTAGGGAGAGCAGCGCACCGTTATACCGGCACTCCTCTCCCGCCGCGGCCTCGCCACTCCCCAGCCGCAGTGTCGCCGAAGCAACACCGCAGCCCGACCCAGTTGCGGTGCCGCCCATACAGCACCGCAACCCTCCTGAGCCGCTCCATCGTGGGCTTACCGCCAAAGCCCAGAGGAGCGGCGCTTCCTTGGGGTTCCTCTTGCCCAAACACCTGCACTCTGCAGGAATTGTTCGACGCTAAAGGTAACTCAATATCTGTAGCTGAGTTCTGGTCTGACAAAATCTAATTGCCATCGACACGCTAAGAAGAAGATGATTGTACCAAATAATAAATATAATTTATTGTAGGTAAATATAGCTACTATTTCCCACCATCACACTGGTCGGCCATTTTTATTTTAGTAACGCCATCTTGCGGCTCACCTTGACATTTAGCGTGTTCGACTCAACCGTGAATCCTCTTTTAATTTGTTTAAGTATAATAAAGTGTGTTTTATATTTATTTATATAATTTGTAAAGTACTCGGCATATTAGCATGTGAACATAATAATCGTATTTAAATGTTAATTTTTTCATCACGACAAAGTTTTTTTTATAATAATTTTCATACCAATATTGTTATTTTTACATATTTGTGTTGGGTGACGATATATTTCATAGATTTTATTGCTTCTTGCTGTTTGTGCCTACATATTTTTATACTACGAGCATTATACTTGACTAGGAGAAGTTACAGTAGTGTAACCTCATCTTTCGTTCTCATTTTGAGACAAAATGATTTATTCGATAATCTGCCTTTATGATTAAAACTGATTGGTATATTGGATTTGGATTCATTAAGTACCTATAACCTACAGCTCAGAATAGTAAGAACAGATTCTGTCAATTGCACACATCTTTTAGTCTTACTTCGTTAGTTATGGCTAGTTTGATGGTCGTCAATCACGTAGTTGGATGCGAATATTTAAACTTTCATGCAGTTCATTGTTTGGTGATTTGATGTGCAAAAGGCGGCAAAGTTCAAGGCGCTAGTTGCTTCACCAATGAAGTAATAAAAAGTAATAGCCGAAGCATACTGCGTCGGTACCAAGTATATACACGAAGTACCAAACATTTTACTAAATCCTCTGTAAACTGTTCAGTAATTAACGAGATATTTGCAATATTTTGCCGATATCGTTATTGTTAGCGAATGTTGAGATTGTATTTCAAAAGTAGAAAATTGGCAGAGAAGGTGTGTTGTTATTACGTGAATTTTTCATATAACACAGTCAAATCGAATCGGTATACCAAATTATGCTCAAAGAGGTGCTCATATTAGCAGTTTGAAGAGTTCACTGTTAGACACTTTTAAGGTGAAGAGTTTGCCATAGTGACAAGATTATTACTGCTTTGAGTTTCAGTATCATATATACCAATTTGTTTCTTTATTCTACTGTCATTTTCCAATAATAGTTGGATTATTTTATTTGAAATATATATTTTCTATGCCATTGACTCGTTTCGCTCTTTTTTACGAGGCAGTCACGACATAAACGTTCACGTGACCTACGTCTAATGTCTTTGGAAATGTGGTATGTAACAGCTCAAAGTGGACAGTGCTCTTAACAACTTTTTTATGTAGGTACTAATAGTCAGGACAGGTCGTCACGAATTAGTTAAAACTATCCAGAGGCCCTAAACAAGTGTCAAACATTTCTATTATATTCATAGAATAGATAAAGAAATGTATGAGATTTGACATAAGCGTTGGCGTTAGCTTATGTAAATCCCATAAATTTTTTAATCTATGCTATGAATATAATAGAAATCTTTGCCACTTGTCTAGGGCCTCAGATTATCTGTTTATGTTTTTAAATTCGTCATATTACATAATAGGAGGAATATACCTATATTCCCGATGCAAAGTGATCATAGACTCATACAAAGTACGCATGAGAATTGATCACCACGCTTACTCATAGTGCATTAGCGATTTCAAATTTAATAAGTTAGGATTAGATATGGTTTTGAAATTACTTTTTCTTTGATTTTCTTGTGCTTTAGCTACTTTTCATTTTCACCGATTTGGCTATTAATGTATTTCACCCAAAAATAGATGTTAGCCTTTCCATCATGGTTAAGTGTCAAAGTTATAATGAAAAGTTGATTTGCTGACATATCGAACGAAGTCAGTAATAGTCCCATTCCGTGTCGGAAACCATTTTAAAGCAGTGTTGTGGAGTGTTATCTAAAGTCGTCAAAAGCGATTGAATAGGTTTCTGAGAAATAAATGAGATGCTAAAGAATGATAGAGTCGATTATTTATGGCTATCCATGAAAGGCTATCAATGAGCCAAATTGTGATGTTACGAGTACCCTTAAATAATGAAGTTCATTAAAAAGCTAAGGCATTAATAATGAAGACTAAGTAAGTATCAGATTTCCAATTTTTTTTTTATATTGGCCTACCAAAGTGACTTCATCCCGCCTGATGGTAAGCATTCAGTAGAATCCAGAAGTGGTAGCCACCATACCAAACGCCTTCGTCTTAAACTGCTAGTATGGTGGCCTCCACTATGGCGGCTGGGAATGGGGTCGGGGAAGGGAATGAGAGAGGTGAGGAAAGGGGAGAAATTACAGTAATACGGATACTAATACTCTTACGTCGATTTATATTTATTAATATTTATATGAGAGGGTATTACTTCCCCGGACGATCCAGCCCATTCATGCTGAAACCAGCGTGAACCTACTACCGCTTATAACAAAAAATCAGCAAAAATCGGTACGTTTCACCTACATTAAAAATATATAAAATTATATAAGTTTAAACTCGCTTGAATGTGTAATTTACATTAAATATTAATTTAATGTAATAAAATTATAAGTATTTTTACTAAACGTGTTGTGCAATACTTAATGCGTTTTCATTTCGTGTTATTATCGTATTACAAATTGATTACGTCAATGTAATCAAATTATCCGTTTGTAGAACAATGCTTAGCTATATTGTACATTATTATGTATATTTAGATGTTGCGTCTACTGCACGGCTATTGTTTATAAATTTAACGTTAATTTAAAACTAATTGTGTGATTGCTTGATTATGGACAATTAGGAATTCTCTGCAATATTTATGAATATCTTTGAAATTAAATTGATACTGCTTGCATGGGATTCGTTTATAGACATAGATAGGTATTCCGGTCTAGAAAACGAAGACTGTGAAGAAATAGGTAATAATAGCGATTTCTGTTAGTAAATACCTTCATAGCTACCTCTACTACAAAATTAAACAACGCGAACTTCTTTATTATTTGAATATCTAAAACTGACACATGGAAGACGTCTACAGGTTATTTACCCAAATAAATGTAGCTTTCGTAGTTTTGCCGTATCTACGGTTTATATAGTAAGAATACTCTTTAAGAATACTCTCTAAGAATATGCTTTAAGAACACTCTTTAGCGTGGCAATCATATAAATCAAATTTTTATCTAAAAATTAAATTTGAAATCGGTACGGACTCATTTTGAACACGATGATTGGCAAGAAAGCTTTTGTATATATTGCTACATGTTGGGACACGTTTGTCGTCTGAATAAGTAAATAGTTAGGCAACTTCGATCCTAAACGAGAGATTTCGCGATTAAGTGAAATATTTGTCGATCTGTGTCGTAATGTACCGTTAACCGAGTTTGGAAGATGCACAGAGTACGTATTAAGTTAAGTAGTTCTCAACTTAAGTATTGGTAAGCCTTTTATTGTAGTAACAATTGATTTCCTAATTGGTCCCATGACATACCTAAGTATTCCGTATCATTGTAAGTTCTTTCGTTAAAATTTTCTGCTTGTCGATAGTTTTGCAGTAAGAAAATGCAACGTGTAAGTCAGAGTACGATGCAATGCAAGTAGAGGAGCTAAACAGTAGACCAATCCTATTCTGTACACTTACACTGGCTGGGTGTTTCATTGTTTAAACTGCGATGAAACTTTGTCAGGTTAGAAGTTCGATACTAAATTCAGGTCAAACAGTGTTAAATACCTATTCGTATTTTCTATAAAGTTACTTCTGAACAATAGGCGCAGCACGTTACGATGGTGCAGTTCATTAGAACATGTCATAAATATATGTTAATCTATGATCTCATAATGCAGTCCCTGTTAATGTCTACTTAAATACCACAAGTAAGGTACCTATGGACCACGAGCATCAAGACCATAGATAAGTTAACTTTGAAATTAAACGTTAAATAAATTAATATTTTATGAATGTAGCACACATTAAAAAAGTGAAAAACAAAAAGTTTGTGCTCGTTAGTCACCGGAGTATGATCATTTGGGAAACCTTGATAATTGAGGTATCATCACAGTACCATATTCGGTCAATATATGACATTGCTTTTACTATTATTGGCAGAGAATCATCTCCAGTAAAACTACATGAATTGATTGCAACCGGCTGATTGATTTTGACTATTCGTGGAAGTAATTCAGTTGACATTTCGACAACTTATTTATCCATATTTATTGTTCATACATGAGTAAATAATTATGTTAGATTATTTGCAACTAAACTGCTGAACTTGAACTCTGACTCTAAAGATGTAATTTTGCGTAAAGAACATCTACCTACTTTTTATAAAACTACTTGAAACTAATATAAAGAAAAAAGAAAAACATGTTTTAATCATTGTATTGCTTCATGGTTTAGTGGTGCTGTACGGACTTCACCTCAGATTCGATCACCGGGTAAAGTGATAGATACTCAGTTTCTGTTGAGAAACTGTCAGTATGAACCCGGAGTCTAGAATTGTGTTTAGTAAATGGCATCAGGCTCACCACTTGATACATAGAAGTAAAACCTAACATAGCTGGCCACCTATTTAGGGCCACCCTTATAAAGATGTGAAGTTATGTCTTAATAATATTCCCAGTCACCAGAAAAAAAACCATTTATTTTATTAAATTCTATAAAATAAATGGGACAAAACAAATGCTACATTGGTACAATATTAATAAAATGCTGTATGCAATACTATTGTGTTGTTACTCGTATTGGCAAAGTAAGTACTGTAAACATATTGCACCGCTCTTGCTCAAGAGGTCAATGGCTTATTGTTTGATATTGTATTATGCTGACTCTATGTTTATTATTTTATAATTATGCGAAGGCTTTGTAGTTGTATTTAATCATATTTGTTCTCTGTAGTTTTGTATTTAGATAATTTATTACAAAAACTTTACTGTAGCATATTCAAACGTTAACGTGTTAGGTTTTTATAATTTTTGCATTTAATTTCAAGCTCTGTAACTAACTGTTATGAATTGTGATGCATGTTTCCCAAGCGCTATAACATATCAAACAGGGTTCAAAACAAGCCTTATCTTTACAGAAGGTAGTGGCTTGGCTAACGGCCGGTCTTAATAAATACCAAAAGTTAGACTATGACAACGACGTGTTCTAGATGATCCGTTTAAAGTTGAAAGCCACAATTATTCTTTTTAAAAATTTCGATTAATATTCTACATTCGTCTTTCATCTAACGTCATTCTTTATCCTTTTATAAGTTCATTAAATTAATATTCTGTTAAGTGTGTGTTAAAGACATAAATGAAACACATTTGGCATTATAAAAGCAGGCAAAACAAGTGTAAGTTTGCTTAAGTGTGTCAAGAACGTTTGCTAAGCTTCGCGACGAAAAAAGTTAAAAACAAGACTGCGCCTCATTTCACTTTCGTCGTGACTAGTGGCACAGGCGTGGCGTGTACAGCCTAAACCTGTATTAGTCTGTGGAAGCGCAGGTGTTTGACGATTGTAATGCAACCTTTAATGTAAGAAACCTCTTCTGGTGTAGGATTTTAAGGGTATATACCTACTTACATCATACTTTCTAATCTAAATTTTCACATTTTATAAGATAAGAGGTGATTCGGCAAAATTTGCAGCATTACATACTTAGCTAGGTACTAAATACCACCTACTACCGTCAGCTTTCAACCTATGTCCAGATTAATACAAAAATCTATAGTCCAAGTCCTGGACTATATCAATAGCTCTCCTTGTTTAGATAAAAGAATACTTAATCTGACTTTTGTCAATGTTACCAGCCACATCACGTACATACTCAATGTTAAGCGATAAAGGTATCATTGAGGAACCGTTTTCCTTATTTTTTTTACTTTATTTGAGGGCAAGGTTATGGTGCATTATCCTTTACTTGAATCTTATATTTAATAATACCAGCCTGTTTATTCCACTGCAGGGCAAAGGCCTATTTCTATATAGAGAAGGCATGAGCATTAATCACCACGCTTGCTCAAGGCGGATTGGCAATTTCAGACTTTCTAGTCCAGGTTTCTTCACGGTGTTTTCCTTCACCGTTAGTCAGAAATGTCCAAGATAAACTTAGAAAGTATATAATATGATTTGAAAAATCCCTTTGGTATTTGCCCGAATTCGAATCCTCTACCTCGTGTTTACGAATCGGGTGCCTTATCCACTGAGCCATTTTGACAGCTTGTATTTAATATTGGGTATTTGTTACTAAAATGGAATAGAGTGATCAAGGATTCCCTTTGGTTCTTTTCCTTCTTCATCTGTATTTAGTTTTCTTTTACCGTCGAAAAGGTTTGGTTGATTTCTTTACTTCTATCGGGTCTTTTTCTTTTGCTTTGCCATTGATATTTTCCTTCACAAATGTAGCCATGTCTAGGTCTAATCATGTACTTAATTTCTATAAATATAAATATCGCTACCAACACAAAATGCATGATGCAATGCGTCACTTTTCAACAGAAAAATCAATATGCTATCGAGATACTTATACTCTAACTGCATTAAATTTATACAGTACTTTATAATCATTTAATGATATTATTATATTAATACAATTTCCTTCGCAATGAGTAAGAAGGTCGACCATAGACCATATGTCGCAAACACGGTGGCAGAGATGGCGTGCGCAATGATCGTGGCCGTGAAATTTGGGGCGAAAAACTAGATTTTTAACATTATCTTTACACCGTTAATACAGCTAGTACAAATACGAAAATAATAGTTTTTATCGCTATTACTGTCTTGCATTGACAAGACGCACGTGACGTTATAGTGCCAATGCAATTTTCACGATACGGTTGATTTAATACCCATAATTATACTATGATAGTAAAAAGTAGCACCAATAACAGAAAAGTTAAAGGAAAATCGTTTGTTAAGTATGGACATTTGATGAGAAGCGGATTAAGGAACAGTAGCACTACTATGAGCTAATATGCATTTGTTTCACCGGTCACCAACTTCAAAATTAAATATGCGTAATTATATTTTATAGGTACTTATGCAAAACAAATAGCGTTCCTGGTATTTACTCTGAAAACTAAATCTTTTCCTGAAAACAAAAAAAAACGCCCCTGGTAATTACTCAGAGAACCAAGTTTTGCCTAAGTATTGTACGCTGTCATCGATGGCAGTGAACACGCTACCGTCTAAAATCTACTTTTAAAAACAATAGGTTAAAACAAAATAATTATGAAAATTATCATCGAACATTTTCAATGAAGCATGTATAAAAATAATCGTGATCATAATACAAGAATATTAATCATATACCTATATGGTAGAGCCACCGTCATAAATTAACACATCTGCGTATTAGCAAGTGAAGACGAAAAACTAATCGTTATGTCACGGCTTAAAATACTCGTTACTTGATTCTCATGTTTGATCATTTAATATACTGTTACTATTCGAAACATGTTTTGAAAGATTGTCAACATCTTATGTCTATATCAAATATCGAGTGGCTAGTGGTCAACCTAGTTTCAGGGTTTGTTCAGGTCGCCCAAAGAGGCATCCGACTTGACGTAACGACTGTTATGAACTTGGTAACAACCGGGACCAACTTTTAACTTGCTCTCCGAAGCACAGAGACGCTCAGATCAAATACCACTATGCAGTCATCTATCCATGAGCCAGCCGCACTCTATGTTGCTTAACCTGCTAATCGTTTACCGATCAGTGAGTGAAACAAGTTTTATGCGCCTTTTTGTCCAAATAGTATAGCCAAGTCGATGTTATTTGTTTGTATATCTTCTGTATGTCTGTTTTATATACTAGCTTCTTCTATATTACGGAACGAATTATGATACGGGTTTTACTATGGCAATAATCTGTCTAAAATATTTACTAAATAGCATGACTATTTAGAAAAGTGTGCATGTACAGGTAAAATCTGATGCACGTTTAAACATTTAATCAAGACATTATAAAAAGTCGCAATATTTAAAAAAAACTAGAATATTGTAAATGAATGTAAATTTACAATAAAAATATACGCAAGACGCTGAAAAATGTACAGTTCGTTAGATAAGATAAGATAAGATAAGATAAGATAAGATAAGATAAGATCCCCCCCCAACGGGGTTCTCGCCTTGTCGCGGCAGGGGGGCTTAGTAGCCGTGGTTACCAAGGACCACGGTGAACCAAGAGGAACCCCAAGGAGGCGCCGCTCCTATGGGCTTTGCCGATAAGCCCACGATGGAGCGGCTCTGGTGGGTTGCGGTGCTATTTGGGCGGCACCGCAACTGGGTCGGGCTGCAGTGTTGCTTCGGCGACACTGCGGCTGAGGAGTGGCGGGGCCGCGGCGGGAGAGGAGTGCCGGTATAACGGTGCGCCGCTCTCCCTACCTTCCGCGGCCTCGGCGGGGCCGCAACCGCCAGATTGCGGACGCGGTGGGGCCGCAGGGGAAGAGGAGTGTTGGTATTGCGATGCGCCGTTCTCCCTATCCTCTGCGGCCGAGTTGGCCTGCAGGCGGCGATCGGGCAGTCGCCGCCCGAACAGCACGGGCGCGAGACGGCAGGGCGCGTGTTCCGCATATTGACCACCAATACAAGCGATTCTCACCGGTCATATTTGTATGACATGCCAGTATGACCACCAAGAAACGGGGATAATGCCGTACTTACTAGTTTAGATATTTAAAATAATTTAGAATTTTGATTTTATAAGAATATTATTAGGCCCTTTTTCACCACTTGCTGATAAAGTGCGTTACCTATTAGAAACTTAACTGACAGATACGAGTAGTACCTACTCAAAAATCAGTTCCACAGGTCTCTAATAACCCTAACTGACAAATAAACCCTAAAATAAATATGGGACAGATTTAACTAAAAGATGTTTATCTGTTAGATATATATCAGACACTTTAGCAGCTAGTGGTAAAACAGGGCTTAAGTATCTAATTTAAAAACTTTAGGTAGCAACTTCTATATTTAAAATATTATACCGTACTATCCCCGACGCTGTTTTTGCTGCATATGATATGTTGTCCATCGATAATGTTCATTGCTATGCAGACGACAGCACTGGGGATACGTATTACACGGGCCGGGCGAACACCCCTCGTTCCATTGTGGAGGAAAGTCGAAAAAGACATGTGTCTGAAATCGAGAGCACTCTTAACAGAGTCTCTGATTGGGGATGACTAAATCTAGTCCAATTTAACCCCACCAAGACACAAGTCTGCGCGTTCACCGCTAAGAAAGCTCTATTTGTAGATACTCCGCAATTCCAAGACACAGCCCTTACAACATCTGAAAGCCTTGAGATCCTTGGAATCGACATCTCCAGCAGCGTCCAGTTCGGCAGTCATCTGGAGGCTAAAGCCAAGTTGGCCTCCAAAAAGCTCGGTGTGCTCAACATGGCGAAGCGGTACTTCAGTGCGGGGCAAAGACTATTACTTTTCAAAGCTCAAGTTCGTCCCCACATGGAGTACTGCTGCCATCTTTGGGCGGGAGCACTCGGATACCAGCTTAGGCCCCTTGACGCGGTCCAAAGGCGTGCTGTAAGAGTTGTCGACAATCCCAGGCTAACAGGCGGTATTGAATCACTAGGCTTAAGGAGAGACGTTGCCTCCTTATGTGTATTCTATCGCCCGTATCGGCTGTGTTCTGAGGAATTGTTTAGGATGGTGCCAACGGCCACTTTTTATCATCGCACCTCCCGCCATCGGCTGGGAGTTTATCCTCACATCTTAGAAGTCTTAGGTCCCGTACAGTGAGGTTTCAGAGAAACTTTCACCCTCGTACGATAAGGTTGTGGAATGAGCTCCCAGTCGAGGTTTTCCCGAGAGACTACAACATGGAGTTCTTCAAGAAAGGAGTTAAAGGATTTTTAACAGGGTCGGCAACGCGCTAGTGATGCTCCTGGTGTTGCAAGCGTCCATAGGCTACGGTAACTGCTTACCATCAGGCGGGCCGTATGCTTGTTTGTCACCTTAGTAGTATAAAAAAAAAAAAAATTATTCAATTATTAAATGTCATCTTTAAATTATATAAAAGAAATGATAGCGCAACTGTTTTTTTTTAATGATATAAAAACTTGAATATTGACACACTGATATCAGGCATTATCTGATCAAATGAAGATTCACTGTTCGATAATAATTAAAGAGAGTATTATTAAGTATTTTTCAAATGCCAGTCCCACTAAACAATATCATTGTCAAAGAAATTTAATCCTATGGACTTAAGTCTCACTACAACTCTATAGCAGTCATTTACGCTTGCCTTGCAGCTATGTGCTAAGCTTTGTACTGTATAGTACTTAAAATACAAAATAGCCACAACACTGACTCCATAGGAATAGGAAACGTTATTTTAGAATTGTAGGTTAATAATTTGATACAATCTCATGGCCAAGTTAAAAATTAAAAACAAAAACAGTACAACTTCAGTGCGTATTTTTCAACAAGCTGGTATCTAAATGATAACAAAACTAGCGTAGGTATCTAAACCAGTTAGATAAAATATTAATATATTCGTGTTGCGAGTGATCGCCAATGTTTAAGTTGCTTGACCTTAGTCTGGCATTTGTAAAATAGAAACGATTTAGGAATAGTGCTGTCGAGAATGTTATTAGTTAATCGATTCATGTTGTTATTAAATAATTTTTACTGTTACGTATTTTTTTAAGTTGGGTGCTATATCTAGTTGTCATTGCTAGTCACGCAGTATGAGTAGAAATGAGACGTAAGATGGCGTACTACTTTTTGACATTATTTGTTTTCTATTATTGTTATTTTCAGTAGCAACAGCATTTTACGAGCAATAAAATGTATGTACCTTCTTTTTCATGACTGAACACTGCTACTCAAAATACAAGTCTTTCGGTTCGTGGTCGCCACTCTAGAACCTTTCTGCCACAATGGCCGTCAGTTCTGCGAGATAGCTCGTCTCCTGCCCACTGCCACTTCAGAGAGGCAAATCGTCGGTTACCTTAGTTTGCCTGCAGCTTTCTTCGTTTCTCAAACGATCGAGTAGGGAGACTCCTAACATAGCCCGCTCTATCGCCCTCTGAGCGACTTTGACCCTTCTGACAAAACTCATAGTTAGCGACCACGTCTCTGCTTCGTATGTCATCACTGGCAACAGACACTGGTCAAATACCTTGGTCGAGAAGAGAAGATATGTTGTAGCCTCGCTAAAGCTGCCCAGCCGAGTTTGATTCGACGAGCTCTTTCTCGAAATCGGACTGTTTGTCCCAGGTATATGTATTCGTCAACGAATCGAGCATCAAGCCTCCAACTGTAATAGGAGTGTTTTGTCATAATTACCGCGCTTGGCAGGTGGATTGGCGATCGCAGTGGCGGCAGTCTTATCACAGGACGCTGCTGCCCGTCCTGTGTTAGTCTGATTTTCTGCCGCCTGTCTGGCATCGATTTGACCGCCGTTATTCGGTAGACTGACTGCGCTAGTGAAGTATATACGACCACCAGATTGTATAATATACTTTGCTAGTGGGCGGTAGAACAAATGTTTATTAATTTTGCCACATTCAATGATATAATACTTACTTTATGTAGAATAAATCTAAACCAAATTACATAACAACTATCTTCTGAAAAAAAAAGAAAAGGCGGAATTCATCTTGTGAATTATTTCATTAGTTAAGTCTAGATTATCTATGCTAAGAACATTTTTGTAAATGATGAAATTTTTTTTTTTTTTAAATAAAGTGGTTGGAAATATTTGTCGACCAGTTTAAATTAAAAAAACGTATTTTTTTAAGTTTGTTGTAGTCTGTTGCAGTAGCAATGCCACACTAAAAAATGTTGTATGTACTTTTGCGCCAATGTCATTATTGACCTATTGAGAATTATTGACATTCGAGAACTTGTCATTTATCGCTCATATTACCTTCTCATACGGATCATAATCTGTTAATGCAATTTTTTGATCATTCTACAAGTCTATTTGAAAACTTATAGTAGCTCTTATGATATATGAATGAATACAAGCCGTAATTGTTTGGCAAATATGTTCCGATAATGATACAATTTATAAACGAAATCAATGTCAAATATTTCCTAATCGTATGTGTATAAACACATACGATTAGGATGGACCAACGATCGGAAACATGACTTAAATGAAATGTATAATACTTGAAAAATAAACAAATTGCAAGGTATCTTAATTTATTTTAATACTTAAAAAAATATATAAAAAGAAAAACAGACATGAATTATTAATAAAGAAAAATTAAATTAAATTATTCCGCATTATAAGTAATGTATGTAAGTATGTCTGTATGTATCTGGTTCATATATTAAAGCAACTAAAGCTGACTGGCAACTGGCTTGCCTTTTTATTTCCGTTGAAAAAAACGGAAGTCCGTCCAACCGGAAATGTGATGTCGAAATTCATCATGGGAACCGATGATACGCCCTTGAATTCAATTGTAGCATCGATTATCGATTACATTCAATCGATAACGATGATCGTTAAGTATGACAGCCGTAAAATTCTGAATACGAAGCTTTGCGACAAACTATTGTTATGCAAATAAATCGAAGCGACCAGTATAAGTTGAGTTGCCTTTTGTATTGGATATCGTGAATTATGTTGGTCACTTCAAGTCCATTCTTCGTAGGTAGGTACAAATGTTGAATCGAATTCAATTTAGCTCGAGGTACCTATAGATTTCTTGCCTGAATTTGGTTACCCCGGTCTAAAGTCTATGAGCAGCTATTGTCACTTGCTATCAAGTGAACTCCTAGATATGGGTAAGAAATAGGTTTGACTAAAATATAAAAGCTAAGAAGTACTAAAGTGGCTGATACACGCATTGCTGATGTAGCGTTAAGGTGGAAAAGTTCTGGAGTCATCACTAATCGGCAAATTTAGCGTGAAGGCTGCTCACAAGGTAAACCAACGACCTGGTAAAGGTTGTAGTCGATGGATGAGCGCTCACAACCAATCAAAGATTAATAAAGGTTGGTACATGGAAGTCTGGATAAAAAATTTAACCATGCTACAGGCAGATTACAAATTTTGTGATCATTGACCTTTATCCAATGAGTGACCAATAAGTTATTGACCTTTCACACCGCTCCCAGGATACAATAGAATACAATCTATTCATATCTAAGCCTTCATGGAAAAGATCAAAGACAATAACGCATTAACTCTTTCTACCGTAATGAATTTCATTTTATCTTTTTGCAGAATATTGTATGACTAAGAAATTAATGTATGTAGGTATAATATCTATCTTAGGGTTTATTATTCTTCATTTGCCAACAGACCGTTATATAATAAAGCACTCTTACTACCTTACCCACTCAGCCCATGATGATGCGAAAGTGCGCTCGGTCGTACAGTACAAACTAGTTATCACTGCCACTACGGCCGATGCATATTCCATCAGATGAGCACCGATCCTAAAAGGTGAAGTAAACCTTTAACGTATGAGGTATAGCTATATAAAATTAAGTAATTTCTATTGTTACACGAGACTTGATGAATCCTAAAAACTAGGTATTGCGTTTGGTGGGTGAGACTGGGGCAGCGATCCAATTAGATACCCCTACAGTTTTTCCTTCCCTTTCTTTATCTCTAATTCCCTTTACCTTTATGGACAGTTACGGCTTGATTATGTATTTAGCATTGTTGCTAGAGCATTGTTGCATTGTTGCTAGAATAGTTAGAAAGTCAACCAATCTAATAGAGTATGTTTATCACAAAAAGAGAAATAATTTCGTATATTTTTTACACAAATTGGTTAACATAGAATCGTTCAAAGCCCGTAAGTGTGTATTGCAATAACGTAATTTATCATAGAAACAATCTATTGCATACTAGCCAGCCCATTCGGAACGCGTCGGCCGATTGCGTCTTTTAATAAACGAATAATTGACTCATTAATTACAGACATGAATAAACATAATGCATAACAATGGACGATGTGTTTTGCATTTTTCTGTAATCTTCCCATGGGCGATGCGTAATCATACTAATTATTCTTTCACGCATCATTGGACGGACATAACAGTAGGTAGGTACATCTTGTCACGAAGTTCCACGGCTCATAGCTTCGTGTTTTAGTTGACAATGGTGTCAGATGGACAACTACCTGATGTTAATTACTAGCCCTGAGAAAATGTCACTTTAGTAGCCCCATCTAAAAAAATGCAAGCCCTACAAGAAGCACATAATTTGCGCACTAGTGTACCTATTTTTTTGCAGTAACGAAAAACTTATTACGTAGATGCGTCGCGTTATCATATTTTTATACTTAATAAGGTAATTAATACAATTAATTAAATTTAGTATAAAAAGAATTCAAACAAAGAAAATTGGTTAGTGCTTTAGCTACTATTTTATATTAATTATTTATAGCTGTAGAGTTTGTTTGTTTGAACGCGCTAATCTCTGGAACTACCAGTCGGATTTGAAAACCTCTTTTTAGCGTATGATAGCCCAGTTCTCGAGAAGGCTATGTAACATCATGCTACTGGCGACGGAAGCAGAGTAGTAAGCAAAGACGCGGGTGAAACCGCGCCGTGGAAAGCTAGTTTTAGAAAAATTGGATGCTTAATAATGTCTCTATCGGCAATAGCATAGTTCCTATGAAATTATTTAGGTTTTTTTCGAAAGTAAGGATTAATGTGGGAAGTACCTAAATATCTATCTAATGTCGTCGTCATTTAAAAAATCTTTATAACATAAAATCGCAAGTGTTTACCAGTCGATAATGATAACTTGTGTACAGCGGTCGTCTCCCACAATTAACTACGTTGCACGGGATGATGAGCACCTAACCACCTAACCTACTCTCACTTTTTCTTTCGTATCTAGCTCACAGAGGAAATTAGACCAGAAACGTTTCGTTTATTAACAGCGTGTTTTCTACTGCTACTTCGTTCGTCTACTGTCTACTTCGTTTGAAAACACATATCACAAAATATTGGATTAATTGACTCTGTTTCAAAATAGTAACATTTTTTTAGTTATTTTTTGCTTATTTGCACAATTGCGACAAAAATACGTTATGTAGGTAGGTACTTACATATAAGGGAAGCTGGGAAATCGCCTTAGCTCTATAAAAACATAATGTAGATCACTGTGATAGCATTTAACAAATAGGACAAACCACTGAATAACATAATAAATTTTATTGAAATTTAGTGATTCGTTCCACAGGCCAAAACGGTTGCAGGTTGCAGGACAACCACAACTGAATTATTTGTCTCTACTTGTAGGTAATACATAAATTATGTTCTACATTAACAGCGATTTCCAGTGCTGCTTAGAAAAGTACCTACTGTGTTTACTGAAGTAGAGCTGCAAATTCAGTGGTAGGTTGTACACTATTCGATACAAGCTGTAGATGAAGGCGCACAGGTTTAAATATTCTTTTATTGATTCGACAATACAAGTGTAGATTTTTTATGATGATTTTACGAAACTACCTTCTAAATGACAGACAGATCAAATTGACAAAATGTTAGTTGTTTTATCGAACATGATAGCTGCGTGGTGAAAGTGGGTTGAAATAATTTGGGGGCGTGTGCCGTCAAGTGTGCTGTTGCATTAAAACAACGATTAGTAAAAAAAATATAAATGCTATTATAATGTTGGCTAAATTAGTACCAATTGCTGAGACGAAATACTAGCACGTTCATGCAAAAAAATGGATTAATAAATTATTTATATATGTGTTGTTAGAGAATTTTCATTTTAGTTCAAATTAATTATTTTTTGGTAATATTTGTCTTTATTTGGACTTGGCTATATTTTCTCCCATTTTTTTAACAGTAATGATTTCCTTCCTTTTTCTTCACTGCAATGTCCAAGTTATTCTTGTCTATTTCAATAAGTTACATTGCTAAATACTATACTTACTACCTTAATTTGGAAAACATTATGTCTGTGCCTTAGTTTTTTTTTTAATGTCATTGTCCAATAACATCATATCAAATTACTATTGTCGAAAACTAAACAAAAATCAGTATGAATATAATTTGCTAGAAAACGACACTATGTCCAACAAGCGGACGTATTTACTTTTTACATACTTTGCACGAAACATTAAACACAATAAACGTGAAAAATATATAAGATCGGATTGAATAAGTAGAAATTTAATTAGAAAATATAAATTAGACTTTGTCTGTCATTAATCCACAGATAACAAATTTACACATTTACATAACTGTCACTTACGCGGATGAGAAGCGCGTTTATTGTTTTCGCAAATACTCCGTTTAATTACAATTAATTACATATTGGCACGCGATACACGGTATGCAATACACGCAGTCAATTGCAGAACTGTCTTTACATTCCAGTCTTCCAGTCTTTTTACGAAATTTTTATTCACATTCAGTTTTTATTCATCAGGAAATTTCTTCAGGTTATTTTTTTTAAATATTACTCCTGCACTAAGTAATAAGGTATACGAGGTGGTGGGTTCGAATGCGGGCAATTACCAATGAGATTTTTTAAATCATATGTACTTTCTAAATTTATCTTGGAAATTTCTGACTGAAAAACATCGTGAGAAACCCGGACTTAATAGTCTAAAATTGCCAATCCGCCTTGAGCAAGCGTAGTGATTAATGCTCATGCCTTCTTTAAATGAGAAGAGGCCTTTGCCCTGCAGTGGGACAGTAAACAGGCTGGTAATATATATATATATATATATAAGTAATGAGGCATATGAGTATTATGTCGCGAGGGCTTTGAAATGGGACGCAAAGTGCATGCAAACCCTTCAAATAACAAATTTGAAAAAAAAATAATTGTGGAATACTTTCACAAATTAATACTATTAAAAAACCGAATAATTTATTACAATAAAAGGAATAAACCTAATGCGATCCGAATCTAAATCTATATTGAGCATTTCACAAATAACTATCCCACATTTGAATATCTATCATCATTGGATACTTATCAACTAAATATCTACCGCTTTGTTTCAGGTAATTGTCTTCTGTTAAAACCTTGCCCGTGGTTCATTGATGTATGCACAGTATGACCGTTTTCAACAATCCGTAAGTTTTGCATATATTTTTTTAATCTAACGTTTATATTTTGATACAACAGTGATTGTGAAATGTAACAAAAGTTTCCCAAAGTGAAATGTAAAAAAAATATTTTGGTTTTTGTTAAAGGCCTACCTAACGAACAAACTTTGTGGTACAGTTAGCCACAGTAATTCATTTATTCACATTACGAGTAAACATTCTTTTAACTCGCCTAAGAGTTGAAGAATCATAAGTAGGTAATTAAATATTTTTAAATATTTATCCGTGGTACCGTGACGTGTGCTTACTTCATTAGGTGCCTAAATTAATTTCAATAATAAAACAAGTTAAACTAATATTAGTTATCCAAAGCTATAATAAAATTTGCACATCCAAAATTTAATCAAAAATACATCAATTAAAGGCAGATTCACAGAATCTTCCGCGTTGCGTAACGTTTACTACCAGTAATACCTCGATGAAACTTGTTCCACGCTGTTTGACTAAACACATGATAGACCGAGAAAATACTACGTTACATGTGTTATGTAATGATGGAAATGATTACATAAGACGTTGGTAAAAGTGCAATTGTTGATTGTTTTTATTTTATTTTAACTATGGATCTTATAAGAAGATAATGGAGCGGGCTATGCAGGAGAACCAAAGTGACTGATATAGGTAACTCGTAGTATCTATTGATTTACTGAACTAGAAATGGGCAGGTCACATAGCTCGCAGAACTGAGGCCATTGGGATAGAGAAATTCTGGCGTGACAATAAACCAGAAGGTCGCGTCGGCGTCGCCGTCCGCAGGCCCCTCACAAATTGGAATGATGATAAAAATTGTAGGCAATCGATGAGAGCTGTTCATCGACTGGTCATAGTGGCGATATTAGGAGAGGTCTATGTCCAATAGTTGTCTTTTGTCTGATATGAACAAGAATACTTTTTGCATCCTAATACGCTATTTGAATCCAGCAGTCAAATTAGTTATTTAAAACTCTCCACATTAGATATGCCTTCGCTTTCTATAAATTTGCAGCATGTTTTATAACATTGGCACCATTTTTGACCAAATAAATAACATACCTACTTACTAAAACCAAATTTGCAATATTTGCACCCTAGATGAAGAATGTACCGACACCTTTTTGTCATTACTTTTTTTTTTTTTGGTAAATGTGCAATTCTTCGTCTTCTTATATAGGTAATTTTAGACACAATATGTTTGTGTGGTACTTTACCGAACACTCCTTTAGTTTGATATGATGATATTGAATGATACGAGGATATAGTTTAGAGAGTTTGTTTATTACTTTAAAGTTCTAATGCTAAGTACAAATTGATAGAAAATGATATATGATAAAATGATAGTGAGTACACGCGACGCGGTTGATGACCGGTAGTGAACTGATTTTTATTGAATTACAATACGTTGTGGCGAAAATGCTGACAAGATATATCATGTAATTTCGCAATGTATGGTTGCAATGTTAATATGCTAAATGCAAAATTGAAGTTCCTGCTAGAAGATATATGATTTATTAGATATATTTCCTCTAGTAGCAGTGTACCTAGGTACAAGTTTTCAACTCCGCGGCAATAAATACGATCATTTAGGTACTATTGTAAATTAGGTAGGTAGTAGGTATTCCTAAATAAAAAATAGGTAGGTAACGAAGTATCCACGAACACATAATATAATATTCTAAATTCATAAATATATTCATATTATTCTTCTTTGTGGATCACATAAACTATTACACAAACAACTAATTAAGTGCGAATGTTTGGAAGCAATATAACGTTCACATGCCCGTGATAGAAATTACCACGGTCAGTTACGCATTACATTTGATTACATCAACTATAATACACATACATGAATGTATACAGCTAAATATAAGTTATAATATTATATTAACTCGTCGTAAATCAAAATTACCGGACATAATTTGGCGGATGTTTTTAAAGGCTAAGGTTTACAAATTATACTTTGTGGTTAATAATGGTGCCAATACTTATGAACGTGGTAGAAATCTATAGAAAATTAAATGTGGTCTTTAAACATCTAAATTGAATCCTATGCATAAAATGCAAACACTATCTTCGTATAATTTTCTTTAAAAACCTTCTACCGTGTAGATGTTGTTGCAAGATGATTAAAAAACAATAGCATTAAAAATGGAAAGCGAACGGCTAATTAAATCAAATATTCTTTGCAGATATCGTTTACTAAATATGTGGCAGTCGAACATATAGGTAGTTAAGAGGGTAAAATATTCACGGACTTAGTACTGCCCAAGGATAATTAAGCTTGTTTCAATTGAAAGCTGGGTACTCTTTAAACCTCGTTTGCTCGATTGAAGAAGGACGTGTCAAAGTATTTAGGCAACAACGGTTCAGCACTTCGTACTTTTGTCGCTCAATTAAAGCCTGTAACTCTTTACAAGCGCATGTGTTCCCATCTAACTTTGATCCTGGGTCTTTTAAGCGGAGCGTGAAAAAGTATTTCACTAAGCCGCCATAGTGGACGCCACCATACCGGCAGTTTCAGACGATGGCTTTTGGAATGGTGATCACCACTTCTGGATTTCATTGACTGCTTACCATTAGGCAGAGCGGAGTTACTTTGGTAGGCTAATATAAAAAAAACACTGAAAATATTTTTGTTTCAAGGTTGATTTGTAGTGTTTTAAATACACTTTTTAACCTACTAAACTGTTATTACAATAACTGAAATATAAAATACTAAGAAGCCAAAATGTAACTTTGTATAATTTCATTACTAAATGTCACGTTTATAAGCTAGATATAATTAGTAGGTAAGTAGATACCTACATACGTAACTCTGTTTTTAGATTTATTATTGTCACAGACTAGCCATCCGTCGCGCGGTTTCACCCGCTTCTTTGCTTACTGCTCTGCTACCGTCGCCAGTAGCGTGATCCTACATAGCCTTTATCCTCGAGAACCGGGCTACCATACGCAAAGAAAGTTTCGAATTTTTCAAATCTGACTGGTAATTCCAGAGATTAGCGCGTTCAAACAAACAAACAAACTAATCCGCTTTGTATAATTAACAGATTGGTTGACAAATAAAATACATATTAATTAGTGTTTATTTTCTATAGGTAGGTACTTATTAGCCTGTCAAATTACTTTGTTCGATTATAAGCCATTTTGTGAAAATGCTGGTGCATGGTTACCCCATACTGTAGTAGCTCTATAAAATGCTTTTCCACGCTATTGTAATAAGAAAATTCATTCTATAAAGAATAAATAATATTCAAATCATTGTTGAATAGTATTGCATTATGCGGCTTCGTGCAACTTGCAGTTATCAAAAGCATTCGAAATGAAATGAAATGAAAATATGTTTATTCATATAGGTTAATTAAATTAACACTTATGAACGTCAAAGTTTACAGAATGTCAGCAAATTAACCTACAGCCAGTTCGCTGATGAAGTAGAGCCATGAGAAGAACTGGCAAGAAACTCAGGCCACTCTTTTTAATCGCCAGGTTATTACAATTTTTGTAAGTTACAGTTTCAAGTAGCATGCAAAGTGACACAGGCAATAAATACACTTAACTCTATAAATAATTAACTACTTACAGCTTTCTATGTAGTAAAGAAAAAATAAAAGTAAAATACGGAGTTATTGGTCGTTTTGCCCGCCATTTGTTTGCCCGAACGGGCCAAAAGACTAAATCACAATATTTTTAATATTTGATTGGGCGTTTCGCCCGATGGAATTTTTATTGTTTTTCATGTACAGACAGCATCAAAATATAAATTAATTCTGAAAATAAAACTAGTGATAAAATGATTTAAATTTACGACTAAAGTACAGAATAGATTTAAAGCTATGAATTTTCTAGTAAAGTGACACTTTCTAGACAAGAATATTTGCAAAATTTTTTTTAATAAGAAGGATCCTATTATCATTCCGCACTAATGCAGCATTCATCGACTACTTACCATGTATAATTCTTCCTTTAGTGTTATTGATTTTAATGCTAATAGTGCTAGTGCTTATAAAAAGCGTATAACTAAGAGGCAATTTTATGATATCTGTGGAAAACAATTAGTTATACTGTTTAATGTAATATTGTATGTTCATATAATATTGTGATTGTTTGCTTACAAAATAAACGAAAAAAAAGAAAAATAAATATTAACCTAACATAAAATGTATCTGGAATCCTAAGCATTATTATATTAAATAATCAAATGCAGGGACAAGAGCAAGTCATCGGTATAATATATAATGTGTAATAAAAGCGAATAATGTTATAAATTTTCATATTTTTTTAAACATAAAACAGTATCAGCTTAATTTATCAAATATTATAAATATTGTGGTTTAATCGTTTGGCCCGTTCGGGCGAACAAATGGCGGGCGAAACGACTAATAACTCAAAATACGTGCTTTACAGGCCGCCTCAATTTGCATTTTGCTACAAAAGGTAAAGTTCACACTGTGATAAATGTTTCTATGTATGTATTATATACCTAATCTGTTAATATTTGGTATAAGTATAAAGTAAGATGAACTTAATTTACCACAGGAGTTCACAATGTACCTCTATTTCACAAATCACAATGTATAACTTTAACAATACTAGTTAAACAATTTTAACAAAACAAAACAAAATGTGTACTTGAAGAGCCTAGTGGATAATATTTTAGAGAGTCGAAGTACACTAAGCCGGCAGAGACATAATTTTTTAACTAGGTAAGGAAGTAAGTGATTGAATAGCGCGGCCTATTGACGCGATTTGGGCTGGATTGCCAGGGCCTTAACAAATGATGTCATAATATTATTACTATTGCATTACTTTAGTAACACAGTTTTGAGATAATAAGCAGTAATAGCATTACTTATCACTACGTGACATAGTCATAGCTGTGCCTGATTATCACCTTGCTCAATTTTTATTACAACAAAAACATAAACTCTTTTGTTTTTATAAGGTCTTTCAGAAATCGTAATACCTACATTTAAAAGATATCTCCCGTATTATGAAACAGAACCCCGATAACTCACACTTTTCAAACATTTAATTAACGGGGGTAAATAAATCTAGACTTTTATATTAATAAATAATAAGTAAATAATCAACTAAGCACCTAATAATCTTCACTTTTACCCGGTCCTGAGTAATCCCTATGTACCTATTCGTTGTCCAACCTCACCACGTTGCCGATTGTTATCCGTTACAAGTTTTATAAAGTATATTATGATTATTATTATTAAAAAGTTTACATGTGCCGTCGATACAACTTGTGTGGAGCCTACCCTCGCTAAAACTTTCTGCCTCAATAGCCGTCAATCAGCCACTTAGGTTGTACCGCCGTTTCCGTCGCTCTGTTTACGTTAACATTCATCAATTGTCTGTCACGTTAACCAGGTGGTTTGCAACCTAAAAAGAGATTGTATTTATGGTAGTACGTGCAATTGCATTTAGCAATACTTTCATGTTAGTACAGTAAGCCGCTACCACTATCGGCTGATTAAGAAAATATTTCGTGTGTATTTACGCGGAACTAATCGCTGTGTGGTATTTGTAATTTATTTTTTATGCATTGGTTTGTATTAGTTCATTTGTTTGTTTATTTCATACATTTCTCTAAGAGTTTTTAGAGCTGAAGTGTTAGGCACGATTGCGGTTTCTAAAATACTTGGAAACTTGGTGTCTCGAAGAGCACTTTCAACTGCTTGTTCCGGTTGCCCTAAAATATGGGTTGTCAGAGTAATAGATGTTGCTTACCAGTAGCGAAGAGTCACTTTTCCGAGGAGGGAAGCCGGTGAAACTAAAATATTTTGAAATTCGGAAGGTTAGTTAGTCTTTGAGTAGACACGCAAGCAGTGATAGGTATAAGGAGGTCAGGACATATTTTAAAAGGGAAGCCGGCAGGAATCGTGTTATATGGACGCTTCGCCACTGTTGCTTACAAAGCTATGAAGATCAGAACCACATAAGACAATTATGTTATACTTAGATATCAACATAGAGTCATCCACTGCTCAGTGCTCTTTATAAAAAGGGATCAGCTACAAACCTTATTTGCATATTTGGCGAAACAGTTATTTGTGGCTATACATATCCTGTTCAATGTAACCCTCTATTTAGTTAAAGTCGGGTAAAAACAAAACCTAAATATTTTAAAGTTACTCAATTTCTAGCACACGTAAAATTCGAAAATCTTATTATAAGTGATAATAAAATACAGCTTACATTCCGTTACGTATTACAAAGCAATCGTGTACGCCAACGATTACGTTATGAAGTCATTGTACGGTAAATAAATTAAGCATCACAGAACTATCTTCAAATTTCGCCGAGTTGTGTTGCAACTGTATCAACAACCGACCACAAAACAATAATTATTGCGTCATGTTTGTTATGTTGACGATACAATAAGTGTCGTAAATCGTATCGGCGAAAACAATAAAATTTTCAGTTAGGCAATTTAGACATTATTATCCGATGTCAGTCAGTTATCAGACGTCTCAGGTTTCTTGAGCTACCGAACTGGACAAATGTACCTTACTCGGTACGAAGAGTTCAAACACGTAGTTTGGATCAGTCCAACCAAAAACCTCGCAAATCTTATTACTAAAGCTGTTATTTAAAAAAAATTAACAAGCTCAATTGTGCCACTATAATCATCATCTCTCTATTGTATTGCTGAAGTTTATATGATTACATCTGCAGTGGTACTTTCGACAGCAAGCTCAGGCATTTTCTTCTAACTTGCTGGCTACCATGGTCCTTTTAATGTCCAAGAGCATTGAAAAAAAATCTAAAAGACATGTAATAGATCTATTTTATCACTTGTTTTATATCGTAACTTATTTATGTAATAGGTATATCTTTTGCTTTTCTACTTCAATTCATTTGCAATTACATACATACCTCAAACGTATTATTTTTTCTTTTTCTGTTGTAATGTAACATCAGATCAGACAGACATCATAATAGCATAATCGACAGCATAGACGAATCTGAATTTTTACTTCTGCGGTGTTATAACACTGTCTTACAAAATTAAACGAGTCTTTATTAGTCAGGAATAACGTAGATATTTACTTCTTCTTCTTCTTATTTTATTCTGGCAACTGAGCCGAGCAAAATCGACTAATTCTGCCAATGACATTGTATTAGATTAATTAGAACAGTAAATCAATTATTAACTCAATTTTGCACAGGCGACAAACACAAAAAAAAAAAAAAACAATAACTCACAATAATGAAATGAGTAGCTAAGAAGAGAGTGAACGATTTGATTGCCAAAGAAAAAAGATGCCAGGCTTTTTACCTGTCCTATTCTGTTTGTTTATTTCATAGAGTTCTTAGACAGTCCAGTGAGGTATACCTATTCGTAGTTGCCTGCTACTTCTTTTGCATAGTTTGTCTATGGCAACGTTTTCTATATAGGTATTAATTAGATTATATTACAAATACCTGTTATAAATATACATATTTATTAATTTATTTATCAGAGTGCATCAGCAAATGAAATATCTACCTCCACGACATCGGTTGCGGATATCATCCACTCAGCCGATCTCAGACGGTTGCTGCTTGATATAGATAAGCCTCTCGCTTATACTAATATACTTACATAAATATTATAAGGAAAGCTGCTTCCAAGCGTCCCCACTTTATCTGTTCTTGAGCTGTTTCTTTTGTCGGTTACCCGCCACCTTTGTCAAAGCGATTTATCAGGTCATTAAGAATACTTTTTATTCAGACCGTATGTAGGTAGTAGCTTCTATAACGTTCTAGTGACCTAAATTAGCATAGATTCACCCTGAAGTTGAATTACTATTCTGTGGTTGAAGGGTTAATCGTTTAACACCCAAGTTATTAATACCGATAATCGTTTTGCAGTTATTTAGGATTGCGGCAATACTTGTAACAGCTAAGTAGGTCGCAGGGCAAATTCTTTACAAACTAAATAAATTTACTTTAGTTTAACAAAGGCGTATATTAAACAGTTTACGAAATAATTGAACTAACATACGACGTTATTACATCTGTTCAGACGTACTTTTTTTTTGGTTTTGATGTCACAATATTCGTGTTATTGTATAAAACAATGCCAAAATTAATAGTGTGCGTAATTTGGTATTGTAGTAATTTTATTAACAAATAAATGACGCACCTGATGATGTTGTATCAGCTGGTGGTGAGATATTGGCAATGGTACACAACTCAAAATCATAATTCCAAATTATTTAAAAGTCAACGTGACAGTAAAATTAAAAATTCAATTAAAATTTGTGTACCTAATTTCAGGATTTTTAAGTGTAGGTACGTATAACATTATTTATTCGTAAAGAAATTATTCGAATCATGAGGCTAAAAAGAAAGCAGAGAACAGAAAACAGATGTGAAAGAACTATTGACAGAAGCTAAGTCTTTAAATAAAGAAGATAAAGAAAGAAATCATTAATGATCCTTCCTCATTAGTATTTTTTAGTCTAAAAAGATTTTGAGAGACAGCTACGGAAATACTGTGACAACATCAACGCGCACTCAGATCCCTTATACGATTAAAGTATTTAATTAATAGAAATTCTATAGGAAGTATCGTTCTCTTAATGAAATCTAGATAGTAAACATTGCAACAGATACATAGTAAGAGTTAGGGATGCTGCAATAATGTTATTGAATTGTCGGGATACCGGTCTAATATTTTCTTCAATTTTTCAACAGGAAATGCATCAGTTTCTGTTTTCTTTAAATGTCTATTAGATTTTTTTTTAATTAGCAAACGTCTTCTACTGTAAAGATAAATTAAGATATCTAAAAACTTAAAGAAAACGTTTTCTTTATTTATTATTTTTAAAATGATGATGAGAAGCATATAATTTCTTAAAATATGTTAACCCTAGCTTAACTTCGCAATCTTAAAGAGTCTCGCCTTAGCTCTGGAACGCAGGAAGCTACGTAGGCATTTGCGACAAGTGTGGCAAAACATTAAACTGCCTCGCAAATTTAACATTTTGCACTACTGTGCGGAAATATCTTGAAATAACTGATGTCAGACTGCATTTATAAGTCGCACTTTCAATAGAAAAACGTGCAAGATGAAATATATGACAGTTTTTATTTTGTTTTAACTATTTTATAGCTAAAAATGGTTTAGCGGTATCTATTTGGGTGGTCAATTATTTCATAAAGCTTTAATTTTATTTTTATTTTATACTATTAAATGTCACTTGGTATTTGACATGTGTTCGAACTGTTTTCTTTGTAATTATTAATTAGATTACTTTTTTGTAGGAAAGCATGGACCTCCTTTTTTATAAGTCTGGGCATCCTCATGACGTTATTTTAGAAGCAAACATAAATTTGACCAAGATACATTAATTAGCACATGATTTGTTTTGAATGGCCTTAACCAATAGGCCGTCACGACCACAGTAGTCAGATACCTCTGAAATAATCTAGTTGTGAAGATCAGATGACACTCTCAGATTGAAAGCCGATCTCAATAGTACCTACATGGGAAAAAGCGCGGCAGGTGCTAATACGTGACAAAGATGCTACTCATAATAGGTATCTTTTGTTTCTAAGTCCAATTAAAGGACGTCTTAAAAAAATCCATTTAGCGATAAGACCGCCCATTGTCATATGTGTTTTGTAATATGTGTTGTGCAATAAAGAATATTTTAATTTACTCAAGTTTTTATGAATATTTGACTTTACTGTACTTCGTTTGTCTAACACGCCTTATTTACTAGCACTTCTGTCGTCCAAAAGTAAGCGGCTTCAAGTTCATAAGTTTTTGAAGTTTGCATTAAAAGTCAGAGTTCATTGTCAACTTTAGCTGACATTATCTGTGTACATCCCGGATCTTTATCGTTAGGTACGTAATACCATCTGACAGAAAATTCAATAGGTAAATATGTTAAAAGGCTATTCGTAAAATTTTACTTTTTTTTTCTTTTAATATCAACTAAGCTCACGAATGTTCTGTTATTTTAAACATTCAAGCAATTAAATTTTTTGTTGGTTCGAATAGAAAAATGTCAATGAAATTGAATAACAAGCATCTTTGCACTCTTTTTGTTTGGGACATCTGATCTATGTGCCGGTTCATGTTTTAACATCAACCGATGCTGATGAAAACACTGGAGGTGTGTCAATGTAGTAAAAACAACCGTAAACAAATCAAATAAAACAAAATTAAAAAGATGCCTAATTTATCTATTATTATTTTATTTATTTTACTGTGTGCTATTAGAACTGTCTATAAATTAAGCTGACCGTACTTTAAACGTTTACAATCAAAATGTTGCTTTAACAAGTGTTTCTTTGTAAATAATATCGTTTATAGAATAAACAAATGGCTTGAAAATATAAGTTTTTAGCGCAAACGACTATAGATAGCTAAGTTACGCATGAGCTTCTTGTTTTTTGCGTAATTTATGCGCACGAAGCAAAACTTGCGCAAACGTGTGAACAACATGTAATACGCAATGCGTTTGGATGCATTTTTTAGTGTTCAATGAAAGCTCTTATGTTATGGGCTTTTTAGAGTAATTTTATGCACTGTGGCAATATTATTTGATGTGGCATTTTATACCGAATTAAAGTTTTACGCGTTTTATTGTTTAGGTCAAGCGTGAAAAATTCTAAAATATTACGCTATACTTATGTCTTTGTTTTTAATAAAATTTTATAGGTACTTTTTGATAATGCTTATAGCATTTTATTTTTATTTTCATTAGTGTGGTTTATAAATTTGCTCGTGGATGGCGTTAAAAAATTTTGCTCAAAAATGTTCACAAGTTTGTTTCCTACTGACCAATTAGTAATGATCATTACTGTTGCACTGTCAGAGACTCCACTGTTAGATAGAAGCCTGTTCCATAGTCACCACGCTTTTCAAGCTGATAGATGACGTCAGAGCGGTTGATATTAAGCAAGGAGGCAATGCTGTTGTCCGTTACCTGGTATTCACTTAATCGTCTCACTACACTCATGAAGTGAGATATGTTGTTTACCTGTACGAGAACGGGGATCAGACGGCCTAATAGACCTATCAGTCACTTATAATATGAGCCATCTAAGCTTTCTGCTTAGGTATCTACCTACTGTAAATCCTTTATATAGGTCAATATATAAATATAAACATAGAAAATATGTAGTAAAAATGTTTAAATCAAGCAATTAGACACTTGTCGCGTTCTACGTAGTCAGACTTCTTAGTATTAAACGTTTTAATGTTTGTTTTGCGTGTAACAGTAAATAAGTGCAAGGAATGCAGTTTAGACTACGATTGCCATACGTTAAGTTTATGCCGGACATTGTTTACTTTACGCCGAGTATTCAGATGAAGTTCATGTATTTTCATCTTGTTACTAACACACTGAGTCATGTTACTTGAAAATAAATTTATTATTATTATTATTATAAATACCCGGCGTCTCATTTCTAGCCAAAACCGTTTTGTGTCCTCAAATACGGAAGCGCAAGGATTTCCAAATGAGTATTGGTCGGTAGTAGATCCCCTCTGCAAATCTGTTCTTGCAAAATCGTGAGGACAGAATCGGAACTAGTCTTCCGCTGTTGCGATTGTAGTAATGACTCAGCACAGAATATGCTGGACTGCTGTTTGGCGCGTGACGGTGTATTGCATCGGAAACTTATCGAAGTCATTAGCGCCGATCTCTCGTTACTTACCGTGATACGTACTATGACCAAAAGTTGATCATGATGGCGAGTATCGTCGCAACTGTGCCGAATGCTCTTTCTGTTAAATACTAGATAAAACTTGATAATATTTGGTAGATATATGTCTCAAATTAAATCTTTCGATTTATTCCTCACGTTTGACAAATCTTAGTTTTGTTATAATAATGGACACCGTACTTAGGATTAACATTTCGCATGCCTAATTTGAGTTTCCCGATATATGAGTACATACCTACCACGCTTTACCGTCACGGTGCGCTAAGTAATTTAAACTATGAGGCTATATACAAATGCATACGGATGCCTTAACCATTCGGGATAATACACACATCTGTAGGACTACAGTTAAATTGTGTCCAATTCGAATAATTATTTGTTTGAATTGTAATATCTATATATGTATCTATATATATGATTTCTATATATGTATCTTCTTTCCTTCGTATATTTCTGTGTGTGTGCAATAAAAAAAAAATTAAAAAAAAAAAAAGAAGCCACATTTCTAAATATTAGTTTTTAGAAGCAGACCACATAATTCACTATCGCAATTAGTTAAACTAATAATGGCGATCAAACCTTTTACATACTTTTATTACACACTAATTTATTCTTTATTCTTTATTGTACACACATAGAACATATTACATAATTGGTAAGAAATATCATGTACAAAGGCGAGCTTAACTCAAAAGTGAGTTTTCAAATTTATTTCGGTTCTACTATAGAAATCTTAATGCCCTACATTGTGTCCGTCAATAGTATTACTATAATTATAGGTATCGAGAGCTAGGGTCAATAACTACAATGAAAGACTTAAAATATTCACTAATCACCATCCCAGCACCATCAGGTCTTTTTTATCCAGCGTACAATATTTTACACATAATAATATATAATCCTCTAATACCTACTTTATCATCTAAAGTCTTGTTCGCATTGTGCAATAAGTTTTCAGGAAGTTTCAATAAACAATTATAAACAATAGATGTAAATATTGATTTATCAAAGTTATCTCAATGTCAAAATAATAAAATGTTTAATGGTTTAATCGGAAAACGTGCCAGTAGAAACTTAAGTTTATTATTTTTATTTTATTATTATTGTTATAACAGCAAGTTTATTGCTTGAGCGCCTTCCTTTGTTGTTTGCTTCAGGTAGGTAAACTGTTTAAAACCTCAAATACGCTTTGATTAAAAATGACATGCTGCTTCAGCCTAACTGCATTTTATCAATCAATGTCAATTCAATTTCGTCAAGATAACCCTAAAAGAAATAATTTGAAAGAGTTGTTAATGTACAATAATTAAATACGTATTATTTCAGTCCATATCCTATTGCAGGCAAAAGCCTCCCTATCCTCATAACACTTCTCACTATTCAAGGCGTGCCATCTAACGTATTTTACGCACAAATAAAAAACCTACTACCTTTTTAATATCTAACACAAAACACTATATTTATATAATAAAATCATTCGCTAAAGGGAAAAGCGCTTAAACTCACACGCAGTTCATAAATTATAACAAAACCTTATTTGTCAACGTACGAAGGATAGACGAGAAAATTACGATCATCTTCGTAATAAAATAGGCTTATAAAGACATCTGTCACGTCGTTGATTGATTCGTATAATCTATCGAGTTGAGAGAAATCGATTGACATTTCCTGTTTATGAACTTGATTGTATTTATTGTGAACGAACGAAAAACCTGATTACGTTTAGAAACGAGAGCGAAATTGATATATTGATCAAATGTCAAAATATTTTACCGCGTTGTTATGTCAAAAGTTCATTGACCTTTGAGTCATTCTGTAATTGAAACCGCAGTATAAAACAATTTCTTTATTCATCTTATGTTTTTCCCTAATGTTAAAGTCACGCTTAGGTACTTTTTAATTTTTACAGTAATTAGCCCTAAAACCTACTATAATCTGTATTAGAGGTTTCACTTTAGCTAATGCGAGTTGAGCGAAATGTTTACACCGGCTGACCGCATTCCGCGCGTGCGTAGTAGCGGCGTCGATCGGCCGGTGCAGGCGCAGAATGCTCCGTGTTGTCCTTTTACTACGCTCAACATATATAAGTACCTATTAGGAAATGAAATGTTTTAAACCGTCTAGTAGCATGTAGTCTAACTTATTTGCTTATACTTTGTTCAGAGTCACAATGAAGTCATTTGATCAGATTGAATGAAGCATAGGTATTGCCAAGGTCTTTCACAGGTGCCAAATAGAATGTTTGTTACATTAACTCGCAGAGAGAGGTTATGAAGGCGAATGCCCTGCTGAGATCCCTATTCGATTTGACTTTAAATAAAGTGGTACTGCAATTTTCTGTTTCTGGCTCTGGTGCTATTATAAACATTATCTCAAACATCATAAATACAGCCTAAAGACATGCATTATATTAGAATAACAGTTATACGTTAAACATTTGTAAGTATAATTTTAACTGTTTGTTAATAAGATAAAGGTTAATAATTATGTGTAAGTGGCGACAGGTTAAAAATTCATTACAATAAAGAAGTGGACTGCGGGCAGAGAGTAATAACGCAATTCCCTTTCAACACTTCGCTCACAGCTTGTCTGTGCGGCTTGTATAACATATTTTTTGATGAATCTCTTTAATATCCAAAGTCACATACCGGCTAGAACAATACCGACCGCGTACTCCTAAAAGATACTCAAATATTAAAACTTATTAAAGATGGCGGACTAAATGTGCTTTCCTACTAAACGCATAATTATCAATTTTATATCGTTACCGATAGAAACGCCTTAGTGTTTGTCGACAAGTGATTGCTGTCACAGAGATATCTACTCATGTGCCGACAGTTTGCGAAAAACAGTCATCTTCGTCACTCTTTGGGCAATGTTCACAACTAACATCCGCGATCTCGAAACCTAGAAAGGGTAATGGCCAACTATTCCATTTATCAAAGTTAGATTCTACTAATAACATTTTGTCATACTTTCGCATCTTTATCAATTAGCAACCGTCCAGTCTAGATAAATATTGAAACGGCTTTTCATCCCGAGCCATTAAATTCCCGCAGAACGCAATACGGAATAATATAATAATTATTTATCTGTTCTGTAATCGTGAGGGTTTGGTGATTTAGGACTTATTTTGTCTGATTTATAAAAATAACTGTGTTAAAGTATTTATAAAATATGCATGTGATCTTTAATTTTAATTACATAGAACTACTTTAATTGGTCGCAGGTAGCTGAACTAGATTTGCTATAACTACCTCAATGGTATAAATTGGTTGTAATATTAGGTACCGAGTAAAACCGAGACTAGTGGTTATAATAAGCTCTGTGTTAGCGACTAATAATAAATAATAATAATAATATTTTAATATATTATTATCGATTAATTGCTATATCAAATGTAGGATTAATTATTTTACATTTAGTAAAATATTAAACCTCGAAGTCGCGATACTTACTTAAATCAGCAGTTTAGTTTATGACAGTCTTTCGACTGATGAAAGTCTTAAATGGTTAAGTCATGTGGTTTGATACTGAAGTCAGTGACCTCACTTTTCAACACAATATGCCTGCCTTCTACAAATAGAACGTAACTTGTCACGGTGTTGAAGAGGTCAAGTTTAATATCGCCTCGGGCGACTCCTAATTGTTTTAAAACATTTAATATGACACATATTCAATTTAAATTTTAATCAATCAACTGTGGACTTTTTTATTTCACAAGAGCATGTTTAGGGATAAAAATCATCATTATTATATAGATATAGCCGAAAGTCGTTCACTGCTAAACATAGGCCTTTCCCAATTTTTATTTTACAGAGGGATAAAATGATAAAAAATATGCTCTACAATTTTTTTATCATTTTATTACGGTAGTATTTTTTAATATTTTATAAGAGTTTTAAAGTCGTGTTGTGGACTATGATATTAATGCTTTTGTAAGTATATTAATATGTAAATATATCTTTTTATAACACGAAATGCATCGCATAATGTAATCAACTTGTTTACACCAAACGGCAGCCTATTTCAACACACGACATTTCTAATGCTTTCACAATCATAGAGAAAATATAAATATCTAAGACTAATTTAATATAAACATTTTGAAGACAATTATTTTGTTACCTAACTTCGAAAAGTGTAACACCGAATCATCTACGTTTAACAGACAACTGCATTGAGTTTTTTTAAATTACACATATTACGAATGACACTTATTTAAGAACGTCAAGATTATGAAAGAGGATGTCATTCAATTTGCGTATTTTACAGAGCCCTATGAATAATCGTCAAGAAACTCGGGATACTATTTTCTATTTTTTTGTTTAGTATTTATCTACATGTTCATTGATTTGTAAATTGCACAATACGACCATAACTAACTATGAATTACCTAGAAATTTTTAAATCGGTTACTGCCACAAACATTCATGTGCATAATAATTAAATGTTATACGGGTGTAAAAACCTTTTGGAATTGTTATTTGTACCTAAGATAGTTTCTACTCGTAGTAGTAAAGTTCTTGACAAAAGGTAATTGAAATCAAAATAGTTCTTATTCAAAATATGTAAATATATTATGTTCTTATATATTTAATGATTAGAATGTTAAAAAAATATAAAAGAAAAGCCACTGCAACGTTTTTATTTTAAATACTGTTGATTTTTAACAATCATTACGAATTAAAAATTACTTGAAAGAAAACGTATTCCAAAACACCAATTAGCGTTTAGTGACAACTTATTTGAGGATACTGTTGTAAAAGTGTGTCATATTATTTTATGTGAATATTAATGGCATTTTTTAATAAAAAAAGGAAGTTGAGTTTATCAAAGCAGAATCCTGGAATTTACCAAGAGTTAGTCTTGTTATTGTTGTTGTGGTTGTAACTTTTTTGTCGAAAGTGCAGAGTTTTCTTACAGTTAAGTATTTTAATATGAAAATAACGCAACTTAAGTTTTAAATGTATTATTTGCATATAAATAGATTTCTTACTTATTACACCGCTTTCACCTAATTCTAGCATTTAAACGGAACATATTTTTAAAACATAGCTCCGATTAAATGATAAAAATTGAAAACCATGAAATAGGACACTAAATTGCAACGTTGCCACTCATGACGCGTAAACGCGTAGAAATGTGTGATTGTCTCGCACGACAGCATAGTAATATTAATATACTAATGGTTTGGTAGCACAGTGTGAGTGTGACTGCTTTGCACAGGTTTAATTCCCACAAAAGACAAAACGTTGTTAATTGTAAATTTTTTTATTTTTTATTTTTTATTCTATTTTACAGAGAGTCTACGGACTAATATTAAAACTAACATACAGTGTAAATTCACACACACACATATGTAAATAATCATTAGATAAAGTTCATAATTAGATAATTCTTCTAAATCTAGGTTGTGTGCGGTAATTATCGTTAGTAAATTCCTCGCGACACAGAACACTTTAAAAGAATTAGTTCTCATATTCAATACTAGGGACGGTGTCCCTTTTTAAAACATTTCACGCTATTACTGATGAGATAAACTCAAGTTAGGTCATGGTAGGGCTATAGATAGGCATCGCAATAAACTCTCATAGTGACCTTTGGCAGTAAAAGCCATCAATTGAAATGCGACGACCAATAAGCATGAGCGATTTCACTTAGGCACGGTGGATTGCCAACAAAGCAGAGCTCAGAAGTTAGAACTAAATGTAGAAATCCTGTTCCTAAATAGACTATGGATTCACGTCGGGAAGGGATTGAAGGGAGTAAAACATGTTGAAGTGGGGTTTCACATATGAGGATGGTCCAATTTGGTCTGTTTGTCACCTCTCAAATAACCTAAATGATATTGGTAGGTACACCTACCTCAAATAATGTCCCACCTTACATCATGCCCTGCGTGTACTAACACTTGCATGCATAAGAAGACTTAATAGCTACTTTAGCCAATGTGGCCGCTATACTGTGGTACAATACATCTATACTTTATACTTTATTATATAAAGCGAAAGAGTTTGTTTCTTTGTTTGTTTGTATGCTTGTTTGTTTGAATGCGCTAATCTCTGGAACTACCAGTCGGATTTGAATATGATATGTGATAGCCCAGTTTTTGAGGAAGGTTACAGGTTAACATCAAGCTACTGGCGACGGGAGCAGAGCAGTAATCGAAGACTGTCGAAAGGCTTTATCGAAGAACGCGGCAATCAATCGAATTATTTCTTTCGGCATAGACAAACCATTAGCGCTGCACTCATTTGGAGAAATTTTGGTAATTTTAAAAGAAACAGTTTGTAAAGTTATTTATGTAATGTTTTTTATCGAATATATTTTGAAACGTTGTTACTTAGAGTATAAAGTGTACAGCAGTATTACTAAGGCCACAAATAAGCAAATTCAGTACAGCAAATGTTTACAATATCAGAATAAAATCAAAAGAACCGGTGATAGACTTAGTAAGACTATCTAAAAACAAAAAATAAAAAGTGTTTATGTAACTCCGAAGCTAATGGATATGTACCTAGGTTATTTATTTTATCTAATTTGTTGCCGCTAAAATCAAAAGTAACTTTTTTTAGCAGAAATGTCACTATCTAATTCGTTGAGCAAAATTCATAACCTAAGTTAAATCAAGCAATACGCTCATTGCTTGGACCAAACTACATGAGAATTTGCAGACAAAGATCATTAGGAAAGTCAAAAGACCAATCAAAGAATAGATTGCATACTTAGACATTTCAATTTAATCTTTTAATCGTTATAAATAATGTCTTATTTCACTTTCATCGGTCAAGGACATAAAACTTTCAGCTCCTCCACAAAGAGGTACTTATTATGTTGTTATTTTTTCACGATCAAAACGAGATCATCACTGCTATAGTTTTTGTTTGATTTTTTTTTGTGCAATCTTATTGATTTTTGTATGTATCATTGTCTGTGTAATATAAATATACTCAAAATTAAGTTACCAATTTACACGAAATTTTTCTATTACTTAGGTAGATATTTTTATCAATTAGATGTTATAATTCAGAAATTATTAAATTTGTATAAGATAAAATTTCATTATGGTAACATTTTGAGAGGGGTAAATAAATAATTAAATTATATTTTTTATGGTTTAAGATAATCATAGTAATATTGTTATGCCTTCAAGATAAGAAATAATTATTACCTACGAAAATTTAAAACGTTCTTTGCCAAACCAGACTAAGTTGTATGTTTTTGTCATTTATAATAAATAACTTACTTTTAAAATAAGTATTAGAATAATTGTCATCCATTAATGATCTTTTACTTTACCTTCACTTTCTAGCTATTAGCAATTTACTTATTCAACATAATGTGTACATACATTATACTCGAAGGAAAATATTATAAAAACATTATACTTCCTTTCTTCACAAGTTATTTTACTTTCATTTGAGAGAGGTTAATTGTACGATTATAGAAACTCATTGAATCTTTATTGAGATTTTATTACCAACTTGTAAAAAGTTTGTATTGCATCTAGCACATTGACCTCTAATATTGTATGCGTGGATTTGTTGTAAGTTGTTCACCCACAAAGCCTTCTTAAGTAGGTAGGACGAAATTCTTAGTTCTAACGAAATAGACTGAGTTATGTTAACATCTCTATTTTTAGTTGAAACAATAAAAAAGGCTTATTCATTTTGCTTTTTCATTATTTAAAAAAAAATTCAAGTGACAAAAGTTTTCGTCGTTTCATATATCATTCAAATTTCTGCAGAGCTGAAATAATATTAAATTTTTTTCATTAGAATACTTAGTTCTTTTAATAATTGTGATGAAATATAAATAAAGATTTCAGAATCGTTCGAATGATCACTTACGATATGAATGCAACAACATCGATAGAAAATAAAATATCTAACACTAGAAGGTGCTATGATTTCAATGAGTCGGATACAATTTCTAATTCTCGACAGAAACCGGAGTAATTAACGCCACCCACATTAGATTCACACGTGAAATAATGTAATTAATTAACTTCAAGTACTGCTCGGCTGACGTGGTCGTGCAGGCCACGTTTCCCCTGCATTGTGAGCGGTTCTCACATGGAGAAAGCCGAGATGCGTTCTTACAATATTGTGGGTTGGGACTATGTTCATTATATACTATGGTTAATTTCGCAGTAGAAATGTCATTAGCAGAAAATATTCTTTAATTTTGATTTGCTTGCAAATACTTGGTATTCACTTTTGCTTACTTCGTGTGCTGTTACGCTATAATGGGTAATGAGATTTGGGTAGTATCAAATTCTTTTCTCTAATTTAATCTTAATAATATTTGAAGTTTATAATTAAGTCTTAAGGTAAGGTAAAGTCGATGCATTGACTGTGAGAACCTCGAAAATCGAATAGAAGATCACCACGCGTTAATGTCGTTGCGTCGGTGACCCTGCAATCTGTCAAAATCACATGGACTTCCATTAAATTGTTTGCCAAAAGCTCTACTTTCCTCAAAATAATCATTGATGTTTAAACGTTTTATAAATAAGGTTTGAACGTTTTAGAGGTAAATACTCGTACCTACGTTGTTAGAAAATACTAGATATCGGGAGTATCTAAAACATCTTGACATTTTTATTTGTTTTGCAATAAGCCAGAACTGCAGAAGAAGCCATTGGCTAGTTAATCACTATAAGCAATAATGAAATGTTAATTTTTTTAACCGTCTGTAAAATAATAATGTGTCAAATGGTTGAATGGTTGGTTAAATCATTATTATTATGACTGATTTATATTGATACCGTAGCTGGTGCCAGCACCACTGGATTCCGGCACTGGATCAGCACTGTATCAATGTAAACGTTTTCAGTCCAGTCAGCAAGTAATTACCCGTGCGCCCACCGGTGGTAGAAGCCAGTGGGTGCACGGGTAGCGATATGGGTATCAATGTTAAACGTTTTCAACGCAGTGATGCTGGCGCCAGCTACTAGACCAATGTAAATCAGCCTTAAGGTATTGTAACGTAAAGAGGCCAAGACGTTGCCAACCATGAAGTGAAATATGTAAGTAAATTGTAATTAAATTCTTTAAGTTAGGTACATATATTTGTAGATTATCAGATTAGAATAGTTGCATCTATGTATATTTTTCTAAAGTCATCGATCTGCGAGCAAGATAAATTATATAAACCAGCACACGGTTCCATTATTAAATCAGTCTAATTACTTTTTGATGAACATCTTGCGAAATATTAAAAGTTGCATAAATACTCAGTTTTATAATAAAACCTACTTTATCACATTTTCTATACGGGACATCCTGCTAAATAAAATCGAAAGTTTAGACAGGTGGATATAATTACATTTATAGCTAAAGTTGTCTTAAAACTTGATCAAAATATGACACGTAGTTTACTAATTCATATTTACACATTTAAGATTTATGGTAAAGTCTGCTCTGTGAAAAATAGTTTGGAAGTATGGTTCAATAGTCGTAGATGCAATTAAGAGATTACCAGAAGAGAGTTCGTACTAAATATCTTCTTTTTTTTGTATTATAGCCTACCAAAGTGACTCAACCCCACCTGATGGTAAGCAGTAGGTGGAATCCAGAAGTGGCGGTCACTATACCAAAAGTCATCGTCTTAAACTGTTGGTATGGTGGCCTCCACTATGAATGGGAATGGGGTTAGGGGGCGGGAATGAAAAAGGTGAGGAAAGAGGAAAGGGAGAAATTGGGCCTCCGCCCGGCGCTCTCATTCACCGAACGAAACGCAGTAGTACGGATACTACTACTCTTAAGTCGATCTTCTATGAGAGGGTAGTACTTCCCCGGACGATCCGGCCCATTCGTGCTGAAATAAGCGTGGATCTCCTACCGTATTACTACCGTATTATTCTTACTGCATTCACCAATCCACCTACCCAGCGTGGTGATTATCGTAATTGGGTTTCATGGAATAGGCCTATTTGACGTCTAGAGTTTCTGTTCCTTATGTAGTTTATCAAAACCAAAAATGTTATCTATGATTAGTTATTTCCACTGATCACTACATCTTGACAAACAATTTGAAGTTCTCGAAGTTCTGCTAAATTTAAATCATTAGTAGGTACTACACGACTTTGGCATTTGCTTTCTATTAAATAGTATCTAATTTCTGAGCAAAATCATGATCCGTCCTTACAGCATTCCTTTAAAATAAATATATTTTAAACAATACTACGGATTCTCACCTCTACACTGTCCAAGTCATGGTCAAGTATTCTCTAACTCAGTTGACATAAATTTGAGAAACACCATGCAATACATTGCTGCTTTCTTAAAATGCTGGTGATTACTATGTGACGTCAAAGCAACAATGTACTGCATAGTGACTATCAAATTTATGTCAACTGATTTAGGAACTACAACTGAGTTACAACTACAGAAATAAACAAATAAAGTATATTAGCAAAATTTTTCAAAGTATTAGAACACCGAAATGCAATCTCATAAAAGATTTTTTTTTAATTAGGTATTGGCTATACAATAGACTAAAATTATCTTTTTATTTATATCGACTCATGTGCGAATGATTGACAGATAAGTAATTAATACTTTCGATTTGATGACGGCGTGTAATCAAAGAGTTAAAAATGGTGCTTTGGGAACATCATAACGGGAATCAATGTATTACAAAGGTTATTCTTTGCTACTATTTTGGAAATGCTGTTTCACGCTCCGCTTAAAATACGGAAATAAACACATGCGCTGGTGAAGAGTTTCAGGTTTTAATTAGGTGACATAATTAAGAAGTAGGTATTAAACCGTTTAGTTCGAGATACTATAGATTTCAACCCACCACGTGTCGTTCTGATAGAAAGGGAGAGTTCTTCAAAACACATGCAAATACAACTTTTATTACCGTATCATACATGCGTGTGTTGTCTAGACACTTAAATTGTTCTATAATGAGTTATAGTATCGTAATAAAACAATGAAAAAGTCAAATTCTTTCGTGTGACTGATATCACCTTGGATAGTAGTTGGATGAGTGTGCACTATTACGAGACACCTATAAAAGCAAAAATAAAAACTACAGGTCGTTGTCCCTTACCCTCGTATCCTTAGAAAACTATTTCAAGTCATGTGTAGGAACCACAAAGTTGTAATTTACGTGTCTTATGCATACCTGTTTTTCTAATTTTCATACAAATAGTGTTGACCTTTTTACTAATACATAAATTATTATTGATTGACAAAAAAACTATACATAAAGACAAATATTTTTTGGGTCACGCACGTGATGATAAGATCCTATTGTACACTTTGTTTTCTTTTATTTCAGTATAAAAATCCCACCAAAAGAAATAATTCGAGTACTGGAACACCTCATTGGTTTAGAGCTTAGTTAAGAGAAAAGCTTCTATATTCAGACCTTATATTTCCATGACATACAAACCTCTTCCGTGGAATGAAAGCCAACAACTTACTTATTTAATAGGTTAGCTGATAGAAATCTATCTTTTTCTGTAGGTACATCTTTATACTAGTAGGTATATCAAGTTTTTGTAAGTATGTACTTCTTCAATTACATTTTTTCTTATAGATACCTAAAATTCGGAAAAGCAGATTAACATTTAAAAAAAGTAATAAGAATAAGAAGTCACTGCAAGTTAGCAACAATACGAATATTATGATTTTAAATTTGGAACACTTTTCACTTTTTATTTACGAATATATAAAAAATAAAAAAAACACTTGGCAACATTGGATATTTAAAAAAAGTTAAACAGCTTTAAGATTTAGCTCTTACGTTCAAATTATTAAAAATATTAAGTTAATTAAATTGAACACAAGTCGAAATCTAATTATTACTCCTCGTTTGTTTAACACAGAGTATCGTAAGTTTGTAAACGTTATACGGCTTGTTCTCTGCATGCATAACCTATCACAATATTCCATAACCACATGTGAGAACAGGTTCGAAATTCTAACGCGGAGAGAAAGCGATAGTATTTGCTTTTTACTTTTTATTTATTTTATTTATTTGTTCTGCTGCAGACACGCGCGGATACTTAGCAATCACTTAAGTAATGGTTATGGAGGAAAGGGCTAACTTACAATATAATATATAATCGTTTCGAGATTTATTTGACTTGCCAAAAAAAGCTTATTCGATTTTCTCGAACTTGGTAGAATCGGAATCTCAGTTCTCACTTAGGTTATAGACACAGCATATTTATCTATTTTTTACGTTCGGAAAAATTAAAGACGTTGGAGAACATAATGTAAAGTGAGCAGTCTGTGATTAAGTGAATTGACGAACTAAAGAATTGAATGACTTGAAAAACTTGATTTGAATCAAACGGTGTTAGCGCAAAAAGAGATATTTTGCAGTGGACTGTCAGAGGTTGATTAACTGTTAGTTCTGTGGTATTTGTTATCTTATTATTTAGGGCTTTCAGTCTTTGGAAACTTTTTTTTCAAAGTAGTATAGATAGCACCTAGTACCACATGAGTATCAATATGGCTTTGATGACCATCCCTAAGTCTTCTTATTCCGGAGCGAGAGTATCAAAAAGCTTAGTTCTTTTTAGCCAACTCTTTAATCCTTAAAAACAATAGGTACTAAATGCAGACTCAGACAGACGCCGTCTTCGGCAGTCCGCAGATTCATCTCACTAATTTGCGAGTCTAGATTTATTGTATAATCCTTGCATGCCACGTTTGCTCAGTAATTGCCAGGAAGATAAAGATTTACTTTAAGTGTATCCTATATTTATTGAAACAGAACAGATACATGTGTGAATACCAGCTAAACCACTTAGTCCCAATCGAATTTGTGGTAGATCTAAAAGGAGTTGTCTGTCTGTATTATGCTGTTCTTAGATAAGTACATATTATTTTCTGGAGGCAATAGTTTGAAGATGGTGCTTAATATTAATATGCTCTTGACAGGGAATGAAGAAAGTGAGAAAATAAAATGGCAACTGAAGCTTTAGTTATTGCCGGATCTCTCAGTCTACTACACACACTAGTATTGTAACTATAGGTACCTACTATTTTACTTACTTCATTATTTAATGAGACCATCTCATGCCGATACCTCTTCGGTCTCTAAAACCTGCAAGGATATAAGTAGTTTATAAGTAGTACCACACTGTCAGGTCTTATCAGTAACTGGCTGTGGTCTTTTGTGGAGTAGAGACACTTACCCATTCGAACTGCAAATTTAAAATAAATCTATTTAATAAAAGGACTCATTTAATAATATGAAACGAGGTCTTTGGCTTTCCATTCCATTGCATATTTCATTTAAAAATGACTACGAATACGTAAAAAACAACTTAAGCTTTTAAAGTATTTATTACTTAACTGCATTTATAAAAAAAAACGTAATTTGAATCGTGTATCTCGTTTTGGTTATTTATAAATTAGTTGTTACGTAATTTGGTCACGAAAGTTCTTAAATCACGAGGCGGTCAGAAGGCATGACCGGGACAAAATAAACTATTAGGTAGGTAGCCCTATAGGTCACAAATCAGTGGTCACTATCAAACTATTATTATTGGGTAGGTAACTAGTTAGTAGCAGTGACTGACTAGGACCTGCTCCTCACCTTTATCTTTAAAAATATAAGCTTTTATTTATTAAATATGACTTCAACATTTTTATCATTAAGAATTGTAGTAAAATCTTTTAATGTTTCCTGATTTTATGCAATCAAATTTGCTTATTGACAATATCATCATTATGTAGGTATGTATACTTACATTATTTATCTATGTATTTTTCTGGCTAAATGAATACCTACATAGGTAGAATCCAGGTCCATAATGGAACAATAATTTAAAGTAGAATTTCTTTTAGTTCAGATAGTCAATACTAGTGCCGTTATAATTTTTTATAGGAACATTTTACTGACGAATCCTATGTTAACTTGTTACTGAATACCTTTCAACACTCATAATGTAGTAAAAAAACAATGATGGTATACAACGATAACATCAGTAAAGTTTTATTAGTTAAACCAACACCTAGATAAACTCGTACCAGCCTGTAATTGCACCAATTTTGACTATTTCACATTTACACGAGCGTAGATATGTGTTTATGGCTCGTAATAGTATAATGTGAGTTGTCAAGGACCTACGACCCTTATGTGAAAGGCTGCTCAGTAAAAGTTTAATAATGCACATAGCAATAGGTATTAAGCCACTGTTTTTATTGCCAACAATGATAGATGATCAAAGATCTGGGCCCTGGAAGGTATAAAGTGAGCAGTTGACTTCCTTCGCTTGCAGTGTATACTTCTGATCTGCCAAATTAGTGCTTTCTTTAGTAGCACAGGAAATAGTACCGAGCAAGATAAACTATTGTAAACTATGTAAAAATTTTAATAAAACTTTCTTTGACAAAATATCTTATATTTTTATATTTATGATTATTTGTCTATTGTAATAATAAAGGTCTGATATAAATAGAAATCACGCTAAATATATACTGACTAATATATAAATAATAAAATTATTATCTTCATAGAAGTCAAGGTGATAGTTGTCGTTAGAACATAGAGCACATAACACTGTTTTATAGTCTGTGGGCACGCGATAGGGTGCCATTTCTGGCAGCTTAGCGGCTTTAGGAGGGCTATACTCATGTTTAGATTTAGACTCAATGTCAAGTTGTCTTGCCAACGTTTTATTACTGTTGGGTGTTAAAAACGATCCGTTTGTTAGTACTGTAACAATAGAAAATGAGAGAATATAATTTTATGCATTCGTTAATACATTTCATTAATTATTATTGACCATTGTTCGATCTTTTGTATTACGAAGGGTCTTAAAAATATTAAATATTTAGCTGTGTTTCAAAGCTGCTTAAAACATATGAACGGTTTCTATTCTACACTCCTTTCAACATAAATCATTCTTTACGCTTCTGCGATAATAGTAGCGATAAATAGCACTGTTCAATACTAGCATCTATAACGGCAAATATGAAAGATGAAGGTAACTTTAGCTTTGCAGCTGTATCTACCAATTTAAGGAGTATATTCTGTTAAGTACTTGCTTGTTGCCATACATTGATACATTTACGTTATGGGCGTATTAGATTTTTGTATATCGTTCATTTCTACGCAGTGTGGGCAGACCCCTCACAAGTTGGACCTGATAAGCCACCCTCATTCATCGGTTGGCAGCAACTGATAAGGGTTACGGCCAACCGATGGATGAGGGCGGCTCGCGACCGATCAAAGTGGCGATCATTGAGTAAAGTATGATGATGGTACACTTCTTTAATTGCAGTTAAATTAGGTAGCTATCATCTTTAAACATATTAAATCATTAAAGCATATTATCTGCCTCTAGTCTAGACTATATCTAAACGTATCGTTTTGCAAACCAACACGTAGTTACAGCCAAGTACTATGTATTTTTAAATAAGGCATTACTAGCTAATGTTATAGTCGGTAACTAGTCGGAACTAGGGCACCTTCGTGCCATACATTACTGTACATAACTCAGTACTTAAAAGGTATATATATAATGCATGTTAAATATTCCCGTGCAATTCCGTTAGATATACATTAAGTACGTTTGTACATAGGTTTGAATTAGTTAAGCATGGCAATGTTGATAAACACGACATAAAAATGGTATACGACATGTGGCCTAATTTGAAGATGGAATAAATACGTTAGGTACGTATTTATATTTATTCAGTAATTTTATTATTGTAGGTAACTTGAAATTGGATTTTTATTTTTTTATTTTTTATTAATGATGAATTAAATATTATTATAGACAGTAAAGCCGTAGCCGTTCGTCCCTCTAAGGATGAAGTAAGCGGGAACCATTCGAACGCGTCCTTGCATACCGCAACAGTTTCATCATAAAACATAAAAATGAATTTCCTAATTCTCAGTCATGCAATTATTCTATAAACTGTACAAGTTCCTGTAACGTTTTTAATACATTATTAGCGAAAAACAGTAATACTACTAAAAATGTTATACCAACTTATTTGCATATTTGAGTTAGGTAGGTTGATTACAAGAAAAAACGTTCATGTTTAAATCAGATAAAACATTGATTGGTAGCACGATAACTTCTACAGTTTTGAATATACCTACTCCTTATTAACTTATGTTCGTGGCTTCCTTGTGTTAAGTGAAAAAGGATGTCTTTAATCCTGTCTGTTGAGTCTTGTCAACAACAGAATTAAATGAAACAAACGTGTGATTCAATTTTATTTCGTCCTGACCGACACTTACAAGCGGGATTGAAGTGTCAACCTTTCATTGTCCACTATGAAACGTTTCAGTAGGTAGGTTCTTAATGTTATGTATAATTAAAAGCTCTCTCTTACAACTCTAAACCAATGCATGTGTTATTTTCTGAATTTGCTCATGCATGGGTCTTTTAAGTGAAAAACATCTCAAAACGCGTGGGATTACCATTCCGACAGTTTTTCAAGATGGCAGTTGATATGGTGTCCACTACTTCAGCCAACTCCAGGATTCTACTGGCTATACAAATATTTGTCTATCTTTAATAATTTGTTATGTAAACAATATTGTGACAGATGTATCTAATAAATGCTAACTGATTGACTCACTGACAACAACAGATGACAAACGATGTCAGCCTTTTGTTTATTGTAGATGCGACATTGACGCTATTAATTCTTTTTACGTCTTAGTTTGAAATGTTAGTAGATACTTACATTTTTCATGTTATTTTTATAAATATTTGATAAAGATTTGTTTTTCTTTGAATCTTAAGTAATACAGAAATTGTAGAATTGACCGCTTCCGTAGCGCAGTGAAAGTGCGTTAAGGGTTAAATTCTTACAAGGGAAAAACGTATTTAATATGTGGCCATGAAAAACGTAGCTATTTATCACTTCATGTTTGTTATAATCTAAACAAGGTTTTTAACTAACCACTTTATTGACTTCTATTAAAAATCTTTTCTTTTTAAAATGTTCATCGCGTTTGTTGTAATTTTATCACAATGTTTGAAAATAACCATGTATCTAACACAGGAGTTGAGCGTAGTTAATTATAATAATTTTATTGTTATTGCGCTGCACGGGTGATAAACAGGCGTACGTGGGCGCACGTTTTGTGCTCATCTCATCATAATAAAACAATAATTTTAGTGTTTGACTAGTAGGTATTTGCGGAAAAATTCTTTATGAGTCTGGTTTAACTAGTTCGTGAAATTAGTTGTTAACGAAGAACATATTAATTTTATATCAACTTAAAGTTATAGCTAACTACCTACCTTTTTATACCTGGTTTGTTCCTTATTAACAGGTTCAGAGCATTTTAATATTTAGGATCTTGTATTTAAAATTTTTTGATAATAAATTTATTGAGTCATCGGACCATCTTGGTCAGTTTCTACCTATATAAGAGTAAAATTAGTAAAATTTTAAATGGTGTTAGCAATAGGCGGGTGCGCTAGGGGTACAACCTTCTTGATGTAAGTACTTATCGGTGGTCTATAAGCGGCGTATATAGTTCACAATAAGTGGGGCCTATCATGAAACTATTACTATATATACTATAAGCAATTTTCGCTATGAAACAAATGTTTGTTTCATAAAAGGCACGAAACTTCGATCCGAAACTTCGTAATTAAGTTTCATGGTACAGGTGTAGACTACACGCCTTCTACCATAAACAATAAGAAAATACAAAATTATAATGAAAATAAATTCTCACACTGATCCCTATTACTACATCCTCAATTATCGGCGTACGTTGTTGTGCTGTTTCCTTAGTCGTTCATAATTACTTCATAAATCGCCAAGGCCACCTGTTATTTTATACAGATTCTGGTGATGTTTATCTATGGCATAAACTACATGATATTCTAAATTAAGTTGTTTATTAACTGTGCAAAAACGCCTATAAGTAGATTGGCTTTGGTCATTGTCAGATCTTGATATTTTTAAAACTTTTTTTTAAATCATCAAATCATCTCCAAAAAATCTCTTAAATCTATAAATTTAAAAAGATTACTTACTCACTCGTCACGAAATATCAGAAACTACATGTGCTAGGAGTCTTAAATTTTGCATCAGGGTTCCTTTTAGGACTAGGAATAGGTGCTCATTAAAACAGGATTTTGCGAAATTTATACACATATTGGCGTCATGCAATCACCGCCCACGCGCACGGGCTAAGTAGGTTCCTATATACATTAGCAAGCTAGTAGCCGTAGTATAAAGGCAAACTATCACATACAGAGGCTGGAGAAACATCCAACACAGGGCAGGCAACACCGTTCTGTGTTAAGAACGCCGTCACCGTGATTGCTAATTATGGCATAAACTTGTCAATATTCGGGCAAAGAGTGTTCAGTAGTGCCTTCGTAAATGAACACTGTATTAAAGAATATCACGTTTAGTATAAACGCGCTTAAAGGTAGAGTCACAGTAATATTATCTATATACTATTTGCCGTGGTTAAGTCGTTTTGTTATGAACAAAGTATAAGTAGGTAGGTATATGAGTTAGGTGGTAATGTATTATTTTTGTCGAAAATAAAATATAATAAATAGTCAGCTTAAGTAAGTAGGTTCCTAACAAATAAGCGAGTAACAAGTAGGTATAAACACAGTACCTACCTAACTGAAGTTACTCGTTTACGAGGGCAGAGTAGTTGACGTTGCTTGAAATGCATAATATTATTATAAATATGAGTGTGTGTTATCATTAGTCAGTTTCTGCTCTTAAAATACTGTTAATACGAGGGCTCGACTCTAAAACCAGGGTGTGACTCGTTTCCACCCGTGGCGATTCTACCCGTTACCGTCTCCACCCGAATCTTTTTTGCCAGTAGGTACAGTCAGGAACAGAAATAATAAATCATCACAGGTCCTCATAACACGTTACTGACAGGTGGTAAATATTATATCACAATTTGGGGTCAAGCAATCAGCGCGGTTCGCACGGTGCGCGATCAAAGGCCCGCCATGATGGTAACGCGAGAGACTGCCACGCCGTGGATCCCTGCCCTTTCACTTTCTCGGACACGTTGCCATTGTTGAACGACAATAGACAAATAATATTTTATTTTCATGTACATATTTAATATTATAATAGGTTTGTGTACAAACAAATTAATTAAGTATGTAAGATAAAATAAAAAAAATATTTTAGGTTTCTTAAATATGTCTCTTTATTCAAATAGGTACCTAGTATTCAAATAGAACGGTACAGTGTGCACTTACACTTATAATATTCTAATAAGATTAATAATGTAAGGGAAGAACTGATCTATTTTTTTTTTTTTTTTTTTTTATAGTATAGCCTACCAAAGTGACTCCACCCCGCCTGATGGTAAGCAGTCAGTGGAATCCAGAAGTGGCGGCCACCATAACAAAAGCTATCGTTTTAAACTGCTGGTATGGTGGCCTCCACTATGGCGGCTGGGAATGGGGTTAGGGGAAGGAAATAAGGGACGTGAGGAAAGAGGAAAGGGGGGAAATTGGGCCTCCGGCGCTCTCACTCACCGAACGAAACGCAGTAGTACGGATACTACTACTTTTAAGTCGATCTTCTATGAGAGGGTAGTACTTCCCCGGACGGTCCGGCCCATTCATGCTGAAATCAGCGTGGATCTACTACCGTAAATATTACTATATATAATTTACTAAATATAATTTTTGTGATTATCAATAATGTTTTGGAATGGCGGCCACCATTTCTGAATTCCACTTACCGCTTACCATCAAGTAGAATGGAGTCACTTAGGTATATTAATATAAAAAAAATATACGAGTGAGGTAGCATAGGTACTTGGGTACCGACATAGTTACCTACGCATTCATTTATCTATACATATAATAAAAATGTAACCGATCGCTGTCTGTACATGGAAGATATATGAGAAAAAATACTATTGGGACCTATATCAACGCAAATAGAACCCAAAACAATGATTTTTAAAATTTTTGTCTGTTTGTCTGTTTGTCTGTTTGTCTGTTTGTCTGTTTGTCTGTGCGTTTGTGCACGCTAATCTCAGAAACGGCTTATCCGATTTAAATATGGTTTTCACTAATATATTGTGGTAAGCTTCACTTAACATTTAGTGTTTGTTTCATGTCAATCGGTTCATAAATAAAAAAGTTATGCCAATTTAAAGAATCACATCGAACATTCGTTAATTTACTACGAAATCTTATAGAAGCAGATATTTTAACAGGTTGCGGAATAGCTGATAGTGTTTTTATTCCTCGGATTCCTGTCATTCTAAACAGTCTTTCATTTAGTTTTAAACGAGTCCAGTTTCCAGTGAGCCTATATTTTGCGATGACTAATTAAAGTAATTAATTAATTAAGTAATTAAAGTAAAGGTAAGACACTAAAAGTTGAGGGTGTGGATCTAAGTATTAGCTGTTTTTCGGTCAGCTTTATGTGGCTCTATCACGTGTTAGCATTACTAGCAGCCTGTATGATTTGATCCCTGATGGCTATACGTCTTATCCATACATCCATACATATTATAAAAGGCTTTGTCCTGACTGACTGACTGACTGACTGACAGACAACGTAAAGCCTAAACCGCTGGTCGTAGCGACTTGAAATTTGGAGGGTGTGTTTGTCTTAATGTCTAGAAGTGTACAAAGAAAGGGTTATTTAAAATTCAACCCTTAAGTGTATGAAAAGGGATGAAATCGATTGTATGAAACGTCTTCATTTTTTAAGTTACAGCTTTGAAATTTTGTTTTGGAATACTTTTATTTAAATAAAAAATACGCTCATAATTTTTTTTACTGGGGTGGATTTATAGGAGTAAAATAAGGGATGAAATATTGTATGGAAAGATCTTTGCTTTTGAAGTTGGCGACTTGAAATTTGGAGGGAGGGGGAAGGGAGGGGGAGGAATAGGAAAGGAAGGGAGAAGTGAGAAGTTAGGGGAAAGTGCGGGGGTAGTTAGGGAGAAGTCAGGGGAAAGGGAGGGGAAAGTCAGGGGGAAATCGACTGCCTCTGTATTTTGGTGGTACTGTGTATGGACTGTGAGGTCGCGGGTTCGATTCCCGCTCAGTGCAAATATTTGTAGCATGAACATGTCTATTTGCATTGATCTGGGTGTTTATATGTATAATATGTACCTATTTACAAAAATAAAAGTATTTAAGTATGTTTATCCGTATTCTAGAACCCATAATACAAGCATATAATATGCTTACTTTGGGTCTAGAAGGCGTTGACCTCGCAGCATGTGTAGGACCAGCAGAGTAACCGCGGAGTCATTGTGTGGGTGGTGTGGGTCAACCCGCCGGCCAGGGAGACCCGTATAAACGGTAGTGCCGCTGGCCGCCCGCGGCATTGTACAAGGGCCCAATTAGACCTAACCAAAACAAAAAGAGACTGCCCCACCAGGTTGCGCATAATCTCGGAGTGGTTCGTCGTGCAGGTTGGTGACCGGATAGTGGGACCCGGCGACCATTTTCGAGACGGTACGGCGGCCTTTTGCGAGCAGTCCGTATCATGGAAGCCCGGAGGCCTAAGACCCTTGAGCTTTTACAGCTGCGAAGAGACATCGCCTCCTCAACGGCCGTCTTCTATCGCCTTTACCACGGAGAGTCTTCTCAACAGCTCTTTAAATTAATTCTACCCTCGCCCTTTTTATCCAGAACGACACGTGCGGGACTGAAGTTCCACCCTTTCACAGTGGAATCTAAAGGGTCTCGAACCAAACGGTTCAGCACTTTATACTTTTGTCGCTCAATTAAAGCCTGGAATTCTTTACCAGCGCATGTGTTCCCACCTAACTTTCATCCTGGGACTTTTAAGCGAGGCGTGAAGAAGCATCTCACTAAGCCGCCATAGTGGAAGCCACCATACCAGTAGTTTGGCTTTTGGAATGGTGTCCACTACTTCTGAATTCCACTGACTGCTTACCATCAGCCAGAGTAGAGGCACTGGCAGGCTAATATAAAAAAGAAAAACTTATAGCGTTTTTATTCCTCGGATTCCTTTCATTCCAAACAATTTCCCGTTTAGTTTTAAACGAGTTCAGTTTCCAGTGAGCCTATGTTTCGCGATGACAATTAATGAGTGTGGATCTAAATATTAACTGTTTTTCGCATGGTCAGCTTTATGTGGATTTGCCACGTGTAAGTAATCCTAGCAGCCTGTATGGCTTTGATCCGCGATGGCTATACGTCTAATATCGTAGATAGAGAAGCATTTACTGTAAAGATTTTTCTTATTCACCTAAACGAAGATGTTTATAATTCAAAACAAACCAAAAGATAGATCCAAAAAATGCTGCCCAAAATCACTATTCCACGCGGACGAAGTCGCGGGCACAGCTAGTGTATTTATATTATTAATATACTTAGTGTAAATTAAGCTCTACACAGCTTATGTGTTGTGAATTATAAAGTTTTAGAAATTGGTAGATGGAGAAGAATTTAGTACTTTTTACTAAAACATTTATAAGGATGAAAAACCTTTTGGCCTAGAGTAGTAATTTGATAAGTGCAGAAGTAGAACTTTAAAATTACAAACAGTAACTTCATCAACAACTTTTTATTTTATTTTGTTCTATATTTTATTAACTAGTTAGTGGGTTTAATGGACACTCGCTGCAATGCGGGCGCGCGACCCGCGACGACGCGGACGGCTTGTACCGCAACTTTTTGCCGCCCCAGGCTCTTCTGAGAAATGAAAGCTGATGCACAGGCATCAACAGCCAACGCTTCCGCTCCACACGGAACTACTACTAACGACACTGGCAATAACTGACATCAACTAGCAGCACCGGTCACACTGGTCACTTAATATTTGTTTATCAAATTTTAAAATTAGAATGTCGTAGTGGGGCGGCTCGGCGTGGTTTTAAATGACGCCAATATAAAACGCGACACATGATTACGTAATCAATTCGAATACAATAAATTGTTTATGCGCCGGCAATTTATTTTATTAAGGTAGCATACATCAACATGGACCTTAATATTTTATTTTATTATTACCCGAAAAAAAGAACGACAGTAATTTTAGTTAAGTAAAAAGGGCAACAATTTTTTAGAACTTCGTTTCAATGAAATCAGAAATGATGAACAAAATTATAAACAACGTAAATTGATACAAAATCTTGTAGCACATTACGCTACGGCGGTCGTCACTTTCGCGTCAAACGCCCCCCTCTATTAATAACAAATCTTCCCAATCGATTCGAGTACGTACTCGATACCGTAATGATATAAAGTTCACAATCGTATATCGAACGAAGCTTTAAGAAATTGGCCGTTTGTTTTTCGATACTATATTTCTTTGGAACTTTCAATGTGAAAGTAATCGATAATAATTATATGATACGTAACACCTGCTTTTGAGTGAGAAGGGTAGATACAAGATTTCGTGTTTTGTTTCATTCATTTCATTCCGATATACTGTTAAATAAACTTACTCGTAGGTATGTTGCTGTTTATGGTTATGGCTATTACAGATTTATGAAAGTTATAAATTTTGAATAGGTATGGATTTGTTTTGATTGTAAATTCAAAGATAGTATGAAATAATTAGAATTGATTACTTTAGAGAAACACGAAATAGATAGAAAATTTAGGAAATATGTAGAAATCAATTTATTTAATCAAAAATGTGAACTTTACTAGTCTGGATCGCACTACGTCACGTTTTATACTCTATCTATACATAATATAAAAAGAACTCGCTGGAAAGCGTCTATCTGTTTCTTTAAACGCGCTAATCTCGAGAACGATCAAATGGATTTGAATGTGGTTTTCACTGTTATATTGTGGGTAACTCAGGAAAGGTTTAAATATATAATACATCAACCTATCACTTATAGGAACCGAGCAGTAACGATAATAATAAACCAAGCGGGAAACGAGCAACATCTTTTAGTAAAAATTATGCGAAGCGAGGCGGGGCGCTGATTATTTATAATTTATTATAAGTATGAGGCTTTGAAAGTGCCTAATTGCTACTAGGTATTATCTAATACCTACTAATATATAATAAATATAATATACATATATATTAATATAATATTTTAATAAAAAACCTACTTTACTAGTTATTTTATATTAAAATCTATAGTTACATAGAGTGCGATAGTACCTAGATAAAATACTATTTTTAATACTTCTTAAATTCACGTCATGTAAAAAAATATTTTACAGTTTCATCTGTAAATGCCTTGTTAGTTTTTATAACAAGACATAAATCCATGACCTAAAAATATTATTATTTACTTATCTTACATAATACAGCAATTTACCATCATTTTTATACTATTACTAGTCTTCCGAGACGCGGTTTCACCCGCTCTGTGTTACTTCTTCGGTTACTGCACCGCTGCTGTCGCCATTAGCGTGCTGATATTTATAGCCTATAAACTTCCTCAAGAACTGGGTTGTCAAACTTAAAAATAATTACTCATTCCGCCTGTTAGTTCCGGAGATTACGATTACGCATTTAAACAAACAAACTCTTACGCTATATATAATAACTAGCTGTTGCCCGCAGCTCCGCCCGCGTAAATGTCGGTTACATCGAATATTATTATTATATATAAAATATTTTTTCCAAAATAAACGTAGTCTAAGTTACTCCTTATTGCATCAGCTACTTGCCAATAAAAGTCCCGTCAAAATCGGTCCAGCCTTTTCAGAGATTAGCCGGAACAAACAGAGAGACAGACAAAAATTGTAAAAAATGTTATTTTGGTGTATGTAGTAAAAAACGGTTATTTCAATATTACAAACAGAAACGCCAATTTTATTCTATGTATAAATATAGAGTATAGATATTAAATACTACCGTAAGGCATAGTTATAAAACTTTTTAGATCAAACTTAGGTTCTGTTAATTTATTTTCAATCTATGTTTGAACATTTTTTAAATGTGTTGTGTGTTTTATCTTTACTTACACGTACACGAGACACAAGTAAGTTGTAGGTGGTAGGTTCATCGTCTAATATATTATATTTATTTATATATATTTATATAATAATATGATGTTATATTCATATGTGATATATGTATCTAGAGCAAGCAAAACAAGTCCATTATTATTTTAATTTGCAACATGAATATCGAGAGAATATAATTGAAAGCAATTTTTAGTACCTACTTATTTATTAAAAAGAGAGTTTTACACATTATAAAAATTAGCCTTAGTTACTTAGAGAGTTCCTACCTATTTTTTTTAGCCCTTATGTATACATACTCACATAAATAATACCTACTTATGGTTTTATTCGTAATTCAATAGTAGGTAGGTATTGTCAGCACGAAGACTACCACTGCTGGACTTTCACAGGCGTCCACAGGATTTTGTCAAAGTTAGGAGTTTGCCATCGTCACCACGCGTGGCTTGGTGACCACAGTTAGGTGATTCGTAACACTCGGGTAACGATGCCCGTTACCATATTAAGTGCTACTAGTACCGATCTCTGTGTGCACTGATTAATGACTAATGATACATTTATTGAAGGAAGTTCTATGAAATGGAAACAAGGAAACGTGTGCGCATCAACAAACAGTGTTCGAAAGTTTATTAATTTGTATCAGCTATATCAATATTGTGGTGAGTAATTAAAACACGATTAAGTATATTATATCATAATAGCTAGTCGAGAAGTTGGAGGCGCGTCAAAATACGAATTTTAATTCGTTTGTTGTGCGCGCGCCGAATAGCCATCTTGAGAGTTTTCTCAAAGAAGAGTTTAGGCCAAAAGGTGTTGTATGTAAATTAGGCAATACAGCGCTTAATACGATGCCGACACAAAAATAATATTTAGTGTTATTTAGGTATATTATGTTATTTCGTAAGGTATTTATTTGTCTATGGGTAAAGATCTCTCTCTATGGTACAGGGTCTCGAACCAAACGGCTCAGCACTTCATACTTTTATCGCTCAATTAAAGCCTAGAACTCTTTACCAGCGCATGTGTTCCCATCTAATTATGATCTTGGGTCTTTTTAAGCCGAGCGTAAAAACATCTCACTAAGCCGCAATAGTAGAGGTCACTATACCAGTACTTTGGCAATTGGAATGGTGCCCAGCACTTCTGGATTACACTGAATGCTTACCATCAGGCAGAATGGAGTCACTTTGGTATGCAAATATAGAAAAAAAAAATTGGTCTACGTTATATATTTAATGTAATATAATGCCTGAAATGAATGATTTATTATTATTATAATAAACGTATAAATAGATGATTAAGGAGTGTAATATTATAGTAATACTTGTATTATATAGCGTATAGCAAAGTCACTATATTCTTTTATCTGTTTCGCCGCTTACTTCTTTTAAACCACGCATCGGATTTTGATACGATTTTCACTATTGCTTAGAGCATTTGTATCAAAAGTTTTACATGTATATTATGGGCGTAGGTACCTATTGTATAAATTTAATTAATAAATTAATGTTTCTCGTAGCTCTTAACTTACCTGTTACTAACTACAATGTTATTTGTAAGCTATTAAATTATTTTCTTCCGTTCTTTCTTTCATATTATGGTAAAGGACAAGAAGAATTTCAACGACTTGTAATCATGTTGTTAAATAATACTTCGTTATTTAAATATAAAAAGTTTTATGGAAATATTTTGTTTCCTTTTAGTCCAGCTAAAACTTAGTTACACTTATGTGTCGGCACCTTTATAATAGAAACGCATGCGCGTTGCATGTGTTAGTGAGGTTGAAGAATCTTCCTTGTGGCCATCTTGTGATGTCACGAAACATGAAAGTTTTCACCTATGTGCGAATTAGATGTACCATGTGTTAAGCGACTTGTCGTGATATTTAAATTGAGTTTGAGATTGATTTAATATCTTCTCAAGATTCTAAAAGTTCATTTAGTGCCTTAATAAACTTTTGTAAAACATTTTCTAGCAATATTAAGACTTTTTATTAAAAATAAAGTAGTTCAGTATCATGGCACTGTTATTGGTACTAATAGCAATGAAGGTGTACGTTTATGTTTACGGTCGTCGGACCTTGAGTTCGATTGCCAAAATCCCGAAGAGGTATCTAACATGTGTTACCTACACAGTTTTAAAGTTTTAAATTCTTTATTTAATTAAACTTCCATTATTTATTCCACAAATATATTTAGCTTGCAAATTCGAAGCTCGTGAAAGGAGGAAACAGTAACCACATAAACCTACCCAATAAAGACCTTCTATTGTAAGATGGACGCGTCAAAGATAGCAGAGAGCAAACTTAGTTTAACGCATTTGTCAAATAAAACAATAAAAGAACAATTTAATAACATCATCAGTCAGCTGCAGATATATTTGTTATGATTGTACTTTTACTAATCTTAAAAAAGGAGAGACTGAGCGTTGACCGTTTCATTGTTTTCAATTACTATTATGTTTTAACCTATAGCTAGCTAGTTGACCTTTAGTGGCTGACTTTAGTAGGAAAACCTTATTATCTATCTACTATAATTGTTGCGTTGTGTTTCGTTGTCTAAGTGTCTTTATTAGATTTTAAAAAACAACGTTCACATTATAAACAATTCCAGTATCATGTGGAGCTCTATAAACATAAATTTAACGAACACAAAATGCTATGATTCGGATTAAATAATAATGAATCACACAAATATTTATATCGTATGAGAATCAAATTCACAACCATTCGCTTATAGGTAAATGCAATAAAAACGAAAAAAAATCAATATTTAAGCTTATCTTATGGTTAGGAGCTGTGACATTATACAAGATGTCCAACTTTGACTCCTTGTGATTATTTTTGTATGATGGATGAATCTATATATATATATATCAAGTCAATTTGACAACGTGCTTTGATAACAGGGGAACAGTTGGTTTATTATAGGTACCTGTAACATTTACTCGATATTTACACTAAAACGTATTGATTTATATCGATACGTTTTAGTGTACCTACTACTAACCCACTACTACGTATGTAGGTAATATTATCAGTTCATATAATTTAGTAGCTTCAGGCATAAAAACCTGTAAATTTTATGTCTTCTTACCGCTCGCGCTCTTTTAAATTCCTCACGAATCAGTCACGCCTTATTCTTATGATGTGGGAAGAGCCTTTGTTTAATACTTAGACAATTTCAGTTCTTTCATTTAATACAACTGTTATACATAACCCGCTATTACATAACGATGATATAACAAACTCGTTATATTAATGAGTGTGCCAAAAATTGGATCGTTGAAATTGTTTTTTTTTTGTATGTTGCAATTTTGACGGTGCATAGCTTAGGTATGACGCATATCTCCGACCGTGATTTTGCTTAAGTTAGTCTAATCAAAATTAATATTCCAGCAATTTTTAACTAGAATGCATACAGTACTAATAATAAATATGTTAATACTCGTAGGTAATAATTTCTGCTTTATCGCGAATGTTAAACTATCATAAACATTATAGGCATAGATAGTAAAGAAAATATTAAACTATTAATTTTGTAATTTTAGTTATTTTTGTAATGTGTCCGAATAATATAGTACTTATACTTACATTACAAAAAATAACGTTTTTCAAAAGCTTATATTAATAGTGCTCATTTTTTTAAGACAACTATTACATGAAGCTATTTTTAACCGACTTCAAAAAAAGGAGGAGGTTTCTCAATTCGACCGTATATATATATATATATATATATATATATATATATATATATATATATATTTTAGTGTGTACGTCGATAACGTCGTCGTTTATGAACCGATTTCGATGATTCTTTTTTTGTTGGAAAGTAGATATTCCAAGTGTGGTACCATGATAAGGAAACCAGGATCAGATGATGGCATCCCAGGGAAATCGAAAGGAACTTTCGAAAATCGTACTGAACACTAGTGCATTTGTTACTTTTTTCATTAAGTATTTTAAGGCACTACTATTTAGTAAAGGTTTGGAGTCGATCTGATGATGCAGCCGAAAGACAGTCGAGGGAACTTGACAACGATTTACAGCAATTACTTGGTGTTTGAAATTAAATCATTTCTAATGATGAGAACTTTGCACCGATATGGGTTTTAAGTGCCATTACAGGTGACCATAGAGAGTCGAGGGAATCCCTTAACAGCAGTAATGTCGGGCTTACTTCATACGGTTCAATATATTCCAAAATGTTTAGTTCGTACAAAATTAAAACCTAAGCAAGATTTAGGTCTATCCATCACTGAAAATCGTAAGATAAAATAATTTTAAACAAAAAAAAAACCGACTTCGAAGGGGAAAGAAACTAAAATGTTAAAAATAAGTTTACTTAGCAGAAAGTAATTCGTATTTTGATTTAGTTGATCAGATTTAATTGAAGTTGGTGCCAAGTAAAATAATAACTAGGTACCTACCTATAGGTATAATCAATCCTAATTTGATATTGTAGTAAGGTTCTTATAGTATTTGCTAGGCACCAACTTCAAAATTCTGATCAACTAAATCAAAATACGAATTACTTTCTGCTAAGTAAACTTATTTTTAACTTTTTAGTTTTCTTCCCGTTCGAAGTCGGTTTTTTTTGTTTAAAATTATTTTAGTATTCCGGTATACTTACTTTATATACATACAATTAGGTAACAAACACAAAGTACAAACGGCGCTAGAACAAATATATATGGATCACACAAAGTTTCATTCTATAGTAGAGTCATTTCCGTTGTACCACTGCAGCTAGTCCTTCAAAGTGTATGTTAGTTAAAAGGGGCCTAAGCATACAAATGATTTATATTAAAATCTTTTTCGTTACAGATGATTGTAACCCGTGAGGACATAAAAAAATGTAAGTATGCTTTTATTTTTATCCAAATTCACATTTAGGTACAGCTGGTGCCAGCGGCTCCGCCCAAATGGGAACCAATAGGTATACCACAAAAATATATAGCCTATGTTACTTGCTGATATCAAGTACGTGATTTTAACTAAAAACGAATTTTGCGAACTCGGTGAAAGCCTGTAGGGCAGGGCAGCTTGTTACCTATATGTATAAGCAATGCCAGTAGTGTATACGGACAGTACCTCTATACAAAACATTAGGTACCGAAGAAACTCAGTAGGTAGGTATAATTTTTCTCAACATAAGAATCAAATCTCAGATTTCTAAACTTTTGTAAGTAGGTATTCCTATTAGGTACCTACAACCACCGAGATGTGTCTGCTAATTTGCACAGAAGGTGGGCGCACTTTGTATGCAAAAGAGGCTTAAGCCAAAATACACCTTTACTGAAAGATCTACCTCATGCTGTTGGCCTCAAAGTTTAAAATATGAATTATATTTCTCTTTTTATATCTCTTCTCTACTGAAGATATGATATTATATAGTTACAAATAAGTTGATAGTCGTGTGTTTACTGCACGAACTTCTTTCCACACGTCAAGTAACATGAGCGTGACTTCATACAAATATGTACTTACTTTACCTATCTACGCTTTGTACACTTGTAAGTAATATTGTAGATTTTCCATCACTTTCACAATATTATTTACATCTATTCTATTTATACTTAGGTTCTTGTTTTGCAAATTGTTAATAAATTTATGAAGGTATAGGTTGTATAGGTACATAATGGCACAAGGTTGGCTGTGTGGGGTCTTCTTTGAGATGGTGTATTTTATGTTTAATTTTATCCATTATATTAGCTAGGTGTCTCACCAAATGTTATTATATACTCTTTTTTTGTAAAAACTCACTTAGAGTACATAGGAAACAACCAGATCGAAGACAACTGTGGTTCAACTCTGCATCACCCGGTTGACTGGTAGAGAATGCCGTTGGCATTAAGTCCGCCGTTATACATTCTGTGTGTAAGAAGCCTAAGTAAATAAATAAATAAAAAAAATAAAAGACAAATACAAATGTTCATCACACAAATATTTGCCTTCCGATTACCTACCTCCAAGCGCTGTTTCACTCGCGTTGATATACCTACTTACATACGTCTTTTATTACCGCTCCGCTCCCGTGGCTTTAGCGTAATGTTATGTAGCCAATATAGCCTTCCTCAAGAATTGAGCTAACAAATACAAAAAGATGTTTTCCAATGTGACTTATAGTACCTACCAGAGATAAGCGCGTCAAAACAAACAGACTTTTCAGTGTTATTTATTATATTAGTACCTATAGATTAGTGACGGGCTCCGATTTCGCTGTGTATTTATTACTAGCTGTGCCCGCGACTTCGTCCGCGTGGAATAGTGATTTTGGGCAGCATTTTTTGGATATATCTTTTGGTTTCTTTTGAATTATAAACATCTTCGTTTAGGTGAATAAGAAAAATCTTTACAGTAAATGCTTCTCTATCTACGATATTAGACGTATATAGACGTACGATATTAGACGGATCAAAGCCATACAGGCTGCTAGGATTACTTACACGTGGCAAATCCACATAAAGCTGACCATGCGAAAAACAGTTAATATTTAGATCCACACTCATTAATTGTCATCGCGAAACATAGGCTCACTGGCAACTGAACTCGTTTAAAACTAAACGGGAAATTGTTTGGAATGAAAGGAATCCGAGGAATAAAAACGCTATAAGTTTTTTTTTTATATTAGCCTGCCAAAGTGCCTCTACTCTGGCTGATGGTAAGCAGTCAGTGGAATTCAGAAGTAGTGGACACCATTCCAAAAGCCAAACTACTGGTATGGTGGCCTCCACTATGGCGGCTTAGTGAGATGCTTCTTCACGCCTCGCTTAAAAGTCCCAGGATGAAAGTTAGGTGGGAACACATGCGCTGGTAAAGAGTTCCAGGCTTTAATTGAGCGTCAAAAGTATAAAGTGCTTAACCGTTTGGTTCGAGACCCTTTAGATTAAACTGAACACACCACCCACACAATGACTCCGCGGATACTCAGCTGGTCCCACACATGCTGCGAGGTTTGTCATCTCTGCATCAGTTGGGCCTCCGGCTCTCGCGCTTACCGAACGAAACGCAATAATATGGATACTATTCTACTACGTCGAAAACTATGAGAGGGTAGTACATCCCAGGTCGATCCGACCCATTCGTGTTGAAACCAGCGTAATTCGACTACTACTATTTCGTAATTCACTTCAATTCCACCTATTCCGTAATGAAACGTGTTAACAAACATGTTTTTATCACAAAAAATAAAAAATAAAATAAATCCAGAAAATATAAATCTAACTTGTATTTACATTTTTACTAATAAAGTATTTACATTTTAATTTACATTTTAATAAAGAAATAAGACGTGTTAACCTAACTTAAAAACAAACTAAGCTAAGCTAAATACATACCACATGTATGACGTGATTATTTAAATTAGCATAACTTTTTTATTTATAAACCGATTGACATGAAACAAACACTTAATGTTAAGTGATGCTGACCACAATGTATCAGCGAAAACCATATTTAAATCTGATAAGCCGTTTTTTGAGATTAGCGTGAACAAACGCACAGACAAACAGACAAAAATTGTAACAATCATTATTTTGGGTTCTATTTGCGTTGATAAAGGTCCCAATAATATTTTTCTCATATATCTTCCATGTACAGACAGCGACCGGTTACAGTTTTATTATATATAGCTGTTGCCCGCGACTTCGTTTGCGTGAAAATTCAGATGTGTGCCTGTATGAGAATATTTCTTACCTAATCTTACGGCAATCGTACATTGTATATTAGTAATAAATACCAGTATAATCCGTCTCTAAGGCGAATCCGATTTAAATCTATTCACCCGCTACCCCTAAAACAGACGAAATTTTACGATATTTAACGAAACTTGGCACTCCTATTTTCAAAAACGATAGAAGCTCCATACAAATTTTGTTCCCCTTTATACTCCAGGGAAATAAATTTCGCAAAATCCCGTCTTAGAGAGCACCTATTTCCAAAATTTGAAACTCCTAGCACTTGTAGTTTTTGAGATTTCGTGATGAGATGAGTGAGTGAGTGACCTTTCGTTTTTATATATGTATAGCTTTTGCCCGCGGCTTCGCTCGCATGAATATCGTTTTCAATAGACATTTTTATATTGTTTAAATACTGTTTTGCATACTATTTCTAATCTCATCATCATCACCATTCGTAAAAACCCTCTTTCACCTACCTAAAGATATCCTCCGTAAAACAACATACAATACACAAAGGCAAATTTTCACTACAATAACTTTCCCCTTCCCCTGCCTTCCCCTCCCCTCCCCTTCCTTCCCTTCCCGTCTCCCTCCCATCTCCCTCACTTTCCCTCACTTCCCACTCACTCACCACCACTTCTGACTCCTCACTTTCCCTCACTTTCCTCACTTTCCCTTACGTCCCCTTCACTTGCCCTTCACTTGCCCCTCACTTGCCCTTCACTGCCTCCTCACACCCCCTAAGTTCCCTCTTCCTTTTTTATTTTTACACAACGCCATCTAGACCCAAAGTAAGCATATTATATGCTTGTATTATGGGTTCTAGAATACGGATAAACATACTTAAATACTTTTATTTTTGTAAATAGATACATATTATACATATAAACACCCAGACCAATGCAAATAGACATGTTCATGCTACAAATATTTGCACTGAGCGGGAATCGAACCCGCGACCTCACAGTCCATACACAGTACCACCGAAATACAGAGGCAGTCGATTTCCCCCTGACTTTCCCCTGACTTCTCCCTCACTACCCTCGCACTTTCCCCTCACTTCTCCCTTCCTTTCCTCTTCCTCCCCCTCCCTTCCCCCTCCCTCCAAATTTCAAGTCGCCAACTTCAAAAGCAAAGATCTTTCCATACAATATTAAAATTTCATCCCTTATTTCACTCCTATAAATCCACCCCAGTAAAAAAAAAATTATGAGCGTATTTTTTATTTAAATAAAAGTATTCCAAAACAAAATTTCAAAGCTGTAACTTAAAAAATGAAGACGTTTCATACAATCGATTTCATCCCTTTTCATACACTTATGGGTTGAATTTTTAATAACCCTTTCTTTGTACACTTCTAGACATTAAGACAAACACACCCTCCAAATTTCAAGTCGCTACGACCAGCGGTTTAGGCTTTACGTTATCTGTCAGTCAGTCAGTCAGTCAGGACAAAGCCTTTTATAATATGTATGGATGTATGGATTAGACGTATAGCCATCAGGGATCAAAGCATACAGGCTGCTAGTAATGCTAACACGTGATAGAGCCACATAAAGCTGACCGAAAAACAGCTAATACTTAGATCCACACCCAAAACTTTTAGTGTCTTACCTTTACTTTAATTACTTAATTAATTAATTAATTTAATTAGTCATCGCAAAACATAGGCTCATTGGAAACTGGATTCGTTTAAAACTAAATGAAAGACTGTTTAGAATCCAAGGAATAAAAACACTATCAGCTATTCCGCAACCTGTTAAAATATCTGCTTCTTTAAGATTTCGTAGTAAATTAACGAATGTTCGATGTGATTCTTTAAATTGGCATTACTTTTTTATGTATTTATTATTATTGTAACATCATTGCAAATATTTAAAATTCTTGTCTTTTCTCTACTATAAATTGCATGTATAATACACAGAAAACCTTTAGCAAAAATAATATAAGTTAGCGTAAAATCAGATTAAAGAAAATAGCGTCTTTGTTTTAAGCTATTTACAGAAGATTTCTCGTAGTATTTGTGTATCTGAGTATTTTGATGTTTGATATCTCTCTTATTTTGATATCTATACTTCTACCTCTGTACTAAGAAGGAATAAGTAGACCTACCTATATTAAAATTTATCTATTTTATACCTTTCTATTTTATGAAACGTAACGGTAAAATGTAAACATACAGACAATTTTTAATTAGGTACCTATACGTTTTCGCGTCTACTAAAGTTACAGCACTCTTCGCTTGCTCTCATAAAACACGACTTTAAATTCATTATAATACGTAAAACCAACTTTATTTTACTGCATAATTCCTTCATAAATTTGAAACACTTTTACCCGCTATCGGGGCTAAGTAGCACTTACAATATTTTAATGAACATTTAGTAGTAAAATCGCTATAAAATTATGTTAGTGTTGTGTACTGGTAACTTATAAATAGTAAGTAAAGTTAGGGATACTAAAATTAATGTATCTAATGTATCTAACTGACAACACCAAATTTACTGTCACACAGTTCAACGCTTATACTAGGAGCAGAAAGATTCTAGAGTGGCGGCCACGAACCAGAAGACAGCGTGGGCAGGCCCCTCACAAGGTGGACCGACGACCTGATAAGGGTAGCAGGCAACTGATAGACGAGGGTTCTCTACCAGGCAAGGTGGCGAAACTTGAGGATGATTTATGTTCAGTAGTGGATGTCTTTGGACTGATAATAGCGATGATGATGCTGTTTCAATGTGCAGCGGCAAAATTTATAAACTGCTGAACATTGTGACAGTCTCCAGGAATGCCCACGTCCATGTAATTTTTCTTAAATTACTAAAAAAGATACAGCCGTTTAAAGAGACCATAAAACCCCATAAGATGGTAAAAATTTTAGAGTGGTACCTACCTAAATAGAAATGTCATATCCGTACGACAAACAATTCATTGATTCAGCAAGTGATTTCTAGGATGACCTACGTTTAAGTTACGAATAACGTCGTAAATAGGTAATATTTCAAAATTTAAATAACTTTAAAAACGAATAACTGTCCGACGTGAACATATTATTTGAACAATTATTCGTATAATAACACGAATTATACATAAATTACTATTGCAATGTCTTGCACCCTCTTATGTTGGGTCATGAGCGATTTAGCTTTACAATAGCTATTATGAAATTCAATTTTATAATGACAAATTATTCCTCAATCGTGCGTGATGACCACAGAGTATGTTTATCAGCACGTTCTTCGATTACAATCATCGATACATTACGATTATTTAATCAGGATATCCGAATAAACATTCTGCTAGTTTATTTTTACTGACAAGGTCATTTTATGCAGCCTATTACAAAATGTTACCCAGTGAACGCCGAAAATAATCAAATTTCAATATGGAAATTTCAAAAGAAAGAATTCCTTAATTTTGTCTTATTCATCATATCGGCCCATTATTATTCCTCTGCAGGGAAAGGCCTTTTCTCATACAAAGCAAGTATGAGCATTGATCGCCACGCTTGCTCAAGGCAGATTGGCGATTTCAGACTTCTGAGGCAGTCCAGGTTTCCTCACGATGTTTTCCTTTACCGTCAGTCAGAACTGTCCAGGTGAACTTAGAAAGTACCAATATGATTTGAAAAATCACATTGGTACTTGCCCAGATTCGAACTCCCGACCTCATGTTTACAAAACCTTCACCACTGGGCCATGATGACTTTCATCATATTAGTAGTTGTGTATAAAATATATATATATATATATATATATATATATATATATATATATATTTATGAATATTTTTTGTGCATGACATGATTACAACACAATACAAATACAACTATTACTACGTTTATTATTCTTAAATTTTAGTTAACATGAACTGCTTTTCTCTTGACTGTACTTGCCTGTCAAAAAGAGTAAAGAAATCAAGGATTACATTTTGCGACTAGTCGAGAAGAAGAAAGTAGATGCTCTGGAGATGTGGTGCTGGAGACGGATGCTGGGAGTGCCGTGGACCGAATTTTGCACCAACATCTTTATGCTCAAAGAACTTGGCATTAAGCAAAGTCTTTCAGTAGTTGTGCAGAGACGCATTTTAAAGTTCTTTGGGCATGTTTCCCGGCGCGATAACGACTCCATCGAACGTCTTGTCATTTAGGGCAAAATATAGGGAACCTTAACCACGTACCATACGTCTCACAGACTCCAACAAAATTATTGTGGTGAATATTATTGCGCCTGAGCTTTGCACGAACGTGTTCGTTCATGTACCATTTACCCACGTCTCCCAGAGCCGAGCAACACCTCGTCTAAGTCGTATGTGCCTGCGGTTGGTATGGTCTACTGCTGTGGGTCTAAGTGACCCCTGCCAGGTAGTTACATGATTTTTAAGATATTATATTTTTATTATTTAAGTTAAATTATTGCATTTAACGATGAAAACATACAGCTGTGGAGGAAACAAGATCCGTCTGATGACAAAGATATAGGTTATGATGATTGTAGTGATGTTGAGGCTGATACAGGCATCGAACATAATTTTGCTAGTAGAAATTTCGTAATCGGCTTCAGAATTCATCAAGCAGCAGTGCTGATGAAAGGTTAGCAGTTCGTAAAATGGCTCAAACTAAGATTTAAAAAAATTGACATTCAATTAAAAATATATCCTACTTTACAAAATTTCACAAATTAGTATAATTTAACTCCAAGGTCTCACAGACGTATGCCAGGTGGTAACAAATATAGGTGTTAGGTGGTTAAGCGTTAAAACCAATTGCAGTGTACTACATTAAATACAGCAGAAATGTAGAAAACACATGGCCTTCAGTTTTCAATATGTATATTGAAACAATCACTATTATTGATGAAATTGCAAAAATACTACAAATTTGCGCTTAAAGTGTCCATTACTGGTGCCTTTCCTTTTTACACTATTTATGTTTCAACTTTTTAGGTAAATCTGATGTCACTCGGTAGTCGAAACGAAGAGTGACGAACTTAGCGTTTATTATCTGATTACTGCGTATGTTTGCTTTAAAATAATTGCACTAACTGTTTTAAGTGCATGCACCATCGATGTAACGAATGGGAATGAGCTTTGTCAAAACGCCAACTCTTTTCAACCAAAATGTTAAAAAGAGATAGATAGTATGTTTCTCTATAGCCGGGAATACACGATAAAATGATTGCATGCACTTGCTCCGTTTGAACGGATTGAACACTGCTATTCTATTCTAGTGTTGCCAAAATAGGTAATAATATATTTTTTATATAGTTAAGGATTTTACGAGTATGTAGGCCTCGCATAATGAGCGAAGCGATATAAGGAGGCTTCCTGGGCGGTCGCGGGTATCAGATCTGGCAGATCCTTCCGGAATAATTCCTAAAAAATATACCACTATAGTTTTTTTTTGTTTTGAGTTATACTAAAAAACTTTACCTAATATTATTTAGTTTTGACATTACTTAGTATTATATCCAAATGGATTAATAGAGGGATAGAGGAGTAATTAAAAATGATACAAGGAATGTTAATTAAAGAAGTAATCTATTAGTGAACAGATTGCTACTTCAATCAACATTGTTTCACAATATTAAAAGTATTTGTGTGAAATTGCCATTTTAGGAGTTGATTGTTCGTGCAACATGCAACGCGCATCACTCACGGAAAACAATATTAAAAGTGGATATTCTGCTACCTACTTGACGCCTTACGCTCATTCAGTCGTTCCGTTGGATCACATTCAATTATTTATGTTCTTAATTATAGTTTATTACTACAAACCAACAATTTGTCTGCTATAAAACGTTACTAACCATCAGTAATTGCTTTCAATGTGATAATGATAATGCTTCAGCATCGTACTTTCTTTCATTTTGTTTCAATTTCTGTCAATTAATACTCGTTAAGCAAAACTCTTAGCAGACTCTTTTTATTTTTTAATTTAGATAAGACATCGTGTTCATTTTTTGTGTTAAGTAGTAGATAAGTGTTTAGATTTGATTTAAAGCCGAAAATTCTTTCTTTGCCTTGCACAGTGGTCAAACAATTATAGTGATTGCATGTGACAAAGATTTTTTTTACTGAAATTTTATTTAAAATTTCAGTAAAAATAATCTTTGTTTTTATACTCATAACAAGACACTATAAGAATAGCATTCTATCAAAGGATTATGATAGAAAGACATTAATAATATCACAACAGAAATTTAAAGACGTCCACTACTGAACGGTTTACCTTAGTCATGTCATCATGCTTAGTAAACGGTTAGGTGACTAAAACTGGTAAGTATATAAGTGTATAATCTATGACTAAAACAGTATAAGTAATTCTGCTGCGCGTTATACATAACAACTCGTCTTCTTCTCTTGTCATAGTTCAGCTGACGAATGTCAACTGTCTTTACCAGCGACATGTAAAACATTCATTTAAAATGTTTATTAACTACAATGATAAAAACATTATCCTCCTTTATTGTGGCAGTAGGGTATAAATAAAAGATTTAAATGAAAATAAATGACAATACAAAAACTAAGTCACGTTAAGACGGTTCACACGATTCGTTTACGTTAATGACTTTATTGTAATTGTTGATTTACAATCGTCTCACACTTTCTACCATGTTATCTCTACATGATATTGTTTTATATAAAGATTAATTAACATTATCTTTTATCTGTGAATGTCGTCTGTTTATTGGTTTGAGTGTCTAATAATTAAATTGTTAGGTTTCTAATTTCTATTTTCTTGTATTTTGTAATTAAGCTATCAATGGATATCCATGAAATTTCCCAACAGACTCAAAAGCATTTCGCAAGATTTCCAATTTACCAGATTTTTTTTTTTTTTTTTTTTTTTTTTTTTTTATATTAGCCTACCAAAGTGACTCCACTCTGCCTGATGGTAAGCAGTAAGTGGAATCCAGAAGTGGCGGACACCATTCCAAAAGCCAAACTACTGGTATGGTGGCCTCCACTATGGCGGCTTAGTGAGATGCTTTTTCACGCCCCGCTTAAAAGACCCAGGATCAAAATTAGATGGGAACACATGCGCTGGCAAAGAGTTCCAGGCTTTAATTGAGCGACAAAAGTATGAAGTGCTGAACCGTTTGGTTCGAGACCCTTTAGATTCCACTGTGAAAGGGTGGCACTTTAGTCCCGCACGTGTTGTTCTGGATAAAAAGGGAGAGGGTGGGATTAATTCAAAGAGCTCTTCAGAACACTCTCCATGGTAAAGGCGATAGAAGACGGCCATTGAGGCGATGTCTCTTCGCAGCTGTAAAGGCTCAAGGGTCTTAGTAGCCTCCGGGCTTCCGATGATACGGACTGCTCGCCGCTGCAACCTATCGAGTGCATCCAGTAAGTACTGTGCAGAGCCATCCCAAAGATGAGAGCAGTACTCCACGCAGGAACGAACCTGTGTCTTATAAAGAAGACAGAGCTGCTCGGGCGTGAAGTACCGCCTCACCCTGTTCAGGACACCGAGTTTACAGGAGGCGGTTTTAATGACGCACTCGATGTAGTTCTTGGGGTTGAGATCTCGGCTGATGTCCATACCCAGGATACTTAGGCTATCCTGTAGTGGTAACGCTGTGTTCTGAAGAGAGGGAAGGGGAAGGAACGGAGATTTTTTTGCAGAGAACGCGCACACCTGTGTTTTCTTGGCATTGAACTCGACCAAATTCTCACAACCCCATTGAGAAATGCGGTATAATACTTGGTCGAGCTCAGCGACAAGTTCTAGGCGTTTTGCCTCGATGTCAGTCTGTTTAGCCGCAGGATGTCCGAGATATCGCCCATGCACTGTACTATCATCTGCATAGCAATGAATGTTGCCAAGGGACAACATGTCATTGACATGCAGAAGATACAGAGTGGGCGACAGGACGGACCCCTGAGGCACCCCAGCGTTGACCTGCAAATAATTGGAGGCCGATCCGTCACAAAGGACTCTAATGCGGCGCTCACGCAGGAATGCGGCAATCCAGTTGCACAGCTGGGGTGGCAGACCATATGCTGGAAGCTTGGACAGAAGCGAACGGTGCCAGACTCTATCGAAGGCTTTGGTTATGTCAAGGCCGATGGCCAAGGACTCGCCATGCCTGTCCATAGCTTCACCCCATTGGTGCGTGATATACGCTAGAAGGTCACCCGTAGACCGTTTTGACCTAAAGCCATATTGTCGGTCACTAATTAACGAGTGACCCTCTAGGTAGCGGACTAGTTGGGAGTTTATTATCCGCTCTATTAGATTATCTATTACCCAGATTCTCAAATTACCACGATTTTTATTTATCAAACTCTTATTATTGTTGCGACTATTACCTATGCTAGAACGTTCGCAAGTACTTACCTACTCGTGTACGACGAATACCTAAGCTCTAGAACGTTCGCAAGTACCTACCTACTCGTGTACGACGAATACCTACGCTCTCAAACACTCACAAGTACCTACCTACACGTATACGACAAATACCTACGCTAGAACGTTTGAATGTACCTACCTACACGTTTAACAATAGCTCATCGGCGGTAGGCATACCTACGCGTCGCAGCTAAGTACCTACACTCATTGTTCTGTTATCGAGAATTGTCGGCATCTTTGTAGTAATAACGGGAAGGTTCTAGAAACCTATTAAATGACTATAAAAAGGATTCGAACGTCGGCACTTCGTTCAGTTGTGAATACAGCGATCTCGAGCGAACATCTAAGCGATACGGAAGTTTAAGAAGAGCGATATACGAAGCGTTATAGTGCAGTATAAGTCTTTATTGCTTTATTTTGTTACTGTTAGTGTATTGTGCGAGTCTCTAATAAACTCATCATCGCGTAACTGGCATTTTGCATCGAACCCCATCCTGACACGTAACATTATTATTATTGTTCGAGTATTAACTTAGTATTAACATATAATATAGTATACAAATTATTATATACGCAGAGTAAAATTAATCATACAAAATTCGCTGTGTCTCGTCAGATAAATTGTAATGCTTGCCTATAAAACAATATTCGATTAGTTGAAGATTGAAACTCATAGAAATATCTTATTAAGATTTTCCTTAACAATTTTCCGTTACAAGTCAATACATCTTGTTAGCTATTTCATATGCAATTTATGACAAAATTATATGCATATACAAACATAAAGCACTAAGGATGTAGTCATCGTAGTTAGTACCCTTGAATTCGCCATGATGTATTGTGCATAGACAATGCATAGTGAATCATTCGGCTTTATGGCAGATTGTCCCGATGCGACCTATTGTATAGGACCTCTTTAGGTCATCTGCTATATTATTATTGAGTTGGATTTATTTTAAGATTAATAAGATAAGTTTACCTACACACGTAAACATCCAAGGTTAGTTCGTTGCTTGATTGGCTGAACGTAGTTCTTTACAGTAGTAGATCCACGCTGTTTTCAGCATGAATGGGCCGGATCGTCCGGGGAAGTACTACCCTCTCATAGAAGATCGACGTAAGAGTAGTAGTATCCGTACTACTGCGTTTCGCTCGGTGAGTGTCCAACTTCCCCTCTTTTCCCTTCCCTTACCTCCCTCATTCCCTTCCCCTAACCCCATTCCCAGCCTCCATAAGTGGAATCTAGAAGTGGTGGCCACCATACCAGCAGTTTAAGACTACTTATGGCTTTTGGCACTGACTGCTTACCATCAGGCGGGGTGGAGTCACTTTGGTAGGCAAATATATATAAAAAAAAAACTTGCTACGAAAATGCAAAAAAATTTTCTAGAAATCGATATTTTGTTTTTAATTTGTTTAATAATTATTACGAATTGGCTTTATTCAAACACTTTAGCCTCGGCTTGAGACATATTTAGGTAGGCATGTTTAAATAATGTACATACTCACAAATACATAATAATTATACATGACGGGCAATATTATTTTGACATTTTGCATTTTTGGCTTACAATGCTGTAAGAATGTTTGAGGCTTTGTTAGTATATAAAGATAAACTGCGAGTTGCACATACTTATGGAATGAGAACATAACATATAATAAAAAGTATTTACTTAAGGAAACTAAGTCATAAATTCGTGTTTGTACCTATATCTACCTACATTTGTTTATCTGGCGAAAAATCTGGCCTAAGTTAATGAAGCCACTCGATGAAATTCAAGTCAAAGTCCCTCAATATATCACGAGACATCATAACAGTAAAACCATCTCATTACTAGCTGCCTATTATGTCGTTCAAACGCCTAACGAAAGTGAACTACAGTAAAAACTAATCGAAACTTTCATTTTCATTTTATTGTACGCGCTATAGTGTTACTAAAAAAAAGTAATCTTTATCATCTGTGCGCGGGAACGTGAACAGAGGCAAAGAAATTAGACCATTGTGCCAAAGTAAAGCGCATACCTATTGCTTATTATTTTGCATTTCTTTTTTGTATTTTGTTTTTATTCAATGTTATGGTTACATTTTAATGACCTTTCGCCGAAAATAGGTTTCCGACTAGTTTGGGTTTCTTCTTACAAGGCGTGATGCTTACATTTGTATGTTTTTCGTCTAGCATTAGAATTTGGAGAACTGTTTTTATTTATGTAATGTAATTAATATACACTCTGAAATATTGAATACATATTTATAAAGATATTTTAATAAGATTGCTTCTTGAAATCGCAAAACTATGAAAAAATAACGAGGTATGTACAACACTTTGTGGTACAGATTACAAAAGTTCAGGCAATTGATTTTAAATAAAAGGCTTACAAAACTTATTTTTAGTCTTTAAATACTTACTAAAAGCAAACTCGCTGTTGTCTTTTGTCTGTTTGCTAACTACGTACCTACTTTTAAACCACGCAATGGCTTTTGATACGCTTTTTACTGTCATTAAGAACATTTTCTTTCGTAACATATTAGAATCCCAGCGCGAAGCACCGAGCACGGGTAGGTCACTAGTATCTAATAAAATTAAAACTGTTCTTGACCAACTTGTAAATTTTCATCAAATATATCTTCCCATTTGTAAACAATAAAGATTTTTTGTCATATCGTCCTATTGTTCTTAGTAGTTATCAATACAAACTTTTTACAATAGTCAGTGACCGTTTCATTGTGGAAAGCAATAATCAAGTTGGACACGATTGCGAGTGTACTTCGTTACTTTGTGTTGTACGTTCCAATTACTTCCTTATAGATGTTGAAAACTTCGACCAGCTCTTATTTTGATCGGCGATATAATGATTTATGTTTTGAAGATAGTACTTGCCTATCTATCGAGCTTTACTGTAGCTTAAAACCTACTCTACAAAGCTCGAAGAACATTGTCTGAAATTAAAAATCCTCGTATTTATGCACCTAAGTATATAACTCCTTGAGAATAAGGCTGTAAAATTATTCTGCTACTAGAGAAGTCGTTAAAATATCAGTAGGTATTTATGGTATTGGAGATTAGTGATTTGTCTTAAAAATTAAAAGCGGACGGGCGGTACTCAGGGAACCACTGTAATCTATCGTTCTACTATCTAGCTAAGTAGGATCTCAAGGCAGAATAAACCTCAAAGGATAACATCGTAAAAAGGATCTGAACTTATCATAAACAAATATTTAGAATTGTCCATTTATTCAACGCTGTTTGTATTCGAATAAGTCTGATAACAGGTTATATTGAATTTTGAAATTTAGCCAAGGGAGGGTCTAGAGAAAACTTGGTTTTCTAATGTACCTATTACTATTAGGCAACAGTTAATGATACCACTTGACTTCATTATTCTGTCACCCATTCGTTATGGTTAATTTGTTCTTGGTTTTATTCACATTGTATTACTTAGCAATGAAAGGCTACGATTCAGTCTTCTATAGTCAATTGTGAATGATTTTGTTTCAATAGGACTAATGTGCAGTTTTTTTAGCGAAGCTGTTACATTATTCTTTATGTACAACTCCACTTCGAGGTAATAATGAGCTGTTATCGAAAACCGACCAGAGCACAAAACATCTTTACGGTAGTAGATCCACGCTGATTTCAGCATGAATGGGCCGGATCGTCCGGAGAAGTACTACCCTCTCATAGAAGATCGACTTAAGAGTAGTAGTATCCGTACTACTGCGTTTCGTTCGGTGAGTGAGAGCGCCGGAGGTCCAATTTCCCCCCTTTCCTCTTTCCTCACCTCCCTCATTCCCTTCCCCTAACCCCATTCCCAGCTGCCATAGTGGAGGCCACCATACCAGCAGTTTAAGACGATGACTTTTGGTATGGTGGCTACCACTTTTGGATTCCACTGACTGCTTACCATCAGGCGGGGTGGAGTCACTTTGGTAGGCTATAAAAAAAAAAAAAAAAAAAAAAAAAAAACATCTGTTTATGCCGTGGAGTAAAGATTTTGAAACTGTTCTCTAGTTATGTCTTTGAAATTTTAACAGAACTGAAAAAAGGCGGAACTGATATGAAAGAGAAGCACTTCATCATCTCATATCATTGCGAGTAATAAACGTAGATCAAGACTGAAATTATACGATAATTATGATATTCTTGCTACTTACATACAAAAATATCCGTAGTCTTGTTACCGGAGAAAAACTAAAGTGACATAAAATAGTTAGTTTGGTACTCGCCCGCATCAGCAAAACATTATTTTTAAGGTGCTTTAACCACTAGTTCAACTAGTATTACGTAACAACTGTAATTAATATAAATATAAACTGCCATGTGTAGCCGAAATATATTGCAAACAATTAGAATTCACTTTCCCACTTATGATTTGGACTTGGTAATGGTAATGTAGTCGAGAAATATCAATATTATTGATTATATAATAGGATGTCCCTCTTAGTTGCCTACACGGAAACGCTAAGTGCTCAATTATACATATTACAGTTATGTAAGCACTGAAAGTTAAAAGGTAGATCTGATCATTACTGTGGTTAATTTGAAGTGTGATATAAGATATTTTTGAATTGGAATTATATAGGTAATTCTATTGATGTCCGCGGGTGTTTATTAGAGTTTTCTATCGATCATTGCTCAGTGCTAATCCTGTCTCTGAAATTGTATATGACAATGGGTTTTTGAGACATTTTGTATAATAATTCTGGACTCTAGATAGTCTAGATGCCCTCATAACTCACGTTGATGTGGTAATTTAAAATTTAGTACGTAATGCTGCTGCTCACTACCTGATATTACGTTAGACGCCTTTAGGACATCCACGGGAAGAGATGAGGTACTTCTAAGTTCTCGTAGTACCCCTGCTAGTTGACTCAAAAGCATATAAGTACATTAGTTTCTTGCTTAGTCAAACTGAAGACCCGTTAAAGGAGACCAATTTTCCCACGCATCAAAATCTCTTTGCCATCATAAACAGCCACCATACACTTCCCGGTGACGCCCATGAAATACCAAAATCATCTTCACATTACGTAACATTACTTTCACTAACATTAGCACTTACCTGTGGGAGTCCATTCCGACATTTTCAACCATTTCTAACTCATTTGCTTGCACTTTGACACTTCCTGAAGTATCGAAGCTTCAACTAAATTGCTGTCTGGTGCCGCACGATGGTAAAGCGAATAGCAATAGCTTGTTAGATATTCTGGTTTTGTCGTGCCTTTATTAGGGCGATGAGTATTACGCTGAGATTTGACCTATGATTCTGTAAGATGTCACAGGTTGTTGTAAACTTTTCTTCTATCCCCAATTTTCATTAGCAGTGCAAGTTTGGGTAACCATATTAACGAGCTAATAATGATAAAAAGGTCGAATACTCAATTTCATGGTTGTTGCAAAAACAAGTTGCAATAATTGTGTTATTTCAAAAAATTCTTGCTCTGAACTTTAATAAACTCTTGACTAAAAATTATTCGTCTAGAACTTAAAAGTATACAAGGTAAGATTTAATAAAATAATTTATGCAAATACTCCGAAAAACAAATTGATATTTTAAGAACATATTACAACTCTACAATTAGAGTAAACAATTGCAAGAAAAATCTCTCTTAGATTTTTTATGAAATACTTACACACAACAACATTTACAAATGGCGTAAAAGCTCTTTGACAATTCATAAATATTTTAAACTTAACAAATTGCCAGCTTACACACACGACAAAAATCTGGAGGCAATTTTCCTATTTTATCTTACATCGTTAAGTGTAGCTTATTCGGTAGCTTAAAAGTCATTTGGCTGACACTTTCCTAAGCACTATCATTCACTTACAGTTATCGAGTAGTGGCCATAATCTTTCGGTTATTTACGCACGTTATAAGTCGAAAGTGATTTATTAGGTGTCTCTCGATGGTTTGAAGTGGTTTGAAGCATTAGCTATTATTTTGTTTGCTTTTGGTAACTCACGCTTGAAACATACTCTGTATTGGGTGGAACTTAACTCGTTTTCTAATGCTTTTTTTAGGGCACCCAACATTAAATATTCACTTACATATTCATACATTACGCCTACATGATCAAAGACGAAAGAATAATGCTTTTAGAGAAATGTTTATTTTCTGTTCATTAATTTTATTGTCATCAACCCGTTTCTCTTGACGCGGTAGGCAGAAGTGTATAAGACCCACGTTTCGCCAACTATGTTCGTTCCCATGTAATGGGATCGAGCTTGTCGCTATTTACCGTGTTTTCGAGACAAAATGTATGTCTATATTGCAATTGATGTTCCACTTTATTACTTACCGTTTCTATTGTATTATGGTATCTACAGAAATATAAAAGGGCCATTACACTACAATATAATAATTTAAGGAATACAAAGCTATACTTCGTGATACGTTTCTAAAACTAACATTTCACGATCATAGTGTATATCTGTGATTTATGATAATTGACGACGTAGAGACATTACTTCAATTGAATATTAAGTTATTCGATTATTTATTTCTTGATTTACAACAACTTTTAAGCAATTTAAAATTAGCTAGCTAATAAATAAGAGTATTTTGAACTTAGATTAAATAAAGAAAGTTCACTTATCCATAAATCGTTAGTATACCGTTTCACATGCAAAACTCTTGCGTTACGTGTACTAATAGACAATATTTTTAGCTACAATAATTAGACTTAAGCTACCGATCGCTTGTCAAAACCTCCCTTTAAAGATCCCTGAATTATCTACGAGGCTACGAGCCCATTCGACCCTAAAGATTTGACCCTGAAATAAAAGTTGTAGACTCGACCCGTTTTTGAAAGCCCATTCGTACCTATTTTAGGTATGAATTTTAAAAAAAATATAATTAATAAGTATTTTAGAGCTCTGATTAATGATACTCTGAATGAAAAGATTTTTACTAACAGAAAAACTTATTAAAATAATAGGAAAAATATAAACATTGCTTTAAATAAAGTTTTATAATTTTACAAATTATTTTATATAATTATAATTTATAACTAAAATTAAACTGAAATGAAAAAAACTTTGTTTTTATTTAGCGTCGGCGTCGGCTTGTGATTGGTTTATTCTAACTGTCATTTTAGCAGACGCCGTTTTATCATTGCTTATTTCAATTGCTTCACAAGTGTGTGGTGTTGTAGAGTGATTATATTGGTGATCAAAAATGTGTGCATGTTTTGACGTTTATACATGTATGTATAATTAAAATGTTATTTTGATCACGTTATATACTGTGAAAATCGTTGATCATATAATTCATTAGTATACACATGTTTTTACGAATACCTATTTAATTTAAATATAATAGATGTAAAGCCGGGTAATAATTTGATTGTAAACCAAATCACTTGAAGCCAATTTTTTTAAGGGTTTGTTCTTACTTATTATGCAATCAAATATTATTTACAAATACAATAACTTCATTTCAGAACTGCAAAATAGCTGAGTTAACTTTCATAATAAGTTATGATACTTGTAGTGATACATTTATAACCTATAATTATAATTCTACAAAATTAAAACCTTACAATCAGAGTCCTGACATCGCTTCACTAGTCTTGTGACATATTTGTGATTTTAATTATAAGAAGTTGTTTTGAATAAACCTGTTAGTATATTTTTGGTATAATAGCCAAGTGCTTTTTTTAAATAACATGATACTGATAATATAATATTTTTATACCGACTCTACTTTATACGTACTCGCGAAAAGGAAGTAATGACTGTGATTTTAAATTATTTATGCACTTTGTACGTAATTTATAACTTTAAGGTATTCATAAGACTGATTTCTCAATAAAACTCTGATTTTAATTATTATTTACAGAAGTTATTTTAAATAAACCAGTTAATATATTTTGGTTGTATTGCTGAGTGCCTTTTTTAAATAATATTATACTACTGATACAGATTTTTATACCGACTGTACTGTATACGTACTCGCGAAAAGGAACGAATGGGTGCTGCTGTTATCCCAGGGGTCGAATGGGTACTCAAACCAAGAAAGGGCCAAATCTTTAGGGTCGAATAGGCTCGTAGCCTCTACGACGTACGGCGATAGATTACTGATCTATCTATTTTCGCGTTATCATATTTTGTTGCACAGCTCTGACGACAGTCACTATGTTATTAAATTATTAATAAATAGTTAGTCTGGCAACCAAGCCCAATGTTATTGGGAAAAGGCGTGTCTGATGATGGTCTTATGTATTATTTATATAATCTTTGTAATAGTATTTGTATTGTATCGACGCCTTCCATGTTCATTTATGTTTCAAAAAATCGGCTTACTTTGTTATTTGACCTTTTGTTATTCTCAGGAATTATTCAAACATCAAAATATCGTAAGAGTTTATTCAGTGTTCTAAGCTATTATGATTTATTATATTTTATTATTACATAACTTTTTATTCTCTGGCTTTCTGATAAAAACAATGTACCTAGTGTTTCTTTTATGTTGATCCTTCTGAAATTTATCGCTCAAATTATAGTAGGTACCTCCTCTTAAAAAGTAATTTAGTACCTACCTAAGTAATAGTTCAATATTTGTTTTGAGTTTCTTACCAGTTCATCTAATGGCTCCACTTTAGTTAACGAATTAGCTCTAGGTAAATTAGCTAAGTAAGTAAGACCTTTATGACGTTCAAAATATCATTAATATTTTATCTAAATGAGTTTGAGATTGGCTTTAATATTATTAACATTGTTCAAGGAAGACAAAATATTCTATAATTCTAGCGTTTTATGTACAGCAATAAAATTCACATAAATTGCGTAATTTGTAACAAGGAGTGGTAACACTGAGTTAAACTCGTCTACCTGAGTCACGTAATAAATAACAACTCTTTTAATTAATTCGCGCGAAAACACCAAAATAGCGCTAAATTATTTTTAATTGGTTAGCATCATTGGTGTGCAAGGTTACTCTGATTCAATTTTGATCGTAATCCGACAGCTGTGGTGTTACGCTGTTGTGGTAACCACACTTACTTACTATCCAGAAACATTACGTCAAATCAAATTGCGTTCTAAACATTTTTTTATACGGTAGTAGATCCTCGCTGGTTTCAGCGTGAATGGGCCGGATCAACCGGGGAAGTACTACCCTCTGATAGAAGATCGACGTAAGAATTTTAGTTTTCATGCAAATGTATTTCGCTCGGTGAGTGAGAGCGGCGGCGGCCCAAGTACCCCCTCGGTCCTCTTTCTTTTTACTTTTCCTTCCTCACTCCATACTCCGTGGTGGGCAACGGCTTGGTTGTGTTTTCGAAGTATTATTACTGCAATGCTTAGAAAACACAGCCATGTCTATAGGTTACGGTTATCACTTACCATCAGGTGGGCCGTATGCTTGTTTGCCACCAAACTTAGATAAAAAAAATAGGTGATTCTGCAAACTTCTACTTATAATAGAGGCTTCAATACAATCTTCAAGCTGTTTGATTTGGATATCATTGCGCATATGCCTGAGTCGTATATGTTGGAATATACAAAAAATATATCCGTCCCACTTAAGTGGTTTAGAGTCCCTTCATAAGAACCTTTTTATACAAATACCAGCTCGGTTACTAGTTAGTATCCCGTAGTATCCCGCCTGTATTGAGCGAGAGTGAACACACACCTCTCCTATTAAATAATAACTAATAATATACAAATTAGTTCATGAACTCACGTCTTTCATTGGTCCTAATACCCAATAGGTTATGGGCCCAGTGAATTAGACTAAATAAAATAGTGTTTAGTTTTAAATAAAAAGAACACTTTATGTGCGTAGTGCATAAATGACTTGTGTTATTTGATTAAATTAATTTGATATCAATTTAATATCAAGTGAGTGTTAGTAATTTAATACAATGGACAAATTAAATACAAAAAGAAATATTAAACCGTTTGACGGGGAGAAATATAGTATATGGAAACTTAGAATGCGTAATTTACTAAATGAACTTGATGTGCTAAGTGTAATTGATGGAGGAGTTCCTGAAAAACCTGACAACGAGTGGAACAAAAGGCAGAGGACAGCTAAGAATACGATAATAGAGTATCTTTCGGATTCTTTAATAGGACTTACAAATGCAGAAAATATTGCGAGAGACATTTTTAAGAAGCTAGACTCTATCTACGAAAGAAAAAGCATCGCAACTCAGTTGGCTTTGAGAAAAAAGTTATTGAACTTTAAGTTAAAAGAAGAAATCCCATTAATAAATCATTTCCGAGAATTTGACGATTTGTTAGCCGAATTAATTGCAGCTGGTGCTAAATTAGAGGAAGTAGATAAGGTAACACACCTATTTATGACTCTACCTAACAGTTATAATGGTGTCGTTACAGCCATTGAGACTTTGGCAGAAGATAACATAACTTTAACATTTGTTAAAACTCGGCTTCTTGATCACGAAATAAAATTGACAAATGAGAGACGTGACACCAGCATGAAATTCTACACGCAACATCAAATTCGGCTAGTATCAGCAGTAATTGATATTCAAAAGGAACTTGTATCGAAGAAAATTTTATAAGAACACATTCAATGTCAGCATTGCGGACGAAAAGGCTACTTAAAAAAAAAAAAGACTGTTTCTTTAACAAAAGGGAGATTATGAATACACAAGCGACAAGCAAAATGAGAAGATCTCGCACGAAACTGTATAGAACTGGATAATCCAATAAATATCTCAATTGCGCAAAACGGCACATACATAAGAGCAACGAAAAAGAGTAACATTCCGGTTACCAGCGAATTGGGCATATAAGGAATCCTACTGCAGTCGGTAAAGAAAATACAAATACAAATAAAAGCAGGTATGACCATCGTTTTTAACAATGATGGTGGTGTAAAATAATCAACATGGGTAAGATGGTAACAAAAAGGGTAAGTCTTTGAACAATTTAATAAGAATTAATTTTATGCTTTGAATACTAAACGCTCAATAAATAGAGTCGTAAACAATAATTATGAATTATGGCATTAAAGACTTGGTCATATAGGTAAATCTAAGTTTGTGCAAATAAGAAGCAAACAAATTTATTCTGATAGCGAACTGATAAGGCATATTACACCAAATGACAATAAGTAAAGCTTGTATAAATGGAAAACAAGCATGTCTGCCATTTAATCAATTAAAATTTAAAATTATAAAACGACCTCTATTTAATGTACATACAGATTTTTATGTAGTCCCATAACTCCTACAACACTCGACGGCAAAAAGTATTTTGTAATTTTTTGTTGACGAATACACACACTACTGCGCTACATATTCAGTGTCTCATAAATCAGACAGTTTTATAACGTTAAAAGATTATGTAGCAATAAATGTGAAGCTCATTTTGATTCGAGAATTGTCAATCTATATTGTGATAACGGTGGTGATTTTTTGTGAAATGAAAAAGTATTATGTGCAAAAAGGTATAAGTTACCACATAACAGTGCTGCATACCCCTGCATTAAAAGGGATTGCTGAAAGAATAATTAGAACATAAAACAGAACGAAGTCGTGGCATGGTATCTGGTGCTAAACAAGATAAAACGTTCTGGTGGGAGGCTGTTTTGACAGCTACAATATTTAATAAATATGAGCCCCACAAAAGCACTGAAAACGTTTAACACACCATTTTAATTGTGGCATAGTAAAAAAAAACCACAAGTTATAATATTTAAATATTTTCGGTTCGACTGTTTATTTTCAAATATAACTAGGAAAACCAAGTTCGATGAAAAATCCTTAAAAGGGATATTAATTGGTTATGAACCGAATTGTTATAAGGTGTGGGATGTGGATAACGAGCAGTTTGTAAAAGTTAGAGATGTGATAGTAGACGAGATTAATTTCTTGTCAAGTAGGCCATTGAAGCCTGTTCGAGTGAAGCTTAAAAATTGTATTAACTCGGATAACTCTAACAGGTTTGTCGAAGACAAACCGTGTAAATAAACTGAGGAAATACCTGTATCATTAGGTCCACCACCTAATAAGTCTGTAAGTGAAACAGATAGCACTTCATTTTAAAATATAAATCTGTAAGTGAAACAGATATGGCTCAAAATATAAGTCTGTAAGTAAAACAGATGACTCTTCATTTCAAAATATAAATCTGTAAGTAAAACAGATATGGCTCAAATATAAATCTGTAAGTGAAACAGATGGCTCTACATTGCAAAATAAGATGACTTATTCTCGAAATAAAATGACTTTATAGACAAAATGAGCGAATTAAAAACTTACCTGCTGTATTTTATAATAAAGAGCAGATGATAGTTCAAATGAACTATTTGCTGTACGCATACTCTTTACTATGCAAAATTTCTACACCATAGAAAGGAATTGAATCCAGGAATGATAAAGTATTTTTAAAAAATGCTATCAATGAGGCAATTAAATCATTAATTGATAATGAAACCGGGATATTAGTTCAAAAACCGGAACATAGAAATTTTATCTATTTTCAATAAAAATTACGAGCGAACCGTTGAGATAAATATAAAGCTCGTATAATAGCCAGTGGTTTCAGTCAACAATATATGAAACTATTGCACCAGTTGCAAGAATTCCTAGTTTCTGATTTTTAATAGCTTTTGAAAGTCAGTTTAATTTATTACTCCACCTTAGGGATGTAATAACAGCATTTTTAATGAAAATTAAAGGAAAGATTAGTATATACATCCACACGCAAAATACGCGCACAGTCGTGGAGTTGCGGAAAACAGCCCGTTCATACCAATCATACCAAGTATATACATATATACATATTATGATAATTCCTGAAGGTATCGCAAATTCAATTAATAGTTTAGTTTGCAAATTAAATAAATCGTTGTATGGATTAAAACAGTTTGCCCGTTGTTGGTTTCAAATTTCTTAACAATCTTTAATTAAAAAGTTTTTTTTTGATACCTACTCATCAGCTGACCGCTATATTTATAATTTATATGCGGTGATATTCTTAAAAACATTTATGTTGTACTTTAAGTCGATGATCTATAATATCGACAGCTAATATAAATACCATAAATAGTTTTGAAAAATTATTAAGTGAACAAATTTAAAATGGTACTTATAAGAAACTCGTTCGTCGTTGTTTCTGGGTTTCTTGGAAATAAAAGTGCAAAAGTATAAAAACAAAATCACTTTATACCAAGAAATATAGATAAAAATAGTTTTTAGAAAAGTTCAACATGAGTGACTATAAAACTGTCAAAACGTCTTTAGAAACCAAAATAGATTATACCTCTTTGAATTCAAGTGAGACCATAAATGCCCCTTGTAAAAACCTAAAAGGATGCTTGACGTATAATAAGGTATGCACTCGTCCTGATTTAAGTTTTAGCATCAACATCTTGAGTAGATTTGCTAACAAAAACAATCCCACACTTTGGTTATATATTTAAAAGGATATTTATTACCTACGATACTTGAAAGGGACTATGGATGGGAATTTTAACTTATCCTAATTCTTTGCGAAGTGATATTTAAAGTGACATTCTTAGTGACTTTGTTGACTCGGATTGGGGAAGCAATGAATTAGGCCGTAAAAGTACAAGTGGCTATTTGTTTAAATTATTTGAACAAAGTACAATATGCTGGAACATAAAGAGGCAACTCACAGTGGCCGCTTCATTTACTGAAGCAGAGTATATGGCTTTATAATATATGAAGCTGTTAGAGAAGTATTATGGTTAAAATCCTTAGTGACCAGTATTAATATAAAAATACCAAATGCGATTCCTTTAAATATTAGGACAATAATTGGTATCTAAACATTGCAAATATTCCTACGAGTCACAAAAGATCAAAACACATTGATAAGTATCACTTTTCTAGAGAATTGGTGAAAATAATGTTATTAAAATTATTTATGTTTCCACAGGTAATCAATAAGCTGACATCCTAACCAAGCCTTTACCGACGTATCGTTTTACTGGGATGAGAGAAAATCTAGGTGTAATGTAAGGATACAATACATAAAGGAACTAAGGATTACACAGTTTATAAAAACGTGTAAATAGTTATGAATTATGTAGAACTTAATTTTAATTAAGAAAATAATTATTAATGATTTGGTTTGATTAGGTTTTTCTGGGTTTTTCCCTAATCCTGCGCACCGAATGGTGAACCAAATATGATTATACTCCCAGAGAAGGAAGGTGTGTGATATTATTATTGTGTAATTATTTTATAAGATAATTTATTTTAGAAAAAGGATTTATTTTTGAGGGGGCGTGTTGGAATATACAAAAAATATATCCGTCCCACTTAAGTGGTTTAGAGTCCCTTCATAAGAACCTTTTTATACAAATACCAGCTCGGTTACTAGTTAGTATCCCGTAGTATCCCGCCTGTATTGAGCGAGAGTGAACACACACCTCTCCTATTAAATAATAACTAATAATATACAAATTAGTTCATGAACTCACGTCTTTCATTGGTCCTAATACCCAATAGTATAGAGTACAGTCAAGAGATATTATATAGGTACGAGGCAGGCACAATGTGTAGTTTCAGAAATCGTTACATCACTCTCGCACGTTATTAAAAAAAATATTTATAAATTAGAATGTCTATATTATAAGAAATGTTCCAGCCTACCAATACATTGTCCATCGCTTTTCTGATTTACCTCATTTGATTGATGTCCAATAAACGTAACGAGTTACGTCATATGAGCCGCTGCATAATTTCTATAAGTTTCCAGCTCTAACCCATTTGAACTTCAATAAATCTGGTATAGATTTATTGAAGTTACTTATTATGTAAGCGGAAGAGTTTGATGGTTTGTTTGAACGCGCTAATCTCTGGAACTACCAGTCAGATTTGATAAATTATTACTTGCGTATTTTTTTTTATTTCGACCTGTCTCGAGGATGGTTATATGCTATGTAACATCACGCTACTGGAGACGGGAGCAGAGCAGAAAGCAAAGATGCGGATGAGACCGCGCCGTGGTAAGCTAGTATAATAATAAATTCAAAAGTGCCAATAAACAAGCAAGTGCATTCCGTTCGGGTTGCATCGTAAATAATCGTGTAAGATCGGGCTAGGGATCGAATTCGTGGGAGTGCATGCGCGCGAAGTCTCACGCAACCCGCTCTTTTACGTTATTGTACCTCCTCGCCTTCCTGGCTTCCTACTAGCGTTGTTTATTAAACAATAAATACTATATTATTTACTAACATGCGCGTTTTATTGTACTCAATAAGTCTGGATAGTTAAGGTTAGAGATTACATATTGATAAAATATTTTTGGATGTATATCTAAGGTTGATAAATGACTAAATGATCGGTTTAATAACTTACAATGACTTCAAATTTAAAAATATATAACTTGATATGTTATGTTCATCACGCCGATTCACACATTTTTACCGAAAGGCGTATGCAACTACATTTATAGAGCTATGTTGCGTACAAAGCAGTGCTACTGAATCAGCGAGCAAGTCTACGAAGAAACATCAACGAAGAACATCGTATATGACAAGAAACATTTATGAACCTGACCCCTGACCCCGTGTTAGGTCAGCTCGTAAATTAAGCTAAGACCGTATAAATAAATTGAAATGACTCTTATAAGGAATATATTTAATATTCCCTTTTTAACGGTGGGCACACTACACCTCGTGTTTTAATTGTATAGTCAGGCAGGAGCCGTGTGAGCGTAAACGTTTACCACCCACTACTTTCTCAACTTGATTATAAAGTAAAAGTAGAAGAACATGATGTGTCTGGGCGCATGCCGCTTATAACACCGATATTTAATTGAAAGATATCAATGAATTATTTATTTTTGCAAAATAAAATATTTATTTAATCTTCTTGCACAAAATAAATGCACACTCACCCACGCACACACACACACATTAGGACCACCGTGGTCTTAATGCCAGAGGTATTCTCTACCAGTCAACCTTTGGGTGATGCAGAGATCAAACTTGGTAGGTGCATGCAGTAATAACATCTTTGAAAATATGACTGCGAGCATTAGATATAACAATTTTATACTTAAAATATACCTTTATTGTGAGTAAAAAAACAACGCAGATATCAGATCAACTCAGATAAATAAATAAGTTGGACAGAATAAAATTATAAAAAAAATACTGTTAATAAGCTATCACGACTGTTTAATTTATTTTTGTTGTTGATGTTTTATTATTACGTCAATACCTGCTGTACCTAAATGATTTAAATTTGAAACCAATAACGAAAATAACATATCTGCCGGCCTGCATAACCCGCTGTTTGTGTTTTTAATTATTTTATTAGTCTCTTATTTAGTAAACGACTTGATTTAACTAGATGAATATTGGTCTGTAATACCAATGTTTGTAAAATTATAATCAACAATAATTGTATCAATGTATCAACTGTTAGCGAACCAAATGAATAAATAATTGCAGCCAGTAGACGCTGGGTTACTGCTTCTAATCGACTTTTTGGAAATCGATGGAGAAGGCCTGAATTCAATAGAAGGCACAGTATAGAAAAGTATAGAAGGAACAGTACACACAAATATTTTTTTTAATATTCGACTACCTGTTAGTCGAATAATAAATAAATTATTTGTGTTACGTATCGTTGTAACAGATCCCGTCTGTAATACTTTAAGTTTATTGAGAGTTAGTGTTAATCAGCTGGCTCTTAGCTGTATAACATAGTAAAACAAAATTGGATAATTAACGCTACATTAATATCGTAAAGCTCTTGCTTTCTATTAATTCTCATTAAAGAACCTCATTTTGTTTTTATACTAAAACATTGCAATTTTATCGAAACATTGGCTACACTGCTTCTAGTAATAAAGTGCTACTGGATTTTCCGTCGACAAATTGTTAATATTAGCTCGGAGTTTCAATCTTTGCCCGGTATATGGCAACAGACTCGCCCTGTTAATTATATGGGTTCCTAGCTGGCAAAACAACGTGTGAGTGTGTGTGAGAGATATATTTAAAGGACTGTAGCGAAATTGGCTAGATGTTAAAAAGACCCGAGTGTTGTTGTTATGAATGTATAAATGCGTAATACTACATTTATATAGGTTCTAAACTTTCTTTTTTATACAAAATACTAGTCTTAACCGGTTTTCGGATTCAAGTGCGAATTACGAAATTACATCAACAAGTCCTTGTCAGTTTGGGACATAGTCTCACCTTGATAATAAATTATTGACAACGGAGGTTGTGTTAATATGTAAAAATCTTACGATAACTTGATGTTAATAGATTTGTGCTTCAACCTATTTTTTAGGAATTTCTAATAGATGTTATAGACTTTATATAAAGTTATTTTAACATGAAATCAAATAATTTTAAAATGTTAGAGTACTATCTATAATTATGTAAGACAATAAGTATAGTAACACTCATGTATGTAGTCTTTACATCACTGCCACCTGCCACCACCTCTTATAGCAGTATTATTTTAATCTTACTTTGTAATTTGTCTTTTTATTTTGTACCATTAAAAACAAGTAAAGAGACAAAGTAAGGTTATTATAAGATCGCTTTATGAGGTTGTGCTGTAGCTGGGTACAGCGGCCCGGCAGCGGCGGACAAGTTCCGGCGGCACATCCACTAAGGCGAGAATAGGTGCACACGGTTTCAGACGGTATTTTGGCCACCTACCATCATAAGTCAACGAGCCCGGCATAGCCGCCTCCTTTCCCCGGACGGGGCGGTATGCATAAACTCATTAACCCTCTACAAAAAAAGGGTCCCTGGATCAATAAAACTCTCGAACACCGAGCTATAACACTAAGGTATCAATTTATAGGATACCTATTTAACCTACTATTTTGGCGACAAATTTAGACATCAAGGTCAAATATATAATGACGATGACAGGGAATTTAGCCATTTAATAAATTGAGAATACAGCACTATCTGATTTTGGCAGACTTAATACAGTAGCTATTATGATTTTTTATTATAAATGGTTAATATATTTGTACGATTTAATTAGGAGAACAATAATAATAACAGGAATGTTCCGATGGCTTGAATTAAGTTTAAAATAGAGTTCAAGTGTGAGTTTTTTATACCACAAATACTTAGGATATCCGCAGAAAGTATTAACCTGACCCAGACAAAATTGGAGTCATTGAAAGTAACCTGACATCGATGTCTATCGATGCGGATTTCGTTACATTTACTAAAAAATTAGACAATTTGACATGAAGGAATGCAAAATGCTACGATAAAAGACATGGTTTTTTATACAATTTTGGAAGCAAGAAGCACGTACCTACTGATGGTAAGTGGTAATCGTAACCCATGGATAATCCCTGGAACTACCAGTCGGATTTTGTAAATTCTTTTTTGCGTATGATAGCCCAGTTCTCGGGGAAGGTTGTAGGCTTAACTTAACTAGCTTTAACATCACGCTACTGGCGACGGGACCAGAGCAGTAAGCAAAGACGCGGGTAAAACCGCGCCGTGGAAAGCTAGTCAATTAATATGTTACGAATACGCCTTCTATATTAGGCCAAAATCCATAAAATCTTCATACCTACCTACTAACACCTAGGTGATCTTAAAACGCCTTTAAAATTTCAAATCCAGGACTTGCAGGGTTATTTGCTTAGAAAATGTCATGGTGCTTGCATGACATTTTCTTAGCAAAATACGTTTCTTAGAAATGTAATCAACGAGAAGTGTTCATATGAAAGAAAATAATATAACCTCGTATCTTAATAATGAGAAACTCGTCAACGTATGAAGAGATTTCACTTTTAATGAATTCATCTACATATATTATAATCTATGGGTAATGTTCCAAGATGGGTATACTTTACTTACAATCTGATTTAGTTTATTTAAACTTGACATCAATTTTCTTTAGTGAAATTAGTGCAGTTTTTTCTCTCTTTATACTGTTTAATTAACATTTTGGAATAATTTTTCTATTTCAAACGAGTTTTGGATATAAAGTTTATCTGTTTGCATAAATAGATAGCGAATATATTTTAGGAATCATTTAATACAATATTGTTGTGTATGATAGTAAAAGTCTAGACAAAATATCAGTATATGATTATATTGATTATACATTATTATAATTTATTTTTTTAACGACATAGACTTGATGTTTAAAAACCTCATACTTTTGTTTAGTGCAATAAGTACTTCTCACATCAGATGAGCTTTTGAAATATACTGGACAAAATAGTTAAGGATTGGTGTATTTTTCAACATGACTATCCATAGTCACCATGTACTCGCAGATTGAAAGTGTTGAGTTAATTATTTATTTAAAAATCGTATTAAGTATGGGTATAACTTTTTAAATCTTAAATTTTTTAATTAATAAATGAGTGTTTAACTCAAATTTTGTAGCAGTGTACCTATTTTAGGCACCCTTTATACATCACTCAGACTAATTAGTCAAATTTGATATAACCAGAATAAACACCACGTAAAGTGTCACATACACTGTATCTACTAACAATCGAACACAAACGTGGAACCTAACCATAATCCAACTACCTCCAATCTACCTAAAGTACACCTTAATTTCATAGCGCTATGGTATATAATAGTTTTATGTGTTGACAAATGTATGTTTGCACATTATACAATAGAGGTATTGTGTGGTATTCCCAGGGTGATATCGCAGTTTCCAGAGAACCTCGAGAAAGTCGCCTTTCTTGTGAAGATTTCAGATGCAGATGGCGGCTCGTCTTGTTTAATTGTAGTACAAGATTAGTCACAATTAGCTTCAAATTGTCTAAGAAATTGTTTCCGCGTAAGATTGTAAATAATTGTACCATTTTACGTAAAGAAAATTAATGTTTCATAGTTTTGCATAACGTTACAATATTTGCAACTGCCTGTAATTACATGTCAAATGACGTAAAATGCCAGTTGCCAGTTAAAAATGGTAATCATCGGTTCCTAACTAACAAAATTATGTGTATTTTAAATTTTAAGTTAAAATGGTTCTGTGGATCAAGCACCCGCTTCGTAAAACACGAGTGGGTGCGAATCCGTCTAAGTTTATCTTGGAGATTTCAGAGTGACGGTGAAGGAAAACATCGTGAGGAAACCTGGACTAAGTCTGTAATTGCCAATCCGCCTTGAGCAAGGGCGTGGTGATTAATGCTCATGCCTTCTCTATATGAGAAGAGGCCTTTGCCCTGCAGTGAGACAGTAAACAGGCTGGTAATATAGTAGCATAGTGTATTTTGTCAAATAAATTATAAAATCGAATTGCGACAATGATTGACGTCGATTGCATACCTATGTGGACTAGCAATTAACTACTACTAGGTACTTTCCTTGGCTAGTGACTAGGTATTATGGGTTTTCCGCGAGACAGTTTATATAAAACTTTGTAAATTCTGTAGGTACAGGTCATAGTTTCCAGTAAAAAAAAAAAACGAAAAGACATTGTCAATAAACTAGTTTAGTAGAAATATGTAAGTTCTTGTTTTGAAATGCGTATTTTGAAATTGTGTTTAAATAATAAGGAAATTATATTTATTTTGTAATACTTATTTCAAAATGAGTCTTTACTATATTTTGCAATCCGTTTAAAATAGAATATATTACTTATAATTTCGATAAAAACACACAATGTAACAATAATTACCAATCAATAGTCAATAATAGAAAGTAAGATCGAAGATAAGGGGTGAGAGATGCACCTAAACTCGTATAAAATCAGTTAACCTAAGAACGGAAGGCCTCTAACGTTGGAGCACCTAAAAGATATCATATATCATTTTCGGTATTATCAAATACGAAGCAAGTGAAGTATAAACCGTAATTAAAATTTCGTAAGTTTTGCAAATTAAGCATCATGCTAGTTTTGTTTTTTAAGTACAAAATATAGGGCAAGTCAGTAAATTGAGTTATTTAGCCCTCTTCACCATGTTTTCCCTAAGTTTCATTCTAGAGGCAGCAGTACTACATGAGAAGGTACTAAATAATAACTACTTTAATCGTTGTTAAATGCAATTTACTGCGGTCACCAACACGCCCATCAAGCGTGGGTTGTGTCAAACCCGCTTCCTTGAGCAGTTGGGTTTCTTGGACTTCACTGAGAGAAGGCATTCTTTCAAAGACTTTCGGCGTTTACCTATCACAATAATGAACGAAATGCTGTGGTTATTTATCGAATTCCATGAAAAGGCCTTAAACAAGATTTAACTGCTCGGTAGGTACTAACTAAAGCCCTAGCTAAAAGTCTAAAATGAGAAAAAGAGTCGGTACTTTAAACAAATAAATAAAAACGTTGCTATTGGGCGTGCACATCTTTTAACATCCTATAAATAAGCAACGTCCATTATTGGTAGGCAGTTACAATAAATACAATTCAAAAATATTCAATACGTTAATTAAAGATTCACCGAGCGATTGCGGGTTGATTTCACAGTTCATTGCAAACAGAATTGCTTCCGCATGACCTGTCCTCGGCCTTGCCTCACAGAGTTGTCTCTCTTTAAACAACCTTATTTACCTTATGACTTACTGGTTTCCTCATGAATTGACTGGATGTGCACTCCTTATGTCGATGCAAAGTATATTCGTAGTTTTAATTTTCGTCCGGTGAGTTAGAGAGCCGAATCACTTCTCTTTTATCATTATTTTAACTGTGTTTTTGTGTTTTTTTATTAGCGGAGGATATACAGTTTGCGATTATTCATTATTACCTGCGTGTTATTATGTCGTAGATATACTTGTTAATCATCAAAAAATACTACATAATCGATTAAATTCTTTTAATATAATTATCCAAAGCTCAGTTCTCTTTAGTTCAGTTACGTTTTACAAATTAAACCATTACAATACCACCAGTTCAAGCAGAAAAATCGTAGGCATTACAATTATTAATTAGCATTACAATAAGGCTTTGCTAAAGGATACATTTACTGAACTTTACAATGACTCAGAGCTATTAGAACCAATTCTGATCAAGTCAAGGCATTCTTGTTCATTTATATCTATAGCCTTATAACTCATACATCGCGGTAACCCTAGCTCAGGGGTCGTAACTAAACCACTAAAAAGGCAAAGATTTTAGAAGACATCTCCTGTATTAGAAAGCAAGCCTACTTAATTGACCTATGATACTCATCATTATTTTACAATTATATTAAATGATAAATGTTCAAAAAGACTTTCAACTTAAAGTTCAAAGCCATTTACGAGAAAACAGATATTTTAAGCTATTGTAAATGATTATTTTTCGTAAATAAAAACTTTTACATGCAACTTTTATATATAAAATAAACATTAGAGCTTTCTGTATAATAAGGAGTGTATAATTATGAGAAGAAGCATTGTCATAGTGAAAACATCGTGTGAGACTTTACTGTGATTATGGCGACATTTGTAAAATTATTTTCTTGTTTTCTTAAGTACTATTTATATATAGTTTTGTATAATTAGAGCTTTTAATGCACTGTGTCTATATGTAATCTCCAGTCCAGAAAAAGGCCGCAGTAAGAAATAAAGGCGTAACTAACACACGAGACATGTAAAAGACACCCCTATTGCATCACTCTTCAGGCTAATTTTCAGCGACTTCTATCACACAGTGGACTTCTATCACATATATCTATTCATAGTGGAATGATTTAATTAATAGGTATTAGGTTAGGTAGAATTATTATAGCGCTTAATTATTAGCGGAATTATCTGTGGTAATTTGTCATGTTTTCCTAGCATTGTTAATATTAGATTGTAATGACATTCATCACAATATTACAATCAAACAAACATATAAACACATTGTAATAGTAGGTTTATAGTATGGTTTCTACATTTGATATATATAGATATAATAATATGTAGAAATAAAATTTCAATCATTTTACTTTTTACCTATGAAAGCCTTCTAAATATTTAGAAACAATAATACATTTAAAATTGGCATTGTTTCTAAAATCTTTACTTAAATACTTAGTTTAAAACAAATTCGGTCATTTCTTCTGTCTGTTTTACCGCTAATTTCTTTTAAATCCCGTTAAAAATTTTACACAAATTCACTATCGTTTAAAGAATTAAATGAAATGAAATTCATTTATTTGTTCAAATGTGGATACATATTGGTGTCATTACAGTGGAAGTCCAGCACATTTACCATTTACTATTTCAGATGCTTTTATATACCTATATAATACATGCATTATATGGTAGCGAAGAGTCAAGAACTTTAAAGATTTGTAATTATGTCATATATGTAGTACCAATAGTACCCTCGTGTAACCGCGACAGGTCACTAGTTTCAAAATAAAGTAACCTACAAACTTTTCGTAATAGATAATTAAGTAAGCTTCATAGCTAGTGATAACTCATTATAATTAGAACTTGTTCAACAATAACGCGGTAAATGTCATTACAAAAGACTAAAGTTCACCCAGATTAAACTGCTTTTCGGAAGTGCACTACATATTATGTAAAATGATTTCTCACGAAACCATTGTTGTGGAAACATCTGGCTGCTCGGTGCTAAATGTAAACGCAGGCGAGTTAATATAAAAAGCAGGTTTTATTACTTATTATGTATTGTTGTTAGTATTACAATTAGATCTCAAGCCCACGATCCCAATTTCTAGTCATCAAGGGATTTAACACATTAAAACTATTGCTAGTTTGCTAATTACGTCACGTAATATTTATTTTATTATTTTGATTTGCAACATAGAAACTTATATAAGATTTTTAAATTTTGCAATCAGTAACAATCTTATACATTGTACCATGTAATATCACCACTAATTCATTGCCCGTCTCTAGGAGGAAGTTGTTTTTGTTAAAAAATGTCACACGCTCACGACAACACTATTGTTTGTAAATATTATTTTTTAGTACGCTTTCTCTGCTCTTTGTTTTTAATTAAGATTTTACTAGAACTTCCAGATTGTAACACTAGGAAAACTGTTACATAAATGTATTGAAGACACAATAGAGATATGTGTCAGGTGATTAATGTATAGTGATGTAACTTAAACGATTTAAATTGAACATTAACTTGTACAGTTTCAAATTTCTGCCGCAATATAAAACTAATACGACGCGTTTCCTAGTAACCCTATCTGTGTTTTCGCTAATTACTATTAAAATACAAAGGAAAAGCTTTGACCTACAATAATGAGTGTCTAGGAAAATTAGCACTTACTAGTTAATAATTAAGTTTAATTAAGTTTACTTGCTATAACTATAACAGTATTTATAACAAAAATATTTTTAATTTAAATTATGTAGGTAAGTATAAAAAGCAATATCCCATAGTCACCACGTACATAATCACACGTCATACATAGGTAATATACATGTAATACAGCCTATCCCAAAAGACTTGTGTTTCACGTCATTTATAATACGAAATCTTAATTTGTCACAATGTCTTATAATAAGAAAAGTACTTTCTATTTCTCGTGAAACAAGTGCGGCAGTTTTTTATTAACATGTAACTTTTTATCATAATCACAACCCACTAAGTGTTAGTCAAACGTAATTGTGACCAATTTTAAATCTATAGTAAGAAAGCAAGAGAAATCAAAAGTGCTTTTACCACTAATAAACGATTTTGTAGCATTTAAGACATATGAACAATATTGAAGGTCGGAATCGATTTGGGATAAGATTGCCACATTTTCACGCGTATCGAATCGAATCGATTGAAATATCAATCCTCGCTCGCAATTATTTGTGCGTCCATTTGTTCAGATCGTTTTTATTTATACAATATTTTATTGTTTAACGATATTTTTATAAAGAATGTCAGTAGTTCGTTGGTATTAAAATAATACTTTCTATCGGCAGTTTTTATATGGATTTTAGGTATAATTAATTGATCGTTCTGAATATCGGTGAAGTCAAAAAAGTTTATTTAAAAAGTTCACGAGGTCGTAGTTAATGGGAACAAGACTGAGAACAGTGACGTATAAATGCACATGATGGAGCCATGTTTAAGCTCTAAAACTGATTTCTAATGAATGAATCTCACATCATGTTAACAGCTGTTATAGTCAAAGCTCTCTAGATAGCAAGTTTTCATTTTAATATAAATTAATCTTGTGCTAGGTGATTACTGATAAGTAACGTTGTATGCTATTATAATGTAAATAGTAAAAGTTTCACATTTATAGGCTATCTATAGATATATCTTTAGATTTTCTTATTTATATTTACAGTTTGCTAATACATCATTTGATAAGATGTGTAATATGATATATTCCTATATCTAAAACTTTTTTTACTTATTAGTTATTATCTCCTTAATATGATTTATCACTTCATTTTCCTATAATGTGTGAACCTAATGTATGAAATTAGAATTAAATTAAGACTACAAAGCACTTAAAATATACAAAGGGTCACTCCTATTCAATAAAATCACAGAATCTAACAGAAATACGTATATAGGTATTATAGTTTTTTATTTTATTTAAACTTAACTATATTATTGTTAATGTACCTAAGTATATTGTATAACTTCAGAATACACCTAATAATAATCTATTATATATGTATTTTATTAAAATTTATATTTTGTTTGTTACAGAACGATGACAGTGAAAAAGACAGCCCGCACCGGAGGCTTTGCGGCAATAGTCGCACGCCAAAAATTACACAGTGCAAGTCAACAATTGGACATTTTAACGATCACAAAGCCTTCCTCCCACCAGACATACAATATACTTGTCGGTTTCAATGAAAAAGACCAGCTTCAACTACTTACAAAGGAAGATATTAGTGAAGAAGACAAAAAACTTATCAAAGACTACACAGAACTAAAAACAACCAAATGTGAAAACATTTCTATAGACGATATATCAAACTGCGTAAATATCGAGAACTATCCTAATTGTGAGAACACACTAGTCTTCTACGTAACCAAAAACCTGAATAAAGAAGCGATAGCGCTAAAGTTCGAAAACGAACAAGACTTCAAGAGGATATACTTCACATACAAATACTTCAAAATGCGGAACCGGTTAACAAAAAATACTAACAACTACTCAAGCAGCGAAAACTTATTTTCTAAAAAGAAAACGTATGAAATATTTAAAAGTAGAAAGAATAGTATGGATGATTACAGTCTGTTTGATAAAGGTCGTAATGAATACGACTTGATGCAGACGACTGACAATGATGGTGTAACTCACATATCAGTGCAACAGAAACATTTAAACACGCGGTTTGATCAACCAATGAGTCTGATTGGTATAAGAAACGATGTCAATGATATTGGTGAAATAGATAGCATAATATACACAGATATAGAAATACCTGTGAAATCAGATCGTAAGAGATTATTTCATAAAAAATCAAAAGCACCACAGCCTCCTAATTTAAAAGATAACCAGACAAAAGTGTTGAAAGGAGAGTTTGTTAGGGTGAACGTAGATAGATCGCCGGATATTATACCGAAGGATAACAAACTGAACAAGGTACCGGATATTCTCATGTTCAGAGATAACAAAAACAAAAAGAACGCGACGGGTAACATCTGGCCAGCAAGTAATAAAGGTAAGTTTAAAAATCGTTTAATCATGTATTTTAATGTGCTATCATTATAGGCTTGGATCGATACATTACTTTACCTATTAACTTATTTCTTTAAAACATTTAAAAACTCATATATATCATGCATGACGTCATTCATGCAATGATATTTTTTATAGATTTTGGAGTTATATTATGACCCAATTATCTTTAAAAATTATGAGAATATCTGATTTTTAATAATCAACTATCTAGATTTGTTACATTAATCTCTTGTGATGGCTATTCCTCGTTTTTGGTGATACAATCTTATTATGGCTAAAGGTCAGATACAGGCCAAACTCTTTAGGATTTTTTTAAGAACAATTTAATCAGTTTCCGCTTAGCCTAATGCCTGATGTATTCATCTACAGATTGTTATGTACACAAGTAAGATCAATAGCGATATTACTGTCTGTTTACGTAAGTTTAAGGAAACGATGTTTAATGGAAGTACATCATTTCAATTTCCCATCAAGGTGTAAAGATTAATTGTAAATGTTAGGTAACGATGGTCGTTGATTGGGTCATCTATCTTATGAAAGACATCTTTTATAATAACAGCTACTGCCTCAATAGGTAAACAGTGCTTCTTTTTTATTGCATATAAGGAAATAAAAATCCTTTTTCCGCTCATGAAATAGACTGTCCTTGTGTTGTTTAATGATTAAAATTCTTTGAAATTTTATAAGATGTACAGGACAAAGAGCCTTGCTCTTAGCAATTTCCTTAATATTGTTTGGAATAAGGATTGCAATCTGAAGGCTGTACGTTTTGATTTAGAGATAAAAATTGCACCTTGAATAGTACCTACTTAAAGGCTGTCAAATCCTTTATGCAGATGTCATTTGAATTTCTTTATATCTAAATTAAAATGATAGCAAGTACTATCATTTTAATTTAAGCAAATTAATAGCACTAGGATGTAAGATTTTAAGGCTTAGTATGGGTCCCCTGCATAGAATTTGACAGACCTTAGCACTAAAACTTAAAATCGAATTGGTTTAGCAACCATCCAAACACTAATGTCAATGAAGCTCGTGTACCTACCTACCTTACGATTCTACCTTATGCTAAACTTTAAACGCTAGTAGCCTAAGAAATAGGTATATTTTACAACTTATACAATGACATCCAAAAAAAAATCACAACAAAAGAAAAATCCAACTGTAACAGAATAAAGAATTATATTGATAACTCAATAGGCAAACTCCTTGCAGTTAGTGTGCTATTCCGTCAAGAAATTCCGTACTTGCTCATTACTGTCTCACTGCAGGGCAAATGCGTCTTCTTATACAGAGAAGGTACATAATTATGAACATTTATCACGACGCTAACTTGAGTGGAATTTGCAATTTCAAATATTATTATCTAAGAAGTTCAGGGTTTAGGTTTCATCACTGCGTTTTCCTTCTCGGTATGTCAGTAATGTTCAAGATACATTTATTTTCGTTTTTTTACAAAGTATTTAAAAAGTCGCGTTAACACTTGCCTAATTTGAACTCACATCAGTCACAACCTCACTCTTGCTCATTTTTAACAAAACTAAAAATTTGCAATAGGTCACTTTTCAAATCATGAAGTATAGATCTCAACTGCCCTTTCAAATTTCAATAATAATTGCTGGAGCTATGCAATTCCTCTAGTACCTTTTGTCCAAAACTGTTACGAAACAATGTTTACAAATATTTAGTAAGTGCCGCTGACAATGTTTTGTCCATATAAATGGCAGAGTAACAGTCTTCTATGGAGGGTGAATGACCGGTTACGTAAATGTTAGACTATCGGTGACCTTGGCTAAATTTGTATAATACAACCTTAAAGCTGTTAAACGATTGTGATTATCGTGGGTTACTTTGTCCAAATTTACTGCTTTGTTAATTGATTATTGTTTTATACAGGCTAAATATGTTATTATAAGACTGTCAGTAATTCGAGAAAGCAATCAAAGTGAAGTCAAACAATCTTTTTTGACTCTTTAGGATTGTTACCAACCCATATCGGCTATTATAAATAACCTTAGTTATGCTGACGTCATCCAGACGTGTTCTAGTTATTCTGGTGGAGTACCTAACCGATAGAACGTCCACCAGCAAGATGGATAGACTAAATAAAAACGACCGGACGACGCTAGAAGAAATGACGCCTTCAGTAGTTTACGCCTTGTGACTGAGATAAACTAATAGTTAACTCTAGACGTTATCTAATATATCTAAAAAGCAACCACTTAATATATAGACGCCTGCTAGTAGGTGTCGATTAAGACTTACTTTCGTATGTCGCAGTACCTGTACATGTAATTGTAGAATTAATATGTAGTCCACGACGTGATACGTAACTTATATTTGGAAGCTTCCTCACGATCGACCCAGACTAGATGCATTACCGATAAAAATCTGATGACTCACAATTACTAATTTTAAATACTAGTGCATAGATTCTGTTTCAATTTGCCCAGTGGTAATTTGTCTCTAGCGCTAAGGAATCGTGGTAATCAAGACATAAAACCTGAACTTATAAAAAAATGACTGAAAATTGCCAAGACCTCTGAAGCAAGCCTGGCCATCAAATGCTCTGAGTCTCAATGAGAATATATCGGTTTATGGTTAATGGTGAAGCATTATCATAATTAAAATGTGAGTAATGATTTGATGAATTTGACAGTTATAATGATACTTCATCTATGATATTATGTTGTACTAGGTGCTACAATCAACGCATACTGCACAGGTGAATGTGTTAGAAGCCGGCGAATGGCGATCGAAACACGTTTCAAGTCGACCTTAAAATATGTCAAACTTTACAATAATAAACATAAGTTCAAGGTATTTAAAGCTATTATTTATTTATCCGCGCATTAGAATCAAAGGCTTTCTTTGCCTTTGATTCTAATGCGCCATCTAACAAGCAAGCAGAGAAAGTTTCGATCACCACCATTGCTCACGGAAAATTTAATTTTTTCTTTCAATATTTCTATTCGTTACTGCTACAAATATAGCTATTTATCATAACAACACCATCATGACCTTCAGCAACACTGCTCCGCTAAAGAATAGTGTAACTACGAGTACTTACCTACATTGATCAATTTCTGGTAATAATATGATACCTACATAATAATACCACAACAACCACACAACGCCACCTAGACCCAAGATAAGCATATATTATTAGCTTGTGATATGGGTTCTAGAATGCGGATAAACATACTTATATTTTTTTTTTTGTAAATACATACATATTATACATAGAAACACCCAGACTAATGCAAATAGCCATGTTCATGTAAACAAATATTTGCACTGAGCGAGAATCGAACCCGCGACCTCTGCGTGGCAGTCCATACACAGTAGATACCACCGAACCACAGAGGTTGTCGAAAATGGTAAATGTGTCAAAATGAGTTTTTATTTGTGTCTGTCCTGTAACTTATGCCATGTACTAATTTTGTTCTATCTTAGAAAAGCTGAACACAACATGTAATATAATAGCAACAGCTAAATAGCGCTGTTATGACATTAAGGTGGTGGCACTTGCTCAACTGGGCTGCTCTAAAGCCAGTTTTAAGAGAATTTTGTTGTTTTAAAATATAGCTCAAATTATTGTAATAAAATAACTAAAAAACAACATCATTTCTGTAATAATTATCATTATCAATCAGTCACGGTTTACATTTACTCATCACAAAATCGATTGGTGTCACCCCTACGAAATGTCAGATTTGAAAATGGAAGGTGCAAACGGTTGCGTTAGAATTTAGAATTACTCACGGAGTTAAATTAAGTGGAATCGCTGTGATTGGCGGAACGGATCAAGTTGTGACGTCAGTGTTGCGACACACAGGGTCGGCACAGGTATTCAAATGTAATGCAAAGATAAAGTAGTATTCTAAGTTACAAATTTTGAATATTAAAAAGAATGCTACGTATAGCTGTCAATTTTGGTTAGCTACTATTTTGACATCAACTTAAACTATACTTTACATCTGTAAGTACATGAATAATATTTATTAGGTGTTGTTGTCCTCACATGTTTAACATTAGGATTAGGATTTGCAATAAATTTTTAGTTCTTCTACTTTTTATTTTATTATTTTAGATGAGGACACGTTTTTTATTACACATGCATACTAACATAGAATACAGTAAGTATTTGTTATTTTTTACTAGTCGCCAATCCGCGTTAAGTAAGTTTGGAGATCAATGCTCATGTCTTCTCTGTATGAGAATGTTACTATCCCTATCCCACTGCAGGGATAGTAACATGCTGGTATTTTCTACTAGGCTAAGGTATTATTATCTGATATAAATACCTACTTAATATCTGTACCATTATGTATGAATGCCGTTTCTATGCACATAAAAAAATGTTTACAAACACCTACATCTAACATAACAGCCGTTCTAGTAACCTTCGTACTACGTGAAAATTGATTTATGCAAAATTATACCATTTAATTATATGACATAATAGCTAATTTACAAGAGCTTTAGTCGACTAAGGACCTTGTATAACTAGACTTGGTAGACCTTAATTACTGTTTAAACAAGTTTGATTATGACTTAAGAATTATTATTCATTTTTGGACTAAATAGAAGATGAAACGTACAACAATGTCTCCAATTTTCATAGGTGTTACAACATTTAATAAAACTTATCTGGATGAATAAACCCAAATGAGAATTGCAAAAAACATTGATCTATATCATGCTGGCATTGCCATAAATGCCATATAGATATCTTAGGAAGCATAGAAAATCGTTTAGTTAGAAAATCAAACAGTAATATCGCTTCGTCTTGAACTTATAATTCTAATAGTGATTATAAATCCTAGTGACCTATAGAGCAAAGACATCTTGTAATATTCATAATCAGCATGTTATAATTGTATTTAGTTTTTAAAAAAACATACTTGAAGATGAATAATGCATCTGTTAATAAAGGTTATATATGAATACCTTACGTTTAATAGTTTTTGTATGGTTATTGTTTTTAGGTTCGTGTTAGACACAACTTTTCAAATTAATTACATCACGTAACACACAATTAATCCAATTATACAATGGTTATAATGCTGTAGTTTAATTCACTTGTTTTTTGTAGAGACAAAAAAATATTTTCTAACTGTCTCTTGCTGCTGAACCATTTGTCGAGCTCACTTAGTACACTGAAAATCTTAATGTATCTTTGTTTAATTTGTTTCAAGAGTAAGATTTTATTTCCCTTCTCTTTTCCTACTCATTTCTCATATCAGGGTGCAGTGTGTGGGTTGAATTGTCTTATCATTCCCTTCGCTCTTAAGGTTAACAATAAAGTATGTAATAATTTGCAAAAACCTATTACCAACATCTTATTTTTATCATAATATACAATAAATCTCTGAACTGACTTATTCATACAATTTTGAAATTTGATGAAAATTCTTTCAACATTCTTACAGTTTGATTATTTATTGCAAAAGTATTAGCTTGCAAATGGTTTGGTTCTTGGCAATAATGAATTGTTGAATACTAACAATGGAACAAGGAGGCGACACGACTGCGGAACGAAACCGAAACGATTCGTGCTCGTTCGCAGTAATTTGTATAATAAGGCAGATCGTTGTCTACTTGTTTACAGTAACCTATAGAAAACGTTTTATGAAATATTAAATAAATTTTATCAACGTGGATATAATTTTCTTGGTGTCTTTTGACTTCAAAAAGTTTATTACCTACGTGTTATTTAAAATGAGTTTTTTTTTAGCTTATTGCACGCTTGAATTTGATACGATTTAATTGTCAAGTGTTATTTATTTTGACACTTGACAATTAAATCGTTCCCGTTTTTTTTTAATTAGATAAGTCTAAAATATGATGCAATTACGTTTTTAAAACATGATTACAAGCCGTTTCAATTCTCAATTTTTTTCTAATGCATGTCAACAAATAAACCTTACGACAAAACGCTCCAAACCGGGATCAAAATCCTTTGCGTGATTTGGAAGAAGTTAGCGAAGTAAGAGACAGAAATAAACAGCGACTGCTATATACTTCTTAAAAAAGGTTAAAGTTTGGTTAAATATTACACAGGTTCACTAAAAAAGAAAGAAAGAATTAAATACTTTGAACAGTAAGTGTTTGTTTTGCAACATTTGGTGCATCGTAAATAAATCACACTACAAATAATGGTAGTAGACGTAACAGATATTTCTTTGGCACTCATTGCCGCCCTCTTGTAAACTCGCAGACTCATCTATTTATAATACTAAATTGATTCAAAATCCGTTAGCTTATGCTTGTATATTATTATATTAAGTTAAGAAACACTGGGCCGTGTGGTTATCCAGTTGAGAATTAGGTAATATGAGACCACCACATTTCTACATGTGGGTCTCGTAAAAGTCGAGTAAGGAAATACCAGGTAAAGGCAGTGCTATCTGCGTATCTACTAATGATCACATTGCGATCACCAATCATAAATCTCTTTGCAAGTCAAATTTTGCTCAAGAAGGATTGCCAAATTCAGACTATTTTTATATAAGTTTCCTTCACCGTAAGTCAGATGTCCGACTCAAAATTATATAAGCAATTATAAAAATAAAAAAATCAAATGCATAGTTATACGCATTAAGCACAGCAGAGTAACGCAAAATAATTTAAACAAAATTAACTTTAATCCACTACCGTCAGATACGCCGTAATTTTATTTGTGGCACGTACGTCCTAAAAAGCTTGGTGGTTAGTGAAATTAAGCAACTCTGTGTTTACACTTAACCAACTTTTTTATTCTAATGAGGCCAGCTGCTAATCTATTAGCTTTGTACAGATTATATATTTAAAAGTTTGTCTAACATTTTATATTTGTTTATCCTCAATCCACATTTAGTTTTATTAAATAAACTTACGTATAGGTACGCCTGTATGGTGTCAAGTATAGGTGGTAGTTAGGCAATTTAAAGCAAACAATTATCGAATTAGTTTGAATTTCGAATGTTATAAATATTGCTATTAATAATATTGTGTAATACGATATAGGATTAGTATAGGACATACATCAAGGAGTACCAAATCATTCTGGCTGCCAGTAAAATGTTTCCTATCTCTAGTGTCAGCATTCAGTGAGTAGTATTTCGGAGTCAACTATTCAATATGGGTTAATAGTCAGATCTTTTTCGATATTAGAAGTCAAATGGTAGAGATATCATCGCAACTAGATCTGAAGGATATTTTAATATAGTTGGGTAAAGTAGCGAGTAGAAAATTATTCACCACTTTAAATCTATTCAATCTAAAGTTATGCAAAGTCGAGCCCTTAATTGGTTTTGCAAGAAGATAATTGGCGGCACCAATTCAGTGCGAACCGCTAACGTCTGTCTAGACTGGTTAAACGCTTAGTATCAGGTACTAACATACTTAGGCCATGTCCTAAACGTACGTAAGTGGGTATATGTAAACAAGTATGACACCTGCTTTACTCGTAACAAGTGCCTTTCGTGTCAACTAATGTCAACATCGTCAACAATACGTGAGATTTTTATCAATGCACGCTGATTTTATAAATTTATCCAGGTACTTTTATTAGTTTACTTTGTAACTGTCTAAATTATTTGTAGTACAGGTTGCAGCCAGCTTGGGCTAGGATCCGTCTCTCGAGCCTCGGGCATCCCCAGAACACCCTCGCAAAATTTCATTACAATCAGGTGCCCTACCACAACCGGAACGGATTAGCCGGAACAAACAGACAGACAGACAGACAGACAGACTGAAATTGTATAGATATTCATATACATGTAGTAAAAAACGGTTATTTCAATATTACAAACAGACACTTCAATTTTATTATATGTATAGATTAAGTAGTCAATTTGTTACCACTAATAACGACTGTAATTAAGTTGATTCAAACTTTATAAAAGGCCTTTGGTCCACCATAGATCGAGTGCACGTCTGACCTAATTTGATATCACTTTATTATATTTATTTCACCAACGAATGTCTGAAAGTCTAAGCGTTAGACATGACTTGCTATCTAGTACAAAAACTGTCTTTTAAAGTAAAAGGAAACATAACATACACGGGAGGCCGCAAATCAGCTGTTTAGAAAATCTGTACCTACACTGCACTACGTGACTTACTACCACAATATTATCAACCTGTTTTTCCATTTCGGAAACCGTTTAACTTCATAACCAACAAGAATATAATACAGGTTTATTTTGTACTTAACTGTACATAATATTTGTGGGTAAAAATATTTAATATTTTAAATATTTTTGACGAAGTGATGATCACACTATAGAAGTTTTATTTGCTAAGACAACAATCATTGCAATAGATAAATCGTTAAAATTTGGCACAGTCGTTTGGACAAGTCGGATGCTAATAAATTATTGAAGCCCTGAACAAGAAAATTACAATAGATTTATACTTAATACCAACAGGTATAACATCTTCTTGAGCTTTACCTCTTTAGTTCAAACTTTATGAAGTTGTTATAAAGAATAGCAAATGTTCCAGGTTATTTACATTAATTTATGCTTGATTTCAACTCAAGGCAATATTTGTTTTACGATAGTCTAGGTGCATTTTGTAATTTTTAATAATCTTATATTTAAAACGTCCTCACTGTTTGAGTTGTTTTATAACATTCAACTCTTTAAATTCTTTTTTGAAAAGCAAACGACCGCAAAAAAATTACAAAGAAATTTTTCACGATAATTTTTAAAATGTTGCTTGTTACTCAAAACAATGTTAACAACAAGTCAACAACAGGAAGAAACGGGGCATGTTTCCAAACAACATAAAACCTAAACAGACGTGTATCACGTGCTTTCTTAGCAAACCACCGATAACAATTGCAGTTAAAACTAATAAAACAGTATGTACTAGAAAGCGACGTGCTAATTACGAGTTATTATTTTTCAATGTACCGTTTTCCATCATAGCTCATAGGTTGGTACTGGTATTCAAATCAATCAAATGAAAAATATATTCAAATATCTAACTAATTAGATACAAATTATATAAGACAAATTATATAATACAAATTTGATAATTATATTATAATAGTAGTTATTAAATACATGTAAACTTGTATTACTATGCTTGTATTATTGTATTAACTGTTGGTTAAATTTAATAAGACTTAATTAGTTACAAAATATATAAGTCGTTATTGTATATCTCACAGTTTTGGATACCTAGGTATACTAGGAATAAATTCTCTCCTGTCTAATACAACACATTTTAATACTTTGTTGACTTAGATTTTTAGATGCCATCCATTTAAACTTACATAATTAATTACCAATCGAGAAATTTCGCTCACTATGTCATAACTCATAACCTGTAACACAGAACTTCATGCAACGGTTGCTTACGGAAGCAACGCGTAAAGTGACACGCGCGAGAATAAAACCTGTCCTTCATGCTCGAATAGTGTAACATATACGGTTACTGTAACACTGAGCTCATGTTACCTACATTTGATCTTATTTTTAATATGCAACTATAGTAGATTAGTAGCCAAGGGCTGTAAGGCATCAATTGCAGCCCGAGCGCAGAAAGGGCGCCTATAGTTCGAGGGTGCAATTGATGCTTACACCCGAGCTAACTACTCTGCTTTACATCTCGATTGTGTGGTAAGTAGAAAAAAACCGGCATTACAAGAATAAAAGTTTCTTATTTCCGCCTATTTTCATCTTTTCTTTTTAAAATTTTTTTTTCAAGAACGAAATTGAGCTTCTCCGTTCGATATTTAAAATTGATGACTATTATACTCATACGAAGACAAGGCTGAATAGCGAAGCGACCTCTTTTTTAATTGGGCTGAATGCATGTCTATTGCCAGTATGATGGTTAGATGTACGCAAACTTTTTGAAAGAGTATAGTGTTTTTTTTTATTACTTACCGCATTAGGGCTTTTCTAGCTACATTATTACCCTAGAGCGCTAATTGGTCACCTACAAGCCCCATTTGGGGGTAATAAGGACCTACTTACCGAATATGAGAGATGTAAAGTAATTTTTATATCCATCATCTACATAATTTGAACCTACTACTATTATTATTATTAAATCAATAAACAGTAATATGCTAATTGTACGCTTCCATAATTGATTTCAAGGACTGTACTGTAACTAACAAATCTCAAGGTCAAACGCTTGAATAACATCTCTGATGTTTCAAGCATCTAAAAGTTTTAATGGTGGCAGCCTAGCAAGCGACCTTTATTAAACAACTTTGGTGACGCGCTAAGTGGTCACCGTAACCTATCAACATAGTTGTGTCCTCTAAGGGAAGCAGAAACAATGCTAAGAAATCAGAACCAAGGCGTTAATGCCCGTGTGAAGAAGGCAATGACGGAGGGAAAGAACCGAGAGGGTAATTGGGCCGCCGCTGTGCTGAATATGCTTTGTCAAACGACCATCCAAGTTGAAGTGAAGAAGCTTATATGGAACTCCCCGCAGTAACCCCATTTCCCTAAAAAGTTAATGATAAGCGGTCCGATGTAATTATCAACTTTTAGATATTTAAAAACTCTAAATCAACTGGGTTGCCTTTCGAAATTAAATGTTTTAATTTATACTTTTAATTGATTCTATGCAATTTCTAGACTACATTTTTATGATTAATAGATAATAATAATAAAATTAATATAATCTTAATAGATTTCACCTACTCAAAGTTTTTTTAAGTTTGTTTGCAAAAGATTATAAAAGAAACATTAGATTAAAACAAAAGAGTGTTCTAGAATAAATATTAAATGGAGGTTGTTGGTGCAGTTTTAATTGTTTACAATAATGCTAATATTATTGCTAAGGCTTTATTCAATTTAATCAATATAAGGCTTTATTCAATTAAAAATAGTTCCACTTCGTTAACGACTTACAACGATCTAAAAATACTTTACATATAGCACGTAAAATCAAAATTGATTTTTATAATACATCAGATGTCTAATAAATGAATGACATATTCGAAATATCAAGGTTAGGTGATTTAATTTTCAAGTTCATCGCAATACATCTTAAAATTCACTGATTACAAATAAGGTCGCAGTGTGTACAGTTCAAAAGGCAAGGTTTGCGAAACAGATGTTCTATAAATATTGTAATTATTTGCTAAATGCCGTAAACTTGAATTCGTCAAAGGTCAATTTAAATACGGACCTAGAATAGTACCTTGGCGCACGCTTTTATTACCACTACGACGTGGTTATGACTTTTATGTAGCATGATAGCAATAATTCTTTATTTATGCTTAACTGTAAGCTAATTAAGCAAATATGGAACGACACTTGAATATAACATTAAGTATAATAATATTAAACGGAGTGTGTGAAAAGACATCAAACGCCTTTGTGAAATAACTTAATAATTAATGACACTCTCTTATTCGTATCTAGGAATACGTAAAACTGTAACACGTTTTGCATGCGTGTAACACCGCGGGTACAAAGCTAATAGTATTCGGAAAAAAGTAGTTTTGTCAGTATAAAAACCAAATGCCACTTTTTGCATAATCTCGGTATTTTACTCGGAAGTCATACGCCTGCTGCGCAGAAACCGAATTCCCGCTCTACATTTTCTATGGCTACGCTTTTTTGTGGACAGTTTTCCTATAAGGCTGTTTTAATTAAGCGAGCTCTTACATTAAAACGTAGGTAATAGTTAATTTATTCTGAAAAGTAACATAGACTACTAGAATCTATTTTGCCGCATTGTACGACGTTATAATACCTACCACATCAGAGGCCCTAGACAAGTGGCAAAGATTTCTATTCTATTCATAAAATAGATTAAAAAATGTATTGGATTGACATAAGCTAACGCCAACGCTTATGTCTCATACATTTTTTATTTATTCTATGAATAGAATAGAAATCTTTGACACTTGTCTAGGGCCTCAGAACATCGATCATACTTAAAACAATATTTATCCTTGCAATTTTATATACCTATGCAGATTTTATGAAATAAATACCATGTTTCAAGTCTTTTGATGTTTTTAGTATCAAAAGACTTGTCTGTTGAATCAATCATAATAAAAAAACATACAGAATTTAAGGACTCTGATTTTAATTAATAATTAATTAGAATGCAAGTAAAATGCCACTGAATAATGCAGACATGAGTATAATTACTTAGTTTTTTAAATTCTGTTTACGTTTAGTAATCGTTTGAAGGATTGAAACAAACGAAACCGAAATATAAATGACACATCTATTCTATTATATAAAGCGGAAGAGTTTGTTTCTTCGTTTGTTTGAACGCACTAATCTCTGGAACTACCAGTCGAATTTCAAAAAATATTTTTGTGTATGATAACCCAGTTCTCGTGGAAGGTTATAGGTCTAGGTAGGTTATATGTAACATCACGCTACTGGCGACGGGAGCGGTAAGCAAACCGCGCCGCGGAAAGCTAGTTGTTAGATAAAACAACTCTAGACACCAAATATTAACTGAATAGTAGGCCAAAAAATCTTTATACTTGTATCACCCTTAGCTCGGCACCTTCAGCAGGAACGGTAATCTCGTATCATTGTACAAGATTGCTCTCAGATAGACTCATTTATTTAAATAAAATAATTATATATATAAAATAATTATATACTTGATTAAACAAAAATAGTGCCAAAAATCAAAAATTATATTACAGTTTAAATAAAATACATAAACATGCTAGATTAATTTTAGAATATAATTACATTTATCTTTTAGGCCGCTCACGTATCAAGGAGTTACCGTGCATCTCTCAAAGTTATTAGAAAGCAAGTCTAACTACCAGAACCATAACTATTGGCATAACTGATTAACTATGCACAATATTTAATTTGGCTCTAACGCATAAAGTTACTAGGTACACTTTAAGTAAAGAGCGTGTCAAAATTGCTTAAATGTATTACGTTTAACCATCTTGTGGTAAGTGTGATTTACAGCCGAGAATACAGAACTACCATATTCTTCTGGTAATTTTTTAAAATATGACTGAAAGAATGGCAAGGAACAGGCAGTAGCATTATCTGCCTATTGTTACCGAAACAGCCATCATCCATCCATATAACGGCTTGTGACTATGCAAACCCTTCACCTTAGCAAATTCTCAGTCCAGCAACATATATCAATAGGCGATTGCTTTAAGTCTACCTTTACCTATGTTAGGGAATTTTCATGTTTATATAGCGCTATATAACACAGGACTATTTCAAATATAGACATTCTTACATCTTTTGTAATACCTTTATACAATATGCGAATACTCATCTATTAAGACTATTGTTGACATTAAAAGTTCATCATATCCTTATAAAGAGCCTCATAAATTTACAACGATCAGCTAGGTCATCAACATCAATTGTCGTCTTGAAACTTGAACGCAATTCGTATGCAGAGGAGCGCGGAAACGACGTCGTGTACCGAATTAATACACATCTGATGTAAGTGCATATAATTCGGTTAAATTTAGATACACCTAGTAGAATAATAAACCATGCACTTTTGTGACGTACCAATATTCCTAAGACTAAACATTTATGATTTAAAGAAGCAGTATATAATATAATTTTGTGTTAAGAGTTAAGTTTAGGTTAGAATAAATCGGTATAATGTAGTAAAACAATATTACAAATTACAGTACTAGGTCTAATCATGGCAGAAACGTCATAAAGATGACATTTTATCAATTGAATGACCTAAGATATTCTCCGTTTCAGTAACCGGCTATGAGTCTGACCGCGAAGAGTGGAAAAGCAGCCGATCCCAGTTCTCTACAACAGCCTTCGACAGTCTCGCCAGACCTACAAAGATGGCGATGGCACTCACGCTAAGAAAACCCCAAAGATTGGAGCCAGTACCTCAGTATTATCGTCTACCGAGCGAGCAGAAACCAAAACTAACACCGATGCCATTCCGACCGAACAACTTCCTCCAAAGACCACCCCGACTTCCACGACCAAACACAGACATGAAGAGAAACCTTTTAAATACAGATCATCGTAAATTCACCTCGTTACAGAGTTTAGAAATACCTAAGAAATTAAGTGAACCGAAAAAGCAGATCGATCCTAAGAAAAACAACTATTCTAACATTTCCCACAGAATAACCGGCTTAACAAATAAATTGAGAGATCTAGGTAATCCTAGTAATACTATTGGTAGGTTCAAAGCACAGTCACATGGTGACGTAGCGAACTTAAAGCCAGTTTTAAAGACAGGACAGGATGGAGCGAAGAGGTCTGTAGTAAGGACCTGTAGTGCAGAGCCACCAAAGAAAGTCACGTTTAGTGCATTCGCTACTGTCCAAGTTGTGTAATATAAAGACGCTTAATTTGGTAAGGGATTCTGATTTCACTGATGACCAGAAAAGCAGGTTTGACACGTTTTGTAAAAAAGTTCTATCTATTTAAATATCGTATCAGCTTCAGTTTGTTGGACTATATAAATGGATTATTAGTGATAGCAGACGTAGTTCTTTGATTGTATCTAACATACTAATCCGAGGACTGACTGATTTAAGAAATATTGTCCAAGAATAGATTGTAGTTATGACGGTCAATATTTGTAATGTAAACTTTAACTATAAAGGAGGTCAGGCCGGGAATTCTGTGTAAATATAATTGTAAATGGTGTAGTCATGAACGCGTAATTTAATATTTAGTTTATAAATTGTTACTTTTGCGTTTTTGTAAGACAAGTATTAATTTCACCATTCATTTGCGTCTACTTGTAAGCACTCTCTCAATTGTTCTTAGCTTAACATTTTCTGAAATGTATTTATCGTATTTTATTCGAGCACGAACAAGTGCTTCGAAAAGTAACTGTCGTCCATTGAGTTCCTGTTATTTGATTCTGGTCTGACACTTGAGTAAGATGAAGCCAAATCTATGTCCTAATGAGAACTCATAAATTATGATTACGACAAATTATCTGAAATCAATCTGAAAATATTAATTAAGTACTAGTATTACGTAGAGAGAATGAGGTTGATTTCAATCCTAAATTGAATATTAATGTTGTTTAACAATAATTTAAGTTATTGTTTGATGGTTTTGTCGTAATTTAACAACAACTGTAACCGAAGTTTGGACTTACGCTTCGTGAAGGTCCTCTACTGATTCTATGAAATGCCACCAATCTTTCTGTGAGAGATTGTTGTCGGACAGTTTCAGGCAAAATGGAAATTCGACAAAATATTTATATTGTTATTTATTTATTCTGTGCGAATACAAATTATAGACAGTAACGATAATATAGTATTTATCGAGATTTTCGAGTATCTCTATTTTTAGTTTTGTTTCTAAAACACTTCAAATATTCATAAAATTCATTTTTCGTCTCGAGCTTGTGCTAAGACTACTTAGTAGTCACCACAGCTATTTGTATTTTTATTCAATGCACTTCATTTTACACTTTAATTAATTTTATTCTTTCAAAGCTATTCCAGCTTGGTTATCGACTCGTAAAATTAGAAATTAAATAAATGTGATCCAATAAAATTGGTGTGGTTTAAATATGAATTTAAGACGACGACGACCATTGAGACGACTTATTTTTATGAAGTCATAGATTTTTATGTGGAAACCTAGTCGAGAATATTTTGGAAAATCTTAGCTTTACTATTTTCGGATTAATGGTAGATCTAAATGAACTGGATTTTAATTTTAAAACATCGTTATTTCCTTTCATAACTTGTATTCTTATGTACATTGGTTTTATTGAATAATATAATTGTGTAGTTAAATAATTTTATTTGTGTGTAGTAAATAATTGTCCATAAATAATTGATAATGACTGTAGGATATTTTAATTCGATCTATATTTACTTAACTAATTTCATTTGTGATATATTTAGATTAGCTTCCTTGTTTTTAAAACTTATAAAATAAATTATATTAGATACTGCGTTACTTATTGCACGAATAAAGTCATAATTAATTTGGAATAAGCTTAACTATTTGTATAGAATTATTCAAATAAGTTTATAGAATTATTCAGTGTGCATAAATAACAACTGTTTGATTAATTTTTATTGTTACTACTCGTTTCAATTTAGATATTGTTTTGAAAATATTAAAATGTTTGTTTATGAATATTATTTTTATTTCTTTAACTCGTTTGCAATACCTACTTTAAACCCGTTTTCCTTTAGATAGTGTGGTATTTTTCGAAATTCGTAAGCAATGTGACATGTTAGTTGATGTTAGCTAACATTACTGATATATTTAGGTCACTACTTAGTTTCTAAATGCTAGGTATATAAACCTGCGCAATACCTATGTTGGCAAATACAAATTTTGTCATTATCGCTTTTAATCAATGAATGACGTTTCCAAATTTTTGCTGTTAAAATACTCTCGTCTGATGAGTTTACCTATACATTTTATTTATTATTTTTCAATTTTGATCTTTTAAAGAACAAAGCTTTAGTGTTATGACCCGACGAGTTTTAATGACTTCCAGATTAAAGATTATAGAACGAATTCATACCAAAAATAATAACATTAGGTAAGTACTAAACAGAAAAGAGTTATCGCTCATAGCAAGATTGTCAGCTGCATTGTCATTATCAAAGTATCTCCTATAGAAGCGTTATAGCAAACTTTTTATTTCTAACTACTACGAAAGATCTTCGCGTGTATAGCGGGCTGATGAAATTTGTTAATTAGACACATTCGTAGAGTTTGGCATAGAATAAATAAGTTCTATCACAATATGTTGTCTGATCAGTTTGGCAATTTCTAAGTTTAATTAATTTAGTTTAATTAGTGAGTTTATGTTTATGCATAAATTCTTCAATTTGAGTTACATTAGCACAGATTATGTTTACATTAGTAAGTGTTATGTCGCATTATTATTTTTAAAATGTCGTTGCCAAAATTTAATAATTTTCAATTTCTTTATTTTACTAAGTAAGTGATATTATATTATTATTATTAATCAGGCTCTGCGAAGCTTATTGTTGTTATTAGTATTTTCCTCGCAATATTGCCACTTTTTCTTACCGATGGAACCTTCCCTGAACTTCTACAAATATTCCAAGCTCAAAATTAGCCAAATCAGTTCAGCCAATCTCGACTTTTAGCGAGACTAACGAACACCAATTCATTTTTATATTATATAGAAGATAGAAGATTAATATATTTTTCTTAAATCCTCCTGAGCAAACGTTTACGTTTTTTGGAATAGGTTTTAAAAAGTTAATATTCAATGTCACACTCACGCACAGAGATAGACCGACAAAATTATTGCTTTAAATAAATTATAATGTAAGTATACACAACTAATTAACCATTATGTACCTATTTAATGTAGATTGATAAAACAGTAACTCACCTACCTAACATTACATTTATATACTGTCAAAACATGCAATGAAGTAAATGTCAGGGTTATCATATTTTATCTAATAATTATATAAAACAGATGACCAATTTTTATTTGCACCCGAGAGAGCTAGACTCTCAGTCTCACTCTAACAGCGTGGGTTTAAAAGAGAGAAGGCATGTAAGAACATTCATGCAATTCGTCATACTTACGAGTTGTATTAAGTTTATTGTTTACAACTTCAGTGTTCCTGAATCTGTAGTGTCGAAAGGTAGGTTTATTGCTAATTTATCAGAGGTTGTGCTGGTAGTTGTTGAGTAAAATATCATAATCTTTTATTTATCATTTACTTAAGTACTGACATTTGTAACATTTTTCGTCACTGTTATTTGCACGGCGCAAGTAAGAAGAAATTATGCAGAAAACGAAGAGTGACCGTACAACCATAGCAGTACTTGTCATAATTTGAGTTTTTAAAATGCAATATGTATTTAAGCAAGTCATATTTTATGGTTAATGATACTTTCTTGCGTAGAATCAACAATATGTCTCTGGTCGCCCAAGCCTTTCAAGCCAGCAAGATTGTGCCCGATGTCATCCCTACGCCACCAACCCTCAACATCCAGGTAATTATAATTTTCTTTAAGGTATAATATTTTGTGGGAGCTTATCTTCTAGCGGTTAAGGTGGTGATGAACCACTGTCGTTACACCACGCACCCATTATAAAGACCCGGCATAGAGACGTATGCACAATGTAGGTGCCTACATACATACATACATACTTACATACATACACCTCTCGCAAGGAGAGATGTTTTACAGTTAACTCCTTTTTTAGTTTTGGGAGAGACGTAGGTATGTCATGTCATGACTTAGGTTTGGTGCTAAGTTAGCAGATGAGGTTTGTAACCGCAGCATGGTTAGATATATTTATTTTACAAAGCCGGAATAGGTATCGATTAAAAAAATTCGCCTATCGTTATATATATTGTAATTTGTAAAAGATTCAGCATTAAAAACAAAATACGATTGGAGGACATTCATTTTCTTTTATTTCTAGAATACGTCATTACCTATTATTTAAATTTGTAAGTCATTAAAATGCTACAAATTTAGAATAATGCGAGGATCGCGGGACGTATATGAATATTTTTTGTAAGAAATTACATGGATTCGATTTAATTAAAAACTTAAATGCACTGCTGTATAAGTGACGGCTAAATGCATTGTCTTTTTTTGTTAAATGTATTGAAAACATTTTGTGTAAAGATATATTCGTACCTACCTACTGCCTACGTGATAACCATATCGAATAAATTAATAGTTAGGTTTTGCATTTGATTTGTGATATGACTAGATTACTCGTTTGGTGTAAAAATAATATTACAGCTCCATGGAACTGTCTCTAGTCTCATCATGGAACTAGCTAAAGATACTTCTGGAACCAAGAATTTAAATAGAAGTAGGTATGTATGTACCATCGTTACGCGTAACAGTGTGCTATGCGCTTTAATTAGGTTTGTATAAGACCATAAAACACAGAGTTATAGAGCTATTTGGGCTTATACTAAAAATAATCGTAAAAATTTATAGTAAGTACTCAAATTGAATAAGGATTTGTTTAATGTTTATGCCGATTAAACGTCTCTTACAAAGTTGATAATTATTTATGAATTAGCCGTTTTATTACTTGAAGAGCCGTCTCGAATGCTTTGATAATATTAAGCATTGCCTTTCCCTGATCTACAAAATAATGTGCACTAATCAGTGTCATTAGACATCTTTAAGGTGAATAATACTATAGTCTAAAGCTGCCTTTTTAACAGAAAGTAGATAAATGACATTCAACAATAAAACCGTTTAATTTCATAGCAAACTAACTTAACCTAGCGGGAAGATGGTTGGTTGTCATTTAATTTCATCCACATTTTTTCTATTTTTATTATTGTACCATTAATATCATCAACAAGAATATTATTATTCTAAACTTGACGTTGGCAGAAATAGCTGACACAATCGTCGGCTCTGTTGCCAAAAAAAAAGAAGAAGAAAAAGAACTTAACCTAGCATTGGTGAAAACGACGTCAATAAATTGAATTGTTCTAGATGTCTTACATACAGAAAGCTTAAAAAAGAAAAAGCTCTTTACACTGTTCGAGGCACATGCATAATGTTCTCATCTTTTGCAATTGACTGCCTCGCTGTGGACGAGGTTGAGGGTTCGAAAAACCTTTGTGTGATCCATAAATATTTGTTCCGAGCTTGGGTGTACTTTGTGTCCGTTAAATGTATGTTTGTAAAGTCCTCCGCGACACAGGGCTTATTGCCTAGTGCGAGAGTTGTATTTTTAAAAATAAATAAAATCAAAAATAAAATGATATCCGCTCCAAATTTCCAAATATTAGTTTCTTTTAAAGCAGGCACTTAGTCATACTTTATTGATTGAGTTATGTTCCTGCTCATTACTTTGCCATACATTTCTACTTAAATGTATTAAAATCAACACTATAATTATAAACTTAATAGATATGATCAAAACTAACGTACCTACTCGTTATATAGCTCGCGCTTGCATTTATAATTGGCAAAGCAGGACTTAACATGTAGCCTCCGCCAATATCGAGCAGTAACAGAAGGCCAAGTAGTAGTTAGGACAAGTGGCATAAATTCTAATATAATAGTTTGAAAAATGTATGAGATTGACACAAGCTAACGACAATGTTGGTGTTAGCATGTCATTTGTTTGATTGATTAATCTTTTCTATTCTATTCTAGTAGCGTAGCCACTTGTCTAGGCCCTCTGATTATAAATCGCGTGGCAATTCATTGGCTGTGTATTCCACATTGATAGAATACCTTGCTCACCTTTGTTATGGAATTGACCGTAAAAGATAATGCGGGAGATATATCTGGTGTATACGACATTATGAATTTATAAACTAGGTGTATTAAGGAGAAATTTGTAGATGAAAGAAAGGTAGCTATAAGTCATCAGTTTATAGGACTGCTTACCAGCCATCGTACCTATATCTAAGTACAAGGTGTGTCAAAAGAAATTTTATATTTAGCTAGCTTACTGCGTGAACGCAACGTATCCGAGGGGCGCGGGGGTTATGTCAATCGGTAGCCTGGCTCTTGGGAATTCAGTCGCTATGGAGCGTTTCTCGGGAGCAGACCGTGCGTTGTGCGTGCGAGAGTTTTACAAAAACGGTGATTCGGCGACTGTAGCGCGTAGAAAATTCTGTAGTATTCGAGGTTTTCGTCACTTAAATGATGCGCCAAGCATTCCTCTTATTCGAAATTGGGTTAAGAAGTTTGAAGAGACTGGAACAACGCCGACTTCACTGGCGCATTTGAAAGAAAATATCCGTCATGAAATGGCAGCCATCCCTGAGTCCACCTGCCGTGCCGTCATAAGTAATTTTACTGTTCGATTAAATGAGTGCCGGGAACGCGAGGGTCTACATTTAGACAATGTTATTTTTAAGAAATAAATCCCCAAAAGGTGTATTTTAAAAATTAATAAACAGTTTTTCTATATACGGCTTACTTTTTTTTTAATCGATCCACTAAATATAAAATTTCTTTTGAGACACCTTGTATATCTATAAAGTGATGATGACCACATTGTCTAGATAGATATTCTGGTAACTTTAAAAAAAGCGATCGAATTCAGAATTCTCCTCCTTTTTTGAATCGGTTAAAATAAAGCTAAGATATCCCAAACGTCCTGTTTTCTGCTCTTGTTAACGAGTGGTTAATGGTCAACCTAGTGTCTGCATTTTTATGTCACCCCTAATTTAGGCATTTGTTCTACGTCAATTACGTTGCGCGACCCACAGACACAAATACCCGAGAGATAAAATGTATATTTGATCTTATACTATTACCATATACATATTTAGATATGCAGAAGTAGATTCGTGTCGGTTTATAAAGATAGGCTTCTCTTACATAGGATGTATTCAAAGAGCTGTCTCGATACAGGTCTGACTAATACCTTTGTGAAGTAAATAGTTTAGTAAAAAGGCGCGGATGATAACAGATTGGTTCTTAACATTAGCATAGACTTTACGAGTAGAGCTTTGAATAAAGATCAGCAGACGTCAACAGACCACATTCACCGGTTACTAAGCGCGTGTTGTCTGCTAAATATTAAACAGATAAAAACATAAGTTTATAAACATATTGAGTACGATAACATTGCAAGATTATATAATAACGTATTTGTACCTATTGTTACATAATTTAGGCTAAAGTGTAGGTATTTATTAAAAACAATAATCTATCATAACGATTATTGTAAAGATATGAAGAGATATAGAGTATAATTAACTATCACTGATAAAAGGGATTATTTAATTAATATTATTTTGGAATAATAATGTAGTTATTATTATATTGTTACTGGAAAATTTAATTGAAAATGATTATTAAAACGTGGATACTTTTATTAGAAACCTCAAAATATGATCCATCGAATACATTCTGTTAGGTAGTCTGATTAGGTAGCAAGAAATTGATTACGGAGGTTCTGTACCTACACAATTTCTGATTTTACTACTAAATTTAATTTCCTTTACACTGGTGTAATTGAAATATTCTTGTTGCGCTCTATTAAACATCGATACTTAATTGATATTTTTCCAAAAGCATGGTTGAATAACCAATCCTGGACAACGGCCGGCTACAAATTGTTATCGCATTTCTAATCATAGAAATACAATAACAATTTGTAGCCGGCCGTAGCTATTCAAAAACAATTACCTATGTGTACCTACCTACCTCGTAGTACCTAGGCACATAATTTTACGATCTCTCAGCTTATCAATGTTTTCAGTTTTATAGAGTCCTTATATAATATTATAATCATAAAAAGTTTTCAGAAGAAGGTCAATTACGAAAGAAATAAAATATAATTCTGATACTTTTTTGCACAGATTAATGTTGATTTAATGATTTTGTTAGGAAGAGAAATTAAACACAACATGGATAAGTTTACAATCTCATATATCGCTCACCGGTGACGATGACAGCTTATATCAGCGCGACAAAATTTAGTTCTCTATTTAGACAACAGAGGCCCGAGACAAGTGTCAAAGATCTAAGATTCTATTCGAAGATTCTATTCTATTCATAGAATAGATTAAAAAATGTATGAGATTGACATAAGTGTTGGCGTTAGCTTATGTCAATCCAATACATTTTTCTATCTATTCTATGAATAGAATAGAAATCTTTGACACTTGTCTCGGGCCTCAGGAGTGTCATGCTGTTAATTTATGATACATTATTAATTTGGTTCAAACAAGAACACTGTTTGCAAATATCAGCTACAACCGTAGTCTACAAAGGCTCATAATTCCGTAACAATCCCACTTAGCCGCTTACCACCAAAGTTATTATTAAGTTATTTGCCACCAAGTTGTGTAAAAAAAAACATTATGTACCTATTTCTCAAAAATACGGTAAAAAAGGGGTCTAATGTTTCAAGAACTTTCTTCATAATTTTATTTGAATTAGCTGAAGTACCCAAGCGGTGCCATAGCTTCGCAGGGCAATGAGCTGACTCCAACTCAAGTTAAGGATCAGCCAAGTGTCACCTTCGAAGCCGATGCTGATGCTTACTACACTCTCGTCTTCACCGGTACGTATATATGATGAAAATATTATTACACCCGAAAAGTAGAACTCTGGTGTACAGTAGAGGGCAGAGCATTGCCGCGTTGAGCGTTAGCTATCATTTACTATCAGGTCGGCTGTTAGTTCACCTGCCACTGACGGCAGTTAAAAAGTGACAATTCTTGGGAGATGTCCATGTCCAGCAGTCTTTTGTGAAGTCGACTTATGATGACGATGATGGTGATCAAATAGTAGAACTTGCACACGACGGTTATGAAATATCTTTGTTCTGAGTTCTCGCTTGAATCTTGAACCAGTACTGCTTTCTGTATTTGTAATTTTTTTGTACTCTAATTTGTATTACGAGTATGGTTCATAGGTACCTACTAAAGTAAAAATAAAAATAAAACGAAGCTAATTCATTGTTGAAACTTCCTTAAAACTTCCTGAAATTCGAATATTTTCTCGTATTATTACTTAAAGCAACTATTTTTGTCAGATCCAGACAACTACGACGGGCCTGAGCAAGTGTATCGTGAATGGCACCACTGGCTAGTAGGCAATATTCCTGGCTCCAACGTCACCCAAGGCGATGTTCTTTCCGCTTACATCGGCTCCGGACCTCCTGAAGGCACCGGCATCCACAGATACGTGTACCTCGTATACAAGCAACCAGAGAAACTGAACTTTGATGAAAGCAAATTGGATAATAAGTTAGTGCTTAAATCTACTATTTTGTTTAGAAACATTTCATTCTCGACTGCCTCGGTGGTACACTGGTATCTATTGTGTAAAGCTGTTGGTTTCATTCCTCTGGCCAAGTAAAGAGACATCGGATTTACTGTCTAGAATATCTCTTCGTGTATGGTAACAAGCTCACCTCGTGTCATAATGAACTGTTGAAGCGTGAATGTTTAATACCTTTGTACACATAGGTAATATCTCTTATTCATAAGTATTTTAATATATAAAATTATAATACTTAGACATTTTACACTACCTAGGAATAAACGTACCTACATATCTCATGACCCCTGTTGAAATAATTAACACTTGTGTAATGTGACAAAAATGTTGAGTGCCTATAAATTTCTTCATTGCAATACACTAATGTAACAATTCTATCAAATTATCATCAGGTCCGTCAACGGTCGTGCTGCTTTCTCTACAAAGAAATTCGCCGAGAAATACAAGTTAGGCACCCCTGTCGCCGGTAATTTCTACAGAGCGCAGTTCGACGACTACGTTCCTCAGTTGTATAAGAGCTTAGGAGTCTAAAATGTGTTTACTAATGTGCATAACTATTATTTTTTGTATAAATTATTTGATATATTAAATCGTTTCGTTTCGTCGTTGTCTGTGATGTAGCACCCATAACCCATCTTAAAAAAAGCTCCGTCTTGCTTAGAAGTCATCTTTCTAGGTAGTAGATAACTACTTATTCGTAGACAGTCCTCATTTTAAAAATAGAAGCTTCTGAAGCATTTTTGCAGCAAATCATTATTAGGTAAATTACTATACTTAATCCTTTTCTATAAAAATAGACATCATGTTGCAATGAAACCATATTCAGATTCCGAAATTGTTCAATTACTAACCCAAACGACACTAAGTTTAAATGTATGTGCGTGTTTGGTATGAGGGCCAATTTGTTCAAATTCTTTGAAAATGTCCTAAGGATTTAGTGACCATTCTTAAAGAATTCTAAAAGTGAAATAGGCGAGTTACGGCCTATAAAGTTGTACCAAATAAACTACGATCACTGCACACCACTAAACAAAGTTTGTGAAAACTAGATAAGTTGGTAACATCTCAAAAAACTGTCCTACTTTGTATATTTTCATTCGAAATGAGATCTCATTGCTCAAATAAATAAAATAAAACCACAACTTTCAGCTACTGTTTTAAAACCCTACAGGCCAAATAAATGGACAAATAAATTGTGAACATTTGTGAAAGCAAGAGCCCTCAGTCCTCCATTTCTTTTATGTTTGTTTTATTTACACATAATGTATAAAAGACAGACAAACATCAATAGGTCACTTTTTAACAGACTTCAAAAAAAGGAGGAGGTTCTCAATGCGACTGTGTTTTTATAGGTTTACCTATAAAAAAATACTGCTTATAGAATCATCAAAATCGATTAACGATTTTGATGATCCTTTTTTTATTTGGAAGGTGGTGCTTCTCGTGTGCTCCTATATTAATGTGGTTCACTTCTGACAATAGCATCCATGGGAAACAATATAAGTCTTAAATTGGATTTTTTTTACTTTTCAGTTTCCTTCCTATTTGAAGTCGTTTTTTTATGTTAAAATTATTAGTTTTTTAATTTACCCTTTTTATTGTGTAAAAATTGTGCATCAAATTGGTGTTGTTTGTTACTAATAAACATTACGGTATAACTACATAACCTACTTATCTACTTACATGACTCAAAATAGACTATTTTTTAACAGTGCATTTGCTATGTTTTTCATTATGTATTTTAAGGCACTACTATTTAGATAGTGAAGGTTTGGAGTAGATCTGATGATGCACAAAGCCAGTCGAGGTAACTCCTCAACGACTTAATTCATTTCTAATGATGAGAACTTTGCTCCCATATGGGTTATAAGTGCGATTACAGGTGACCATAGACAGTCGAGGGAATCCCTCAACAGCAGTCATGTCGGGCTTACTTCATACGTTTCAATATGCCAAAATGTTTAGTGTATACAAATATAATACCTAAGTATGATTTAGGCCTACGCATCACTAAAAATAGTAAAATAAAATAATTTTTAACAAAAAGAAAATCGACTTCAAACAGGAAGGTAACTAAAAAGTAAAAAATTAATTTACATAGCACAAAGTAATTCGTATTTTGATTTAGTTAATCAGAAATAATTAAATAAGTATTTTATAATTTTGAAGTTTAGGCACCAACTTCAAAACTATAAAATACTTTGTGCTATGTAAATTTATTTTTTACTTTTTAGTTGCCTTCCTGTTTGAAGTCGGGTTTTCTTTTTGTTAAAAATTATTTTGTTTTGTGTAGGTTCGTGGTTAGGGTGACTATATTTATGTGAATGAAAGTTCTTTCTGCTGATGCGAAGTAATCATACCCACAAGCTATTAAACAAGTATATAGATGTAAGATGATCCGAGATTTAAAATAGCATGATAGTTACTCTAGTGGATGGAAAGTGTTTAGGATACAAAGTATAAAGGAATAGGAATCTTCATGAATATTACCATCGTCTTGATTCATAACTTTTATTTGAAATAACCAGTTCGCTAACGAAGTGAGACCCTGAGAAGAACTGGCAAGAAACTCATGCCACTCCTTTGCAATGCAGATAGTTACAATATTTGGTATGTGTTACAATTTTAACAATCAACGCAAACAAAGCAATGGTGCTTTGTTTGCAAGATAATAAAATATAGCTTCACTTCAATTAAAACACTAATCGATAAATTATATTTAAGCAATAAGCACGTCTGTTCGGTACGAGCGCCAGTTATTCAATAATAACAGTTTTGAGTTTTAACAAGGCAATCAGATATATAATAACTTTAATATATATAAGACTCACATAAGTAATACACGTATTTATATATCATAGGCAATACTATTCTAAACACAAAATTGTGCAAATTCACACGCATAGTCTTATACCTACCTAATTGACTTGAGGGTAGATAGCTACTTATTAACCATTAACTACCTGTCATTAGACGATAAATAAAATTATTCTTTGCTAATGTCATTGAAAGACACTTGCTTAGATTACGCAGTCTCAGCCTAGTTTGGATGTTATTGTACTTTCTAGACTACGTGTTATCAAATTTGAAACTAGGATATAATATGTTACCTATATGATTAGTTAGCAGAATTTTTTGAAGCGATGTTCGTTTGACCTATCGGTACTTTTCAGCGGTATAATCTTGAGCAGTTTTAAGGTATAATCTTCTAGTCTCACTATGTAGTTGATAATACATAATAGACTCACTCACTTGCTTTTGGCTACAACGCTAAAATGTTTAAAACCACAAAAACGTCAAGATTTATGCAGATACCTATGTTTTAGCTTCGTTTGCAAGCACGTGTTTCTTATACGTAGTTAGGATCATTCAATTGAATATGCACGATAGGCACGTAGTCATCATATTTAGCCAGGTAGAAGTTGCCCGCGATGGGATCGCCAAAGTTGTACTTCTTGGCGAATTTGGCGATGGCGAAATTCGAACGGTTTTCTTGAGATCTGTATGCAGACAATATTGATTTTATTCGTATTAATATTATAAATGCGAAAGTTTGTATGTGTGTATGTATGTATAAGTTAGTAATAAAAAAACCTCTGTTTCTGTAAATTTTTCAGAAAAATGTACCTTAGGTAGATTGAGTTTTTCTGGCACATATTATAATGTGGTGTGCTCGTTCATAAATACTTACGTGTCATTAATTCTCTGTTCGTCAAAGACGATTTTGTTGGGTTGTTTATAGACGAGGTACGTGTATCTGTGCAGGCCGGTGTATTTCTCTGGACCAGAACCGATGTAGGCGGTAAGTACTTCGCCGGCATCGACATCGTTACCCGGCACGTTGCCTACGAGCCAGTGTTGAAACTCACGCTGTGAAGGTTCCTTGCGAGATGGTACGTCGGGATCTAAGAGTTAAAATAATAAAATTAGTGCTAAGGTGAAGGAAAGCATCATCGTAAGGAAACCTAGACTTAAAAATATGTATGAAATTGCCAATCTTCCTTGAGCAAGCCTGGCGATCAATGCTCATGTCTTCTCTGCATGAGAAGAGGCGTTTGCCTTGGACAGTATCAAGCTGGTATTATAATATTTATAGTATCTTCATCACATCAGCCAAAACACGTCCACAACTGGACACAGACCTTTCCCAATCGCCACGAGAACCACCCTCATCCTCGTCATCCATTGGTAAGTACCCTACTGCATATGTAACAAGCTGAAGTTGTGTTTGCTAATATGTGCGTGCGTGCTTGTACGAGCCGCATGCGAATCGCCAGTATTATTGTTTTCGTATATTGGTCTATCAAACAGTAGCGAAGAGTCACTTTTCCGAGGAGGGAAGCCGATGGGACTAAAATACTTTGCATTTCGGAAGGCCAGTTAGACTTTAAGTAGACACTCAAGCAGTGATAGGTATAAGGAGGTCAGGGCATATTTTAAAAGGGAAGCCGGCAGGAATCGTGTTATATGGACGCTTCGCCACTGCTATCAAAATAATTCCACTCTGCTCGATGGTGGACAGTCAGTTGAGTCTATGAGCGGAGGTCTAGGTATAGCCTAGTTGCTACGATAGCAGATCAAATACGGAAGAAAGCTTGGACAGACTCGAACTCGCCATCTCGCCATCTCACCACTGCAGGCAAAGGCCATTTGTCATACAGAGAAAATATTAGCATCGTTTGCCATGCGGCTGCCTGTCCATAGAAGCGAGGCGAGGTTGCGGAGCGGCCCGCGGTGCGGAATGTTTATTGTGCTGTTAAGGAAATTTGACAGGACATTAATTACTTAATATTCTAAACGCTATCCTCAAACATTATAAGTACCTATATGATGTCATTAGAGAATACCTACAAAAATCAATCCCGAAAATCCCGTGATCAGTCAAGTATAGTCCCGGGTCATAAAATGACCGGGATCCCGGAATTACGCATTAAAAAAATATCATCATCAATATAAATATGCTCGGGATTGTATTCTTTAGTTGTTATTATTAATATTAAAAAAGCCAAAGTTATGCTTTTGTATGCTGCCTAATTTTAAGAATTAGCCTGGATACGTGAGAATACAAGTAGTTTCTAGTCTATGAAACAAAAATTGTAATAGATTCTCTGAATAGATTTATGGTAAAATGTCTAATATACAGTATACACCTACTACTTTACGACCTATAACTGAAAATATTCCAACTTTATCCGTATTTATCGCTACACACTAAGGGCAAGATTCACAGACCGCACTTTGACTTTACTTTGATGCAAAGATCTACTTTGTACCAAAAATATGTTTCTTAGGCCCAGATTCACAATCGTGACTTTACTTTACAGCAAAGGCACCTTCGCAAAGTAAGCTTTGTATTGCCGAAGATTACTTTCAACTTCATATTCAAACATATTTTTGGTACAAAGTAGATCTTTGCATCAAAGTAAAGTCAAAGTGCGGTCTGTGAATCTTGCCCTAAGATCAACTACTACAACTTAATTAGAGAGTAGATGCTAAAAATAGTCGAATCGTTATTTTTGGTTTATTGACTACCAGTTTTTACAAAAAAATCACAAACATAACGTGATTATTCTATTCATAGAATAGATTAAAAATGTATTGGATTGACATAAGCGAACGCCAACGAATATGTCAATCTCATAATTTTATTATCTATTCTATTGATAGAATAGAAATCTTTGACACTTGTCTAGGGCCTCAGAACTCTTTGTCGCCAGTCGTCCGCGCTCGCTCAACCTTACTCCGCTTGAATAGACAGGCAGCGTACCTTACCCGTAGGTGTGTGAAATAATGATGCTGGATGTATCTTCAACATAACATACGTACATCAGCAGACCTTTAGTCATGCTACTGACACAGGTTTTGGGCTCTCTGAAAGACATCATGTTCTGAGTTCACTGACCAATACAAGCGACTGTGTAGAATTTGCCTGGATCAGCAATCCATGTGACGGTGGGCTGATCCTTAACCTCTGTGGGAGTCAGCTCATTTCCTTTTTTCGCTGAAACACCGCTTCTGTAGCTTACCTAAAATCAGACATAGGTACGGTACCTATATTAAGTTCAGTTTTGTTAATCAGGCTGAAGACATTCATTCCGGGTTGTACCTAAGCCTAAAGGAGAAGTCAGCAAGTTTTAGTGAGCACGGTTTTTACTATCATCGTTCAGAGCATTTCTCTCGAACAGTTTAGATGCAGGTGGGCACTTATTTTTTTTTTTATAGAATATTCAGTCGTTTTTAATATCAGATAATTATTATACTTATTTTTAATATATCATTAACTCATTTAAAATTGCATTTATATTGCAGTCCGCATTACAAAAAAATATTTTTGATTAAAGTTAATTAATAGTAGGTATCTAAGTCAAAAATGTGCAAGGGTACTTTGTAACTGTAAGTAGATAAGTAACTAAGAACGTCAGGGTTATACTGACTACATCTAATACTTTAAGTTGTTATGATACTTATTTAAATTCAATGCAAACGCCTAACCTACTTACCTATCTTGTCGAATAGATAATTGTTATAAAACATAATTTTGAGACAATGACTAGATAATAGTTTAAAGGAGGTATTTAGTAGTAGTATTATTCTAATAATTTTGCTATTCATTGATAAGATTCTACCAAAACATTTTCATCTAAAATGTTGCCAAGACTAGACCATAGATACAGCGCGCATTGTTAAAAAGTTAACAGATCTCATATAAAGCCAAGCTCTACACGCCCTAAGTCTAGTCAATACTACAAGCTCTACACTACATCTTAGTCAAAATACTTGACTTGGCTCTTTTATATTATTGTAAGTACCTACATAGAACAGAAAAGTAATAAACTCAATAAATTGTCTTTATTTGTATTGTCATATTTAGTAGGTATCCATTATAAATTAAGGTGACATGATTTAATTACATTATTGTACCTAAGTGTACAATGAGTTTGTGAGAAATTATTTAACAACATTACATGATCTATAACACAGGTTTGCCTACCACAGACTCGTCTCTCACAAAGAAATCGAAGCAGCATTATTGTGATTAGTATTTTAAGTGTACCTTCGTGAAAGAGAAAATAAACATTTTTGTATTTTTTTTTTGTATTATTGTACAGCTAAGTACAATAATGTAATTAAATCATGTCTCGCAAACTCTAAATAAATTTAAAATAAAAGTTATAATATATAAAATAAAAGTGAATAGGCACGTGCCTGCCTACCTAATTTAGCTTTATCACGAATCATCCAATTTGCATACCTAAGCAGCAACCTAAACATTATGTACATACTTACCTGGTAATAAGGTTAAAAAATATCTAACTAATATTATAGCAGGTATATGTGATGTTAATTTATGATAATCAAGTAGGTACTCTTAAGTACCTATTCAATTATCACAGTAGTTTTTTTATTGCCACAGTGGCAGACTAGTAGCAAACAGCCTACGTGATGGTATCTAAGTGGTAAAGGTCGCTCATGGACGACTCAGAGCACCTCCCAAAATGCTCCTGCAATCTCAGGAACTGCGAAGACGCTGCCTAAGCGTGATGAGCTGGTGACTATGACAATTTTCTAAAATGAAGTAACGTAATTACTTATTTAACTACATACGACAAAATACCACCTGAATAAATATAAAAATACTCACCAAAGCTAAAGTATTAGGTGCTTTCGGCACGACATCAGGCACTAATTCGAAGGCTTCAAAACTTCTCGCCACGCTCGACACACACCTATAAGTAAACACCCTAAAATTTACCACAGTGCTGTCTGCTACTAACAAAACAATCGCCCATTTCAGTATACCCGATATTCGCGCCATTATTTGAAAAATAAACCAGGTTATTAAATAAAGTACCTATTTTATTTTTTTTAAAGACGCGTTGCGGTATCATTAGCCAATAAACAGCGAGTGAATGTAGCTTGTGCTATGTACTAGATATTACCTCAGTTATATTATCATTCATGAATAAAATAAGTATTGTTTTTCAATTAAGTATAGTACTTACTTAGTGTTGCAGTGAAATTTCTTATCACAGGTTACCCAAGGCCGTCTTAAGCTATGCTGGGGCCCCAGGGCACCTAATAAATTGGGGCCCTTTTAAAAGTAAAGAAAATTAATTAGGATTAAACCACATCTGACGGCAAGGAACCACATTTTCCTATGTTTCTATACGTCTTTGAGTCTGAAAAGAGATATTATAAAAAATTGCTTCCTGGCGCCATATTTCCAATATGACGGGGTAAGCGACAGAGATAAGATACGGTGGCAATGTAGAAATTTGGAAAGAGCACATCCAAATCTACTTAAATACATTCCAATTTTCAAAACACCCTGAAAACTTTCCAGGTAAAACTATCCACTGAGTGGACTAATAAGTGTGTAAACAAGTGCGTGAAGAAGGTGGAAGAGAAAATCTTTACACTTTCATTATTTACCTGAAAAAAATAAGTAGATATAAAAAAAAAGAACTCGCAATATCTATTAGAGTTAGACATTTTTTGTAAAAATTTCTCTGCTCTGTCCCCTACTATGTTATGAAATTGTTGCCTGCAGCTCCTTCCGCGTAAATGTCGGTTACATCGCATATTATTACTATTTATAAAAGATTTTTCTAAAATAAACGTAGCCTAAGTTACTCTTAATACATCAGCTACCTGCCAATAAAAGTCCCGTCAAAATCGGTCCAGCCATTTCAGAGATTAGCCGGAACAAACAGACAGACAGACAAAAATTGTAAAAAATGTTATTTTGGTGTATGTACCGTATATATATATATATATATATATATATTATATTCATATAAATGTAGTACAAAACGGTTATTTCAATATTACAAACAGACACTCCAATTTTATTATATGTATAGATTTCCGACAATATTAAATGAGCAAACAGCCCACGTGATATTATGTGGTAACTGCAATGCCAGGGACTGCGTAAGTTTGGACGTTGGAGGACTTTTTACAAAGTAGCTACTTGCAGTAGTAAATCTAGATTAACTATACTTATTGAATGTATGTAAAGTCTGCCGCAACACAGGACTTGTCCTCTAGTGTGGGAGTTGTTTTTTTTTGAGAAAAAAAAAATCTTTTTATACATTCCATTGTTATTCATTAAACCTTTATTTTAGCAGTATTACCATTGATATACAAAAAGGGTTTTTGTATATAAATTCTGAAATTTTGCTGGGTATTTCGAGATACAGGGTGGCTGCGCCAACATAAATAATAATAATAATATTTCAACGACACACAACGCCATCTAGACCTAAAGTAAGCATATTATATACTTGTGTTATGGGTTCTAGAATGCGGAATAATTTAAATATATGCCAACCTGAGCGCTCTGTTTGGCACAGCCACCAAAATCCCTCCTTTAACTTTTGAACGGAGCGCCGTAGAATCCTGAAATTTTGTGTAATGTTATTACATCAAATTTTCGTTAGGTGTTTCGGTTTTTAAGATATGAAGTGGCTCCACCCATGCCCCTTATCTTTTAAACGGTAAAATTCTAGTATTTTGCAACTTTTCGGCTAATTTCGTCATGTTTTTCATGTTTTGTTTATTGATATTTTCAGTTCACGATGGTGGCTGTGCTAATAAGAGCCATATGTGTATTAACTTTAACTAAACCAAATATCACTTAATCATTATGTATCGCAGACTTTAGGTTCTTGTGGTTGTACTGGTTATGCAAATTTATGCGCACATGGGATTACGAGAAATAGTTTAGGTGTGTATTTACTATCTCCTACTTGAAAATCCTGTTGGGCAATTCAATGAAACCAAGCAGTGGAACCAACAGTCCGTAACCGGATTTCCACTACTAAGTGCCTCGTGGCAAGTGTATATTCCTCGTGGACCCACCAGTGGGATTACGATGAACGATCCGAAACAAGGTCAAATAAAACTTCAATATAAGATAAAATAATCGTTTATATTGGTCTATTTTCACTTTCGCTTACATTGATAGTTACAAAGCATTGATTGCACTAACAAACTTAAAATCTTCAAAAAAATGCGATTTTGTGATAACTGTGTATCATAAAATATAGGATATTATTATGTAACTCCTTAAAATGCAATCTTTCTACCAAACACCATATAATTATTATCGGCAAAACTGTGCTTACATAAAGAAAAAGGATAATATGTAATGCAACTTACGCAACTTATAAATGCAATAAAAACTTAAAACAAAAGTTTTTTGAAGCATAGCAGTGGTATAATCTAGCTTAACTAGATCTTGCTTTTGTCTGAGACACAAATTAACAACACAAGCTACTGGATATTAGGATCAGTCAAATTGTAATTTTGGTTTGAGCACTATCCATTATACTTTTTTCTTATCAAGCCTACGGAAGACAAAAATTAATGTTTGAAATTTTTATCCGTTAATTTCTAGAATCATTTTTGGCCATTGTATGTGACGTCATATGACAGTATGTTTTTTTTTTTCGCCGTAAGTGGCATACGAGCTAACAGCCCACCTGATAGTAAGTAAGGAATGAAAAATAGACTTCTTTAATGTCAGAGACTGCAAAGCCGCTGCGTACCGTGAAAGGAATGGGTAGGTGAGGTAAAAGAGGGAGAAAATTGGGCTTCTGGCGCTCTTAAGTGACGTCAAATGGCATGTTAGGTTGTCTTTTATCAATCTTTACGTAAGCACGTGCTTCTTTCCTTTAGTGGCCAAGTTTCTTGTACAATATAGGCACGTAGTCGTCGTATTCAGCCTGGTAGAAGTTGCCCGCGATGGGATCGCCGAGGTTGTACTTCTCAGCAAATTTGGCGATGGAGAAAGACGAGCGATCAGCACCGGATCTGTGAATATTAAACCATTAAACACCATTGAGATGTGAAGATAAAAACCAGTAGCTTGCGAAACTTCTTGAGAAAAGTTTCATAGGTATAAAAGTGGATGTTCTTCATTATCATCATATTCGGCAGACAGGCCTCACCCAATTTTTACTAATTTCAGAAGTGGATGTATTGTCTTCTATATTATTATTATTTTATTCAATGTTTGAGCAGCGTTTCTACGTATTATTATTACAAATTAAAATATATTGCAAATAAAAAAGGGCTGAGTGCCGTGCTAGCCTTATCATTCATGTGCTCTAAATGAATAAACGAGTATGACTTTAGACTTCAGAACGCCATTTTCAATAATTAAAAAACGTAATATTTATTTCTGAACTATATTTGACCTTGATTGGTGCACTTTGAAATTGTTTTTAGTACAGTACAGTAGGTATAATCAAAGATTATGTTTACCCTTTTTTGAGCAATACTACATTATATTTAATCAAAGTAAAAAGACGCATAGTAATCGTGATTCAGCACATTCCCTTGATGTGATTATCAAAGATAATATATGTGTCAGCTATTAATCTTAGGATAGATAGTATTGATTTCCACACTGACGTAATATCAAATTTTTGCAACTCATCCAAGGCGGTAGGTACACAGGGAGGTATTAGTCAGTGTTTTGGCTGCCTACCATTTCAAGCCAGTATTTTAAGCCTCGTTATCCCGAAATAGCTAGTACCTATACGAAAATGCAATTCTCTATAAAAAAAGAAACAGTTATAATTTTCTACAAAGTAGCTCATTATCATCATGCTAGGCCCTCGAAAATTGCGCCACCTTTACCTGTCTGACCCCATCCGTCGGTTGCCCACCATATCAGGACGTTGGTCAACCATGTAAGGGTTGTAAAGGGGGAGAGGTGAACTCACGTGTTGGGCAGTTTCTTCTCATCGAAGGTGATCTTGCTAGGTTGCTTGTAAATAAGGAACACGTATCTATGCAGGCCGGTTGTAGGTGGTGGTCCCGAGCCGATGTAGTCGGCCAGTACTTCGCCGGCATCTACGTTGTTGGCAGGCACATTGCCTACCAGCCAGTGCTTCCACTCGCGGTGGTCAGGTTGCTTGCGAGATGGCGCGTCGGGATCTAGGAGTTAAAATTATAAATACATTATTTTTAGTGTTTATCATTCTAATAAATACTCTAAGTAAAATATAAATAAAATAATAATAGAAGGGATATATTAATAAATAAATATATTAGACCAAATATAATAGGTATAATATTTTCCAACTGACATATCAACAATACGTAACAAGGACACCGTACTTGAGTTGTTTTTTTTTTTTTATATTTTATTTTGTTTTCACGGAAGATGGTTGTCATTTAATTTCATCCACATTTTTCAATTTTTTATCATTGTAATATACCATTAATATCATTAACAAGAATATTATTCTAAACTTGACGCTGCTGGCAGAAATATAATCGTAGGCTCTGTTGCCAAAAAAAAAGGAGAAGAAGAAGAGTTGTTTTTTGAAGTGATAATGAAGTGACACATCGTAATAACACATCCAAAGATGATAATAGCTCGTCAATTAACTTAGATCTAAATCTCTGCATTTTTGTCTACTTGCAAGTCACAATGACTTTGATTTAGCTAAATAAATAAACACACTACATATAAATAGTCATGTCCGCACATTCAGCTATTATTTATCCATTATGAATGATACAGCACTTTTTGAGATTGAACTATGACCCTCTAGTCTCGTAAAAAATATATTAGGTACTACCCTCATGCGAAGGTTTTTAAAGCAGTTTGTTAAAGATCGATATTTGATCTCTTTTGCAAAAAATATACTAGTAACCTCATGCACGTTTTTAAAGATAGACAGATCTATGATCTGTTTCGTAAAAAAAAAATCCTAGTATCCTCATGCGAAGGTGAGGCAGTTTTTTAAAGATCGATATGATTTCTAGCCTCAAGGATCCGAAGCCGAAGCGAGTAGATACTTGTGTGAAAAAACTTTGTTATTCTAAAAATAGTTTCATTATAACATTTTATACAAGAAAACTAGTATAATTTGCCATCTTAAAGTTCTAGGTAATTTTGACGCATGTAGCGCAGGTAGAAATGTTGCCAAAACATTAGAGGGCTAATAAGCAATTTGTGCTCAAAATTATACTATACTAGCTGTTGCCCGCAGCTCCGCTCGCGTGTAAGTCGGTTATCGCCTTTTTATATTTTTCAGCCACATTTTGCTATAAAAAATAGAGCCTAAGCTATTCCCCAAGGACTATTCTATTTCTATACCAAATTTATCAAAATCAGTTCAGTAGTTTAGGCGTGAAAACTTAACAGACAGACAGACAGACAGACAGAATTACCTTCGCATTTAAAATAGTATGAACTAGTAACACTACTACTAGTAAAAATATAGATCGAAAAACAGGTATTTAAAAAAAAAATAACGCAGCACGCTAGATTAAATATCTTTACTAAATCTGAAATATAACTTAATAAGTACCGTTACCGCTTAAGTCCCTTGCTACCTCTACTGCTGTAATACTATTTCATTTGTTTGAGCAAAAGGCGGCCAAATGACAGAAACGACATTTAACAGCTCATCTAAATGAAGACCAAAATATAAATATTTTATATCACGTTAAAATTTGTTCCGTATTATGTTACAATCAATTTTAGTCTAGTCAATTGCGTCTGCATATCTCGTGTTAACACGAAGTTTCAGCAAGTTTCTCAATACTTGATCGACAGATTACTTTTAATCGAAATCTAATACAAATTAATATCCTTAAAAAATTGCCGATTTTGATTGAATTCGAGCAGATTTAATCTAAGCTATAGGTATAGGTACTCACCAGTCAAAGCGACTGTGTAGAGTTTATCCGATTCCGCCTCCCATGATACGATAGGTTTATCCTTGACCTGTGTGGGAGTCAGCACGTTGCCTTCGCTTGCTTCCACTCCGCTCGGATATTTCACCTGAAATATAAAAACAATTAAGTATTTATTTATTTTCGGCACAAAAAAATAAATTATATATATTATAATTATAAAATTATAAATTGATAGTTGCTTTTTTTTAGGAATTGGCTTTTTAAGAGAAATTATTATAATAAAATATTATTATTATTTTATGCCAGTATTTTATTTGCTCATTCAGGTTCTTTAAAGGTGTTCCCCTTCACAGCACGTCGGTAAAGAGAACCTTAGAAAGCTCTTAGGTAGGTACTGCTTGGACACTTGACTTTGAACGTTAAATTGATCCTTTTTGCCCGGCATCGGATCAAGAGGCGAGTACCGTAAACATTGACTAATCTTTATTATACTACAATGTAATAATGGAGATGACGTTTTAATAATAAGACATCGCAACAGAAGGTCTGTTATTCAAATTGAATTCATAATGTAATTGATAATAAACAACTATAAACCATTTGTTATTGTAAATTACGTTCAATTTGGTACATCCTTCGCTTGTTAGCGGTTATACTCAAACATTACCCGTAATCAGGCGTAATGCACAGGTGTAATACGCTCTTAAAACGAAGTATGTCATTAGTATGAACACTCCTTCGTATTGTTCTTTTCCAGTTCGTTTTACATTGAAGTCTTCGTATTGACGCACTTATCTAAATTGTATAAAGCACAGTCTAGCTAGCTAGACTTCTAAACCTCACAACGGATTTTGGATCGATTTTCGCTAGAAATCGTTTAAAGATTTTTTTGATTATACATATGCTTATTATGGTAGAGGAGAAAAACCCGAGATTTGAAAAAGATTTGTAATAATGTATAAAACATATTAGTATACTCGCATGAAGCAGGCAAGTCGCTCCGCTAATTAAATAAAGTTAAGGCATAAATACCGAGTTGTAACACGAATAATGTAAGGTTCACATTAGATTAAATAAAATAATAACATCGTTCGTCATTATAATCGTTATTATAGATTATTAGCTTCCCGCAACGTGGTTTTATCCGCGTTAAATTACAACTTTGGTTACTGCTCTGTTTCCATCGCCAGTAGCGTGATGTTACATAGCAAATAACCTTCCTTAAGAACTGGGCTTTGAGACGCAATATAAATTATTTAAATCGGACTGGTAGTTCCAGAGATTAGCGCGTTCAAACAAACAAACTCTTCCGCTTTATACATATAATTGTATAGAATAAAATATTAGGTTCGCGACAAAATAAGCTATTATGTAATTCTGTCATCAAACTGTGTTTTTTCTGTGTACAATAAGAATATAATTGATGTAGGTACTTATTATCCGAAATTAGTCAGTTATTTTGTCGGCTTGATTATGTACCTATGTAAAGGCCAAATAAAGTCATTACACGAGATTCATGAATAGTGGCGGGATGCTTGAGAGAGAAGGCCATTTAAATTAAATTGATGCTAACAAAATGCAAAATAATTTCCAAAATATTCTCTGATTAATTGTAAAAACCATATTATCCGTTGCGTGATTGAAAAGAAGTTAGTGGAGAAACAGACAAAAAGTCCACGACTTGGTTTATAGTAAGTATTTCGAAATTAAATTGGTTGGTAATTGTACTGAGAAAATGCCGCAGGGATATTTATTGCACACCCTACACCATAACATATGAGTACCTATTACGATTATGTATGACTGTGCATATCGGCGATACATGTTTTCTCACTGATGAGTTGAGAAACGCATATTTCAAAAAGCTGATTTTTTATTGCTTTATTTATACATAGATACTGTCGGCCAATTTCAAGTGTAGGTATTTATGTTTTGGTTTGTTTACAATGTTACTTTCTACTATCATGTTTGCTTTGTTGTTATATGTTTGGCGTTTCTCGGCACACTCGTCGCACCTTTATTTTCTTTACTTCTCTATATCTACTACAAATAGCAACTACGGAACACAAACATGTATTTTTTTACCTAACCAGAAAAATATTTCTATCGTCTATCGATACTTATTGCTGATTTGTACCGTTTCATTAATCATATAAGTAGGTACCCCAGTCGTGTTAAAATGAGTAAGTATGAGTATTCACAAGCATAATGCAATGGCTAGTATTGAGTTAGTGTCTGTCTGTCATTACGCCATAATGTAATACCTACATAACCGTTATTTTCAATATACAGCAAAATATATGTATAAAACTAGCTGTTGCACGCGACTTCGTTCGCGTGAAAATTCAGATGGGTGCCTCTATGAGAATATTGCGTGCCTGATTTTATGGCAATCGTACATTGTATCAGTATTATCCGTCTCTATAGCGAATCCAGTTTAAACCCGCTACCGCTAAAACTGACAAACCACTTTCACACAAACTTGCAACTCCTATTTGCCCATTTAATAAGGGTGGTTTCTGAATATGTATTAAAAAAAGAGTATTTTCTAGTAACTTGGTAATCCTACTATAAAAACTATAGAAGTTTCATACAAACTTTGCCACCCCTTTATACCCCCTTAGGGGATGGATTTCGCAAAATTCCGTCTAAGTGAGCACCTATATTCTAATAGGAATGACAATGCAAAGTTTGAGATTCCTAGCACTTGTTGTTTCTGAGATTTCATGATAAGTGAGTGAGTGACCTTTTGGGTTTCGCTCGCGTGAATGTCGTTTTTTCCAATAGACATTTTTATATTGTTTAAAAACTGTTTTTCATACTATTTTTTATCTCCCCCTCCCTCCCCCTCACTTCCCTCTCACTTCCCCTCACTTCCCCGTTACTTCTCCGTCACTTTCCTCTCACTTCCCCTCACTTTCCCCTCACTTCTCCCTCACTTCTCCCTGGCTTTCCCCTTACTTCTCTCTGACTTATCCCTGACTTTCCCTTCACTTCTCCCGCATTTCCTCTTCATTTCCCCCTCACTTCCCCTTCACTACCCCATCACTTTCCTCTCACTTCCCCATCACTTCCCTCTCACTTTCCCCTCCCTTCCTCCTTCTCATCAGTTCCTCCTTCCTTTCCTTCCCTCCCCTCCCTGTAAATTTCGAGTCGCTAGCTTCAGAAGCTAAAGATATTTGTATAGAAAATTTAACCCCTAATTTTACCCCTCTAAATCCACCCCTGTTAAAATAAAATTATAAGGATATTTTTTATTTAAATAGAAGTATTCCAAAATAAAATTTCAAAACTGTAAGTTAAAAAATGAAGAAGATTCATATAATCGATTTCATCCCTTTTCACACACTTAGGAATTAAATTTAAAAAAACCCTTTATAGTACAATCTCTAGACATTTAGACAAACACACCCTCCAAATTTCAAGTCGCTATGACTAGCAGTTTAGGCTGTGCGTTGTCTGTTAGTCAGTCAGTCAGTCAGGACAAAGCCTTATATAATATGTATGGGTGTATGGGTGTATGGATTAGACGTATAGCCATCAGGGATCAGAGCATACAGGCTGCTAGGAATGCTAACACGTGATGAGCCACATAAAGCTGACCATGCGAAAAACAGCTAATACTTAGATCCACGCCCACAACTTTTAGTTGTGTCTGACCTTGGGCTTTATTAATTGTCATCGCGAAACATAGGCTCACTGGAAACTGGACTCATTGAAAACTAAACGGAAGATTGTTTAGAATGAGCGGAATCCGAAAAATAAAAACGCTATCAGCTAATTCCGTAACCTGTTAAAGTCTCTGTTTCTATCAGATTTCGTAGTAAATTAACAAATGTTCGACGTGATTCTTTAAATTGGCATAACTTTTTTATTTATGAACCGATTGACATGAAACAAACACTAAATGTTAAGTGAAGCTTACCACAATGTATTAGTGAAAACCATATCTAAATCGGATAAGCCGTTTCTGAGATTAGCGTGAACAAACGCACAGACAAACAGACAAACAGACAAACAGACTAACAGACAAACAGACTAACAGACAAACAGACAAAAATTGTAACAATCATTGTTTTGGGTTCTATTTGCGTTGATAAAGGCCCCAATAATTTTTTTTCTCATATATCTTCCATGTACAGACAGCGATCGGTTACATTTTTATTATAATGTATAGATGTATAGATAGGTGTATGTATAGATAGGTGTAGGTCCTCATGGAGGATGCCTGTCGCTATACATTAATGCACGTGGAGGTATAGCTTAAAATTATAATGCAATGCGGCACTAAATTATACGTATTTACTTAATTTATTCATTTATTTTTATTTAGGTACATTGACATTGATAATATATATAAAGATTAAGTATCTTATCTCATGGTCACGAATTTTAACGGCTTGATATGTTAGTTGCATCTAGAGACCAAGAAAGCTACAAGCCGAATGTACCCCGACCGGATTGGTAGATTTTATTGTTTTCGATTACAATCATCATTTTTATAAGTACTTACTTACCTACATGTCTCATGTCATGTTTCTTATTCATATTGGATTATAAACACTTCAGACCCGATGACGATTGTGAAAGAACTCTTGAAATGTGTCTAACCCATAAGTGAATCAGAAAGATTGCCCTTCGGCTTATTCATTTCTTATTTTATGGCCAAATTCGGACGCCCTGATTTTTTTTTTGTGACCATAAGCTAAGTAGTCTCATTTTTATTGTGTTGTATGGGTTATGTCATTGTGGTTAGTCTCTAATAATTTTCACAACCTGACGCGAATTGGCGAGCAGAAGGCTCTAAACCGTTACATGTATGTACACTAAATAACAGGTTTTCTGATAAAGTATGAATTCAATAAAATACTGCAGAGTGACCGAGTACTAAGACTAGGTATGCCCGATACGATACGATATAATATAACTTACGAGTAGGTGTAATAACGTAAGTAACCTAAATATTTTTTGTATTAAAAATTAAAATTTATAGTATAGACATTTTAAAAAGATAACCCTTGCAACAATTATATGGCACATGCATCGATTAAAAAGCATGCGATACACTTATGACACGATAGGTATGTATATCGATACAAAGGGAAGCGATAATATTACGTATCGATACAAACGAATTCGACACATTACGGTGTGATATATCGATACAATTCACTTTTTTAGGCATCCCTAACTAAGGGTTAATTCGAAAAACAAACTGGAGTCCTTGACACAAATAAACATACATTCGCGCAAGTTCAGCGTCATAAGTTCAGCGTCTTCTTATCTCGATTGTTTTAAGTAGGAAAGCAATTCTGTATGTACATGATATTTTTGTGGTTCTTATATTATCTATGGTAGCAGACGAGTAAGTTAAGACTCCTGTTTATAGGACTCGGCAGTGCCAAAAGCAGAGTTCGCTGTCGAGTTGGCGTGTTTGCCTGCCGTGTATATAAAAAACACTGCAACTGAAGATAAAGACAGTCTCTTGTGCTGTCAACTAAACGCCATATTTAGGAGCACTGACAGCTGCATTTATGGTTTATCATAATGGTGTTCTTGATTCCATCTTTTGTTTTCACGGAAGATGGATGTCATTTAATTTCATCCACATTTTTTCTATTTTATCATTGTAATATACCATTATTATCATCATCAACAAGAATATAATTCTACACTTGACGCTGGCAGAAATAGCTGACACAAATCGTCGGCTCTGTTGCCAAAAAAAAGGAGAAGAAGAAGAATGGTGTTCTTGAAATTAGCAAAACGATTTCTGAAAATAGAAATATGTTTACTCGGCTACGGCAAAGCTGAATGGAGGGTTATGAATTTAACGGGCTAGTATAAGAATAATTTAAATTCTAACTAAACCCAAATGTCCTTTTAAGTAACAATTCTTATCTCTTACAAGGCCCACAGAACATTATTTGTCTTTTAGATAAAATCTACTTCAAATAATAACGACCCTGCTGCTATGAGACTATGTCACGAACAATTTAGAACTCATCACAGCCATTAAATCGAATATCATCATGACCAGTCGCTGAACGTTTTTCTAGTGGTTTCGGATACCAGTCAGTTAAGGCCTGTTGATTCAATTTAATACGGATGTGTTAAACTCCACCATAATGGATGCATAATGGATCCACGTTAAACCGCTTAACATGGAAGGATACCTTCCATGTTAAGCGGTTTAACGTGGATCGAATTTAAGTACCTACCTACTACGATAAAACCTGAGCTGCATTTGCAAACCGTGGTTTTTATTGTTGTACATATTTTCTTGCATTATTATGATCTATGAATTTCTACATCTCATTATATATCAGGTCAATCTTTACTGAAGGTGCCTCATAGCATCGTTTTCGAGGTGATGGAAAACCTACTGCAATGCGATCTGCGCCAACCTGTGCAGAACATGACATCCATCAAACAACCCATCCTTTCTGACTATTCATAGAGCGGAGACTTTTGACTCCCATCTACTAATTGTAAACTAAGTAATTGTAGTTTCTTATTTACGACTAAATAAAACCAGGTAAAACTTAGATTGGAATTGTAAAAAAAGGCTAACAAATTAGACAAAACACTGATTGTTATTTTTGCGGCAGCGAATGTGTTACAAGAATAATCTATTAGAGAAATAGTGCTGGTATCGGAGATGGTGCTAATTTTATTAACTACTAGCAACCTGCCCCGGCTTCGCACAGGTATTATGATGATACTAAATATACTACGGAATGTCTTTTTAAACAACCTTCACAGCTTTTTTGTCATTCGACAATACAAACATGTTTTCTTTAGAGGCCGGCGACTCTCAGCCGGTATATACCGCCGCAACCACTATGTCCCTGCATTACATTAGAAACCTCTAAAATTACCAGTGTTTCTCTACTATTTTATGCACGTATTATACATATAAACTTACCTCTTGAATCTCTCAATCTATTAAAAAAAACCGCATCAAAATCAGTTGCGTAGTTTTAAAGATCTAAGCATACATAAGGACAGACAGCGAGAAGCGACTTTGTTTTATACTATGTAGTGATGACGACCGTGTGCTTTATGAATTGTTAAAAAATCGAACAATCGTTTTAAAATACCGTTTTATTGATATCGAACGTAAGATTTGTATAACGCTATTATTTTTAAAGCCATCTAGCTATTTTTAAAACTCACAACATAAAATTTCTCTAGACCTATTTTACCTACCTTTTACCTATTTTATTGCACGAGCTCACATGGAGACCGTGATCTACTTTCGTAGATAAATCTATTAAAGGTCTAAAGTATGTCATTGAGTTTATAACTTTGAAGTAGATATTAAAGCCAGTGGTCTCGCTAAATAACGTATCGTGTATCGCTACACAATTTTTATAATTTCGTAGTAGGTAATCGTATATCTATAGGTAATTTTGACATTAATTTATTATTTTCTGTTTTAGCTGCCTATGTCATTAGGCGTACCTACTGCCTACGGACTCTAAAATGTATTCATTAGAAATGTTTTAAAAACTACATAATTATAGACTAAATTAAATAAGTAATAGGAAAAATACTTACGGTAGCCAGTGCCGCGGGTGCTTTGGGCACGACATCAGGGACCACTTGGTGGGTTTCGAAACTCTTCGCCACGGTCGACATTGCTCTCGTGAACACCCTAAAATTTACCATAGTGCCGTCGGCTATTAACAAAACAATCGCACATCTCAATAATCCCGTTATTCGCGCCATTATTAAAAAAACACAGAATATGTTTTCTTGTTAAAGACGTGTTGTCGACAGCCAGTGTGGCGCAAGTGAATGTAGCTTGGCTTGTATACAGTTATATAAGATCAGTCTCAGTGGCCAGCTACATACTTTGTGATCAAGTACAGTTATGAACAAAAGTTTTGTATTGAATACAAAACAAAGAAATATGTATGGGATATTTTTTATGTTAAATAAGAATATAGAGATGTTCTGTGTTTTTCTTTTATAAAAAGTCAGTATTAAATTGCATGCAAGACATTACAACATGTCACAGTAATCACTGTTACAGAAAAATTACAACCATGAAATTAACCAAACAAAGAAAGTATACCCATAACCAAATATTTATAAACTAAAAACAAATAATAATAATAATAATACCACAAAAACCACACAACGCCATCTAGACCCAAAGTAAGCATATGTTAATAGCTTGTGATATGGGTTCTAGAATGCAGATAAACCTACTTATAATATACTACTTGTAAATATATAAATATTATACATAGAAACACCCTGACCAATGCAAACAGCCATGTTCATGCACACAAATATTTGCACTGAGCTGGAATCGAACCCGCGACCTCTATGTGGCAATCCATACACAGTACCACCAAACCACAGAGGTTGTGAAGTTTCGTCGCATATGAAAATCAAACCCACAATATTATTGGCACATAATCTACAGACACCATGTCTGTAGCATTGAAACTTGCAATAAAACAATTTTATTTAAAGAGACAAAGACTAGAAACTTTTATAACTCGGACAAATTTCACAACAAAATTAATCTAGTAAAATCCACATTTCAAGTTTAAACAGTATATAATAAAATAATGAGTACAATAAACATAAAATGGTCACAATGAATTAAAAATACAAAAATCTATGTATATATGTTTGTACATTTTTTTAAAACAATATTATAAAGTTAATATAAAAAAGGAATACTACTGATCACTTTTATACCTGACTGTCCATGTTTGAACATAAAACAGCAAAGTTCAAGTGTGGGAGTCAGTTGTCATTCAACTGTACATCAACATCATTGTCATACGCTAATGAGATTTCCAACCACTGGACAAATGAGATTTACTAAAACAAGCCATGTCACTTGAACAATTGAGTTGTTGGAGTCTTAACACTATTAATAAAACAAGTAGAATCTTTGGTTTGCATAACATTATTCTTGTTAAGATTTGGCTGTATTATGGTCTATAATAAATGACCAATGTGGATCAAAGTGTTCATTAGGATTCAAAACATGCGCAAGCCTAGTGCTTTTTTAAAGCACTAGACTATGTATAATAATAATTAAATTTTCAAAAATAAGTAATATTAATAATAATTAATACATAAATATTTCTATAAACAAAGTGATTTTTTGAATAAACCAAAATTTAAAATATTATCTGCATAGTGATTACCGGACGTAGTAAACTCTATGCAGCGAAACTTGTCCGAAAAGTTTGCATGGAAAGTTACTGTCAAGTTTACGATAGTACAATAAAAATAACTGTTATTGACGTATGATGATGCATTAGATTAATTTTGTAGGTACGCAAATTCGATTTTGTGCTGAAAAATAAGTAAGTACCTGCCGGTAGCTAGGTACGTGCACAAATAAGTTAGCAAATACGTAAATATGCGTTTAACTACGCTTGTTGTTATTCGAGACCGAAAATCTAGACTATTCTACATTTACCATTTAGGTGTATCTTTATAGGTTCGATAAGCAAGAGATAACTTACGTAATAAAATAAAATTAGTCGGTGTTAAAAAACCAACAAGCCGGCAGGTATGCATACAATTCAAGCCAATAAATAAGTAATGTGGATGTGGAAATTTCATGTAAATATCAAGATTTACTAGGTACATAATATAATTGAATAAATTAGTACAAAATACCATACATACCTCACAAATTTAGTAAAACCTGCACAACAAAACCGAGAACCCGTAGACTGTGACAACAGACCGTGACACTCCGTAACAGATGGTTGAATGTCACAGATTGATTATACAGAAGCGTTTTATATCTATGGCAAGGGATATCTAGAAATCGAATGATTAAAATTATGTGTCATCGAATTTGCGTAATAAAAATAACCTGCGAATTATATCGATGACATTGATAATGGGATATCTATGAGATTTTCAACAAGCAGCCCTAATCTTAAAAGATAGCCTTCGCCAGTTATATACGTCAATGCTCGTGAGTGTGAAAAGCAAAAGATAGACCACACTGATGCAGTGCGGAGCGGGAGTGCGTGTTCTTTCGTTGCTTGTAAGTATCTCCGAACACAAAGAAAATGTATCCATGCGCGTTCATGCAGATCACGAGCCTACAAGCGGATATACATGCATCCCCGTGCGTGAGTGCGGTGCGAGATGCAAGATATGGCACACCGAATCTCGCAGTGCCGTGCGTGATTTTGAAAGAGCTTGACGTGTGTTCAAGAATGGATCTCGATATCGATCGATTATTATTCAAAATTCGATACCAGCCACCCGACGCGGTGGTAGCACTCATAAGAACGATAGGTACTGCAGTTAGTAGATAGTCATCATCATCATAACAACCGAAAGACGTCCACTGCTGGACATAAGCTTCTCTTATTTTCTCATATACATTGGACGATCGTGAGCCGCCCTCATCCATTGGTTCCACCTGACCAATGAGTGCGTAAAAAACTGGCACGATGTTGCAGATTTGCACTCCCACTACTACACTCTTCTACACTCTACACGCGTAGGTGCTTCGACACGCAACATGCAGCGTGGTGCGTGGCAGTGTGCGATCCGCCTTAGCCGTTCCGTTAACGATCGCTACCGCCAGGAGGAAACACTGTAGGTACCTACTAACAGTGGAAGGCTGTACTGCGTTTGTTTTGCTTGCCTTATAGCATGAAACCACTAGACCTTGAGACAAACTAAGTTGATGGGAAACCTTGATACAATTTAATAAATCCTGGCGAAACTTTCCAAAAAAAAACTTATAAATATAACTCTTATAAAATAAGTACTTTCTTTTGAATATTTGTAAAAAGCCTGACAAATATAGATTAAAAGAAAGTTTAGAAAAACTTGAAAAACTATTTTCCGTTTGATAATAACTTTTATTTCTCATGAGGGTTTACGCGTCATGGCAACGTCGCAATTTAGTGTCATATTTCGTAGTTTTCAATTTAAATCATTTATTTTTAACTTACAACTTTGGTGGCGAGTCCATCTTTTGTTTTCACGGAAGATGGTTGTCATTTAATTTCATCCACATTTTTCTATTTTTTATCATTGTAATATACCATTAATATCATCAACAAGAAAATTATTCTAAACTTGACGCTGGCAGAAATAGCTGACACAATTGTCGGCTCTGTTGCCAAAAAAAAAGGAGAAGAAGAAGAACTTTGGTGGCAAAAAAGCATACCTGATGGTAATTGGTAAGCCTTAGTGGCAATCGTAACCAAGGAATTGGCTATGTTTTCTAAGCATTGCAGAAATAATGCTTTGAAAACACAACTAAGCCGTTGCCGACCATGAAGGGAGAAGGGAATGAGGAAGGGAGAAGGGAATGAGGAAGGAAAAAGGAAATGGAAGTGGACCCAGGTAAATGGTGTATGCTTAAGTGGAGTACAACTATAACTGTGTTTCCGATAGTTTTTAGTCTTTTATACCTAGTATGATTTTGGGCCAAAATTTAAATTTCTAAATTTATTGGAGGGTCCGGACCTTGCCCGGACATATAAAAAACACATTTTATAAAAAAAAAAATTCTTTCGATAATACAAACAAAAAAAAGCACTGGACCGCACAAAGATGAACCTTGCTTTGGACAGATCAAAGAAAATAGAATGTGTTTTAAATTAGTAAGTAGTTTATAGCTGCAAATGTATTTATTTATGCAATATACTGCCGATACCTGCCCAGAGATTTCAGCACGACCACACGACATCAGGGCTTAGAGCATTAAACCAACAGGAGTGGACACGCGCTCTATTTCCCTTGCGCAAAAGTCTGCCACTTTCGGCGGGGGACGGGGTAACGCGAGCAACGCACACTAATTACAATGTTAACTACTAATGCATTTTTAAATCGCGTCGATATACACGCAGACAATAAAATTATTACACACTAGCTCAAACTAAACACACACAATCACATTCACACACAGGGACATCTATCAGTTTACGCTTCCTTAGTGTAAAACAGTTAGAGCTTGACTCTGTCGATATTTAGTATCGATGTTTAGGATTTCATATAAGTACGCGAAAGATTTAATTATTTTCATGATTATTATGTTTGCTTATTAAAATGAGCATTATCTTTTATTATATAGAACAGTTTTAGGTAATAATAATCTATTATAATTTTAAGGTTTTTTTTTATTTAAGCACTTTGAAATAGATGAAAGTAAAGTAAATAGTTCATAAACATGAATTAACTAGAAGTAATTCTGTTGATTCATGTTTATGTCAATATTACAGGAAGAATAAAACAGTGTTTCTAACTAGCACACTTTTTTGTAATTATTATCAAAAAAGCCCGTCATACGGTCGGGCTAAATTTATTTGTTAAACATTGTTCGACAAACAAATCTGGTTATGCGGTCGGGCTCTCCAACTATGTTTACTAATGTTTATTCAATACTTCCGATCCCTGATAGTACGGAACCCTCGGCGCGCGAGTCCTACTGGCATTTAGCCGTTTTTTTTTTGAAGTTATACTTTTTTTGGCGCGATTGGGAAAAATGATGAGAGTGAATTTTTACAATGCGCGCGCACACCGACAGAAAAAAGCAACACCCTGAAGTTAGCTGCGAACCTTTTACACACTGAAGTTAGTTGCGGATCTTTGTGTGTCGTATCAGTACAAATAATCTGTGTGAATAAATAAAAAATATATTGGCGTTTATATCAATTCAAATATTTATGTATGTATGCGTTGTATTATTATTTGGTATTTTTGGATTGTTATGCCAAAGAAGTATAACTTCTTACGTGCGTACATGGGTACCCACTCTTTTTTTTTATTTTACTACTGCGCACAAGGATGTATGTTCAATAACCACCACCTGTTGAAATTTGTTCTAGTGTGGATTAAAGATTGTAATTAATTATTACGTGTCAATTTTACGTGTATTATTCCTAAGTATGTATGTATATTCAAACCAAATAATACTTTGAATTAATTTTCTGTTGCTATTAAATTTCGTTCCAACTAAGCAGAGCTTGTAATTGGAGGATTTTGTTCTGATTACATAGTAACAAGACACTGACATGAGAATGTATGAGTAGATTTTTATTAGAGAGATATTTTATCTGTTCAGATAACAAAAAAACAACAGAATATATTTCAGAAAGTCTTTATTTAAGTAGGTATAATAAAATACTGAAAACTGTGCAATTTAAATTAACCTTATAAATCTAGTTTAACTAATCCTAGGTAATGCAATAAGAGGAGGTAGCGCACAGCGAGTTTACTTGCTAAAATCTGAGCTCTCCGCCGCTTGGGGGGTAGGGAGGAGGTAGCAGTGCTGGCAGCACAGAAGGCTTTGTCTTTTAAGCTGTTAGTCAGATACTTGTACGCTTAGGAACCCACTTATATGGTTCCTACAATATTGGACCCAAGCGACTCGAGGCGCTGCTTCTTTTGAAAATCTAAAACAAACAAAAAAAAATTAATTTAATACTGGAAAACCAATATCGATATTTGTGATTGAACTGTCTCATCTCTAATTATGTTAAAGTGTGACCAGTTTCTTAAAAATAAATACGCTTATTTTTGTAAGAAATGAGCAATTATTTTCTTTAAAACTTTTTCGAGGGTAGGTGCAAAAAAGTGTAGACGTAATTTTCCAAATCCGTATTTTTAATTAATTAAATAATCACATACATACAAGTTTATACAGTAAATAAGTTTACTTACATTATATTTGGCATTCATGTAAGTGAATGTAAACATTGCAATCACCACCTACCAGCGCAACACATTTCACAACACTTATAGAAGAACTTACGGTCTAGTCAAAGTACACAATGGCACAACTGGCAACAATCCAGGACACTCAACATAAGCTGGAGGAGTCCTTCACGAAGCGAATGGCTGAACTCGAGGTGCAGCTTCATAACGGCGGTCCATCAAAAGATACGGTGGCAAAAGTCGCTGAAGAATTTCGGACATTTCGTGAGCTGATATTTGGCATTTTGAAGTTGCTTCGCCAGCAGATCGCCCAATGTTCCAATATGTCAGACGTCATGGAAACCAGGCACCGAAGGAAAGCGCTTATCTTCGTTGGAGTCGACGAGTCTGACAGTGAAGACTGTGTTTCTGTGGTCCACAATATTATGTCGAAGATGTCAATAAAGGACACTCACACCATCAGGGCCTGTCATAGACTTGGCTCTTCGAATAAGGACCAGCGCCGACCAATTCTCGTGTGGTTCAACAGCGCAGAGTCGAGATCCACTGTATGGAGGGCAAAAACGAGGCTCAAGGGGTCACCTGTAGCTGTTAAGGAGTTCCTTACTAAACCCCGACAGGTTCTATTCAGTAAGGCCAGGCAGCACTTCGGCATGCGTGCGTGCTGGTCGCAAGACGGTATTGTCATAGTGAAGACTCCTGATGGAAACCGCCAAAAATTATTCACCATGGATGTTCTCGATGTGCTGATGAAGAAGTTCCCTAAGGCATCAGAAAGCTCCTCGTCAACGTCTAGTGCTGGTAACGGCGGCAATGCGAGTGCTTCGGGTGCGAATAACAAGCTGCGTAAGATCTGATTGACTGTTACTTTTATGTGAACGCCGTGTCTCGCTTTGTTTTGTTATTGTCTATAATTAGCTCATTCCACGTCTATTATTGTGTATTGTATGACCCAATGACAAACTTACAATTTGTGTCGTGTGACAAGTTGACAACAATGAAGTGAAGTTGAAAGGTTTGTTGAAGTGACAGTTAAGTGAGCGTTCCGAAACTGTTTGTCGATCAATTTACGTTTCGTTTTACTTTAATTATTGGTTTTGTGTACTGTTTCCTATTAATTTGTTTATCTTTATTTTTTATGTCCATCTGCTGGTGGGTGGTGCAGTGATGAATATTGGCATAGCACAGTGTGTATGTATGATATATATCTATATAATATATATTTTTCTTACATTATATTTTAAATTTATATTTATTTTATATTTTATTTATGGATATTGATGACTCTTATTATTCTGCCAATGAGTCTATAAATTGTTCCAGTGACGAAAGCTTCTGTTCTATAGGTGATGCCACTTTAGGTGATTCCCTGCGACAGATTTTCGACCAACGTTCTCGGTTGCTCTTTAATGTGTGTCACATTAATGCGCAAAGCATTCCTTGCCACCACAGTGAGTTACTGGATACGTTTTCCGACACTCACGTTCATGCCATCTTGATTTCGGAGAGTTGGCTCAATCCTAGTCTTCTTTCCACTTCTTATTCTCTCCCTGGTTTCGTGCTTATTCGTAATGATCGAATTGGACGAAGGGGGGGTGGAGTCGCAATCTATCTACGTAGTTGTTTTACTTACAAAATTATTTTTTCTTCCACTCCTAACCTTTCTTCGTCAGCTGAGTATCTCTTCCTTGAGGTTAATGTTAAGGGGGCAAAAATGGTGCTTGGCGTCGTTTATTGTCCTCCGTCTGTTGATTATTTCTCTAGTCTCGAACCGATTCTAGAATCTTTAGGGTCAGAATATTCACATCACGTCATCATGGGCGATTTCAATACCGATCTCCTTTGTCCTCGTTCCCATCGATCCTGTAAACTTCTTGAGATTGTTGAGTCTGTCTGCCTCCGTGTGCTACCGCTACAAGCTACTCATCACAATGTTCAGGGGCAGGACACATGGCTTGACCTCATTCTCACTTCCTCTCCCAATCTAGTCTCGTCCCATGGCCAACTCCTTGCTTCTGGATTTTCTCACCACGACCTTATTTTCCTTTCCTACACCCTAAAACCTCCGAAACTCCAACCTAAAGTTCTGCACAGGCGCTGTTTTAGTCGTATAGATAGTGAGGCGCTAAGTAAGGACGCCTCGAAGATCAACTGGGACGATTTATACTCGGCTGCCTCAGTGGATGCAAAAGTTGATCATCTGAAAAACAAAATTATAGAGCTTTTCGATAAGCATGCTCCGATAAAGAAAGTGAGACAAAAGCGCCTACCTGCACCTTGGATTACAGCAGGAGTTCAAATGGCCATGAGGCGTAGAAATCGGGCTTTTCGGAGATACAAAAGGGACCGTAGTGACGAAAACTGGTCACTTTTCAAGTCTGCAAGAAATCGCTGCAATCAGATGATACGTAACGCCAAACGCCGACATATTCTTAGTAACATAGATTCCTCGTCCCCTGTCGATATTTGGAAGTTTCTTGGGACTCTAGGTATCGGCAAACAGCGTCGTGTTGATTTGCAGATGACACTTGGTTTAGAGGATATTAATCGTTATTTCATCACTACTACTCCGCTAGATCACCAAACCAAGTGCCAAACTGTTGATTACTTAGCTGGTCTACCTCATCCTAATATTGAATCCTTTTATTTTTCTCCAGTAGCATCGGATGAGATCAAAAAAGTCATCCTTTCCATTAAATCGAATGCCGTGGGCTGTGATGATGTCAGTCGTCGCATGGTCATGGCAATCCTTGAGCACCTCCTTTTTCCTATTACCCATATTATTAATTTTTCCCTTTTCTCTGGAATCTTTCCATCCTCGTGGCGTAACGCATACGTTATCCCATTACCCAAAACTCAAAATCCCACACTACCCAATCATTTCCGTCCTATATCCATTCTTCCCTTCTTATCCAAAGTGCTTGAGGCCTGCGTGCACAAGCAACTCTCCCATTTTGTGTACCGCAATCAGCTACTTAGTCCCATGCAGTCTGGGTTTAGACCCGGACATAGCACTGTATCCGCGCTCCTTAAAGTGACTGGCGATATTAGGGAGGGCATGGAGAGTACCAAAGTCACAGTCCTGGCTTTGGTCGATTTCTCGAATGCCTTCAATACCGTCAGTCACGATATCCTTCTGTCTATCCTTTCCCACTATAAGGTCTCCTCCGAAGCTCTGGAATGGTTCTCAAGTTACATTCGAGGTCGTCAGCAGTCTGTCCGCTTCGAAGATTCATCTTCAAGTTGGGGTGACATTGACTCTGGCGTCCCTCAAGGCGGTATTTTATCTCCTTTGTTATTTTCAATTTTTATTAATCTTTTAACACCTAATCTTCAGTGTGCGTATCATCTGTATGCTGATGACTTGCAGATTTATTCTCAAGCAAGTGTTGACTGCATCTCAACTGCGGTTGACATGGTGAACCGGGATCTGGTGCACATTAAAAACTGGTCTGACAGATTTGGTTTGATTATAAACCCTTCAAAGTGCCAAGCCACCATCGTTGGCAGCCAACGCCTTATAAGCAGACTAAACTGGACTACTCTTCCGTCAATCATATTTAACGGGGCTATCATAGATTTGTGTCCAAGTATTAAAGATCTAGGGCTACACATCGACACTACATTGAATTGGAGAGCCCAAGTTACGCAAGTCAGCCAGAAAGTCACCGGTACCCTGCGTACTCTGTATAGGCTAAAGAATTTTCTACCTTGTGAGACTAAGGCAATGCTTGTGCAGACTTTAGTCTTTCCTTTGATTGACTATGGTGACGTGTGTTATTTTGACCTAAATGCAGATCTTCTCAACAAATTGGACCGTCTTCTCAATAACTGCATTCGATTCGTTTTTTGTCTTCGCAAGTATGACCATGTGTCTACCTATAGATCCCAATTGAACTGGCTTCCCATTCGTCAGCGTCGTAATCTGCGCGCACTCTCTACACTTTATTCCATCCTTGCTAATCCTAATGCTCCCACATATTTGTCCTCCCAATTTAAATACCTCTGCTCTTTACACGAAAGGCCTCTTCGCTCCTCCAACAATCTCCTCCTTGCCTGTCCTTCTCATAAAACCGGTTTCATCCACTCCTCTTTTCCTGTCCAATCAATATTACTCTGGAATGCCCTCCCTCTGGAAATCAGGATGGCAACTAACCGAAGCACGTTTAAGATAAAGGTTCGGACACTTCTCATTGATAAATTGGCAAAATCAACCCAATAGTTTACATTTATTGTTTTATATATATATATATATATATATACATATATATTTATGTGTAATAATGTAGTACTAGTACTATATGTATGATTTTTATGTATGTTTATCATTATATTTATACGTACGTATGTGTATTGTTATGGTCTTATTTAGTAAAATATTCAACATTAGTATTAACAATTTTACTACATTTACTATCTGCTATCATGCACCTACTGTGGTTCAACTCTGCATTACCCGGTTGACTGGTAGAGAATGCCGTTGGCATTAAGTCCGCCGTTATACATTCTGTGTGTAAGAAGCTTAAATAAATAAATAAATAAATAAAATTATCTTTCGGAATAAAGTGCACTAATCTTGTATATTTGGATTTATAATCTCATTTTACTTGTTCATTTAATATTATTTTGTGCATTACTTGGTAAAAAAACATTGGTTTTAATTAAAAATAAATAAATATGGGAACGGTGACAAAATAATGTACATCCAAAATGAAACTTATTAGATATGTCAACAAGGCGAGATATAAAAAAGGAAAGGTTAGTTTTTATGTTAATTCAACTTAAAATATTACCCCAGATTGGAGTATTGATGATAAGCCTGGCAACACTTGTTGATTAGCATTTTATTTGGTTAAATTGCTAATTTAATGCCTTATTTAATAATATTAGAACAAAATAATACTTACAGGTGGAATGTAATATTATCCTTTTGTAGACTTGATGTCGCTGAACGCTTTTTACACCAAAATACACTGCAATTCGGCATTTCTATTGAGACGCTTTTACGCATGCACTGATAGGTGACTTATGATGCGGAACGCGCGTCAACTAGTTTTATATAACGGGTATGACCGGTGGGCTGGTACCTTTGGCAGAGGGGTACGCCTGTCAGTGGCCTCTCCGGTTGGTTTAATGCTCTAAGCATCAGGGACATGGTACTTTCCAGTGGTACAAACCACAGACTAAGTAGAGAACAAGTTGTACAAACGGCTCGGCACGGCGCGTTGGCATGAATGCTTATTTCTTACAAAAATAAGCGTATTTATTTTTAAGAAACTGGTCACACTTTAACATAATTAGAGATGAGACAGTTTAATCACAAATATCGATATTGGTTTTTTAGTATTAAATTAATTTTTTTTTGTTTGTTTTAGATTTTCAAAAGAAGCAGCGCCTCGAGTCGCTTGGGTCCAATATTGTAGGAACCATATAAGTGGGTTCCTAAGCGTACAAGTATCTGACTAACAGCTTAAAAGACAAAGCCTTCTGTGCTGCCAGCACTGCTACCTCCTCCCTACCCCCCAAGCGGCGGAGAGCTCAGATTTTAGCAAGTAAACTCGCTGTGCGCTACCTCCTCTTATTGCATTACCTAGGATTAGTTAAACTAGATTTATAAGGTTAATTTAAATTGCACAGTTTTTCAGTATTTTATTATACCTACTTAAATAAAGACTTTCTGAAATATATTCTGTTGTTTTTTTGTTATCTGAACAGATAAATTATCTCTCTAATAAAAATCTACTCATACATTCTCATGTCAGTGTCTTGTTACTATGTAATCAGAACAAAATCCTCCAATTACAAGCTCTGCTTAGTTGGAACGAAATTTAATAGCAACAGAAAATTAATTCAAAGTATTATTTGGTTTGAATATACATACATACTTAGGAATAATACACGTAAAATTGACACGTAATAATTAATTACAATCTTTAATCCACACTAGAACAAATTTAAACAGGTGGTGGTTATTGAACATACATCCTTGTGCGCAGTAGTAAAATAAAAAAAAAGAGTGGGTACCCATGTACGCACGTAAGAAGTTATACTTCTTTGGCATAACAATCCAAAAATACCAAATAATAATACAACGCCATAACATAAATATTTGAATTGATATAAACGCCAATATATTTTTTATTTATTCACACAGATTATTTGTACTGAACCGCACACAAAGATCCGCAACTAACTTCAGTGTGTAAAAGGTTCGCAACTAACTTCAGGGTGTTGCTTTTTTCTGTCGGTGTGCGCGCGCATCGTAAAAATTCACTCTCATCATTTTTCCCAATCGCGCCAAAAAAAGTATAACTTAAAAAAAAAACGGCTAAATGCCAGTAGGACTCGCGCGCCGAGGGTTCCGTACTATCAGGGATCGGAAGTATTGAATAAACATTAGTAAACATAGTAGGAGAGCCCGACCGCATAACCAGATTTGTTTGTCGAACAATGTTTAACAAATAAATTTAGCCCGACCGTATGACGGGCTTTTTTGATAATAATTACAAAAAAGTGTGCTAGTTAGAAACACTGTTTTATTCTTCCTGTAATATTGACATAAACATGAATTAACAGAATTACTTCTAGTTAATTCATGTTTATGAACTATTTACTTTACTTTCATCTATTTCAAAGTGCTTAAATAAAAAAAAACCTTAAAATTATAATAGATTATTATTACCTAAAACTGTTCTATATAATATAAGATAATGCTCATTTTAATAAGCAAACATAATAATCATGAAAATAATTAAATCTTTCGCGTACTTATATGAAATCCTAAACATCGATACTAAATATCGACAGAGTCAAGCTCTAACTGTTTTACGCTAAGGAAGCGTAAACTGATAGATGTCCCTGTGTGTGAATGTGATTGTGTGTGTTTAGTTTGAGCTAGTGTGTAATAATTTTATTGTCTGCGTGTATATCGACGCGATTTAAAAATGCATTAGTAGTTAACATTGTAATTAGTGTGCGTTGCTCGCGTTACCCCGTCCCCCGCCAAAAGTGGCAGACTTTTGCGCAAGGGAAATAGAGCGCGTGTCCACTCCTGTTGGTTTAATGCTCTAAGACTCGTGCAGAACAATCATCTCATGTCAATAGTGTCAGACTGCCATTCAGTCAATCAAACAAAACGTCGCGGCGTCTTACCGTCATCTTGTTGCGTTGCCATGTTACTTTTGTAACATTATATGTTACTTTTAGCGCTCTCATGTTACCTTCATGTTACACGACTCAAAATGTTACTTCTTCATATCTTTTAGAAGTTGAAACATTCAAGTTTTCTTTCAGAAATTAATTCTCACAACAAAGGCCGTAGACGGAGTACAAATAAGTACAAGTCTATCTACGGCAAAGGCAGTTTTCACGCGTAGATAGAGAATAAAAAATGTTTTTACCTGTCAATGTATTGTGTGAGTCAGAATAAATATCTTTCTTTCTTTCACTTTATGATGTTACTTTTGCCTCGAAAATGTTGCCTTTTGAGCTGCCTTGTGTAACTTTTGACAATCGGTCACTGGCAACACTGATCATTAATGTCATTAAGAAACCAAATGCAAGACCTTTGTAATAAAAATAAAAAACACTACATATTTTCGTGTTTAACCTATAAAATTCCACTTTATACACTTGCAAAATGATTTCATATTGGTGTGAATAGCACTAGAAGATGCTTGGTGACATACAATTAACTAAACGTTTGCTAGTTATCGCTTTAGTTCTTGGCATTATTTTGATATTGAAAGAATACGTATTTGTTTACCCACTATGACACAACCTAGGGTTGCTTATTTCTACAATGCCGATGTGGGTAACTTCCACTACGGGCCTGGGCATCCTATGAAACCTCATAGACTGTCTGTGACTCATAGCTTGGTGCTAAATTATGGACTTCACAAGAAGATGCAGATATACAAGCCGTATAGGGCCAGCTCTCATGATATGTGCCGTTTCCACAGCGAGGATTATATAGAATTCCTGCAAAATGTTACTCCACAAAATATTCAAAGTAAGTTTGATAAAAGTATTTTAAATAACATCTTGGAAAACTTCTCGTAAATATTTATACTTTGTACTTATCCTGAGTAACCTGACAGCATATAATAAATCTTATTTTCCATTTTTATAGTCTGTCAAAATAGTCAGATCAAATTATTAATTTGAAGCATTTTTTTAATTGGGGACAAACATTCTTAGCAGTGAATCGAAGAATGTTGCCAGTTCACGACTGGTCAAAGAGGTGCAAACTTGAGTCAAAGCCTTTGTTTAGCAGTGAATGTGACAACTTCCACACTAGGGAACATTTAGTATCTATGTATTGTATTTTAGTAGTAGCAAATCTTACACATGCTTATTTGTAAATAATGAAGTAACAATAAAAATTATACACATTTTCAGCATATTCCAAAGACTTGCTGCACTACAATGTTGGTGACGACTGTCCTGTGTTCGAGGGCCTGTTTGACTTCTGTTCAATGTACACAGGTGCTTCTCTGGAAGGTGCCATGAAACTTAACAATAATGCTTGTGATATAGCCATCAACTGGTCTGGTGGGTTACATCATGCTAAGAAGTTTGAACCTTCAGGTTAGTTCATCACTATAATAATGTGAGACTTACTAATCAAATCATAATAATAATATAAAGTAGTTCTACTTACACTACTGACCCACATTTTTTTGAAATTCTACTTTAAACATTAATGAAATACATTTAAAATAATCTGGTCAAATGTACCCATACATTAGACCAGATTATTTTAATCTGCCAATCTGACTGGAGTACCTAAGTGCAATAATCAATGCATGTACCAAAAATGATTCGACTTTAAAAAAAATCCAACATGTAAAACGGTAATATTTTTTTTGTGTATTTGAATCCAAATTCAAACCATTGGAAATATTTTTCAAACCCAAAGTAGCTAATTTTATGCAGCCTCAGCCCAGCTGTAAAGTGATATGCACAGATATAAAATATCAATTTAAATAACTTACTGTATTTTCTATAAGTCTATTTGTTAAAATTATGTTGGACCTTCAACTAAGTTACGGTTATACTAATAAACACTCATAAAATGGCTCAAGCTTTATGTACCAGGTAATATCTAAGTGGAAATATTAATGCATTTGTAGTTGAGTATTTTATTGATCACTACTAATTGCTTAGATTACTATTTACTTTTAAATTATCTACTTCAGTACCCTTATCTAAATGGAATCAGAATTCAACATGTAGATGACTAAGGAGACTTTACAATGTGTGTTACAAATGATTATTCGTGGTTACAGAGCACCTTTAAGTTTTCTTTCATAACATTATATATATTCTACACATTCTACAAAGTGTTGAAAGCTAATTAACTTTACTAGTGTAACGTTAGAAGCTGACTCACTGCTAATCTGTTTTCTTTCTTTGTGAGGTATTGCACCTTTGGCTATGTGCGGTTTTGACATTCTGCTCTTTTGACAATTTGCGATCGCTTGTCATTTTGTGCTTTTGACCATAAGCTCCTGAACGTTTTTGATAAAGACAGATCAGCTTCTTGATGTTTTTGTCATTGTTGAGTTGATAAGTGCCATCTAGAAATAGTGTAGAAAGCTATAACTAAATTTTTTAATTGTGTTATACATGACCTAATGTATTAAACTGCACCTAAGTTCATTACTTCTTTTTCCAGGCTTCTGCTACGTAAACGACATTGTAATAGCTATACTGGAACTTCTAAAGTACCATCCACGTGTACTCTACATAGATATAGATGTCCACCACGGCGATGGCGTGCAGGAAGCTTTCTATCTGACTGATAGAGTCATGACAGTCAGCTTTCATAAGTATGGGAATTATTTCTTCCCTGGAACAGGAGATATGTATGAGATTGGAGCAGAAAGTGGGAGGTATTATTCTGTGAATGTGCCGCTTAAAGAAGGAATTGATGATCAGAGTTATGTTCAGGTGAGTTTATGAAAAAATTATTTGATACTTTTAATAAAATCAGAATTCAGGTTTTAGTTTTTAACCGACTTCAAAAAGGAGGAGGTTATCAATTCGAGTCGTATGTTTTTTTTTTCTTTTTTTTTTTAGTATGTTTGTTACCTCATATCTCGGTCATTTATGAACCGATTTGAAAAATTTTTTTTTATTTGAGAGGGTATACTCTGAAATTGGTCCCATTTTTTTATTATAAGAAATGGTTCAGTGGTTGTATGTTTGTTACAACTTAACTCCGTCATTTATAAACCAATTTGGAAAATTCTTCTTTTATTTGAAAGGGTATACTCCGAAATGGAGTCCCATGTTTTTTTTATAAAGAATGATTTAGTAGTTTGGCTTCAATTTAATATTTTGTAACAAAACGTTTGCAAGAAGTGAAGACGTGTAAAGCAACACGTCGATGTCTTTTGCGACGAATTATCTGACATTGACATGTCCATGCTACAAGTGCGAAGTGATTTTAAAAATTCATTTTTTGTTAGAAACGAAGTGGCCCTGGATGAGTGACCATTTGCGTCATTTCATTTTCAGCGTCTTCATTCTTTAGAAGCAGTAGACTGATTATCACTTTAATTTGTTGGTCGTTAAGCCAAGTTGGAGGTCTTATGGTCGTGAGAAATTACAACAGCGACGGGCGGCCTTAAACCTGCCTTTACAGCATCACTGTTTATTTTTTGTATATCTGAGCGATTGCTCGGTCAGTTAAATTATGATTTTTGATGATTCTTTATTGTTGGTAGATCATCACTTTTTTGTTTCGATTTCTGGTTTCTGGGATTCAGGGTTTAGCGATCGAGAAAGTGTTGACAAGGACCTTATATATCTATTTACAATCTTACCTCTCGTCTCTACTTTCTTTCAAACGGCGCGGCGCTGTCTCATTTGCGCAGCACGTTTAGTAGGTCTACCCATATTGAATATATTTTTATACACAATTAATTCCCACTAAAAGTTTAAAAATAAAATTATTTTTATAAAAAAAATGAAAACCGACTTCAAACAACACCTACCTGTTCAATCCATAACTAAAAAGTCGAAAATAATATTTTAATTACTTCATAGCAAAGAACATTAAAGGGGACTCAACGCAATCCTTGATACCTATAATACTTTACTATTTATAGTTTTTAATCAGTTATTTTGGAGTCGGTGCCAGCCAAGAAGGATCATAATGACCTTCATAAAACTAACCTACCTACTAGCAAAAAAAATCTTCTTGATTAATCTATTAATACATGAATGAAAAATATAGATTTAATACAAGAAATCGAATGGAATCAGATAAGTGCGCCTCAAATTTTTCATGTATATCTGAACACAACTATCAATGACGTCGGCCTTCACAAGTATGACTGCGTTCGGGTAATGCACTCAGGCATATCCCCCACGCGTGCAATTACCGCCCCGTGCATTACAAAAGTTGGTTGCAAAGACAGAATTAAAGATCCTTCTTGGCTGGCACCGACTCCAAAATAACTGATTAAAAACTATAAATAGTAAAGTATTATAGGTATCAAAGGATTGCGTTGAGTCCCCTTTAATGTTCTTTGCTATGAAGTAATTAAAATATTATTTTCGACTTTTTAGTTATGGATTGAACATGTAGGTGTTGTTTGAAGTCGATTTTCATTTTTTTTATAAAAATAATTTTATTTTAATTCTAGTTACATAGCTTATTTCACTTGTTAAGTACAAGTTACATAAAAATAAGCCGATTTTAATATTTTAATTAAGATAGACAAAGAGGTGTGGTATTCAAAGGTTACTTAAGCTATATTAGATTCTGCGTAATAAATAGGAGGCAAGCTCTGGTACAAGTACTGATGTATTTTTTCTGAACATAGTTATCTTTAGTTGTCTTGTACTGCAACCACAAATTGAAAGAGTTGGCTAAATTCATAACCATGAAGTTTCTCATTGCAAACTTTATTTCTATTATCTATGTGTTAAGTATGTATCGCAGGCAAATTGAATAAATCTGCATGCGTTTACATACTGCCTTGGCATTTTGTAAACGCTCGTTGTCATCGGCGTTATATAATATGCCGAAGGCAGATTGGGTTAGGTTAGAACTGTGAGCACCTGCTATTAACGTATTATATTTGTTGTTAAACTAGTTTAAACATCCCAAAGTAGGTATACACATTGCTGACCTAACATATCCGGCGTTATGTAATATGCCGAGGCAGATTGTAAACGGCCGATTAATACAATTTGCCTGCGAAATATGTATGTTACATATATACATACATCATTGATCGATCATACATGTTCCTAGGTATTCAAACCTGTGATTTCCAACGTGATGGAGTTCTACCGCCCCACGGCTATCGTGCTGCAGTGCGGCGCTGACTCTCTGGCGGGTGATAGACTCGGCTGTTTCTCTCTGTCCACCAGGGGGCATGGCGAGTGCGTCAAGTTTGTCAAGAATTTGAATGTACCTACACTAGTTGTCGGGGGAGGAGGGTGAGTTTTTATATATTCCCTTTATGCAAATTAATGATAAGATATCTTCCTTCTTAGGATGTGTTAACCAGCATTCTTTCGGATTGCGATCATAAGGTCTGTGTCAGATGTTAAAGATAGAATCAAACAATGCATAAATACCTATTTAATTAATTTATGTAAAACAAGTAAAATACTAATCTATTATCCCACTGTCGAGTTTAAGTTTATTTAGATGCACTATTTTAAATAAGTAATTATTTATTTTATTATTGAGAAAGGCTATTTTTTTTCAATATACCTACAAGCGATGGTGCTTCAAGTTGCATAACTTTTTTTTATTTATTATTATTCTACAAAGTAGTCAAACTTATTATACTAATTGCATTGCATTAAACCACGGAAGTCGAAATGGCCCAGTGGATAAGACACCCGATTCGTAAACACGAGGTAGTGGGTTCGAATCCGGGCAAGTACGAATGTGATTTTTCAAATCATATGCACTTTCTAAATTTATCTTGGACATTTCTGACTGACGGTGAAGGAAAACATCGTGAGGAAACCTGGTCTGAAATTGCCAATCCGCCTTGAGCAAGCGTGGTGATTAATGCTCATACCTTCTCTATATGAGAAGAGGCCTCTGCCCTGCAGTGGGACAATAAACAGGCTGGTATTATTATTATTATTATTATTATTAAACCACGAAAGTTTGACCACAATGTCAAATAAAAACAATTGCGTTAATGTGCGTTAATGTATAGTATATGAGGACATTAATTTTACTATCCTTGCGAGTTAGTACATCTTAGACCAGCTTGACTGAAACTGGCCAGTTTCAGTCAGTTTTTTTATTTGACATTGTGATCAAATTTCCGTGGTTTTGTGGTCCCACGAGTATACTGTAGGATACTACTTTATACAAGATTACTTTATTTTTACTTGTATAAATTGCAGTTACACTCTACGGAACGTGGCTCGGTGCTGGACTTACGAAACATCGCTGTTAGTAGACGAGAACATCTCCAACGAACTGCCCTATACTGAATACTTGGAATTCTTTGCTCCAGACTTTCAACTGCATCCAGAGATCAGCAGGTAAAGCAAATAGTGACCTCATTTAAATCAGGGTGTGTGATTGGTAGTTTATGTATTGGGCTTTTATTCGAAAAAAATAGTACTTACACATATTTGCGCTGTGTATGGGTTTAGAGCAATTATCATATATGTACATGCCGAGGTTTTGTTAAATGACTAGTAGTGTAGTGTGTAGCAGTGGCGAAGAGTGACGTTTTGTAAGAGGGAAGCTGGCGCAAAAATTGCTTACCTTGAAGCACAACGTATGGTCTATTTCTACACTATAATAGATATTATAGTCTTTGTGATTTATCTCAAAAGGAAGCCGGTAGGAATCGGGTTATATGGACCCTTCGCCACTGGTGTGTAGTAATAAATGACTTTTTGGGTCAACAAAGCGCAAGTGATGCCTTGCCCATGTTGTAATGAGTTCATAAGTTACCTACCGTAATGAGTTGTTTAAAAAGGATTGCATGACAACCAACATGGATCAGTTGATTTTGCAATTGTCATATTATAGCTCAGCAATGTTTTTATTTATTAATATATTTTTAATGTTGATTGCAGTACAAATAACGCGAACAGCAAGCAGTACCTAGAGGCGATCTCGAAGCATGTGTACGACAACCTAAAGATGTGTCAACATTCACCCGCTGTGCAGATGACACACGTACCAGGTACATCACTCATTTAACTCCTATTTGATAAGACCACGCTAAGAAGTTCCAATTATAATAGTGTATTATACCAAACTAGTTGCCTTTTCAGCGTTTTAATAATAAGTTTGATTTATGTACAAAAAAACTTTGGATGAAATCAATTTTTTTGGCTAAAACTGTCAATATTTTGATAACAATACAATAATTACTTCTACAGGTGATTTCTTCCCCGACGAATACAGAATCAAAGACGAGCCCGACCCAGATGTCCGCATTAGTCAAGAGGAGGCCGATAAGACCGTAGAGCCTAAAAACGAGTTCTTCGAAGACGAGAAGGATAACGACAAGGAAACGGAAGGAGAGTTCCTGCCATAGCATACGAATGGCCTGACTGACCCGCTGGCCATTTGACATGCAAAGGGTTATAAAAGATACAGGAGAAAGTTTCTGTGAGTGTGTGAATTGTGTGCGACTTTTTATTGGACGATTTTTAATTGCCTTTATTTAGTTCTGATACGTAATAATAAATAAAACCTTATTAACACTGAACGCCAAGTTACTAGACAGAAAGTCTATTGTTTGGGGTCACCGGTGACGTATGTGGCGTTCAAAGTAAACGCTTAATTTTAATATTTGACGATTGTGAATGATTAGAATAATTTTAGTGATATTAAGTTCACTATCCATTAATAAGAGGTAAGAGCACATGAATATTTCTCGCTGAAAACCTAAACAGAAATACCTTTCGAATACCTTATAGACTACAGCCAAAAAACACTAAATAGTGTATGTTCTTCATTCTAGCTGACTATTCCATATGTGTCAATTCTACCTTAGTGTGATAGTCTTTGACCTATAATTTATTATATACATGCAACACATACAACGAAAGTTTGAATTCAATCTACTGTTCAATGACTGACTGTTGTAGATATTTTGCTCATAGTATATAACATAGAACTACTGTGCCTTGTGTGTTGAAATAACAGGTTCACTTCATAACTAAGACAGGAATTACACATTATAATTGTATGAGTTTTAATTTTTGCTACTAAATAGTGTCTTGTTTCTTCCAAAGATAACCCCATTTCACCACTGAAAAGAAAATAATATACCTATTTATATATCCTTACACTTATTTATATTCGTATTTCCAGTGCCGCATTTTATTTTTTTTTTAATTTAAAGAGTCTTCCTAAAATAAAATTATGACGATTACAAATATATTTTAGTTAAGTTTATAGTAAATATGCTAATGATAGGCATCATTCCAGGAAATAATAATTTGTAAAAATAAAAGTCGAAAATGGCCCGAAATGCTTCGAGAAAAGGATGGTATGGCCGTGCCGCTTTTTTTTGCTCGACTTGGCAAATTAGCTGTTATTGTTTAATATCATCGGTGGTTCCATGGTACTTGGACTACCACACAGTTATGCTAAGGTAAAAAAATGTGACACTTCTACCTACCCTTTTGGAGAAAAAAAGTGTTTGGGTTATGTGCGTAGTAGTTTTTTTTATTTATTTTAAGGTAGTAGGGCCGAAATCTTTAATGATTTTCTTCATTGTTGTAAAAAAGTCAATGTAGCGTGTAAAAATTCTTTGTAATAGTTCTTTTTGAAATAATGTGGCTCTCACAGAAATAGAGGTTGGCCCTTTTGGCATCAGGCACTGAAAGTGGGATTCCAATCTGTTTCTGTCGGGATAAATGGTCACTGGCCAGTTCAAAAACTTTGCAATGTTGTTATTATATTTTTTTAATAGTAAGGTAAGAACATTCTGCCGAAAAGCCTCAACATAATGAAGTTCTATGTAAATATTGTAAAATAATAAAATAATTATGAGTGCTTAAGTTTTTATTATTTATTTCACTTTTTAGTAATTATTATTTATGTAAACAGTCAGACTTGAGCACATATCAAGACCAACTATTTGTGCAATTTGCAACTTTTTACAAGGATTGTGTTAAACAAGTAATATTATCTAGTGAAACTTTTTGCTAGTGAAGTCCATTATAATTTTATTTCATGGCAACATCTTACAACATTCTGCTACCCTAGTACTTGCTTATATTTTAATGGCTTTATGGTAGGTCACAAATAATTTTATTTCATACTAACCTCTTACAAGACTGCTACGCTTTTTTACTTTAAAGGTCATACATTTTATTTCATAGCAACCTCTTGCAAGATTCTTGCTGCTCTAATTACTTTTATTTTTCCACTAGGGTAGGTCAAAAATAATTTTATTTCATAGCACGCTCTTACAACATTCTGCTACCTTAGTACCTATCTACTTTTATTTTAGCCACTGTAGGGTAGTTCACAAAATATATTTATTTACATACTAACCTTAACCATAAAAAAAATTGTAAGGAAATAAAACAAAAAGATTGTAAAAAATAACTATATTTATATTACAATAAAATTACATGGTAAAAGGCTAAAACTAATAACTACCAAGTTTTAAATCCAAATTATTTTCACTTATGTACCTGAGTACGTCATTCATCTCCTCGGAAAAGTCCACAGTGAACATTTGTAGATTGTCGCACATTTGTATTATTTGTTTTATTACATTTTTCGATACTTCCAGTGTACAGTCTAACCATAAGTAATTAATATTTTTCAAATGTCCTTTCTTTAGTAAATACAGTAAAGTTTCATCTATATTAGTTTTTGTTTGATATTTTAATATTAATTTCTGTAAATTTTCTGTACACTCGAAGAAAAATGACAATAAACTATCTATACTAAAGTTGTCAGTACCTAGAGTCAGATTTTTCAACTCTGAGAATATCTTCTTCGGTCGCCGAAAATACCTTGGTATGACTAAACATTTGGACTGAGTCATGATGCAAAGAGAACTCAGATTAGGGCAACACATGCCAAGTGAGAGAACTGCTTCTAGAGTCAAAGAATGGTCAATTTCCCACAGAGAGAAATGTGTGAGATACCTGCCTTTGACCGTTAACAATTGCTGCATAGAATCCGTGTAGGAAAAGAACGATAGATCGAGCCTACTTAACTTTAAATCACTCATTGAGATCTGTTCCAATATTGCGTCTTTGTTATGTTCTGATAAATGTGTTACAGACAATTCTTTAAGGAAAGGACATATTTTGATTAATTTTCTGATACCATCAGCTGAAGCGAAATGACAATTAATTTTTCTGAGACTCAGTGGTCCTATATCCATTACTGTACCAATTAACGTAGATCCGATATCGCAGGACTCTATTCTCAACTCTTCTAAACATGGGAGTTCATTAATCAACATAATGATGCCAGCTTGAGAGACACAACGACCGATACGATTTGCCCGCTCATTTCGAGGTGGGTCCATAGCCAAAATTCTTAAATGTTTTAGGTTTGTAATTGAACAAAGTCCAGCATCAGAGACATTTCTGATTAAAACCGAGGCATTGATTAGGGACTTGCAGATGTCTACTCTAGAGACAATGTTAATTTCCTCCAGTAGGGGGCAATTGACGCCTATAACCTGAAGGATTTCGTCAGTACAAATAAATTTAAGATCGAGAACGACTAAGCGGGTGAAGTTAGCAAGGGCATTGATCCAGAACCGTTGTGGTATGCTGTTATCAAGGTCGCATTTGCGGAAGACAGTCATGTTGGGGTGCGTCAGTACTTGGAGTTGAACGCGAGGGTCACCGCGGTATTGGCAGCATGTTCTTTCTGAACAGAGGACATCAAATAACCTGAAAAACAAAATAATAAGTCAATATTTAAATTGCATTACTTACTTACATTATTTAAGTAACTACCTACTTGTATGTTGAAGTAAGGTAGGTAATTGAATTGATACAAAATTTGGTTACAGTAGGTAAGTAATAAATATACATCGGAATGTTTGTTTGCGGCTAAACCGATTTCGATGAAAATTAATATTGAATTTAGATAGATTCGGTGCTGGAGACGGACATAGGCTACTTTTTATCCCGAAAATCCGTCTAGTTCCAGGAGATAAACACATTTTAGGCGCCGGCGAAGCAGTGGAGCAGCGCTAATATTTGTATAAAGATAAGGCAGATTTTGCAAGAGCGTTATTGCACACGAACAACGCCATGATGTCAACGGCAGCCGTCGATCGACAGGGGTCGGCAGCAGTCGGCAGCAGCCGTGGACGCGTCGATGACACTTGAAAATTTGCACGAATTCTCACAAATTTTCTTAGTCCTTCCGTAGCTTCGAAATGTTACGTACTCAATAATGTTTTTGGATTTCATAACTTGTTTATGACAGTATTTTATTTTTGGCGTGATAACGTTATTTAATAAATCGATGAAATACTGAGCTGCACGCACGAAAAATGTCGAGTTCCACCTAAGTACATACATTTATATTACAATTTTGTGTTTTACTAAAAAGGAAAAGGGTCAATAGGGAAAAATAGGGCAAGGGGGAAATGGGAAAATGGAAAAAGGGGGAATGGAAAAATGGGGTCACAGTCAAAGTCACTAATGAATAATTGACATGAATGTATTTATGTCAATTATTCATTAGTGACTTTTTGAAATAATGTCATGAACAAGTATTTTTAGTTCTTCAAAAATTTTATAAGAAAAATGATTTGTCTTGTTTGAATGTCTTCTTTAATGCTTCCTCCTAAAAGAGAATCCTGTATTATAACAAATACCAAGAGATACACCGTCACACTCAAAGCGACAATCAAATTACAGTCGCAGTTGCAGTCATAGTCACAATCACAGTCCAAGTCACAGTCGCAGTTACAGTCAAAGTCAAGGTCACAGTCACAGTCAAAGTTAAAAGCTACACTATAAACCCTATTCAAATATTAATTACGTTATCACGTAAAATTATCATCCTTAAACCGACTTTACAGACAACCAATTTTATTGTGTTTATTTTGTTTTTATTCTCTTATATTTCGCCTCCAAATGGTAAAAGTTAAGTATACACCCACGAAGAGCGGACGCGAGACGGTATGTTACGCGATTCACACGACTCACACGGCTTGAAATCATGATATGATCAGTAAAATGCTGTACTTAGTTAAAAATGATACACTTTACCAAAGGATTGTTTGATTGAAAGGCTATTTCAAATGCACCACACAAATGATAATATATGAATCTTGAATAGTAATAATTATTTTTTTACAGTACCTATTGTTTGAAAATGATAAAAAGAGAGACTTAATTACACAGTATTAAAATACTAATAGATTATCTATACTATTAAATAAAGCGGAAGAGGTTGTTTGTTTGAATGTGCTAATTTCTGGCACTACTAATCGGATTTTAAAAATTCTTTTGTATATGATAGCTCAGTTCTCAAGGAAGGTTATAGGCTATGTAACATCACGCTACTAGCGACGGGAGGAGAGCAGTAAGAAAAGACTTGGGTGAAACCGCACCGCTAGTAGCTAGTATCTAATATAATAAATAATATTGTCTTAAGTCACAAATATTTGCAATGTGCATCACAGGCTGACTAGTATAATTTAAGTATTAAATAACTATTTACCTATATCGGGGATAATGTATCTGAGATAAATGATAATGAGAGTTATCGCTTATACACAAAATAAATTCCAAAGATTGTATTTAGCTATATGATGGAACAGGTCAGCAAATCAATTATGCCATCCTACCAACAAACATTTTATTTTTATTTAATACAATGATGAGCAGAGGTCAGAATAGATAGTTTTAAGTAAACCCATAATTCGTAACATATAGGCACCTATTAAAACTTCAATTGTCGAAAATCAGTGGAGCACAAGAGATAACCTCCACTGTATTGTCAAAGACACTATTGGCTGTTTCCAGCCATAGATGTCAGCACACTATAGCCTAGAAAAGTCTATGCTATGAAAAAAATGCAAATTTAGGAGCTTAGTAACAAGTACTCACCAGCTGGACCACAAAGTCTAGTAATTCAAGGTCCTCTGTCTATACTTAGGAATAGTCAAACTGGCAGATTAGTATTAAAAAGAAAATTTAAATTAAAAATACAATAAAACATAAAACTGTATAGTAAGTAGAATTTTTTATTTTCATAGGCTCTCAATTTAGACCCAGGATGATATGTTTTAATCAGAATATTGTTTTTTTCTTGTAAGATTGATAATATAGTAGCTAATTGATAGTCTGCCAAAAACTTTAGTCTAATAGGTTAGTAAAAAGTATTATTATTTGCAATTATGCTGTCATGAAGCATGTGGAACAAAGCCAATTTATGTAAAAATCTGCCATGGTTAAAAAGACACATTTGAAGGTAGAATAACACTAATTAAGAGTTATTAAAACCCAATTAACATAACTAATACAAATAAATTAAGCCATAAAGACTAGCTGAAGAGATGAAATTGTGTGAAGAAAAGTATAGGGAAAAATTTCTAGTTCCAGTGGGAAATTGGAAAAACAATAAATCCAAGTAGCTCAAAACATCACTAAGTATTAATTAGGGCAACTGTGTGTGTATTAATACAAGTGTAATATTGACTACACAGAATTATACAGTTAGTTTTAATATTACAACCAAATTTAGTAGAATTTTAGTGCACTTCATTGTACTTATGTGTATAAATTGATATTTAAAAAAGTATGGGATTATTATGATCAACTAAAATTAATGAAAAAGTTGCTTTGTTATTACAAGTTAAACGTTTTATAAACAATGAATTACCTGGCTGGAAGCATATTCATCAGGTGGCACTTCAAATTGAAGGCCTCTGTCTCACACTCGTGAAATTTACTCTCGGGATAACTCTTTTCAATAACATAACAAGCAGAATTAATAAGACTAATAGAACTTTTAACACACAATTTAAACAAACTACAGGGCTGCTTAGGAGGCGACATATTGACGACACCTAAGCATTCACGAATGGCAATTCGTTCAATTAACTAAAATACAAAGTTTAATTATTTAAAAGTACAAAACAAACGACAACTACTAATAACACCAATTTCTAACTTTATTGTAATAATTAGTGAATTGCCTATTGATTTCATATTTTGACATTTGACATTTTGTTTTTTTTTAAGCGAGTGAAACTTTCTTTGAACGAACAAATGAATTATTGACATGAATGAAGATATAAATAATATGAAGATAAATGAATGTCATGAACAACATACACAAATGGACGTAATTTATTATAGGACTAAGTACTGACATAAGGCAGCTAAAAAACGAGCCGAGCAAGGTATTATGGTAGTACTGAGGCCGTGTGTCTCTTTCTAGTAGGGTCATTTTAAAATTTATTATGTGGGACAATTTTAAAATAGTCTATGCTATAGTTAGTTTGCATTGGTCTGGGTGTTTCTATGATATGATTTTGATTATACATATAGGAAAGGCACCAGTAATGGATACTTAGCGCAAATTTGTAGTATTTTTGCAATTTCATTAATAATAGTGATTGCTTAAATACAATTCTTAATGAAAATTGAAAGTCCTGTGTTTAAAAAAAAATCTGCTGTATTTAATTTTTTAACGTTATGAACAAATAAAAAAAATTTTTTTTTTGCACCAGTGATGGGCAGGAGCAAACCTAGTCATGGACACCCAATAAACATAAAGGACAGACCCAATATTGGGGTGTCCATTATTGGGTCTGTCAATAATGGACAATAACCTAGTCATGGATCATGTAATAATCGTCAAGCCTTTGATTAATTCCTTGCTGTAGTTAAATAAAATTAGGAATATGGAATTGTACAAAGTTTTATTTTTAATCAGCTTTTAGAAAAAGTTAAGGATTCCGTTATACCTCTTGAGGTAGGTAACCCTAAAAAAGAGTAGGTACTTAAAATTAAATCATCATAAATAAATGATAAAAAAATATTTTTAAATAAAAACAAAACCACCTTCAAACGGAGGATAATAAAAAGTAAAAAATAAATTTACTTACCACCATTTTGTATTTTGATTTAGTTAATCAGAAACGATTAACCTTACCTAAGAATTTTATAATTTTGAAGTCGGCGCCAAGTAAAGCAATAACTAGATATAAGTATTATCGCCACTTTAACTTTCCTACTGGGCCAGTCAGGGGTCAAGTTTCAAAAAGCTTTTGATCGCCACGCTTGCTCAAGGTGGATTGGCGATTTCAGGCTAGCTCAGATGTCCAGATTTACTCACGATGTTTTCCTTCACCGTCAGACAGTAATGTCCAGTTAGACTTAGATACAGTCTTAAGATTTGAAAAATCACATCGGTACTTGCCCGGAGAGAAGGTTTTGCCGTTCACGAGGAAAGAGGGTTTGAACCCCTGACTTCGTGTTTACGAAGCGGGTGCCTTTACCACTGAGCCATTACGGCCTAATATTACCTATGATATACAGTAGGTAGGTACATAATAATAGTTATAGGTTTTACACAGACACCTATGGCAGAGTAAAATACACAAAACGTTAGATTTCATTCTTTTTATTTTATTTTCATTTTTTCGTATGAGGTTACACCTAAACCTAATATAATTATTAAAGATTAATTAAAAATATTCATTTCGTCATAGATATTATTAGCTATCTCACTAAAGTGCTGTGATTAAAATATTATTATGCGAATGAGTGTAATAACATCACTAGATATCTAATTACAAGTCATCGCGAGAGATAAAAAATAGATTTTCAGAAGTAGGTATGACAACAGTTTTCGTGTTAGCGATAACCATCAGTTAATAAAAAGGTTACAATAAACTTTTTTATTAAGTATCTACTTACATTGAAAAATACAATCAGCGGTCACAACTCAATCTCAGACAATAATAATAAAATAAAATACGGAACTAAATAGGACATGCACTGAAATATATAGGACACTATAGATATAACATAATATAAATATATTGTAGTTGTCTACCTTTACACTGATATTTTCTTTGTGTGCATGTATTACACTCATGCTCTCATTATAATAATCATGCCTTAATCTGGGCATTATTATCATAATTATAATTTTACATAGAAATCATAAAAGCTTGTGCTACGGTATAGAATAATGTTTAATTGGTAGGTACTTACTTTATAAAATGTAAAATTGTACCCAGTTATTAATTTATCTGTTTATTTTAGATTATGTTACATCGAAATTCGGATTTTTATTTTACTGTAAGTATATCATCGATTATAATAAATGAAATTGTACCTTTAGTTATGCACTTTTTAAGTATTTTTCTTAGAGTGCAACTGGAAGGGAAGAGAAAGCGAACCGAGAGCGGGTCTGTATGTCTAGTGATGACAAATGTCTGTTGATGCAATACGTAACATTAATTTAGGTATTAACTAAGGTTGCAATATATTTTTGTACACGATGCGTTTGCGAACTGTTTTCATGGGCGCCGCCAGGATTACATTCAGGGGAGATCATCTGAATAAATTTGGATAGCAACATATAGACGTTTAAATTCAATGACCAACTTGATAAAATATATCAAATCTTTTCTATGATTTTTTCTCGACAGGAAGATGGAAGTGCACCTCCTTGTACGATGCTGCTCATAAACGTTGTCTCTTTATGGTACGCGGAAGGCTAAGATTTCATCTTTTATCCATCAATTAACGATGTATTAGCTAACTAGTGCTGCTAACGTTAGCTAGGACGAATATACTTTATTTTGAAAATAGTCTACTGCAAAAAGTTAGGAGGGCAGGAATTAGATTTAGCACAGATTTATGATCTACACGGGTGTTTAGGCAATTGTTAAAAATAGAACGAAATTTTAATTGTAAGTAAGTACCGTACTTTCAAATTAGCTGACGAAAATAAAATTATAACATTACATCTCTGGTTATAAGTACAAAGGAGTTAGCTGCATCCTGTCACTAGGGTGACCACTAACAACTCATTATGAAACTTCACAAAAGTCTTTTGTCCATACCCTCAAAGACACGAATTGTATTTTATAACTGGTATGACGTTATACGCCAATAGTATGTACAAAATTTTTAATAATATAAGTGCTTAACACAAGTATTTTTTAGTTTTATTTTTTTATTACCCATAATATTATCCAGTGTGTTTACTAATAAATAAATAGGCTCAGAATACTGAGTCTACGAGTTTTGTAGCATCTTAACAGAATCGTTGAACGTTCGTAGACGATAACGTTTATGGGTTGATGTAAATGAATAAAACAATAAAATAAAACTGTAATCTTGAGACAACCTTTCTATTATAATTTTACATAATTATTATTTATTCTTATGCTCTAGTCTCTCACAGAGCAGAATTAGATTATAGTATTTTACAATATATTATTTGAGTCACAGAGTGCGTGAAGTAACTTACTCTGTATCTATATAATAATTCATCTCTCTAGTTACTTACACATTTAGGGATTAAAAATTATATTTTACTTTATATAAACTAACTTTCAGTTTAGCATAATTGATAAATCTATAATATCTAAGTAATCTAAACTCTTTCATCTATTATATTAAATCTCTAATGTACAATAATATCGAATAAACGTTTTAAATACACTATTTACAGTATAGAAAATAATTTAGATAAATGTTATAACTTCTACATAAATTATTTTCTTCAAAAGATTCTACAATAAATAGTCAATCGCTTTGGCACTATAATTGAATAAATAAACGGACTTTTTAAAATTAAAATTTTCATACAACTATCTACCTATCTACTTCATAACAATAGTTCATAAATTAATAGGATTTTTTTAGTAAATATTTATTTTATGATGTCAATAAATATTGTGCTATTTTTGCTACATAGTTACTTGTAAAATAATTATTTTATTTCATTTTTTTTTTAAATATCTTCTTCAATAGACAAACAAAATAATATTCTGTAACTTTGTAATTATTTTGAAGTTACTCATTGTTTGCATAGTAGAAATAACATTGTGTCTAATATATAGCGAGGTCAATAAAACAAGGACTAGATTTGTTTGACTAGTTGCATAAAATTTAAATAACTTACGCAAGTAAGCGAAACAGGAGGAACATTGTTGTATGTTTTTGAAACACACAAAAATAGTTAGGAAAACGCGTTTTATTTGTGCTTAGTTAATACAACGAGGCTTAACTATAAATTATATTTGCTTCTCATCAAAACAATCGAATCACCTGTTAATCAATTATAAAATTGAAGTTTTTTTGGTAAATTCAATTTCCAGACCAGAAATTACAGTCGACGTGTAATTCTTTAGCATTATTAAAGCCATGGCTATTTATTTTTTTGAAGACATTTTACAAAAATCATGGTGCTATGTTTGATTTTATGATAAGTACAAAATAGTAAATAATTCTTTAGATAGGTACCATACGTTAAACACTAATGGCTAAATTATCTACAATAGATCTAAGATAGGATAAATCTATGATAGTTAGATAAGTTAGAAAGTTGACATAAAACGATCACATAATCCTAATTCACCTTAGTGTAGAAATAGTAAAATAATATATTCAAACTCATCGTAGAACAAAATAATAACGATCAGTAATTGACCGCTGTCTACCTGATCGCATATGTTCGTTTCATTCTCTCGTTCGTTTACATTATCTCTAGTCTCTCTACTAACATTCCTGTGATTGCTAAGTCCTGTTCTATTTTCATTATCAACACGTTGAGTTTTTTTATCACTTTTACTCTTGCATTCATCTTTTACTTCATTCCGATCATCCCTGCCATTTACCTTACTTTCATTATGAGTAGTTTGAGCTGCGTCTCCTATCACAATAGTTTTTGGACCTCTTTCTTTGTCCTCGGACTGGGCAAGTCCGCTCGGCCAGACGGATCAGAGTCTCTTATGCGAGTCGGTACTTGCACTCTTGAGGGAACCGAAGCGTCGCGCGGCGGGCGCCGCGGGGAGCGTGCCGCGGTCCAGGCTCGCTGCGCGCAGGATCAAGCCACGAGACTGACGGAGAGAGCTGTCTGGTCGCGCCTGAAACATTATTTTAAACATTTGTCACTATTGTCGCGCAGGCCACAAAATCAGCGTAATTAATTTGTTTGTTGTTACTACAATATAATATGCAGTGTGTCCCTTGATGTAGGTATGTCTGTGGTGTCCCTGGATAAGGTGATCAAATGCAAATAAGACCACTCTTTGCGTTTGTGAACTTTATCCAGGGACACCCAGTTTAATGAAAAAAATATTTTCTGACATATTTTAAACACTACAAATTTAAAAATCTTTTCTTTCTTACACGAAATCCAATGAACACTTTAAAAAACTTTAACTTTCTGGAAGAGTACATTTTTTTTAATTCCTTTATTACTCTTACCTGTTCCCCTACCGATCCTACGCGCAACTTTCGAGGTTGTCGCGGCGACTTCTCAGTGAAGCATGTCTCTAAAGACTTGTGTGATGTATCGCTGATGGACTGCGACAGAAGGTGCGTGGTAGACGAGGAATTCGAGTCTTCCATGTTTGAGAACTCGTCGGGACTGTCGTCACGTTGGGGTGTATCTGATTCCTGGATAGTAAAGGTTGTATTATAGCTGTTGTATATTGAATGTTGATGTTTAAATGTTGTTTGCAAGCGAATTATTTGTAAATATTTTGATTTGATTAGATTTGATTTTGATTAGTATTTCCGTTCGAAATATTGCAAGAAAAACATAACTAATACGGTATGTTATTTTTTTTGGTCTTTAGTCATTTTCAAAATTTCATATTTAAAGCGCTTTCGTAAATCAAAATGATGCAATACGATACTATTGCTATAATATTTTCTTTCTTTATTAGTGAGCTTATTGTGAAATCGAATGAAACGTTTGATCGAAATTTCCTAATTCTTATTGATTGTGACATTGTACTAAATATTAAAAATTTCATTTCCTAGGTCAGTTGATTTTAAATGAGCCTGAATAAAATTTCCTTGTCCTTGTTCAAGCATGTCCTTCTCAGTATTTTATCTTTATTCGTTATTAAAAATTACTGTATGGTACAAAAGTATTTAAAGCTATAGCAACAATATTTTGTATGACACTAGAGGTACGAACCGATAGTCTCACCTCTTCTAAGTCTCTGAGAGTGGTCGGGTAGTGATGCCTTCGTGTTTCCTCCCTCTCCTTCTCCCTCTCCCTTTTCTCCAGTTCATCCGCTAGCATCATAACCTCCCAGTCGCCTCCACTGCCGGATAGGGCTGCAACAATTTCAATAAAATATAAGAAAGTTAAATAAACACAAAGGTATAGACATAATAGAGAGACATGGTATCTCATTGCCTCGTTTCAGTAAATATTTTTAGCCATATTAGTGCTAATATAATTTTGCTTACTATTTTTTTTCTATACTATTACACAGGGTCCTGTGAAATATCTAATAGACATTTAAGCAAAATGATATTAGCATATTATTAGCTGTGTGAATGTCGTAGAATATTATTATTATTTATTATTATATTACTTATTAGTAGGTAGTTACGTATTGCTATAATTTGTTTATATTACTATTGCTAGTGACAAGTTCATTATGGCTTTGCTTGAGTACATTCTTCTGTTTAATTTTACTTCATTTATAATATGAAAATATGAATTCATCTTCTATATATAGAAAGCAAACGCACAGTTTTCTTGTCCGTTTCTTCGCGAACTTCTTATAATCCATGAAAAGGATTTTGTTACGGTTTTCACATTCATTTATAGAATTTCATTCGGCAGGTTAATTTACAAATAAATCGAAGCTGGTAGATAATAGTATAAAAACCTCTAATGGGTGACACGGAACTGTGTGTGGAGCTGCTGGCTCGTCCGCGGCGTGAGCTGTTCTCCACGAACTCCTCGAACATGGGCGTGCGGGGCAACGACTCCGAGTCACTGCTTGATGATGTAGATGTTCTGTAATATTAGATAAATTGATGAGGTTAGATTACTATAATAATAATAATAATAATAGCCTTTATTTCAGACAGTATTTCATTTACAGTATCTATCTTAATTATTCTATATCTAAAACTCTTAGTTTTAAATTATATATCATAAACTCTGCTTATATAATATTATGCATCAACAACCCTGTCTGTATGCCACTTATTGGCAAAGGCCCCTTCCAACTATTTCCATTCCTCTCAGTTTCAGTCTTTCAGTCAGTTCTTGTCCATGTGACTCCTGCTACAGCTTTAATATCGTCCACCCTTTTTAAGTGGTCTACCTTTTTTCCTTTTCTTATGACTTGTGAACCAGTTCATTATCGATTTCGACCATTTATCTTTTCCTCTAATTGTATATATATATATATATATATATATTATATACCGACCTACATTTTTACTTTTTTATTGTTGTTGTGATATGTTTTGTTTTCGTGTGTTTCTTTATAGTTTCAATTCTTATTCTGTCGGTTAGTTTTTTCCCATCATACGCCTTTCCATGGAGTTTTAGCAGGTTTATTATATTACTAAGTGATTATTAATAGTTTTCATGTTTAGTACTTTTAATTACAAATGACACTCTCAGTAGAAAAGAGCTTCGATAATTTTAATTATTTTATTCATTATCATGCAAACAAGTCATCAATTAAGTATTGTTAGAAACGATTGCTGCTTTAATGTAACCAAAGAATAATTAGTTCTTTCGATTGTACACTTTTAATATTCTTAAATAACAATTTTATCCAGAAAAGAAGTTATTGGATAAAATAAAACTATTTCACTTACGTATCACTCCAGCTATAATCGCTGCCCATATCCAGCACAACCTCGCTGCAGTTGTTTGTGGGCTTGTTCGTCGCGCCTCTGTGGTAGCCGAAGAACGAACCTAAGCTGAACTTGCGGTGCTGGCGAGGACGACCTTGTTCTGGAAATGGACCTGATTTAATCAATGTTGAATAGGACAGAGTTTAGGCCACAGAAGCTAAAATCGAATTCTGATTGTAGCTGTACCTATTGTTGATTGAATCGGATTAATTGCTTCACAAGCAGGAAGGTAAATACTAACACTGGTGAGCCAGTTTCATTTACTTTCATATGGTCTAATATTTTACATTGTAAAAGACATGATAAATTCGTAATCTAAATCTAATACAACATATAAATACATCGTCGACCTTGTTTATCTTGATTAGTAATTCCAAAATTACATAAAGCACAGAGAAAGTATAAATGGTAATAACTGCCTCATATTTTAAGTAGTAGTGACGCATGAATATTTTACAAGTTCTTAATTTTTCGTATCTTATTAGAAGTATTAAAATAATTACTCTAATATCAAAAATATAAAATTCGGGGAATATTTAACTTAATAATTATGATTGTTTTCAGAACATTGATCGAACTACTGAAACTCACTCCTATCATTTTTCCCGGTGTGATGCATCCCTGTGTCCACAGATAGCGTCTTCTTGATCTTGGATTTCGTGCTGTCGAGATGGCTTCCGAAGAAATGAAATGGATGCATCGCTCGCCGGCTAACACCGAGGCTGGATTGCTCTGGAGAGAGGAGAGAACGGTCCTCGGACGTTGTGTGGGGTGATATTGGCCTGAAGACATAAATTGGTTAAGTGAGTATTATGTTTGAAAAACATAAGACTTTTATTAGGCTATCACTTTATATTGGGATGTATTCACAAAAAACATTTTTATAAAAATAATGACAATATTAAAAAAATAATATTAACTTGAATGAGTATAAAAATATAAGCTTGTACTCGTAATGTTTTGTTTATTGTTTTTTTTGTACAAATTATATATAATATGACATGATGCCCAAGTCTTATTTGAACAATAAGTACACATTTTGTATTGTTTGTTAAAATTGAGTACTTAGTATTTTTAAAATTGTACATTGTAATTTGTGAAATAGAGGAACATTGTGAACTCCTGTGGTAAATTAAGTTCAATCTTACTTTATACTTATCCAAATATTAACAGTTTATATAATACCTACATAGAAACATTCACCACAGTTTTTGTAGCAATTTGCAAATTGAGACAGGCTGTAAAGCACACATTTTACTTTATATTTTTCTTTACAACATTAAAAGCTGTAATTAATTACCAATAGAGTTAAGTTTATTGCCTGTGTCACTTTGCATGTTACTTGAAATTGTAACTTACAAAAATTGTAATAACCTGGCGATTAAAAAGAGTGGCCTGAGTTTCTAGCCAGTTCTTCTCATGGCTCTACTTCGTCAGCGAACTGGCTGTAGCTTGATTGGCTGACATTTTGTAAATTTTGATGTTCTTAAGTGTTAATTTAATTAACCTACTTATATGAATAAATACATTTTTATTTTAATTTTTAAGCAGTTGAGCTTTACACATTTATGTAAGTATTATATAGCTTTAAATACCTGGTCAGGTCTTGCATCTCCATATTTTCCTGATCTGTTTGATCGTCCCAAGACTTCCTTTGCCTCAACTTCGCGGCCCTTTTTCTCGAATATGTTCCAGCCTTGCCATCTAAATTCAAGTCTAATCTTTTTGACTTGCTCACTGTCCACTCTTCTTTACTTGAGGATGTTTTATCATGCTTTGATAAAGAGACAGCCAAGCTTTGTAGTTCTGAGTATGAAAGCTTTCCTAGCTCTATTCCTTGGGTTAGTTCAGTTAGTCTTTTTTCAGTGATTTCTGAAGCTGATATGGTCTCTTGCGCAGAAGTGGTTTCTATTTCTGGTGTTCTATCTTTTTCTGCTTCGTCAGCACTGGCAGTTGGCGGTGATGTCGCAAAAACTGTGTCTAGAGAGTCACCTCTCTGAAATGTAAAGGTATGAGTATAAATTTATGGATATTTATTGTATATTTGATGCCTTTAGACCCAGAATATTGAACTCCTTTATTGTTGAATTTGTAAAATGTTGAATCTCAAAATATAGAATTCTGAAAAATAATTCAATGCAAATAGTGTGTTGTACAGAATGATGGGTCAACAGAGATTCAAAATATAGTAGTATATTATCAAAAAAGTGCCATACCATAAATCCTTCTTCAGTCCCAGAAACATCATCGCTGCCCGAGCTTCCGTCTTTAGAGATTGGGTGTGTTGTAGCTGTCTCCTCATTCGATGGGTTTGATACTATTTCTTCTAACTCGGGTGGTTGTTGTGTAGGACTCAAGCCTTGTAGACCAAGACGTTCTAGTTCTTGGATACGTTTTTGTAGCTGGCTTATGATTTCATCTCGTTTTCGAACTTCATTTTCCAAGCTGTTGAACCTTAAACAAGAAACTTGCATGAATCTTTTTTTAGGGGTTATAATAAAAATACAAATTTCTGTAAAATATTTGAATAGTAGGTAACCACGCTAATAAGTAAATGTAGATAATTAGTAATAGTTAAAACTATGCACGTAGTGGCTTTTAAACTTAATATGCGTAATTTGACCAAAAAATTACCTTTCCTGAAATTTTCCTTGCACATCATGTAAATGACCTTGTATAACCTGCTTGATACCAAGTAAAACTTCGCCGAAATATTCCTGCTCCTCAAGAGACCCTGTTAAAGAATACAAGTCTTTTTCGTTTACATAATACGGTAAACTAAAAAATTATTACACTATGAAACGAAATGCTAAAATATATTTACCCCGTAATAATTTTCTCTGGTTAGCTACTGCTGATATTAAAGTAAGTTTTGGTTTCTCTGAAGGCACTTTGATTTCTTCAGGTCGTAGAGAATTGAAATCATACATAGGATCTATATTTTGTTGTAACTCGTACTCAGTTCGTATATTTATACCATAATCTTGTGTAATATTTTCTATGGGTCTTATTATTTGATTGTTAGGGCATTCTGTCGTAGGTGGATTCGGTTCAGTTACCGGTGGAGGGGATATTTGAGGAATAGGATCTGTGAGCGGCTCAGGCATTTTAAACACGTCATCATTTGGAGAATCAGCAGGAACGCTCGCGGGAGGTGATGGCAATGTGTGACGATGAAATGTTACACTTTTAGCGAATTTTGAATGTCTTGCTGCATATCCTTCTAAAGTTGGCGCCCGAATTAGCCTCTTCAGTTCATTGCTTTGCTCTGGACTTTCAGAAGGCGTTATATCTTCAGATAGTTTCTTTAGTATAGATTTTAACGTGCGTCTTTCTAAAGTTTCATTTGATTCGTGACTACCTACAGAATCTATTGATTTTCGCTTAAATTTTCTTTTGTCCATAGTGCTACCTTCAGAATGGCTTCTAGTTAAAGTATCACCAAGTAAATCTTCGGACGAACTTGTGCAATCTAAACTAGAACTACGAAATTTTACTACTTTTTCGAGTTCAGCTAATTTTTGTCTTTCGTTTAAAATTTTTAGCTTTTTCACGAATGGTAAGCCACCGTATTCTGGTGATAAATCATCTATAGATCGATATTTTTTTACTTTCGGTAATAAAATTCCTGGCGTCATAGATATAGTTTTAGTTTCATTAGATTTCGTTACTTTAGTAACATTTTTCTTTGGAGACATAGTTAATAAATCTAACAATTTTTCTTGGACGGGTTCCAAAGGGCTTGTTATGCAAAGCTTAGGTTTATCTTTATCACTATCACTAGCAACTTGAACATTATTATTATCTATTTTAACAAGTTCCGCTGTGGTTACAGTAGGCACAGATATATGTACAGCTGCCTCAGTTTTACTCTCCTCTTTTGATTCACTAATATTTTCAATATCTTTTTTTTCTTCTACACTAGATTTACTTTGACTTTTAGATTCACCTAATATAGCTGCTTTTTTAAGTTTATTCCAAGGCTTTTTACTATTTGTTTCTTCTTTTTCTACAGCAATTGGCATAGGGCTAATTTCTACAGGTGGCTTCTCTATTAAAGTAGGTTTACTTTTTTCTGCTGCTGTATTATCAGAGTCTTTTCCACTTTGTAATAGTTTTAACTTATCACGAAATGTTGATCCGACTGCTTTCGCCGGCGATTTGATTTTGCTGACTACAGAATGAGGTATTGAAATTAAGTTACTTTCAGTTTTTGGAGTAGGTTCAACTACAGCAGCAGGTTTATCGCTGACATCTTTGTTGAGGGGTTGACATACAGCGGTGCCATCGCTCTGCACTTGTAATATTTTATCTCTAAAACTAACTTTAGGACGAGACGCCCCATCACTAGATCCTGAAGAATTTTTTCTAGATGTTTTAGTTGTAGGACTTTGTAACTTCCCAGGAGAGCTAGATTCCGAACCTTTTCTTATTGGGCTGAGATTTTTTATAGTAGGACTTATAGGACTTTTAATTGAGCTGGGACTAATAGTATCAGAGCTTGAGGGTTGGTTACTAGTTGTAGGAGTTAATTGGTTTTTATCTTTCTCTTCCTTGGCTTTTAATAAAAGTAATCTTTGGATAAGTGGTAGACCAGCTCCAATAATTTCTGGTTCAATGTCTGGTGCAGAACTGGTTGAAGCAGTTGGTTGCTGCGATAGTGATATAACTGAATGCCTTTGTTTTGCTACTTTTTCTTCGCGGTCCTAAAAGAAGATTTTTTTCATTATTGTATACTTTCATTTTAAAGTTAATGTATAGAGAATTGACGAAAACATACTTGTTTTTCTTTAAGCAGTTTTAATCTTGAAAGAAGCGGTAAGCCTGCTCCTATTGGTGATATGGATTTTTCGCCATCTTTGCTACCTGATGTAGCTTCTCCATTTATATCCTAAAAATAATCAATTCATATAAAGGAAGTTTACACATTACAAAATAGTATAAAACAATTAATAAAATGCATGTAATAATTAATCTCTTTTTTGGCATAAAATGGTGTACAATATTTGTGAAGTCTCTGACTCCTGTGCTAGGTGGTATAGCCATTTTACATAATATATTCGAAGGTCGATTTTTGCATTTTGCTAATTCATTAGTAGCGTGATTTAACATTAGTTTGTATCCGCGTAAAATATTAAAATGAACAAGCAATATATTTTATTAAAAAACAAAAAAGTCAGCCTGCCTAAAACAAAGTGAAAAAAAAGAAACCGATTTTTCTTGTGCTGACGCTACATTCAAATATTATGTAGGTACTCTATGTCAATTCCACAATTTGCACAAATATAATGACGCCTTATATGTTAAAATCCATTTAGCCATTTATGCTGTAGAACTTAACAAAGAAATAGACCATACATACATACATACGCTCGAAAAACATTATTCTCTTTGACTTCGGCAGTCGGGCAAAAAGAATCAGAACTTTAAGAATTAAAACTTCCCATAGACATATTTTTAATTGATACCAGCGATATACTAGTAGATATGTTTATTAATAGAAGAGCTTCAATACTTAAATGCTACATTCAAATACAGTTTAAATTAAAGACCTTCGTTATTTCTTCAGTAAAATTAAGGTAAATACTTACTTCATGGTTATGTGGTTGTGAATCATCACTTTCGACTCTCGGCATTCTTCTCAGTACTTTTCCTTCATTAGTGCCAACTCGCTCAGCGCCTGCCAGAGCTTGCAGTTCTAATGATTCACCGGAACGTCGTCCTACGCGAGATCTACTACGGATAGCGTTACGAATGCCCTGGCAATGTTTTAAACATAATAAACACAATAGTATTTATAGTAAACACAAAAAAATAATTAAAGATGAATATTTTGACAACAATTGGAAATTAAAACGTTTACTAAACGTAAACGTACCTGGTAATCTGTAAATTTAAAACCATAATTTCAATTACATTATAATATGACGCGCTAAAGTTAAGTATTGCTAAAATTTTCACGACTGTCAAAAGCAATTAATAGAATCATGTACACATAGGTTTTCGTTATTAAAGTTATGTGCAATGCATAAAAAGCTTTACTAATACTAGAACTATATTTATTTTGTATCAGGTAATACAATACTGATTTTTAACATAGAAAATAAAATACAGATGCGTACAATGCTCCCGTCCGCTTTACCTACTATTTGAATAAATATCAAAAAAGCTTAATTGCCATGTTTACCTTAACATCGCTTCGCAACTTGTGCACGATCCTTTTAGATGTACTGTCGTCCCCAGACAGTTTGTCTGGACTAACTTCACCTACAAATATATTTGCACATTACCAAACAAATTCTTGTAGTTTAAAGAATTTTGTACCCTTCTCTGAGTCGTATGTAGGTTTTGAGGGCATCCTAATTTAGACTTTCATCGATACTTACCTTTCACTTTTTTTGGACCTAAGTAGAAAATTTTGTGGTATCAGAATATAATCAATATTTAACATTATAAATGTATAATAAGCTGTAGTAGATTTTATTCAAAGGTTTTTAATTATTCAAAAACCAAAAAAGCAATTTTCATTCTTCAATTAAGTATTCTTTCTTACCTTTGGCATATTTACGAGACATATTTTTGGCTTCTTGCAATCTTTTCCTGCCTAAAGTTTGTAAAATATCCTGAGCTTCTGGGTAGTCCTTCATTGCTGCCAACACGTCTTCACGTGATAATGAAAATAATTCTGAATAACCTACAGAGCGAACGTCAGCTGTGCGTCTGAAAATAAATAAGACCGGCAGTTCTTTATTGAAAAAATCTCTTCATGATAAAGTACAATTTATTTCTTCTTCAAAGGTTCTATTTCCATAAAGATAGGATAGGATAATAAGCATGTTTAATGTATAGGTAATATAGTATTAGTAATCTTCAAATATATCTTGTAATATTATCTGTAAGAATAAACTAACTTTCATTTTCGCTGTAATCATTGAAATGATGACGAGGTCAAAACCAGCACATTTACCTATTACATCAATTTAAAAATGAAACTCATGAATAACACTAATAGGTATTATACAGTTAAGTGTGTTTGTAATAAATAAATGTTTGTTTTCAAGCAATGAATTCTCGAGGTTCAATTGAAACTTACTTGTTCAGTCCATCGAGATTTAATATCCCTATTTCACCGAAGAAGTCGCCCGCTTTCATAGTAGTTAGTACTCTTCCTTGCTCTGATATTACTTCTAATATGCCGTCGGCAATAATAAACATCTCGCGAGCTACTTCCCCTGTAGTCAAATTTTGAAATTACATGTTGAGTGAAATATAAATAAGGGTTATTAAAAGCACGTTATATTTGTGTACAGACCTCACAGAACAAGTACTAAAGCATTATTTGTCTCTTTCTTTTCAATGTATCCGGTTTATTTGGAAAAATAGGACAAGTATATGAGGGTGATTAACACTCCTTCTATGCTTTAGTACTTGTTCTGTGACAGACCTAGTATTTATTACAGCTATGTCTAGTATAAAGAAACCAAATAGATTTTAGTTTAATTTTGAATAAAGATGCCATGCTATGAATAAATTCTTTTTGCTGGAGATTCTGCATGTGATTATCTCAAAAAATAAAAATATCACGCAAAAAAACTTTTTTTATTTAGTCAAAAAGCAAAAGCAAGAATGATTGATGTAGATTAATGAAGACCATATTTTATTTCATCAATTAATCAAAACAGTTTTAAACTATTTTTTTCTGGCAATGAGTATTTTATTAGGTACTAGCTGTGCCCCACGGCTTCGCCCGCGCGTAAAATATGTTTTGTTCTATCCTTCGAGAACCACACCGATTTTCGGGATAAAAGTAGCCTATGTCTGTCTCCGGCACCGAATCTATCTACATACCAATTTTCATCGAAACAAACACACACACACCCACAACATACACCCACACACACATCCATACACACACACAAACTTTCGCATTTATAATATTAATAGGATTAATAGAATATGGGACGCTTTGGTGATAATATTAATATTACCCTATTATATATAATATTGTTATTGGTATGAACGGGCTTGCTTTGCCGCAACTTCACTACTGTGCGCATATTTTGCGTATGGATGGGCGGCGATCACACGATCCATCCCAGTATACTATACCATAAAGTCATTTTATTAAAATGATGTCTTGTTAAATCATTTTTACTTGCTGATTAAAGACGAGTGATCAAAATTTGAAGAAAACACAAAAAATCTTCCTTTTAAAGCGTAAAAAAAAGGCACTTCTAAGGTCTTGGTTCCAATTCGTTTTGTAAAATAGTTGAAATGTTTCGATTTATTAAACTCACCTTTCCTACATATAGAATCGCCGGGAGTGAATATGTACGCTTTCATTTTTAACACTAGATCGTGAAGGAACTCAGGCTGGCACTCTTGGAATATTGTAACCTGCGAAATATAATTACAATTTAGGTATTGGAGTGTTGATTGTGTTCAATCAACGTTAATTACACTGGCTTAATTATTCTGATTGATGATATTCACGAATTTGACGAGTTTAAATATTCGATTGTCGCTTTTGTTAAAGTTTTGCTTATTCTCTGTATTTGTATTTCGGTTTTGAATGTATGGTTTTACTGTAGGTATAGGTAGAATATAATTGTTTTTAAAGTCCAAGTTTTGTTTGTGTACTCCACCTGGTAAACTTAAGAAATAAAGAAAGAATTTGTTCTATATTCTAATTCAATAACGACACGGTAAATAAAAATCTATGTCGTATTTATCAGATGAAATGATTTCATTATAACTCAAATGATTGAGTGTTTATGGCCGTAGCAAATCTAATTATAGAGACAAGTGTAAATTTTATTACATCAGTAAAAGTAACACTCTGTTACTAAACCAAGAAGGACATAAAATGAAAATAGTTGAACCAGGCATTGTTCAAGAGATTTGATCATCGTAACATAGTACCCTTATCAGGGATAGCAAGTGTAACTATGTTAGACGGCTGTACAATACGATACAGGGATTCTGAATAGATATGTTTTATTTGACGGAGGTTATCAAAAGCTAAGTGATCCCAAAATAATATGTTTAAATAATAAACATATTTTAGGGATAGGTACCAATGTTGATATTGATGTGTGTTTACCTTGAGATACCTAATGTGTGTTGTGATGTTGTGTTCCGAACTTGATGCAGTGTGTGTACGGGTCAACAGAACTTACCCGTGTACCCACCGCGTGAACCGGTGGGAAAAGAAAGTGGGTGCACAGCTAGCGACCCATCAAAACATACATCAAAACGTAGTTATTAAATATTTTTCACTTCATAATTTAAATTTTGTTTATTGAATTTTACCTAATTTTATTAAGGAGAAAAGTTATTTCTAATAGCGTGTACAAACAAATACGCTATATAAAATTGTGAGCCAAGAACCACAACTACATAGGTAATTTCTGGTGAACTTTCAATCAAATTTCTTACAAATAAATTGGATATTAAGCAGTTTCTTAGAGCTTTTAGTAGGTTCATTGCAAATTAGTTGTTTCTTTAGTGGCCGTAGGCAAATGAAAAGCTAAAAGCAGGTGACCTTCACGTTGATATACAGTTAACGAAATAGGTCACAGTGTTTAAACATCGTTTAAGCTTGTCTCTTAAAATTAATGTCATTTTTATATTACGGTTAGGTACTCAATCTATGAGTACCTTGTATTCCAAATGGTTTTGATAAGAGGACACTTTAATTATTTTTTGATCGTTAAATATTAAGATTTCTTCTTCTTTGCGTTCATATTATTATGTATAAGTACGGCTGTTACGGTTACTGTGGAGGTTTTGGTTCTATACAATACCTAATATACATATTCTAAAGTTTATTGGTTCAGACAACAAAAAAATCCAGTTGCCAGAACATCATGTTTTTCTTTTTAAAGGCCAAACGAAAGTATGTTAGTTGACATCCGTACCTAACCTGTTATGTTACTGCAAGGTCTCAATGTTTTATTATATATTACACGCATGCGACTAGGACGTATGAAAATTTAATTCTATAAAAAGAATCTTTATACGTTCTAGTTACTTGTTCTTCTTCTTTTTAGTCGTGCACTCTTGACTAAGTGGTCGTGGTTATGGATTGCCTACACGAATAGCGTTCTTTGCTATGCGTCTCCATTCGGCTTCATTTTAGTACGATGGGCAGTCCATGGAATACGAAGCAAACGTCTCCAGCACCACATCTCCAGAGCATCGATTTTCCTTCTTTCCTTCAGTCTCAAGTTCCACGTCTTAGCGCCGTAGAGAAAAATTGGAAAGACCAAACTTCGCATCAGACGTACCTTGGTGTTTTAGGTTATCCTGCGATCTTTCAAAGTTTTTAATAGTCTCGCAACGGCGGATCGCGTCAGAGCACAGTTACTTGTTCATTATTACTTAATGTTGTTGTTTACATCATAATATCTTTCCTTGCAGTGTGTACACAAAATAAACATATCGTAGAAAGTGACGTATACAATTGTTAATACGTTTCCAATACGCAATACGTTCCTTGCGTCGCTACATTTATATCCATTACTTACTATTTATTAAATATTTGTATAGGTAAGCATCCTGTAATCGAATATAAAAAAATAATTTGAAATAGTAGTGGCAAGTACATACATTGATATGTAGATAACTTGGCTGGACGTGTGAATCGGTTGAGATGATGGCTATAATTAGATTCTCTTGTCCACTCTTCGTGTTTGTTTGTTTGTTAAGTCTCGCGATACATAGTTTATTCTATAATACAAAAATTATTTAAAAAATATAAAATGAATTCATAGTTACCTTCTTCAAAACGCTCAGATTGACATGTAGTGCCAATTCAGTCTTCAGTTTATCAGGCAACAGTCCCAAGGCTGTGTTAATGTCCCCACCTCCTTGTATACGTCCCCGGGACCAGGAGTAGTCATACCATCGCAGTACGCGGCGCTTCATGCCACCTGGCACCTAAGACATATAGGGTAAATTAGATGGGTTATAATAATACAAGAGATATGAAATTTTAGAACTAATATAACAAACGAGTGGCCAGTCAATTTTGTTTTTTAGTGTTTTTATTTTATCTTTTGCCTTATATAAAAAAAGGGAGTAATTACCTTGAACTTCCAGCTTTGCCTTTAGTATTAGTAGTTAGTATAATGCCTTGTTAAAAATAAACACCACAAATTATCTCATAACTTTGATCAAAACGATATCCAAAAACGAGGAAAGAGAGGATAGATACCTTTTTGAAAATCCTTACTTACTTTAAAAAGAGTCGAGTTTATTTATCAGATTTAGGTAAGTAATTGTATGCGCTACCAACAACATCTCATCACTTACGTACATAATTTCATTACGTAGGCAAAAAGTCTTTCAAATACTTATAAACCTTACTGAAAAGACTAGGTAAAACTAATTAAAACGATCGTTACCTTATGATGTCTCATATAAGTCTTGGCGCCATCCAAGAGTCTCTCAAACTCCAGCCTATTAGCGTTTCTGTTGGTGATGACATTGCCAACTTGCCCGACTATAGTGGCGAATATGAACACGCCTATTAAGTAACTCACTATTGTGAACACGTACCTAAGGAGAAAACAGTACATGTGTTTATTTAAGATAGGAATAACGTAGTTCTATAGGTAAACAGTTTGCTGGCTGGAAAAGCTATGGTACTACTGTAGTCAGACTGTGATTGCAGTGGAACTACGGGGTTGGGTAAAGTCTATAGGTCGATGCACTGATTGTTTGAATTCTCAACGTTGGTAATACGTTTATGTATACTTGCTTCTTTCCATTCCTATTATGTTTATTATACTATATTATAATCTGAAATCTTGAATAATAATGCGTATTTCAAATAGTATTAATGGACTTCTATGTATATTTTATCCAATTCCTTTACAATGCCCATTAATATAATTTGTTTTCGTATCATACAAGTGTAGAAAGGATACATAAATCATGGACAGGCTTGGAGGATACCTATGTGTTTTATTAACCACTCGTAATAAACCAATCAATTCATAGTCTTAGTATGAGGAAACGAACGGTTGTAGCAAACATTTTACCTATAGGAACTACCTACTTTTCCATAGACACTGATTTAGTCTTTTTTACGATCATTTCATTTGTTTTATAAAGAGAAAATTATAATTGTAATTTCAAATTGCAATAGGTAAAATTAATCATTACTGTAAATCGTGCAGCTACAACAAAAAAAAAAAAAACACACGAGTAGTGGTGGATTTACACATTTGCCGCTATTTAAATTTCTCCAATCCAGATAACACAAAATAAATTGCCGCCCTCTAAAATCTGCCGCCCTAGACTCCAGCCTACTCAGCCTCCTGGTAAATCCGCCACTGACAACGAGATACAAATAGACTTACAAACTACAATGAAGTACAACTAAAACAAAAAAACAAAAGATAAATAGTGCAAAGTTTTCGAACAGTTGCGATAATACAAAACACCCCAAAGCAATAAACGAACAAAATAAGCGACAAGACAAAATGGCGGTTTCAATCAGTGAAGGCTGTTCGAAAACTTTCTAAACTCTTTGTAATCGACATCGATGAGTGATAAACAAATATAACAAATAAAACAAATACAGTTCATGATGAAGTAACTAATCACATTTATTGTCGTTACCCGAAGTTCGCAGCGTGAAGCGAACAGCCTCCAAATTTCTGCCGCGCCATTTTATTTTTATTACTCTCCACACTGGCTGTTTTCCTCCAACAAAATGTTTGAGACAGTGTTTATGTCGTATAAATGAACAGAGAAATATACAGCACCGTAAATAGCGGCATTATGTACCTTTGTAATATATTGCGTAACATTTGGATCAATCTGGTTCCAATTTGTTTGCCCGGTAGAATCCCACGCGACAGGTAGGTTAAAGTTAAGTATATCCAAAAATATTATTAGAATATTAAAGTAAAAAAAGGTGTATACGATTTTGATTATTTTTGCGTCTGGACTAAAACAACAGACCATGGCACCGAATTTTGCCCTTGAATATGTACCTTCCTGAATATGATATGTGTGTTTGTTCCTCTTAAACGTGTATGGAAATACATAAAAATATACTTCTGTAAATTAGGTACTATAACCTGTTGTGGCGAAGTTGTAAAGATCCTTTTCTAGCAATAAAACGCATTATTGCGAGTATTCTGGTGCAATATGAATCGCCATAACATTTTTATTTCCATCTTTATTTCCTTTATAGGTGCTGTAATCGAAAAACACTGCAAACCACATGTTGTAAGAAAACAGCGTCTTATTTTCAAATATAAGGTATACGAAAATGGTATATTTGATATTAAGGTGTTTACGTAACCGGCGATTGGTCAGATCATAATGATGTATTTCAATAATGTGTTTGTTACATAGAATTTTCATAACGGTTAACGGTTTCATGATAAATTAATTAAATAGGTAAAACACGTTTGTAAAGCATTAGTCGTAAAGATTACTGTAAAATACTTGTAGAGGGTGAGAGCCACACTTGTAGTTATTATTTTAGTCAATAAGTTGTATACGCATGGAGCTAAAGTGCTCCATGCGTATACAACTTATTATATATATTTAGACGGTGTAAATAGTAAAAATATTGCATCCAGAAGATCGAGTATCTAGGTGCTACTAGTTAGAAATATTGCAATCTATCAGTTTGTAGACAAGTCATCCTACCGTATTGGTATTGGCTTTACAGGCATACCTAATTGAATAGGCAACAGATTTAAATTTAGCAACACAATGAAATTACAATTTTAAGTATACTGATGTGAGGAACGAATACTTACCTTTTAAAAATATTCGTAAATAATATTATGAGATAATTTAAATTTCGAAAGGAATTAATGTAGAAATGCTGGCATGTATAAATTTGGACTTGATTACATACGATGACTGTAAACGATTTTTCAGATTCAGGTCAAAATTAGTAGGTACTAACATCAAAGGCCAAATATACATGAGGGTAGAATAGGGTTGGCCCAGTGGATAAGACACCCCTGTGTCTGATAGGCCGGGAGCAGACGTCCGACTGTCATCATTGCAGAGGCGTGCCGGCGCGACACGGCGCTTAACACGCTCGTGGAGTGTTCAGCGTTGGCGAACCAGTGCCGCGACCTTCTTGCGGCGCTCGCGACGGCCCAGCCGGCTGTGGTTCTGTCCATGGTCCGCAGCGAGAGGGCTTGGGAAAGAGTCGCCTCCTTCTGCGATAAGGTAATGCTCGCCAAGGAAGCGACCGAGTGGAAGAGGAAGCTGACCGCCATGCTCTCCGCCCGGGATCCAGCCACCCTGAGAGGTAGCCTGTGGGCAGCGATTGGGCGATCCGCTCACGTGTCGTGAGCAGACCATGGCCCGTCGGGGGGTGCGGGTGAATGCGCAAGCGTCTCCCGTGACCCTAAAACTCTGGCCGTCTTTAGAACACCATGGGTTTTAATTCAGTATACCGGCCGCGTTTTGAGTGAGAGGAGAGTCCGACATAAAGTCCCTCCGCCTTGCCCGAGCAGGTGCGTATGTAATGCAATTCCCACGAGGTCGTGGGTTCGAATCCAGGCAAGTACCAATGTGATATTTTAAATCATATGTACTTTTTAAGTGTATCTAGGAAGTCTGAAATCGCCAATCCGCCTCGAGCAAGCGTGGCGATCAATGCTCATGCCTTCTCCGTATGAGAAGAGGCCTTTCCCTGCAGTGGGATAACAACAGGTCGATATGATGAAAATGGGGTAAAAAAATCTGAATTCGGCTTACCGTGGGTAACAACCTTGACCCCAATGTGTGGGTGTCTGTCGGTGCCGTTGACACCCGTTACAAGGTATCGGTATAACTAAAGCATGCTTTCTAACGAGGTTCAAAGATAAAACGATGAAGAGATGGTTTGTTTTTAGTCTTTCACAGATAGCGTTGAGATATTTTAGCTATATAGAAGGTATTCACTATTCATACTGAAGTTTTTTACGTAATTTTAGACTGCATCTGTGGTTAAGTAATACCATATAGAGAATTTGGCTTTGATCCTCGGGTCCCATCGGTTGAAGTAGTATTGGGTTATTCTGCTTGGCATTTTTCAAAGATTTATACCCACTGTGTGCCCATTCCATCCTTCTGGAATGTGCCTGGTTATAGGTTGTACTTTGTAAAAGAAGATTAGGAACTAATTACTCGATGTAAAAATCGTGTTCAAAATAACATGATTGTATCTACTTAATGGTTGATTTGATTCCCGGAGGTACGCTTATAAAAGGTATTAATGTTCCAAAATACACAGCTGACGGCCGCGCGCCGGGACCTTTAATCCCGGGTTAATAAGTTATAAATACTGCTTTGTATAATGTAAAATTGATTACAAAAAACGAACTGAACATGCCTTATATTCCGTTTAATGTAAAAAATAAATAAAATTAAAATCACCAAGCAGCTTATTTTGTGTTTTATTTATTTAGTTTAATTATTATCTCCTAGCTACAAATCAAAGCAATGCACTGCTGTGATTAATCTTGAGCTTATTTCCTTCATAAATTAGTTAATGGTCCGCAGTGTCTTATTAGAAAAATTGTTTTTATCTGTTCCTCACCTCAATTCACGACATATCAACAAAAATATATAATTTGTATACAATAATTTATGTGTTTGGTTTACTGTGAGCGTCAAGAAATATCTAGATATGGCATTGCTGTCTACAAACACATTCTTTCTTATTTATTATACAAAAATGTAGAAAGTAAAAGACTTTTTCTAGTCTCTCTAGACTTTAGTACGACAACAAAGAGTTTTCACTATTTTGTCTAGAAAATATTGCTTCAAGCTAAGGACTATATAGGTACATATTATATCAATCTACCTTGAAAATTATGAAAGACTAGCATCGTTAAAAGCTTAATAAAATGTCTATATATTATAGGTTATACGCTATAGAAGATTCTGGAACGTGCTTGCATACACTCGTCTCGGTAGTAACAGCAATTTAATATGACAATGTAATTAAGGCTGCGTTCAACGCCGGAAGTTCTGAATAAGAGAGCAACAGACTTTAAAATAATTTTCAGTAACCTAAATATCAGGCCTTCTTGTTGTTTGAGGACTGTAGTTAATAAATGCTGAGTTTAATTTTATCTAGAACTTTGGCACAAGAACGAATATAATTATATTATATAGATCTACAGTTTCGTTAAACTTGTTTTGAGTAATCTATTAGATGAGAATTTCATTGCTAATTAACGTTATATTAATAATTAGGATAAGATTAAATTTATCACATCTACTGTTTTTGTACTGAGGGAGCGAAATCAGTTCTTATTTTTGTGGATTACTATGTATAGAATAAAGTATTCTATCTATTATAGTTACAGAATATTAAATAATGGTGTACTAATATACGCAACGATAGAAGATTTTGGAGAATACTTCAATCTCTGGGCTAACGGAGTTTAAATTGTCACCTTAAAATAGAAAATTTTACTGTGTAAAACCTTTTTTTCTCATTAGAAAGTATAAAAGCTCCGTTGAACAAAGAATACTAAAGTAAGTCAGTTGATAACTGTCTTTTAACCCTAGTCTTATCTTTTTATAGTGATACCTTCGCCAAAAGCTTAGCTTTCACAATCTCTTTGGCAAGTCGAAAACTCGCGTATTTCTTTGAACGTCCTTCGCACTTAACCTTTTCCAAGTGAGTGTTTTATTGCTAATCTAAGGGTTGACTAGATGTGTCATAAATCAGAGACATATAGTAGAGGCAAGTGTTTGACCTGCGGTTATTTATGGCGAGCCTCTTCATTCACATTGGCAGATTTATTGACGTCTTAGTAGGCTATAGCTGCCAATTTTCTTATTGTCGTTCGGATGTTCACCTTGACCGTGTAATAGTCCCGAAGTTTTAGTATATTAGAGTTATATAACAGATAATATCATGCCATGCAAAAAAACAATATACGAAAAGAATGTTTCTAGACTGATCTGATAAATACTGGTTATCAACTGATGTTTCTCAATCATAGCCCTGATGTTGTGTTAAGGACCTGAAGTTTAACTGGTGCAACCAGTCACCTTGTCTTTCTGCCCGACTGCCGAAGTCAAGGAGGGTAATGTTTTTCGAGCGTATTTATGTATGTATGTATGTATATATATATTTGTGTATGTAAGTATGCATGTCTATTTCTTTGGCACGCTCTACAGCCTAAATAGCTTGATAGGTTTTGACGTATGAGGTCTCATTAGATTCGTATTGATTATGGGAGTACCATGCGGTACATAATATTTTAATGTAGGGTCAGCATGAGAAAAATGAGTTTCTTTCTTTTCACTTTGTTTTAAGCAGGCGTGCTTTTGTTTTTTAATAATATATATTGCTTGTAATTTTTTTTGCATACATTTTAAAGTAAACATCTTCTAACAAATACGTATCAGTTTGACAGGCTATGCCAACTTAAGTAAGTACATTTATTTAAAAACAATTTTACATTAGACTGTATCATCAGGTATCAATACTCAATAACATTTTTGAACAGTTCAGATATTACTCATTGAATCGAAAGCCATCCATTTTTCCACATCGTCGGATCAAACTTCTTTGTGCCTTGTCAATCTTGTTATTACGACTCTTCATATTATGATATTTTTAATATTTTTCTTTATTGTTCTTGTAACCGCATTCTGGACCAGATTAATATAAATTTGATGATAAAATTTGTTTATTACCAAAACGCTAAGAACAAGAAGATTTTATGCTTAAAATTTCACGCTTATAAGCTCCAGCTTAAGTTTATAATTAAATTCACTATGTGTAGATACAAACATTCAATATAACTTCTATTCGTGCTTTATATTTTCTTTTGATTTTGAAACTATGCACGTCTTCAATAATCATCTAAGCGTGTCAAAAATATTTGTTCACGTAGCACAAACATAAGATTTTTATCGAATGTGATTTGTGCACGTTACCAACCTACAATCTGGTTTATTTTATGTTTATTTGATAAATTGTTTGTAGCAGAAGAAATTATGTTACTAATTCTAGATAAATATCTGTTACAATGGCCATATTTTAAACACAGCTTTATGCAGCTAAGTCTTTATGTATAAATTGTTGAATAACTTGAATCAATGTTTTGATGTCTTGAAATTACAATAATTTAGACGTTGTAAATAAAGAAACAATGTCTTATAATAATATTGTCAACTCTAACGAACTAACAAAACTTTAAAAAAAAAAAACTAATAAACATGACACGAAGAAAAGTAATAGAAAACAACAAATAAACAAAAAGCACTTGTTTAAGTAGTTAGTAGTTATAGTCGTAGACATCGTGTAACAATACAACAATAAGATTTTGTATTTACTCCACCGTGAAAATTGAATAGCATTTCTCAAATAAAACCTATTTGTATTAGCACGCAAGGACGCGCAAGAAAAACAGAGATCATTTAAAGGAATAAAGCGCTTAAACGTACCGAATGTTATTCTTGAATTACAAAAACGCACGCGACAACGAGCATAAGTTTGAAGCACTATGTTGTTCGCTATTGCTTTGACTGCATTAGTTTTCGTAAGTTATAATTATGCATTATCCATTTAATATGTAGATATTATATTTTTTTAATAACTGATAAAATTAAATCAAATTATAATAAACATAACTTTATTATAATTTGCTTTGCACATAACTGACTAAAGTTGGCGTAATTGTAGATTTTAGATAACATTCTAGCGAATTTGATCGACATACTGCAGGTGTGTGACACCAGTAGATCGTAACACAACATAAGTATAATGGTTATATCAGTCATCATTCCCATTTTTCGTCCGATACAAAATAAACGTCACTATGAAATATAGATAAGTAAGACGAAAATATATTGACTATTTTAGTCAACGCAATCTTTTTACGATGTTGAAAAACCAATATTGTCTAGAATAGGTGACACGACAGCGTTGAGATGATTACGTTGTATAACATCTTATGAAACACATCCTGTGTTTTTTATTCCATAAAAACAAGTTTCATGTTAGATTTGATCAGATTATAGCATTTTTTTATACCTAAAAGCGCAGAGAGGAGTGCTAAGCAAAAATAAACTGAAAGTATTAGTCATATCTCGTGTTAGATATATAGATATTACAGCGTACATCCCTAGTAGACGTGTTGTCAGTTGTGATCACGGGTCGTGATTTCATTGTCACATGAATATTTTGGCTACGAGCCCATTCGACGCTTAAGATTTGATCCTGGATTAAAAGTTGTAGATTCGACCCTTTTTTGAGAGCCCATTCGTACCCATTTTAGGTACGAATCCAGAAAAAATAAAATAAATATTTTAGAGCCCATACATACAATTTTGGTAGAAAAACAGTACAGTCAGAAAAAAAAACTCATTTTAAATTACGTTAAAATATTGAATAAGTTGTGTTACTTTAACAATGTATAGTTTCTTAGAAAGATCTTTTCGTTCGCCTCTAAGAATGTTGAGAACGAATCCGAGGTTATGAATGATACTCTGAATAAAGAGCTTTTTACTTAAAGAAAAGTTACTAGAATAATGGGCATAATATAAATATTGTTTTAAGGAAATTTTATAATTTTACAAATTATTTCATATAATTATAACTAAAATTGAACTAAATGAAAAAACATTTTTTTTTATATAGCGTAGGCGTCGTTGTGAATTGTGATTGGTTCATACTAATCGTCATTTTAGCAGACGCCGTTTTATCATTGCTTATTTCAAGTGCTTCACAAGTGTGTGGTGTTGTAGAGTGATTATGGATATTAATAATTTTAAGTGGATTGTGACTTTTTGACGTTTATACATGTATGTATAATTGAAATGTTATTTTTATTAGGTAATATACTGTTAAAATAGTTGATCATATAGTTCATTAGTATACACATGTTTTTACGAATACCTATTTTATTGATGATTGATATAATAGATGTAAAGCCGAGTAGTAATTTGATTGTTAACCAAATCACATGAAGCCATTTTTTTAATGATTTGTTCTTTCTTATTATGCAATTAAATATTATTTACAAATACAATAATTACATTTTGAAATTGAAAATAGCTAAGTTAACTTTTATAATAAGTTATCATACTTGTAGTGATACATTTATAACCTATAATTATAATTCTACAAAATAACATCGTCACAATCAGAGTCCTGATTGTCCATTGTTTCACAAGTTTAGTCTCCTTGTGACATATTTGTAATTTTAATTATAATACGTTATTTTGAATAAACCAGTTAGTATATTTTTGGTATAATATATGGCTATATTATACCTTGTGCTTTTTTCAAATAAAATGAAACTGATACTATAATATTTTTATAACGACTGTACTTTGTAGGTACTCGCTAAAAGGAAGTAATGGCTGTGATTTGAATTATTTATGCACTTTGTATGTAATTAATAACTTTAAAGTATTTATTAGACTGATTTCTGAATAAATCTCTGATTTTAATTATTTACAGAAGTTATTTTAAATAAACCAGTTAATATATTTTTGGTTGCATTGCTGAGTGCCTATTTTAAATAACATTATACTGATACAGATTTTTATACCGTCTGTATTTTGTACGTACTCGCGAAAAGGAACGAATGGGTGCTGCTGTTATTCCAGAGTCGAATGGGTACTCAAACCAAGAAAGGGTCAAATCTTTAGGGTCGAATGGGCTCGTAGCCATATTTTTTGTGAACGATGGATCTCATCTTTTTAGTTATTTTATTTTAATATAATTCTTAGGACATTCGTGTCCATGTAAAACACAAAAAAAGAAAATTTTATTATTTGTGTACATGGTTTCATTAAAGAAAATGGTTTACTAAATGTCAAATGAACCAAAGCTATAATATCGTATTTTGTTATGATAACCTCATACCTAAAATGTAAATCGTCAGAATATGTAATTATTTCTTTGAAATTAAATTAACAATTACTGATTCTGATGAAAGAAGCCCGCCAAGCAACACTGCCGGGTGGCAGGCAATTGCCTGCCACCCGGCAATAACAAATCAATAGATAATATAATTATATTATCTATTGATTTGTTAATCAATTCAGACTTCGGCGGATGCAACCTATAGATGGAACCACTAAGAACTCTACCTAAAATTTAGAAGCCGCCTTGTCTATTATATTAACCGATTTCAAAAAAAGGAGCAGGTTTCTCAAGTTTTCGACTGTATATATTTCTTTATGTGTGTTCGGGGATAAGTTCGTCGTTTATGAACCGATATTAATAATTATATTTTAGTTTTTCGTTCTTTTTTGGAAAGGAGATATCTCATGATAAGGAAACCAGAATCTGATGATGGCATCTCTTGAACCTTCGAAAATCGTTGTGGCGACTAGAGCATTTGTTATTTTTATTATTAAGTATTTTGATGCACTACTATTTAGTGAAGGTTTGGAGTCAATCTGATGATGGAGCCGAAAGACAGTCGAGGGAACTCCTCAACGATTGACGGAAATTATTTGCCATTACTACATTAAAAATAATAATAATCAGAAATGATTATTATTATTTATTGTAGTAAAGTTCATAAAGAATTTACTTAGCACCAACTTCAAAAGTATAATATTATATACTTATTCAATCATTTTTGATTAACTAAATCAAAATATGAATTACTTTGTGCTAAGTAAATTTATTTTTTACTTTTTAGTTTTTATACTGTTTAAAGTCAGCTCTTTATTAAAAAAAATTTATTAATGTTCTATTAGACAAACTTTACAATAAATGTAAGTTCCTTCTTAACAGTTTTTGTACCTACGACAATATCTGTGTGGTTCGTGTTTTCCTCGCATTGTTATGCTGAGCATGACACGTCATCCGACCTTTTTGTGCAAGACGGCTTAACAGGCTTATGAGTGTATCTGTCATTAGTATTCAGACAATATTATAATGAATAGGATAATGTATAAATAATTAAAATTTATCTGTTGTTCTTGTTGATGTTATTTTAAGGGTTGTTTTTCAAAAAATATGTTTAAAAGTTTTTGAAACGGACATTTATGAATGGGATTTTGTTTGGATTTTATGATAAAAGTATTATGGCCAATATTGCAGGATACTGTTTATTACAAGTATTGGTAGGCTCAATTTAGGTTTAGGTTCTAAATCTAACCCTTGCTCGGAATATGCTCATAAGTTTCTACTAGGATAATTGATTGTATCACAATATTTTCTGTAACCACTCGGCTATCATAATCCCTCCCTTACATAATAAATTGCTGGTTCATCTCGGCAGACTGAGAAACCCGAGGTCCTAATCAAATATCTTTTTATTATTTAATTAATCCTTAGATAAATGTTACAGCTATGCTTATAAGTAATACAATCGAGCAGTGCCGGTCCAAAATTGAATTCGGAATAAATAATGAAATTAAATTTCTTGATTGATCGGTGGATGCCATTTAGAGATCCAAATCCCAGATCACTTTAGATATTATGAAGTGACGTTGATTACGATCTGGATTCTGAGTGCATTTAACTTAAAAAAATAACTATAATATTTCTTTGGGTTGTTTTAAATAGGTACTACTTAACTAATATTATCATCACTCATAAGGGATCTAATTTGATCAAGCGGGTCATCTTCAAATCTTTACATTACAGTAACACAAGTGTGAGTAATAAACGTTGGAGCATATCTGTGGCTCTGGCATCTCTTGTGCTGGCACCATAATTTTAATTTTCTTAAAGTGATCTCTCACTGCTGGGCAGAGGTCTCTCTCGAAATGTTCAAATTTCCTCTGTTTTCAGTGTTCTCCTGCCAGTCACTCTGGAACGCATCCAGATCATCTCGCCAACACAATTTGGCCCGTCCACATACCATACTACATTAAAATCGCTATTTTAACCTTTTACCTGCTGGGATGGCCGTAGAGACTCACAGTACTTACATATACTAACTATATAAGATACTTCAAACATAATATTTACTTCTTTGTACGAATAATGTTATCACGTAAGTGACGATTTGTTTTGTCTTAAGTGATAATAAAGATCTTTAAACCTTATAATATTTACTCAGCAAGGATTCAGATTAGTCTGACAATTTGCCATTTCATTAGCCGAAGGTAGTTTGAATTTATGAATTCAAATTGCTTTCGATGGTTCTTTCTTGAGCATAAATTGTTATTTATTTGAAGAGACTGAATAAGAAATTAGTAACTGCTTATCATTCAAGTGTCTTCACACCTAATCATTTAAAATAATGGGTACGGTAAATATTTCCCAGTGTAACATGTGCATGATGTGAGGCTGATATTAGAAGGGGAATATTTTTTTACTTTTTTTACTTAAAATACAAATCCTTGATGTCTTATCATGGCGTAAACGATTTATATTAAAACTAAATGTAAATAAAGCATTTTTGGTTTTTCCCACATTTTTTCTTTAAGAAGATATAATATATATTTTAGTTGCTGCTGGTAAAAATCTGTCATAAACGTACAAATAACAAAAACAGGAAATAACTACATACATATAGAAGTGATTAATGATTGCAATTGTAGTCTAGTCGTGGCCACGTCGTTACACTGTGTTGATATTTTTTTTGCTTAGTTTCTCCACGGGACACATACTTGAGTTACATATGTAGTTCTGAATTTGGATTTACTTACTATTTGATATATCTGCATGTCATAGACCTGGATTCATAGCTGTGTTTAAAAAATGTTAACTTTAACAATTGCACTAAAAATGCTATAAATATCAAACTGTGCGTTGCGTCGAAAAACTTTTGTAAGTTATTGCACGCATCGATGCAAGCGAATAACTGATATTTGTTTATCCTTTTTACGTCAAAATAAAACGATTGTAAATGAGCAATTTTTTGCTTCAGAAAAAATGTTTTATTCCTACGAGGAAAATCTCGCAAGCAGAATGTTTGACTATGTCAATAAGAGGGTAAAGTTTTAATTTATCTTCTGCCTGTAATGCGTTATCGATAAATTTTAATAAAATTAATTAATTATGTTTCTGCTTTCATCATCATCATTATCCTAGCCATAACACATTCGGTGCCAAACATAGGTCTCCTCATCGATTTCGAAAGGAGCCTATTAGAAACAGCTTGCTTCGAGTGCCTTTCTAGTACCTAGATATTAGTTATTACCTAAATAGTAATTTATTTTTTATATTCCTCGTTAGTTCTAAGTTAGATATTGACAAATATCTTGTTTGTCTAATTACTACTTGTAATGTGTAATGTTTAATTAATAGCCAAAGTAACTAGTAAAAACCTCGTTAGCATTGAAGTCCGTACCGTACTTCGCGTGTTTCAATTAAAACGACATTAGTGCAGACTTGCGTAATTGAACGATTCGGTTTCATCGCGAGGCTTTAGGAACACAGACTTTCGTACGTTGAAATTTGAAATAGTAAACATCTTTACTTATCGCTCGAAGTTTACATTCGCATTCGAATCAAATTTAATTTTTAGAAGATAGTTCGATAATTTAAATACAGTTTATGTATCAAATAGGACAAAGTTGTACCTATTCAAAAATGATCTGACCAATCGCGTGATATAATAAGACATACCCTCGATTGGATCTGAACTGCAGCAGGCGAGATTTGAGCCCACGGCGCGGCAGAAATTTGGGGCCTCCTTGCGTGCTACCGTACATATACAACCTTTGTGTTAATTCTGTTAGTTACAGCTTCACACTGCTGCCACACCGCTAAAACTCTAAGCACTGACTTTGAAACAAGTGGCTAGATTAGGAACATTTCCGCACTTAGGCTGCGTTCAAGGGATTGTAAGAAACCATGCTCATAGTTCCATATTACATGCAAATCCATTGCGTCGGGGCTGCCGCTTGTTTCAAAGCCCGGTTTAACAGTACAATGGCTCTCTATGCTCTTTACTGTGGAAAAGATTGGACGTGGAAAAGCTCTTGGTAAGCAATTCCACGTAATTGTATTTTTATAAGAGAGCTATAACAAATGTAAGGTTACTTTCCCGAGGTAAAGTGCGTACGTGTCGGAGGGTTAACTACGGCAGTAACGTCTGTGTTAAAAATAATATAATAATTTAAAATCTTTAATATTTATTTTATATTTCTATTTATAGTTATGGTTTTATACTCATATATAATATTTAATATGAACCATAATATTACAATAAATACATTTTGACACTTAATTATTTTGTTTCCATTGTAGAAAGGAATTTCTGCTGGGTGTTTCTTAACGAGTTGATACAATTTTTTGGCTCCCCATGGCGTTCAATGACTTTACCATATACGTTAATATAACTATGTAATCTATCTCATAATTTCAGTTTAAAGACAACTAATATTGGACATGGGTATCTTCAAAGTAATATCACTTAGACCGATTTGGAGTCGCTTTTATACATTATAATTTTAAATTATACTGAAACTTTTAAAGTATAACCTATATTTTAAATCTTAACTTTATTTTAATAATAATAATAACTTTGACTACGTAGGTAAACAAAATAAAAAGTTATTATTTCACACGTTTATTCTTAAGAATTTTATATCAAGTCGTAGAGACGGCAACAATTGATATTTTTATGGGCTATCCTCACGGTCTACTTGTATCCATTCTGTAGTTTTATTATTATTAGTTTTCTGTACCTACTCTGTGTTATATATTCAATATTGGTTTATAAGTTAATTGATAAAGCTGGTTTAATTTAGTTATTCATAAAATGCTTCATAACTTATCTTTATGAGAAGAAACCTTTGCCCTGCAGTGGGACAGTTACAGGCTGGTATTATTATTATTATATTCTTAAAATTTTATTTTATATCCTCGTAGATAATGAAAACTGAAAGTTGTTAAAGGTGGATTAAAACAGTCGTTTTAATAGCAGGCGGTAAGTATTAAGTCTGAGAATATCTAGGTTTATGTTCAAGTAAGAAAATGATTAAATCGATGCTATTACGAAGAATACGGTTTTCTTTAAAAGTTTTGGTGAAGAAGTTAACCTTAGCTACTAATACAAGCCTATAAACTTTCAATTAATAAGATTCATCATTATTGTTGAAAACTGAAAATTTTCAAAACACATTTTGAATTTTTAGTTACAAACTGGAAGCGAACTGCTAGTTAATTAAATAAATAAATATAGCGACATTGTTTCAAATATATTATATGATTATTATTTTGTCTACAATAAGAAGCATGAAAAGTAAGACTAAGAGTTAGTTTACTAGTTTTGTAGCATTTACATTAAAATTTCATATCGGAAATTTATTTATTACAATTGGTACGAAAATTACCATTTTAGTGCCAATTGTAATAAATAAATTTGGCTACAAATGAATCGAATAAAAATTCAAGTGATGACCAACGCCACAAAACGTAGAGTCGAGATAAATGGGCAGATCTTATATAAGTTGACGAGTATATACTTGGGCTAGAATGTTTATGTAAGTTCTATCAATTATATTACGTTAACTACTTGCACTTTTAATTGCATAGTTAGTTCCAAGTCATTTTGCTAAATGTTCAGGACATTTTAGTGATTTCTTAAGTCAATGCCAAGTTTTAATGATCAACCCTAATGATTGGTAAAGCAAATTGGGATCCTGCGTCTAATGAGACCGTTTGAGGACCTTTTGTTGTGTTGTACTAGTTATTTTGACATTAACCCGTATTTGTTAGTCATTAAGATAAATCTACCATGACTGTAATTATGAAAACATTTTAAATGTGTAATAAACTTGAAATTATTATATTTCTGAAGTGATTCGTTTTACACTTATGTTTGATTTTATTTGTTAAAATTCTATTAATATTTGTTTTTTTGTTTATTTTATTTATGCAAAAACAAACATAAATAATAATAATAATAATAATAATAGGTAATATGTGAACACTATCACACACTGTCATCTAGTCCCAAGCTAAGCAGAGCTTGTGTTATGGGTACTAGATAATTGAAATATAATACATATACATACTTTTTTTTCGTAAATACATACTTAGAATTACCATTACATAGGAAACACCCAGACTGAAGACAAATACAAATGTTCAACACACAAATATTTGCCTTCCGCGGGAATCGAACCCACGACACCCGGCGTCGCAGTCAGTTACACTAACCACTAGACCAACGATGCAGTCAAATCAATAAATGGCTGAAATATTTCGTTATTTACCTACTCTGATACGACAGACTCTCGTAATGTAGAAAGCTTTACCTTATAAAAATGTCTCGACATTTAAAACGTTTTAGACAAACAACAATGTTAATTGTATAAACATAAGACTGTTGTTATAATTTCAAAAAGAAAAGATTTGAAAACGATGCTCATCTAGAATCACTCAAGCAATAAAATTTTAATTTCAGTACAATTTGAAGTAGAAGTGACATGTCATGCTAATTTCTCAGGATTTGTATAGTTGATAATATTTTTCACTTAAATAATTAAAAAGTAGAGGTCCAATAATTCTCCGCTATAGCTCACGTGCCTCTTCTTACACAGAGAAGATACGGTAATTAATAACTACCTACTCAAAGCAATGCCAAATTACTTTGAGTTCATAAGACTGGCCTGTTGCTCTAGTGGTTAGTGACCCTGACTGCTAAGCTGGCGGTCGTGGGTTCGATTCCTACCCAGAACAAACCTTTATGTGATGAGCATGATTGTTTGTTCTATGTTTGGGTGTATAATTTATCTATAACATGTATGTATGTACAAAAAAAATGTATATACGTAGTGTTTCAGTTGTTCAGTACCCATAACACAAGCAAATATAATTGCTTAATTTGGGGCTAGATGGCGCTGTGTGAATGTGGTAGAAAATTATTATTATTATTATATTATTATATTATGTATAAGGTCAATTTTGTTTTACCGTGCGTCAGTACCTATCTACCCAATGTAAAAGGTAAAATTAGATCATATATCTACTTGTGTTTGAAGTTCACACATTGAACTTTAAAAAGTCACTGACTTAGTTTACTAAGGCATTAAAACTTATTTGTGTGCTACGCAGTGTAAATTACTTTTACCTTTTTGACCTTTTGTATAACATTCATAAACTTACGTGACAAAGATTATAATACTTAATTATGTACCTATTATTGACAAATGTAATAATCTGTTGTAAGTAAGCTATAGATACCTACTAATATCGTCGTGATATTAAAGCCTCCCTATAATACGCTAGGGTTTGAAAATATAAACGAAATACCAGTTTGACATTTTCATTGTTATGTAAGTTACCTTGAGCATTACTGATTTACGGTGAAGGAAAACATTATGAGAAACCTATAACAAATTATATAAAAAAATATACTTCTGAAATGCATTTCGTCTTTGAGCAAGCGTGGTAATTAATTCTCATGTCTTCTTTGTATAAGAAGAGGCCTTTACTCAGCAATAGACATACTTATGATAAGCCGGAACCTACTAACATCACAGACAAAAATCATAAAAAACTCACTCGTTATAAATATTATTGAGACTATCGCAAAAATCATAAACTAAATCATATTCTAAAATAAAAATGCCGTGTAACCCTCCTTGACACTATGAAACATTAGAAAGTATTAAATATTCATAAGTTATAATAGTTTGGTTAAGAAACTTACTCGGCGTTGGTTTCGGGAGTTGGCAGGTCTCCTATGGTGGTGAGTGTTAGTGTTGACCAGTAGAGGGAGCCCAGGTACTTCCTGGTTAGAGTCGCGTAGTCGCCAGGCCGATGAGGGTACACCCAGTCGCCCTGGTGGTAAGCAAACTAATCAGTAATTGAGTAAACAACATTGTTTGTTATTAATATTACTTGTATAACATCACCACTATTTATTTTTGTTAACAGCTAACAACACTGGTTTGTCAGCCACAATATGGAACTTGTATATTTTATTTAGGTTTACAAAGTAGCTCAACGATCTAGTAAACGTGATGCCCGAACGCCGAACATCGGATGCCCGATGTGCGGGTATGACTCAAAACAAGTCAATTTGGAGATTCCTAAAAGAGCCTTGTGTTCAATATTAGACAACTTTTATATAAAATGATGATTGACTGATAAAAGTTGCAAATGCAAAATGCATAATATGAAAAAATGCATTTTTCATTTAAAATAAAATAAAAATGTTACGTAAATTTCTTAAGTTGCCAAATTTCCTGGTAATTTTGTAGGTATATCCATAAATCAACCAAAAAATATGCAATTTGAAATTACCTGCGGCAGAAAATGTCGTATCACCGTTCCAAGAAAAAAAAACAACGAGCTAACTATTTTCATATATATATATAGGTTCTGTCACCCTTTAATTACTGCTGTAATGTATATGGACCAAGACTGTTTGCTAAAACTGAAAATGCTGACCAAAGAGTACAGAACGCATACGCCAGATTCTGTTTTAACATATCCAGAAGAGAACACGTGAAGAACACTTGAAAGCAAGAAGGGAATTGCACTTTGCCTGCACAGTTCAGAAAGTAGTTTGGAAAAAAATCCAAAATACCTCTTCGAAAAGCTGGCTTGGACGAAGGACACTCACTACATTAACACTCGCAGTAAATCCTTACTAACCCTAGATATTCCGAAACACAAGACCGCAGGTTACAAGGGTTGCTTTAAATACACTGCGGCAAAAATATGGAATAACATTACTCCTCCCTTAAGGAGTAAGGTAAACTTTGAATTATTTAAGAGCAAGTATAGGGCACTTTTGCTCGAGCGTAACAGACTAGGATTCAAAGCAACCTTTAGAGCAGGATAGTCAACATACATTCATCTCCTAAGCTCATCTACCAAACTCACATAACTTACATCACTATCATACTACATACACACTCATTATACACACATAAAACGTCCGTACGGCAACACAAAAAGTTCTAGTAAATGTTAATAAATAGTAACAGTTTGTAATTATAAATATAGTAATATACCTAATTTAAAAAATAATAAAATATAGCCTAATTGTAAATGTGTACATTGGAACAACCCACTTGCAACTGAGTCTCGTTCGACTTACAGCCAAGGACGAGCAAGTGGAATGGTCTGAAAACCAGCGCTGTATAAGCACCTGTCCTTATCAGCATACAGCTGAGACCATCCCCTTTGCTCTAATGTCATATGTAATATGTTCCTATGTGTGTTAATTTACCAAATGTATGTATGGCAATAAAAATATTTTCATTTCATTTCATAAAGTAAGCTCATTGTTAGAATAGAATAGAAGAAAAAAATAATAATATAATGATTTTTTTCCATAACGCGGCAATAAGCATCCATAATACTCAAGTATGTCAATCTGTGTGAATTAGCTTCCACTCCCATGAATTATGCATACAAATTAGATGTCATGTAGACGACTGGCTGGTTTTATAACACGAAACGAAATTAGTCGTCACATCTCGAATAAATTAGATGCGGCGCATAACATTTTGATAAAAGGCTTTTTGCTGTAATTGAAGATACTCGTAGCTCGGCTGAGAAGTTTGTCTATCATACAAAAGATCGAAGACAGTAATTCTACTACCGGATGGCTGCGCCCGTGCAATAGAGAAATACTCGTACGTTACATTAGAGTTTTGAAAAAACAAAAATCTGCGACACGTATACTTTTACGTCAAAGACTTAAAAATAAAGATGGCAGAAAAATAAAGAAAACGCAAAAAAAGGTTTATTGGGCTCGACCGTTTGAAGAAGTACGGCAATTGAAAAATAGCAAACCGGTACACACATTGTAAGCGCAAGGTTCGTTCTCCGCTGAGGTTAGATCTACTGTTACATAAAGGAGAACAATTGACCGTTCTCATTGTGAGGACCGTAAAGTAGTTTGTAGTTCTTTGTGGTCGTAGGGTCAACTCCAGACATGTTTGTTAATGGCTGTACTCCACGATATATTGTTTAAGTTCAAACATAATTGTGTTGCAATGCCAGCTCGTACTAATAATATTCTTGTGCTCGTATGTGCATTGTTGTTATGTAGAGATTACTTAAACAATGTAGTGCTGTTGTATTTATATAGTGTCCTTCATGTTAGTATTAGTTATGGAAATAATTCTTATAATGGTTTTTGTTGTTTTATTTGATTGCAATGTAGATTTAACCGTACCGCAATATAATTTTATACATTTTACTTACATTTTAATGCTTTGGCCAAAATAAAGTTATTGTAAAATTGTGAGGGGTCACTCACGCCGCGTCTTCCGGTACGTGGTCACTACTTCAGAACTTTTTTGCTTCAACGGCCATCAGTTATACGAACTATGTGTCCCACCCATTTCCACTTCAGTAAAATGACTGCAGATATTCCCGTTATCATATGATTACAATCCCTCAAATGTGACCTAGGTATCTCTAGTTTTACCGTGGCTTTTATTTCGTAATAAAACGTTTGCTCGTTAGCATTAAAAATAATACGAGTTACCTCTTCCAAAGTTCATACATTTCTTTATTAAATAACAATTTATTGCCACATATATACACATCTTCTTACAGTAAAAATGCACAACATTTTATTGAGCATTAACTTTGTTTTACGATGTTTTACAGCGTTAACAAACTGTTACTGGTGTTCTTTACAGCCGTGACGTCACGAGTCTCTAAACCGCGATAATTTAAGCTTATCAGATTGATTTATGTTGACTGATGACTGATGACTGATGTTTTCTTTTACCTTTAAATGAGACGGCTATAACATAAATATGTGATGTAAAACCTTTACTTTTTAATATAACTAGCGACTTGCTCCGGAGTTGCATGAGAGTATTAATATATTTTTACGGTAGTCCATCCCGCTAGTTTCAACATGAATGGGCTGGATCGAACGGGGAAGTATTACCTTCTCACAGAAAATTCACGTTAGAATTTCGTTCAGTGAATGAGAGTGTCGGAGGCTCAATATCCCTCCTTTTCTTTTTCCTCATCTCTCTTAATCCTTTCACCTACTCCACTTCCTTCACCGTAGGCAGCAGTTTCGCAGAGTCCCTGGCATTGTAGGAGCAATGCTTTTCTACACACAAGAAATTCTCTGATCAATCGTGAGAGCTGTATTATATCTGTTGCGTTGTTTAAAAGATGTCAGCAGAAAAACAGAAAACCAAACAACAACTCTAGGTTTATTATTAAAAAAAATATAATTAATTGCTCAAAATTATTCACCTTTACTCAACTTCTACAAAAAAGGGCTGATTGTTCGTCGGTCTGACAAAGTAGAGGGAAGTGTTAATGGTTGAACAATTTGAGTACAGTTCACTCACATTTAGGTGAATCCGTCAAACTAGCGAGCCGTAATAATGGGGACACGGCCAAACTGAGTTGGAGTAAAATTGATCTGTCGGTTTTATTTTGTTAAACTTGAGGTTGAGAACTTGAGATACATACATGTGTCTGTCGATGTGTGTGTGTGTGTGTGTGTGCGCGCGCGTGCGTGCGTACGTGCGTGTGAGTGAGTGAGTGAGTGAGTGAGTGAGTGAGTGAGTGAGTGAGTGAGTGAGTGAGTGAGTGAGTGAGTGAGTGAGTGAGTGAGTGAGTGAGTGAGTGAGTGAGTGAGTGAGTGAGTGAGTGAGTGTGTGTGTGTGTGTGTGTGTGTGTGTGTGTGTGTGTGTGTGTATGTGTGTGTGTGTGTGTGTGTGTGTGTGTGTGTGTGTGTGTGAGTGTGTGTGAGTGTAGTGGCGTATGATGTCTATGTATATGTCTGTATGTAGGTGTAAACTGTTTTCATTAATACGTACCTAAATAAAATACGTATACAAAATGTTACAGTAATTGTTTGTACAACTATTACCTCTTCACAATTATTATTTATAACTATTGTTTTTTTTATTTAAGTTATTTGTATAATTATAATTTGTCATGTAAATTTAAGCATGTCTGTTTATATTATGATAGTATAGTATACTGTACTTTTAATTTTATTTACATTAAGATATAATTATTTAAATTTAAATTCATTCGCTGAACTTACATACTAAGTTATTTAGGGAAACCTGTTATTGGCCATGTAAATTGTTTTATACCTATTTTGTAAACTAAATTGTATCGCTGTTGGTTTTCTTAGTAAAAAATAAATAAAATAATTGATGTTTCACCGATTCAAACATACGTGGGTGTCAGTTAACATGTCAGCTGTAAGCTTTAATGCCGGCGCTTTGATTAATGGGGTTAAACATGATATGATGAGGTGTGAACTGATGTGGCGCTTGGTAAACAAATCTATCTTTGTCAACTAGATAATATATGTTGGTTTATACCTGCTATGTTATGAGTCTAAAAAGGAAATAGAATACATAACTATTATAAGATGAGTTACTGTGCTTATTGTTGTTGTGAGAAAGTATCTCTTACAAGACTCTCTCCTCTAAACAATCACAGTAACTCATCTTTGGGACGATTATAAAGGTTCAGTGGTAGATAATATCTTTGGCATTACGCTAGCCTTTGTATAGGTAGTAATATTTGTGCATAAAGCAACACAATGAATAAATTTCTTATTGTACTTCTAAATACGATTTTTTTGAAAAAGTAATGCATGCACAAATTTAAACCACAGTTTCTGAGTTATCCACCTATTAGCTGTGCACAATAACTAACTGCACAAGATGAAGAAGAAGAATAATGTACATCTTATCTAGAGAGAAAAGATTAGTTAGGATTTATCAGTAAGTAGGTACATTACCGTCGCGTGCTCGTTTAGTTCTACTTTAGTTTACTTTAAAACTTTCGTTAACGTTTAACGATGTAAAATTAGATTCTCACTTAACGTATAGTTGATGTTTTAGTTTCCATGAATTGAAAGTTTAAAAGTATTTTTTTAATAAATGTACCGGACTGATTCACCGGGCATTCGTTTATTTAGACATACATTTTTTATACAACATCTTGGTGGCAAACAAGCATGTGACCCTCGTAATGGTAAACGGTAACCGTAATCTTTGGACACAGATGTGTTACCGCCAAGGATCTACTGCCGTAAAAATATATACTAACCTAATCTGAATAAGGTGTAAGGTGCGTACCTGATTATGTATACATGCTTTTCAGATCCAATTAGTCTATGCAGATTGACAGGCATATAAAACCTATGAATAACCTTACAAAGACCCGAGCAGAATTTCAAAATATTTTAATATTCATTTGAGGCAATGGGATTGAATAGAGAATATAAGATGACCCTACCTTTTACGTATTCTATCAGCGTGATATGATCCCTGAAGTTGTTACGAGAGGGCCGGTATTATGCCTAATATGATACTAGTAAATAAAATTATGTTAATATGTAATTGTAACATGTTGTTGTGCCCTTTGTTATGCTTACATTGATATCAATATTATATTAAGAATATTTGTAGTACTTATTAATCAGGCTTTCAGATCTATAATTATTAAATTAGAAAATTTCAACCTCGAAGTGGAATTCGGAACCGTGCCTATCAGGATGACCGGCCCCAGAACTAACTATGCTATCTGAGTTCCTACATCGAGCATCGAGTAGAAATAGTTCACTGCTTTGTACGTTTTGCTATGACATCATGTTTGATCATCGATACCGCTGCTGTTCTACCGTCAACATGCCGAATTCACGAAATAAATCAATCAAAGCAATCAACCTTGCAACTTTTTAGCCTTGAAGAAATGGCCGATGTGAAGACTACTTATCAGTCAGGAGAGCACTTAGAGCGTAGTTCAGACTACGCTCTAATCGTAGTGTCGAGTAATTTTGTTATGTAGGTAAATATTTACGGACAACGAAACTAAAATAAAAACTTTACTTGCTAAGCCACTGGACTGTCGTGAATGACTTACCAGTTCCATTTAAACTAGGCTTAACAGCTAAGCTCTCTGATAGCAGAATAGAGGGATATTGTGAATTGTTATTTTACATAAAGTTAAGCTTTTATCGCAAATTGGCTAGGTTTCAGAGTTGGCAACGTGCAAATGAACTACCATTTACTAGCTATAATTTTTCTGATTGGTGACAAAATAAGTGTCGCAATATAAAAGATGGAGATTTAAATTCGATATAAATTCCATTGAAAGCTTTTTTATTTTTTAATGTAAACTGCTGAGTTGTAGTCAATCGTGTAGTGGCTCATATTATAAAGGCGGCAAATCAAACTTTAATAACGATATTCATTAGAACTCTATCTACGTAACATGAATTTTATTTTAATACTAGCTATCCGCAGTGTGATTTCACCCGAATTAAGTTACATCGTTAGTTACTGATTTGCTTTCGGCGTCGCCAGTAGTGTGATTAAATCCAACTGGTAGTTCAAGAGATTAACACGTATATAACAAACCTACTCTTTCACTTTATTTAAAATAGAAAGAAAGAAAGAAAACTGTTTATTTGCCACAGATAGATATAAATAAACATGCTAGGTGCTTACATTAAACTTTGGATTACATCTGTGACGAATTGGTTCACACTCAGCATATTGCTATGTAAGTGTACATAGCGCTGATTTTCAGTGTGAACACCAAATAATTTTGTTCTTTGAGTAACTACCAGAGGCGTTGTTTATTTTCCCATACAAATATTTTAACTTGTCACTCATGAAAAAACGCACGTTATCTCATGATAGGATAGCACCAAAGAGTATTGTAGCACTTACACAAGTACAATATCGTAGGTTGCGCTGTACGTTAACGCAGAGCTACAGATTTTTTAATTGGGATTTTTGAAACGATGCAAAGGGAAATGAAACGGTAGAAACAACGCGGCCAGACAGCAAAAATAATAATACGATCCGTATCTATACACTACTTTTACAAAAGTTCTTTCTCAAGTAAATTTTAGTATTGATAATTTTATAACCGTACTTTGTTTTAAGCTACATGTTAGCATAAATATTATAGTAAAATTAAAAATAGAACACATCGCTATATAATTGCAGCAAACAATAGAAAAAAATTTAAAAAATAGAAATGTCTAATCTTGTAACATTGTCTATCATGTTACCTATATTTGAAACCTGATTTTAAGAGAAAATGGTTGTTTTTTTATATTGGACCCACAGGCACAAAGATAAATGTTAAAAAAGCATTGTTCATCACATCATCGTAGTTGCCAAAAGAAAGAACCAATTTTAATGTCATGAAAAAACACGGCATTCTGTAAGTAGTTTAAGAGCTAAAGGTTCTTCATCGGTCAGGACTAGCAGTCTTGAGACTTACGATGACCAGCAGAGACATAATACTGTTCAGGTATGGTTACGATCTTTTGAGAAGTGCAGGTATTTTTCCAATGGAGCTAAATATTAACGAAAAATCCACATAGATATGCCTTACTTTTTTTTAAAGAGGCCCTGAGATTAAATGATTTAAATGTGTATTTAATATAGTTATCTAACCTGAAAACCTTCAGCCTCCGACAGCAAGAAGTAGAAGCAGCCAAACCAGTGCGCCAGGATGAGAAGGATATGGATGAGGTTGATGACCCGCCAAAAATTCGGATACACCGTCCTCGACTCCACTATGTAGTAACAGCTTACTGCCCTGTATACCTGTAATTTAAATGTGTTTAATTGTCACGTATAAAAGTTAGTTGGTTTTTAAGCAATTAGAACTAGTTATGTGTCCTTCAGTAGGCCACCGTACATCATCATAATATTTAACCAATAAACTTCCAGTGCTGAATATAGCTCTGTCCCCTCTTCCCTTTGCCCGACAATTTTATCAGATCGTCAGTTTGCCTTGTTAATTCTTAAAATCATCATTATTGGCGCACAAGAAAACCTTTCTATCTCAGATAGAAGTAAGTAAATGGAACATGTGCTCCAATTTTTCTGTTCGTGCTCATTAGCTATATTTTCATTTCATCAAGTTTTGTTACGAGTTCGGAGATATGCCAATTTCCTTACGATACTTTCCTTTACCGTATTCCAATTGAAAGATAGTACCAGAAATGTTTTAGAAATGAAATTCTATTGGAGATGCAACGAGGTATTGATATATTTATGGAAATACTGAGATACGATTTAAATAAATATGGAGAATTCAGTCTCTTGAAATCTAGAAATGAATGTCTACGTATATATGCATTTTTTATTCCATACAGTGGCAGACGAATCTGCGGCTACTAGATTGGCAAAAAACTTCTGCGATACCAGGAGTTACGTAAACGAACGAAATCACTACGTAGTGTACGTGATATTAATATTTTATTTAGATATCTAATGAATAACATGTCATAGCGTTAAAAAACTGCTGCCACCTAGTAAACCTTTAATTTCCTGACAATATATTTTAACATATGACGCTATTAACATTTTTGTCTCAAAATCGATAGTAATCGATTTTCCCCTGCGTATAATCCTATATATCTCCACTTCCTTATGTATTCGTAAGGATTATCATACAAACTGCCTTCATTGCGGTCAAGTACGGTCAGTGCCAGTGAAAGAGAACTTAAAACTGACTTTTTGACACAATTCTGATGTTAGTTTGTAATAAATTCGTCCACATATTCCTTGCTTTATTTATTTAGGTCAAACTACTTCTGTTTCGGGAGGTAACAAATAAACAAACTATACTAACTATACAAACACACCGAAATTTGCTGACATGTGCGTGACTTGTTGTTCAGAGTTACATCTAAGACTCATAAAATCGTGTTCAATTATTTAGTCTTATTCATAAGAACGTTCCAGAAACTAAAATATCAGAACGTAGAAGGGCCTAACCAAAGCCAATGAAAATGATTAAGTATTTGTACTACTTAGGAAATCTATGCTTTTACTTATTAGGTACCTACTATTAAATAATAATCTGTGATAGCGAACCTTTTTATATGTGTTAAAAGTAGAGAAGTATAAATGTACCGGTAAACTAAACCGCACACAATTACATTTATAATTAGAATGGCAAACAGTAAAACTTTTTGTTAAAATTTTTTGAGTTTAATTATTTTTGTAACAAATTGATATGTTAAAATTCGCTAATGGTTAACGATATCTAATTTTAAGAGCAGTAAAGAATGAACTAAAATTTAAATCCCGTTTTTTATTTGATTCGTGTGAAATATGACGGTAAAGCTTCATGATATAGGTAGTAGAAATACTTTAATTCCTTAACTTCTTTCTATAGATTATCTGTCTATTAGAAATAGTTCCACTTGAGCAAAAGCTTTTAACCGTAACACGAGATGTGATGCTTTCACTCGGTTGAACACTCTCTTAGCTATGTGATTTTGAAAATGAAGAAAAGATAATAATTACAATGATCTAAAAGATAAATATTTCAATAAAGTAAAAGATAATTCACATTTCAGAGGCGCAGTGGGAGTGCGTGCGATGTTGATTACTGGTTTGAGAGTTCGAGCCCCGTACATACCTAACAAAACTTAGTGTGATTTATTTCGCACCAAGTTGAGCAAAAAGGCGACAGGGCATCCTTTTTTTCAAAACAGTTCAGGCCATTTTCCTAACCGTTGTGGGTAAAACTAGAAGCCTGAATTTAAGCTTCTGAGCACTACAATCTAATTTAATATAATAATAATTATGTATTATATAATGTAAATTACATTGTGTTTTCATGCGATGGTTAAGTCAATCTATTTATTTAAAACATAAAAGATTTTTAATATTGATATGGGCACTATAAGATTTTGTTAGTTTAGCTAATTACGTATTAACTTACGATTGAATAAATCAACCGCCTTTACATAGATCTTACAACTTTTTACTGTGGAAGAACAGAGTTGCGAGACTTGGTTTTTTTACAAGTTGTTTTTGATGGCATAAATATTTGTCCCGATTGTGTTTAGTATACCTACCTACGTGTCATGTTTTTGTAAAACCCTTGCAATACTGAGCATACATTACTGGAGTAAGTGGTGGCTAAATTGCCCATATAGTTATAAATAGTTTGTAAAATGTGGCTAGATTGAAACCTATGTCAAAGTCAAAAAAGTTTATTTAGAATACAATTATTTTATCTATTGCCGAGGTTCTAATAAATGTATTTATATAATATTTATTACGATTAATTTATTTATAAGTAATAAGAATAGAACAATAATATAATGCATTTTCATTTGTAACATAACAGATAACAATGTGAGAATTGTTTTCCAAAACTTTATCTACTCATGCTTCAGTAAGTACGTGTATATTAGCTGGGACACCCGAGACACTATCAAATCTAATAAATTAACTATTACGTGACAGATCAATTTGCTCAACTTACCAGACAAATACTATTAAATCAGAATAGTAATGCACGATTTGTACATTTTACTATTAATGTATTGCCACCCCTGTGTTAGTAACTATACATTTGTAAAACTATATTATGTAGCAAATTATCATTGAAATTGAGAGAGGTTAAAGCGGACGGCTTTTGCAATGTGTTAAATATATAGGTAGTCGTAGGGCATTTGTATTGAACTGAAGTATTGTGTATTGTGAAAAATAAAATTGTACATGGACTAGGTACATTTTCTTCATAGTAAACTATCGCAAATTTAATGGAAAGAAGTGGTAAGATAAAATATAAATTTGTTAAGTATCTACCTACCTACCTATTCATCTTGTGGTGATTGTCAAAAAATTAAATATTGAATACTATTATTTGTCAACTACCTATATTTTTTCTTATTTGTGTTAACATAATACTTGTAAAGAAAATCACAAATTTAGAAAAGCACAAACGTATAATGAGTTTGCTACATGATAAATTAAAATTATACCGCTAAGTTCGTTGAAATGCGTAGCTTTTTTAAACAAGTTTGTTTTTTTAAAGAAAAAGAAAGGAAAAAAAACATTTATTAAGGCACTAATATAATGGCGTAGTGCTACAGAATAAAATAAAACAAGAATTTAAATTACTAAATAGTTCGTAAAAAAATGTCTGTTTCATAACTCGGAGTACCTATAAGCTAGTAAATATTTGGTCTATATGTCTTATAGTTGTGCTGTTCTTCAGAGCACTTCAACCCTTGGATCCTTTTTATGCTATTTTCTTATACCTACCCCTGATTTGCTTACGACGAATTTCCTTTACTATATTGTCATAAATTCTATTTATGTTGCGCTTTTTATAAGAAACGGTTAACGAGCTACAATATTTTCTATAGTAATTTTCATAATTGTTTTGCATTATAGGCCTCTTATCGAATACCTAACAAACACTTGCAAAATCACTAAGATTGAATACCTATAGAATTTTGCTTCTCAGATAGAAGCACATCGTTTATATTGTCTCATATTATTATTACTGAAGAACGTGAACGCTCTGATAAGTTGGTGGATTATTATTTGCCATGTGTTTCTCTTTCTTTGAATGTGCGTAGCGAGTCAAGTCACTGGTCAACTACATCAACCGGTTAGGTGATCTGCCGTAAAAACGCTTATCATCCATTTTTTCCACAATAATGAGTTTGTGTATGTTAACTAAATCGCGACGCACTATGTGGCCAAAATATAGCCAAGAAATTTTTGCTAGTAATTATTCTAAACATTATTGGTTCTTAGCTGGTTCAGTATTGACATGTTGATCGTTTTGTTTGATTGATATATTTTGTGTAATGAGACTTTATTGAGTTCTGCTGATACTGACCTTAAGAAACCTAGGAAAGCGAATGATGGGGTTGGTGCCGATCTTCAACTGCAACAGATCTAAGGGCGTCAGTGACGCGATATCTAGCAAGAATGGACGTGATTTGAGATAGTGTTTTGCTAGCTTTTTTGAGTCGTATACCTGTGAACAGAATATATGACATAAGTATAATAATATTATGAAACCATGACTTTACAAACAATGAAAATGAAACCAGGGATTTCGTGGTTATTTAATAATTTTATGGCACTTATTAGAAATCTTTAGTTATTGGGATCTTGAGTGCTATGCAATTCAGCTAGATTGTATACTTAAGGCTAGCAAATTACGGTGGGCCGGACCGCATCGCAGCGCATAACATAAATCCTCCTACATGAGTTTAGTACATTTTATATGATTTATCGCACACTACAGGCAGGCCGAACTGGTACGACTACTATTATATACGCTTTGACGCAATTTTTTATTGCGGCCTGATGCGCCTGTAGCATGCGCTAGCCTTTGTACTACTGTTGGGTGGTCTAATTTCACGTCATAGAGTTAACTAATACGCAAAACTTTTATATTCATATTTACCATAAGACCTTGCTCCAGATATCCAGTACGTAGCTGCACGACAAGGTCCAGCGCGAAGACCAAGTCGCTGATACCATCACACGTCAACCAGAAGTAGTGGCACATTATCTGTTCAAACAAATTGTATTAAATTGTTATAGCTCTTTAATAACAAGAAAATAATATCATAGAAAGGGAAGGAAATATTAACTGAAGCAAGTCATAACGCAAAACTCTTGGATTCTTCATGAAGTTATCGGAAACGCGTTAATGATAATCCTGGTGTTGCAAGCGTTCTTAGGTTACAGTAACTTTTCAAGACCATAGTATTATATTTATTATGTTGTAACTTATAATTATATAAATAAGGTAGAATTACTAAAAAAATGTCTTTTTTTAGTAATTCTACCTTATTTATATAATTATAAGTTATAATGTCTATAATATTTAATTTAAAATTGAACAAGTTACATATATAAAATCACTAAACAGACAAAGTTACTAAAAGCTGAACATTTCAAAGAAATTACATTAGTTGTCCACATCTAATTCTAGAGAGTTTTCGAATTATAAATTAACATTTCGTACAGACATTAATTATTATTAATTATTAATTAACAACACTGATTACTGATTAGTCGTAAGTGCCTCTTGTAAGGTTTCGAGTAATTAAACATAATTTAACTAACAATAAATTCTATAAAATATATTAAAAAAATAATTAATTATTAAAACAAATTAAATACAATAAAAAGTGGAACAACAGTAAACAAAAGATAAACAACAATTTGTAATATATATGTTGATGTAGAATTGCGTATTTTTTTTTTACTCGTGTATTCGGCGACACTAGACAGATAAGAACCTCCTTGCATGCACTAACATCTCAGGAATCATATCGCATACCCACTCAGTACTAAAAAGTCATAAAACGTAAAATAGTAGTCCTAATTTTCACCATATTCTTATTATTATAAAATGATTTGTGGCGTAATGTAACTCTTCTACTTATCACTATTTGCTATTGCGATATCATAATCAGAAGTAAATAACTTGTTAAGCATTGATCTTAGCTTTGTGCGTTAATGACACCATAGATGCACAATTATGTTGATCTAAGGGATGCTACTCGTAGACGTTACCTAAGCTTTATTTAAACCGTAAACAACTTCGATACGTTTGATGTTTTATTGTTTTGAACATTTTACAGTGAAGCAAATAATAGCAAAATATTTTTGACAGTTTAATTGCAGTTCAAATTAGCTTTATAGCTAATTATAAATTTTCGTTAAGTATATAGATAAAGATATCCACTGGACATAGGCTATTGCAAGTTTTACTTTGACCGGTTCCGACCTCATCCGTTGGTGACCCGCATGGTTAAACTTTTATTTGTACATTACTACTATACCTATTTTGTTTAGTTTATTCCTTGTAGCTCTACACTAGTAATGATTTACATAAAATTAAATAAATTTATGGTAGTAAATTTTGGGTATGGCAGAAAAAGCATGAAAGCAGAATAAATACGGTAGAGATGAAAGTACTAAAAAGCATGCGTGGAATTAAGAGAACAATGTGGACTGAGAGATTTATGCAGCGGAAATGACTAGGAGAGTTGGTTGGGGTCGTCTTAGCTAGACGGACATACGCGGACCAAATAGGGGATGTGGTGACAAAGGGCACAATTTCAAGCACCTGTGACTGACATGTGTGTATGAAAAGATTAATAAATGTTGAAGAGGCATAGGAGGTAGGTATGTTTGGATTGCAACTAATGAGGTTCTATAGTCTCTGCTTACCCCATTAATGGGAGACAGGCGTGAAGTTATGTATGTATGTAAATAAATTAGTAATCTAAATCAGATATAACCCAGATCTTCTTTTTTCTTCTTTATAAGACAACTCCCGCACTAGGGAACAAGCCCTGTGTCACGGGAGAGTATACAAACATACCACTAACGGACAGAAGGTACAACCAGACTCGAAATAAATATTTGTGGATCACACAAAGTTTTGTTCCGTGTGGGGAACCCACACTCTCGTGCACAGCAGTCGATTGCGTTCTCACTGCGCCACGGAGGCAGTCTATCAGATCTGATTTATTTCTACCTTGTGTGTTATTTTGTTTAGAAACTAAAGCCAACTTCAAATATTTCATTCTGTCCTACTTATTACCAGTCAGCTAACTCTTACGTTTGTATTTCGAACCGATACACTATTCATTTATTTATTCATATATATTATTTGACAACAAAAAAACAAGAGTCAAAAAGTTACCAAGAAAGCGAAATATACAAAAGAAAGAAGTTTGACCAGAAACAATGTCGACGTTTGGATCGAGAGTTTTAGTTTATTGATTGAGTACACTTGAAATAACCACTCTTTGGTCGACTGGTCGGTTGTCGAACTTATATAATATAGTGATTCAAAGCCAGTTTTACAAATCAATACTGAAAGTACTAAAACTGTAATGTACTACATGTATGTGGTAATATGAAGAGCAAACTGAGCGTTTTTATTAAATTTGTACAAATATCAAAGTTCTAAGTACCTACTCATTTGAAGCGTAATATATTTTTCTTTATAGGCCACAAGTCTTGACTTTTATATATACCTACTATAATATAAAGCGGAATCGTTTGTTTGTTTGTTTAAACGCTCTAATCTTTAGAACTACCAGTCGGATTAGAATAATTGTTTTTGTGTATGATAGCCCAGTTTTTCAGGAAGGTTATAGGCTATGTAACATCACGCTACTAGCGACGGGAGCAGAGCAGAAAGCAAAGGTGAGTGAAACTGCGCCGCGGAAAGCTAGTCTTCTATATACATGTACATAACCTACATGTAAATCTTCCAGAAGGATTGCTCTGAACGATGTACTATCAAGATTTGTTGCGTTGTTTAGATTTTTTTTTTTTTTTCAATCTTTTATTATATATAGAGGCTTTTACCTTACAAAGGTATGTCAGCCTCATCGTAGCCTAAAATTACAGTATGTCCGCAAAATGCTATACAATAGACAAATACTCGTACAATATAGATAGTTAGGAAGGGGAGGTCATCGCTGCCGCCGCTACCATTTTATATATTAGTTTGGCTTTCTTGGAACCAGGCTCTGCTAATATGTTTATGAAAGCGCCCATATCATATCTATTAATTTTCAGGTTAGTTAGCAATGATGCCCTCTCTCTTTGGTTCTTTTCACATTCCATTAGCAAGTGTTGGACATCATCAATTTTACCACAAACTACACAATTGGGTGAATCAACTTTTTTCATGAGATATTCAAACTTGGCAGATGGAAAGTGACCAGACCGCAACCTATGAGCCATAACTACATCTGCTCTACTTACAGATTTCATCTCTGCAAACCAAGGAATCCGAAGAGGTTCACTTTGCAAAGTCTTATACCATATCCCCTTTTCGGTACTACGTTGATCAAAATATTCTTTATACTTAAGGTAAAGAGTGTTTTTAAAGAGACTCATCACTTCTGTGTAACAGAGATCAACATTAATACACAAACCTTCTCGAACTGCAGACGCGTTGTTTAGATATTAGTGGCTAAATAGACAGAAGAAAATAGCGACTTCGCTCTTTTTTTTTGAGTAATAAAATTGTTCAACATTTTAGATAAAATAAGTCTACTGTTAAACACAAACCTTTCCCAAGCTCCTTAAAACGTATTTTAGGGATGTTTTTCCTTAAAGGCGATTATGGGGACAGTACCACAAGACTTTGCTCCATAGTTTTATATTATTTGCCTGCTATTCTCGAATGGTGGTTTGATATTACCGACATTATACAGTTAACCGACTTCGCTAATGAAATAAATACAGTACAATTAATCTATAATATTGTATAAAGCGGAAGAGTTAGTATGTTTGTTTGTTTAACTTTAATTGACAGTCGGATTAAAAAAAAACTTTTTCGTATGATAGCCTAGTTTTCGAGGAAGGCTATGGGCTATGTAACATCACTCTACTGGCGACAGGAGTAGAGCAGTAAGCAAAAAGGCGGGAGGAACCGCGCCACGGAAAGCTAGTATATAAATATACTACAAGTACCAAGTTGTTTATTACCTACTTCGTTATTGTTATTGGTGGCGTTGCCATATAGCTATAAGTATTTCATTTACTTTTTTAAATTAAAGTTTATTTTATTTGAATTGTTTCTTACAAACAAGTTGGAAAAATAATCAGTATTCCTCACGTCAGAAGTATTTTGAGATAAACTTGTAGGTATTACGAAACAACGGTAGCCACGTAAACAAAACTTTTGATAAAGCGTTTTAAATAAATATTACTCTCTGATTTTGTTTTCTTATTGTAGATGAGTAGGAACTTTGCACTTGCCCTATTTACGATTTTGTGTTTTGTTTTAATATATCCTTTTAATTGTCTTTTATTTTCGTAGCGTACCTTTGGTATGTATATAGTAGGCACCTATATAATAGAAGAAAGCTATGATTGAATATTAAAATAACTAAGTCTATAACTATTTATGGCTTTCTTCTATTTGGCAATAAATCGGTAAATGTAATAGGATGAATAATGTAGATCTATTTTCCAGTATAACCTAATATTTACTTTCTCTCAGTGATAACAGTACGAAGTAAAGTAATACTATTTTTTTTATAGTTTGCTTGTTTGTTTGAACGCGATAATCTCTAGAACAACCATTCGGATTTGAAAATTTCTTGTTGCGTATGCTTGAGGAAGGTAGGATATGTAACATCACGCTTCTGGCAACGGCAGCAGAGCATCAAGAAAAGAAGCGGGTGAAACCGCGCTGTGTAAAGCTAATGTTTTACTATAAGGAGATATTAAATCACGAGATATTCAGAAAGATCTTAGGAGTTACTTTTAATACAAAAAAAAATATGTTTCAACATCAACATCTCAACTTTCATTTGTAATTCAGAAAACAATAATCAGACAGACTAATATCGTATATCAAAGAGAAGTACATCGAAGTGAAAACATGTATCCAAACAAGGTGAGAATGCGAATCAATTGTTATAAGAAAATCGGAGACTAAACCGCCGAGGGTGTTTAGTAAATACGACCTCTGTTTGTGAACGGAGAGGTCCTCAGAGAAGGGGTTAGTTTGGCAAACTGCCATAAATAGGCAGATAAGTATTGATTTTGCCTTTAGATTATTTTTATATCGTAGAGACTTTTTGTGGTGCTTCAAATTGAAGCCACAAACGATAGAAATGATCAATTAAAGAGTAAGTGGTGTAGTGCGATGAGTCTGATCAGAGAACTGGCTGTAAACAAATTGGCTAACATTATCCTGTGTTAGTTTTGTGACCTGTGACTATAAAAAGTAACATTTACATCACCTAATATAAGTTCAAGTTAACAAACAATGATGTGCTCTTTTTTGCACTGTAATATGCGTGATACTTGGCTGTAAATATGCCAAAAAATTTGTAAAACGGTTAAGATTGACTATTAAAAAAAAGAGAATCCAACGTTCTAGCGCTGTTATTGACGGCTGTGTGAGTTATATTTTTATGTACTGTAGCACAAAAATGAGAATGTACTGTAGTTTCTAATGTACAAAGGCGTAACTCCTCCAATCTTACCTTTATAGATTATTTAATTATCGTTAGATTTTATTATTTTTTAATTTTTATTATTATTTCAGAACACATAATACGTTTAAGTTTTTATGTTTTTTAAAGGTTCTTTACTCTATCTGTGTTTATAACCAATTTTGACAGAAATGCTTGATTCCAGTTTGTGACTTATATTTTTTTACAACTGATTACGATTATGTTCAAAGTTTTTATAGTATTTTTTGACATCTGTTCACATAATTCAAAGTTTATGTGCCAATTGGAAACTTTGTTTCATTTTGCGTTAATTAAAATGTTTCGATCAAAGTAGTAAAAAGGCCATAACGTAACTTGGTGATTTTGATTAAAGCGTAGAAAAACATTATGAATTTTTTTGAAATATATTTGGCTTTGATCTTAAGATATAGGTATGTTAGTCTTACTTACGCTAGTCTACAGATTTAATTAATGAATCTAATAGTGTATAATTACTTTGATAAAAAAATTTCATGTTTGAAATGAAATATATGTTTATTCATATAGGTTAATTAAATTAACACTTATGAACGCCAAAGTTTACAAAATGTCAGCAAATTAACCTACAGCCAGTTCGCTGACGAAGTAGAGCCATGAGAAGAACTGGCAAGAAACTCAGGCTACTCTTTTTAATCGCCAGGTTATTACAATTTTTGTAAGTTACAGTTTCAAGTAGCATGCAAAGTGACGCAGCAATACACTTAACTCTATAGATACTTAATTACTTACAGCTTTCTATGTTGTAAAGAAAAATTAAAAAGTAAAATGTGTGCTTTACAGGCTGCCTCAATTTGCATATTGCTACAAAAGGTAAAGGCAACATGTGAACTGTGATAAATGTTTCTATGTAGATATTATATAAACTGTTAATTTTTGGTATAAGTATAAAGTAAGATGAACTTAATTTACCACAGGAGTTCACAATGTACCTCTATTTCACAAATCACAATGTAAAAAAATTTAACAATACTAAGTTTAATGAATAGAATAAAATTTCACATTAAGCTCACAACTAACACAATATTTCTGTATCACACTGTAATTATATCTGTCATTAAAAACAACGTCACTACATAGTATAAAACATAGTCGCTTCTCGCTGTCTATCCCTATGTATGCTTAGATCTTTAAAAGTACGCAACGGATTTTGATGCGGTTTTTTTTTAATAGATAGAGTGATTCAAGAAGAAGGTTTATATGTATAATACGTGTCAAAGTCAAAGTCAAAGTATTTATTGCATTTTGATCATAAAGTATGATACTTATGAAAAGTCAAAATTACATGAAGTCAGCTAATTAACCTACACCCAGTTCGCTGAGGAGGTAGAGCTGAGAGAAGAACTGGCAAGAAACTCACGCCAATCTTTTCAATCGCCAGATAATTTTTTTTTTGTATTAGTTAACAATTTTTACACATCAACGCAACCAAAGAACCATACAAAGTAATTATTACAAAACAACCAATTAATTTAATAACATTTAAAAAAAGAAAAGAAACGAAAAAAGAGGATTTCAATTATTTAGTTTCATCTAGTATGGTAATTTGACTACGTATTTTTAATTAAAATTAAAAAAAAGTAAATGCATTTCCCAGTCATATTGAACTACAAGGTAATACTGAATTAAGTATTAAATGTATACCATGCCAAGATTGACCAGTCATCCCAGGTAGCACCCCTTCACGAGCATGACGCACAGACTAGCCATCATCACCTTCGCCATATTAGAGGGAAGGTTATGACCTGGCCATATATAGTATAATATAGTAGTAATAAGTAATAAGTAAGTATAGTATAATAAGAAAACACTGATAATTTTAGAGGTTTCTAACGTAATGCAGGGAATTAGCGTTTGCGGCGGTACCGGCTGGGAGCCGCTGGCCTCTAAAGAAAACATGTTTGTATTGTCTAATGACGAAAAAGCTGTGAACGTTGTTAAAAAAGAACATTTTGTATTATATTTAGTATCAGCATAATACCTGTGCGAAGCTGGGGCGGGTCGCCAGTAAAATAATAAATTTAAACATGTTTGGACTCGCCATCCATGTTCATTATTTTCTTTAAAATTAAATTAAATGTTGTAATGTTAAAACAACACGACAATATTACGTTTCTTTTATAAAATAGAAATGTCTGCTGTTGTAAGCCGCAATTCATATTCCAATTAGCTTGTGCAAACATAATCAATGCACGTTGTGAGTTTACGTGGGAATCTGTACACGTTCGTATTTTAAAATGCTAGAACAAGAGTTGAAAGCTATTGGTATCGCTTTGAATCATGTTTGCTAACCTGCTAGTGATAGTGAAAGAGTTCGTTTAAAAATAGAATACCTGCTGGTGGGTTTTATACTACCAATGAGTTTTACTTTTTTTAAATAAATATTATTATGTTATTTTAAACATTGGTAATAGTAAAAAAAAACAAATTACAGACAATCATTCATTCAAATTCGTTACAATTTCTTGAGCAAAGGATAAGTTACAGCCCGCTTATTATGTTATTAACATCGTAGCAGTATCTTACTAAGTAGGTACCTACCTACTATTTGACACGATTTTTTTTTTATATTATAGTCTACCAAAGTGACTCCACCCCGCCTGATGGTAAGCAGTCAGTGGAATCCAGAAGTGGCGGCCACTATACCAAAAGCCATCGTCTTAAACTGCTGGTATGGTGGCCTCCACTATGGAGGCTGGGAATGGGGTTAGGGGAAGGGAATGAGGGAGGTGAGTAAAGAGGAAGGGGGGGAAATTGGGCCTCTGGCGCTATCACTCACCGAACGAAACTATAAATATGATACTACTACTCTTAAGTCGATCTTCTATGAGAGGGTAGTACTTCCCCGGACGATCCGACTCATTCATGCTGAATCTACTACCGTAAATATTTTTCCCTCGGTATGAGATGTATTGAAGTGTAAAAATATATTAGGTAACTAAAAATGTACTCTTGAAGTCAAACAACTTTGAATAGTTATGAATTACTAAACGTGAATATCCTGTACTGAGAATGCTTTCCTTTGAATATTCTCTCTAAAAAAGTTAAATTGACTTCGCTTCAATTGTACGTAATAATGCTTCCAATACGGCAAACTCTCATTTCTATGATTGACTTGATATCAGATATTACAATTAAATGAAATAAAACTATAAGTAAGTATACGAATTATTGCTAGAGTTAATTTTACCATATTACCTAGTGTATTGTTCGTATACTTTTCATCATCATTCATTTCATATCAGTCGAAAGACGTTCACTACTCGACATAGGCCTCCCCAAATTTCGCCATCTTGTCCGGTCGAGAGCCGCTCTTATCCATCGGTTGCCTGCCACCTTTATAAGGTCATCGGTCCACCTTGTGAAGGGTCTGCTCAGGCTGCGTCTTCCAGTTCGTGGTCGCCACTCTAGAATCCACACGGCCGTCAGTTCTGCTAGCAATACGTTCTGCCACTGCCACTTCAGAGAAACAACTCTACGAGTCACATCGCCTGCGGATTTCTTCGTTTCATAAATGATCGCGTAAGGAGACGCCTAAAATAGCCCTCTCGATCTTTATACGTACCTACAAGTTTATACTTTTAAATTGCTATATTTTCTTAGTTGAACATTTACTCTATACTTAGGTATTTATATTTACGTGTTTTAGGTTAGGTTATTATACCAGAATAGTCTGGTATTGGCGTTTTTTCATGTCTCACGCCTTTCTTCTTTAGTGCGGCTGGATAAACATCAAGAAGGAAATAAATTCTTATACAACAGGCTTGCTCGATATTGTACTTATAGGAATAGGATATTGGAGTGTATTATTGGCAAAACCTGTATAACGCAACTTCCTCCTTCCGAGAAAACTGTGTAACGCTATTTTAGTATGTAGGTATATCAAGTATTGAAAAATAAACAATATTTTCTTTTCATATTACCTACTTTTATCGGGTTTGGCATCATAACGGAAATTGTAACGGAAGTTATAGTAGGGTCGTGTAATTTTAATTAGCAGTAAAAAAACATCGTCAAAAATAATACCTACTAGTTGTATTAAATAAAAAGAAATTTGTAAGAAATATCTTTTTATACGTAAGTATGTCTCTCTCTTCACTTTCTGTTAAAGTTTCTGTTAATACAAGTACGTGCTAGAATGACAGTACCTTCATTCTTTGATATATTTGATCTTCTGAGTAATAAATTCCTGAGAATAATTAGCTGTTGTTTTATAATTCTTTATAATTGCAATTTATTGGTCACTCACGATGAATTTACTTTTTAATAACTTCAGGTTGTGTGTAACTATTGACGTGTATATTAAGTGTAAGAATCTAATAATTTTAAACATAAAAAGATTGTCTAATTCAGTTCTCTAAGTTCACTTAACATGGTATTAACGAGTTGTTTACCACAACTTCAGAATCATCGCGTATATTATGTGTAAAGTTCATTTTCAGCTTCACTTTTGTTTTAATTAAAACCTTGTGAATCGATATACAAAATATACAAAAGATACCTACCTAATAACATAAGTATAAAAATATAATCCTTCAATTTTAATCCCGGGTGTTAAACCGGGTCGTGAAACGGTATCTCATTATTTGTCAGGTACTTTTTCATGTCCGTAGTTTCATCATAATATTATTAATCCATATTATGGATTTGGTGTCCACAACTCGATCGTAAGCAGTCAGTCGTTCTACTCACTGCTTATTATCATGCAGTGTGAAGTCATTACGGTAAAATCAGCAAATTAGTCAAAATAAATTAATGGTAAAAGGAAAAAATGTAACAAACCTTTATAACATTAAAAATGCTTAAAGTTCTAAGTACATTATTTACGTAACTTGTAAGTACATAACAGTATTGAAGGAAAATTTTTAACCGAACAATTTCATGCTATTCCATAGATATGTCCAAGCCAATCTACGTCTTATATGTTTGCTACAAAGTATATATTTCTGTGTGCAGTTAGAGCTGAATAATGTATGAACCGATAGAATAGCGAGTAACATTGTCTGCTGTATTTTCATGACACGATATTACTATTATTGTACAGCATTCGTATAATTCCGGATTTGTTGTTTGTCGGGTTAGAAATCAAGGCGGACAAAGTAGTTAACATGAATATTGACACTGTGTTATTGAAGTCATTAAAGTTTCATATCGCGTAACTATACAATTTGATTGAGGGATAAAATTATGTTTTAGGTATTTTGTTTTAGATTAGATATGTTAATAAAATTATTTTAAACAAAAAAAAACCGATTTCAAACGGGAAGGAAACTAAAAAGTTAAAAATAAGTTATAGCAGAATATAATTCGTATTTTCATTTAATTAATTAGAATTTTGAAGTTGGTGCCAAGTAAAACAATAACTAGGTACCTATAGGTATAATCAATCGTAATTTGCTATTGTAGTAAGGTTCTTATAGTATTTGCTTGGCACCAACATCAAAATTTTTCAGTGATGGGTAGACCTAAAGCTTAGTTATTACTTTTGTACGAACTAAACATTTTGGAATATTGAACCATTAGAAGTAAGCCCGACATGACTGCTGTTAAGGAATTCCCTCGACTGTCTATGGTCACCTGTAATGGCACTTAAAACTCATATGAGTGCAAAGTTCTCATCATTACAAATGAATTAAGTTCAAACACCAAATAATTGCTGTAAATCGTTTTCGAGTTTCTTCGACTGTCTTTCGGCTCCATCATCAGATCGACTCCAAACCTTCACTAAATAGTAGTGCCTTAAAATACTGAATGAAAAAAATAACAAATGCACTAGTCGCCAGTACGATTTTGGAAAGTTTCCTTCAATTTCCCTGGGATGCCATCATCAGATCCTGGTTTCCTTATCGTGGTACCACACTTGGGATATCTACTTGCCAACAAAAATATAATCATCGAAATCGTTTCATCAACGACGACGTTATTGACGTAAACACATAAAAAAATATATATATATATACGGTCGAATTGGGAAACCTCCTCCTTTTTTTGAAGTCGATTAAAAAATTAATTAGTTTAATTTAAAAAAAATATTAAATTATGTATCTGTAATTACTTATAATAAAAATATGCCTAGTAAACAAATATATTATTATGTACTGCTTACTACTTTGCTCCCGTCGTCATCCTTCTTCGAGAACTGGGCTATCATACGCAACTCCAGAGATTAGCGCGTTCAAACGAAAAAAACAAACAAACTTTTCCGCTTTATATAATAGTATAGATTGCCAGTGGTTTTAAGTCGGTAGACACGGGACAGTAAAATTAATAAAATAAAACTATACACAAAACAGTTTTTAAAGAAACCTGCCTGCCATTCATCAAATAGTTTGATAATCGAGCTGCATCGTAGATTCTAAAATATAATTATAGATTTTCTATTGTAGTTTAAATACAACGTTTAAATTCTTATTTAACTCACCAATTTTATTAGCATTGCAAAATGTTACAAATAATTTGTATAACGTCTAATATCACCTATTTCGAAATAACCAAGGCGAAGTAAAACACGTAAAATAATTCAGCCAGTATTTAGTATAAAATGAATTATTAAAATAGTTAAATTTAGAACACCTCACCTGCAGTTCTGGAAAGCTCTGCCTGACAATTAGCGTCCACAGATTATACAGGACGCAGAGAGTGATGACCCACAGCCAATAAAAGTAGAAATTCTCGTCAGGATTGACTACAGTCCTCGGTGCTCGGACTTTTCTTCGCCGCGTGCGGTTTGTCGATCTGTGTTCGCCTGTCGCACCTTCTGATCCTGTGTCTTCTACCTAATGGAGAAGATAGTTTTATATTTATCATTTTTAATACTTCGTTTACATTATGCATTTTTATTGGTTTGAAGAATAGATTAAGCGGCAAGAATGTCGTTAGATAGTTTAAATAAAAAGTAGTGACCAGTATGTTCTGTAGTTATCTTTTAATTTCTATCAGCACATTACACTGATTTGCATTGAATCTTATTTATTACATTAATTTACATTATTATTACATTATTTATGTTTTTATTTTAAATCTATTTGTATGTTTAGTATTAAAATAATGTATTAAAATATGGTAACGATAATAGGACTGGGCGGAAGTTGAAATATAAATTTGCGGTGGCCCTAAATTTAATTAATCACCATCAATTTAGAACTACCCTATTAAAGTGACATTTGACAGTGAGCTATCGATATCCTTATCATATTACGCTATTAATCCTGTTGGTCGTGATAATATGTGATCGACTCCACTCCTAATTTATTATCAGGTACTTAAAAGAGGGTTAATTTACTAAAATTCATAAAAATATTATTTCACAAAATAGGAGTTGAGGTCAAATTTTTTGCATAAAGTAACACATAAAGACTAGGGTAGAAACCTTAAAAAATTTTATAATTGAAAGTTAATAGCACAATTATTGCATCGTATAAGTAAAATCCATCGCTCATACGATGCATTACAGTAGGTACTTACTTTTGTTTTGCAACGGCGAGGACGGATGCTTAATTTCTACACCCTAGTTTCACCTAATTTAAGAATTTAAAAATCTAAAACCATGTCCGATTTTATTTTAACACTAGCTTCACGTGGTGCGGTTTCAGCTACGCCTTTCCTTACTGCTCTGTTCCCCTAGCTAGTAGCGTGATGCTACATAGCCTAAAATCTTCTTCGAGAAATGGGCTATCATACGCAAAAAGAATTATTCAAATCCGACTGGTAGTTCTAGAGATTTGAGACGCGTTCAAACAAACAAACAAACTCGTTCGCTTTATTATAATAGTATAAATAGATTACATCATGATACAGATAACGAATCGAATTTGTCCATTTGTTGTTAAAGTCTTTGTGTTGGAGAGACTATTAATAAGTAAGATCTATCTAATATCATTACTGAAAATATTAGCTCCAATTTGAAGTGGGTTGCCAGCAAGCAGCAGCTATAATCCGATCAGAGGCTTCAAAATTCAATACAGTGTTTGTTCGTTGCATGAATAATGTTGCCAGTACACTTAGAATCGCCATCATCTAATATTGAGTTGACCTAAATTTACGACGGTGAATGATCGGACGAAACATAATATTTATGTACGTGTGTGTCTTAGATATTGAAGACTCCGTTGGTTAACTTTAATTAGAAGTTTCGTGATACGTAAAATAAGTTATTTTTGTTTACGTTGCTGAATAAATTTATTGGGGTCTGTTTTTGTACGATATAATCTCAATATTAGACACAATGGAATGTGTAATATGATAAGATAATACACTCGTAGTTACGAAAACTGCATAAATTTTGTTGGCTTTGTTAACATTTTACATAAAACTGCTTACGTTTTGTTTGTTATATTTTTGTTAGGTAAGTTAGGTAAGTATCCTTATTTTGGTTACATTTTTTTAACATCACTCTTCTTAGCAAACAGATTAACAAATTCGTGTCATTATTTTCATCTCTTAGTATCTTAATGTCAAGCAACTTTGTTTTGCGATGTTGAAAATACTACGTAAATCTATCTAAAAACTTACAGTTTCTTGCGTTGCCGGTGTCTGCCTAGTGGAGAATCGTTTAAGGAAGGAGTCTTCTCTCTTTAGCGGAGGCTTCTTCTGTATGGCCGAGCTGAGCTGAACCGTCGTCCGCAGCTTCATCCATCTTTGATTTGACTTTGTTCTGCAGTCAGACATGTCAGTCAGTATCAAGCACATCAACGCAACTACAGCAGGGAGTTCATAAGCAAAAGTAGCCATGCTGTCAGAAAGTTCCAGTAAATTAGACAGACAAGAAAGTTTTCATAGATGGTTTTACTCAGTTGTCTAAGCAGTTACTTATTTTGGAAGATTCTGTTTAATTATTTACAAGGAAACTTTAAGTTTGAGTTTGGAAATAAGTATTATATTTACAGCGTCGTGTGCGGTAAGGCACTAGAATGTTACGTGAACAGAAAGATCTTAAACACGTGCAAACAAATACTTCTATTCGGACATGCGGCATGGCAACTCACACTAGATATACAAATAAATTTATATAATGATAGTTTGTAGAGTGAGATCAGTGAGTCGAATCTATTATTCGTCTAAAACTAGTCTAATTGCATCTAAGTTTAGAAATCCGAAACTATCGTATCTATTGAAACAGTAAAAATGCAGTTAAACAATGAAATAACACTGAACACGTTTTCATTGTCCCAAGTAACAGTAGGAAAGTAGAGTCATTTGGTGAACTAGTAAAGACACAATATTCACAAGAAAACACATAAATCATTGAGTAAAGTACCATTCCCGAAATTCCTATACACTGACGAAGGTAGCACATTAGTTGGAAATCATAAACAAACAATGAAATATAAACAATCGACAACGATGCGGCTTTACCGGTGGTCCGTATGTGTTCGAACCTCTTTATTTTCCTGAGTGCCTGGTAGTATGCCATGACAGCCTGGACGTGTCTCCATTTATGGCCGCGTTTGTCTGTATCTGATCCCGGCCTCTCAGAGTCCTGCATGGACTTGCGAGAGCTTGACGAGCTCGATGCAATGATCGGTCGCCTATAAAGGTATGTCTCGTGTTATACGTGGGCGGTGTGTGTGTGCGATGTAAGTGGAAGCCCTTCGTGAGTGTGTGTTGCCGCTGTGGTAGGTAAATCTTGAACTGTCCTCTGTCGAGGCTTTCTCACAGTTAAACACTAGTCAAGTGCTTCGTTCTACAGCTAAAGCCTATGTGCTTTAATTACTAAATCATTCAGTTACTAACTATGAAGCGATATCGAGCATTAGAATAAATAAACAAGTTAGGTCGTTACCACCAGAGCGGTCAACACATTACTCACGCACGATACATGTCAACGAGACTCCACAAAAGTATAACATGCATATAAATAAGTCAGCCTACTAATCTGTTTCACGGACAGTACAATGTAATTAAATTAGGCGTTTGTACAATATTTTAGCATTACGTGACGTCTATACGTCGAGCTGTGCAAGATCATGAGCTATTCCAACAGTTATAACTATTGCATTATGCACAATGCCGTGGGTCGCCAATTACATGTCGTCCGTATAGTCGACGATTTGGTATAGCTATTATGTGACATTTGAAAAGAGGTATCAATAGCCGCCTTGCTAGCAATTTATCTATATTTAACTTCATTTTTAAACTAATAATTAGTTTCATCATAATACAAATTCTAAATAGATAACAATTTCAAAAGTCACTTGACAGCTGTTTTGTTAAACTATCTATTTCGTAATCAGCATTGGTATCGGGTCGTGCTCTTTGCTAGGGACGCAGCTAAGCGTAACCAAAGCAAAATGTGCCTTATTAGAGGCCACTTACATATCATCAGGCTTCGCATTTGGCGTGAATGGAGACAACTTGCTCAACAGCCTGAACAGGTTGGGAAAATTGCTTATAATACAACTCTACTACAATTCAATTTACATTTTATATAATATAGAAATATTATAGTACGTAGTCAACTAAATAGTTATTTTCATGATGTTTCATGATCGAATTGAGACAGTTCTAAAATTTGCACCTAATGGTGGTGATATTTTACAATCATGTCACTTGAATGCGTCAACAAGAAGCGAACAGAAATGATCTTACGAAGTAAGTATATATTTTTTACGTAGTATCCTGCTCTATTAGAAAGCAGAATGCAATTATGTAATGTGTTTAAAAGTATCTACGTCTAACAAAGTTTTTCATATGAAGAATGTCGATCAATTAAAACTTGGAACACGTTTTCTTTTAATTTTCATTCCGAGTGTCATAAATAAGAAGGCCGTGGACAAGAATTTCACAATTTAATTTAGAGACAGATGAATCTTTCTAATGCGTTAGTATATTTTTTATAGACCACTCAGTCTTTTAGGGCTCAGTACAATGTACTTTTAAACCTAGTAAAGCATAGTGCATAGTCTAATAACATAAATTCAGTTTTAACGTTCTTTAAAATAATTTTATTATCTTTTAATGTATAGGACGGATAAAGTATTTATAATTAAACATAATGAAGGTAATCCATAGTCTCATAAGTTTATGAAACCAGTTCAAATGTATTTAATTGAACTACCATTTAATCTGATTAATTAAACAAATTACTTTTAGCAGTCAAAAATTTTGTAGTGCGGTAAGTGGGTAGTTGCAGAACAGATTGATGTGAAGAAGATTGAATTAATAAAATGGTTGTGAGTGACAGTGATGAAGGCATAATGATAAATTTTATATTTGCAACTCAAGTTAAATTTTTGTTTATCTCATCTATTATGAGAACATTCTTACTTTGTTTGTTTGTGTGATTATTTTTGTCGACTGATAGAGATTGCGCGTTTAATTCTGCAACTCTTAAGGCTAGTTGCCGTACGCGCTGTCACTAATTAGTCACAAAAATATACACTGCGATGCTACTCGCGCATAGTTCAAAACTTCAAATTTCTTTCATTCCTTTATAATGAGGTGATGAACGCTTCTAATACTCATTATAAATCATTTTAAAAAATACAAGAATCAAGGCGAGAATAAGTAAATAAAATTATCCCTCATAAATATTCATTTCGGCAGTTCTACACTTTGCAAAAATACTCTACTGAATCGATTGTCCTGCCCCGTTGGGAGTAATTAAGGCGTAATCGAGTTCCGGGACCTTCCATAAGTCGTTTCACACACTGCTCCGCACTACGTTGCGGGGTGCGTGACGACACGGAGCGTAATAAGGGCATCTAAATGCCCTTGAATACGCGTGAATGAGAGGTTTTGTGTTGCACTACGCGTATTTTCAATGCAAAAAGAGACACTCGTACAAGCATCGTAAGAACACGCACTCCAGCTCTAGACTGCGTGAAGCTGGACAGTGTGCGAACCGCTTAGACGATCCACACACTGCCCCGCACTACGCTGCGGGGTGCGTGGCTAAGGAATATATACAACGCGTCTGAAAGCGTTTTTAATGTGTTGCACCACGTATGATTTTAATACAAAGAGAGATACAAACAACGTAAGAGCGCGCACTCCCGCGCTAAGTTACGTGATATATGGCAGTGTGCCAACCGCCTTAATAAGCATTACTATATTACATTAATTTTGCAAGGCTCCATAATCAAGTTATGCACTCGTATTGATTGGGTTAATTTTGTATATAGGCCACCTGCTGACATTGGACCGGACCAGTGATTACTCGAAGATGCATCGTTTACTACAGATCGTTTCAAAGCTGATAATAGTACGGAGTGAGAAAGCTCTTACTAACTTGGTGTTATCGAGGGTGGATAGTGTCTATTGTTTAAATAATTTATGGTTGTCTTTGATTTTCATTAAAATAGCTAGCACTTTTTAGGGAGGATTGTTTTTGTTGATTTAAGAATACAACGGAGATAAGTCCTTCGTACAATTTCGTTTTTAAGGTTACAATACTTGTTATTTTAACGTCTTGTATAAACCGTAGAATTTCTTCTATTAAAGCATTTTTAGTTTTCTCTTTTCTATCATAGCGTTCGTTTATTCTAAACTTCGAAAACAAACCTGCCAATGTTATACCACGTAAGACGGACTCTTTAAAGTTTTGAATCCTTCTGTCAATGCTGTGCTAGTGATATTGATGAACGTTTCGTTTGGTAAACGATCCATTTAATTTCAATTTCTTTCATTGTAAGTTAGATACTTTTGTATTTTTTAATGACACGTGGTTTATTATTGTAAAGTTATATTGTTATACTCGTAACAAATATATCGTACAAATCGCTTCAAAAGTTATCAGTTAACTTGCTGTCAATACAATGCCTTTCTTAGAAGCACGCATTTTCTTGGAAACTAACTCATACAATCGTACTTAACATTAAGGCATACTAAAATATAAAAAGTCTACCTTATATGCACATTGCACATACTTCCAGTTCGTTGTTAAAATCTATTTATTTTTACGCAAACTACTTTACTCAAAGCCCTTATTATTCATTGAAATGTGTTTTACGACTTCTTTATACGTATCTTTAAAACTCTATCCCTATTAAGTTTATTTTATAACCTCCTTGCCCCTGAGTAAAGAATTAAATGCATTGTATTGATCCGTTTAATAATAGTTGGTGTGCTATCGAGTTTTTACATTATAACAACAACTTTCTATTTTGATTGTTTCTATTTAAAAGTTTAAAATGTTTTGATCAGTTTGACTAAGTTATATAAATTATTCTAAACTAAATAATTGTACTAAAGGCCTATTCAAACCTGAGCGGTATTCGCTACCGTCTGCGGTAGAGAAATCCTAATGATTATGCGGTAATACTAGTGTTTACACCAAAGCAAATTTTGCTATCCTTGTAGGTATTGCAATATCGCGTAAATTTCGCTCACGAAGGTATGAACTTTTTGCCAGTTCGAGTGGGTATGCGGTATTCTGCTCTAGCCGACGTACTTCATACTAAATATAAATATCTGAGCGAAATCCGCGCGGTATGTACCTCTACCCATAGCGGCAGCAAATACTGCTTATGCTTGAATAAGCCCTTAATTGAAATTAGGTTTTATTAATTATATTCTGTGACCGAAGCATGTTAAATTTAAGTATTATTTATTAACTTTACGTCATTTAAGTATTATTAATTTTTATCATCATTTGCCTTAGCTATTATTTTGAGATACGTTTATACATTTTTGTAGTTACATGCTTTAATATGGTTACAACCATAATGAGGATATGGTTACAACCTCATTTTAGGTTGCAAAAACTTATCGGTTCCAAATTATAGTTTGTGGTTTGATGTCAAACTTAAACTATTTGGATTTTTCTTAAAAACATAAGTTAACTAAACTTTTCAAAACAGTTATTCTCTCTTTCTTCTCTCCGCAATTAAGAAAAAAGGGCTATATGAGTGTGTTTTGTTATATTTACAGATAAGCTTAAAAGGACTCAAAAATAAGAACTTTTTTTACAAATGCTTGTAATGCTTAACTTCGTGTTGTAAAATTTGTATTTATTTACAAAATAATGCAATCTGTTAGTGTTTCATTTTTTAAATATGCATATGTGTATACTTTAGTGTCGGTGCCCATGAATATACATTGAAAACTATTTACATTATAAAACATAAGTTTTCACGATTTATTTACAATAAAATAATAATCTGAATATACTCGTTCAATTATATATAATTATCGTTCGACTACCGCAGTGTCTCAAGACCAAGGTCTTGGACCAGTGTTTGTTGCCAGTGACGACATACGGAGCAGAGACATGATCGCTAACTATGGGTCTTATCCGAAGGCTCATATTCGTTTAGAAGGCGATGGAGCGGGCAATGTTAGGCGTCTCCCTGCACGATCGTTTGAGAAATGAAGAAATCCGCAGGCAAACCAAAGTAACTGACGTAACTCGCAGAGTTGCTTTTCTGAAGTGGCAATAGGCAGGAAACATAGCTAGCAGAACTGACGGCCGCTGGGGCAGAAAGGTTCTAGAGTGGTGATCGCAAACCGTAAGACGCAGCGTGGGCAGACCCCTCACAAGGTGGATCGACGACCTTATAAGGATGGCAGGCAATCGATGGATGAGGGCGGCGAACGACCGGCTACGGTGGCGAAAATTGGGGGAAGCCTATGTCCAGCAGTGGACGTCTTTTGGCTGATATGATGATGATGACTCGTTCAATGTTATTACGGTATTATAAATATCATCACTAATTCAAAAGAGTCCAATGCTGAACCCTTTTAGACAAGTAATAAGTTAATGAATTAAATACCTAGGGTCTTTAGTTTGATATATTGCCAATTATAATAATCCGCTTCTAGTGAAATTGTAGAAAATATTTTATTATCACAAAACGATCTTGAATGTGTATTATGTAATTTGTTTATAAATTTAAATATCTTACATTCTTTTATAATAATTTGAAAAAGAGGAATAATGTGCCTACTTATAGGTAATATATTATAGTTAGCACATACAATTTATTAGGCATCTTAAGGCCAAATAGTTCCAATTTCCTTTTTTATAAATACCTTTTCTATTGATATACTTACACGCAAAAATAAGTAAGTACTAAGTATTAATTGTACAGTACAGATTAAAATTTGTATTATTCTATGACTTCTTATTTTATAACTATTTGCTTGTAATATTTATTCGTTTGTTTTGTTACAATTTTTTTGGTATAATGTATGATTATAAAACCATTATTTATTAGGTACTTAGTAATTTTAATGCATTTATGTCTAAAAATATTTTTAATTATTTTGATGCTTTCTTGAATTTTGTTTTGAATGTTGTAATTATTCTAAATATAATTATATTATAACCGCATGTAAGGCGCTTATTGTGAAATATTAATAACCTATAACTACATCGCAGCACCGTCAGAAAAAAACAATAGCACGATAATTTAGAATTACACTTCTACTAGGGCGTTAATTATTTAGCTCTTAATTATTGTTAGACATAAATGCATTAAAATATCGTTAGTAACTATGTTTATATTTTATATCTTATAAATATCATTCTACTACGATATACGAAACAAGGTGCAATAACACTTAAAACAACTATATTTTGCTAGTACAAATTTGTGAATGTGACATAGCTTAATAATTGAAACTGAGAACACACCTTTTTATTTCGTATATTCGTAGCAGCCAGTTCAATTATTTAATTTTAACTACATTAAAAGAAAGTATAACGTACCTCTGTCCAGGGCTTTTGCTTTCACTACTGGCGTTATTACTGGAGTCATCATCCTCTTCTCTCGATGTGGCTGCGGATAGGACCCGTGAAGATCCAGCATTGGCCTCACTACCATCGTTGTCTTCACCTTCTGATGTTCGATTTGTGCCTTCTTCTGCCTGCCGATAAAAAAAATATGTAATTTAGAAATGATAGGCCGAATAGATTACCTAACTACTTTTTGTTTTTGAATAATATTATTTTGTATTCAAATTTTTGACATGCGCTCATGCATGTTCATGCAGTATAGTTTTGTGTTGTATTCTTTATGAGTTACTGGTTATCAGTGGCGTGCACTCCATATAGGCAGAAAGGCACTGCCTACCTTAATAATCACAATTTAAGCAACATAATTAAATAATGCCTACCTTGTTATAATCTTTAATGCCTACCCTGTCAAAAATCTCTGTGCACGCCACTGCTGGTTATAATATAACCAGCAGTGGCGTGCACAGAGATTACAATAACCAGAAACCTTGTAAATAATATATTATATTATTTACAAGGTTTCTGGTTATTGTTTTATTTATATTATTTACATTGAAATATGTTATTTTATAATTTAACTCTGCATTTGTATTAGTTGAGTATTATATTGTAAACTGTATAATAATCATTTTATTTATATCTACTTATTACAATTTAAAAATTAAGAAAATGTACAATGAGTTACCATTTTATTGCAAAGTCTTTTAGGTAGGTAAGCATATTTTGGCTAAAATATAAAGTTTGGCCTAAGCATTATCAGAAATCGAACGGGAAGAAATGAAAAGTTTGATTTCCTTTAGATTAGTGTTATTTTATCTATGCTTTTTTATTGCCTAGGTACAGTAGCAAACAAGCCAACAGTCTACCTGATAGTAAGTGGTAACTGTCGCTCATGAACTTCTGCAATTCCAGGGGCTCTACGAAGCCGCTTCCTACTGTGAGTTTAATGCTCTCTTTAAACCTCAAATATTTGGCATTAATTTTATTTGGTAAACAGTTTATTAACTACATTAAAATTATTGACTGGACATTAGATGTACCTGGCTCATAATATAAATTCACTACAATTTTAACCTCATACAATGTTAACCACATAAATACCTCTATAATAAATTATTATTTACGTTATTATTTAGTTTAAATTTATATTTTCCTCAACCCCTCGGTATTGAGTTAGTACAGTTCGGGCAATGCGGGTTAATTACAACATTCGTTTCTATCTGTGAAAGTTTTATGTGGTTCCTTATTACAGCTGATATACTGTGTGGAAGAGAAACTCTCAAGAAAAGGAACACTGGTTGTAGTGACGCTGACTTCAAAGGGTCCATAACCCTCACAATTTTCAAATTTCTTTGGACATTTGGATTACCTACATAAAGTGTCTTGTCGTTATGCCGGCCGGTAGAAGTAGGCAGACAGTCGTGTGTTATACCTAGGTACTCATATTTCCCTAGCTGAAAGCCATAAATGGCAAGCTTTTTGCTATATTTCGGGCACAATATAAAAAAAATGGTATGTTCCTTTTTTCAACATGTTGTCGTACATGAGACGATACAACACTCTTGACTGAAACATTTGAAGCAATTCTCATCCAACCACCACCATGAGTGTTGTTTCTGTTACGCGTATTGTGATTGTCTCCACTTCTCTGCTTTAAATGCGTGCTACACAATTATTTCCAATCACTGGGCTTTATGATGCGGCAGTCAGTGCTGTTTCAGAACAGGAGTCCTATCATTTTGTTATACTTTGCCTTTGTGCGTAGTATTTTAGAGTACAACTCGGTACTCTGGGATCCCCACGAGGCCAAGTATAGCACAATGATAGAACGTGTGCAAAGGAAATTTGCACGATTTTTATATAACAAGCTTCGATCCTTACTTAAATCCGTCTCTTTTCGTATCTGGCATAGTAGGTATTGACATGCTTGCGTTACGGGCGTAAGTGTGCCATAGTCATGCATTATTATTTATTACTCAATAATAAAATTGATGATGCAAACACGTTAACGCGTTGCTCGATGTCGGCACTAAGTCATTAGTTGCGGTTACGTTCGCGCCCCTTGCATGCCGTACCACAGGTACGAACGTGCACATCAAAATACGCACCCACAAGTCAGGCAGTAGTACTGCTCAACTCTCTGGTTGCTCAGTATCCAGACGCTGATATATTTATTACTAAAATGAATATGTTTTAAAAAAATTGTGTCATTTATTTATCATGTGTATATAAATTTGTAATTAATAAATCTGTAAATGTATCTATGTGTAATTCAAATGTAATGTATATAATGCAATAAAATATTTTGTAGTGGCTCACTACACGTTTTGGAAAACTTAGTGTAGTGAGCAGTTGAATATAATAAATAAATAACTCAAATAATGTATGTTTACTCGTTCGTAATAATTCAAAGACGTCTTCATTTATGTTGAGTGCAGGAATAATCCTGCACTCAACATAAATTGAGGAGTAGATATTCACAAACAGTAAGGTGAAAATATGATGAATACTTTACCTTTCTGTATTATTTTATTATTAGGACTATTTACAATTGGTTTTAGGGTAACTTAAATGTGCCAATATAACATTATCATTAGGTGACTTTTCAAACAGTAATCAAAATTTCTTAATTGCTCTTTCAATTTTATGATTCTATTCTGTTTGTCTCTATTTTCGTTTCTAATTCGTTTATTAAACATTGATTCAATTACAACATTTCTATAGAATATTTAATTTTGTACAACTCTACAAGTTAATCCAACGCGAATTTATTATTTAAACAATGATGCAATCGGTGCTGTCGAGAATTTGACAAACATTTCACAAGTTTGTTACAAACAATTAGAATGTTTCGCACTTGTTATATTGTGGCAATTTTCTTAAGAGGTTGTTCAATCAAATATATATGTTGTTAAAGACGTAGATAATTAATGTTTCACTAGTCTCACTGCAGAATAAACCCTTCTCAAGTCGAAGCTAGGCTCAAGCCGGATGATAATTTCAGACTTACTTATACCGTAAAGTGTCAAAGATATATTTTTGTGGATTATTTTTATTTAAAGAAAATGTATATATTTCTTCAAATAAAATATAACGTAGATTACAATAGCACATAGATCAGTAATTCAGGACCTATGGCAAAATATAATTTATTAAACCTAAACTGTCTGATTCCTGCCGCACTAGCTAAGGACCACGTACCTTTACCGTAAAATGTTTATTCTGTGATTTCTTTGACTTTACCGTCAAGTTTTACTCGGTACTTTTTGAAGTTAAATTCTAAGATGCAAAAGGCTTAACGACAGTAAAAACGATCCTACGCTGATCTTATGTTATGAAGTTATCTGATAATTTGTTTAGCCTATGACATAGAAAACAGGTATGAATAGGTGGGTATAAATATAATAATAAAAATAAGACTTTCAAAAAAATAAAAAAAGGTTTTAAGCTTTATATTGCCTGTATTTAGGTACTTAGTAAAAAATTAAGCTACGGGTGCTCTTTCTCACCAAAAGAAAATGCTGTAGTTATAGGTACTTTACTTTACTTTTGTGCTTTGTAATGATACATATTAAATAACATTTTATCTACAAAAATAACTTTAAAACACTTTGTAGCATTCGGTAATGAAATTCATTGGTTCGCATACTCATTTTATTACTGTACGAATAAAAATACACTAAACCTGAATTCTCGTATGACGTCATACGATTCACATGCTAGTTTTCATTATGTAAAACTTATGATAGGAAAGTTATGAGAGTGCAGAGGTAATGGCAAAAACATTGATCGAGGATAGACGAACGTTACACGCGATATGAGATCGTTGTATTAAAAGTCATTGATTTATAAAATTAGTTATGCTGGCACTCTGGGTGTTCTACGTCAACGGAATACTATGTAAGTAGTTGAAGCGTACATTTGTGGGTAGGAATAGCGCATGTAAGTACCTATAATACTTTTGGACCTAACTGACAAACCATGAATGAAAACATCAAAAATGACACCTCGATTTATATTTAATTGCTGTCAATTTGTGAATTAGTCTAGTGCAAGCCTAAAAGTGACTTTGTTTTATAGTGAGACAGATGGATTAGTACTTATTCTTATGTTATTTTTATGAACTGTTTCTTACGTTGCCCATGTAGGGGTACCTAATGACTTAAATGGTATCACTGAATGTACCTAATTAAATGACGTCAGTATAATATCATTCTGAGCTTTTATCCTTTTGTAGAAGATTGTTCATGTTACATTAACTCTTACCGTACATTGCTATTCTTCATTTACTTATAATTTCTGTGAAAACGAACAGCTGGTTTCGCTCTCACAAGCACACGACGCGATAGTAACCCAGCACAATAAACGTACCTATAGGTACCATACTTTTTGAAATATATCTACAAATTTGTGATTCCTTTACCTCAAAAGGGTCAAAGTTTCAAGTTGAAGAGAAGAACTTTCTCCAACCTAATTTGTCTAACATAAAGAACAAATAAAACAAACGCAGTATAAAAAGGAATTAATAAACTTTCTAAATCAAAAACTCAGAGGATTAAACTTTCGGCTTTTCGGTGTTTCGTTTGGAAAAACGAAACACCGAAGTTTAAGTTGAAAGCTCAATTAAGCTTGTTCTGGTTTTTACAAAAACCAGAAACAAGCTTAATTGAGATGACACCTGTATTAATATAGTTACTCTTTATGAACTGTAAAACTATTAATAACGTGGTTTGTATGAAAATATAACTGTGACGTTATCTATACTACTAATATATAAAGCGGCAGAGTTTGTTTGTTTGTTTGAAAGTGCTAATCTCTGGAACTACCAGTCTGATTTGAAAAATTATTTTTGCGTATGAGAGCCCAGTTTTCGAGGAAGGTTATAAGCTATGTATCATCACGCTACTGGCGACGGGAGCAGAACAGTAAGCAAAGACGCGGGTGAAACCGCGCCGCGGAAAGCTCTCAGTTTATAAAGTCATACCTACTTATTCATCATAAATCTTGTAGTAGGTACGCTTTGTACGATAATAGAGTTTTTAGAACTAATGTTGATATTTGTGCGCAATTTTATACTTTATTTTTTTAACCTAGTCGTCTCTATTAGTGTCTTCACCAAAAATGTCTGAAAAATAACATACTTACCAGCCACAGACAGTGACATAGATATTCGAATTCGATTTTTAAACCATATTTTTATTTCTTTATAAAGTCAACTTGCTAAAGTTTAACTTACCTGAATCCGTATGAGTGGTATTGTCTCCTCTTTGTACATAATATTGTTTAAATTGTAAATACACTTTATTTTAGTTTATAGGTATGTCTGTTGTATTTTACAGGAATTTACATAAAACCTATGTACCTAGTTAAAACTCTAATATCTATATGAGTGTACCTGAAATGTGTAGTGGAATGTAGCATAGGATTGCGATGATAGACCTTACGAGCATCTATACCATTAATGCCTAAATGTTTATTCTTCGTTATTTTTTAATATTAAATAAAGGACTTGTATATTCTGTAATATTGTGAACTAGACTCTATTATGAAATGTGGTACAATGATTTGGGTACAACTTAGGTAGCAAACAAGACTACGGTATCTATCGTAGTCTGAAATATGGTTGTTTTTATAAAAACACATAGTAGATTCCTGCCAACCTTGAGGCAGAAGAAGTTGAGGGAGTTGCATTAAAAAGAAGAAGACCGAAGGAGCGACTGGGTCTTTGGTATATTCAGTAATAAAAGCTAAATTAAGAAAAGCATTGGTACCATTTACTTTGGTACTCAACGAGATGAACCTAGCAGTGATTGTAGTCATTGATGGCTTCGACTGTTGAAAATAATTTGATGTGGTATGAGTACTGTGTGTATGTTTCTAAATGTTGTATAGCTATTCTAAACTAACTTCGAACATATATAATTATTATATTAAATGAGACTTAAATATTTATTGTATTTAGTTACTACCTTATCATTAGGTATTAGATAGATAATAATTAATATGAAAGTAACTATTGACATTTTATAAATTGTTTTCTATTTCCACATAGTAGATTTAGTAATGAAATATTTGAAAGACAATATTTAAATTTAAATTATTTTACATAGTTTTTTGTGAAAACAAAATGTGCAAATGAAAATTATAAAACCATGCGTGCGCTTAGAATAATGCGTCCTTTAGCTACTGACATGCAAAGATACAATTAAGTATAATTAACTACATACTTATTAAAATATCTAAAACATAGTCAATCAACTATTCACATTAAATAATTTTATTAAATGTGAAACGGGTGTAGACACTAGATGAAGGTAAAATTATTTTAAATGTGTAAGCACTGATTTTCAATTTGGAACATATTACACATTCTGTATAAGATATTTTTAAAACTTAAACCAAGACGAGTACAGGATAGACACATGAAAGAATATGAAGTTATTAAAATTAAATAATAAAATAAAAGTTTATTTAAAAATATCTCTGTAATTCCATACTCCAATATATCAGTTTGCGCAATGTTTACCAAAGAGAAAAAAAGTACTTCGGTCGTATACGTTTGATGTGGGACGTGGGACAGACGGTGTTGTCACAGTGTTCGGTAAAAAATGTGTTCCCGGTGAATGTATCCGGGCGTCGCGCGTCGCCAATAATTTCGAAATTGGATTTAAAATATTATATATCGATGTCGTAATTTGGAATCATGATACGATTTGAATTCCGTTTGATGACTTCTAATAATAGAATTTATGACATTATTGACAGACGAACTAACACTGAGGTGATCCTTTAAGTGCTTCATCAACACATTTATATTATTTAGGAGGTAGGGGCGGATTGCGGGATATGTCTTTTGAGATTTCAAACTGTATTCGAATATTCCGCCTAGAGATCTGTTTCGATCAATATACCATAACCCGCACTCACTTCGCATTAGAATCAAAGTTGCAGTTTCTCGGCTTGATTCACTTTTAATTATCGTTACTGCTCGGCCTCTACAGGCTAATATACAAAAACCGGCCAAGTGCGAGTCGAACTCGGGCACGAAAGGTTCCGTACCATTATCTATATAAAATATTATTCTTTTTGAGTAGTTTGTACGACACAGTGAAACTAAACACAATTGAATTTGTAAGAAAATATATTTATTCGAATAACTACAATGTTTCCATTTACATGTTTAAAAGGTACACGTTTAACCAAAAGTAAGTATCTAGTAACATAACTTTACCTGTAAAAAAAGAAACGACATTTAATGTTATTAATCACAATGTCGATTTAAAAATCACAATAGTAATTCGGTAAGTTTTGTATCAAAATTATTTAATAGATTGCATTACAAAAGCTAGATGTTCCATAGGTTATAATTAGACCACAGATTACAAAATTAAATGTTACAACGATAGCGCTTGATGCGCGGGAATATTAAAACAATAGAAAATTTAAAAAAAACACGTTTGTTGTATGCCTTCAATATTTATTATTTTATTAGATTTTTTGTATTTGTTGCTATAGCGGCAACAGAAGTACATCATCTGTGAAAATTTTAACTTTCTGTCTATCACGGTTTATGAGATACAGCCTAATAATCGATATTGAGCAAAATCGAGGGCAAATCACATTAGTTGTATGGGAACCCCCTTGAATATTTTCTATTTTATTCTGTTTTTCGGTACAGACAGATGGACAGCAGAGTCTTAGTAATAAAATTTCGTTTTACCCTTTCAGTATGGAACCCTAAAAAAATCTTATATGAGAAATGCAAAATTTAACAGAGAAAGGCGCATCTAAAATATTGAGGAAGAGCCTCTTTATATCACAGTTACGTTAGTGATACAATCAAATCAAAGGAAGCCTGAGAAGTCTGACTAGTTTTTAATCATCAAATTTTGCAGTAATTGCATTAGGTGTGTCAGAAGATATTATTTCTATGTAAAATAGTATTTAAACGCAACACCCACTTTGGCGGCAAACAAGGATACGGTGGTACACCTTGTTAATTGTAACCGTAACTTTTACATGACTGTGTTTTCTAAGCATTGCAGATATTGCTCAAAAATATATTCAAGCCGTTGGCAACCATAGGGAAAAGGAGATGAGAACGAGAAGGATCGAGGGGATAATGTATCGCTCGAACGAAATAAAATAGAGGATAGAAATTCTATGAGAGCGTAGAACTTTAGATTTATGCTAAAATCAGTGAATATCAACTACCTTATACTGCAAACCAACCAATAAAAGAGAGTATTTAGAACTAAAAAAAAGTCACTGCTCACATATTGCGACTGACAGAGGACCAATAAATCACATCTCACAAGAATAATAAGCTTGCCTCGGTTATTTAATACTGTGCAACATGGCAGCCACCCTTGTCGTAACTCTTAGCTGTATCCCGTATGGACAACATCTCGTCTCGTAAACCAAATAAAATAGATTTTTCACTTTTATCTTGGGTAAACTTTTGGTTACGAAACGCGATGTTGTCTAAACAGATTGTAGGCAACCCCGTGTACTGACCATCTATCACGATTAAGGATTTTTGCTTTTATTGACAATTAAATAAATGCTGTCCGTTTACCTTTTTATGTGTTTTTTATTTCTATAGCCAATTTCCAAGCTTGTTGGATAGAAATATTATTTGTAGTACCTATTAATTTAAATTTACTTTACCTCGCACTGGTATTAATATTAACTAACGTAACTGGTAATAATAATAATATTATTTAGAAAAAATATATAATGCAGCACAATAATAACAAACATTTAAAACATACACTTGATTGGACAAAAAAATGTTTAATAGTGTTTATTAAACTCACTGACATGAAATCTGAAATAAATTAGCAGCCATGTGATTTATAAGTACGGGACCACATTCAAAAATTTGCGACAGGGTAGAATTACGGGGTCTATCCGGACAGAGCTGAGAAACTGCCGCTAGTGTTTTATATAAGAAGGTCGCTAATGAAATATAGAGACATGACGATGTGTGTAGCGTTTTTGTAGTACCTAGGTACTATAACAAATAACGTACCTACTTGATGACTTTAACGGCCCAAATTTGTGTCTGCTAAAATGGCAACGGGTTCACCCCTTGATAGATAGGATTCAACATCAACGTTGAAACGTGGGTATATACACTTCTGCATGCAATGACATAAGACTATTTTATTAGTCAAGGGTCGCGATTCCCGCATAGTAAAACCCATAATACCACATTATAATATACTTACTTTGGGTCTAAATAGCGCAATGTAGTTGTTGTGTTATGTTCTTTTGGGTATTCTAAATTCAACGAAATCAATACCTACTTATAAATAGGCAGCTAAAAACCCGCGGTGTTTTCACGTAAATATATAACAAAAAGCTTATTTTTCCAATACATTGACACGAGAAAGGTTATTTTCCAATTACACACCCACTGCATGGATGTTCATAAAGCCCTTTATATTTTCAAACTCTCTATGCATGAACTCCATGTTGTCAATTTTTATAAAACTGTTTGCGATACCGGCAGGATATTACACTTTTTTATTTTAGAAACGTGCAATATTTTTAAATTATTTCTTTATTACGTTATTTATATCTTCTAATTTATAAAGCGGAAGAGTTTGTTTGTTTGTTTGAATGCGCTAGTTTCTGGAACTACCAATCAGATTTGAATAATTATTTTCTTTTGCGTTTGATAGCCCACTTCTTCAGGAAGGATATAGGCTATATCTAATATCACGCATCTGGTAACGGGACCAGAGCGGTAACTAAAGATGTAATATACCTATATATATAGGTAAACATTTGTAATTATGTCCATAGACGTCGACTGTTGAACGTAGACCATTGCCATTTTCACTGGTCGTAAACCGCCCTCAGCCGTTGGTTGCCCACCCATATCAGGTCACCGTTTCATCTTGTGAGGGGAAAATAGAAAATTTACTCCAATAAAATATAAAAGCGATCTATAGAGTATAGCCAGTAGCGATTGTAGCCGAATTGCTCCCAAAGACAGCTCGAGGCTATCGGTTAAACAGCAAAACATTTTTTGATGTAGCAAACGAAAGTCTTTTTATTCTTGGGATTAGAATCAACTTTGAGAGCAAGTTCGCCAAAGGGCTATTTTTCGCCGTGTAATTATAACAAAAACGTACTCTGTACCAGTAAATATCAGTAAATTTTCATTTCATTCTAAAGAGTACATTGTATTATTTTTAAAGATTTTTAGGTTTTTTTTTAAAACATAGAAAATACTTGAAACGAAAAATATTGAGCACTTTTAAGAAAATTCGAGCTGTTGCGTTTATTTAACTGCAATATAAATATTGCAGTTCGTGTCTTAGAAAAAAGAACACACATTGAATATTTCGTAAATATATGAGTGACCTAAAGCAGAAATACTTTAGGTTCGTGAAGTGTGCTGTCACGAAGATTAATCACATAGGAACGTAAGGGATAACACACTGTCAGCGATTCCCCACTATCACCATTATTCATTCATCAATAGCATAGTGGACTCCAATTACTTTGAGCTTAAATTCTTACCATTATCCTTAAATGAATTGGTTTTTAAAAGTCTTCGTAACAACTATGACAAAATTTCCGTTACATACTCATTATTTGCCAAAAGGGTAGAGAGAGGTGTATATTTCTCAAGTTTTGTTAAATATGGTTACGTTTAACGTAGCAAAGAGCAAGTTCTTATACACCAGGCAACTAAGAATTTATCGGCAGGAAACCTAATAACACATTATCGGGGATCAAACTCGACCTTTGTGTGGAAGTTCTAAAACAGTTCTAGTAAACCAAAGAGGTCCCATACTACCTATATAATATATAATCAACTTGCAAACTATTGACAAGATTGTATTCTATTAGAAGAATGTTAAGAAAATCTTACTCAGCCGTTGAAAGAGAAGAGAAAGAGGTCTATGTCCAGCAGTTGACATCATTCGACGGGAAAAAGGTAGGCGAAGGAAAATGATACAAGTTTTAGTTGTCGAAGTTTCTTCTCAGATGTTCTTTATACACTCGCTGAGTTTTTAAATCGAAGATTGCATTTAAATTTACAATACGCAAGCGCATCAACAGAAAACTTCTTGAAGAGCACTGAAACTATGTAACACAAACTCATACTTCTTAACTAATATTATAAAGAGTAAAGATTAGATTTTTTATGTTTGTTTGTATGTTTGCAAATAAAAATCTACGTTACCGATTTTAAAAATTCTTTTACTCATAGAAATAAATAAATTCAGCGGGTAACAGGCTATATTTTATTATGTTTAGTATATTATTTTAGTCTTTTTCAGAATTTCATGTTTTAAGCTCCTTTGTAAATCTAAATAATGCAGTACGACTACTGCTATGATATTTTCCGTAGGAGTTTGTTGAAAAATCGAATAAGACTTTTAATACCGAAGCGAAGCGAAGGAGGACCTCTAGTAATTAATATGCCTAATTAATTGCCTATTTCTGTACACCACGTAAACAATTTCTGTGATGTCAAGCTCCATGTTATTGCGAGTTGGTAATTAAACTCATTGTAAAATAATATAATGGATTACGAAGAACAATTTATCAGAGTTAATTAAGTTTCTAGTTACCTCTAATTATGTTGTCGGATTACTATATTTAAACTGATGTCTTGGACCAGTTGTATCGATATTTTGATTATTTTAATTCTTAAAATTTCATAGCTAAGAGCCGTTTCGATAGATCTGCAAAGTCATTTCGTGAATAAATGAACATTATACGAGCAGTTATGGCAATCATAGCCTAGGTAATAATAGTAGCTTGAAAAATCTACGAGTTTCATGAGTATCGAAGTTGTTGCGTTGTGGACCTCCCAAAATAACATTAACAGTCGTTCCAAATAATATTGTACAAAATAAACATATATTGTCACAACCGGTCAGCTTGACTAGTTAGACGCCTCCGACTTGAATATGATTTGAAAAAGACGCCTCTTATTGGCTTGTTTCTTTTAAGTCGGTGAACAATTTAGGTTTATGTGGTTTATTATAATGTAACAAAATGTTGGAATTTAAAATATTTTTGTGCCGATAAATATCAGGACTTCATCATTATCATCAAAACCAGTTTCCGAGCCTGTTTAACAAATAACACTAAACCATGTTTAGTGAACTGCAAAGGTTCTATACAAAAGTAAAGCTTTACATGAGTTTTGGACTTTTTTGCACAACCTCTCTACAGCCTGGTAACATCGCCCTATAAATAACTCTTTAAGAGCTTGCAGGAACCCGTGGTAGTTTATTCGGCAATAAATAATGACGCGAAGCTCCTCGTTTGTTCGTATATAAGGAATATAACTCCCATTTGTACTAACATAGTAAGATATTTTATGCCATATAAGAAGTATATTAAGTTATAAGAACACTAGACGACCGCCCTCGCCTTGCTTCGGTATCCAAAGTTTCATTCGGTCTTACAATACATGCCTACGGAAACATCATAGCAATAGTGACGTATTGCATTATTCAGATTTACAAAGGCGCGTAAATTATTGAAATTTGGAAAATGACTGAAAAATAAACTTAATAAAATATAACCTATGTTACCCATCCTATTGAATCGGTTATGTAGATCTTGAGTTCAATAGGAACAAACAAATAAACAAACATACAAAAAATTCTAATATATTCTCTATATAATATTAGTTTAGACATGAGGCCAAACAGAGTGTTCTTTGTAAATCTTTTCGACTTTTTCGATGCTATAGGATACATTATTGACATTGGCAAATGTATTGACATATATTATTTATCTGTCTTTTATTTTCAGTTGTCTGACGAATTTCTGAGGACCCGAGGACCCTCACATACCACACATTATTAAAACAATTGTAGATAAGTAACATGTATTATATTGTTAATTTTTAATATAAATAAACCTAAAAACCGTCTTATTATTAAAGTCGATAAGACTCTATTACAAAATGATACAAACCAAAATAAACATAAAGATTAAATAAAAAGAAACATTCAATTCAAACTTCTTATATGCTTCAAACCATAATTGCGTACGACGAGCAATTAATTGATCATTTCTCGTTTAGCCGCATTGACAAGGCTAAAGAAAGTGGAGCAAACAATTATAACCGCGTGGAATCAATTAAAAAGGCATTAAAGGCTTTGTACAAAACAGAAAAATGACGCGCATTAGGCTAGGAGCTTTTTCAAAATTATTTGTTTAGTATGTGCATGTCGCACCGCTCAAAGAAATAATTTTTGAAAAATGGTGGTCATATAGTTAAAATACAAAAGATAGTTTACACAATAAATTACGTAATAATAAGAAAAAGCCACAGTTAGAACTTTGTTTAAATCACTAGATCGCCATTGTATTTTCACCCGAGAGTCGTGCACTGTTTTCTAAAGACTTCTTGTCAAAAACATTGCATTTAGAATATTAATGCGCAACAACTAATATAGACATAATGACATGATATATGATGCCATAGTTATCGCTTCATTTTCTTTCATGCGGTATAGAGATACATCAGATTCCCGGTTTACCAAGTAGAGTTAATGTAAAGTTATTGTCATACGCTTGGCCACAATTTCGAGCTCGAGGTAGCCATTTCTGTCATAAAAAAAGCCTTACCGGGTTTAGTTCCTCCATAAACTTGATGGCGTAAGAGGCAACTAACTAAAGGGAAACGGGAAACGGACAGCAGTGTTGTCTGCACGCTAAATATCACTTTATTACGGTCCTCATTCCGCCCCTTAGAATGTGGTGATGAATTGTGAGAAGTCTGTTCAGCACTGTTGTTATGATAAAAAATCCTGTTTGAAAATTCACTAAAGTTTAATTTGCAGTAAAATTTCAGCCCTAGAATATTATTATTTTGCTTAAACCAGACTCTGAATGTGAATTCTTATTTTAAATTAATTAGCTTACCCTTTTCATTTAAATATTTTCATGAAACCTTTTGATTTGTTGGCCGATAATACAAAATAAATACCGAGTAATGAGAGCCTTGTAATCCGATGATAATCATTCCAGCTTTTGACTTATCCTTTGAAACCGTTTGCGATTTAATGATACTTCAATTAAGGATTTTGCACTTTTCCTCTTAACAACAAACCTAAAATACGATTAGCTACTTAAATTCTCCAATTAAGGTTATTATACCCTAGCATTCTTACGTAAAATAGCGATGAATTAACGTGCGTTTTTTGTGTTTTTTTGGTATCTATCAAGGGGACCACTGAATACTTAGTTATTTCGGTGTTATTTATTGTTAGTTTATTCGTGCCAGTTCGATAAAAAAAATCTATCAACGGTCGAGTTTTTTTTTTAAGTATAATAGCGTTATATTCCAATGGCAGATATTTGTAAAAGATTTCGCCCAAATGACTTATGACAACATTCGTACTAACTACCAGGCAAAACACAATACTACCCGTATTTTGTCTTTGTTGGTAGGCAGCTGTTGCTGGCACTTCTAGGTGAATCGTTATATTTTTAGTAAGAAATATTTTATGAAACATCTCGGTTTGGTTGCTTTTGCTTCTTCTTTTTATTCGCTAGTAGCTCAGCTTCTACGATATCAAAAGTATTATCTGTGGTCTTGACCTTTATGAGCTTTATACGCGGCTTTTTTTACTTACTATTAGATAGGCCTCTATTAAGTTATGTAGTGACACTTTCTATCAAAATACTATACCAGTGAATAGAGGACAGTAGCAAAAAAAATGGTATGGCATCAATTAGCCATTGAATGATACTCATTTGGCACAGTAAAATTTTATCAAACACAATATCAATCACTCTTTATTGAAGAATAAACAATATAACCGTAATCTTGCCAGTAACCAAAGCGATGTTTTCTCTAGTGGCTTTATTTGACGCTTAATGTCCGAAATCTTCTCTGTTTTCTACGTCTCACCAAGATTTATTCAAGATTTAATGGATTTTACGTCTCTTTCACACTCTCAGATATTAAAAGAGACAGGAAATGGGTGTTTGGGGATTGGCAAATATTTAGGGCTGCGTTTATTGTCAGTCATAACTCAGAAGTTCATCAAATTGATAGCTGCAATCAGATACGTGATCTTGGAGGAAAGTGCGAGCATTGGAAAGCCGGTGATTACAACGAGGCGGATTTGACGTTACAAATATCAAACTAGACTGTAAGTTTAGTTGATGTTATTAACTTTAAAACTAATCTACTTAATACTACACTAAGCTCTGTTCTTTAAAACTAAGTTAGTCATATTAATGCTCTGGTAAGATTTTTAACTAACTAATCTTGCTTTATGTGCCTAAGAAATCAATGAAGTTTTTTATACTAGCTTATGAAAATGACTTCAATCTCAAAACGGTAATCAATCAGTGCAGTCCAGATGGTGGTGCTGGTCTCCAAGATACAGTCAATCTTTAAATGAGTTTCCTTAAATGTAGGATGGTTTAGTTAGACATAATACTGAGTGATTAGTGGTCAACCTTTAGTGTCAGGATTTCTTCGGGTCGCCAATATTTTTTTATAGAGACATCTGACTTGACTTAACGACTGTTATTAACATGGTTACAGCTGTAACCGACTTTTAACGTCAGAAGCACGGAGACGCTTAGATCAAATACATCTGTGGTCATCCATCCATGAGCCAGCGTTAAACTTTATTGCTTAAGCCGCTGATCGTTTACTGATCAGTGAGCGCAACAAGCTATATAATAATAATAATAAAAATTACCTAGATATACTAAAGTCTATTTTACTCATAACAGATTATTTGAAACTTATTCCTTGTCCCTCATGAACTCGCTTCTAGTAATATGCTATCGGATCGTGGTTCTACCGTCACTAATCCACAGTGTTACGTTAAATGCATTTGTTTATGACACATCAGGATCTGTCTTCGGAGGCTAATCTCAGGAATGAATGTGGCAAAACAAGCTCACAAGCTAGTTTAAGTTATCGAAGTACCTACTTTAGTTGCGTGATGAAATTTATAATGGCTTTGTAGATTTTATTTGTTTACCACATACACATATTTAAGTATCTGGGTATAATTATGGTTCAATACTATTGAGTAGCTCCACTTGAATAGATTGTTCCAGATCTACCTAAAACTATGTATAAATATACCGAACTACGAGATGACAGGTAATTCAAGAAAACACTATTTTACCGTCGGGTTGCTCTTCGAGGACGTAGAAAGCGACCGCTCCTTTTCAGTATCGTAAGGAACAACTAATGAAATACCAGGAAACCTGGCAGCAGCGACCTGAGTATAAATATCACATTACGATGACCAAGTATGCTAACTACTACAAATGCCACCCTTCAGTTCTCCCTTTTTATGAAAAGCCTAGGTCGAGCAATAAACGTTTCTAGACTAAATATGTTAAAGTACTTAATAATAATTGCTACTTGTTCTTCTCATGCTACACCTCGTCAGCTGTAGGTCAATTGGTTGGCACTTTGTTTTTGTTATTTTGACGTTCATATTTTATGTTGCAAATAGAACTATGATTTTTCTTAGCTACAAGAGGCTGCAAACAAGAATATCCGATATAAATTTTAATATTTTATTTGATACTTCCACGTGATACTGAAAAAAGGTCTTTACAGACAAACGGCAAAAAAGTGTTTCTATTTGGGTTCTGTTTTGCCTTCTGAGGTACGGAATCATAAAATAATATACAAAATATACTTATTATATTAGAGAACATATTTCACCTTAATATCTTTTTACGGTCAAAAATCCCTTTTGTTTTTTTTAAATATTATTCTACCAAAGTAACTCCACCCCGCCTGATGGTAAGCAGTCAGTGGTCCTGGTCTTTTCTTAGTATTGTTGCAGAATGAATTTGGAACACAGTTACGGTACCTACATCTGATGAATCGTATAATTGCTTGCCACCGTATTGATTACTTAATTTCGCCTATAATGTACTGTTACAATTGACTCTAATTATTTAATTCATAGGCTTCGATGTAACTGCTCTATTATTACTTCTTACACGTCACACTTGTTTTTCATTTATTTTCAAGACACATTTATAGCTAGTACTATAATACTAGTAATATAATAATATTATATTTGATAATATATTACTGTAATACTAGTACTGTATACTTATAGTTGAGTTATAGTTTAGTTACATAAATTTCTTGAGAATACCGCATCGTCAGAAAAATTGTAAATCTTGTGGAAAGCTATAATTATCTTTTTTTTTATACAACTTTGGTGGCAAACAAGCATACGGTCCACCTGATGCTAAGTGGTAACCGTAACCTATAGAGATGGCTGTGATTGCCAAACATCGCAGAATTAATACCTAATGCTTATAATATACCTATAGGTATTATCAATCTTAATTTGCTATTGTAGTAAGGTTCTTATAGTATTTAGTTATTGAGTATTTACTTGGCACCAACTTCAAAATTATAAAATACTTATTTAATTATTTCTGATTAACTAAATCAAAATACGAATTACTTTGTGCTATATAAATTTATTTTTTACTTTTTAGTTGCCTTCCTGTTTGAAGTCGGTTTCCTTTTTGTTAAAAAATATTTTATTTCTATTAAGAGTGCAAAATATAGGCAACTGAAGATAGAAGTACCGCGAATGAAAGCATACCCAAGGAAGTTTGGAGTTAGGCAGGTTTATAAAACATTTATTCGCCAAAATCTCTTGCAAAATAATAATAATAATATCAGCATGTTACTGACACACTGCAGGGCGAAGGCTTCTTCTAATATCTAGGCAAAAGCCTCTTGCAAAATACTGAGAGAAAACATAGCCGTTCCCAAATAATTTGAAACTAGGGAGACAGAAGAAGAAAAATAAGCTATATTATCATTAAGATAATAACTCATGGAGCGATTTCTATCAAGCTAAGGGTTGACGTTTGGGTTGGTCTTAAAATATTTCTTTTTTGCTTTATTTAAAGGCTGTGAAAATAGGGTGTTGACCGACAAACAGAATTCTACAAGGTTTTCGTTTTCTTTTTGATGTATCGACGCTTTATATCAACCGTTATTAGAAAACAGTGAAAACCATATCAAAGTCCATTCTGTGGTTTAGATGTAGCGGATCAATACAGAAGACAACAGCGACTATGTAGATATTCTATTTCTGTACTAAAATTCGTCGATCCATTTGATCTATTCGCTACTGTCTAACTTTGAAAAGTATATAATAATATGTACACAGGAGGAGTTAAATCTTTTTACTTAAAAATATAATGTATGGTATGACCACGACGACATGTATATCCTACAGGAAATGGGGTTAAAGTGTGACAAACAAACTCATCCGATTGAGTTTGTAAAGTCAGTGTAAATATATTTACCCACGTGAAAGATTATTTTTATCAATTGTATAAAAGTTGGATACCTTACCGTTATTTTAACAGTAGGTAACTTAGTAATAATAACACAAGAACTTAACAGCGCTATCTCGAGTAAGAGTAAGCCTATCTGTGATTTATGGTTTCTAGAATGTGGATAAACATATTTAGATACTATTTTGTAAATAAAATTTATAAAAACACCCAGACCAATACAAATAACGAAGAATCGCTAAAATACTAAAATATTAAATATTTTTAACAGGAAGAAACTTGTGATCATTCTGATCGATAAATCATTTGCTATTATCTAAAGATAAAGAATAACGATAGAAGATTTTAGTTTTAAGACAAACTTTTAAAACCGCAAGCCATGAGTTACAAAAAGTTTACTCATTACAGTGAAATATTACCAACAATTTTATCATTAAAGCTCTTCCTCTATCCTTTCTCGTTATAAGTATAACAAAAACAGCAGCTGCGTTACTCAAAAGTATATCAAAACAATTTAAACACTAAATTGGAATTTACAACAAACCTGTTATTGGCGCTTTACTACCAATATTCAATTAAAACTTATAATTTGATTTAAAACTGCTAATTCATATTAATTAAACAAACTTTGGAACACGTCATTGAACAGAGGACAAGCTTTAACTTCATAACTACATTTTATTTTAATGTTTGGAAATTAAACGGTTATAAAATAAATTAAAATATATAATATAATCCATACATCACACTGACTGACTGACAGCGTAGCGCGTAGCGGCTTTAAATTTGGAAGGTGTGTTTGTCTTAATGTCTAGAGGTGTACTAAGAAAGGGTTTCTTTATATTCAACCCCTAACTGTGTGAAAAAGGGATGAAATCTACTGTATGACTTGCTTCTTCATTTTTTAACTTACTGTTTTGAAATTATTTTTGGAATACTTCTATTTAAATAAAAAATATTTTAACAGGGAGTGGATTTAGAAGCGTGAAATTAGGGATGAAAGATTGTATGAAAAGATCTTTGCTTTTGAATTCAGCAACTTGAAATTTAAAGGGAAGGGGAAGGGAGATAGAGGGAAGAGAGGGAAAGGGCAGGGAGGGGGAAGTGAGAGGGAGTGCGGGGAAAGTACGGCAAAAGTGCGGAAGAAGTCAGGAGGAGTTAGGGGGAAGTGAGGGTGAAGTGAAGGGGAAATGTGTGGTAAGCGAGGGGAAAGTGAGGGATAGTGAGGGGAAAGTAAGGGGGAAAGGACGGGTAAAGAAGGGCGTTTCCGAATGAAGGAAAAAGAGAAGGGAATGGATATGAAGCGATAGGAAGGTAGAGGAAAGGAGGGGAAGGAAGGGGAAAGGGTTAGGGAAGAGAGGGGAAAGCGAGGAGGCAAGTTAGATGGAAGTGGAAAAAGGGGCAAGGAATGCTGAAGGAGGTGAAGAGAAGGGGGAGGGGTGGAGAGAAGCGGAAAGGGAGGAGTGGAAACAGAAATATACATAGGAAAGAAAATACATATATAGAAATCATGTACAAAGGCAAGCTTAACTCAGAGCTGAGTTCTCTAACAGCAAACCTTAGAGTGGTAGAGGAAGTAATATTAGTGAGAGTATAATGAAGTGTACAAATAAGTGAGAAGAAAATAACAAAGACAACCTAGACGATAACATAGCTATTTATGGTATACAACACTGTATACTTGCTATTATAAACATAAATTCTAAGAATACATAAATAGTATAATTAATGATAATTATATATAGTTAAATATACGTACATATAATAATATACATCTTTACAATTAGGTATATAAATACATAGATATATAATGTTTACTTATATACGATAGATAAAAAATGTTCTCTTGTTCTTTTCTTGAAAATTTCAATAGAAGGACTGTCACGTATGGCATGAGGAAGAGAATTGCATAGCCTTACTGCATGTACAGTAAAAGATTCGTCATAACGACTAGAGTTGTGAAGAGAGATTTTAAGTAAAAGCGAAGAAGTAGAGCGACAGGGTTTACCCCTAGGAACAAGGTACTCAAAGCGTTCACGTAAGTAAGACGGAGAATTAGGATTACGAAGGATGGAGGAAAGAAGAGAAAGAATGTGAGTATCTCGACGCTGCCGGATTGGTAACCACTTCAATGTCTCACGGAATTGGAAGACGTGTTCATATTTCCGTAGACTGAAAATGAAGCGGATCGCAAAATTCTGCAGCCGCTCGAGCTTATTAAGATGTTCCTCCTTAGCGTCAAGAAAACAGACATCAGCATAGTCTAAAAGTGGTAGAAGAAGGGATTGTGCAAGAGTAACTTTAGTAGGAAATGGTAAGAATTTTTGCAAATGTTTGAATGTTTGAAAAGAGCAGTACACCCTCCTGCTTACCTCTGCAATGTGGTTGTCCCACGAGAGATGAGTGTCCATAATGATGGTTTTGTATGAATGGGAGATTAGAAATAGTATGGAAAACAGTATTTAAGCAATACAAAAAAATCTCTTTAAAAACGATATTCACGCATGCGAATCCGCGGGCAAAAGCTATATAGTAATACCTATATAAAAAGATATAGGTAATAAGTATTTTTTTACAGTGGCTTTCTTTATACAATCTTTAATCCAAGATTCTTTAAATTTCCGATCGTTCGACGCTAAAGTGCTGTCAATTATAAACATATGGAAATATTGTAAAATGCGTTTCAGTGCTCAACGAACCATTGTATAAAATCGAGTGGAAAGACACTCTTAGTGAAGGAGCTGATTGCCGCCGTAATGTACAATTGACTGTTCGTAACCTGTATCTTTTCAATAGTGATTAAAACGCAGAATACTGTATCAAATTTATATAATTTACGAGTATAATTCATGTGCTGTAGAAATGAGTACTTACTGTCACACACCTTGATATCCTGCCCTATCTAAGAGAGAATCTGAAACACATTTCAGGGATGTAACGCTCTTGTCTCGAAGGATTACGACTACGCAACATATAGGAGCTAGGTGACTGCTGTCTTAGAATATAAATGGCTCAATCTGGATAAGCAATGCTGGTTATCAGTTGAAGGATATCACAAAAACGGACGTAGTCATGTGCCGATGTATTTATGTATGTAAAATTGAAAATAATATATGTTAGCTAATAAATGGACAGATTGGATAGAGAGGATCACAAACGAAGAGGTGTTGTGAAAAGTGAAAGAAAAGCGGACCTTACTCAAGACAATAGAAAGTTGAAGAGGAAAGATGATTGGCCAGATTTATAAAAAATATCAAACACAGAAGATAGAACAAAGGCGAGGTAGGCACCAGCTCCACCGACAAGATTCTAACTCTTAAATTATGGATGGATGGATAGCTAACAAACATTACACTTGCTTTAGTTGCATCTTTGGTTACTGCTCTGCTCCCGTCGCTCGTAGCCTAATGTTACATAGCCTATATCCTCACAAATGGGCTATCAAACACAAAAATAATTATTTAAATCCGACTGGTAGTTACAGAGATTAGCGCGTTCAAACAAACGAACAAACAAACTTTTCGATATTAAATATTAGTAAGTATAGAATAAACAGAGTGGGAAGATTTTGTCAAGCTCTCATGATTCTAATATTATAATGAATAATGGAGAAGTATTAGCAAATTTAGAAAAAAAAAATAAACTAAGGAAAGCTGACGGAAAGGTAGTGGGATGAAATGAAATTATTTTTTTGCCTCAATAACATTACTAAAGTCAAACAAGTCTAATTATAATTGTACTTTACTTGGAGAGTTCAAAAAAATATTCTTTATAACAAAGTTGATAACTTTTAATGAAATTTTATTTTACTTTATTTGGAATGCCGACTGTCGAATTATTTATGAAAATGTGTATATTTCTTTTGAAATATTCATTTTATTTATTAATAAGATTTAGCACCTTCCTACCTGTGTGATTTAAACAAACAAGATGATACCACTTGTAACGACGCCGGTACTTCAGCGGCGGCGGTCAGTTGGAGTAAAAGTAGTAGTACATGCAGGAGTAACGATTTATTATAATCAACAGTTGGTAAAGTGTCCCTGGCACGAGCTTACAGACCATTTTATACTGTCTTTAATAATTACATTAATGCTGATATGTTCCAATATTGTCGAATAATAACGTTCATTCAAATCCATACAGCTTCTTTAAAATATTAAAAATCTAAAATTGGTTGTAACAAATTACAACTACTCACTAATAATAATACGAACTAATTACTACTTTTCGGCATGTAGGTATATATTTAGTTTTCAGGCACAGAAGTGGTGGATGATATATTATATTTTGAATGATGGTAACTTATTTGATAAGCGATAAACAGCGCAGCCTACTGGGCATGATTTTAATACCAAGAATTTATAGATATCACTTTACTCAGACCTGAACCGTGAACCTGAAACCGTGGCAGAGGCCATGGTGATGTTAATATTACATAATATCTCGTCATAGTTTAACAGCACTGGACACAGTAAACGATGGTCATTTTGTATAGGATTTTCAACAAAGTTTATAAAAGTTAGCTATTAAATCTTTAATATTGAAGGAAAGTTTTAGTCGAGCTAGACAGTAACGTAAAGCTACGTTCCGTTTATGATTTATAACCTTTTTTTGTACTGGAAAGTTCTTCTATCGATACTTATCAAAAGTTTATAAACAAAATTTATGTAAGGTTCTGATTATTTGACTTTAAATACTCTGAAAACTAAGTAATTTCATTTAAACCACGGATAAATGGAGCGTTTTGGCTGTGCATAAGGAAGAGTAACTCAGTTGTCACAATTCTAATGATGGTACAGTCAGAGTTCAATTGAGCACCATAACACACTTCTCTTTGTGAGAGGCCTATGTCCAGAAATTACGTTTGTCCGAGGTAATAATGTAATGTGAATATAGCCTTAGTGAAGAATACCGTACTAATAGTAAAAAAAACACACATTGCAATTTAGGTACAATAGATAAAATATTCAATCCTATAGCAGGTAGGTACAGAGACGAGACTTGTGCTATAATCGCCTTAAACTTCCTTAATTTAGGACTTAAGCGGGATAATTCATTACCTCGTCATTTAGTACTATTGTAACACTAATTTGGCTCTTTCGAAGGATGTTGTAATAAAATTTCATGGTTTTTAGAACGCGCTAATCACTGGAATTACCACTCGAATTTGAATAATTCTTTTTGCATATGATAGCCCAGTTTTGAGGAAGGTTATAGGCAATGTAACATCCCGCGACTGGCGACAGAAGCAGAGCAGTAACCACTCAGGTGAAAACGTGCTGTGGGAAGCTAGTGTAATATAATTATATGTTTAGTAAAAAACAGAAAGTTATTATTTCCAAAAAATCTTTTATAACCAACAAATGTAAAGCCACAAATGCCTCTACAATATATAAACCCTTGAACAGTAATGAAAAAGGTTTGTCACGGGATTATTCAGTTGACAGAGTGATTTACAGAAACTTCACTTGTCGTTAGGGCACTTCGCAGGGTTCGGCTTTAACAGTAAGGATTTCTTTATCCTTTATATTTTTATACCGATAAAATCGATAAACAAATGCCTGTCTGACTCTAAGCTTAATTGCCGTAGTTCGTAGATACCAGAGATCGATCACGCGTTGCCGGTTTTTCGATATTTGTTCGTAAGTTTAACTTGCTTTTCACTACAAAAAAGTAGTGATTGCTACTAATTTTACTGAATACACACTGTTGTAGCCTGTACTATAACAGTAATATGTATTCATAGTAAGTACTCGTGTGTCAGAATGATAAACAAAACGAGATATAATTAGTAAGTGAGACACGTAATTCGTTAATCCCAGCTGTTGTCAGGGAGCAGTTTACTCAAATAGGGTTATTTGGTAACAAGGTAATGACACTTAATTTCTCATGTTGGAATCAAATCTGGGCTCTCTCAAGATTTAGTAAGCAAAATTAGCATTTCATTTAATTAACGATTGTCGACTATATACATATTATTATGTTTAAAGACCAGAAGCCCTAGACAAGTGGCAAAGATTTCTATTCTATTCATAGAATGGTTTAAAAAATGTATTGGATTGACATATGCTAACGCTAATGCTTATGTCAATCTCATACATTTTTTTATCTATTCTATGAATAGAATAGAAATGTTTGACATTTGTCTAGGGCCTCTTGGTTCTTAGAAAGATAAAGGTTTATGTTTCTTTTATTTAATTTTCATCAATATTAAAACTACGTCAAAAACTGTAACGCAAAGTCCCTAGTTTCGATGCCCGGATCGAAAACTGTTACTGAGTTTTTTAGCTTGGAGTCTGGAACTGACCAGTGAATGCCATTGCCGGTAAGTGGCAATAGTCTGGCCCTCTGTTACATTGGTCCAAACGTATCTGGAACTGTTCTTTTATATATATATTTGTAAACAGTATTTAAAATATAATTTTCATTTATTCAAAAGCAAACCGTAACACCAATATTTTATAGTTACAATGAAATTTAATTCGTAAGTATGAAGCTGTTCCAAACCACCCGTTCAAAGCAGGCACGTGTCAACCTACTGCTGACGAAAATTATTCGAGTTCATAGAATTAAATATCCACATTGAATACGACTTGCAGTTACCGCAGCGTATGTGCGTATAAACTGGTCCTCAAATCATTATCATCTTTGAAATTAGAAGATAGAAAGGGTGTCACATATTTTAAGTTTCATTTCTTACGCCACGCAGAGAAACTGAAAAAAAAATGTTGATCGTACTATGCGATGATTTATAAGATTAATATCTCGGGTGTAAAAAAACAAAAATGGTGTTCTAGCCTTGAGGGAAAATCAGATTGGCATCTAACATCGTGGCTTTGAAGGATGGAATGTAATATCCTAAATCTAATCTGACTCTTCAAAGAGTGTCAATAACAACAACTTTTTGGATCTTTTACTAGTTTTGTATTTGCAATATTTGCGGCTGGCTATTTGAAGTAAAGTTAAGTTAAACTTTTCCTACTATTACAGTAGTCGTATTACGATGGATACAATATATTACAGAAAATTATTAATTTCATATTGTGACATTTATACACATTTTTTAAAAGAAAATATACAAAAACGTATGTTTTTACTTTTAAACATGTAAATGTAAAAACTTTATTGATTGACGGTAGATGTAGTAAAAATAATTGATCCTGGTTTTTGATTTAAAAGAATAAATATTGTACCTATTCTACGAAATTTGTAACTGAAAAAAACAATTAAAAATATAAAGAAACAATACCAAAAAGTATAATGATGTTTAAAACAAACACCACTTCTGAGAAACGCCAAATATATTTTGCAAAAATGTCTAATGAATGCTTTCAAAAAATTACCTTTTCGTAAACATAATTTAGACCAATTTTCAAACATACATTTAACAATGAAACCTTTTTATGTAACCTGAGTGAGTACAAAACCAGCGAGGTGCATCTCGTAGCTGCTCTGCGTAATTTTACTTACGTTAACGTGTGTAAACAAAACCCCTTAATTTTCTGTTACACAAAATAAACTTGAATAAAATAACATCAAAATTCTATATAGTGTAGATATTTAATTTGGTCTTCCGTTCCGTCATTTGAGAACTTGAACAGTACTCTATCCATGTTAGTTTCAACACGAATGAGCGGATCGACTGGGAAAGTTACCCTCTCATAGTTTATGAGTATCGACGTAAAATATTAGTTTCTAACTAATGCGTTTCATACGGTAAATGACAGTGTAGAGGAAGCCAGTGTTATCTCTGATTGACTTCCTGTTCCTCTTTCATACTTTTCTCCTTACGTGATCGGTAACGAATAGGTTGTTTTTCTTATTATTTCTGCAATGCTTAGAGAAAGGTTACCACTTACCATCAGGTGGTAGCTTGTGTGCCAACAGAGTCTTACAAAAATGTGTCATTAACTTGTTGATTATGGAAACAATCCCGCCCATATGCCCATCACTGTGATTCCTGTAAACCAGGATTAGCAGTGATAACCAATACGAAACACCAAGCTTTGACAATCGCACTTTGACAGTCCCGGGGACTGCTAAACCTACTGTCTTGGACCCCACAACGAATTTAATCAGAAGTAAAAAGGAGGAGTTGAAAATAAAAATGTCCACTTCCCTTCATTGCAAAGCGGAAGACAAATTTAATCTGTATAGGATTATGACCTATTGTCACTTGTTGTTTACAAAGTTTTCAACAAAAAAATTAACCTGCATCTGAATTCATCTCTAATTATGAGCCGAGTTGTGAAGGGTACTTGTATTACTTGACAAGATTTACTTTCGACTGCGGTCGCTTTTGTTCTTTTTGTATGTGCTTATAAAGTTTTTGAGTATGCGGAATACAATATATTTGCACAAATTTATAATTACGATAACAGCAGTAAGTGCTTGTCACTCTTTTACTTAAGTTTATATATTATTATTATATTATTAACATCGAGAGGAAACATGGACTTATATAAAAAGTCTGAAATCGCCAATCTGCATTCAGCAAGCGTGGTGATCAATGCTTTCTCTAAGAGAAGAGGCCTTCCCTGCACTGGGCATAATAATAGGCTGGTATGATGATGATGATATAATATCACGCCAGTTATTTATTAATTTTGTACAAGAAATGAATTCTCTTAGGTTGTATTACGCTATCACCATCGTATAAAATGAACAAAAATGTTCTACTCCATTATGTAAGAGGCCATACAACCTATTTGTGACGCGTGACTTTGATTTTAATAGAAGTATCACTGAGCAAATTAGAGATGTTTCTAACACATATACTAACAATTCTAGATTATTGATATATATGTATATTAGTCTAGCAAAATGTCCAGCAGTGGACTGCCATAGGCTAACGATGATTTATTTATTTAAACTTCTTGCACAAAATACAATGTAAATGTACAAAGGCGGAATTATTGCCAGTGCCATTCTCTACCAGTAAATTTTTGAATTTTATCTCTGCATCTCGCAGAGATAAAACTTGGTAAGTGTCTTCTTTTTGGATAGGACTGAAAGACGGTTTAGATTGCGGGATATGCAAAACATTAATATACAATATACATATAACATACATAAGATGTTACAAAATATCTCATTACATTAAATATCAAAATACTCATTATCGAAGTTTGATCCTACATACCTCGTAATCCAATCTTGCTCTTTATAGATATAATGTTTTATACTTTAGATATTATTTTATTAGTCTAGAATGTGTACAATTTTGAGTTAAACTGAGTCATTTTATAAAGGATATGCTCTTGACATTAGTGGTTTTAAACTACGGGCTTGTGTAGGAGGTCGCATCTGTTAGTTAAATGGCGTTCTATTGTCTGTGCTTATCCCACTCATAATAAAAGTCTTATTGTTTTTACATACGACCTAAATCTATATCTTCTATACATATAATAAAATTGGAGTGTTTGTTTGTAATATTGAAATAACCGTTTTTTATTACATGTATATGAATACTACATATATATAAGGTAAATACACCAAAATAATATTTTTTACAATTTTCGTCTGTCTGTCTGTTTGTTCCGGCTAATCTCTGAAATGGCTGGGCCGATTTTGACGTGATTTTTATTGGTATTTGTAGCTGATGTAATAAGGAGTAACTTAGGCTACGTTTATTTTAGAAAAAATACTTTATTAATAATAATAATATGTGATGTAACCGACATTTACGCGGGCGGAGCTGCGGGCAACAGCTAGTAGTAAATAAGTAAGTATATGAGGTAGGGTGATTATTTACTGCTGAACGTAGACTAGGCCTCTCCCAAGCACCTATCATCGAGAAAAAATGTTGGCTACATCATTCCTTTCTCAGCGTTTAACGACAATCTTTCATGAAATGAATTGGCATATGAATGTTATTAATTATAAGTTCCTGCTCATACTTAATTCGGACATTGTCATACGTAATTGAATGTACTCGTAATATGTTTAGACATTTGATTTACCCCGTATTTAGGTACGTGACAGTCGTCATTTCTCTGTTTGACCCAAGTCGTCACTACTTCGACTGGACTGTGTCTGATAGTAAGCCTATTTATGAGGTTACATACATACTTTAGCTTTTTTAACGGAGACGTGGTTAGTGCCGTGCATTTTAGATAATGAATTTATAGACTCACGATATAGGGTATTTCGCAGTGACCGAGACCGTGTGGCCTCAGGTAAGTTGAATGGAGGCGGTATACTAGTAGCAATACGTCATACTTTACAAGTCATCCGCTGTACAATTTCCTCATCAATTTTCCCTCGTAATATAGACTATGTTTACCTAAAATTTGATTCCAATAAAAAAGATAAGTATCATATCTTATGCGGTGTATATATACCACCTAATCAGCCTTTAACAATATACGATGCTTTTATTACCGCCCTTCAAGAGGAAATATTCCGCACTAATTTTTAACAAGTTTATTTATTAGGAGATTTCAATTTGCCACAGTTTGAATGGCTTGAATACAAACCTACCATATACATACCATCACCGCTTAGCCTAACAAGCCCGTTGAGTCAAGTACTATCTAACTTTGTGTCTGCTCTAAACTGCAAGCAATATAACTGTATTTATAATAATATGAACAGGTTTTTGGACTTATTTATAACTATTGATGAATCATCTTATTGTACTAAACTTTCTCATGCGCTTGTAATTGTTGACCCATTACACCCTCCATTTAATATACTGGTTAATTCTAACTTACTTGGGCGTTCAATGGCCAAAAACTCTCAACCTAGATACCGTTATATGGAAGGTAATTATGCTAGTATTAACGCCGATATAAATGATATTAATTGGGTTGGAATTTTCAATAATCTAACAGTCGAAGCAGCTGCCTGTATTTTTTATGAGCTAATTTATTCTATAATTAAAAAACATATTCCTCTTGGTTACTACCAAGAGGAATATGTTTTTTGTTTGTTGTAATTGACTAAATTTCCTGTATAGTTTACATCCAGTTTAACTCACATTTTATAAGTAAGATAAGGGCTTGGATTAGGTGAAAAAAGTATAATAATATTTTGAATTACGAAACTTTCTCTGTTTTCAGAAAAATGACTACATAAGTTTAATAGAGGATGGTCTGCGTGAGGATGTTAAAGTATTCTGGTCATACGTAAATCGGCATAGAAAAAATCAGGCATTCCTAGCACTATGTCTTTTAACAGTGATAACTCTGACAGTCCCGAGGGTATTTGTGGCTTGTTCTTTAGCTCAGTATACGAACCTAGTAATATTACTAGTAATATTAATTTTAAGACGTCTGCCTCATCATCCAACAGTGTAAATTTGATTAATATTCATTTATTTCCTCCTTTCTTTCTGAAACATTCCGCTGAAGCTATTAGTTTACCGCTTTGTATTTTGTATGATTTAAGTCTGCGCGAAGGTGTTGTGCCATCTATGTAGAAAAATGCAAATATTACCCCAGTTTATAAAAGTGGGTGTAAAAACGATGTTACAAATTATCTTCCAATTTCATTGTTGTCTTGTTGGATAACCGTCAACAAGTAGACGCTGTCTAAACAGATTTTTGCAAGGCCTTAGACAAGGTGGACCACGAAATGTTGCTTAAAAAGTTGCACTTTAACGGAGTTCGTGGTAATTTATTGAGATGGTTCGCCTCCTATATCCAGAATAGAACGCAAAAAGTTGTCTTTAACGGTTTTTCATCTGAAGCTATTACTGTAACTTCCGGCGTGCCCCAGGGCTCAATTCTAAGCCCCTTACTATTCGTACTATGTATTAATAATATTGGATTGTTCTTTAAACATTCACGATTTCAGTTGTACGCAGATAACCGCAAGGTCTATCACCGCATTAGAACTATTGATGACTGTATTAAACTACAGTGTGATCTTGCACGACTCCAAAACTACTGCTATTACAATAAGCTTTAATTAAGCCTTCCAAAGTGTCAGGCTATTACTTTCACAAAAAATATTAAAACGATTGATTACACCTACACACTTTTGAACAAACCCTTAGAAAAGGTACCTGTTATTAAAGATTTAGGAATATTTTTCGATAGTAAGTTACATTTTGATACTCACATAACCCATATTGTTAATAAGTCCTATCAAATGTACGGCTTAATAATGCGTACATGCTCACAGTTCGAACGACCATCGTCTTACTTAGCCATTTACCATCTTGAATACGCTACAGTAATTTATAACCCATTTTTTGCCAAATACAACGATGCTATAGAAATGGTTCAACGAAAATTTTTACGGTCTGTTCATTTCAAATGCTTTCGCTTCTGCCATACCTATACTGTACTCTTTAAGTATTCTCAATGAAAGAAGATTGCTCTTCGATCAAATGTTATATTTAACATAATTACTATGATTGTAACCAACTTGTAAACCAAATTTATGTGCAGATACCTAGTAAATCTCAACGTATCCGTGATGCATATACCCAACGTCTATTTGCACCTAAATCTTGTCGCACCATTGCAGGTGAACGTGCGCCTTTACGCCGCGTTATGAAATCTTACAATGATTTCGTCACTGACATTGACTTATTTTGTACTACCAAAAATGTCTTTAATAAAATTATTTTTAGAAAAAGAATGAAAACCGACTTCAAACAACACCTACATGTTCAATTCTTAACTAAAAAGTAGAAAATAATATTTTAATTACTTCATAGCAAAGAACATTAAAGGGGAATCAACGCAATCCTTGATACCTATAATACTTTACTATTTATAGTTTTTAATCAGTTATTTCGGAGTCAGTGCCAGCCAAGAAGGATCTTTCAATTTCAGAGTATATCCTCTCAAATAAAAAAAAAAAAATTTTGAAATCGGTTCATAAATGACCGAGATATGAGGTAACAAACATACAAAAAAAAAAAAAACAACCCGAATTGATAACCTCCTCCTTTTTGAAGTCGGTTAAAAAACGAATCTCTACTAAAATTGTTGAACAACGAGACGTAAACACAAAGTAATGTCGAAACTTCAAAAATCGTTGTAATTTATTTGTACTTAGCTATTTTCTTCTTTACGTATGTACACTAGTTTATACTATAATTTTGTAATATGGGGGTGATGGTGCTGAGTATACAATTACTCATTTTCTCATGTACCTCATTCATCTGTATAATATTATTGTATACTTGTTTATTACCCTGAAAAAAAAAAAAAAAAATACATACATAGCTTCACGCCTTTTATCCCCGAATTATTTATTTTAGGTTCCATGTAACAGGGGGCGAGGCTGTTGCCATATATCGGGCACATTTCCAGACTACGGGTTAACCGAACATTATTTTACCTGACTCGGAGATCGAACCCGAGACCTCTGCGTGATAATCCGTACATAGTACCACAGAAACACAAAGGCAGTCATATGAGGTTAAATATTAAATTATACAATATGGAAAACATGACGTGTTATATGAGGTAAAATTAAGGTGTTGTTTTCAAGACAAGTAAGTTACATAGTAAATAAGTATGCTATTCGTATTTACGTATATCATAGTATACCTATACTAGATATCCCCAATCATAGATAAACCATAATTTCCTGTAAATATTTTTCCGAATTCTGAAGAAGTAATATACCTATTCTCGAAGTTTCGATATGAATAAACTTTAGTGATTGATGTATATGGGTCATCAGTACAACAAGGCGTAATGAAGGAAAAAGAATCATTTAAAGCTCAAGGTCAAAATGGCGAATGGGTAAAATATTTGCGCAAAGATAAGCCCTTTTTGAATTGAGATTTTATACGTCGTTGTGTAGTATTTGCTAAGGAGTACTTGGTATAATTTTCTCTTAGAAAAAGCAGGATATTTACTATATAGAAAATTTAAATCTACATGTTGTTCTTAAAGATACACTTCGTTAAGAATGTCATAAAAATACTAATATCGCGAAAACTGAAGTTAATAATACAATAAACGTACATAAAATATTAAAATCCCAAACATAAAGTACATCAAGGCCCACATTATTTTATTATGTTTAACAAATTTATTTAGTAATTTTTCGAATTTTAAGCACCTTCATAAATCTGAATAATACGACACTATTGCTATGATATTTTCCGTAAGAGGTTATTTGTGAGATCAAATGAAATTTTTGATATCGAGGTGAAAGCGAGAGCAGACCTCTAGTACATTTTGTACTAGAGGTCCGCTCTTAAAATAAATTATGCTAAAGAATGTCGAACGTATTCTATACAATTGCAATTGCCCTTTACACATAGGTACAATAAACCAAGCCTGTCTAATCAGTTAGATATAAATAGCGACAACGGGCCACCGAAGCGGCCTATTTTCATTCAGACTTGACCTCTCCCAGTTGACCGTGATGGCCGCAATCAATACTAAGTATTTTTAAATTATTATTTTTGACCGAAGCATTATTTTTTTTTATATATAAATTATCGACTTCAACTCATAAGTGACAAACAATTGTTTACTACTACCCTTATAATGCACTTGGTGTTGAAGTTTTGATTATGAGACTTAATGCCAACAAGCTAATAATTTAAAATTATACACACCTTCAAAAACTTAGTAAATAAATCTCTTTTAAAGAGAAGAGTTTGCTCTCATGACAACGCTTGGCAGGCTTGGTTTGTGATCCAAACCATCACAGAAAAATATTTTGAGAAACACACGGTCATTAAACGAAGTAAGGTTTTTGTTTTACCTTTTGAGTTATGGAACCCAAATCATTCAATATTCATTCGCAGATGAGTGATACTAATGGGTTGAATATACAAAAATGATAAAATTCTATTGATCATGTCTCTTCACTTTTTATTATTCGAAAACGGACAAAACTGGACAATACGCTGTTAATATATATATATTACTAAACTGTTTCATTTAAATGATTAATCTTTTACCGATACACGAGTAATATGAATTCAACAAAAAATTGATACAACAGAATCATTTTCAAAGAACATTTTAATACTCTTCAGGAGAACGTCGGATAAGTCGACATAAGAATTCACTTACTTTCGTTAAATTAATTATTTTTATTCTAACCCAAGCGTAATAGTAGACGAGTAATAGTAATTATTGAATGTATACCTTCTGTCTGCCCTGGCTTTAATTACTTAGGGTTCACGATTAATGTTTTCTCACATATCTGATATGTAAAGAAAACAATGTAATTCGTTATATGCCTAGAATTCGTCCATCTTTTCTTCTGTTTCTTTACCCCTCTATATTTGTCGAAATTATTTAATTTATACGCTATTATTCATTGTAAATAGTATAGTAGTGACTGATAGTTCCAGTGTAATGAGGGCAAGCGTGTGCATCAGTGTAGGTACAAATGTCATTCGAGTTGGACGTGGCTAATCCAATTGTACACTTCTTATGGTTTCAAGACAACGTTGTTATAACGTTTTATATTCATATTATATAGATATAAAAACAATGACATAGTTTAATAAATAACAGTATTTTAAATGTAGCTACCTTATATCGAAACTATTAATTGCTGTAGTTTTGCGTATGGCAACAATAGGACAGTATCTGTGTATGTTTTATAAAATGGTCATCTATTTAAAAATACGACACAATATGCGCGTTGAGTCATGGAGTAGTGGAAATAGCTTGTAATACCATATACCTATACATAAAAGTAAGTATATGTACATAAAGTTGCCATTTTCTAAATCTAAGAAATGAAAATCATTAAAACATTGAGATCCACGTTTAACATTAATATATTATTTTTCTTTAAAACACAATTCAATGAATAAGTAACATACGATATTATTCAACCAGGTTCGATCCCAAGAGGGAAATGAATAAAATCGTCAAGACTTTTTCAAAGAAGAATAACACGTAAATCGAGCAAGAAGGAAAGAAAATGTTTGTATAGACAAAGATATACCGAGTGTGTAGGCTTCGAAATAAGATTAAATTAAAAACACCATTGAATTTCCGTGGCAGTCAAACAAATATTTACCGTCATTTAAATTAAATTCTCATAGGTGAACGAGGTTACGAAAAAAAATTAAAATACTTGTCTGTTAATATTGTACCAAATCTCGAAATAGTTAAAAGTAAAATTGCTATTATTACCTGTAGGTTTTTTTGCTGACTTCTTTTAAAAAACCCAATAAATTTTGATAAGGGTTATACTAAGAATCCGAAGTAGAAAGGAAGATTCAGAAGTTAATACATGTAGTTAAATAGTAGAGAAATGCCGAGAGTTTACTGTGATGTGTAATTAAGTAATTATATAATATAAACATACTAGTCATTTTCTTATAAAGCACTCAGGTAGATACAATTAAATTAAATTGCAAATTGGGCAAATGCAATATTTAGAACTAACCGAGCGAATTTAAAATCAATTCGATCTACTTCGTTAATGGTGTGGCTGATTGATTGGTACGAGAAAATATATACTTTTGACTGGAAGCCTTAATTAGGTGATGGAGTTTTGCTTATTTAGAAGCTTTTGGTAACTTTTATTGTGTGTCTCTTTCAATTTACATTTTAATCACGAGATGGGAGGTGCATAAACTTTCATAGTAGATTCTTGACGTTTACTTGTGGCGATCAGCTGCTTAGTTTTGTATGGCGACCGTCTTTTTTAAACATCTAGAGACTTTTTCGTGTCTTGTTGTTAATATGCCACCTATCAGTATCGTAATAGATATTCAGAAACCAGATAATTAAAACCTTCTGATATGATTTTTTAAATATTTATAATAGTAATTAAATTTTATAGGTCAAATAACATAAATGTATACATTTCAGAGAGTTCGATGGCGTGCAATAGATGTCTTCAGGATGCCACATGCCTATAGACAATTCTGTAAGGTAGGAACAGGTGCTTAGACACACATATAGGTGACAAATGCTCCTAATATTAGCATCAAAGGTACTCTAAATGCAGATTATCTTTATCACAAAGTTGAACCGGTATGGATGAAATTTGGTATAATCTATACCTAATAGTTTGTACCAAGTTTGTGTAAACAGTAATCAAGTACCACCAGATGCTGACTTAATTAATATTCATTTATTCATTACTTGTTACTCAGTTTATTAACTTAGTTAACCAAAATGTTATTCAAAGTTTATTTGTTTCTGACACGTTCAAAAGTGGATACAGAGAGTGTTTCTTGTCTGTAATAATTTAAAGGGACATCACTTGATATCCATAGCTTTTAGAGAAGTTCTGTACGTTACATACATTCACATGTATGTAACGTACAGTTTCGACTTTGAGCATTATGTTACAAACTGCCTCCCTGACTACCAAGCATTCACTTGTATTATTCCAGATTCTAAATATTACATAATATAGTATTATCAATTTGTTCACTGTAATGCTCGGTTCGCCTTCTTCACCAATGTAATGCTCGGATCTGTAACGTTACATTAGAAGTGAATGCTCGCCTTCAAAGAGCACCTTTATAGCCTCTACATAGCAAAAAATCGCCATCTGTCAAGTATTGTGACTTTTGGGAGAGTCCTATATCCCAAAGCGGATGGTTACAGGATGATAATAATAACACTTAAAAGGGGAAGTGACCTTACTACAAACCATTCATTCCATTGCAAGACAATTTTTTCTACTATATTTTTTCTAACTATATTTTTCCTTTAAATATTTTATAGTGTATACTGAATCACACTATAAAACATTGCTCAAACAAAACTGAGTGAATTAACCTTAAACGATCTAAAATGTTTACTACTAGGGTGCAAATAAAGAGGGTAGAATTATCATTGTTATTTCACGGTCCAATTTGACCAGAGCTGACGACTGGCTTGGCAAATAATGTTCGAATAAAGATCGGGCTAACCTTAAACAGTTTTATTGCTACGTGTACGTACCTAATGATGGTTGTAAAATCTACGTAATATACCTACTGTATGATTTTGACAGTGATAGGTACTATATTTAGCTTTGGATGTTGACCTAACTTAAGTTAGTTTTCCTTTGCAGATATTATGTTAACTGTTACTTCCTTCTTTTGTAAATTTAGTCTACATTGATAGTGATTTGAGATTTATTTATTTATTTAATTAATAACCGAAGGATGAGAGCGGCTTATCAGGAGCGGTCAAACTAATAATAGTGAACGTCCTGCAGCTGAAAGATGATGATCCTTAATAATTAAGATGTATGAAGCCTATTACATATAATTATTAACCTTCTGAAGAATCTCTCTCTCTCTTTTCTATTTCGAAAGATTGTTCTATACGAAAGAAAAAAATCAATGACTATTATTAACACGGTAGTAGATCCACGCAGGTTTCAGCATGAATGGGCCGGATTGTCCGGGGAAGTACTACTCTCTCATAGAAAATCGACGATCGAAGAGTAGTAGTATCCGTACTACTGCGTTTCGTTCGGTGAGTGAGAGCGCCGAAGACCCAATTTCCCTCCTCTCCTCTTTCCTCACCGCCCTTATTCCCTTCCCCTAACACTATTCTCAGACGCCATAGTGGAAGCCACTAAACCAGCAGTTTAGGACGATGGCTTTTGATATGGCGGCCACCACTTCTAGATTCCACTGACTGCTTACCATCAGGCGTGGTGGAGTCACTTTGGTAGACTAATACCCGTATAAAATAAAATAAAAAGACTTAATTTCATACTATTTAGTATATTACGGATTATACATTAATTCCTTTATTTAAAAAAAATACATCAGACATTCCTTGATCCTTAAGCATCGTCACATAAAACTGTATTTAAATAGGTTTATGGTATACAATACAATATACAACGTTCCGTTAAAGTAAAATCTTTTTATATAAATTGAACCGAAAGAGCGAACTTTTCAAAGTAATTTGTTGAAAGGAATGTCCACATTCGTTACGAGAGCATTTCGAATGTGAAAATCGGTGAAATCATTTTACAGTGATTTTTTATGGAAATTGTTTATTATTTTTGTTACTGTATAAACAGTAATAAAAAAGTCATAAGAAATACATAATTATATTATTATGTAAATAGGGTTAGATAGAAAGAATATTCTTATTGTACAACAATTCAATTTGAAGCTGTACAATGGGCGGCCTTAAAGCTAGCAATCACTTCTAAACAACATTTAAAAGGTCTTTAGGCAAAACTTGAATGTTTTAGCTTAGACTTAATCAGAGTTATGATAATGATAGGAATATATGCAAAGTACTTTAACCATGTTTGAAACCGTTCTAAGTAATCGACATTCTAACATACCAACGCGTAATACTACACATAGTACACAACACTATTTTGTAACAGTATTTTAGATAGTTCTCAAAGTATTTATTTGAAATGTATGACTTGACCCTACACTTTCTTGGCGTTCAAATGACATCGCTTAATTCTTAATACAAGCACAGACAAACAGTACAGCTTAACTGCTTCTATACCGCTCTGTGAGTGCGTAATATGTGCTGCAATCGGTTATGATTACGAACGTATATGAGAAGCTACAATTGAGTGTATGACACTACAGTACCCACCAAAATGAAACAAGAGCAAAATTTTCACAATACTAAGCAGAAAACAATGACCGCCATCAAAAGAGGAAAATCTTTAATGTATTTTGGAAGATTTTATTAATAATTCCCCTCCGGCACATAAATTACCACCCCAATTTATACAGATTTAATCTGTGGCTACTTTGACTAGAAATATATATGATATTTAGGCTGACCGTGATATTAACATTCATAATTTTATTTCTGTATAATAAGAAGACTTCTATTACGGATAAAATTCGTATATATAGCCAAAAAACGATATTAAAGATTGTTTTTTTCAGTCAGAAATGTTTGCAAGATATTTAACAGAAATGTTCGCACGTGCACGCTTGCTTATGACCGATTGATTTTGTTAAAGGCATGCTTCTAAGTTGGTGATCAATATTTATGCATTCTACGTTTAAGAAGACTAGCAAAAGGAACATAATGGTCTAGTTATAGTCTATATATATCCCATAGGGCACTCATATTGCTTGAAGTATGAATTTCTTTATTTAGCTCATAGACCGAATTACAATCATATTATTAGTAAATATAGGGTATACAGTGGAAATTCAGGATGTAGCTCTGAGTATGTGAGCACAGATGCTCGAGATAAAAGGATTAGTACAATTCTGTAATATTTCTAAAAGTTTAGGTTCGGCCTAATCGAAACCTGACATCGAGGTGATAAATTATCCTTCTAGTGTAATCGTAAATCAACGCAATATATTTTAAAAAGAGATTATTTCACCAAAAAGAAATATTATTCAGACGCGGCTATTTTTAATAAAACTAAAGTGATGTCATTTATCATAGCGTCTTCAGTATCTCAGAATGATATTTGAGTATGGCAATATTAAAATTAGATTAGTACTTGATTTAATCTTCTATGAGTAGCAAATATTATGTTTAGCAGTTGACCTTAAATCTTCTGATACATTAGGGGGCAAAATGTCAGTCAATATGACGCGCAATACTCTTTAATTTATATCGAGACGTGTTGCGCACTGGCCCACTATATTTGATATTTATAATTTTTTGTAATATTTACGTTAATTTATAATTCATAATTTAAATATAATAATTTTAATGATAATTAAGATAATTTTAATAATATTATATTATATAGGTGTAATTATTTAAATCAAATGAATTTTATGTTATTTATTTTATTTTTTATTTTTAACGAATACCATATTACTAGCTCTGTAACCGAGAGACATTTTTGCATTGACTAGTGTGGCTTGCAATATGTGTCGCGACAATTGTTTCAGGACATTCTATATCCCCCTTCCATATGTCTCCTTATGTACAGGAGACTTTATTTTTAACCAACTTCAAAAAGCAGATGGTTCTCAATTCGGGTCGTTTGTTTTTGTATTTTTGTTACGCGATTTCTCCCTCAATTATGGATGGATTTGAATGGTTCTTTTTTGCAAGGTAGGTCATGTTTCAGACATGGTCTCATATAAATTTTATGGCAATTGGTTCAGCGCTTTTTGAAAAATTTAACATAATCATAAAATTCAAATTTTAAGAAAGAATTCTACTTTTAGTTTTGTTTAAGTTTGTAGCTAATTGTAAAGAGCAAAAATGATATATATGTATGTGATTGTATATTTAACATGATTGTAATTATATTTCGCGTTTTATTTGAATTACTTTGGAATCGGCTTTCAGTCCTACACTAGTATTTTACATGGAGCGACTGTTATCTGAACCCAATTACTCGGCACCATGGTTACATTTTGGCACCTTTCAAGTCAGCCAGAAAGTGAACACAGCGGCAAATTATCAAGATAATCCTTGCAAAGATCAGTCAGTGAAATACGAATATGCGACGCGAGAATAATATTATCTCTAAATAGTATAAAAGAAAGTCGTTGTTTTCGTCTATCTGTTTCCCGGGTACCTTCTTTTCAAACATGCATCAGATTTTGATACCGTTTTTATTATATTTATCATTATCACCCGAACTCGCCGAGTCTCGTCACCTTGACTGTCGTGAACTGCCGTTATCCATCGGTTGCATGCCACCCTTATCAGGTCGTTAGTTTATTACAATAAATGCATATTGTAGTAAAAAAAAAAACAAAGAATTTCACAGATTTGTAATCATACCGGAATAACTCATAATTATCGCAAAAAACATTAGTACGAATTGTCTGAAAGATTCACAGAAATGTGATGCGCGACTGCGGTTTAGCGTTGTTTATACCAAAGTTTGAAGACATCATTAAGTAACTCTATACAATGCGTCTTCGTATGACATCGTAACGCTCAGTAGAACTTAAACCGGAGTAAGATGCTTTCTAGTCTGATATCAACCTTCGTTCATTAGACATTGTCTACTGTTAACTTCATATGATCAAGACTTTCTTTAACAGCTATCTTACGGAATTACGCACTGACGCAGCGACTTTGCTGAGTCATGGTCATGGTCTTTGGCATGGTCCATGAGCGTCAGTTACTTCTAACCAAAAAGCGAATTTTTACCTCTACTGATAATCGAACATTTTGTAGTAAATTTAGTAATACTGACCATATAGGTACCAAAAATCAAGTAAGTGGTCAATAGCTTTGACTTGACTCGGCTTCAAACCAATATCAATCTAAATTTGAGACAGAATGTATCAAGCGATTAAGCCAAAACTGCATCTAGGTCGTTAGATAAGCTGCCCTTTAAACCAATTAGAGCGTGAAGAGCAAGTACTGAAAATAACTATTTCTTGCTGCGTTAGTTAGATATGGTAATATACAGGCAAATACCTAATAATATATTCATCAATACATAAAGAAAAACGTTGCAACTACTTCTTTTGTGTGAATTATGCGGACGCAGGCGTATGATATTTGGTATAGAGTTAAAAAAATCTACATTTAATGAAATAGGTACATAGTAGGTTTATAGAGGTGTAGTAAGGTTCTCTTTGACAAAAGAACTATAATATATATTGTATTAAAAATGTATGAATTATCTTCGTATTTCAATAAATAGCGACCACTATAGATTAATATAAAGATTCTGAATGTACTATGTATCTGTAAATTATATCCGAGTAGAACATATTGCATGGAATAATGCTAGATGAATCGTTTTTCGATTAAAAAGAATAAAAAATAAATTGTATCTAAGACCTCAGTGCCACAGATATAAATAAAAAAATCCGGCTATCTATTTCGTAGAACTGTCTATCCCTCCAATTTTTACAAATCATATTTCACAGCACATTTGTTTTATACGACGGGACAATATTTGTACCACACGTGTCCTACAAGACAAGTTATCGAGAAAGCCACAGCCAATGTTAGATATAATTTCTCTCAAATACTTGTATATTATGATCCATCTACTGTCGTGTCCTTCTAAGGATGTTTAAATACTGCATAGAACTGCGTTGGAACTGCTTATTTTTGACCTAAAATTGTTTATTGGAAGAAAATTAAAACGAGAGAAAAAAAAAGAAAAGGAATTTAATAAGGAATGGTTTATAACCGCGGTGGAGCGGGTCGTTCGATTCCTATTAATGGATCGATTGACGTGTTCAGTTTAATGATATTGCACCGTTTACTATCTTTCTTATTACTTCACAAACTACATTAAGTCTCTATGATGATCGTTTTAGGCAGTAACATGTTATAGTAGTCTGATTACTGCTATAGTACTGTTCATTTGAAACTTTGTCCAGATGACGGTGACGCGCAGCATGCACCAGTTTGCATGCAACGATTAGTAGGTACCATTACCAATTTTCGTTTTCGGAAGCATTTTGCGTTTGCGTTCCAATATAAATAATTTTCATAATAAATGTCATAATGCCCTGTGCTGCATAGAGAGGCCGTGTAACTGCAATGCAAGAGGTTTTCATTCCCACGCGGGACAAAACTATGTGTCTATCAACAGTTTTTTTAGGCTGGCTTTATATAAATTGTATCTATTAATTGTGTATTTATAAAAGCTCATGGTACATAAAGCTAGTTCTCTAGTGCGGGACTTGTCTAAACAATATGAAATAGTTCGAGTGTATAATTTGAAGGGGTGATGATGCGGTTAGCGTAAACATTATACGGTTATTGTCCCTTTCATAGAAAGGCCACGAGATCAGAACATGTTCAGATATGTCAACTACACGAGTTACAACCTTATTTGTGTTTGCAAAGGTACACTCTAATTGAATTAGCCATTGTTGACTATAGGGTTATCGTACATAATTATATTTCGGTGAGGAAGTAAATTAATTAAGTCACGAAACAACACTTGAACTCCTCATCAAACGTGTCAGCAAAATTTAGTCGCCGGTCAATTTAACAGAGAAGCCAGGAACTGAATATAAGTCAAGAAATTATAGCGAATTTATATTGATACAAATTGATATGTCGTTTTTACTTAAATCATTTTTGCTAAGTTAATATAATTTTATTTGATATTTTTTTTTATATTGTATAAAATTTTGTTTGATCTAACAAACACTACTAGTAAATACAATAGGTGATTTATTTTAGCTATAAATTTTCCACATTTTAATATAGATTCAGTTTGCTATCAAAATTGGGTTAAAGTTTTTACTAAGTAAGAGATAACTGACTCTCCAATCGGACGGTCAATATTTGTTTGAGGCACTGATTGCAGAATAATTCAAATTTCACAAAACTTTACTCCGCATTAAATTGAAATATTTGGTAAAATTTTAGAATAGTAAAATTTCCTTACTTACCCAATTTAACCTAATTAATTTTATTAATTATATATTATAGTTTTAATTATATATATATATATATAATTAAAACTTATCCGTTTAATAAACCACAAACCGTTTGAAAGACATTGTTTGATTACATTTAGAACACTCAAAGTGAACATGATTTTTTAGAATCATCATAGAATTAAAAAAAAACAAATATCTTACTTTTATGACTCAAATTTGCCTTTATCAAACTTGACATTAGTAAAATTATCTCTTGTAAAATTATCAAAAATATATATCATTCTTACAAAATGCAATAAAAATTGCTCCTTAAAGTTTTTTATTCTTGAACGATCGAACAGCTCCTGCAACAAGGCACTCAAGGCTCTTAATATTTATTATATTTGTAACAAGAATATTTAGTTTTCCTGTTTTTTACCACCCACACTCATAATTTTTTTTTATCACATTCACACAGCGCCATCTAGTCCGAAATTAAGCAATTATATATGCTTGTGTTATGGGTACTAAACCACAGATATACTACTTGTATACATTTTTTCTTTGTAAATACATACATATTATAGATAAATTACACCCAGACACAGAACAAATAATCATGCTCATCACACAAAGGTTTGTTCTGGGTGGGAATCAAACCCACGACCTCCAGCTTAGCAGTCAAAGTCACTAACCACTAGGCCAGTCAAATACATAGCATAGACCGTTATATAAAATCAGCAGTTCCTATCTTCTAGAAGAGCTTCTAGATGCCGCTGACCATGTGTAGTTTTTTTACTAAGTCCAATTAACTTCAACGAACTCATTAGCTAAAATTAATATACCTAATAAATAAGTTAAATAACCCTTATATATAAGTAAAATTAGCAAATTACAATACCTAGTAAAATATTTATTGTTAAACATGGACTTTATTTTATATTCTCTGACGCCGTTCAGTAGTGCTGGTCTCATAGACCGGATTGGTGCTAAGTTGTTGGAATGTACCCTTGTGATGCTGCCACTGGTTGTACTTAATGGTGGGCTACGTGCAATGAGGCAGCTTCTCAAAATTAAAACGCCGGTTTACGACGGGTAAAAAAGTTATTCGATCTTTTCAAATCAGACGGTCTCAAAGACATAGTGACAGACACGTTAAATCAACTTAAAAAAGTAAAAAAGTAAAAGTTTTATCTTAAACCTATAAGACTATATTTTAGAGGTCACCAATAAAAATAATAATAAATAAATAAACTAACGTTTATGTCGGAAAAGCATCCATAACCATGTGTTTGTAACAATTATCTATGTTAGTAACAGTACCATGTAAGATACATTATTTAGTGCGTTTCAAAATTAGTGCATTTGAGGGATATCCCAAGAAGTTTTGGTCGCAGTATATTATTGCGTTTATTTCGTATATTTTTGTAATTAGAATGCGGAAAAAAATGACATAGACCCTGCTTCGAAGTGGCTTCTCGCCGTACTAATGGCCGTCGGCTTCTGCATCGCAATTTATAGTCATTTCAAGTCATTTAGAGTGAGGTTAGCAATCATTTTTAACCGACTTCAAAAAGGAGGAGGTTATCAATTCGGGTCGTATGTTTTTTTTTTTTTTTTTTTTTTTTTTTGTATGTTTGTTACCTCATATCTCGGTCATTTATGAACCGATTTGAAAATTTTTTTTTTATTTGAGAGGGTATACTTTGAAATTGGTCCCATTTTTTTATTATAAGAAATGGTTCAGTGGTTGTATGTTTGTTACAACAAAACTCGGTCATTTATAAACCAATTTGGAAAATTCTTCTTTTATTTGAAAGAGTATACTCCGAAATGGGGTCCCATGTTTTTTTATAAATCATGGTTTAGTGGTTTGGCTTTAATTTTATATTTTGTAACAAAACGTATGCAAGAATTGAAGACGTGTAAAGCAACACGTCGATGTCTTTTGCGACGAATTTTCTGACATTGACATATCCATGCTACAAGTGCGAAGTGATTTTCAAAATTCATTTTTTGTTAGAAACGAAGTGGCCCTGGATGAGTGACCATTTGTGTCGTTTCATTTTCAGCGTCTTCATTCTTTAGAAGCAGTTAGACTATGGTTATCACTATAATTTGGTAGTCGTTAAGCCAAGCGATCGAGAAAGTGTTGACAAGGACCTTATATCTCTATTTACAATCTTACCTCTCGTCTCTACTTTCTTTCAAACGGCGCGGCGCTGTCTCATTTGCGCAGAACGTTTAGTAGGTCTATCCATATTGAATATATTTATACACAATTAATTCCCACTAAAAGTTTAAAAATAAAATAATTTTAGAAAAAAATGAAAACCGACTTCAAACAATACCTGCATGTTCAATCCTTAACTAAAAAGTAGAAAATAATATTTTAATTACTTCATAGCAAAGAACATTAAAGGGGAATCAACGCAATCCTTGATACCTATAATACTTTACTATTTATAGTTTTAATCAGTTATTTTGGAGTCGGTGCCAGCCAAGAAGGATCATAATGACCTTCATAAAAATAATCTACCTACTAGCAAAAATAACCTACTTGATTAATCTATTAATAATATGAATAAAAAATATAGATTTAATACAAGAAATCGAACGGAATCTGATAAGTGCGCGTCAAATTTTTTATGTATATCTGAACACAACTATCAATGATGTCTGCCTTCACGCGTATGACCGCGTTCGTGTAGTGCACTCAGGCATATCCTCCACGCGTGCCATTACCGCACCTTGCATTTCAAAAGTTTGTTGCAAAGCCAGAATTAAAGATCCTTCTTGGCTGGCACCGACTCCAAAATAACTGATTAAAACTATAAATAGTAAAGTATTATAGGTATCAAGGATTGCGTTGATTCCCCTTTAATGTTCTTTGCTATGAAGTAATTAAAATATTATTTTCTACTTTTTAGTTAAGGATTGAACATGCAGGTATTGTTTGAAGTCGGTTTTCATTTTTTTCTAAAATTATTTTATTAAAGACATTTTTTATATCTAACTAAATGAAGTGAATTTCAATAAAATTGAAAAAATAAGGTTCTTTATAGAACAAAGAGTATGGTGATATATATTTTTTATAGTAATTACGCTTTGTTTAAACGAGAACCTGCAATAAAGTTGCAACATAAAACGTAAAAATTGGTATAAGTCGATTCCTTAATCATCAATTAAAATTATTAAGAATCGAAAATCTATTCTATTACTAATCAAGGAAAGTATATAACTAATGTTTATTGTATCTAATTTAGTCAAATATATTCATATTAATGTGAGATTTAGGACTCCGAATTTGACTCTGCAAGGATTTTTCTGTAAACTAGATTGATGATCACCACAAAGCAAGTAAAGGCGATTTTGTAAATGTGTTCTATTAAAGAACAATACGAACAATTGGACTTTCGTTTTCATGTATTTAACAGTTACAAAGAATTATCTAATATGGTAAATTAGGCGCTCAAAAACTTAAAATTTCGCATAAAAACGTAAAATGGCTCATAAACTATGAGATCAATTTCGCATATAAGCGGCAAATAATTAGGTTCAATTTGTCTGTAAAATATTGCCATAAATTTCCATTTTGTCTTTTATTGACATTTTCCTAAAGAAAAAGTTATATGTATGATTATTACTTGGAACAGGTAAATTACGTCTGTAATAATAACTCATATGTACATTTAAAAGTATTGTGTGTGTACCTACCATTTTTTTGGACAAGGACTTTATCTTCTTCTGCGTCAATAACTTTCAGAATTAAACTTTGTTTGTTTTTTTATTTAAGGTTTAATATAAATATTATTTTTATCACCGCATAGCTATATACACACTCCAAATCACAAGAGACAATGACCTGATGTCTATCTAAACCACAGACTCTTTACAAACTCAGCAAGTTTTAACTGCGCCAACTCTCTATCCATGTCAGTATAAGTATTGAACTTAGAATCATAAAACTACTGAGCAGGGAGAGTAGTCGAGTGATAAAAGAGAAAATTTGGGGTGTTGTCCCATAAAGTTCGATGCCCTACCCGTTACAAACATCTTTATTGACATCACCTAACTGAAATGGGGCAGATAGGGATGAACTTTATAAAATTTACGTTAAGTCTACAAAAATATCATTGTTAATACAAAATTATGCCATTTGTTAGCTTGTTGTTATCATGCAAGTGAGAAAAAACAACATAGAATATATAAAAAGTTAAAGAAAATACAAAAATAATCACAAAATAAATAACAGTCGACCAAACTTTTATGTTTGTATTTCAAAAATTGTATACACGTCTGTCTATAACTACTTTAGGAAAAAGTCGTGAAGTTTTATTTTTAAATTATTTATGACGGCGTATCTAAGACATGCACTTAGTAGAATAGTAATAAATATACGCACAATCCTAACACACAAATTAAAATTCACGCACGATTGCCTTCAGTACTTTAACTGGCTTATTCAAGTCAACATACGTAAATAAACAGCGCATTAAATTCATATGGAAAAGAAAACACTCCGAATGGAAATCCTTTCATTCTCGCCTTGAATGTCAACAGATGGTAGGTACACGCTCGAGTCCTCTTAACGTCACACACGCTGAGGATTATAAGACTCCATTCACAGATAAATAAGGTAATGTGTAGATAGGTAGATATAGCTTCAAAGGGAAGTATATATTTTATACAACTAAGAAGGCATACAAGAATACGGATCACCTGATGGTAAGCCGCTGCTTATTGCGAAGGAAGAAGATAATAAAAGAGGAAAGAAAATGAAGAGAATTGATTTGGTAGCTTGCTTTCACATTCACCGAATCAAACGTAGGAAGCAAAAAGTAATAATACTTTATGTCGATGCTTAGTGAGAGGTTTGTATTACCCTGGTTCATATTGCTTTATTTATGCTGAAATTAGTAAAAGTTACCATTAATTTATTTATGACAATAATTGTAATAGTTAAAGAGCTTGCCCATTATATGGAATTCACGGTTTGTTAAGCCATTGTAGTTAGTAGTATATCCCAGTGCCTCTAAATTAATTCGATAGTAAAATAAATTGACTCTTTTGCTGGTTTTCTTTGTGGTAATTTTATTGCTACTATCCACATTTAATTAAGTTGGGTAGTTAACCGGCCAGCGTGGTAGTGTACTAATTAAGTATGCTTTAATGTGGATATAAATCAAAAATTAAAACATTTTAGGCTCTAAGACGTCTTTTTGATACAATAAATACGACTTAAAAAAATATAACTGCTCAACCGGGCACGAGGCAGGAAGGGTTTTATAATTTACGTAAATTTAAGGGTCGGTACAGTAATTCTTAAATTACAAACTTTTGTAAATAAAGAGTCAGTACGCCGATGCCGATTAGTGAAGACTTTTGCCCATCATTCTAAGTTAAGTACTTGAACAAAACTTCGTGTAAAGCACCTACAATTTAATTGAAATGCCTGATTATGGCAAGAATGCAAAATAGCGTTGAACTTATACATATAATACCATACACATATAAAAACACTGAGAAAAGTAATATCCCTATATCAAAACTATATACATATAACAAATATATAAAAGCACCAAAATCAAGCTTTACGACCAACTGATTTTTTGAAAGCGCCGTTTGTCCCTTATGAGCTCCAGTAGTAAGATTGTCGCACTAAAACTTTTGCGTCAGAAATGGGCAAACTACGAGAATGTTCGCAGGGCAAGGTCGAGTAATAAAAGCACAAAAGTATAACAAGTATAGTTTTGTCGATCTAAAAAACTGTGAAGAGAAGACTACTCGATATAAAGCCTCTCTGAAAGTGTCTATTTTAATAAATAGTATTACGCCGCTATTCTAAAAACACATAGGCAGAGGTAATTGTGTATGGTAAATGGACCTCCGTTTTCCTCTTTAAGAATAACATTTGACACTATGTTTAGTAGGTTTTAAAACCCTTTCGTGTATGCTGTGTACCTGTTCCTATACCTATACCTATACCTGCCTTATAACAGCAGAGCCACGATACCTACTTAATAAGTTGTACAATTTACTCAGATACTTCAATATTTTTTTAATTAAATAAAATAAGCAGCACGGCCGTACCATCCGTTTCTCGAAGCATTTCGGGCCATTTTCGACTACCTATAACTTCGTTGTGGATATAATTAGAAGCTTGAATTTTAGGAAAGACATAGACATTGTATAAACACTGTATATTTAAAATTTCATAAAGTTTAAACCAGTAGTATAAGAATTATAACTAGCCAAAGTTTCGTAATTTTGTCACTCACTGACTGACCGATCATCAACTAAGGCACTTCTAGCAAACGTGGAAGCTTCAAATTGAAAATACACTTAGTGTTTAGTGTATAAATCAAAGAAAAACTAAAATATTCTGCAATTTTCGTCCAGTTTTTTAGATATACTAACTGCATAAATAACTTTGTAATCTTATATAAATATATAGGATAACAATCATCATTCAATAATCATGAAAACATAATGTATCTTATAAGTAATATATACACATTATATTAAATTAGATTCTTTAGTGCGATTGCTAAGTCAATCTATTTATTTAAAACAAAAGACTTTTAATATTGATTGAATTTGACTTTAAGATGTTGTTAGGTTAGCTAATTACGTAAGTAATGATTTAAGACAGAAAGTCCTTTAAGTAGAGGCTAAATAAATGAACTGACTTGGTATTACATGAATCTCACAACTTTTTACGGTAGAAGTAATAAGTTATATGGTTTTTTTTTTACAAGATGTTTTTGATGGCATGATGTATTTCTGTTGCCGCTACAACAAAAAATACTAGAAAACCGAATAAAATAAATATATAAAGGGGCTCCCATACAACAGTCGTGATGCTTTTCCTCGTTTTTCGATACTGATCCACTGTATCTCATGATAGGCAGTTGAAATTTTCACAAATGATATATTTCTGTTGCCATTATAACAACAAATACAGAAAAAACAGAATAAAATAAATATTTAAAGTAGCTCCCTTACAAAAAACGTGATTTTCTTGCTCGATATTAATACACCAGGCTGTACCTCATGAACCGTGATAGACAGTTGACTATTTCACAGATGACGTATTTCTGCTGTCACACAGATAGTTAACAAAATTTGAACGAACATCTATTATTCTATCAATTCTACCTATACTTTTTGACAGAAAACATGTCATTTTTATATTCAAGCGAACAATTTATCTAAAACATACAATAAAAAGCCTACATTGAAAGGGCTTGGGGAAACTTCTGAGAGATCTACACAAGACTAAATCAGTTGGTAAAAGAACCCTGGTCGTATTTCGTCCGACTTAGATTTAATACAGGTGCAGATACTGTACTGTAGTCTGCTTTCAAAGAGCGGATCACAAAGAGCAAAGATAAGTTTGTTCTCTTTAACAAACATTTAATACCTTTGATCAAATACACTAGACACACACATAGACGATTTTTGTGCATGGTCGAAAACGAGTTAATTGCTTTCTTAGCGTTGTTTCTGCGTTGTTTAAAGAACATAATTATGTAATGCTAACCTCTGCTTATGAACCCCAGAAGTGCCAAAATCACAGTTAGCTGAGCTCATAATGCTTACTGATGTGCATTACCTGCAGGAACACACCACAGAGGCCCTAGACAAATGGCATATATTTCTATTCTATTTATGAATAGAATAAAACATATATGGGATTGACATAAGTTAACGACAATGTTGGCGAGAAATCAATGCCACTTGTCTAAGGCCTCATGTAATATTATAGTGATTGCAGTCTTTTGTAGAGTGGAAATAGTCCCAGGCGGCGTACTTGAGTGAGAACTCCCCTATGAGAAAACTTTCCATTACCTAAGGCTAAACGTGTCGCACTGATTCATAATTTTGGCAAAGTAAGCCTCTTTTAAGTTCTAAATTGTTTCGGTTGCAACTACAATCAATATTTGATTCAAGGTGAAGTCATCACATCTTTTATTAGAATCACAAAGACGAGAAGTTTTTAAGCTGGTCTAAGTTGCCTACCAGTCAATAGAACCTGAATCTCCTTGCAGGTACACCTGATAAGGTATATCTTTTAAACGGGAATATTTAAACCAATGGTTATATTAATGCAAATCTTTAAGTACTAAGATAGGTACTTGTAATTTGATACTATAACTAGCTTTAGCAAAATTCAGTTACCAATAATGGCTCATGGTTTGACGTATTTTCAAAGAACAGAAAAGCCTCGATGCGTATCTTGTATAAAACACAGCTGACATGACTCGAATAAATAATTTTCTATTTACACCCGCCAAAAAATTGGACATCTAACAAAATATCGGTGCGGAAGGGATGCAATTTCTACCACATGTTATACATCATTATGTACGTAAATATATATTTCTAAAAATATGTATGAGTATATTTCTGTAAATGTGTATGGGTATATTTCTATTTTCATATAGGTACAATTGGTCCATCCAGCCTATTCGGTGACATGAATAATTTATATATTCAATTTTAGAAGCCTACCGATTAGTGGTAACTGGGAATATAACAGCTTCCAGTTGCAGATTGGAAATTAAATGATGAATATAATTACTATGGTAACAAACAAGCATACGGCCGGCCTGATAGTAAATAACCGTAGCCTATGGACGCTTGTAACATCTGATCACTTGGGAGTTGCCAACTTTTTAAAAATTCTTTTATCTTTCTTTCGAAATAAAATGAAAATATATTTCTTTTTCTTTACTTATTACATTTAATTTGAAAAAAAAATTGCTCTTCCAGAAATGTATTTTGAGGCCTCTCTTTTTCAGAGATCTGAATATACGTGATCATCTAATATACCATGATCACATCGAACTGAGACAGTAATTTTTCTTTATTGCCGAATAAAGGGATCTTGTCGATTAGATTACGAGTCGCGAGTGACTTAAAGTCTTTACGTCTCAAATTGGGTAACTTATTTGATAATTTGTTGGATATGTTAAAAATAATTTTATATTTTTTTTGGCAGTCAACTCTTTCATAAGGGAACAAGCCCTGTGTCGCGGGGGACTTAACAAACATACACGGGCACAAACTACATTTAGACTCGGAACAAATATTTATGGATCATGCAAATTTGTTGTCCCGTGTGGGAATCGAGCCTACAACCTCGTGCACAACAGTAGCTTGCGCTCCCACTGCACCACAGAGGCAGTCATTTCTCCGTTTTCGCAGCCTCACTTCGCTTTTGTGGGTAGCCTATAGTAAAATAATTCCACGGTCTATACCTTCTATTTTAATAAAAAGAACTTCTTAATTAGGAATACAAAGACATTGTCGTAATATTGTGTCATCTCTCTTATCAAGTCGTATTGTTATAAAGTCATAAACAGAGCTTTTGGCTAGAATATCCATTATTCTTATTAGGCTTAGCTAATTGTGATTACGTAGTAAGTGGTACGTACAAGTTGTTATGACTAAATTAACTTACTTCTTTCGGCCCGTTAGATATTATGTATCAGTCAGTCTGTATACGTATATTATGGGTATGTATGAGTATTATCTGAATGTCTAGTTTGTCCGTTACGTATAATTCACGAAAGGTCTTAGTATCCCCTTGTTATAGGATGTTATTGAAATATTTTTTAACCCTTCTACACTATAGTTGTTTGAATAGATTGATAGCAACCCTATATGTTATACCATTACTACCATTTGTCTAATAAAGGTACTAAAGATAAATGTAGTCTAGTGGATTCAAAAAAGTTAAAGGTTAGTATACTAAGCCTAATCCCATTAAACGTTCTGGTCACGTAACCTAAATGGTTTAGGGGATAAGTTTATTAGAATCGAGTGAAATTGAAATTGGTACAAATATGTGTTAAGATTGGAAGAGTTCACAGAGAGACAAGTTATGTTAATTGGTCTTTGACTATAGTTTAACAGGTGACTCTAAGACGTGCCTAACGTGTTAATACGTTTGTTATGTAGGTACCTACATACACTTAGTTGGTATATTTTCTTTTGCCTAGTTGGTAAACAATATGTAAAGTTTAACTGTCATAGTGAAAGTAATGTTTTTTAAATCGTTTTTAATTAATGAATACGGCGCTATTAAATACAAATAGTCGTTAAAAATAAATAAAAAGTATTTTCATTCACTTTCTTTAGTACAATGTTCTATTTGCCCATAAATCTGTTTATTGTATAAAAGTGGCAGAAAAGGAGAACTTCTTAAATGTTCTGAACACCAAGCATTTCTATACAAAAACAGAGAACTAATATTCTCAGACAGCCGTTTAAGACAGGAACAAATTGGCTGTAATCAGCTAGTAGGCTAAAACTTCTTTTTAGTCACTGAAATAGACGGTTTAAATTGTTTTCTCGATTTGAAAGTCCCGTTATGTGAGAAATCATGATGTAAGCATAGTTAGATTGAAAGTAATGAGTTTCAATCTAACTATGAACACTGCGAAAATTTATGAGCCTAAGATTACTACATTCTCGAAGTTCATATTGTATAACGTAAATAAAGGATCTATTATTGAATAATGAATCTTATATAACGTTCACATGGCTCTTATAATACATTACGTCTGTCATTTGTTTACAAAGTTTTAACTATAAGAGAATTTGTAGTTATTTTTGCTCTTAATTAAGATCACATTTAGAACCTTACCCTTTGAAAAATATAAGTAATATGAAATGAAATCCTTTGGTGTTTATACTCATGAGATATGACAACTGATACAATGAGCCTGTTTATGGCCGAGTTGTAATTTGTGGATTATGTAGTAAAGTGCATAACGCAGCAGTCATTAAATTTTGCCGAAAATATATTTAGTTAAATTACATCGCAATAGAAGATTTATTAATTAGAGAGATTAATTACTCACATTTAAATGTATAATACTTATAAATAATTTTAAAAACTGTAACTATCATATTATTATTATAGTATAACATGCATATTGTATAATTAAAACATAATTGTTATTATACTATTCCATTATTTATGTCGAATCTCCTCCAGAAAAAGGTTGTCGAACTCACAAACTTTTTCATTAAACAGTTGTTTTATGATATGAACTGAACTAGGGATGTATGTAATAAAATACTAGTAATAATGATGCCAAATAAAACAAACACAATAAAGCCATGCTAAGTTCTAGGAATTATGTAAAAACCTGTAAACATGCGTCTAGTAAACACTTTTAATTTCATCCTGTGCATTTCAAAATAATCTTACCACTGATGGCAATCGTACTACATTATTTTTTTTAGTTGCCATAAGGCAGTATTTATTTTAAATATTTTCACCAACACGTCATATCAAAAACACTATTTTATTGACACTATTATTTTTCTGTTGGCACTTTTATCGCTTCGCTGGCATAATTGTTTTGTTTGTCGGAGTTTTATATATTTTTGTTATCGTGTTTTTGTGGCGCGAGCGTATCGCGGAAGACTCTGCCCTGTGTCGCCGCCGACGTTCGACTGAGTTGCGACCACCGTAAACTGTACAGACGAGCACCCAAGTGATTTATCTTTTTGATGTTATGATTAGTAACTTTAGATATTGTTCTAGTTTTGTTTATAGTTGACTAAGATATTATTTTTGCATAGATAGTATTAAATATGAGAATAAAAAGCAAAGTAAAACAAAAAAAGAAATGTGTAAAGCTTATATCTGGTATCCTTTTTATGTCAATAGTATTAGGTATATAAAATGTTTTATTCAGTAACATCATACGAAAACTGTTTAGAAATTCACTTGATATTTTAATATTGATACCTCTTAATACTCGCTTGAATAATTTGATATTTTATGAGGTCTACGGTTTAATTAGATAATGGTTCTTTGTCTTTCTTATAAAGTCCCCAGCGAGTCGTAATTGGGTGTGTTCTGGTCGGTTCCTTAATGTTAATGTGAAAACTCTACGGAGTGCGATTTCGGAGATTGCCAAAAGGTAAACGGGTACCATACATAATCATTATAGATGCTATTAAACCGTTTGAATGGAAAACGGGACAGTAAAATATATCCGTACTATAAAGGATATGTTCAATTTGTTTTATTTATTTACGCCAATAAGGACATAATCATAGAATTTTATGTAATATACTATTATGATGTTAGATTTGCATGCAGCTCTTTTGATAGAAGTAGATACCGTAACCTATCATGTTAGGATTCATGGACTATCACCTGCAAATAACAAATTTATTGTGCACATAGCCCAAGAGACTAATCCTCCTCTGTCGAAAAACAACAATACTCAAGTAAAGTTTACTTCGGAGAGCTAGCGGCTATCTTTTATTACCAGTCTTAGAAGAAATTTAGATTTTGAGCTAGAAATTTCGCTGTTTCCTACCTACTTTTTAATTGTCTCACAGATCAGGCTACAAGTAACACACTTAATACTCCTGGCTTTACCGAGGTCAACGATCCGCAGTTACCACTTTATCATCCGCTTATCATCTGCCACCAATCGCAATAAAAACAATAATCTTATTCTGATGGTGCTATTTTCACGGTTTATTGCATGCAATAGCACTTGTATGACGAAGTGACTCAAAACTTAGATAAAAACCGTAGTAAACATTTTCTGCGGGTGTGAATAATTATTTTGTGAGTACGTCATCTAAGAAAAATAACCTTTTTTGTTTACTACAGTAAAATTACATACTACTGCTCTATCTAATGGATAACAAAGTACATATTATGATATTCAATTTACAGTATTGTAGAAAAAGGTCTAATTTGTTATATTTGTAGATTATAAATCGTTGAATATAATATTCTGTCGTTCCAGCAACATCTATACTAATATAAAAAGCGGAAGAGTTTATGTTGTTGGTTTAAACGCGCTAATCTCTGAAACTACCAATATATTATATTTGAATAATTACTTTTGTGTTTGATAGCCCAGTTCTTGAGAAAGGATATACGCTATGTAATATCACGCTGTTGACGACGGGAGCAGAGCAGTAACCAAAAATGTAACCACGCTGTGAGAGGCGACTAGCTTCTCGCAGCGTGATTTTACCTGCGTAATACATTAATCGAAATAATCTACTAGCTAAAGACTTAATGATAAAACAATGAATACACTTATTTTTGTATTTGTTATTAATGATATCAACTCAGGGGTTTCAGCAATGAATCACTATAGAGAATGGCCATGAAGACATTATTGAAAAGATCACGCATATCAGCGACGACGGCTGGCGCCAGAGTTATCAAAACAAGAGTGAGTTTACTTACATTTCTGTCTTATGTATTCTGCAGCCCTAAGGAAGTAATTAGGAATGTTTATTTCATGATAGAAGTACTCTCACTAGTAAACACTAAACAATGAATTTCAACATAATTCGTGGATACATCAAATGCTCCTTTTACTTCGACGGTCGGATAAAAACACTAGCCTTCCTTTTCGTATATTGTATAATATTGCTAAAATCAAAATAATTGTTTCATTCTCATTTGATAAAGACAATTTGTTGTTCTTATTTACTCAATACTGAACATATAATTTTAGTGCTTCGAAGGTAGCTAAGGCGAAGGTAGCGAAGGCTGGTATTAGATTGGCTTTCAGCTGCAAGTAGGTACAATTCAAGATTTGTAACTAATTTCACTCATTGAAATAAGTTATCTAATGCATGATATATAAGAACAGTTATTTATTTGATTGCAGTGACAGCTTTTCTTTGACTATCATGGTCCTCAAAAAATGCCTAGTTTGTAAACTCACAACAATCTTAGCATGCAGTACAACGTACCTTCTTATAACGATAGAACAAAATAAGAATTCAAACCTCATAATGATCTATGCTGCACAACAGAACTATCTATTAGCTAAAAGATATCGGTTCAGTCATAACTTAAAACAACTATTTCCCTATAAAGAATATCTCTTATGAGACTGAGATATCAATCAAGTTTAATTAAAGTTTGTTTTAAACTCACTTCAATACTCTGTAAAATTTAGTTCTTGATTTTGCATTTATATCGAACTAACTGTGCCCCACGGCTTTACCAGCGCGTTAAATATGTTTTACATCCGTCGGGAACCAAACCGATTTTTGAGATAAAAAGTAGCCTATGTCCGTCTCCGATCAGATGTTTAGGCGCTGAGTGGTATCAAACACACACACATACAAACTTTCGCATTTATAATATTAAAAATTAATAGGATTGTCTGAATAAACAAAATGTTTCGTTACTGTAGCTAATTTTAAAATCGAAATTCATTTCAATTACAAATTTAAATTTAAAACTCGAATTCTTTTGAAGATTCTTTTATTATTTAGACTGTAACCTTAGGTAGGCTGTCCTTTTTTAGTTTGTCTGTGGTATAAAATAAACAGGAGTATAATACTACCTTGCTAACAAAAACAACACAAACTTCACAGGAATACCTATGTTAAGCATCTAACAATAGATTTCATTTTTCTGAATTTGATGTCACCCTTCTGCGATATATTGTGGCATCAGGGAGGTTAAGGGTGTTTCCAAGTCACGCGTGAATGAGTATTTGAGCAAATGTTTAACCTTACTACTTCATCTCTTAAGTTCACGGTCTAACCCTTGTTTATACCCAACATAAAAACGAGGTTTTATTATGCAAAAATCTTTTCGTATTCAAGAATTCACAAAAAATAAACAAGATTTTAGGTAAATGCTACGAAGCATAGAAGATAAATAAGCACACATTTAGATTGTATGCTTACGGTATCCGAGTCAGATCAACCGGGGTAGTACTACCGCTCTTACAGAATATGGTAGACTAGCTTTCCGTGGCACGGTTTCACCCACGTCTTTGCTTACTGCTCAGTTCCCGTCGCCAGTAGCGTGATGTTACATAGCCTATAACTTTCCTCAAGAACTGGTCTATCATATGCAAAAATTAATTCTAATCCGGCTGGTAGTGCCAGAGATTAGCGCTTTCAAACAAACAACAAACAAACTCTTCCGCCTTATACAATAGTATACTCGTAGATTGTATAGCTACGTTTCGTTTCGTGAGTGAGAACGCCGGTGACTAATTTGAGCCACTTATTTAAAACCATTGAAGTATTACACGAAAAATTATAAATATTGATGTTACCAAGAAGCCTATATCTGCCAGCGAGTATGGTATGAAGAAACTAAAAGTTGAACATAATATTGAAGGACGGTCAGTGGCGTTACCAGCATAGTGCGTCTCTTTGGAGGGAGACTATGCTTACCAGTAAATCAAGACTAGGCCAGTTTATGGTCGGTGGAATATAGCCCAAAAGTTAATGATAATGTAAATACCTAATAATGTATCGCGTTAATGTCCATGTATTATAAAGTATGCAACTTAAAGGTTTAAAAGTTAATAAAGTAAGAACTGGAACGATAAATAGCTATAGCTTGCTTTCTTCCTAAGCGTCATAGTTCCTTTCTACTTAGCACTTCTCTACTCGTCTGTACCTAAGTGACGTGACAAAGATAAACAGCGGTACACTTGTTACCAGTTAATTGGGAGACTATCGGGTTCCCTGTTGATAATAAATGAGTGATAGTATACGTCTTAGCCAACTATCTAACAAGTTTCATTAATGAGAAGTATAAAATTACTACAAATTAATGGTTCGAAAAACGGGCAGCAGCATTACCTGCTTTATTCTATCTTTGGGACTAGTCTATGTTTACAGCCCCGGGGCCCTAATTACTCTTTCGATTCTGTTCTTTCTTTTTTCTCCTTGCTCTTCTCCATCTCCCTATACAGTCGACAACAGCTTGGATCTCATAATGTAGTTTCTACAATGGTTAGAGAACACAGCCATGTTCATAAGGTTACAGTTACCACATGCTATCAGGTAGGCCGTATGCTTGTTTGCCACCAGAGTTGTATTATTGCAGTCTACCCTATTATCAGACACTGAACAGACAATTCTTCCTTTGATTGGAGCCAATGGTGATCCATACAGAAAACTAACACGAGAGAAGACCACGACGTAGTACAGAATAGAAAACATATGTAGATATGGCCTGATCGGCCTGTATAGCGATATCAACTGTCTCACACCAACTAATTATATATTAAATACATTATACCAGTCCCGTCTCCCGACTACCTACTGTTGGGCAGTACTACCTAACAAGCACGATCACCTAGCCTGGTCGGAAGATCCTCCCCTTGGTTGGAGGTATATGGTGTGATACCCGCCGCAGTAGTTAATCCAACAAAAAGTTCTTAATAAGTACTAAACATAGTATAGCTACACGTCTGTTTCCTTGAATGAGTAGGTTTTAATCTAGTCTATAGCATCTAAATCTTTGTACAATAGATTGTCTGTCATCTAACCTCCACAATTACAATGCGATGCGAATATTGATGCTTACCAAGAATCACTTAGCAGGCTTCTGACGATGAAAGTGTAACACGTTTATTGTGTGCTCCGCAACAGGAGAATCTCGATGTATTTTAGAAAACGAATACACATCCACGGATTGACCACAATAAATATACCTCGTGAATCTATTATTACACGCTGCATATATAATAAATATAATATATATATAATAAGCTACTTTTATTTTCTGGTGTTTGTTTTATTCGATTTTATATTTATATTTTCCTTTTCTTAAAAAAGAAGGTCTCTCCAATCTTACTGCAAGTTGTAGGCTTGAATACAGTACTGGCCTCCACGCTTTCTCAGGGTTTTTTTATAAGGCCAGGTTTTGCAGTGATGTTTTGCTTCATCGTAACTCAGCTTAGAAAGTATTTATGAATTTGCACATGTCACATATTTACTTGCCTATTTAACCCACAGTGTTGACGACATTTTAATAAAAATATTACACATTTTTTTTTTTATAAAAACTTGTTAAGTACGTACACGTGGTTTCAGATATAAATTGCGACATCTGGCGTTGAGCGGGCGGGTATAACAAACGATATTAAAATATTGGATGAAATACAACATGGAGTTCTTCAAGAAAGGAGTTAAAAGATTTTTAACAGGTTCGGCGACGCGCAAGTAATATTTCTGGTGTTACAAGTATCCATATGTTACGGTAACTGCTTACCATCAGATATGCCGTATGCTTGTTTGACACCTTAGTCGAATAGAAATACAAATATTTAGACATTCTAGTCTTGACTTCAATAAGCTTAATTTATAAACATATGGGAATTTAAAATTGGAACAAGCTGACTGGTAAGGCGACGTCACGGCTCTGTGTGACCATGGCCGCGTAACACGTCAAACAAAATAAGGTATGTAAATGCCTAAATAGTGCATGATCGCTTAGATTTTCATAAACACGAACGTTCGATCAGTTTTTTGCCAATTATAATCTTGGGTCTTTTAAGCAGGGCGGGCAAATGCAACTCATAAAGCCGTCATAGTGGCGCCCACCAACCATGCCAGTTGTTTGAGATGATGAGTTACAGAATATAACCCTGCTTCTGGACCTTACTGACTGCTTGCAATTAGGCTTAGTGAAGTTACTTTGGTACGTTTTTATATATGAAATATTAACAATAACATACTGTTTACATCAAATGTGTAATTTTGCTCGTAAAACACTGGTGCGTAAAAATCGCTGCTGATAGTAAAGGGGGGAACCGGGAAAAGGGTGTGATAGGCTCAAACTAGTCGTGAACTATGTATAGGCTATTCATCATTACTTCGATATATTGTAGCTCAAGGTACTTGTAGTTTAATATAAATAGAGTAGGATCGATTGAGGTTTCTTCGTATTGGGTTTGTAGTTACGAGTATTAAATCTGTCGGGGTAGCGGGATAAGCAGAGACAAGAGATAGCTATTTACTATGATCCAAACAAGCCTAATTTGAAAAAGTCTGATTGGTGCTTATCCGATTTCGTAACGTTACATAAGAATTGTTTGTCTTGACTTTAGCAACGTAAAATAACTAACAAAGTACAAACTGTATCATAGATATAGATAAGATATTATTAGGAAAGATAGGACAGATTTAGATTTGGAACAAAATTAATCATACAAGTTTTATTCCCTGTGGAAATCAAATACACAATCGTACACGGCAGTCGCACATAAGTAATAATTTCATCAAGTATTGAACAAAAGCGTATTTACTAAATCATGAGACCATAAACCCATACAAACATTACTTAACCAGTAACTTAACAATTACTTAAGTCTAAAACACAAAGAATTTGTGTCTTAAACGTCAAGTTCAAAGAAAGTTCAAACCTTAATGTGTCTAAAATATTATTTATATGAGGAGTAAACTACTTAGGCTTAAAATATTCAGTCATTTATCTTTCACTAGCAACCTTCGCACGAGAGTACTTAATATGTTTTTACGATTACAAATCTTTGAAATTGTCGGTTTTATTTACTAAAATACACATGCATTATGCATACAAATGTATTATAATATATATATACATAACATCACACCTGGCTACCATTAATGGGGTAAACAGAGACAATAGAATGCCATTTGCTGCGATCCAAACATACCTCATTAGTCTCTTCAACATTCATTAATCCTTTAATCGACGTGTGTATATACACACGTCGATTACTGGTGCTAGTAATTGTGATTCTTTTCATGATATTGTTTTAATCGTATCGATGAGACTATTTTTTAAATGTTAAATAAACACAAGAAGAGGTTATTTCGATATTGTTGACGTTTATGTTAATTAGGTTAGGGATATATTTAACTGATTATAGTAATTTACATTTAATATTATTATTTAACACTTTTTAATTGATTTATAAGACTGATTATAGTGCTTTATCATGTTCAATGTTGATAGTTGTAATATTTATCTTATTCCAAAAAAATCAAGCATAATTAAATAAATAATACAACTCTACCTAAGGTTTTTTATTCTGACTGTACAAAATATATTTAAAAGTAAGATTCGTCTAAAACACTACTCAAAAATGTTAATAATAATGAAATTCCTGTTTCGACCGGATCGGACAAAACTCAGCGGCCGAAACGCCAAAATGCCGTAAAAAACTTTTTAAAATTATTTGCGTAGTTCTAAAGAAATTTGCGGTGAAACATACAGAAAACTAAGAAATTTGCTTTATACTGTTTAGAGAATATTCTTTTTCATAAATAGAAAAGCCAATGCAAATGTCATTTGATTTGCCAATAGCTAGTAGTCAGCAACTTCGTTAACTCAATATGAAAGCTGATGTTTGAAAATGATATGCACTTCATGCACTTGTGTATCACCTCAAGTGTAATTGGGTATCCATGAAAACAACAGACAGCTATTCCAAATAGAACGTTCAACTGTAAAAATACAGTCCAATTTTCTTTGAGATTGGTTCGATATGAATTTGTATCTAGATTTCTAGTATCAGACATAGCATCAGAACCGAGATGCTTGACTGAGTTTATATTCTTAGTACCGTTTGGTTTGTTAATAATAAGATGAGAAAATATACTACGCAAATTTGACCAAGGCAAATTATAGCATATCCAGTAGAAAGAAAATACATTTGTTTGATTTGAACATTTGACAGACAAAAACACACTGATTTACAAAAGATAACCGACGACACAATTATTAACAACAACAGATACAATACTTTAAATAAGTTAGTAGAATGTGTCTCACGGCTGTAAACTATTATTATTCTCAACAACCTTTTGCCTGAATTTGCTGCAGTCAAGGAAGCGTATGTATGTATACGGCAGTAGATCCAAGCTGCTTTCAGCATGAACGGGCCGGATCGTCCGGGGAAGTAGTACCCTCTCATAGAAGATCGACTTATGAGTAGTAGTATTCGTACTACTGCGTTTCGTTCGGTGAGTGAGAGTGTCGGAGGCCCAATTTCCCCCCTTTCCTATTTCCTCACTTCCCTCACTCCCTTCCCTAACCCCATTCCCAGCCGCCATAGTGGAGGCCACCATACCAGCAGTTTAAAACGATGGTTTTTGGTATGGTGGGCACCACTTCTGGATCCACTGACTGCTTACCATCAGGTGGGGTGGAGTCACTTTGGTATGCTAATATAAGAAAAAGAAAAATGTATGTATGTATGGATGTATGTATGTATGTGAGTATGTATGTCTATTTCTTTGGCACGCTCTACAGCCTAAATGTCAAAATGGATTTTAACAAATGAGGTGTCATTAGATTCGTATTAATTGTGGGCTTCGTATTAATTAATTGTGGGTTCGTATTAATTAATTGTTTCAAGAATAAAAAAATGGATTTCTTTCTTTTCACTTTGTTTTCTGCAGGCTGGCATTTGTTCTTTAATAATGTATATTGCTTGTTTTTATAGAACCCACAGTTGATTAAACAAATAACGACTGTCATTATACAGTTTTAGTTCTCAGTTTTGGTTCGATTCGAGTAAACATCTCCTCCTATTTATGATCTCCTACATATGAACTGTCAGCCGTCCAAATAATAATAATAATAATAATAATAATGATGATAATCTCGTGAAAGCTGAAAAAGACAAACAAATCAAGTATTTGGATTTAGCTCACGAGGTTGTTGACATGTGGGATGTGGATTCGGCGATCATTGTTCCGATAGTGGTTACAGTGAATGGACTTATTGCTAAGAGCCTCGATCAACATCTTAAGAGGCTCGCGTTGGCTGGTTGGGTCAAGGGCCAGATACAGAAGGCGGTGTTGCTTGACACGGCCCGCATTGTGAGGAGGTTCCTATCTCTGGAGCCCTAACCGCCGGTAGCTTGGTCCCTGTACCCGATGCAGGTGGGTCTCCTAATTTTTATATTTTTAAATGTATGTGTTTTTTTTATATACTTATATTTAAAAATGTAATTTTGAGAATTGATTTAAATAAAGGAAATAATAATAATAATATTCTACCACATTCACACAGCGCCATTTAGCCCCAAATTAAGCAATTATATTTGCTTGTGTTATGGGTACTAAACAACTGATATACTACTTATATACTTTTTTTTTTTTTTGTAAATACATACATATTATAGATAAATTACACCCAGACACAGAACAAACAATCATGCTCATCACACAAAGGTTTGTCCTGGGTGGGAATCGAACCCACGACCTCCGGCTTAGCAGTCAGAGTCACTAACCACTAGACCAACAGGCCAGTCAATTTTTATTTAAAATTTAAGTTTCAAGCGTCAAATAGTTTTAGAGATTTCGTGTTTAATTAGTGAATGAATGAGTGACGTTGATGAGCTATATATCTATAGAATAAGGTAAATTGAAGATAGAAACTATAATACCAGTGTATTTTAGTAAGATATTTATAAAGGTTAATTAAATTTTACTATACACTATTCATATTAAATCATTCTGCTTATTTAATATTTAAATAAATAAAGAATGTAGTAATACTTTAAATTAATAGTATGAATCAAGAACTAAAAGTGGGATTAGACAACAATAAAATAGTAAATTATTATTTAATATTATTTTTGAGACAAAACAGGAATAAAATGTAGGTTGAAAAGATTTCTTGCGCGTGACGAAACTCTGCGGGGCAAGTCAGGAACAAAACATAATTATTGTTGTTTCAGCTGTCAGAACAGTTTTAGGTTTTTATGAAAATCTTAGATATCCTACTCACAGGCACAATATTTCCAAGATAAAATTGATAATTGCAGTTTTCAGTGAGTTGGAAACACTTCTCCAGACGGCTTAATTTGAACTAAAATTACGTTGAATCTGTTCTAATTTTATAGGATTACAATTTTCATGACAATATTGCGTAGGCGTAAGTAAGTAAGTATGTAAGTTTACAAATTAAACTATCTTTTATTATTTACACAAATACAAACCAGTGGGTAGAGACTGGGACAAGCACTGTGATTAATGTATTACCTGCAACAAATATACATAAGTGTTTCAATGTACGAAGTAGTCTTCCACAATCTAATAAAAAGTACTACTAATTTATTTTATTGCGCATAGCTACGTCGTTGCTACAGAATCTACGCCGTAGCAGTAGTGCGTAGCACTATGCTACGAATAGTCCAAGCGGAAATATTATAATTTAAAAAGACAACTCCCGCACTAGTAAACAGTCCTGGATCGCAGGAGACTTTACAAACTATTAACGCAGATATTCTTAGCACATATTTTTATGGATCACACGAAGTTTTGTCTCGAGACAAAACTTCGTGTGATCCATAAAACCCACATGGAACCCACAATCTCGCGTACAGCTGTAGCTTGCGCTTCAACTGCAGCAGCAGCACCACAGAGACAGTTCAAGTTCAGTTGATGAATTATACATTAGTAGAAGCACATGCATCTGGACATAGGCCTATGGACTACTATTTATTTCGACATTCATATTTATTCCTTTTTTATGGCCAATATCAGAAACTATCAACAACATTCCAATACCGCAAATATTATTCGATTTATCGATGCTTTAACCGAAGCGAGTAATTACCCGTCACTCTTATGCTCGCACTTTGACGTAGCGAATCACAATCGAATTCTCGATTCGCTTTGTATATGTCTGGGTGCGGAGTGCGAGTTGTTTTTAACTTAAAGCGATCGAAACATTTGCCACTTTTTGCTCTCTTATTGGTTTAGAGTTTGGAGCGGGCTCTCTGATAAGTTAAGAACCATATAATTAACGATCACACTCTCTTGTGGTTACTTCAGCAAATATATAGAAAATAAAAATTATAGTGGTTGTATATAGCTCACATTCGCAATCAGACAACAGAATAAAACGTGGTCAAACCATCAATTAATAAATCAGTTAACCCATGACGGGCAGCAGCGTCATAACATAAGTCTGCCGCTACTGCGATCACATAGCCTGGTAAGCGTGATGGTTATAACATAAACCTCTCAAATACGAGTATATAGCCTGAGCGAATGTTTGATTTAACCATGAATGTATTGCGGTCAAAATAGGTACTTAAAACAGCAACATGAATGTTATAATTTTAAACGAAAATGCTTTCCTTTGAAATAATCATAATGCTATAATCATGATGCTTTTTAATCTTTTTTGAAATGTGAACTTAACAAGCTTATTTTTAAGCTGTTTAAACAAATATGGGCAAATTTATACAATATTACAACATAGAAAAGTGTTGTTACTACTTGACATAAAGAGACTCTCGATATTTTTTCGCTTTCACTTACAGTTGTACACGACACCCTCCGGTGTATTGTGCATTGATATTGTTGTGCCGATTAAAACTTGTGCAGATAATATATTGTACATAACTAAGCTAAGGTTTGTGATGATCACGTTTGCTATAATATAGATGCAAATATTATGTGTTATTAAAAAAAAAATTGTACTGTGTACATACTGCCCCGTTCAAATGCCTCGGGTTCAAGCCCAATCAGGTGAATTGGGTTTTCTATCAAGAAATTCTTAGTATTAGCCGGGGTCTGGAATTTGATGATAAAAAAATATCTTAAGGAAATCACACATTGATTTTGTGAGTTTTAGAAGACGTGGAAAGCCATGTTTAATGAATTTCAACAGAGGTGTTGAATTGTTCGAATACTGAATATACACTGTTGTACACATGTACTCATTATATAAAATCTTAAATAAAGTTTTGTTTATTCTTATTTTATGCAGTGTCATTATACCATAGTACAATAATGTAATAAGACTCTATTAACCTATTGTATGCACTTACGTGGAGATTATAAACAAAGAATAAATAAAAACTTCTTCTGCAGCAGCGTCGCTAAAAAAACCGGGTTATAAAATAGGCACATTGGTAAATCTATTGCATAATTTCTATGTAACTGGAATTTCAATTTTCTATGTCAAACAGGAAAGAAAGAGATCAAAAGAACACAAAAACATTTTTTTAGCGACATCAGTTTGACTAGACCAGTTTGAAACAGATTTATCCCAGAGCCATTTTCTGCTATGCATAAAAATATTTCACTGAGGCTTTTCTACTGGCTACCAACCCATTAGGTACAAAAGAGAATGATTATACAATGCAACTAAATTGGATAAAGCTATGCTTAATTAATTCATTAAACTTCGTAACATTTAATATTTTATTTGGTAAAATGTTAATGCATAAAATTTTATAATAATATTTCTAAAGTAATATTTTAAATTGCGAGAGGTTTTTGACTAGTTTTTTTAGTTAGGTAGACGTGTTTTGGCTGATATGATGCTGAATAAAGGAAAGTTTATTGTATTTTATATGATTCAAACCTAGTTAAACTGTTATTATACGAGTATATTAATTGATGGTGCACTAGAAATTAAAAGTAAAATAAAAGAATAAACTTCACATTTTTACTAAAAAAAATAAACAACATTCAAGATGCTGCTAAGCCATTTTGAACTTTAATTTAATTACTTACAAAAGATAAAAAGTATTAAATAATATATTTGTTTTTGCGCCTTTTCTCGACTAAAGCTGCGATTTGACGAACGTGGCACTGCAAGTAACGAGGTGCTCTATTTTCTTATACAATATTTATAACTAGTCTAGACAGATTGACATTAGCCGAACCAGTGAGAAAATCGATTTATGTATTGTGTACTGGGGATACCACAAAATTAGAAGCTAATTACTGGTCTCAATCACCTTCTAATTCGTTTAGTCATCGCTAGGAATTGAACAATCAAATAATAATCTCGTGCGAGAAACCTTCAACTGTAAATAATAAGACTTTGAACTTTATGTAAATAAGAATACGTTTCAAATACTTTTATTTTTGTTAAGCCTTCGATCAGGGCGTTTTAAAGTAAACTTTACTTAACCGCTTAGGGTATGGCGACATTTGGCAACTCAGATAGTAGCCCGTTTTGAAGACACACAACTAAAAATCAATATTTTTCATTTTTTTTAAAAGGTGCTATGACCCATGTTTGTAAAGACCTTGCGAATGTAACTATAGTTTTTTACCTATTGTCAGTTTATAGATAACACTTATGTCGTCTTGACGGCCGTTAAAGAAAAGGTATAATAGTCGACCATAAAATTGCTTTACTACCCTTATAGTAAATGTCGTTAATATTTCACAAAACAATATTTTATATATACATATATTTGCTTGCAAGTGACCTCAGTATTTGTCACTGTTATAATAAGTCTTACTGATTTTTAATTTTGAAGATTTTTTGCTAATAATGGTAAAGCTCTTTGAATTAATCCCACCCTCTCCCTTTTTATCCAGAACGACACGTGCGGGACTAAAGTGCCACGCTTTCACAGTGGTATCTAAAGGGTCTCGAACCAAACGGTTCAGCACTTCTTACTTCTGTCGCTCAATTAAAGCCTGGAATTCTTTGCCAGCGCTTTTGTTCCCATCTAATTTTGATCCTGGGTCTTTTAAGCGGGGCGTGAAAAAGCATCTCACTAAGCCGCCAAAGTGGAGGCCAGCATACCAGTAGTTTGGCTTTTGGAATGGTGTCCGCCACTTCTGGATTCCACTGACTGCTTACAATCAGGCAGAGTGGAGTCACTTTGGTAGGGTAATATAAAAAAAAGCAAATATGTGGTCGAGTGTACCTAAAAGATATAAAATTAAAAAGAAAAAAACAGTAGAAGAAAGACATTAAATGATATTAGTAGTTTTTTTATGCAACACGGTGGCAAACAAGCATACGGTCCACCTGATCGTAAGTGGCAAACGTAACCTATAGAGATGGCTGTGTTTTTCAAGCATCGCTAAAGTAATAATGCTTAGAAAACACAACCAAGTCGTTGCCGACCACGAGGATGAGGAAGGAAAAGGGAAACTGAAGAGGACCGAGGGGATATTTGGGCTGCCGGCACTCTCACTCACCGAGCGAAACACATTAGCATGAAAAATAATATTCTTAAGTCGATTTTCTATGAGATGGTAGTATTTCCCGGTCGATCCGGCCCATTAATGCTGAAACTAGCTTGGATCTACTACCGTGATTCTACTCAGATTCTTTGTTTAAATGAGGCAATAAAAACTGGCTGGGGATAATATCTCAAACTATCATCCTGAAGTTATCTAGCCACGGCGATTGCTGATCCGATTTGGAAACCCTTTTTACAAATGCCATCGGCTAGATTTAGAAAGGATCATTGTCGACAATTGAAAATATGGCAGGCTACTCCTTTTTAGTACATATTTATGTTGTCTATAAAATATTGTAGACATCCTCTACTACTCTTTATTTGGTGATGTTTGATATATTACGGCTTGTACGTGTTGATAAGCTCCTGATAGGCTTTAGTATCTGTTTATTCCCTCGTGAAAACTGAAACATAAAAATAGTAATAAATTTATGACTTTGTAATATTTTTTGAAAGAAGAAGAAGAAATACACATATACGAAACTTTCCATTGATATTCTTAAGTCATCTAATGTCATGTGCATTTTAGAGCAAACATAGCTCGCACTATCTATATATATAAAAGTGAAAGGTCACTCACTCAGAAACTGAAACTACAAGTGCTAGAGGTCTCAAATTTTGCACGGGGGTTCCTTTTAGAACGTAGGTGCTCACTAAGACGGGATTTTGCAAAATTCGATCCCCAAGGGGGTGAAAAGGGGGGGTCAAAGTTTGTATGAAACAATGTGATCGCTTGGTCCAATCTACTTAAAATTTTGCATAAACATTCTTTATCAGAATTGATGGAAGACGTGTATCATATTTAATTTTAATTCATCCTTTAACGGGGTTAAATAGAAGAAAGAAAGTAATTTTGGGAATAACTTTCCTCGAAGTTTATATCAATACTTCTTTGCTTTTGATTTATAAAAATATTGTACTATGACAGACATGTTTGAAAGTACAATCAACCTACGTCAAAGGAAGTTGCTGTAGATAAGGTGCGTTTTTACTGACGCGGAAAGCCCCTTCGACTCCGTTCTGTCTAGCTCCGGGCCGCTTATATACACATTTTATTTGCAAGTCTGAGGCCCTAGACAAGTGTCAAACATTTCTATTCTATTCATAGAATAGATATAAAAATGTATGAGATTGACATAAGCGCTGGCGTTAGCTTATGTCAATCCAATACATTTTTTAATCTATTCTATGAATAGAATAGAAATCTATGCCACTTGTCTAGGGCCTCTGCTCAGTTACGTTCGGCTCCGCTTACACTGTTTCCACTGACGCAGAGTGGAGATTTTAAACACTGTGATTGGCCAATTCACGGGCTCCTGACCATTCCGCTCAGCTCTGCATCAATGCAAACGCACCCTTATTGTTGGAAAGAAATTTTCTAAGCCTTAGTAAGATTATTAGGAAATATTAGGATTATAGCGAAATATTAGGATTTCCATATTACTAGAAAATACTCATTTTTTAATATTTAGGAGCTACCCTTAATAAGTGGGAAAAAGAGAGTCGCGATTGCCGTAAGAGCAGGCAGGAATTACCTATTTTCATACAGGCAAACATCTGAATTTTCACGCGAACGAAGTCGCGGGCAACAGCTAGTTTTATATAAATCATCATCATCATCATTTTATCAGCCGAAAAGCGTCCACTGCCCTACATAGGTCATTTTATATATATACATGTTATGTATATATACTCGAGGTACGTGTAATAATATGGATTTCCATTTATTATCTTTAATAATAATTTAACTTGAATTTAATTTCTAAAGCACCTAAAAATAAAAAATAAAGGTAGCAGGATTTATTAAACACATTTCTACCACTCGAAAGCTTTTACGAAGATATTTCAGTTTTCACAATAAATCTTCAAGACAACCCCGAACATTCTGGAATCTATCGTCTGTGAAACTGAAATAATTAACGAGTAACATAACAAACAGACTACTGACTCAGACGCTATTACTTGCATACACTTACTCACTTTTTAGACAATAATAATCGAGAAATGGTAAGTTGTCACATATAGATGGTTCATGTAAGGTTAAACGATTGTAACCTTTCATTATCATCTTCATTTTAGCTAAATTACGTCCACTACAGTCCTAGCTTATTTATTTTGACTGGTTGTGAGTTCCCTATCTATCGATTATACCTATCACATTTACCAAGTCGTAAGATAGCCAGATCTTGTGAGCAGACTGTCACGTCAAAGTGGTGATAGAGAAATACACGCCCAGTTATAAACGTCGTTGATGATAATGAAAACTATTTTACTTTGTTAAGAGTCCTCTCGTTCTCATTCTAGAATTGAGCCATCACACATCAAGTAGGTATAACCCGTTGCATGCTAAATGAATTAAAATTTGCGGAAGAGCCATCTACCTTGATACTAGTGCCTATTATTATGTACCTAAAGATTTTGAAGTAACCAAGGGAAGTAATAATTAAATTATAAAAACGGCAAAAACGTTTCAAACAAAATTATGACCAGATGACGACAAAGAAACATTTAAAATTAACCACTCTTTCATTAAAATAAATATAATTTTGATTTTTTTTACGGTACGAAAATAAAGAGAGACTGGCAATATCACAGGTTTTTTTACGAGGCACTTGCCTGCTTAGGCCGACCCTCAATTCTGTTTAGGCAAAATAAAAAGCGGGAAAAGGTATGCCATTTACAAAGGTTTATATTTTTTTTATTTTTGTGCGTAGATTAAGTTCTTTTTTTATTAACTCGTATTATTTGAAAATAGTAACGTACAGTATTTCTTTAGAAATTTTGTCTCATGCGTAATGTTACGTTAAAATTGCTTAGTGACCCAAAGATACTTCTAAGTCACACGTTATATGCTTCTCAGCAGTAAGTTAAAAAGGTTTTATATTACCCACTTAATGTAAGTAAAAAGAAACTTATATAAGAACAATAATAATACAATATAACAATAATTTTCGAAGATAAGTCGAATAATATCTCTGATGATGAAAAATAATAGACATTTAGTTAGCAAATAAACAAAATTTAATTACCAAATAACATTCTAATAACAGTGTATTCTAAATCAAATAAATTGATGAAACAATGAAATTATGCTCGATTATTAACTGATCTAATATCAACTGGATGAAATTAAGAAGTTGTAAAAATATTTACGATAGACAGAGAGGCTCCAATTTTATGATGTCGTACTCATCGCACTTAAATGTTTGAGTGCTTATAAAGCTACCGGTTGTATCATTATTAGACGGATTTCGTACATTATAGCTGTTTTGTAACGACAAATTGTATTTTTTATTAGTTTGGATTATGGTTAAGAGTAAGATCTTAATGTTTTTATATCTATCTGTCATTCGAATTTTATTTCCATGCCTCGTAAATGTTGGTCGCGGATGTCATTATAATCTAGACTATTATATAAAGAGAAAAATAACGCGTTAATCTCTAGAACTACAAGTCGGATTTGATTAATTCTTTTGCGCATGATAGCCCAGTTCTCGAGGCAGGTTATAAGCTATGTAACATAATGATACTGGTGACGGGAGCAGAGCAAGAAGCAAATACGCAGGTGAAACCGTGCTGCGGCTTTCACCTGCGTATACTAGTACTACTAGTTTTATTATAAATTAACTTTCCGCGGCGTGGTTTCACACAAATAAACTTTTGCGCTTTATCTAATAGTATAGATAGGTTCTTACAGATAGACATATCTCATAGACATGTTCGGCAACTCTGACATCTGACTACTATGTATATGTATTCTAACCATTAAACATTCTAACATCAACTATGATGTATGGTAGATGAAAAACAATAAATTCTTGTAACACTCTTGCACAAAAGTCGCATGGAGTCTCGCTGCGTCGAGTCCAGCCATTCGGATCCCATTCCGGTATGCCCCTGGCTGGGACGAACCCACCACAGTGCAAAATTTGATACCCCACTACGACCCCGGACGAGTTAACGTTTTTGGTAGTCAAATAATACAAATAAGTCAATTTCCACTTAACCATAAAAGCAGTCCTCGATGTTTACTTTTTTGCACTTCGTGATAAAGCATGAAAAAACTCTTGCATGATCGTACTAACATGAGAGCAAACCTGAACTAGTCAGAAACCTGAGCCTGTGAGTTCTCTTGAAAAGAATATAACATACCTATATAAATCTCAAATACTAACAAGATAAATGCATATTTTGTACGAAGTTATGGTTAAGCGTACATTATGTAGGAGTAATAATCCTTGCCTATCTAATAATCAGTTCTATTAGCCGGCAATAATTATTCATTTAACAGGCTATAGGATACGTTTTGGTTAGATAGGTTTATTAGTAAAAGTTTTATAACAATTTTGTTCACTTCAGTATTCTCCTTCCTCTGATCCTAATGAAAGATTAGGGAGGTTATTGTATTTTTCACCAGTATTCTCATGGCTAACGGTTTTGAGTCATCCAGGATAATAATCGTCAGTATTTCTTTACTCTAATTGACTTTATCGTGTCTGAACATTTCAGACATGATAAAGTAAGAAGGTGCCTTAAATAAATTTGATAGTCTCGTATAAGTCAGGGTATGCCAAGGTTTTATAGCCATTGTGTAATACGTAGGTAAAGATAGGGACTGTAAAATTTTTGTAACATTTTGGAATTTAGAACTAGATTATGAACAAGCAACGACTCTACCAAATCGTAATAATTTGCGATTCACATGTTTCAAATTAAGTTAAACGAGTTTGACTTTAAAGTTTAAAGATGGCATATAACAGATACAAAAAGTAGTTACCATTCGACACAATCTAACATAATCTTATTCTCCGACTAGTTTCCCGCGGCGCGGTTTCACCCGCGTCTTTGTTTACTGCTCTGCTCCCGTCGCCCGTAGCGTGATTTTACATAACTTATAATCTTTCTTGAGAACTAGGCCATCATACGCAAAAAGAATTATTCAAATCTGACTGGTAGTTCCAGAGATTAGCGCGGTCAAACAAACAATTAAAGAAACAAACTCTTTGGGAATTTGAGAGAAAAACTACAAACAACAATCATGTTTATACCATTTTGTTTATAATTTACAAACAACAACAATTAGACAAGATGAAAGGAATGAAAGCAAGAAAAATATTTAGCAAAGACACATTAGCACCAGTTACGACAAGTGCGCTTTATTACCTACACGGTACCCTTAGAGATAATTAACACCAGATGTTTACGTTGCAGATTGTTGGGCTCGGAAATACGCGAATACACAACCGTCAATAGACGTAAACATTGAAAAGCTAATACTTTACAAATTTTCTTTTAACTTTATTTATAACTAGCTTTCCGTGTCTTTGTTTCCTGTTCTGCTCCTGTCGCCAGTAGCGTGATGTTACATAGCCTACTAGTACTTTCTCCGACCAAATTGTAGCATTATATCCAATTGCGCCTACATAGCATTAACACACACATCCTCAGCCGCTTGCCTGCCAATAAACATGCTCAAATTTACACACACACGCTCAAACACACACACAAACACACACACACACACACACACACACCGACGCACGCACGCACGCACACACACACACACACACACACACACAAACACACGCACGCACACACACACACCACTGGTATATTGGTATATCTTGTAATTACTATTTTAATAACACTATTTTGCTCTTATGCATATTTGTTAATAGCTTATGCAAGATACAATAATTACAACATAACTAAAACTGTCCTACCCAATTTGTTACCACCATACAAACCGCGAGAGGGGCCTGGTGACGTGTAACACAGATTTAGATATAAATCTACAACATGCACCAGACTCTCACAAAGTTTTGTGATGACTTTGTTTTGTTAGTAAGTACTTATTTTAAGTTATTTTACAGAACTTTGTGTAGAGGAAATAAATAATTTTTAATTTAATTTTTTAATATGGCCTTCCTCAAGAACTGAGCTATCATACGCAAAAAGATTTTTTTAAATTCGACTGGTAGTTCTAGGAATTAGTGCGTTCAAACAAACAAACAAACTCTTTCGCCTTATATAATAATATAGATCACAACCGTGTAAAGAAATGGAAATGAAGAAAGAAAAGGAAAAAGACCGAGTGGTGGTAAGGAATGAATTGTACAATGTATTATATTTTTCATCGACACCATTTTACAATTGTGCTATTTAAAATAGTACACCCCAACAAGCATTTCTTAATAAGCCTTTCATAGCCATGCAATACAAAGAAATACCGTATTAATGTCCAATATTACACTAATAACCAGTAGGACAGACTATTATGACATACACATAATATTGCCTCCACTCTAATGGCCCCAGTTTAATTGTAAGGAGTTGTCTACACGTATCGTTTTGTACGCAGCGGGACGTCGCCGTCGTCGTTCTACCCAGCTGCGACAAATGGGACGTATTGCTTGTACTACCTGAATGGTGTAGTTTTTTAGTACACGCAGTATGACTGATTTAAGAGCGAAATATCTGTGATTGTACTATTTTTTAAGGAAGTTTTTCTTTAATACAAATATCTTATCTTAGAGACCTTATCTTAGAAGAAAATCTTTGAATTTCTTATCCATTGTAGTATCAGCAATTAGTAAGCGTTTTTAATTGGGATCGTGATGTGTACTATTGAGACAAAAGTTTACCTAAAAACATTTAAATGAAAAGAAGACGTTGTTTTAGATTTATTTCACCAATGTAAACCTAACTTACCGAATCTGCATTTTTATTTTAGATTTTCAAACAGTTTTAAAATAAAAATAAAAACAAATACTAGAGGGAAATCGGTGAATTCTGGAGAATATGTTATAAGAATGAAGATATTTGAATTAAAAAAAATATATATTCATATTAAAAATAAATTTTAGCGTTCGAATCCGGGCAAGTACCAATGTGATTTTTCAAATCATATGTAATTTCTAAGTTTATCTCAGACATTTCTGACTGACGGTGAAGGAAAACATCGTGAGGAAACCTGGACTTAAAAGTCTGAAATTGCCAATCCGCCTTAAGCAAGTGTGGCGATTAATGCTCATACCTTCTCTATATGAGAAGAGGCCTTCGTGATACAGTGGCAGGCTGGGTATTATTATTATGGTTTATTAATTATAGGTACCTACCACATCTGTTATTTAGGTCGCAATATTTTTATAATATTTTAGTAGTAGCTAATAATCCTTTGCCACATTAAGACTTGAGTTAATTCCTATCTTGGCTAGTAATAATTGCTACTAGACTGAACTCACGCATCAAATATTCAGTAAAACCTTGGCATTTGTTACTACAACTTATAAATATGAACCTGAGGTTTAAATAGACACTATTGTAAAGTAATATGTGAGTTTTTATTATTTTTAAGATTTTTTAAAGATTTTTTTAAGATTCAAACTAAAATTACTTTAAAGTGCTTTGGTCTCAAATTAAAGCATCCCTTTGCAAGGTGTCTTCACTTTTCAAAAGTCCTCAGCAACACTACCTAAATAGTATTAAGATCCTGCTAGCATGTAACAGATTTTACGTTTTCTTCAACGAGGTGTATAACACTCACGTTTTGCCAGTTACGAGTATGTACATAATTCTAACTTAATATTTATCGTACACATTTTCAAACTCTAGGCACTTTTAAGTACTGAAAATTTTGCGACAGCAAATCAAACTATAGAGCCAGTAATTCTCAATAAATATTTTCTTATTCATCATTCAGCCTTTCGGTAATCGTTGGAATATACATTACTAGCTTTTCGCGGCGTGGTTTCATCCAAGACTTTGCTTGCTGCTCTGTTCCTGTCGCCAGTAGCGTGATGTTACATAGCCTACGCCCTTTCTCGAGAACTGAGCTAATATACGCAAAAATAATTTTTCAAATTCGACTGTTAGTTCCAGAGAATAACGCGTTCAAACAATCAAACAAACAAACACTTCCGCTCTATTCACTAATATAGATTGATAACAAATACTAGACTGGTGACGTCACCTGCCCTAACAATCACAACTGAACGAAATCTACATTATTTATAACTCTAAGTACATTGTCGTGTATTAACTTGGAGTTTGGAACAATCCAAAACAATCCTGAATTCGTATGTTCTATTTTACTTTGTTTTACAAAAGTTAATATAAATTTATTTGATATTATTGTGACTGTTTTACAATTAACTGTTTCATTGTTATTTGGGTATAATAGATATAGCTGTCCGCCGCGCCGTTTGAATACAAAAGATACACAATATTTTCTTTATATTGGACACTTATGCTTTTTATGAAATGATAACAAATATTGGAAATTCTCGGCATTTCAATACTTTAATGTGCATGAATATTGAACAAACAAACAAGCAAAACAGCGACTTTATAAGTACCTACTACTACTCACTAAGTATTTAGTTGACCAAACGTTTTATAAAATTTTATTTTCGTGCTGACATATTTACATGTTTATGAAGTTTATACTTTTGTTTTATTAAAAATTATAATATACAATATTTGCACCACCCAAAAAGGTAGACTATTAGATAATGCCTCAGGCATTAAATCTGCCATATATACATGTTGTATACTGGTGTTTAAAAAAATAAAACAATTTATGATGCTTAAACCCCAAACTCCGAACGATGCAAACGATTGAAAAATAAACTGAACTAACGGCAAACACACGTTAACATCAATTGCAAGTAATTTTAAGTAAATAAAAACTTTAAAATATTATCCTACTCAACTGTAATGTTAATTTACTCGTAACAATATTATTTTGCGTAGTTTACAAGTTCTTAATGAATAACATATTTTGTTTTCAAATAATAAAACGAGTGTCTGTAAATAATTAAACAGTGGTTAAATACACTGACACAGACTGTCTCTGTGGTTCGGTAGTACTATGTGTACCACGCAGAGATCATGTTCGATCCTCAGGTCGAGTTTATTATTATTAATTATTATTGAATTTAATAGAGAATTCCTAGTATTAGTAAGAAGTCTGGATTATGTCCGATAAGTGGCAACAGGCACTATTACATATAATCCAAATTATCTGACTAAACGTAGATGTAAATATACATACCCCTTCAAAAAAAAAAGCGTGATACTAAGTTATTTCATGTTGTAGACAATAACAACATCTTATTACCATTCGTAAATTCTTATTAGATACTCACTTACGCAACGATAAAAATTCTATTCCCATTTTATTTACTACGATACTTCGTACTGAATACTTAGGATTGAACTTTTACTAAGAAGGCTCCCCTTGTTTGTAAAGGACTCTAAGAAACTTTAAAAGGAAATAAAGGTAATGGAATGTTTTAAAAGAAAACAGGATTTTATTGTCTTTCGTATCAGGTAGGCGATAGGTATCGTTCGGTCTTGTAAACAAAAAAAGTAAGACTGAAAATCATTTAATTATCATACGAATTAATCAACAATGCGCTATAATTATCTGAGTCATGTTCTCTGCGCTAGATCGTATAGGCGTATATCTTTACATACAGTTTACATGATAAAGAAATGCTACTGACTTTAGCGCCTCCGGCGTATGTAATCTAATAACACAATGATGGGTCTTCTGTACTATCGTTTGTTCCACAACCTTAAAAAACTGCAAGACGTACGAGCAAACTAAGTTGATAAGAGTAGAACTACTAATAAGCTACTATTATTTATTCTTAGCTTATATTAACACTTTCCGGGAGAGTAAGCGGATATGGCCGTGATAAGAATAAAACATAATATTGTATCTACAGTAGTGTCCATGAAAGTGTTAACTTATTTTCATTAGTTTTCATTGTCAGAAGTGCTTTCTCAACACATATTTTTGGTAATAAGCATACTTTCGAAACACAGCATCATCATTACTACAGCACATTTCTCGAATCCTTTTACTTTTTGTCGTATCGACCTTTGATGTTCTGAAAATAGACCCCATAACCTCGATCAAAAGACCCGTAACCTCGATCCACACGAACCACAGATCGAATACCTAATTCACTGGGTGATATTTCACAAAGCTTTGTCCTTTCACGGTCAAAGGATTTTAAATGAGGGAATGGAATCGAATGAACTGTGAGAATGTAAGGTATTTAAGGGTTATATTTTATCAAACGTGAAGTTCATTATACTCCATCTTTTATGGACCACTTTTCTTTGATTTTTAGTTATTATACTTTTAGTTAAAGGGTGGATGAAATTACCTGGTACAAAGAGGGCAGCAGCGTTATGTGCATAGTGCGTATTAATTTATCTCAATGCCGTCACCGATGCGCCTCCTAACAGTGTTTACTGTAGCAAGCGGAAACCTTTGGAAGACGCCAACTGTCTTGCTATGGCCTTGTCCTTAGATTGATGATGATGATGGTTTCACCCACGCGTAATATGGTTTATTGTATCCCTCAGGAACCAGACCGATTTTCGGGATAAAAAGTAGCCTATGTACGTCTCTGGCACCGAATCTATATCTATCTACATACCAATTTTTTCATCTAAATTGGTTTAGCTGTTTAGGCGCTGCGTGGTAACAAACACACACTATACACATACAAACTTTCGCATTTATAATATTAGTAGGATTGCTGTTTGTATTCTATCTCCGAGTCTGAAACATGCACTATTACTACACCTAAAAATATTTTTCCACAATCGACTGAATAGTCTGTTATAGAAAACGTTTAAAAGGATATTTTCAGGAAATAGGACAAAGCCGTGTAACGTATCTACTATCTCGCCACAATTGGATCCTTTCCTGTGTGTTCATTGGTTAGTAAAAGGACAGACTTGAGTGATCATTTACCTTTTGTGACGCGAGACTTGTCATTTATCGTACGTCAAGTATTACAATTATGCTCTTATATTGTTCAATTTTCTCTGCTATACTTGTTTTGTTTAGACAAACTTTGTATATGGCAAGCAAAGTATACGTTTTTGTTACATAAATAACGATCATTTTATGTCTTTTTATAAGGTTTTTAAGCGAACATTTTCTATAAAGTAGCTATAGTATCTTTGGACTACGACAAGACTACGACAATTATCGCCGAGTCGAGCAAAAAAAAGCGTCACGGCCGGCGGCCGTACCATCCTTTTCTCGAAGCAGTTCGGGTCATTTTCGACCCCTTTATAATCATACTTCCATGCATATGTGCATGCTTGCTATCATATCAGGTTTATACTACTAATAATAAATTTAAGTTTAAAATGGTTTAAAAGTAAAAAGATAAAAAGTAAAAATTTAGTAAAAGAACTATTTGTAAAAGTTGATCTTCTGTAACGAAAGTTGATTGGTCTTATAACTTATGATTTTCACTCAGTTAAAGTTATCAATCAGTGTAGTCTACGACTGAGACTGAATAAGGGTTTGTCTAGACAGTGAGTAGACACATGGGATTATGGTTTGACTATTTAATAAATGTCAGCGTGGACCACCTGACATGAATCGAAAATATTGTCTAGCAGTGAATCGAATGTCATTCTAAGATTGGTAAACTAAGAAAAAGTACCCTTAAAATAAAGTTTATACAAATCACTTGAATCCTTTGAAGAGTAGATTGTCTGTCGTATTTATAAGGTCATTGTTCCCCGTTGTTATTGTAGGGTCTGCTTATTACATGAAGATAAATAGCACAGACTATTCAACTCGGACGGGTGAGATGGCAGTTAATATCACAACTATAGAAGAGGGAAGATAATTTGTATAGCTCGTTTGTTATCTGCAAGAAAGTTTCTTTGTTCGTGAATGAATGATAAACTGATTTGGATATAGAATAATATAAATAATACATTTAATAATTTTATTTACTAGGTAAATATAATGTGATGTGAAGTGACTATTGTATTTAGTTGTATGTATTATCGATACATCTGCTAGGTGAAGCATACTCGTGGCGGTTATAGTTAACGTGTTTTAACATATCGAAATACCTCAATATCGTAAGTTAAGCTATATCGGTCTCAATTATCAATAATTGTATCTGTATTTTTTAAACAAAATGAAATCAGACTACCCAACCATCTTAACCTATGAGAAAGGTCTTTGTCCAATTCGGATAGACCGCGGATGATAGCTGTACTAACTTTACACCTTAGAAATGAAAATGAATATTCCATAAAAGATACTTTAAGTTATAGTGGTACTTAAATACTAATTGCACTTATAGTTATTATCTAAAATACATGTCTTCTACTGTTCCGTTGATTGAAAAGCTTCTGGTATCGAGCATGTTAACAAGTGACTGAGCAACACTGCAGTCTGAACTCATGTTGTTTGTGTCAGGGGGATACTATTGGTACAATCAATGTTTTAAGCAACTGGACTGATAAATGAACATGCGGGTAGCCTTATTAAAAACAGATAGTAAAGCTTAGGTCAATTACAGTGTTATTTGGATTGATGCCATTTCTACCTTTTTACTCAGAACGATACTAATTTATTTGTAGTGTGTAAATTGTTTAATCATAAATAGTACTCCAACTAGGTATGCGTGAGATTTGCACTAAACAATTTGTAAGACCTTGATAAAAGCCAATGACGTAACTAAGCAGTGTAGAAATTTGAAACTTAGTCTAGCCTACTGATTTTGCCACTAAGGCGGTTAAAGTTGGTTGTGGGCCGGTATCCCGTATACCTATCCTCTGAAATTTTTTTTTTTATTTCGTTTATTTGCAAATGTCATATAGTCTGTAAAGCCTATGTTATTATTATTACTTTTGGTAACTGCTTACCACCGCTTCATTATTAGGCAACTTTGTTAAAATAAAATAGTATTTTGTCGCTATTTGTATTTTTATTTTTGAATAACTGCCGATTTAAAGTTATAAATAGACGTATTCATTTTTAAGACAATTTGCGCACTAGGGAAGAAAAGGAAGCCTAGTGTCGCGGAGTAACATAGGTAGATACAATTAACAGACACAGACACAAAGTACCTACACAAGCTATAATATATGCTTACCTACTTTAGGTCTAGATGGCGTTGTGTGTGGTTGTTGTGATATTATTATTATTATGTCACTACTATACCTAATAATAAATAAAATAATCAATTAGATAAGGCAAATTATTGAATAGCACAGTCTTAAAATGTTACTGTGCACTTCCAAAGCAGTACCTAATAAGGTATACTTAAATACCTATAAAATTGTTTAGTTACTAGTAACGTACGTACCGTTAAAATAATAAACGTAAAAAACACAAGTGACAAATACATGAGTTTGCATAGTCACACTCCTAATACACAGAAGTATAAACAGTTGTAACTCGCTACATCGCCAGAGAAGTTAATTTGTCACCATCGATTCCACTGGAATGTGCCAGTGTTACTACTGTAATGTCGAGAGCATTAGTTGGCAAACTGTGAATATGTTCAGTATTGACTCTTGCATTTGAGAATATAGGCACCTACCTACCAGTAGTGTTAGCAATGACTTGCCAAATTTGTACCTTATACGAGTACGAAGGTTTAGTAAGAATCAATGCAGCATTAATATGTTTTGTAACCACTTGCAAGACTTCTATTTTAACAAACTAACATTAGCCGTTCCACACACTGCCTCGCACTATACTGCGGGTTGCACCAAGCGCAGAGATATAGGTATACATACAAACAAAGCAAGAACACGCATGCCTGCACTGCTCTGCGTGATGCGGCCCAGTGTGTAGATCACCTTAATTTTGATGACGAGTTGAAAATTATTTCATGAATGAGTAGGTACTTGTCATAGGACTAATTTTCATAGAACTATGGTTCAAAATTGTAACTGGAATCGAAAGTTTGTCTTCATAATCATATATCAATCTATCATCATATTATTATAATTTAACGGAAAATAGAGTAGGACTAGATAATTCATCTTATGTTAGGAATGTCTTAGACAAACATTTTAAAAAAAGTTTAAAATTTAATTTGTTTTGATTAACGTGATTAGTTACGAGTTTATACCTACTCGTAACTAATCACGTTAATCAAAACAAATTAAATTGCATAATTTTTCAGACAAAGCCTCTATATAAAGTTTAATAAATTGTAAACTGTCACACAACTCGTATTAGTTACTTTTAGTAGAAACAAAGAGCTTATTTGAGTGATGTCTCCGGACAACTTTATGGGGAAACTTTAAGCAGCAATTAAAATTGCGGACAGCGCCATCTGTTAGCAATGCTCGAGAGTTAATGAAAGTAATTAATGACTTGAGAAAGTTCTGCGCCCGCTTAATTACTGGGTTAAGGTAATTTTACTTCTTCAATACAGTTTAATGGTGATTGGTGGTTAGTAGTCATAAATATGGGGATTATGTGAGATATATCGCTTAATGTTACCTTCTTCTTCAACATAGGTACTTACCTACTAAAGCGCTACTACTAAAGACAAAAGTATGAAGTGCCGAACCTTTTGGTTCGAGCCCCTTTAGATTGTACTGTTCTCACTGACTTCAGTCCCGCACGTGTCGTTCTGGATAAAAAGGGAAGGGGTGGGATTAATTTAAAGAGCTCCTCAGAACACTCTCCGTGGTACAGACAATATAAGACGGCCTGACGGATTGAAGCGATGTCTCTACGCAGCTGTAAAGGCGCAACCTATCGAGTGCATCTAGTAAGTACTGTGCGTAGCCATGTCAAACATGAGAATAGTACTCCACGCAGGGACGAACCTGTGTCTTATTTAGAAGACAGAGCTGCTCGGGCGTGAAGTACCACCTCACTCTGTTCAGGACTTACTTAATTCACTTAGTTTACAGGATGCGGTTTTAATGACGCACTCAATGTAGTTCATGGGGTGACGTCCATGCCCAAAATACTAAGCTATCCTGTAGTGGTAACGCTGTGTTATGAAGCGATGCAGGGGGGAGGAACGGAGATTTTTTTAGCTGAGAATGCTTTTTTTTTTTTACGTGCAAGGTGCATTATGTCGGACTCTCCGACTGCACTCAAAGCGCGGCCAGCATACCGACTAAAACCCACGGTGTTCCTCCAGACGGCCAGAGTATCGGGGTCACGGGAGTCGCTTGCGCATTCATCCGCGACCCCGACGGGCCATGGCCCGCTCACCGCGAGCGGGCCCCGTCCGATTTTAGGGCCTAGCCCCCCCCCCTCCTTCGAGAGGCGCGTGCGGAACACGCGCACTGCCGTCTCGGGCCCGTGCTGTTCGGGCGGCGACTGCCCGATCGCCGCCCGCAGGCCAACTCGACCGCAGAGGATAGGGAGAACGGCGCATCGCAATACCGACACTCCTCTTCCCCTGCGGCCCCACCGCGTCCGCAATCTGGCGGTTGCGGCCCCGCCGAGGCCGCGGAAGGTAGGGAGAGCGGCGCACCGTTATACCGGCACTCCTCTCCCGCCGCGGCCCCGCCATTCCTCAGCCGCAGTGTCGCCGAAGCAACACTGCAGCCCGACCCAGTTGCGGTGCCGCCCAAACAGCACCGCAACCCACCAGAGCCGCTCCATCGTGGGCTTACCGGCAAAGCCCAGAGGAGCGGCGCCTCCTTGGGGTTCCTCTTGGTTTACCGTGGTCCTTGGTAACCACGGCTACTAAGCCCCCCCGTCGCGACAAGGCGAGAACCCCGTTGGGGGGGTAGCTGAGGATGCTCGACCAAGTTCTCACAACCCCATTTAGAAAACCGATATAAGATCTGGTCGACACAATCGCATATTCTGTCATTCTGAGAAGGATGCGCACACCTGTGTTTTCTTGACATTGAACTCGACCAAGTTCTCACAACCCCATTTAGAAAACCGATATAAGATCTGGTCGACACAATCGCATATTCTGTCATTCTGATAAAATACTTGTAAATCCCTAAAACTAGAATGGGAACCGAATCCATATCCTGTCAAATTTCACATCCGTGGTATACAAATAAACAGCTACACCGGAGGATGCGCACACCTGTGTTTTCTTGACATTGAACTCGACCAAGTTCTCACAACCCCATTTAGAAAACCGATATAAGATCTGTCGACACAATCGCATATTCTGTCATTCTGATAAAATACTTGTAAATCCCTAAAACTAGAATGGGAACCGAATCCATATCCTGCCAAATTTCACATCCGTGGTATACAAATAAACAGCTACACCGGAGGATGCGCACACCTGTGTTTTCTTGACATTGAACTCGACCAAGTTCTCACAACCCCATTTAGAAAACCGATATAAGATCTGGTCGACACAATCGCATATTCTGTCATTCTGATAAAATACTTGTAAATCCCTAAAACTAGAATGGGAACCGAATCCATATCCTGCCAAATTTCACATCCGTGGTATACAAATAAACAGCTACACCGGTACACCTGCAATTATTTTAGTTTTGGCAGCTAACGATTGCTTTGAAATGTTTCATTTTAGCACGGCGAACACGGTTCATTAAAACTGTTCTTTTTAATAATATACGAAAGAATCGACTTAAAAGATGAAAGTTATTTCCATTTATTTCATTGAAATAAATGTAGATGAGATTTGGCGCAATCATTTTTATTCACACCTCCTTTTAATGTCTCTTTCGTTCCATTTTAGAGATTATAAAGGCTATAATGGCTTTTCAAATAAAAATTTCCATTAATGTTATAAAAACTATTATAAACTTGCCTTTTTTTTTATTCATCATTGTGTCAATTCAAAATTACAAATTCATAAACTAAACTATTAGTAAGTAGTAAGTATTTACTAGTACAAAGAGATTAGGTTAGGTTTAAGTTAAGGTTTGGTGCAAAATTTATAGCTTGATGTACACATAGTAATAAGTAAAATAGCCAAAACTATTAAAAACTTTTTGGTTTTCAAAACTCTGATATTTGAAAGAGTTTTGTCATATAGTTTTTTCAACACGCATTTGTACTAGTTACATAGAATAACAGACTATTACTACAATATTTAGCTAAGTATAAAAATACACAATGCAGTAACATAAGCAAAAATCACGCGGATTTTATAGGCGCTGGCACGTTATTGCAAGATTTAAGAATATGACTGACCATGGTTAAACAGTTTTTAATTAGAAATCTGAATGATTATGATCATTCACATGGGAAATGAATAAGTACTATGAGTAATATGGGTATTTTATGAGTAGAGAGGGTAATACCTACCTAGTTCAAATATCGAATATATTTATGAAATATATTATTAGACACCTATTTGATTTAGTTGTCGTTCACGCTGAAACTTGCAAGGTTCTAAGTACTAACATTTTTAATTAGAGTGTGCCGTTCGTAAAACGCTGACTGCCAGACATTGATCGACATTGATATTTTTAGTATAAGCTCTAAACTTAAAAGAATACTGTGTAATGATTTCTTTTCTTCACTCTAAATTTATAAATTTATAATAGGGTCTTCCTGATTTTAATCTTTTTCATCAAATTTACCTTAATATCGTATGTTAAAAATATTATCTGTGAATACTTTTAATTGGCCATCTTTTATATATACAATTTGCATTATTGTTGTGCTAGCTATAAGTTTTCTTTATTTGTAAATAAAATAAAATAAAATAAAACATATCTAAGCTTAAATGAAGATTGCTTAAATAATATATATAGTTATCACTCAACTCTCGCTCTTAACGTATGCGGTTTTAAAGCAATATAAACATCAGTTTAATAACTAAATAATTGTTTAGTTGAAAGGGCTTTCAACTAACAAGTCATTAATCATACTTTGTAACGCGCGTGTTTACGTTAACTACTTCATGTAAGTGTTCACGGTGGTTTAATTAAACTTGTGTTTCGTTGTTATTGTATTAGAGACATGCTTGACAAATTGGTTATCAGAGGCTTTGTGAGAGAGATTCTATGCTAATGTGTGATACTTCAAATAATAGTCATGATGATGTTGCGATTCTTGTTTTATCTTTACTCAAAAGGGAAGTAATGACTGCAGTGTACGTGTGTTCTCTAATCGGTTAAGATGGTTGCCATGCTACTAACGATGCCAAAGTTTGTAGGTTTGCTTTCCTTCCGACACAAATTGTATGATAAAAATATTTGTTTTGAGGATTAAGATGTCTGTGTGCACTTTGTTTCTATTTATAATGATTATTATGTTTATAAGGCCATCACGACTTCTTTTTAGAGTGGAAATTGACATTCAGGAAAACTGAAAAGTATAAAAAAAAATATTTGTTAGATATATTACTTTCCTTTTATCCATAATGCAAACCATACGGACATAGTTAACTATAGCACTTCCAAGGTCCAAGCCGCCGTAACTATTATCAAATGAGCGTCATAAAAAGGCAGTTAACTGTAATAGCATTTCTTACATTTTATAGTATATCTATTTACCCACACAAAGTTCCCAAAGTAGGACGTCGCATTCCCAATGTGCTTGGAAACTGTTAGTTGGATAATGTGATCTGTCGAGATTTGTCCATCGTGCGTAAAAGCCTCGTCAAGCTTCTGTCGTGATAAATGCTGCCGAATCCCACTGTTGTCTCACTATCGAGCTGCTTTTAAAAAATCGATCATCTATTAATCAGTATTTAATTTACGATGATATTTATATCTTAAAATGCGCATAAATCGGAACATCTCGCTGTTTTTTCAAACGGGGTATGTAGGTAGAGTTGTCACAACTATGTATATCTCGCCATCAATGTTTATTATACCTGGACATTAACTCATTGCAGGGAAAGGCCTCTTCTCATTCTTAAACAAAGAAGGCATCTATGTTAGCTCCCATGTATCTTATAGAGCCTCATACTCATGCTTAATTTGATAGAGGAATAGCCTATTGCTACTTCTAAAATATTTCGCATAGTTTTTTGAAATATTGTCTAATATTTTAATAACAAAAATATTTATCTCTATGAAAAATCTCGTCTTGGAAATTATATAATCTAAAAGAACGGAACTTTTATCGCAGGTGGTGCGATATCGCCTTTTTTTTAAATTAGTTAACTAATTAAACTAACTTTTTAACGGAATGACAAGGATTATTTTGCATTAATCGATCTTTTTTATAAGGACTTATTCATAACTTTAAATAATTCATGATTTGTTAGCTCTATACCTACTTCTGAAACTGCGATATTATAACATTTATCATGATGTAATCTATTCTTAAGGTGGACGATGACCTGATGGGTAGCGGGCAACCGATGGATAAGGGCTACTTACGATCAGACAAGATGGCGAAAATTGGGAAAGAGCTATGTCCAGCAGGGACGTCATTGGGCTGTTATGATGATTCTTTTATTTCAAATCTTCTTTTCAATCCACAGAGAACAAACATAAGTAATTATTATTATATTTTATTTCTATTTTTGGTGTATGTAAATGATTTGCTGTACTTTGTACAGGATTTCTGCGATATAGTGCTATTTGCAGACGATACGTCTCTTATTTTTAAAGTTAACCGTAAATATCCTAATTTCGACGTTGTAAATGGTTCGCACGCGCAAGTCCTGAACTGGCTCACGGTTAACAATCTTCTACTTAATTCCAAGAAGACAAAATGTATAAAATTTTCTATGCCAAATGTCAAAAGTGCAGGTACAAACCTGGTTTTAAATAATGAGTCAGTTTCATATGTAGAGTCCACCGTTTTCTTGGGCTTAACTTTAGATTGCAAACTTCAGTGGGAAGCCCATATTTCGTGTCTTGCAGGTAAACTCAGCTCAGCGGCTTTTGCTATCAGGAAAGTTAGGCAACTTACTGATGTGGAAACCGCCAGACTAGTCTACTTTAGTTTTTTTCACAGCGTTATGTCCTACGGCATATTGTTGTGGGATAGGGCTGCTGACATTGAAACCGTTTTAATAATTCAAAAACGAGCTATACGTTCTACCTACAACCTAGGTTCACGAGACTCCCTGAGAGAGCGATTCAAAGAGATAGGTATATTGACAGTTGCATCTCAATATATTTATATGCTAATGTTGTTTATGTTAAGAGTAATATTGGTCTATATACTAGGAATTGCGATGTGCATGGGATTAACACCAGGGGTAAGCATAAACTGGTTGGCTCACACTATCGCTTACATAAAGTCCATAACTCGTTTACGGGGCTTGGTGTACGTTTATTTAATAAATTACCTATAAACCCTTAGACAAATTTAAACAAATTGTCAAAAAACATTTAATACTTAAGGGTTACTACACTGTTAATGAGTATCTGAACGATAAAAAGTCATGGGATGCTTGCTTGACGAAGGAGTAAATTAATTTTACTCTTAATTTTAATGACATTATACTTTTAAGGACATATTTTTATTAATTATTCTATGAATGACATTTTTTATGATTAATCAGAATGACATGCTTTATCAATTTTTTTTTTTGACATTAATTTATTGATACATTTTGACCTAATATAAAATGATTTATTTTTTGGATTAATTTTAAATGACATGATGCCCGAGCCATATTTGAACAGTTAATTAAGTACACATTAAAATTGTATACTTAGTATTGTTAAAATTATACATTGTGATTTGTGAAAAAGAGATAGTATACATTGTGAACTTCTGTGGTAAATTAAGTTCATCTTACTTTATACTTATACCAAAAATTAACAGTTTAAATAATACCTACATAGAAACATTTATCACAGTTCACATGTTGTCTTTACCTTTTGTAGCAATATGCAAATTGAGGCAGCCTGTAAAGCACACATTTTACTTTTTAATTTTTCTTTACAACATAGAAAGCTGTAAGTAATTAAGTATCTATAGAGTTAAGTGTATTGCCTGCATCACTTTGCATGCTACTTAAAAATGTAACTTACAAAAATTGTAATAACCTGGCGATTAAAAAGAGTGGCCTGAGTTTCTTGCCAGTTCTTCTCATGGCTCTACTTCGTCAGCGAACTGGCTGTAGGTTAATTTGCTGACATTTTGTAAACTTTGACGTTCATAAGTATTAATTTAATTAACCTATATGAATAAACATATTTCATTTCATTTAATTTCATTTCATTAAAACATAACACATAGTTATCGCATTATTTTATTACTGGTCTCGAAAATTAATTATTCATATGAGTTTTATTAGCAAGCATATGATAACAGTATGATCGTTTACATTGCACTTCAGTTTATTTTACTAGGTTGTTTGTTGGTGCTACAAACCATTAATTAATTTAAGCGGTAATATTGTTTATTTGCTTTTCCTAAAATACTACCTTTCCGCAGAGCGGTTTTACTCGCGTCTTTGGTTATTGCAGGTGGATAAACCCGTCGCCGGTAGCGTGATGTTACATAGCCTATTAGAACTTTCCTTAAGAAATAGGCTATCATAAGGAAAAAAAAAGTCCATTTCGACTGGTAGTAAATAAATAGTAGTAGACAAACAAACACTTTCGCTTTATATAATAGTTTAGATTTATACTTACGTAATTTGTGGGTGTCGACCGCAAATAATAAACATTTTCGCCTAATAAAAACTTACTAAACTTTTCCTCCTAGACTCATAAAATTAAATTACTCTATACATGCTCTGAAAAAGGTGGGTATAACATACCGGAACTCAATTAATTAAAAAGGTTATAAAAGTTAAGTGACATTGTAGGTAGGTAAGTAATAGCATAATCAAAGTGGTCCTTTTAATTATATGATTTTATTTCTAATTATATTATTAATTACATATCTGAATCAAGGTTTGTTTTTACCAATAGATTATTCGCATTTTTAGGTTCTTTTTAACCGACTTCAAAAAGGAGGAGGTTATCAATTCGGGGCGTATGTTTTTTTTTTGTATGTTTGTTACCTCATATCTCGGTCATTTCTGAACCGATTTGAAAAATTTTTTTTTATTTTAGAGGGTATACTCTGAAATTGGTCCCATTTTTTTATTATAAGAAATGGTTCAGTGGTTGTATGTTTGTTACAACAGAACTCGGTCATTTATAAACCAATTTTGAAAATTCTTCTTTTATTTACTACTATTTTTCTTTTATTTGGCTGGCACCGACTCCAAAATAACTGATTAAAAACTATAAATAGTAAAGTATTATAGGTATCAAGGATTGCGTTGAGTCCTCTTTAATGTTCTTTGCTATGAAGTAATTAAAATATTATTTTTTACTTTTTAGTTAAGGATTGAACATGTAGGTGTTGTTTGAAGTCAGTTTTCATTTTTTTTCTAAAAATAATTTTATTTATATAATAAAATAAACAAACAAACTTCAATATATGACCTAAATTACGCTAGATCTAAAGTACGAGTCTATCAATATATTATGCAAACTTTGAATTATGAACAGACCGAAGAATTGCTGACAGTTATCAAATAATTTACGTGAGTCTTAATAATACGACATGCTTTATTTATCTACAAACATGTATTATTTGTAAATGTATTGTTAAATGTTTTTATCATAGTTTCTAATAATATTAATTATGTTAGTGCCTTTAACGCCTGTGGCACAGGTTTACCCTTATACAGGCACCCTATTTTGTTACCTACATTTAATGTAAGAATTTTATATATTTGTACAATTTGTACAAATTAAATGATTTGATTTGATTTGATATGCAATTCTTAATAAACTTATAACTGACACCTTTTTTGATAAAATAGAAAACAATATCGCACGCATAATTCTTAATCTAAAAGCATAAAAGAAATATTATTTCAGAATACCTAGTTACTTAAATTTTATTGGTAACCAAAAGTTAGCGTTCTTTCTAACAGCGCCATCTATTTTCACCAAGCTGAACTTTCGAAACGGCGCTACATTCACTCACTGACGACTATATTGCTTTCTGTTCAATAGGAGGCGTTTCAGAGCATTTATACAAAATTTACTCGACTTGAAACGTATCTCATTGTTTTACAATGAGAATATTTGTAGAAATTTAACTATGTTTTACACCTAAGTATATAATTAAAAATAGTTGTTAACAACACAAAAATCAACTTGCAATGTAGTTCGATTAAGTATTATCACAGAATAGTATTCGAGGTGTTCCTTTACAGTTCATAATGTTCATAAAATTTATAATAGAAATACCTGATCGTTCCTCACAGCATTTTTCGACGGAATAAATACACGTGTGTTACATACATTCACGTTTCTCCAGCATTTATTAGATCGACGACGATAGACGGCTATCGCCGTATTCCAGGCACAATTCCTAACATTGATGTATATCTCCAAAATAATTACCTATCTTCAGCAGAGCTGTTCTGCCGGGGAACATTGCATTGTGCGACGGTCACAAACGACTGTCAAAAACTGAGGATATTTTATTCACCTCAATGCAATCCTTTGAATGCTAAATTCCTACCTAAGTCTCGCGTAGCAGTCGAACCCATGACAATCTGCGTTACAAGTTAAGAAATTTTTATCACATTTTGAGCACTGTTTAGATATATTTTAACCTCGTATTTTTAAAAAACACAGTCAATGCCGAATCGTTGCAATTCAATTATTTTTAAATGTTTATAATTCAATTAAGTGTATTGTATTTGTTGATTATTCAATTAAGTTTATTGCTAAAATTAATATATAATTAATTAACTAACTCTCAATTACATTTCATATAAATTAAACGATCGAATTACTTAAAGTAAGCTAAAGTTTCATCCAAGTGGTTATTTGAATCATTAAATATATTATATTTTAAAGTCTCATTTACAAATGGACGTTTTGGATGGAATTATACAAAAATGTTTCAATCCACAACTAGTTGAAACCAATATAAATACATTTTTGTGTTTTGACTCGGCATTTTGTTGTTTGAACTAGGATAATTCAATACTGTAGGTTTTATTCAAGTATTTCAATAAGTAATACTGTTCTATCATAATAGTATTATTTCGAAATTGCTTTTTGAAATAATAGGTATTTTGGAAAAATCGTTTTGGAACGTTTTTGAAAAATATTTTTTGTATGAAGTAGCACTCAGCATATTTTGTAAAAACGTACCACATTTTTTAAATAAATACGACTTGTTACGAAATAAGAAGAATTTATTGTGAAAAACTTAAGACTAACAAGAAATCGGTTAAAATAAAAAATCTAAATCATCAACTTTTGCAATGAACGAAGCTTTAGCAATGAAATGAAACAAAAATATTTTAGAAAATAACTTGAGCACACAATAAGTTTTCAACAAATATAAAAAACTTAGTTAAAAAAAGCTGATGATTTATTCATCAATGTCCATGAATTTTCTAACGGCAAATGTTTAAATAATAGCGCAAGTAATATCAGTGAGAGCGTAAGTGAGCTAAAGATAAAATAATGAAATATTAGGTATAAAAACAATAAAAACTAAAAGATAAATACAACTAAAAATAATACTTCTTAAAGATTTAAAACAAGTTATTAAAAGTACTTTAACTATTAGCTATCAGAACGAAACTCGTCAAAACTTTCAATAGTATTTTTATTGCGCCACTTATCACTTTTCAACTACGTCACAAAACTTTAAACTGGAGCACTTTACTCACAAGGCTTCAGAAGTAGGCTAAAGTATGATCTTGATCGTACAATATAGAGCTGGGAACTGAAGGGGCTATCACATCTAGAAGGGGCTTCTACTACTGGCACATTATTTAATAATTATTATAATATATGCTCGCCATTAAGGCGTAACTTTTATAACTATTTGTATACAATAAATTTGTTACACATACACACAAAGCTTCACACCTTATAACCCCGAGGGTAGGTAGAGTTATTTAACCACCCACGTTTCGCCATTTGATTTACTTTTTATCAAGAATTCATCAAATTTTATCAAACTTCATACCACTGTTTGTTTGAATACAGCTATTTATTGTATTATATTAGCTTACTAATATCATAAGTAATGAGTGGAATAAGGGTAGTACCTAGTCAATAGAGACGAAGAGTCACCTTCTAAAATGCTAATTAGGGATCCATCTCCATCAAACGGACAGCATCGCATCGGACAGGAACGAATTTTACAATCTTTAAACGAAATTAAATCTTGTATACATACAGTACCTATATTATCAAGTCACGGAAACAGCAGCTTGACAGCGCGCGTGTTCGTCGACGCGCGATCGGCTCCGTACACGTGTCATGTATTCCGTTCCAATGCCGCCGCGTTATACGTTCGCAAGCGAAACGCCGCCGGCCGGTCGTGGTAATGCGTCCACATTTTGCCGACCGCGAGCGCATGTGGTCGCATGAGTCCGCATTCGTTCCTGTCCGATGCGGTGCTGTCTGTTTGATGGAGATGGACCCTAAACCTAACAAAATAGCATAGTACCTCTGGCTCTCATTACAGTGTACCTACAGTCAGGTATAAAGTGTCTTTTTTTTTGCGCCGCACAAATATTATCAGAATTTTTTAGTTTTTAAAAAAGACAATTTCCGCACTAACACTAATTACACCCAGACTCTACACAAATATTTATGGATCATACAAAGTTTTGTCCCGTGTGGGGATCGAACACACAACCTCGTGCCCAGCAATCGCTTGCCATCCACATGCGCCACGGGGGCAGTAAATCCGAAAACATTGGCCTTTCAAAACGCTAATTCTTTACGACTGTTAATAACTCAGGTGCAATTTTAGATGTTCGCAAAACTACATAACGCCGACGTCAGGTGGTGACAGCGTCGTAATTAAAGTTCGAAGTGGCGGTTACGTGTTTTATTATTGTGTGCTCATGGATTTACCGCTTGAATGGCTGGTTAAATGAAATCATTGTAACTGGAACAGTCATTTAGTTTGATATCTGGAAACCTGTATTGATATCTAGAATGCAAGTCTAACTAATTTTGCAGCAGTTTGTTAATTAGAATATAATATCTATCTTCAATAAATTGACGCTGTTTAAAAAACATAGTTGCCCGTTAAAAATTGTCTCCAGAAATATGTAAACCGTACAGAAGGCCGCGTTTAAACACTACATGAATAGTACTGAGAAATTGAATCTCGCTGTATGTAAAGGTGCTGAAAGATGTCAAAGTCGCAGCCAATTTTGCAACTGACATTTTAACGCCACTGGTAGTTTCAAATTCATAAAGTAACATCATCTATGGTACTTATTGAATATTCTTAAAATTCAAAGTATCTTAGATCTACTCGTAAGTGCTGTACATTTCGTCAGACAATGAAACGCGCAATGAAAATTCTAAATGTAAATAGTTGAAACGAAATGTTCTAATTAGCATGACAATGTGCACCGCGGCTCGTTTCTGCAAGATTAATGGCCGCCACTGCCAGCCGTCACTCATTAAATTGATGAGCGATGACGCGGTGTGAACAGCCATTAAACTAGCGATTTTTAAAACTTAAGACATGATATTGATGTGCTTGATTAAGGAACGGTAGAAAGTGCTATACACCATGGGAAGTTCAACTTTAAGTGCAATGTTGAAACTGCTTACTTGGGAACAATCAATCTCATCTATGAACTTATACTTGGATATTTACGTCATGTAATTTAAACCAAAATATCTAGTTATTGTATATGATATATCTTTGATGTCCAGTACCAGCTACCCTCTTCAAGATATATGTTCCCGAATGCGCCGGGTCGTAGGATTCTACGATCCATTTGCCTTGCACTCACTAATTCTTTATCAGATATGCCCAGCGCCACTTCAGCTAGCTTAATCTTAAAATTAAACCATCGCTAAGCATAGCAAATCATAATGAAATGTCATAAAAACTCAAAAATTGGTTGATCAGACCTGCATTAAGTCATCGTAAGTATAATAAGTCTTCACTTTCTCTTCGATTTGTGTATGAGATGTCTGTACAAGGATCCCGTTGATACATGTAGGCCATGATTTCCATGATTATTATTATGCATTTAATTTAATATTTGTTATCGCTTAAATTAAAGTCGTTTTCTTTTCAATCCGGGCTCGCTGACTTTAGGGCTCTTGTTTTACTTTTGAGTGGTTGTGGACTCATTGTGGCTAATGGCGTGAAGCGGAGCGAATCGGCTGCGATTTAAAGGCTTCGACGGCTATACGAGGGTGTCGTGAACTTGAACGTGGAATGCACCTCTTATAAAAATTATGGCTTTAGATGGGTGTTAGAATTATTGGTAAGATTTTACCCTTTAAACATGAAGGTTGCGGTTGAGAAGAAGAGAAGCAGAAAACGTCTCATTCTGCAATTACGACGATAATATTTAAAAAAAAAAGAGTGTGTGTACTCATGTACGCACGTAAGAAGTTATACTTATTTGGCGTAACAATCCAAAAATACGAAATAATAACACAACGCATACATACATAAATATACATAAATAGCATGCAACAATAATGAAAAATCATAAAATATAACTAAAATCATTTTTTTTTAAATATGTCGCAAAAATAAATTTTATTTTAATTATATTTTATGATTTTTCATTATTGTTGTATGCTATTTATGTATATTTATAATTACTAACTTCAAGGTGTAAAAGGTTCGCAACTAACTTCAGGGTGTTGCTTTTTTCTGTCGGTGTGCGCGCGCATCGTAAAAATTCACTCTCATCATTTTTCCCAATCACGCCAAAAGAAGTATAACTTCAAAAATATATCTATCGTCAATTGCCAACTTAAGTGTATTACGAAGTACCTACTGTAGTATAATTTTGTTATAGTGGTCCAGAGTCTTCTATTTAGTTGCATTTAAATAAATGCATGTTGTAGCATGGATCAAAAATATCGCGATGTAGCATTGGGTTTCAGCACAATTTATATGACTCTTAGACAACTTTAAAAAAGTTTATCTAAATAAAAATGCAGGCATAACATTATCCTTAATGGTAATAATTTGTCATTGATATCCTATTAAGCCCGATCATATATTTTAGACCCCTTTCAAATTAATTTAGAATATTCAATCTATCTGTCAAATGAGATGATTAAGGCAAATTGTTCGAACAGAGTAGAAATATTTCCAACACCTCTTAATAAGTTATTTCTGTGAAGAGTTGTTGTAGTTATATAAATATAAAAAAAAAATATATAAATTTTACTTAAAGATCTCAGGTGTCGGGAAAACGACCCATAGCCTTACTAGCAAAGTTTACAATCTAGCGGATATACATTTTATATACGCAAACAGTCAACTGTGAGATCTCTATGAAGTGCCAAAAATTGTCAAACAAAGATGTCTTGACCAGTCTTAACTGAAGTTAAACTGTCATTACTGCAATAACCGATATGCCTGCCAAGCGTGGTGATTATAACAAACTTATGTCTGTCAATGGCACTTTCTAAATTTATCATGAATATTGTTTAAGATGAATGAAAGTATCGCGAGAAAATCGAAAATTATTAAATAAATATAAGTTTGATAAATTGATCAATGCTCTGTTCTGAATAATAAATATCCTTACCCACCAATAAAAATATAATGGGATGATACACAGTTAATGATAAAAAATAAGTCCACTGTTACTGCTACAGTGTTGAAAGTAAAAAGTATTATTATGAAATTCAGTTCAACCATTGTGTCGTAAATTAAAAAATGTGAATGTGAAAATAAAACACGGTTTTATTACATTTAGTAAGTGACACAAGTCATGCGCGAAAGCGGTTTAAAATAAATTATTTATTCAGTTTTTTATTTGTTAGAGCGATTAAATTACCATAAGATTTTAAAAGATTCTGCACATGTAATTTAACAGTATTAGAGTAGCCACTATATCGCTAAATACTTTACACTGAATAATACTTAAATACCGCTACGTATTTTGATTGTCCGTCTGTTTTTTTTTTTTATAAAGTATCCGCAACACAAGCTTTGTTTAATAGTGCAACACTTGTCTTAAAAGTAATGGTACTTCCTTTCTATTAATTTCAATCAAATACTGGTCAGTTCGTCATTTCCGGAATTCAAGCGCGTCTTAGCGGTAGCAAACTAAATTAAGCGTCTGTCTTTCTGTTTGAACGCGCTAATCACGAGAACTACCTAATGGATTTGGATGTGGTTTTCACTGGTATATTGTGGATTACTCAGGCTTATACTATCAATTTATGCACTATACATCAAGAAATCATAGACCTATCACCTACAGCTGAACCGAACCAGTAAGGATACTATTAAACCGTAAAAAGTTAAAAATTACGCGAACTATTATAAAGCGATAGACTATAATAGCGCAATAATGTGTTGTTATGGGTTAAGTTCTAAGTATTTTTAACCCATTAAAAATTAAATCCTACTCAAAGTAATATCAATAACCATTATAACCGTTTCATGTAGATAAAAATGACCTTTACACTACATAAAACTGACGTTTATAAAAGATATCGAAAAATATGTAAAAGAGTAAATAATTTGTAATTTTCTATACCTAATAAAATTATTTTTAGAAAAAAAATTAAAACCGACTTCAAACAATTCAATTCTTAACTAAAAAGTAGAAAATAATATTTTAATTACTTCATAGCAAAGGACATTAAAGGAGAATCAACGCATTCCTTGATACCTATAATACTTTACTATTTATAGTTTTTAATCAGTTATTTTGGAGTCGGTGCCAGCCAAGACGGATCTTTAATTCTGTCTATGCAACAAACTTTTGAAAAGCACGGGGCGGTAATGGCACGCGTGGAGGATATGCCTGAGTGCACTACCCGAACGCGGTTATACGCGTGAAGACAGACGTCATTGATAGTTGTGTTCAGATATACATAAAAAATTTTACGCGCACTTATCAGATTTCGTTCGATTTCTTGTATTAAATCTATATTTTTCATTCATATATTAATTGATTAATCAAGTAGGTTATTTTTGCTAGTAGGTAGGTTATTTTTATGAAGGTCATTATGATTCTTCTTGGCTGGCACCGACTCCAAAATAACTGATTAAAAACTATAAATAGTAAAGTATTATAAGTATCAAGGAATGCGTTGATTCCTTTTTAATGTCCTTTGCTATGAAGTAATTAAAATATTATTTTCTACTTTTTAGTTAAGAATTGAATTGTTTGAAGTCGGTTTTCATTTTTTTTCTAAAAATAATTTTATTTTAAACTTTTAGTGGGAATTAATTGTGTATAAATATATTCAATATGGGTAGACCTACTAAACGTGCTGCGCAAATGAGACAGCGCCGCGCCGTTTGAAAGAGAATAAAGACGAGAGGTAAGATTGTAAATAGAGATATAAAGTCCTTGTCAACACTTTTGCTGATCGCTAAACCCTGAATCCAAGAAACAACAAATCAAAACAAAAAAGTGATGATCTACCAATAATAAAGAATTACCAAAAATCATAATTTAACTGACCGAGCAATCGCCTAATAGATATTCAAAAAATAAACAGTGGTGCTGTAAAGGCAGGTTTAAGGCCGACCGTTGCTGTTGTAATTTCTCACGACGTTCGTTTCTAACAAAAAATGAATTTTGAAAATCACTTCGCACTTGTAGCATGGACATGTCAATGTCAGAAAATTCGTCGCAAAAGACATCGACGTGTTGCTTTACACGTCTTCACTCCTTCCATACGTTTTGTTACAAAATATAAAATTGAAGCCAAACCACTAAACCATTCTTTATAAAAAAAACATGGGGCCCGATTTCAGAGTATACCCTTTCAAATAAAAAAAGAATTTTTCAAATTGGTTTATAAATGACTGAGTTCTGTTGTAACAAACATACAACTACTGAACCATTTCTTATTATAAAATAATGGGACCAATTTCAGAGTATACCCTTTCAAATAAAAAAAAAAAATTTTTCAAATCGGTTCATAAATGACCGAGATATGAGGTAACAAACATACAAAAAAAAAAAAAAAACATACAACCCGAATTGATAACCTCCTCCTTTTTGAAGTCGGTTAAAAACACACAGGCAGAACATTATTTTAATTCATTTGGTACGAATTTGCTCGAGGGCATAATGTCACACAGTGGGAACAGAAATGTGATGATGTGGTGATGTTGTTTTTCAAAAAGTCATTCAGAAAGTGACAGAGCGGGCAGAGCTATGTTAGAAGAAAGGACTTTTAAAATTTTCAACATAAATTATGATACCGAAGCGAAGCGAGGGCGGGCCGCTATATATATGTATACTTTTATTTATAGACACCCACAAATATAAATAAAACTAAATAACAAACTCGCTCGTATTTTTCACTTACGCCATATAAGCTTTGAACTTTTACGACATTCCTTCAAACTTACAGGCTATTGACGAATATTCTATAAAATAACTTGTCCATACTTTGACATTTTTAATAGCTTTTCTCTTTTTCATAAAAAATAATACTTTTCGTATTTTGGGTCTCCGGTCTAGAACAATCTTACCCCGTGAGTGTCATAAAAGGTGACTAAATAATTAATAGCTAACGGGTAGTACCTATCATTAATGGGTATTAAGAATCAAGTTAAACCGGTCACTTATCACTTGACAAACGTGGTGACCGAAGCATACACTTCTCCTTACTATATCAATTAAAACACAAGTTTGTGTAGCAAGATAATGCCAAACACTCTAAAAAAGTTAAACTAATGTTAAGTATCAAATTTACAAAGACGGTAAGTCGACAAGTGACACCCATCCATCGTGTGAAGTATTTAGTGACATGTGGTAAACTTTTGACGAGGCTTCACATCGCTTTCACTTTGCGAATGTTTCATGAATGTTAAGTATTTGGACCTCCAAACAAGCAGTGTACTTACATTTCCTCAATTGTTTTAATTTAAGCGAAAAATCTTGTTTTGTCCTTACATTATGGGTGACAAATAAGCGTCAGTAATTAGCAGCAATTATGTATATATTCGTAGCTTTAGTAAGCTGTTTCATTATGTATGCTCATTTATTTATAAACGTAATTCAGTTGTTTGATGTCAACTGTAAAGTTCTAATGTTTTGAAGTTCTTCTGCCTGCTTTCTGTACCTACGATGTAGGTATGTTTTTACTAGAATAATAAATTGGATTCATTATTCCTATTTTATTAGTAAGTTGCTAGGCAATAGGAGGACAATATAAAGTTGCAAGCTAAAGAGAACGATTGCTGCCGAATTGCCTAATAATAGTTACCTGACGAAGGAAAACCTTTGAGACCCATGTCGAACACATTAAGAAACACAAACCAGTTGTTCTATTCCTCTGTATGCGTAGCTAGTGATGTTCATAATACTCTTCTTTTAAAATATATCTGAATATATTACATAACACGGTAATATCGTAGAAACAAGCAGCTGCAGTTTCAATTTGTTCACTTGGCATCGGTCCAAACGCAATATTTTGTTCTTTTTTAACAATCAGAGAAAAACATAATATTGAAATGCAAATCCTTATTGTATTGCATAATCTTATTAGAAACTAAATTTATTTAAAATTAGCTTTTCGCGGCGCGGTTTTACCAGCGCGTAATATGGTTTGTTGTATTTCTCGGGAACCAGACCGATTTTCGGAATAAAAAGCGTATGTCCGTCTCCGGCACCGAATCTATCTACATACCAATTTTCATAGAAATCGGTTGGGCCCTTTAAGCGCTAAGACTTTCGCATTTATAATATTAGTAGGATTTATAGTATTCAATAAATTTTAATATTTATATTACAATTAAATGTATAATGTTTAAACATTGGTGGATATCTTTTACACCAAATTCGTTTGTCATTATTATTATTATTATGTACACCTAACATTACGATCAAATAGTGTTAAATAGTGTTAGATTGAAACGCTTTATTACCATGAACTGATATCCAAATCATATTACAAGAAAAAGATTATGAGTAAAACCTATAATGATTACGAAAGATTACTTCACATTAATTACTTAATTCAGTTAATTAATCATTCCTGCATTTAACGAGCAACTAGTCCCATAGTCCTATGGATTTTTGTCATATGTTCGACAATAGAATACCCATAACGGCTTTGTATGAAATGGTCCTTGAGAGTTAGTTTGATTTTATCTAACGGCTGAGTGCGAATAGGTAATTACATTAACGGATATAGGACATTGCTCGTCAGTAATAGTTTTTTACAAGTAGTTTGATGCAAAACGTACCTACAGATATGCGTTTACTGAGCACGAATTTAAAAAAAACAGATATAAAATTATGTAATGATACGTCGATATATAAAAACACGCTACCAAAATTAGGATTACTATAATTATAATTCAATAGCGATTCGCTCCGTCTTAGCTTTTGCGTGCTTAATGTTTTATTACGACATGATTACAAATTATTAATAAAACATATAAACTTGTCGAGAGGAATTTTAATCATTTTGCGTTTTCAATTTGTTAAACTTTTTAAGTGAGAGATTGTAGAGCTGGTATGTTTTACTTACAAATGAAATCTGTAATAAATATATGCTGTTGAAGTAATTTTACGAATACTTGCTTATCAGTGCCATATAGTATCGAGCTATAAAGTAGTACAGATTACGTACGAACCCTTGTGTTTCTGCCCAGAGTCCTATACAATTGATTGTACACGAAGTTGTTTTATTATGGAAACAAATAATATATTGTGCTATGATGGCCTATATATTTCAGTCTGATCTTAACAAGAGTCGGAATATGCAAGCTGTTTTAAATGTAAATTTATTTTTACATCTTTTTCTGCATAAATCTAGAAAAGTGTGTCACAGACTTTTAGTATTAATTTTCTTTGTGACAACATTAAGTTTAGTTTTAAATTTACGTCTTAATCCATGAAACACCTATTATTGTTTTGTTTAAATCTATATTATGGTTATCTCTAGAATTAATTAAATTTAGATAAAATTGAATAACATCTTTTCAGAGTTTATTTATTTTTTTTATTGAATAATATAACGGTAAACTATACAATAAATTAACTTTAATATAAGATTTAAGAAAATTAATGAAAAACTAAAAAAACTTTATATTGAATTATTTTTTGTAAGTTATAAATATTAAATTATCAATACTATTTTTCTCATTCTATAATTGTCATAAATAAGAAAACAGCAAAATCGAGTTAACATTCTAAATCTCTTAAATAAAAAGAGCAAAATCGAGTTATGTTTTATAAAATGGTGCCGGATGGTAGTGTGTGGTACAATTGATGAGCGAAATTACGAAAAAACTACATAGTTTGCAGGCCCGCCGCTAGGTGGTTAAGCGCCCTGCATGCAAGACCAATTTTGTCGCCTGCCCCCTGGGTAAACTGAACTCGAAATAACTTATCTTCATATTCGCGGGAATCGGACCCCGACCTCGGCAGTCTGTACACAGGTGGTACCACAGAGACAGTCACGCACAATAAATTCAATAAGCCGAGGTCACATAACATTAAACTCATCATAAAATCTTGTAAATTAAATTAACTAGCAATAACTTATCCGCATAAGCTCGCAACTTGTTCTACAATATGAAGACCTCTTTACGAGCGCAAACACGAAGTATTTTTACGACTTGGATCCTAAGGAGGAATATAATATATCATATCAACTATTACTTGGTGTTATGCAGTTTTTAGAACATGAAGGTTTTATGCATTAGTTACATAGTTAGTGATACTTTGAAAAGAAAATACAGTCAACATATATTATTATTTACACAGTTTAAACAGTACGATTAAAGAACGCTGAATTTGACTAGAAACACGCACCCTGTGTACGAGATTTAGTTTTTATAAAAGGACATACTTAATACAGTCACTTTAGAGAATTGCTAAAAGATCAGCAGCTTTACATAGTGTCCTTCCCTCTACATAATTTATAAGTATTCTATGCACTAAAAACTGACAAACGCAAGGATACGTCCAAAAATTAACGTGTACAACATTTAAGTTTATTTATACTTCATATATAGAACACTTCATATATATTACGGTAGATCCACTCTGGTTTTAGCATGAATGGGCCGGATCGTCCGGGAAAGTACTACCCTCTCATATAAGATCGACGTATGTAATATTCGTACTACTGCGTTTCGTTCGGTGAGTGAAAGCACCGGTGGCCCAATTTCCCCCCATTTCCTCTTTCCTCACCTCCCTCATTCCCTTTCCCTAACCCCATTCCCAGCCGCCATAGTGGAGGCCACCATACCACTGACTGCTTACCATCAGGCGGGGTGTAGTCACTTTGGTAGGCTAATATAAAAAAAAAGAATATGTGTAGAGATGGACTTAATGCCTCAGGCTTCTCTACCAGTCGAAAATTATCAAAAGGTAAACTAAAGTGAGGTAAGTTATAGTACATGCACCCGCATGATAACTTAAAATGGGACAAAACAAACTTTGATTTGAATTACTTTTCGCTGAAGATAAGAATGACTTCGAGAACTGACGACGCCACGCTACTGGTAGTACTATACATTTAGAATTTAGCGATCGTATGTACTTCGCTAGCGTTATCAGTCACTCGGATAGTAGTGTGTCAACATAGGTCAATAGGGCAAACCATTACATAGTGAGAAACAATACTTTAAACTTTTATTGACTTTGATATTGAATGCATCAATATGATTTTGAATAAATGAGTTATCTTAGATATTGACAACACAAAGTTGTGCTATTATATTGATAGTACAATGCAATATCCTACTAAGGTTGTATGTAAAAAAGTTTGTGTGTGTGTGTGTGTGTGTGTGTGTTTGTTACCACTCAGCGCCTAAACGGCGCTTTCGATGAAAATTGGTATGTAGAAAAAATCGGTGCCGGTGACGGACATAGGCTACTTTTTATCCCAAAAATCGGTCTGGTTACCGAGAGAGACAAAACAAATTTTACGCGCTGGCGAAGTCGTGGGGCGCAGCTAGTATATAATATAATCAACACCATATTAACTGTATCAATCACTAACAATCATCGATGGTGTACATTGACGCGTTCGCTACATAATTAACTAAATACTACATTATTTACTTGATTAAAGGCCACTTTCATAAATGTACTAAATTAACCATTTGATGAAAATTTTACATGAAAAGTTACAGACTTTGATTTTAAAATGTATAATTCCTTTTAATGCAACGTTGTCCGTTCATCTACTGTATACACTGCTACTTATTTCTGTTACTAAATCTGCCATTACTAACCTGTTATTTGAAACAATGAAATATTGTTTGCAATTAAGCAAAGAACAAGCTTGACTAACTTGCATACCAACCAACAAATTTGACATTTAGAATATGTCGTCCACTTGATCCATGGTAAGCCTTACATGGTCATGCTTACACTGAAATATTTCTAGCAAAATAATAAATGAAAAAAATTTATTTCATCGCAACTGGCTGAAAGTCTAAGCAAATAAAAAAAAAACCGATATAATCTTGCAAAATATCGCTCTACGCAATTATATTCTTCAGTTCTGGCTCCTCTTCTCCAGTGTTCAGATGAATCAGCTCGCTTCCTCAGGTCATGAAGGCGAGAGAGTACACGGTGGGATGCACATATTCCTTCGCCTGCATAACCTGAGGAGCCAAGCACGACGCCACGCTGCTCCACGACAGTCACCAAGTCCAATTCCTTTCATAAAATGCTGTAAAATTATTTCTTTTCTGTCCTATAGCTATGACATTATGAAAATATTATCAATAATCTAAAATTAACTATATTATGTAGCTATGTTATGTACAAATTGATATCACTCCATATAACACATAAAATTTAATATTATATCCGTCATTGTCTATGTAACCAAAATCCACTCCATTTTGCATATAAGCTTTTCTCGAACATTTTCACTTTGACCGTTTCTTAGCTACCACAATCTTTGATGAATGATTAATAGCTAATTGGTTATTAGTTTTCGATGTTTAATTTTTACATTTCAATTAATGTTATTTTAGTAAACAATTAGTTATGATACCAACATATTATGTGTATCAAATCAAAGTTATACACATTTTTTGATTTTACGAATTCGGTCGCTTTTAGACAGCTATAAAATACTAATAAAAACAATATTATTAATAGATGTTTGCGAAGAATATTTAAAGAAATTTCCAGAAGCTTTTTAATTTAAAGGCATTAGTTATAAAAAGTATATTTCAGTAGCTTCTATAAAACCAAGGTTTTTATCTCCACATAAAAATACACCAGCTATTAAACGCTACACAATTACACGCGTAGCCAACAAAACGCCAATCCGCACTATATTTCTAGTTTAGATTAAAATATAATGATAAAAGTTTCATTGTATTGTATTTCACAATGAAACTTTTACACGAGGTATCATGTAAGTGCATAAAAGTGGAGAATAATATGACAATAGGCGGTTTTGTTACTAAATGCGAAGCCTTTCTAAGCAAAAGTATTACATCACCCTAAGTGAATAATATAAAGAGTATTCTTCTCAAATACTAAATAAGCTATTTATGCAGATTAACTACGCAGGCTGAATTACGAGATGATAGTCGACGAACAATTTGTATAATGTTGTAATAAGTTATATCTACCTACTTGTATTGTCTATAGTAGGCATACTTGTGGAGTTAGTTTTGGATATAAAGTAATATGGAATAAAAAAGTATATTCTTTATTGCACACCATATAAATTTATTACAAAACATTTAATTACGCAATACAAAATTTGGTAGTGACAATGGGCCATTATATCGCTAAAAGCAACCTGTTCCAGACAACCTTTGAACATACATATAAATATAATAATATTTAGAATTTAATACTACATTTATTTATATTTAATCTAATGCTATAAATCTCGTTTGAATAAGTGGTATTTCTTATGAAACATTCTGCAACTGTTAGTTCTTTCCAATACGTACCTACGTAAGTGGACGCGTGGTATCCACGTCATACGATTTAAGTAGTGCGAAGAAAAATGACGATGGCACCATATCTAAAAGTTTCTCAAATAACTCGCTGTAGGCCAATAAAATTGCCAAAGTAAACCAAGAAAGCTAAGATGCTCATAATCTCTTGTAAAAATATCGTTTAATGACTAAACTTATTGCCAATTCGATATTATGGTCAACTGAGCCCACAGCCCGTCTAGCCCGCGGGCTCAGTTGACCACTCTTGGCTCGAGCCACTTGCTGTGGCTGAGGACTCAGTTGACCACAAAATCGCCAATTCATTGCAAAATGTATGCAATAGAAAAACGGCTGATGTTTTAATGAAAATTCGTCTACAAATATTCAAACTTTGGAATGGAAAGCACGAAGCTATACAATTCGTGTGAATTTAAGAGGCAATGATACTCCATTCGTGCTCAAGTCTGTTTATATTCGATTCACGTCATATTTATCGTAGTTCTTGTAATAAGGTAATTGCTAATGAAAATTTAGTTTATTTAGGCGTCATTTAAATTAAAATCATATTGCTAGTAATAACGTTTATTTATATTTTAGTGGTAGTATACTGAAACATCAAATTTAACTCTGCTTAAATAATATTAATTTATTTTATTCATTTATTTATTTATTTAGGACAACCAACAAAGTATACACCGTTACAGTTACACAATTAACATTATTGCTTAATGCTAGTGTTTGGTGCTACCTTACTTAAAGGTTGCCACGGCATGCATGAAATTGTAATTGGAAATTTAAGTACAATATAAAAATTAATTTAAGGAGTAAAAAATCATAATTATGTATTAGCATACGTAATATGATTTTTGAAATATAGAAACATAGGAAATACAATAAACATTAAAATAAAATTCATTTAACAACTTAATACAAATATAAATAATTATTAAATATAACATTACATTACAATTAAGTTAACAATTATTTACAAATTGTGACTTTGAATTTGTTAAGGTTTTGTCCAAAGATATCTACAGTATTGTTATCTTTACTAATTGCGTTATACTGAGATTGAAGCCGGTTAATTGGAGAGTAGAGACCAAGATTGCTTCTTGCTTTCTATGGAACAAATACAGAATACCTAGATCCACGAGGTAATTTTAGAGGGGTGTTAAATGTTATCCGATTGAGAAGTTGAGGGCAATCTAAGCTTCCACTGACAAGCTTAAATAAGAAAACCTGGTCAAGAAGATGTCTACGATCTTTAAGGCTTTGTAATGTAAAAAAATGAAAAATTTATGCAATAATGCCATGCCAATTGCCATAAGACGTTTTGTTAACTAAAATAATGTTCCTACATCAACTTCAAACGTCCTCTTATTTGTCCTAGATTGAATCACAACTTTTTATAAATAACAAGTTTTAATGTTTTGGTTCTATAGAGTAAGAGAGAACAATATTTTGATAGATGAATAGCGTTTTTTTATACATAATGTTGATGAAAAAAGTAAGAAGACTTATTCATAATTTGCCACACTGTCGAGCTCTTGAATGTGCTGAAGAGTCCTCTAGGTTAAGCGGAAGGCATCAATAACAAACCTATGCTAAAGTATATCAAAGAAATATTATATTTACTAAGTAAATTCTGTATACTAGCAGCTGCCATGACTGAAAATAAATAGTCAAATAAAAATGTGAGCCTCAACAATGAAAACCTAATCAAGTTCAATTTATCGGGCAGCTACGAGACTTTTTATTCAATCTAAATATTAAACTGAATTGTGTGCGCAAAAATCATCTGGTATTTTTAGTATCTTGGTAATAAACTCGTAGCTATATACCTACATAGAATAGATGTACATTACAAAGTAATAATAACAATTACATCTATGCTATTATTATAAAGCTGAAGTGGTTGTTTGTTTATTTGTTTGAACGCGCTCCTCTATGAATTACCAGTTGGATTTGAATAATTACTTCTTTATGCGTACGATAGCCGAGTTCCTGAGAAAGGTTATAGGCTATGCAACATCACGCTACTGGTGACGGGAGCAGAGCAGTAATCAAAGACGTGGGTGAAACCGTGCCGCGGTAAGCTGGTAGATAATAAAGAATAAGAACTAATCACAACACGGATGCTTATGACGATCTGGTAATATTAGAGAGAGATTTTTTATAGGTCCAGAATCACTCTCAATATAATAATAGTTCAATAGCAAAAGGAGTTCTATAGTCTCTACTTGCCCTATTAATGGGAATCAGGCGTGAAGTTATGTATGTGTGTTTAAAACAATATTGCTTTTAATTCACTAATTTACATAAAGCCAAAGCATTTTTATCGAAAAAATATACAATGCTAAAAAAGCGCTTGCTCTCCGTCCAGTTCAACCTATACGCTAGATCGAGGTCTCTAAGCTTTGACAGATTTGACATCGACGGATGACACCTGGCAAGTGGCCAAAAGAAGGTAACTGTCTGAAAACAGTGTCAATACGTACGTTAGAATATGTCATGTGAGTTAACAGTCACAACAGAATTAAGTGAGATAGCACAAATGTGTGCCTCAAGGAACTGATCTGTTCGGTGAAGGCTGACACCGAACACGTGAATGCACACGATTGCGACACAACATAGTAATTAATAAAATCTATCATAAAATCAGTGTAGTTTTCGGAACCATCGCAACCGGGTGCATTCCTAACATTAACATGTCTTAACATTTGCAACATTATACATTTTTAACATTTAGTGTAATAATCTTTTAGAACTTATTTGAACATTTTGTGACTTTCTCGTTATTTCGAACAATAAACATTATTATTAGAACTTTAAATCACTTTCATACGTAACCCGAACATGATCTGAGCCCGATAAAATTAATACTTTTGTCAAAAACTTATCATTTTAGTCGTAACTAAATGAACTACCTCATTTCCTAAGTAGGTTAAGTTTCAGAGTATCTCAGCGCTATCCACGACAGGCAATTACGATGCTGATTGGACCATTACGTAACTCACTGATTTCGAGATTTTATAGGGAGCTGAACAAATATGTTACAACACTGGACATTTTCTCAATTAGAGAATGCAATTAAAAGTCTAGTTAGTATAATATATGTTTTGATTTGGATTTTTTAATCATCTAATTTTCCTGTACTTTTACGTAGGTACTCGTGTGAATTTTGATTAAATCTAATACTATACTGTTATATTTTAAAGTTATATTTTAATGATACTCTTTTATTTTAAATCTTTACGTTATTGAGGATTATTGTCAAAAATCTCATTTTTATACTACCAAATGTTTTAATGGTGTAGTTTGCAGTCTGGGGCCGCGTTTTGCGGTCTGTGTAGTCTCGGAATTGTACCATACAAGAGATATTTTGTTAAAATTGGCTAACACACGATATTATCAATAAAAGGTGCTATTTCCACCTCTCTATATCCGCGAGCTGTAATCCTAATGTACATTAATCAATGAATTCAATATATGAATTCAATTTATGTAAATGTGGTTTATATTGTAAATACCACTACGTATTGTAAAAATATTAGCATGTTCCATGCTTTTGGAGACTAGCATGAAACGATATACAAAATAATTAATTGTATACCCTTAACGCCTTTGACGGGCCTAAACGATTACTGTTAGTTCCTAAGTAATACTAATAACTAATTTCTTTGTTTATAAAAAAGTACTAAATTTTTAAAACTTACTATAAAGAAAATTTATTATACCAACAATTATTAAAACTGTACTTTAAACAAGCACCTTACTGGTATTTTTAATGCAAAAATTTGTGTGTGTGTGCTCATGTAAGGAGATAAATAGAACGACATACCATTCCAATATGAAAGACATGCACGAGGACATTAATCAAGTGGGATGCTAAATTGATGATGACAAAGAAATACGTTGATCCTACCATAATAGCAAAGAAAAGGACTATCGGAGCACACTTTTGTATCTTTATTCGAATGGTTTCTATAAATAAGAATTGTTTTTTCTTAAATTTTTTTTAGCTAATTGCTACTTCCTATTTACCTTTTATTTACTTCTTATTATCATTTCAGCCGAATGACGTTCTTTGCTGAACTTAAACCTTTTCAAAGCATCGCAAATTTACCTGGTCGTAAATCGATTCTTCCCAACTTTATCAGATCACCGATCCATTTTCATGTCACCACTCTAATAATTTCGGCAATCCAGTATGTAATCGATAATAATATAAGCAAACTTTCAGTTAATACTTAACTCTTTATCCAATTAAACTTATTACTAAAATCCAAACTAAAACCACATAGTTAGAACTTAGGCTTCACACAGTAGGTACACACAGTACTTAAATCCGTTTAGTGGTTGCGCCGCACATTAGAACAAACATTTCGCATTAACAGCTTGATATAATTCCAAAGAATAATAGACTATTACAACGTGTGGAGAGTAATTGTATGATTTAGTAAGATAGAATAACTTAACTATAAAACATATTAAATGTCAGTGTTAAGTACGTACTTAAGTACTTATTTTATACCAAGTTGTAGAGAATAAAGAACTGATGATACGCTTTTTATATTGATAGTAATTTCGTACTTTATTTAAATTAATTGCATGATTTATTATGACAGGCGAGTTAGTAGCAAAGAATAAGTTAGGTATTAATATTAAAAGTCAGTGTTACTTAGATAGGCAATTATTTTTTTACTGAGTGGTAAGGAAACGCTTGTAACACATTTTTGAGGTAGGAGATCCTAAGAATGGGGTTGGATCGACAAAGGAAGATTTAATTATTTCTATTTCATGAGTATATTCAGCGATTAACACTAATTAAGTCCTCGGTATTATTCGTTTTCCAGTTTCTCTTTCATTCTCGTATCTCTTTTCGGTCGATGGTGGCAAATAAGTATATGGTAGTCTGTGAACATAGCTTTTTTAGCTAAACATTGAAGCAAACCGTTAATAAAACTACCATGTCTTTGCCAATCGTGAGGAGAAAAAGTAAAATGAAGAGGACCGAGCGTTAGTTAAAATGTTTTTGTTATAAATAAGTATTTGCTAGTATAGTTAAAGATTGCACCGATGGACGAAAATGTAGCGATTTGTTGCTTTTAAAATGGTGGCAGCGTCAAACGAAGGCACTGATGGGAACAGTCAAATATGCTTAGCAATAGTTCTACTCGTATCTATAGGATTAACCGATGGCCCTTTTGTTGTCATTGCTAACCAAGTTCATAGTCCAATATTTGCCGAGTAACTACTTGATGAAAATTCAATGTCTAATTCAGTACTTCAGCACTACATCCGAAATCAAGTCCATATTAATATTATAAATGCGAAAGTAACTTTATCTGTCTGTTACGCTTTCACGCCTAAATAACTGGATATTTTATCGCAAAAAAGGCTATATGTGGTTGAATGAAATAGGCGATGAAAGTTTGTATGGAAAATTAGATATAACCGACGTTCACGAGGGTAGAACTAGTATTATAAATGCGAATATAACTCTATCTGTTTGTCTATCTGTCAGGTTTTTATGCCTAAACCACTAAACCGATTTTAATATAATTGGTATAAAGATATACTAGACCTTAGGAAACAACAAAGGCTCTATTTAAAGAAATGGCTTTAAAGGGTTGAAATAGGGGTTGAAAGTTTGCATGAAGAATCGTCAATGTAAAATATAAAATCACGAAACTTCGTATTTAGCGGAAATGAAATTTTATGAGATAACCGACATTCACGCAGGCGTAGCTGCGGGCAATAGCTAGTATTTCCATATTCAAACCAAATACTTGGTAAAGTATTCAACGCCAATCAAAACACAATCTGTTCGAAATTTAATTTAAATCCGTCCAATTATAAAGAGTTGAGTTGAGGCGGATGGGCGGAAGTGACAAATTGCAGGAAACGGAAGTAGCTGCCGCCATTGTGCTCGGAATGAGACCCACTCTGAATATGTCGGGATTAACGTCACTTCTTGAATTTAAGTTGATTAAAATCTTAAAGCTATTGTTTATTTTTAAATATGGTAAATAATACGAATAGAATTAAACATGCAATAGAGTCAAAAATCGTTTTAAACTGTAGATATTTATGCGTAGATGTTTCTTAAGAGCTATTCGCAGTAAGTTCATTAAAATACAGGACAGTACCTGTCTCGTCTTGTCTTATACAGACAGGCAATGTTCACAATTAAGTTAATAGCAATGAATTCCTGACAGGAAAGTTTTACTGTTAAATAAATAACAACATAAAACAAGCATTTATTGGCTAAATTGGTCGTACATCCAGCAGTAGTCGAAGCCTACTATCTAATATTGTTTAAATCTATATATATAAAAATGAATCCCTATTTCCCTTGGTCATGGCATCAGGCATGAACGGCAAGATCAATTTCGTTAATTCTTTTTTTGTTGTGTTTGTTATTGTCAGGAGAAGGTTCTTATGAAAGAAAACTAAGAAAATTGCTACTACATCTACTATGGCGGCTGGGAATGGGGTTAGGGAAAAGGAATGAGGGAGGTGAGGAAAGAGGAAAGTGGGGAAATTGGGCCTCCGGCGCTCTCACTCACCGAGCGAAACACTACTTCCCCGGACGATCCGGCCCATTCATGCGTGGATCTACTACGTGATTTAAAAAGTTTAAGAATACTTAACCACCATATTAAATTAAAACTTCTAAACCGATTTCGATGAAAATTGGTATGTAGATAGATTTGGTTTTAGGACATAGGCTACTTTGTATCCCGAAAATCGCTCTGATTCCCGAGTTACATTAATTAAACACATAGTAATTTTCGCGCGGGCGAAGCCGCAGGGCGCAGCTAGTTGTTTATAAAGCAGCAGTGCTTGTACCTTAACCACTATTATTTTGATAGTAGTAGTTGATGTTCTTCAATATGAGCGAGAATTATTTCAATGCTAGTTAAATTTTGGTCTTGCACTATAAAAAAACACATCAAACATAAAAAAAAAACGAATGAAAAAAAAACGAACTTCGAAACGAATCGACTTCGAATAGTAAAAAAGTAGTGCTTTAAAGATATCTATTTAATGAAAAAAAAAATAACAAACGCACTTTTCGCCACTAAGATTTTCGAAGATTTACGTCGATTTTTCTGGGATGCCATTATCAGATCCTGGTTTCCTTAACATAGTACCAATATTGGGATAGCTCCTTACCAAAAAAAAATCCTTTAAATTGGGTGAGAAAAGACGAAGTTATCCGCGATTACAAAAAAAAAAAAAAAACAGTCGAATTAAGAAACCTCATCCTTTTTTGAAGTCGGTTAAAAAGGTTTGTAAACTCCAATGCTATTGCCTAGTTGTTTATCTCGGGCGCTTATTGAATGGCCTGTGACAACATTTACTCTGTTCATTCTTGTAAAAGTTGCGACAGTAATAAAGTATCGTTAGTTTGCTCTTTACTAACCTTAAAGTAAAATTTATATACTTTTATAGTATAGATGCTTACTACAACAATTTAATTTGACACTTCAAGTAAGTGTAAGAAAAAATATATCCTCACGATTTTGTTCATTTATACTGCCTTTTAGTATGCTTAACTTACAATCAGTATGTCATCAATAATTCAAATGATTATATGCATATTTTTTTTAATTACTTTTATTAAATGACAATAAATTTCTTTAGGTATTCGAATATAATACATATTAACAGTATAATGAAAAACCTATAAATCGTCTATCACCACTAGCAAAGATTACTAAACAAATTTCAAAAACGCACTAACTGTACACAGAAACATATCATTAGACTAGGTACAACTTCAATCACTACTACTAAACTAGTTGTTGCAATTCACAGTAGCTTAAATTTCAACCTTATGCCAACGATAATAAGCATCACGTGTCTTCGTGAATAGCAAACTATAGGTATACGTAAATCCTATACTCTTCGATGTACCTATGTGCTTGAAAGTATGAGGCAAGTTGTCACGCGTCAAGACAGGCTGAATTCTCAGATATGGAACATTTAATTTCACGCCAAGTTGGCGTTCCCTGAACAGCTGTGCTGCTATGATTTGTATGAATGCCAAGACGTACAGTTTAAAATTACTTTTTATACTACATATGTTTCAAGATATCTGGTAACGTAATTTAATTACAAAGGTGGTTGTTTATTTGGTATAACAGGAGTAACAGATCAAACATTTGTATATTCAAATACAAATCATAGACATTGTCTTGTAACACATATAAATGAATAACACAAAATACATATAATTCTTACGAAAAATACTACTTTCACACAAGGTAATAAGCCCTACGTAGCGGATACTTTACAAAAATCTTTACAATCCGTCTGGTTGTTTCAGAGATTACCGCTATTTTATTATTTTATTATTTATTAGAACAACCAACAAGATATACACCTTTTACATGTTATAGACTTAAGATAAGTTATACATTAGTGTGATGTTACCTTACTTACAGGCTGCCACGGCATGTTTAATATAAAAAAATAGAAAGTGTACTAAAATATTAATATATAATACCGACTTAAAGGTATTCTAAAAGCTAGGTTAACAAAAATATATTTAATAAGAAATGTTACATATAAATTAGCGTTAACAAAATGCCAAGAATTATGTCAGATAACCTCTGCCTAATTATCAAATGTGTTGAGAACAATAGATTTGAATTTAGTTAAGCTCTGTCCGAATATATCTGCGTTATGTTTTTTTGACAAGTTGTTGTATTGATATTGAAGCCTGTTCATGGGGGAATGGAGTCCCAGATTACTTCTTGCCTTTCTTGGTATAAACAGTGAGAATCTGGTTTTACGCGGCAATTTTTTCGGCGTGCTAAAGGTCAGCTGTTGTAGGAGCAGAGGACAATCAAGGACTCCGTTCGCCAATTTATGCAGAAAAGAATGATCTAGTAATTGCCTACGGTTATTAAGACTATGAAGTTTGAAAAATTTCAAGCGATGATTGTAAGAAGTAAGTGTTTCTGAGTTACCATAACTTTTTTATGATAAGTGGTGTATAAATCTTTTTTGTGTCCTTTCAATAGTGTTGATGTGAACGTTATAGTGTGGGGACCAGACCTGGCTGCAATATTCAAGACTAGGTCTAACTAGTTTCCTATTTTCGGGTGAAAGATTTTCAGCAACATATATAGGGTACTTATTATCGCCTCCTATACCCAGGTGGCTTGTGTTCAATTTGTCAGCAGGGTTGTTTTTGTTGAATTGTATTACAGCTGCTAAGTATGAGTCACGAGTGCGCGAGGGGTATTAAATTTGACTAGTATTGATCGAGGTCGTTTGGCACTAGGATTGAGTTTGGCCACCCGCGAGCAGTAAGCAATGTCAGTGTCTGCAACTTTGAAATTGACCACAGTACCTACTTGCTTTATTATTGAAATAATGTTTTCTGAGGAACGTTCAGGGATGCACTGTAACTCCAAATTTGTTGCACGTGACAGCTGGTCCATTTGGCTTAATCGGCTAGTTATGTTGTAAATTTCAGAGCGTAATGATTCATTTTCTTTTTTTAAATTCACAAATTCGGTGTTATTTAACTTGACATCTTTACTCAATTGATCTAACTGCTCACTAAGGAAATTAAGTGATGATTTAAAGTTATCGCTATCAATCAAACTCTTCCGCTTTATATAATAGTATTGATTTACACAAAGATTTGATAATTTTGAACCCCCCCTTGTGATTTTGAACCCACAACTACACCAGAATATTCGTACTGGCCTGTGGAGAAAATACAATAATACTTAAACTTAAAAAAAAGCTGATTACTGCTGAAATAGTAGTGGACGGTGGGATAGCTTTCCAACGTCGACAATAAAACGAATAAATTAAATTAAAACTATTGAAAACTAAGGCATCGGAAATGATCATACCGCCCATTACGTGCCGGGAGTATTAAACTCTCTCAATGTAGTTTGTGCTGAGCATGAAACACAAAATATACTAAAGTAGCTATTTCTAGTACCTGGTTTAAAGACATGGACAATTTTTTCTAAGTATAACATAAGATAATATACCGCGTTTTTCGCCGAAGGTGTAAGCAGAAATAAATAACATCCGGCTTTGGTTACGTTACGAGTCTGTCATTATTTATCGCGCACATTCCGGAGTCTGAGCTATTAATACTGAGAATACCTCGACAAATATACGTACCCATGGCAATGCCTGGGTCAACTGAGGGTGTTCAGTTCGCAGTTCATATACAGTACCACTGATCTACTACTCAATACTTTTATAAGTAGTATATCTATATATATAAAAGCGAAAGGTCACTCACTCACTGACTCACTCATCACGAAATCTCAGAAACTACAAGTGCTTTCAAATTTCGAGTTTCAAATTTTGGACATAGGTGCTCTCTAAGACGGGATTTTGCGAAATTCATTTCCCTGGAGTATAAAGGGGTGACAAATTTGAATGAAGCTTCTATAGTATTTAAACGGAAGATTTGATAATATTTACAAACTAAGAAACTACCCTTATTATGTGAGAAAATAGGAGTGGCAAGTTTTGTAATGTTTCGCAAAATTTCGTCAGTTTTAGGGGTAGCGGGTGAATAGAAAAAATTAAGAAAATATTGTCATACAGACACATATCTGAATTTTCACGCGAACGAAGTCGCGGGCAACAGCTAGTTATTATATAAGTCCATTGCCCTAATAAACCAGCACATAACATAGTAAAGTTGGTATACATAACAAAAGATACAAATTACAAAAGGAAAAGAAAAAGTTTCAAATTAACAGCCTACTTTTTGTAACCGCAACATTCAATTATTTTCAAATGAGATTAAAACTCCAGAAGCTTGTCGAAAACAATGTTCAAAGCGAATTCATAAATAAATTATTTCAATACTGAAATTAAGAAATATTTACGGTTCGTCATAAAAAGTAATATTTTACACTAGTGATCCGCACCGACTTTGTACATGGTTGCTAATGTTTTTACGAAATTGTTACAAATATAATAATAACATGAAATAATGTAGTTATCATGACGAACAACTACTGGAAATATATCTTGAGGGATGGCACTACTGACATATGTCGGGCATGTCATCGCCCTGGTGAATCCCTCAGGCATATTGTTTCGGGCTGTTCGCGTCTTTCTAACGGAGAGTACTTGCACAGACATAACTAAGTAGCCAGGATCATCCACCAGCAAATTGCTTTGCGATACAATCTTCTGGATATTGAGGTACCGGACTACAGATACAACCCTAAGCCGGCATTAGGTGGATGGGTCAAGGGCCAGATCCAGAAGGCAGTATTGCTCGACACGGCACGTATTGTTAGGAGGTTTCTCTCTCTGGAACCCTAACCGCCGGTGACTTGGACTCTAGTCTCGTTATCGGTGGTAATCTATTTTTTTATATTTTTAAATGAGTATTTTTGTTGTTATATGTACCTATTTAAAAATGTAAATAATATGAAATAATGTGAATAAAAAGAATAATAATATTTCAACAACTACACACAACGCCATCTAGACCCAAAGTAAGCATATATTATAGCTTGTGATACGGGTTCTAGAATGCGGATATACATAGGTACCTATATTTATTTTTCGTAAATACTTATATATTACACATTCATACATTATACATTGAAACATCAACACCAATGCAAATAGACATGTTCATGGACACAAATATTTAGATAATAGACAGATTTTATTTTAAATATTTAATAGACAGCAGAAAATAGCGACTTTGTATTCCAACTAATATTTATGCGAAAGTCTGTGTGTCTGTGTGTGTGTGTGTGTGTGTGTGTTTGTTACCACTCAGTGCCTAAACAGCTGAACCGATTTCGATGAAAATTGGTATGTAGATGGATTAGGTGCCGGAGATGGACATAGGCATACTTTTTATTCTGAAAATCGGTCTGGTTCCCGAAGGATACATAAAACATATAACGCGCAAACATTTAAATTCAATCATATCAGCCGAAAGACGTCCACTGCTGGACATAGCCCTCCTAAAAGCAATCTTGTCCTGTCGGGAGCCGCTCTGATCCATCGGTTGCCCGCCACTCTTATTTATTAAACTTCATGCACATAGGTGCAGCAAAGCATTCACTATCAGTCAACCTTAGGTGATGCAGAGATAATCGAAGTTGGTGCTGTTAATGAAGCAGAAAAAAGCTAAGATGGCGATTTTAATTGAGAATATATAAAAGTTTAAACACAATATAGGAATTTAACGATAAATACTTAAATTTTATAATACAATATATATAGTTATCAAAGGGAAAACATACATATATACATAAATACACTAAAATATAATAGAACTGAGAGAACTGAGCGAAATTATCAGGTCTTATCAAGTTGAGAAACTTAATATTTGACTAAATACAGCAACAATTTTACTTAAATATTCTTATATTTTGTAAAGAAAATTATCTGCGTCTGAGAGAGACTCAACAAAAGCGCCAACGTTTCATACATTAATTTGAAAATTATTAACAGTGTTAGCCCCTTTTATTCAGACGCACTTCACCAACAAAATATATCTTATTTTACCCTTATTTAATTTAGTCTACTTTTTATTTATCATTTTTAACTTCACTTAGCGTAGTATGTACCACACGCCTCTGAGCTGATTAACGTATTCAATATTTACTATTTAATAATCATAAGTCAAAGTCAAATCAAACTCATTTATCATCATGGGTCATTTACCCAATCAAAGAGACTTTTTAAAAAAAATATGTACTTTCTAAGTTTATCTGGATATTATTAACTAATGATGAAGGTAAACATCGTGAAGAAACCTAGACTTATAAAATAAGCCGTAAATCGTCCATCCGCATTGAACGAGCGTGTCGATCAATGCTCAGGCCTTCTCTGTAGATGAAAAGCCTTTCCTTAGAGGATAGTAACGGGTCGATTATGATAATTGACATTAAAACCAAAGAGATGCCAGTCACGAAGCCAGAGCTACAAAGACAAACAATAGTTTATCTTATAAAAAATAAACAATGTTACATCGAATATAACATTTAAAAAAGATAATAAAACTACATTGCCATTGTCACGTCTCGGGCATCACCCAACTTCGAGGCGGCTATTTCAAACGAAGGTATGTGGATGTGCCAGAACTTTCTCTCGCAAAGTTTACACTTCTGCCTAACGAAAGCGTTTTAAGCGATCACTTTAAAACTTCCTCCGTGAAAGAACTACTTTGTGTGATAGTAACTGAAATGAGTTTTGATTAATATTTTCACTTAAGTGAGGTGGCAATATATAAAATTTACGCGTCCTTTATTATGCTGGCTTTATTACAATTATGCACGAGTAAACGTACTTCATTGACAAAAATAAATGTGGGTCAGCGTTGAATTAATGAATTAAGTATTACTTGCAACGCGCTGAAGTTATTGCAAACAGAAACCTGCTTAAACCCCGCGTTGGGTGTAGTGAGATTTTTTAATCAAAAACTAATCTGCATTAGCTTAGAACCTGTAAAATATCACACTTTCTACCTATTACAAGGCATAAGTATGTATGTTGCATCAAAATATATGTACAATAATAAATGCTAGATAGCCGATAAGCTAGCGTTAAGCATGCTGGGAACTAGCCAACGTTACCAATGCATGTTGCCGCCGACGCTTACCATCCGATACCACAGTGCAATATTTAACAGAGAACTAGCTAATAATTATTAAAATCTTGTGAAAATTGTTTAAAATAATATCTCAATACAAGAGCTATTCCGGTCAGATCTCCTGTATCTGAACCCCTGGAGATCAGTTCATTTTTATAATATTTTCTATCCCGGTCTGACCGTGGTGTTGCTCCATATGAAATTACATACATTATATAGAAACCAGACTAAGCCAACGATAACAATAATTTACATTTACTTAATAATGGCACTTATTTAGTGGTCTAAATCTACAAGGATAAAATATTGGCCGCGACAGCACATAGAATATAAATAGGTATTTAAATGTAAGATTAAACCACATAAATAAGATTGAACTTTAATTGAGTACAACAATTGCATTTATTATTATTGCCTATCACCTTCTCTCTAATATGGCGAAGGTGATGATGGCTGGTCTGTGCGTCATGCTCGTGAACGGGTGCTACCTGGGATGACTGGTCAATCTTGGCATGGCATACATTTAATACTTAATTCAGTATTACCTTGTAGTTCAATATGACTGGGAAACTTTTTTTTTTTAATTTTAATTAAAATACATAGTCAAATTACCATACTAGATGAAACTAAATAATTGAAATCCTCTATTTTCGTTTCTTTTCTTTTTTCAAAAATGTTATTAAATAATTAATTGTTTTGTAATAATTACTTTTTATGGTTCTTTGGTTGCGTTGATCTGTTAAAATTGTTAACTCATACAAAAATTGTAATTAATTGGCGATTAAAAAGAGTGGCGTGAGTTTCTTGCCAGTTCTTCTCACAGCTCTACCTTGTCAGCGAACTGGCTGTAGGTTAATTAGCTGACTTCATGTAATTTGACTTTTCATAAGTATCATTCTTTATGATCAAAATGAAATAAATACTTTGACTTTGACTTTGACTTTGACTTTGCAACATTGAATCAAGTCGATCTAATTGCTTGAGATCTCTGAGTAGCATTACACTGTGACGACGAACCCAACTGTAGGAACACAAGTTGAGTGTAAAGGAAGGATGCCGGCGGACACTCGATTAATATCCAAGATACAGTGTTAGAAATTAGCTTCATCCGCATATCCAGATACGAACAAAATGTTAAACAATAAGTTAGCTACAAATGCATTCTAATGCGCCGAATTTTTTATTTACATAAATTTATTATGTTTTTATACATTGCATCTGAGAGGTAAAATTTATAAATTTATATTGTAAATTATATGTATAGATGACAACTCATAATATTTTTTTTGTAAAACGAGTGGTCTGCTAAAAGACAATTTGAAAATAAATAAATTAGCCCCGCGATGCGATGTAACGATTATTTCTTTCTAACAAACTGCATACAATCAGGCAGAGTGGAGTCACTTTGGTAGGCTACACATACATAACATCACGCCTATCTCCTACTAATGGGGTAAGCAGAGACTGTAGAATTCCATTTGCTACGATCTAAACATACCTCCTTTGCCTCCTCAATATTCATTAATCTTTTCATACACACACGTCAGTTACGGCTGCTTGTAATTGTGCCCTTCGTCAACACATCCCACATTTGATATACTAATATAAAAAATATATAATATATTAAGTTAATATTTTCATTTGCTCTGGGCACAAACAGCTAAAGTTAAAAGCTATGAAACCTATTTTCATCCTAACCACACACTTACATTACAAAATTTCACCCATATCAAACGACAACTTAACCCTCCGATACTCCCTTTAACAATCAACCAAATTCGAACAGTGATTACAATTCAAATAGCAAGTCTATTAACCCTTCAATACCGACTAATATTCTGGTTTCAAAACAAATTACCCACGGCCTCAGTGAGAACAGAATTACTTGTAATTTATACAATGCTGGAGTTTGTAATTATCAAATTATTCAACTCATTACATTGTAGGAGGTCTGTTAATAGGCTTTAAAATATTTTCAAGGTGGAAGAGTTATTTTAACTTTGGAAGGTTTTTGAAGATTACTTTAAGCAGTTTGACTACAAGCTTAATTAAAAGCACCCGTCGACGAACGTATACTATAAAGATATTGATGAATGTTGAAGAAGCGAACATAATCTTATTTGGATCGCAGCAAATAGCGTTCTATGGTCTCTGTTTACCCTTTTAATGGAAGATATGTTTAGGTATGTATCTATGAATAGTATAATTACCTATATTTAATTTATCTTTTTACTACTGAATGCACCTACCAAGTTTTATCTCTGCATCACCCAAAGGTTGACTGGTAGAGAATGGCTCTGGCATTAAGTCCGCCTTTGTACATTTACTTTGTATTTTGTGCAAGAAGTTTATATAAATAAATAATTATGCAAAACACTAATTACATTCAAATACATCTAGTAAAAACACGTAATTGTCCTCTTTACAAATTAGATGCAGTTCACGAAGTCCATTCATACAAGTGTGCAGAGCTTTACGTAACGCAGGGCCGCGACGTATTATACAACTTGTTTCATATACGAGTAGTTTTCATTTACTTAGGGAAGTTTGTAATTTAGAACTATAACTATACAGTCAACTGAAATAACAGATCACGATATGCGTTTAAACTTTCATCATAATAATTATTATGGTACGTAATAATATTAAATTTGTTTATGTTAATAGCTGAATACGTGAATATAAAATTTTTTTCAATTATCGATTTAACCTAACCCTGCCGATTAGTTAGTTATATAGTTGCAGTTTTGTTAGTTACGTAACGATGTACCTACAATATTGCATTCTGTATTCTTTATGAAATACTTATCCTGACTGCAATATTAACGCATAGCTAAAATGTACGCTATTTGATCACATGTGTCCCAACGCCTTTTCAAATGTACAGTTAAGAGTTAAAGGGGCAAGTGCATACTAATACTAAATATCGAACAATGCAGCCAAGAGTGAATGCAAATGAATGCGGCGCAGGTGGCGTGGTGAATTCGACGTGTTTGCGCGTCTGGTTTGGTCGGAAATTGGTTGAATATGATGGTTCATTGTTATCAAAAAGGATAGAACTTCGTTCAAAAATATTGTGAGTAGTATACACTGCCAATGTACTACCGAAACAACAAGTCATCTGCCATTGCAAGAAATAATTAAATATTTTAATGAATCAATTTATATTAATACAACAATAACATTTCTATTTCTATAAAGGGCCTAGAAAATTGGCATAAATGCTAATAGAATAGACTAGATTAATAAATGTATGAGATTGACTTACGCTAACGACAATGTTGGCGTTAGCTTATGTCAATCCCATATATTGATTAATCTATTCTTTTCTATTATCGTTTATGTCACTTGTCAATTCTTCTTACTACTAGGCCTTCTGACCGTCGCTCCACCGCCGTTTTACTGTTTGTGGTTGTCACTTCAAAGCTTTTGTGATCCAACGGCCATCAGCTACGTTGGTTAAGCAAGTAAAGCTAAAAGCTACTCTATAAGCTATATCCGTCACTTATGTTCATCTTCAGATATCCTATTTATTTTTCTATTTTTTGTTTTATATGGTCTTTTATGGAGACACCTATCAAAGCCATTCATTTACTTTAATAAAAACGTATTACTAAAAAACAAAACTTCAACAGTCAACACTAATATTTTATGAAAAGGCTCTACGCGTTTGAAATACAAACGAAATTCCAAGGAAGATGTTCTAATAAACGTCTACGTATCTATCGAATACGATACCAATCGATTTCTACATTTAGATTATCGAATAAGGGTGTGAGAGAAATTTATTTCAGTAATTTACTTCGAAGCCAATACAGAGTTCAATAACGAATAACTTATTGATAAAAGATAATGGTTAAGAGGATTCGGTTTGGGAATTTATGGAGACGTGTATAATGTTCTTAATTTTGTCTATTATCTCCTTTCCGCCTGCTTTGATCATAAGTATATTACTAGGGATCGGCGCAAAATGTTTTATATTGGTTGTAAGAGGTTTGAATTTTAGCGAACAAACAATTTACGGGTCGTCACCTGCCAGCTCCTTGGGAATGCTCTCGTTGGTGATACTCCTATCGTTGCTATTATGTATTTCATTAGCCAAATCACCAAGTAAGTTATAGTTAATATTTGACTGGCCTGTTGGTCTAGTGGTTAGTGACCCTGACTGCTAAGCCGGAGGTCGTGGGTTCGATTCCCACCCAGGACAAACCTTTGTGTGATGAGCATGATTGTTTGTTCTGTGTCTGGGTGTAATTTATCTATAATATGTATGTATTTACAAAAAAAAAGTATATAAGTAGTATATCAGTTGTTTAGTACCCATAACAAGCAAATATAATTGCTTAATTTGGGGCTAAATGGCGCTGTGTGCATGTGGTAGAATATTATTATTATTATTATTATTATTATCGCAAACTCGAGTCTGTGGGTATTAGAGGTACACCACTCAAACTATTTGAAGATTATTTAAGTAAAAGATCTCAAGCGGTAAAGATAGGACATATAATTAGCTCCAAACTCGAAGTAAGCTATGGTGTTCCTCAGGGATCAGTACTAGGACCTACTCTGTTCCTTATTTATGTAAATGGTCTGTGTGATATAGCTACACCAAATGCCAAAGTTGTAACATTTGCTGATGACACGGTAATTTTGTTTGAAAATTCGACATGGCAAGAAGTTAAATCCTCAGCTGAAGAAGGCCTTCGAAATATAACACAGTGACTTAATTTTAATCTGCTTACTTTAAATTTACAAAAAACTAAATATATTACTTTTAGTATAAAAGAAAACTTACAACTCCAACTAGATGTAAAATTGAAAGCACATACTCAGATCTGTGAAGAACTCGATTCTTGCGACTGTTTTGTTTTGTCTAAAACTAATAGCATCAAATATCTTGGCATTGAAATTGATCAGAATTTGAATTGGAAAAACCATATTTATAATCTTAAGTCTCGAGTACGTAAACTTATTCCCATTTTTAAAATAATTAGATACTTAAAAGATACTAATACAAATAAAATAGTTTATTTAACCTTGTGCCAGTCCATAGTTATGTACGGAATTTCAGCTTGGGGTGGTGCTAGGAAGAGTATTATTATAAAAATAGAGAGGGCGGTGAGGTGTATCATAAAAATCATAAATTTCAAACATTATAGATTTCCTACAACAAAACTATTCAGGGAGTTTAGGGTATTAACAGTGCGTCAACTTTTTATCAAAAATATAGTCTTAAGGCAGCATACTTGCAAAAAACGTTCAAATGTATCTGACAGAAGATCAAACTATGCCATATTTGACGTACCAGTATGTAAAACTACATTTGCTCAATGCTTCTTCCATTTCCTAGCTCCATTACTATACAATCGTATTAGCAAGATCAAGACTTTGAAAGATATGACGAAATTTGTCTGCAGAAAGGCACTGGAGGAGTTTCTGTATAGTTTGGATTATGAGCGGACTGAAAATTTTATACAAATACAAAAATAGTCTATGTAATCTGTGTATTGATGTTTTATTTTTATTTATTTTTGGTAATTATATACTTATTGTATTTACTGTATTGGTTTTCTAAACACCTAATAATAATAATAAAATTTATCTAAAATATAGGTTATTATATTACTTACTACATATTGATATATTTGGTATAAGTTACATGTTAACCTAGTAAGAATTCATTCTGTATATTTTCGTCATAAGATAAAATATTGTAGCATAAATTCATTTATAGAATTAAATAAGTACCTTTACCTAAGATTATTAAAAAAATATATATAATTATAGATAAATAAAAAGTAAATAAATATTATTAAAGATAAAATATATTGCTATTATGTAAAAATAATGACTAGAAAGGGAACTAATTAAATGTAACATCCTATAAAATATGTTTTAACATAATCTATCTGTGTTCCTTACATATACTACTTGTTTACGTTATACTGGTAACTTGTCATTGAAATCTTTTGTTCGATATAATTATTTTCATTAAGTATCCATCATTATAAAATGTGTTTTATGCACAAATAAATACGGCTGGTATTTGTGGAGCGAGAATCTTACCTTGCCGTAACACAGTCTTTGACTAGCACGGGAGGTAAAGGACTTTTTTATGTATACCGTCACTTGACACTTTTTGAATATCTTTGTGAAACTAAATGTGTTTAATAGATACATTAAGTACATACATATATACAATTTAGATTTAAGTTGGTATACTGTACTACTTTTTTATACGAAATAAAATATTCTATTCTATTCTATTCTATTATTAGTTACCACTCATCTTCAGTTAACTCATTCTGGTTTGATATAAAAATTGTATGAAATTCGAATTGCTTTTAATAAATTGTACAAAAAAATAACTTACGATGTCACGTGAGATAAATACAGAGTAATTAATGTTAGAACTACAGCAAAGGTATTAGTGATAAGGAAATACATTCTACACAATTGAAAATTTCCATTAAGATTACTTCCATCAAATGTTACTTACGTTTCATGTTTCGATACAATCTTGTGACATTTCTCATATTATACTCGACCGATTTCTTAATTAAGAGTTAACTATTCATAGTCTCTCATGTTTTAACCCTTTGATATAAGTTATGGTTATCCGGGTACTAATTGACCCAAGACCGGTCGTAAGTCAACACTTTCAACCGTTGATACTTTAACCCTTCAAACATATAACTTATAGTGGCGGTCGTACCTCGTCCCGATTTAATCTTAAGAGAAGATTCAGGACAATTTCTAAGGGATATTACATCTTTGAGAACTTGATGAAAACACGTTCTTTATAAGAAAATACTTATATAATATTATGTTGAAATAATATATTAAACCTAATTTAAGAAATATCTACCAACTTACCTTATTTCTGTTAAGACTGTTTAGAAATAATTGTTGAATACAAGTTATTATAATTTATTTATTTATTTATTATATACAATTGCTCATTACACTAACAGTTTCCCAAAACGTGTAGTGACTGAGCCATTACAAAATATTTTATTATTGCAAATATTACATCATACATGTCATTACAATTAAATTACACATACATTTACAGATTCATTAATTAAGAAAAAATTTACATAATTATAGGATAAATAAAGTGCACAAGTTTTATAAACTTACTCCTATTAGTGAAAAATACATCAGCGTCTGGATACTGAGCAACCAGAGAGTTGAGCAGTGCAACTGCCTAACTTGTTGGGTGCGTATTTTGATGTGCACGTTCGTACCTGTGGTACGGCAAGCAGTGGGCGCGAACGTAAACTCAGGTATTGACTTGGTGCCGACAACGAGCAATGCGATAACGTGCTTGCATCATCAATTTTATTATTGAGTAATAAATAATAATGCATGGCTATGGCACACTTAGGTACGCCTTAACGCAAGCGTGTCAATAGCTACCATGCCAGATAAGAAAAGAGAAGGATATAAGTAAGGATAGAAGCCATACAGCTTATTATATAAAAATCGTGCAAACTTCCTTAGAATACGTTCTATCATTGTGCTATACTTGGCCTCGTGGGGATCCAAGATTATCGAGTTGTACTCCAAAATACTACGCACGAAGGCAAAGTATAATAAAATGATAGGACTCCTGTTCTGAAACGGCACTGACTGCCTCATCACAAAGCCCAGTGATTGTAACTTTTGTTACATATGGTTGTGATGTGCATGTTAAATGTTAGGCCCGAGTCGAGAGTCAAGGCTAAGTTCCGTATTTGTATAAAACGCTCCATGTGTACACCTGATACTACATCATTGTGGACATAGGGTGAGCGCGATAGAGAAAATGTTATTGTTTTGCGTTTTGGATGCATGGATTAAACTCTAACTAGTTGTGCACACCCCAGGCCACCACACTATCAATATCTCGCTGAAGCGCTTCACAGTCATCTGTGCAGGCGATACCCAAGAACAGTTTCAGATCGTCCGCAAACATGAGACACTGAACCGAACTGACAACATTCGGTTTAAGTCAGTTTTGTTAGGTTTACTACTAAGCTATTAACAGTATAGTCTGCTTAATGATAAAAGAAAATCTTTTAGAGTTTTAGAAACTACCGAACATAATTTTAGATCAGGACTGATCTGAGTACTTGCAAACATAAATTTGAACATTACTAATTTAATAAAGAAAAACACAGTGAAGAAAACTAAAAAAATAAGCAAAAGGGCCAAGTAACATCAAACTATTGGCATTAAATACACTTGAATTGAATCATATTATAGTTGCATAAATATCTAACAAACGTAAAACACATCGTACAATGTGACCCATTGACCCATACTAAGGCAGAGAAATAAAAACTTCATTATCTAGAACAATAACATTATGAACTAGAACAATGATTGTGGAGCTGAATCCCTACAGACAAACTTAAATTGGAAATAGGTACAATAACTCAATAGTTATTTAAACAAAATAAACCAACTATCAGATAAAACGTATTCGAAGCCGATCCCTATTCGCATCTCTTGGGATATTAAACTCAATAACTTTGGGATCAATAAGACCCGGCGGATTAAGCTAACTGGACTGACGGAGATAGTGGTGTTAAATATCTGCACATTCAATACAGAAAATTTTCAACCCTTCAGTTGTGTGGGATATAATTAGCGGCTTGATTACGCTAAAAGACATGCTTAAAATATAAAATGGATACTAGGTATCGACCACGATTCTGCTCTCGCCTATACGTTGAAAAAGAAACTTTACTTTGTCTTTCTTCGAAATGTTTTAACAAAATATTATATAACATTATGATTGTATCTCTTACTATCGCTCTAAAGCCCATTTGCTGCTTTTAGCCTCGGCGGCCGGCGATTTTGCGAATGGCGTTGTTCAATGTGTGTCTGTTCCATCTAAACGGTAATTAGCGAATAGCAAAACCGATACGTTATTACCGATTATCTACGTTATATTGCTGAACCGTATTTAACAGATATCAAAGATTCACTAATCTGCTAAGTTTATAGCGTGCAGTTGTTGCTTTGAACGTCTAATAAGGAACTTATTTTACACATTTGAACTTTGTATGCAAGCCTACACTTTCATAACGTTTGGACGTGGTGAGAATCACCGATACCCGTTCCTGTGTTAAAGAGGAATTGGTGACTTTGTGAAATGCTATTTCACGCCCAGCTTAAATGACCCGGCATCAAAATTAAAAGAAAACACTAGGTAATTTAGCTTATCATCTCTTACTTCTATTATCTAAACTTTTATTATAATAAGAAAATGTTTGATTTTTTGTATAATTGGTATTGATAAACTCAATATCTATGTAACTAAATTAAGAAATTCTTTCATATATAGAAAGCTACAATATCAGCAAATAACAAAGGCTAAATTTTTTTGTGGTGTGCCTACCCACGCAAGCGAAGCCGCTGGCAACAGCTAGTTACTTAATAAACAACCCCTAGTAAAACGCTATGGATACTTTAATAAGAAGGCCCCAAAACTTTTATCACAAGTTTAATACAAAAATGGATCCCAAAAATACTATGTGCATATTAAGGTAGTTCTCATATGAAATCGCAAATATACAAGTAAACATAAGTTACAGTGTGTGACCCAAAAACGACAATGAGTAGACAAAAACTGTTATACGTAGTGAATTATTTTGTGTTAAGAAATTGTGAGCTGCATACAAAATGAAAGTAAGAGTCTTGGTTGAAGAATATCTTTCAAAATTTTAAAGTATATCTGATATACTGTAAGTCTGTGATGAATTGGAATTTTGTATTAAAATAGCGGAGGACTGAGATATTTTGTACTGCTCTTCCATTGGAGTACTTACCTAATTGCATTGCTTAGTTGGGATAAAACTATATCAACTTTGTATTTTGCAAATGTCAAATGCATGAATATGTCTATTTGCATTGGTCTGGGTGTTCCTATGTATAATAATATGTATTTACAAAAAGAAAAGTATTTAAGTATGTATATACGCATTCTAGAACTCTTATATAATATATGCTTACTTTGGGCCTAGATAGCGTTGTGTGTAGTTGTCGAGATATTATTAGGTAATATTGTTATTCATTTTTTTCCTATCATCAGGTTTTATTCTAAACAATGTGTACCTATAAAAACTAGCAGCGCGGTTTCGCCCGCTTTGGTTACTGCTCTGCTCCCGTCGCTCGCCGCGTGGTGTTACATAGCGTATAACCTTCCCCAATAAAATTTTCAATAATATACTTCACTATTGATTTAATTTTTATTACAATTAAATAAAGGAGGGAATTTTACACTTTATATCAGTGAACAGAAGATATACACTACCTAAATAGTCGTGGTTACATAATGCCTTGTTGATTTTTGCAGGTGTAGTAGCAAGAGACAAAACTTTGTGAATACGGTTTTAATTGAGGACATGGTTACGAGTTAGCCGACGTTCGAGTTGTAACGAGGGTTTAAAGCCTCATTCACACGGAGAGAGTTTCTTACCTCGAAGATACGATTATAGTTAACGAGAAAAAATATGATATTATAAACTAAGCATACGATATGGTATGTGGAAGGGCGATAATCGCTTTTGTCATTGAATACTGGTAACCCTGTGCAAACAATCGTTGAAATAAAAAATCGTATTCCGAGTTCAATCACCAGTCTGAAGCATGAGTGCAATATACAAACGTGCTTTTACTTTCCCTGCTCTTCTAAAACAAGAATAATTTAATGCGGATTGGTGATTTCAGACTATTTTTTTTAAGTCTAGGTTTCCATGATGTTTTCCTTCACCGTCTGTGAGTGATGTCCAAGATAACCTAGAAGTACATATGAATAAAAAAAAGGCACATTGTTACTTGCTCGGATTCAAACTTATTACCTGGTGCATACGAAGCGAGGGCTTTAGCCACTAGCTCATCACGACATTGCAGAAATAATGCTTATAAAACATTAGCCGTTGCCGATCACGTAGAGAGAAGAGTATGAGATAGGAGGGAGGAGAATGAAGAGGTCCAATGGAGTTGGACTGCCAATGCCGGCGCTCTAAAATAGAGAAAAAAAAGAATATGTATATTATTTATATAACGTGTCCATACTTCCCGCTTTGGTTGAAACAGGCGGTTCGTCTCGCTATCCTCTGCAAAGACATATCAAATATTAGGCACGGTTCTACTTAAAAAAATATTTTTTTCGTCGATAAGCACACAATTACGCAGGTTACTAAATAAATGGCCACATTAAACATCATACTTTGTGCTTTTGATCCAAGCTTACATGTTGTTTGTAACATTATGCAATAAGCTAATATAAAACTATCTGTCTTTATGCCAGTCTGTGACACAATACCGCATCTCAGTCTGGGGTAGAGCAGCTAAAACGCACCTTATTAAACTGTAGAGGGCACAGAGAGCGGTGCTTAAGGTAATGACCGGGAATCTCTACCGATACCCGACTACTGGTGATCCTATATACAAACTGTAAGGTCTTTCAGTTTGCTAACTACTTATCCTGAAAGCTATACTCATAAAACATCAAGATGTACCCCTCTCAGGCCCTAATAATCGCAGTCTAAAACCTGTTTGCCCTTTGTTTGTTTTCAAGTTTTTGTTTTCTTGCGTAGGAAGTTCTAGAGGTCACAAGCTGTAGAACTTCCTTCGCAAGAAAACAAACGCGTAGTTTTAGTGCTAAAATTTATAAAACACTAAACAGGAAAATAAATATGAACACACGCACACACACTCACACAATATATAATAGCATATATGTATATAAGCGATTTGTACGATTCACATATGAATTTGATAAAATGTCATACGAGATCGTATTTAAACAGGTCGAGGAGTCGTGGACAAATATCTCATTGCAATTTATGTCATCGTGTAAACAAAATGTGATGATTGTGGAATTTACTTCCGCCTAACACTCGAGATTCCAACACCATCTCTATCTTTAAAAAACGAGTCAAAGAATATTACTTTTCAACACTACAGTGAGTATCTTTATATTATATCTATCTATGTATGTATATATATATTATTTAAGTACGTTTATTTTATATATTGTTTTTATGTATGTGTATTTATATTTTTTTTTTTGCAGTATTGTTTTAGTTTAGTTATCTTTATTTAATGTACCTACACACTGTGTCTATGTTTCTTATCAATTGACCTGTAACAGGTCTGCTGGAAAAAATTCTGATGAAATAAGCAGTACCTTTGTGCTCTTGTTATTTTATGTACTATCTTTATAAGTTTTGTGTGTGCATATAAATAAATAAATAAATAAAAATGATTGGCGATATTCGTCTTACGAATATCGTATGATATACTCATAGACGAGTTTTTAGTTCAAAGTAAACATTTCAATTTGATTATTTTCTAATGATTATCGATATATATATATATATATACATACGATAATGGCATACGATTTCTCGCCTCAAAACGTGCAAGAAACTCTCTCTGTGTGAATGAGGCTTAACTGTGAGTATGTGTATTGTGTATGTAGGTGTTAGTCCGGCATTTTGAAACCGCAGACCAAACGAGTTCAGAAAAGTCAACAATAATGGATGTTTTAATTCTTACTATGCTAGTTTAGTATAGTAAGTTTAGTGTAAGTGTATAATTATCTAAACAGTAATTAATAGCAATCAGGTTTTGCTCAATTTTTCTTAAATTCAAGTGTAATATTTCCTAGATGTACATACATTATTATTGTTGTGTCTGAATTCTAGAAAGATTTAAATAAATTAGGTAGTGTTATTTTTATTCCTTCTTTCCTTGTTGAACCGTAACTGTCAAGAATAAGTTCAAGCAAAAGTTCCTACGTAAAATGAGTTGTAAATCGCAAAGATTCTCTTTATTGCTACAAAATTGTAAAACGTGTTGTTACATAACGTGTGGGTAAGAGTAGGTGTTGTTTACGTGAGTTAATGGGAAACCTATTTCAGTAATTTGATCTTAGGGATGTGGTTTGCAATGTAAGTACAAGGAGAGCTTGCTTGTAGTACGACCTGTACAAATTAAATTTTGCTTTTGCTTTTGCCCAGTCAAAGTGAATATGCTTGGGAGAGAATAATGTTCAGATGAGGTCTTTCGGTTTAAATAATGATGATGATATAATATGTTAACTGGAGAAGATATATATCTAAAAATGAAAAATATTCCCAGTATCTAAAATTCTACAAAATAATTGCACAAAAATCTCCGTAGTATAAAATTGTCTTGTTTTTATATTCCATAAAACTAGTTCGAGATTTCCAAAACTTAAAAATCAACTGCACTTAATTTGAGTTGTCTTTTAGCACTAATATAATCAAATTAACCTATGTTTTAGTTGCGGCTTTATTCTGATGTTTGACTTTCTCTTGTAACGCCACTTTGAGACGCAACTTAAGTGTTTGCAGAAGTAAGTGGATTTCTTGTCCAGTGAGATTGTTTTCACAAGACTCAGTATTAAGAGAGGTAATAGTTCTTTTACAGAATTTACACCGTAAAGCTGCTTTTTGCTTTTTTTACATACTTATTGTATTTCTGCAATAAATTGCAAAGACCTTTCTTTAAATTGAGTAATGGCCATCAGCGTAAAAGGTATGTTACTTACAGTATCGTGAAGAAAAACATCTTGAGAGGACACGTACTAATTATAAAATTAAATAATAAATCTTAAATTAAATAATTATCAATATGGGGATTACTTACATGTCTCAAATGTCAAAAACACCAAGGTAAGATACATATTCTAGACGAAACCTTTTGTGTATTTATCATATACAAACTATAATCTATTACTTAAGATCATTACAAACAAATCATGACATTTAAAATTTTAAAAAAATTTACCAAATTTTAATAACACAAGAAATGAATAGACTCTACTTCAACCTACATTGAAAATGTCCATAATAAGTACTTAATAGTAATGCATAAATTTTATATGAAAGAAAGGTAATAACGTATTAAACAATTTGTGTCAATAAATTTTTATGTTTCATTCATAATTCTTAAATAAAACAGAAAACCCCTAGAGGAGAATAGCGCCCCTCAAAAAGCACCCCCCTAGGCCTGTAAAACTGTCAAATTTGACTTTAGTCGAGTCTCAGCGACTCGTGTGAAAGGAGGATTAAACGTCATTTTTTTATGGAAATAAAATACAAATAATATTAATTTCAAATAATTGATGAATGAAAACATTAGAAGTAGTATAAATATAACGTAAAATAAAAATATAAATTCAATTTATATATGTATAAAAATTTGTTCGCAAGTTAGTTTCGTATTTTGATCATGTCATAGGGTAACGTGACAATTATATCTTGACTATTATGCCTAAAAGAGAAAAAATATGCTTTGGGTAAGGACCCGTGGTCCTACCAATTTATCCGGCTGGTGGGATTACGATATACCACTATGCATCCGTGGTCTTTCTGGGCTAAGGGCGAATTAATATATCGATATGTGTCGGTATTTTTATTCGATAAATAAATAAAATTAGCATTCTCTTCTTCAAAACCAAATGAATTTCAATAAAGAAAATATAAAAATAATTAAGAAAATAATAATATCACTTCAACAAACAACGCTATCTACACCCAAAGTAAGCATATATGTGTGGTATGGGTTCTTGAATGCGGATGAACTTATTCCTATACATTTTTTGTAAATACTGAGAACAATGCAAATATGCATGCACACAAATATTTGCATAATACCAGTAGACATACTGATAACATTTCAAAGCTGCATGTAAATGTTAATTATGAAATATTTAAGTTATTATTATTCATATTAAATAACTACAAAACGAAACTCTTTGAATCTGAAACTACTTACTGAAACCTGTGATAATTTGTTACTTATTTCAAACTAGCTTTTCGCGGCGTGATTTCACCCACGTCTTTGCACAGCTGCTCTGTTCCCGTCACCAGTAGCGTGATGTTACATAGCCTATAACCTACCTCAGAAACTGAGCTCATCCAACGCAGAACTATTCAAATCTAAGTAGTGGTTCCAGAGATTAGCGCGTTCAAACAAATAGTACCACCGAACTGTGTACGGATTGAACTGACCATGGAGAGATCTCAGGTTCGAACCCCGGATAAATAATAATACCCCGGTAAAGTGATATTGGCTTTTTCTTTTGAAAAATTCTCAGTATTAGCCCGGAGTCTGGAATTGTGCCCGATAAATGGCATAAATCTCGCCGCCTGTCACATTGAATCTAAAATGCATATCCCTTTTGATCGAGTTACCTTAAACGCAAGATGCCAAGGAAGGCGTTATACCTAAACATGAAATTTACAGCATAACTAATGTCAAAGAGACAATTTAATTCATTTGTTTTTTTATGACAAAGGTTTAATTTAACAAATTCTTTTGTTTTCCACGATATTTATTTGTTTTTGAAAAATAAAAATGCTAATTTCAATAATTTACAGAGCCTTTACAGCTGCGAAGAGACATCGCCTCAATGGCCGTCTTCTATCGCCTTTACCATGGAGAGTGTTCTGAAGAGCTCTTTGAATTAATCCCACCCTCTCCCTTTTTGTCCAGAACAACACGTGCGGGACTAAAGTGCCACCCTTTCACAGTGGAATCTAAAGGGTCTCGAACCAAACGGTTCAGCACTTCATACTTTTGTCGCTCAATTAAAGCCTGGAACTCTTTGCCAGCGCATGTGTTCCCATCTAATTTTGATCCTGGGTCTTTTAAGCGGGGTGTGAAAAAGCATCTCACTAAGCCGCCATAGTGGAGGCCACCATACCAGTAGTTTGGCTTTTGGAATGGTGTCCACCACTTCTGGATTCCACTTACTGCTTACCATCAGGCAGAGTGGAGTCACTTTGGTAGGCTAATATATAAAAAAAAAAAAAAATTATTGAATAAAAATACGCTTAGACAAAGTACAACATTTATTTCAAAACAAAAATAAATTATGTTGTAATAGATAAAATACACGATGACACATCTTCTGTGTTTTGGCGTAATCTGAAGTTCCTTTTTTTTGTCAGTAGGTGGCGTCTTAAAAACAAAATTCACAAAATACTAGTTTAGAGGTCAAACGCTCAAAGTCATTGGGCCTTGTTATACCCTTAAATAGCCTTGATAAAATGCATATGCCTTGATTTTTCAGCGAGTGACATAGAGCAAATAAATCACAACAGGATATTCACTTAATCACAAGATTTACTGTGCCGAAAATTCGTAATCTAGATCTATAAAGGTTATGACGAGTACGTGTACTAACTAAACAAATCTTTGAAACATGTAACATATATATAAATAATATATCACACATTACAGCCGACCCGGTTAATTAACCTTGTCTACCAAAATTGTCTAATTAATAAAATTCAACATTTAACGAAGATACAGCTGTGCTAAAAATAAAATCTGTTGGTTTCCGTCGCGATCTTTCTTATCCAGAACTGACAAGTCGTATGATGAATCTGGTAAGTAAAACTGCGAAAGCATTGCCTGGCGTAAAAAAACACATGGACAAAAATATATCAAAGTAAAATGGAGCATGATCGACCAAAAAATATACTACAGGTATTAAACAATGCAAGTTACATCATTCCTAGATTAACAGTATAAGCAATGTTGATTCTTCTTTAAAGAAAACCAGTATCTAAGGAAGGTTTGCGCAATTTAGTACGTTGTAACTAGTACACATTACAATAAAATATAGACTTTGTCTCGATTTGTAGGTTGTGGTTTGTGGCCTCATTAACAGCTGTAATAACATTCTTCTACACATTATTCTTTCTCGTTGTCTTTTAAGTCTCATAATCATTTTTAGCAACTCTATCTTCATATTATACTAAACTAGTTTACCGCGTTGCGGTTTCACTCACGTTTTTGCTTACTGCTCTGCTACCGTCGCTAGTAGCGTGATGTTACATGGCCTAAAACCTTCCTCGAGAATTAAGCTATCATACGCAAAAATATTTTTTTAAATCCGACCGGTAGTTTCAGAGTTTAGCGCGTTAAAACATACAAACAAACTCTTCCGCTTTAAATAAATATAATAAATGACGTGAAATCTGATAATTATGATACTGTTATACCTGTTACAACAATATTTTTTTTTTTTTTTTTTTTATATTAGCCTACCAAAGTGACTCCACTTTGCCTGATGGTAAGCAGTAAGTGGAATCCAGAAGTGGCGGACACCATTCCAAAAGCCAAACTACTGGTATGGTGGCCTCCACTATGGCGGCTTAGTGAGATGCTTTTTCACGCCCCGCTTAAAAGACCCAGGATCAAAATTAGATGGGAACACATGCGCTGGCAAAGAGTTCCAGGCTTTAATTGAGCGACAAAAGTATGAAGTGCTGAACCGTTTGGTTCGAGACCCTTTAGATTCCACTGTGAAAGGGTGGCACTTTAGTCCCGCACGTGTCGTTCTGGATAAAAAGGGAGAGGGTGGGATTAATTCAAAGAGCTCTTCAGAATACTCTCCATGGTAAAGGCGATAGAAGACGGCCATTGAGGCGATGTCTCTTCGCAGCTGTAAAGGCTCAAGGGTCTTAGTAGCCTCCGGGCTTCCGATGATACGGACTGCTCGCCGCTGCAACCTATCGAGTGCATCCAGTAAATACTGTGCGGAGCCATCCCAAAGATGAGAGCAGTACTCCACGCAGGAACGAACCTGTGTCTTATAAAGAAGACAGAGCTGCTCGGGCGTGAAGTACCGCCTCACCCTGTTCAGGACACCGAGTTTACAGGAGGCGGTTTTAATGACGCACTCGATGTAGTTCTTGGGGTTGAGATCTCGGCTGATGTCCATACCCAGGATACTTAGGCTATCCTGTAGTGGTAACACTGTGTTCTGAAGAGAGGGAAGGGGAAGGAACGGAGATTTTTTTGCAGAGAACGCGCACACCTGTGTTTTCTTGGCATTGAACTCGACCAAATTCTCACAACCCCATTTAGAAATGCGGTATAATACTTGGTCGAGCTCAGCGACAAGTTCTAGGCGTTTTGCCTCGATGTCAGTCTGTTTAGCCGCAGGATGTCCGAGATATCGCCCATGCACTGTACTATCATCTGCATAGCAATGAATGTTGCCAAGGGACAACATGTCATTGACATGCAGAAGATACAGGGTGGGCGACAGGACGGACCCCTGAGGCACCCCAGCGTTGACCTGCAAATAATCGGAGGCCGATCCGTCACAAAGGACTCTAATGCGGCGCTCACGCAGGAATGCGGCAATCCAGTTGCACAGCTGGGGTGGCAGACCATATGCCGGAAGCTTGGACAGAAGCGAACGGTGCCAGACTCTATCGAAGGCTTTGGTTATGTCAAGGCTGATGGCCAAGGACTCTCCATGCCTGTCCATAGCTTCACCCCATTGGTGCGTGATATATGCTAGAAGGTCACCCGTAGACCGTTTTGACCTGAAGCCATATTGTCGGTCACTAATTAACGAGTGACCCTCTAGGTAGCGGACTAGTTGGGCGTTTATTATCCGCTCAAGCACCTTGCAGAGAACTGAGGTGACAGCTATGGGTCGATAGTTGCCTGGCTCGGACCTATCCCCTTTTTTGGGAATCGGTTGAACATTCGCCTCTCTCCAAGCCTCCGGCACAATTCCCGAGGAATAAGATAGGCGGTATAGGCGCGTCAATGCAGGAGACAACTCCGCTGCGCATTTCTTGAGAACCACCGCTGGAATACCATCCGGTCCGCTGGCTTTCCGAACATCGAGCGACCTTAGTTCCGCACGGACATCACGATGCCTAATACGGATATTAGGCATAACGGAGTCGCAGCCAGATATAGTCGGCGGGTGCAAGTCACGGTCGTCGATTCGGGAGTTAGCCGCAAAGAGTTCTACAAGCAAGTTTGCTTTCTCTTGCGGCTCGTGGGCCAGCGATCCATTAGGACATTTCAAGGGGGGCAGCGAAGGCTTGCAGAAGTTGGATTGCACGGCCTTGGCTAGTCGCCAGTAGCTACGGCTACCCGTAGGATGCGAAATCAGTTCTTGCCCAATCCGTGCAATGCGCTGGGCATCCGCTCTGATGTAAGCCCTCTTGCATTCCCTAGTGGCTTTATTGTACGCTGCTTTTAGGCGATCCAAGCTAGGGTCGCGCCGTGCTCGGGCCCTGATCCAAGCGCGGTACGCCGATTCCTTTTGTTTAACAGTATCGGCGCACTCACGGTTGAACCAGGGACGCGTTTTGCCGGCACTGGTGACATCTGAGGATGGAATGTAATATTCCATACCTAACAAGATTTCACCAGCGACAGCAGTAGCACTTTGCGACGGATCCCTGTTTTTAAAGCAGCGTAATGCCCATGGGACGGAAGCAAAGTACTCCCGCATACCATCCCAGTCTGCTGACGAGTAGTGCCATAGTCGTCGCTTTACCTCCGCACGTCGTGGGGGAGCAACAAGAGGCACTGAGGCGCAGACCAAACAGTGGTCGGAATTACCCAGTGGGGCGTGGACCGAAACACTGTATTGGTCTGGGTGACTCGTCAGCAGTAGGTCTAGCAAAGAGGGCGCTTGACCTGGAATATCTGGTATCCTGGTGGGATGGATTACCAGTTGCGTCAGGTCATGCGTGAGAGCGAATGCATGGGCGGCTCGACCCGCATGGTCTGTTCTGAGAGAACCCAACCAGAGGCCCGAGACAAGTGTCAAACATTTCTATTCTATTCATAGAATAGATAAAAAAATGTATGAGATTGACATAAGCTCTGGCGTTAGCTTATGTCAATCCAATACATTTTTTTATCTATTCTATGAATAGAATAGAAATGTTTGACACTTGTCTAGGGCCTCTGGTCTCGTGGTGGGCGTTAAAGTCTCCCAGAAACACCAGTTCCGCGTTCGGAAACCGCTCCTGCGCTAAGTCTGCCGCCTGACTCAGGTGGTCAAAGAGTCGAGTTGTCTCCAAATCTCCGGAGTGGGAACGGTAAAGGCACGCGTAGACCCGGCTCAGAGAACCAAGATCAACGTGAAGCCAAAGGATGGGGTAGGATGGGTCCTCTAGGCAGCGCAGACGGCGAACGCAAACATCCGCCCTGACGAATGCGCATACTCCGGCCTTAGCGCGAAAGCGCTCCTCGAGCACATAGCCGGGGTAGTGCAGGTATGCCGTGTCGTCAGGGCGGCGTATTTGTGTCTCCGTTAGAAAAAGCAAAGCCGGCCGTGCCGTCTCGAGGTGTTGGTGGACGGCGTTGAGGTTTGAATGGAGTCCACGGATGTTAGTGAACTCCACCTCAAATAGCGGGTTGGTGGGGGAGGAAGATGCCGCTGTTTGACCTGCTGCTTTTTTGCGTGCTGCCATGTTGGAGGGTGAAGGAAGGGGCGTGGAAAAGATGACTGCCCTCGCAGCAAGGCTAGACAAGGTGCCGAGTATTGCTTCGTCATTTAACTGTGTGGCATGGTGGTAGCCGATCCGCCGGACGGAAGGGCCCCCGTACCCTCTCGGAAATGGTCGCCGGGTCCCACCATCCGGTCACCAACCGGCACGACGAACCACTCCGGGATTATGCGCGACCTGGTGGGGCAGCCTCCTAGGGTGGTTAGGCCTAGTTGGGCCCCTGCACTATGCCGCGGGCGGCCAGCGGCACCACCGTTTCTACAGGTCTCCCTGGCCGGCGGGTCGACCCACACCACCCACACAATGACTCCGCGGATACTCAGCTGGTCCAACACATGCTGCGAGGATTGCCATCTTTGCATCAGTTGGGCCTATATAATAATAGTTAAAAACTGGTACTATAACTACGTAGCATTTAAAGCCTTTCATTACATTTCAAGAGGTTCAATATTTGTGTTATCTAGTTTCTATGTCTCTTCTGTATTTATTCTACGTCCATTAGGTGTATGTTTGTAAAATTTCTAAGGACATAAGGAACATAAATAATTATTAATTGAAATAATTATATCTTAACTAGCTGAGCCCCACGGCTTCGCCCGTGCGTAAAATATGTTTGTATCCCTCGGGAACCAGACCGATTTTCGGGATAAAAAATAGTCTATGTCCGCCTCCGTCCGACACCGAATCTATCTATATACCAATTTTATCGAAATCGGTTCAGCCGTTTAGGCGCTGACTGGTAACAAACACACACGAACACACAAATTCTCACATTGAAAAGTAGGATAAGACCAATAAAACGCGTTCTTACACGCTATCACGCGAACCCACCAGCAACATGGCCGCCGAGTGACTTGTTAAAGCTCTCATGCATTTTGCAAGCACCCTTATACGAGCAGCTCTAGAACTGCGATAAAAATGTAAAATACGAATTGCTTTTGCTACAAAAACTAAAAGCTTATTGTCATTTACTTCCTTTTTTATTTAATGCAAAATTGTCTTCTCAGACTTTTTTAAATGAGTTTGTTTGGATATGAGCGTTTACAATTTAGTGTCATATTTTCGTGGTTTGCAATTTTTATCATTTAATCGGTGCTATATTTTAAAAATGATTTCAGAATACTTTTTAGAATTACGAGAAAGCTGTATAAAAATTTAGTAACTATAATGCTTACAGTTATTTTACTATGAAAATAACGTCATGGAGGTTTCCAATGTATTTTTGCATATAAATAGAACTGTAAGCATTATGGTTAGTTACTTTTTATATAGCTTTATATAATAATTGTAGTAAGGAAGTCGTAACGGCTCAGTTTTGAAGTACCCGCTTCGTATACACGATGGGGTCACGGGTTCAAAACCGAGCAAGTACCAAAGTGACTTTTTTAAACACATATTATGTACTTTCTTAGTCTTCTCTGAAGATCTTGGACATTACTGACTTTTCGGTGAAGCAAAATATTGTGAAAAACCTAGTCTAATAAAAAAAATGTCTAGAATCTAAAATACTAGACCATTATTCTTTCAAAATATTTAGTTGTTATAATTGAAGTTTGCTTTCTTTGCACAGGAGTTGCGTGCTTTATTACTGCCACCAAGGCTGTCAAATACGCGTGGGTATAATATATGTTCATTCTGGTAGTTCATACCCTCCTATAACTCTCGGACTGACTAAGACATTTTGAGGGACAGATGGTCTTTTAAACTGTATACAAATGTGTCAATAAAGATTTTTTTCTACCATTCCTTTTAGACACCTTGAGCTTAACTTATATATTTTGTAGTATCTCTTTTGTCTTGATATATTAAAACATTATAGGTACCTACTTTACAGCACAACCTGCGAATTTTAAATTAAAATTAACGTAACACCAAAAATGGGCCTTTAAATTGTACAAGAGGCTAACTAAGCGCTTTGAAGTTCAAATTGGAGCAATTTCACATCATTCCACAAAGTGTCCGCCATCCCTTCGAAATAGAACCAAAATTCTTCTTTTTAACCTAACGAATATTGCCCACTTTTAATCTGTGGAAATGTTTATTTAGGAGTCATTTGAAGTGTCATCATATTAATTCCGTCTTGCATAAACATCTTTATTGTTTTTAAGAATTTATTTTTATAAATAAGTATTATCATCATCTTATGCATATTTACTCAACATTTAATGGTAGATATAATATAATAATAATATAACATTCTACCACATTCACACAGCGCCATCTAGCCCCAAATTAAGCAGTTATATTTGCTTGTGTTATGGGTACTAAACAACTGATATACTACTTATATACATTTTTTTTTATAAATACATACATATTATAGATAAATTACACCCAGACACAAAACAAACAATCATGCTCATCACACAAAGATTTGTCCTGGGTGGGAATCGAACCCACGAAATGAAATGAAAGATGGAAATGGCTGTCATTATTTAGTATAATAAAGTTATAGGTGACCGTTTTTCTCCATACACTAAACTTGTTTGAATGAATCGTATAAGACTATACTACATTACACCACCTTTAATTTTGTAGTAAAGCAAAATCAATTGTACCTTTGGAGAGTACCGGTAGTTAATGGTAAAATTGGCACCTATTTATCCCACTAGCATCATTGGCCGTATGTGCTTATTGTACCGTAAAGTCACTTGACATACCAGGACCTTACTCAATAAAATATTGAAAGAAATTTTTCTATGCTCTTTACTAGATAATATACGAGTAATAAATGTAGGTCATTAGGTGCTCGTACTCGTATATTATTACGTTAAGTGGTACTTAGCATTATGTGCACGACTCTATGATTTACAAAATCACGTTAAAAGCCTTGGCATAAAATCTCTTAAATCAAACAGACTAGATAGTATCAGTTACACAATGTATATGGAAATTCAATAACGTGCGAGTACTTCAAAACAAGTTGACAAAAGTTGGCTCGTTGTACCCCTACAACTTTTATAACTTATGTAACTAATCCTATTTTGGGCATTAGTTTTAGACAACTGAGCCTTGTTGACTATATTGGAAGATATTTTAGAATATAAAGATTTAAATGTCGGTTTCTTTACCCCGCGATAGGTTTAAAAACCGCTAGTGAGATTACATAAATGCATATGAAGAGCTGAACAAGTTGTAATCATAGAAACATTTACCCAGCAGTGAGTAAAATTATTATTCAATAAAAACAGATAGAAAAGAGATATGTAAGGAAAACTTTTGTGAAATTCAAATTGTTGCATATCTCGTTAAAATGCTTTATGGTTTCTTCAGTCTTTACCTCTTTGGTTCTTCACATTCTTCTTCATTCTTTTTTAACCGACTTCAAAAAAAGGAGAAGGTTTCTCAATTCGACCGTAGATGTATATATATATATATATATATATATATATATATATTATGTGTGTACGTCGATAACGTCGTCGCTTATGAACCGATTTCGACGATTCTTTTTTTGTTGGAAAGTAGATATCCCTAGTGTGGTACCATGATAAGGAAACCAGGATCTGATGTTGGCATCCCAGGGAAATCGAAAGAAACTTTCGAAAATCGTAATGAAGACTAGTGCATTTGTTACTTTTTTCATTAAGTATTTTAAGGCACTACTATTTAGTAAAGGTTTGGAGTCGATCTGATGATGGAGCCGAATGACAGTCGAGGGAACTCGACAACGATTTACAGCAATTACTTGGTGTTCGGACTTAAATTATTTCTAATGATGAGAACTTTGCACCCATATGGGTTTTAAGTGCCATTACGGGTGACCATAGACATCATATGCAGACTGTTTGAGCATGCAGAGTGATATTGATGCCATAGTACAATGGTGTCAAGAAAACAAAATGGACCTTAACATTTGTAAATGTAATGCAATGACTTTTGCACGCAAGCGTCAGCCAATTGAATATGACTACAAAATAAATGGCACTAGTATGTCTCGTCCCACTAGCATCAAAGGCTTAGGTGTGACATTTGACCATAAATTAACCTTCTACAGCCACATCATCGCATTGGCAAATGAGTCTTTTTGACGTCTTGGTTTTGTCCTTAGAAACTCTAAAGACTTTCGTAACCATCATGTGGTAAGGTTAATTTTTGGAGCTTTAGTACGCTGCAAGCTTGAAAGCAGTATGTGCGTATGGAATCCACACGAAAGTACTTACGCTCTGATGCTGGAAAAGGTGCAAAAAGCTTTCCTTAGGCATCTTTACAAGAGAATGTACGGGTACTACCCTTATATGTACCCTACTAAATATCTCCTAGGAATTTTAGGGCATAACTCACTGGAAGTCAGGCGGAATATGTGCCAAATTGTAGTTATGTGCAAAATTTTTAGGGGAAAAATTGATGCACTAGATCTACATGACGAGCTGTGTCGTTTTTATACTCCTGACAACTATCGTCGTAACCGGAGACATATGCTGTTTGCTATTCCATCATGACGCACCGTAGCGCTTTCCATGTCACCTGTACCGCGCACACTATCAGCACTCAATGCTCTCCTGTATGTCAATCCTAACTGTGATCTGTTTGCGGATGGATGGCAGAAAATATTGTCAGAGTGCTTGCGGTTCTGCGAGCGTGATGCATGAATGTGTTTTATCATATCATTTTTGTCTGTGTTTATTGTTTTTAATCGTATATGGTGTAATAATTATTATAATTGGTAGTAATTAAGCGTTTTAATTATTATTATTAAATAAATAAATAAATAGACAGTCGAGGGAATTCCTTAACAGCAGTCATGTCGGGCTTACTTAATACGGTTGAATATTCAAAAATGTTTAGTTCGTACAAAAATAAAACCTAAGCAAGATATAGGTGTACCCATCACTGAAAATCGTAAATTAAAATAATTTTAAACAAAAAAAAACTACTTCAAACGGGAAGGAAACTAAAAAGTTAAAAATAAGTTTACTTAGCACAAAGTAATTCGTATTTTAATTTAGTTAATCAGAATTTTAAAGTTGGTGCCAAGTAAAATAATAACTAGGTACCTATAGGTATAATCAATCCTTATTTGATATTTTAGTAAGGTATTTATAGTATTTGCTTGTCATCGACTTCAAAATTCTGATTAACTAAATGAAAATACGAATTACTTTCTGCTAAGTAAACTTATTTTTAACTTTTTAGTTTCCTTCCCGTTTGAAGTCGGTTTTTTTTTGTTTAATATTATTAGGTACGACAAGTTTATGTTAGTGAGCAATATTGATTTAACATTTTACCTAAACACACATTTTAAATTTTCAAAGTTACTTCAAATTAAATAAATCTATTCACTAACCTGAGGTGTAAAGTTGGGAGGTTGGAGAGGGTTGCATACAGGTGGCGCCGCTGTACTTCCATAATGCTGTTGGTACGATGATGTCAGGATCTTCTTGTGCGCAGACGCATGCGCGCGGTACGCACTCACACTTAACTTCATAACGAACTCAATTTAATACATTTTAGTACTTTAATATCTACTCTATTTTTTATTTACACTTTTAAATTGGATTTTTTACGATTGAAGTTTTGTTGCAGCTTGTATTATCTGAAACAAGGGAAAATTAAGTTTAAATATTTATTTATGTAACAATATAACTTCACACCTTTTACCCCGAAGGGGTAAGCAGCGATGTATAATCATAATAACACAAAAAGTACACGACGCTATCTAGACCCAAAGTTAGCATATATTATAGCTTGTGCTATGGGTACTACAAGGCGAAAAAACATACTCTTTTTTTTGTAAATACATACATATTATAAGGAAACACCTAGATCAATGCAAATAATCATGTTCATGCACACAAATATTTGCAGTACATAACACCCCTGTTTATAGTTATATCATATAGTAAACATTGATTAAACCTTAGCCACGCTCCTAATTGATTGTTATTTTAATAAATAAATAAAATTTAAAAAATTAAAATTTTAAAAAGCCTTATTTTTCTTGCTAAAAAGATTTACAAAATAAATTAATTTAGGGTTAGTAGTTTACGTTTTAAAAATATAACTGTTAATACTTAGTATTAATGTTAATGTTGCATTTGCAAGAACCCTTTTACAGGTAAAGGCCTCCTTCAAGGTGTGCCAGTCGTCTCTGGATTTGGTTATTTGGACCCAGCTATTTTCAGATATTCTAATTATGTCATCCTCCCATCTAGCATAGGGTCTACCTTGTTTACGTGCTCCTAGTAGTCCTTTCCACGTGGTCACCCTTTTGGTCCATCTCTGGTCTTGAAGACGTGCCACGTATCCAGCCGATTTCCATTTCTTTCATTCCATGTCCATCAGAGATTGGACACTTAGCTGCGGGGCGTCCTTAGCTTTAGTATGCTCTCTTATTTTAGTGTGGCGGATTTATTGTATTTTTCCTATGTTTAGCATACTGCGCTTCATCCCTTGTTGACACGTACTTATTTTACTTTTTGTCTTGTTATTGATTTCTAGGACTAGCAGGCATATGTCAAGCATGGTAGGATGTAGGATTTCAATGGTGATGACGATGATATCTTCCAAAGTGTATCTGTCCACAATTCGCTCATGTGCTTGGGCGTGACTCGCAAAGCCGCATCGAATACACAGCTGCATAAAGTGTAGTAAACAGTAAGTAAGTGCTGAAGAAATACCAGCAAGCTTGAAGCTATAACATTATCACTCCAATATGGAGATAATGTGAAATATGCATTATGTTATACAAAACGCGACTAGGCGTCGATTTAAGTGCAAGCTTAAGATTCAGTGCATATAGGACCGTATAGCGCGTCGATGCCGACGGTCTCGAGAATTCCAAGTACTACACACACAGGTGTATAAATATGCATATGCAGAATGATTGGAAACGGAATATTTCTTGAGATCGATTGCGACGAGTATAAGAATTTTTTGGCTGTCTGCCGAAGTCAAGGTTGGTAAAGTTTTTCGAGTGTATGTTTGTATTTATGTCTATTTCTTTGGCACTTTCCAGTTAACTTAAGAGGTGTTATTAGATTGGAATTAACTGTGGGAGTGACATATTGCAAAGTAGCGTCGACACCAAAAAAAATGGGTTTCTATCTTTTCAGTTTGTTCTAGACAGGCAGGCTTATTATTTTTTAATATATTTTGCTAGTTATTGGTTGACGTCAAATAAAATCACATAAACTTAAAGTGTGGCCTTTAATAACTTTAATATATACCTTTTATGTGCGTTTGTCTCATGTTTTTATTCTCCGAATTAGCATTAAAGGCACTGTACATTTCTATTTAGTTCAGCGTTGTGAGTGTGGACTGTAAAAAATGTTCCGCACCTGGGTTTTTTTTTAAACTTAATTATTCAATGTTTGTAAAGTACCCGGTGACACAGGGCTTCTTGCTTTTTTACAAAAGTTGTTATTCTTGGAAATAGAAATATAAGTCTAGTAAATAGTCGACCTGCCAGCATAAAGCATCTATCAGCAGCAAATGCTGAAATTTCCGGTAAAAAGAATAGCGTAGGATAGCTCCTACGCTATTCTCTAATCCGCTGAGTTATATTATCAGCGAATTTAATTCCTCTACGGATATCAACACACCTGCAGACCTACCACCAGCTTTGAAGGCAGTATTATTTTAATGTTACTTTGTGTTTTGTCTTTTTCTTTTGTACTATTATAAACAAGTATAAGGACAAAGTAAGGTTATAATAAGATTGCTATATGAGGTTGTGGTAGGATCCCTGATTCAATTTCGTAAAGTAAGCTTACGTTACACCAATATAAAATTTCAAAACAAATTAATTCTTTTATACATCTATTAAAACTTTGAATAATAAAGTCATTTATATAACCTGGAATAATAAAACATTCGCGTTTCAGTGTAATTCGCGGTAACGACAGACATCAGGATGTCACTTAACTAAAATACTTCGACAAACTGGCTAGCTCAATTGTAATCGTCAGATTAATGTCAAAGCTTTGGTGAAAAATGTACGAGGAAAAAAAATTACACGCTGTCGACGTCTGTCTACGAGAGTCTACGAATATGCTACGTACGTCTACGATAGTGCTACGAGGGGCAAATTTTATTCAGTGTAAAGTTAATATTGTAAATAGAAGTACCTACATATTATGTATCTTTCTTTATTTGATATCTTATATTATTCTGCAAACTTAGCAACAAATGGCCGAAGATTGCTTATGAGAGGGAAGTCCAAGGAAAAGGCTTTTGTCCAGCAGTCGAACACACAATTAGGCTAATTGATATAGTATTATACTGTATAGGTTTAGCCAATATTGTATAGAATAAGTACTACATATATATTTTTTTAATTTATTTATACAACTCGGCTAGCATACAAGAATTGCCAATGTAATGGTAAATATTTGTACTATATTCATAGTTGTATTGCCGAAATACAGCTATGTGTACAGTAAGAAGTATGTACTGGTAATGGTTTTGTTGTTTGGCGCCCGCTTAATAAATACGAGATCGTGAGTTGGAAACCGAGGAAGTACCAAAGTAAATTTTCAAATTCATATATAACACTTTCTACGTTTATCTTAGATATTACTGACTTAAGGTAAAGGAAAACATTGCGAGAAAACCTAAACTTGAAAGTCTGAAATTGCCAACTTGCCTAGAGCAAGCGTTGTGTTTAAAGCTCATGCTTTCTTCTTTTTTCTGTACGAAAAGAACCCTTTACCTTGCAGTAGGACAGTAACAGGCTGGTATTATATACAGTAAGAATGGTAAACACAACCATACTGTTTCCGACAGTAAGGTGATAGGGAGCAGTAAGAAAAAAAAAAGTATGTATATATATACGTTCGTATTGAGAAACCTCCCCTATTATTGAAGTCAGTTAAAAAGAAAAAGGACCTAGAGAATGGCCTCCCTCTGGCACTATCACCTAATAAAAAGAATACTATTACATAATGTCAACAAAATTAAAAAAAACTACTTGCAATATAATTATTATTATCAAAAATAATTAGTTACAGCCTAAAATATTATTAAATTTATATCTTTCTATTAAATAAAGGGGAGAGTTCGTTTGTTTGAACGCGCTAATCTCTGGAACAATTAGTCGGATTTCGTCGAAAATCGATAATTCGTTTTGTGTATGATAGCTCTGTTCTCGAAGAAGATTATAGGCTATGTAACATCACGCTACTGGCGACGGGAGCAGAACAGTAAGCAAAGACGCGGGTGAAACTACGCCGCGGAAAGCTAGTTATTGAATAAATTTAAGTCCTTATTCTTAACTATCGAAAAGAGCCCTATTCAAATTCGATAGGAAAATTTACTATTCATAAACCAGAAACCTGAAACTTTTCACAGTTTTATCCGAAACGAAGATTCGGAAGAACTTAAGAGATTTCTATAGGATCTGTCAAAAGTGTTTTTGAATATCTGGTATCTTTCTAGACTCTACGACAGTAGATTCGTAAGGAGCCGATGCTGATTTTTGCATGAATAATTCAAGGTGCTGATTTCAGTGTGAAAGTGCCGACTGATCGACCTGGAAATCTACTACTTTCTAATTGAATATTGGTGTACATTATTAGTTTCCATACTAATTCCTTTTTTTGCGGTGATTAAGAGCGCCGGCGGCCCAATTACTTTGTTATGTTTTCTTATCATAGTTTTTGTGATGTTTAGAGGACATAACCATGTCCTTATCAAAAAAAAAAAAACAAAAACAAATTTTATTCAAAGATACATGTATATGTAATATTAATATTTATTCATTAATTTATCACTTTTACGAATTTTTGTTATGTTAGTCATAATTTAATTTAACCAAATAGTTGTTACGTTGCATGATATAATAATGTTACTGTTACCACCTACCATTAGGTAGACATATGCTTGTTTGTTACCAAAGTTGTATAAAAAAATCTAAGACATGTACAATGTAATACAATGCTTACAAACACTGGTATATGCTTCATTCAATCTATTTTATTTTCCTCAGTCATCTCCCAAGAGATACAAAGTACTATTTGTCCCGGTTCACCAATTTCGTTTTATTCTTGGAAATCAACATCTACTTATTTATTCTATGTTAAAATACTCAGTATTGTTACTATTCAAGTTGAATTTGTTAAAGATACTAAGACTAAGTAATCGTTTATTGTTTACACTGACTAAGAAAGCAGAAGAGCTTATGAACGCTGCTTGTCAGAGGATTCACTCACTATTTGCTGGTTTTAAGACTCATATTGTGTTACGATTGTGACTTTCAACCGCGTAGTGAAATTTTTACATCTATTCTATTTATGTGATACAAATTTTTCAATGTTTAACTGTGCATGTGTTATAATAGTTTTACTTGTTATTGTGTGTTGTTTGTAATGTTGTTCTCAATGTGCGTGTGCACACACACATACATTGAGAACTACAAGATTTAGTCATCTAACAATAAATACAAAATAATCTTGGGCAAGTGTTTGCCTTTGCAAAAGTCATATCGAATCCGCAACGGTTAAGAGTTAGGTATCGTAAACCTATTACCATCAAGCCACTGATCTTATAACACTCGTACTATCAAATATAACAGTAAAAATAACAGTATTAAGTCCTAAAATAACAACAATCTTAAAAGAAAAAGGCAGTGCCGTCTAACTTTAACCTCGGAACACTTGAAGCGCTAACACAAAATTAACAACTAAAATGTAGCCTCCAAAGTTTATCAAGGAAATAAATTAATTCACAAATTTAATTTAGACCTTAAATCTTCGGTGAGCCTACTAATTATGGACTTAATGTTAAAATGTTGATAATTTATTTTAAGTATTTAGATATTTACCGCCATTTTGAAGAGATTAAACTAGTGATTAATTATTGTTATTAGGTTTGATTAACCATACTATATTTAAGGCTCTGGTAACAAATTACTGCAATCTCCTTGCACCCAAAGAGATATCATATTTTGTATTATTAAAATGGTAGAAGCGAATTTTGAAGACTGGATTTGACGGCATCATCGGTTTGAACAGCTTAGTACCTAATCAAAATATCTAAAAAATAGAATATGTGATTGGAATGGCTGATTGCCATACACAACGCAACTCTAAACTTATTTTGAATGGCTGTAGGCCGCCGAATTCTATATAACTACTTTCACTTCCCGAGTAGATGGAACATACAAGTATTTAATCAAGTTAAAAATAAACATTTTATGTACCTACTCTAAGTATAAATTTCCAATCCATCAGCACTGCTTAGCGAAATGCCCAAGTAATCTAAGCTGTTTAATATTGTTTGTTATAAGCAGAAAGTAGAACCTTGTTAGTAATCTTTACTAATAATATCTATACTATTATTTAAAGCGAAAAGTTTGTTTGTTTGAACGCGCTAATCTCTATAACTACCAGTCGAATTTGAAAAATTATTTTTGCGTATGCTAGCCCACTTCTTGAGATAGGTTATAGGCTATATAACATCACGCTACTAGCGACGGGAGCAGAGTAGTAAGCAAAGACGCGGGAAAACCGCGCCGCGGACGGCTCGTTTTAGTATAAAAAGACGTAAATGAAAGTAAAATTTTTAAAATGCGCTATATTTCCTCTAATGTCGAGACCAGACACATAACTCCTGTTCAAGCGATTTAATCCACAATTAGTTTTACAAGTACCCATCATATAATACCTCAAGCTCCACGTTAGCAAAATTTTATTAGAAGATAAGTATAAGTAATTTTTTTTACGACTAAAACAAACTTTATTTTATGACAATTTACAATATATGGTCCACCTGGTAGTAAGCACTCACCCTATGGACACTTACAATATGCTTGATGCCTGCAAGATCTCTTTATATATCTGCAGTAATCGAATTCTGCCGAAGACTAATTAATTTAAACAACTTTAACGGTGATTTTATATAAAATATATAAGTAGTAATATCATATTCATTATATCAGTTGAAAGACGTCCACTGCTGAACATAGACCTCACAAAATTTTAGAGTCTCTCATCCATCGGTTGCCCGCCACCCTTGGTCGTCGGTCCACCATGTTTGTTGCCCACGCTGCGCCTTCCGATTCGTGATAGTAAATTCATATAACATCACCGCAAATAACATGGCACATAAACCTAATAAATATGCACATTAAAAATCGATTACTATCGAACCAGTGAATAAATCAGATGTTTATGTCATGATACAAATATTTAGTTCTACTTTGTACTAATGAGTTTAACATAGAAATTTCAACTCACATTAATATTTACTACTCAAGCGTGTAATGTAATCTTTATTATTATTATAGCAAAATTGAGGCAGTTTTTAAAGCAATTAGTTTTGACTTTTTTAACGTAATTATCACTATATATATATATATATTAACTAGTCATTACTTTAGCATGCTCTTCGATTATAACTCACTAAAAAATGTAACTAAGGAGTAGCATATTAAATAAAAGGGATGAATAACATTTTTCAATGAAAGAAATTTGGTACCGCCAATGTAGATACTAAACAATTGAAAATCATAACACCTTATTAGACCCAAATAAGGTGTTATTAGTATTTCAAAATTTATACTAACTACTAATATTATAAATGTGAATGTTTGTGTGTGTGTTTGTTACCACTCAGCACCTAAACTGATGAACCGATTTTAATAAAAATTGGTATGTAGATAGATTCGGTACCGGAGACGGACATACATTTTATTCAAAAAATCGGTCTGGACCCCATGGGATACAAACATATTTTAAGCGCGAGCGATGCCGTGGGGCGCAGCTAGTATTGTTATAATAATTTATTATCACAAAGCATTGAAATATCCCAAGGTGTAAGTAGACGCATATAACATTCACGGTTCAGTCAGTAAACATTTCATAGTAAATAAAGTTCCCTTTCGCTATCTATCGAGGCGCCACTCTGTCGAGAGAGGCTCTAAGTAAAGGCATGCGAGTCAACAACAGCAAGATTATCGATCTCTTTAATGTCAGCCTACGCCTTATTTTAGAAGTTATGTATTTTGTTTGTTTTTTTTTCTTAACAAATTTTAAAGTTGTTAGTAAGAAAAATAAAACACAACTGAATGATTGCATATATTTGACATAACATTTGAACTGAAAATTGACTTCACTTTTACAATGTTAGCATGTACCGTACGGCCCTGTTGTTTTATTGTTTTCCCCTTAGTGATTTAGTGTCCGAACTGCCATACAGAGGTCTGCAGTTCGATCCCCGGATCGGACTAGGAATATTAGAGATTCGGTTTTGAAATACTTAATAATTTCTCGGAATCTGAGATTGTGCACATTCAATGGCAATAAGCTCATTCTCTGTTACATGAGACCCAACGTACGAGTACATAAAAAAGCGTAAAGCTATCATATTGTGTTATTGATTTTATATCTATAAAGATGTACCCTCACTGCAAACCTTCACCTGTAATCTGGGGGCACGGCCGTGTCCCCGCCAAGTCGAGCAAAAAAAAGCGGCACGGCCGTACCATCCTTTCTCGAAGCTTTTCTGGCCATTTTCGACTACCTATAACTTCGTTGTGGATATAACTAGAAGCCTGAATTTTTAATAACCAAGTAAGTAGACATTGTATAAACACTGTATATTTACTGTAGATTGACTTGATCATCGCATGAAAACACAATGTATGATCTCATTGTGTTTTCATGCGATTTATATTAAATTACTAGCTGTTGCCCGTAGCTCCGCCCGCGTAAATGTCGGTTACATCGCATATTATTATTATTTATAAAAGAATTTTTCTAAAATAAACGTAGCCTAAGTTACTCCTTGTTACATCAGCTACCTGTCATTAAAATTCCCGTCAAAATCGGTCCAGTCATTTCAGAGATTAGCCTGAACAAACAGTCGGACAAAAATTGTAAAAAATGTTATTTTGGCGTATGTACCGTATTTATATATTCATATACATATATAGTAAAAAACGGTTATTTCAATATTACAAACAGACACTCCAATTTTATTATATGTATAGATTAGATTAGATTGTTTTGTGCGATTGCGAAGTCAATCTATTTATTAAAAACATTAAAAATTTTAAATATTGATAATGGTCACTTAAATATGTTGTTAGGTTAGCTAATTACGTAGGCAATGACTTAAGACAGAAAGTCCTTTAAGTAGGGGCTAAATAAATTAAACTGTTTTGGTATTACATGGATCTCGAAACTTTTTACGGTAGAAGAAATAAGTTGCGAGACTTGGTTTTTTTTACAAGATGTTATTGATGGCATGTAACGTTTACAGATTCGATTTTGAGCATTATATTACAAACTGCCTCTCTGAGTGCCTAGCATTCGTTTGAAATGTAACAGATTCAAAATATTATTATTTCAATTGTGTCAAACAATTTGTTCACCGTAATGCTCGGCTCGCCTTCCTCACCATGTAATGCTCAAATTGTATCATTACAAGTTGCGCAACGTAATGCTCAGTTCGCTTCCCTGATCAATGTAATGCTCGGATTTGTAATGTTATATAACAGATGAATACTCGCGGTCAGGGAGCATCTTTAGGTGACCGTCGACTTAATAACCTGCTTGTTAGTGGCTAACGTAACCTGTGTAAGTTTATGACACCGGATGCTTTGAGTTTGCGCATTATCTTGTAAAAAGAGGAAAACGTCAGCTTGAGAAACACAATTTCTGTTGCTAAAATAGCGTTTCTCAAAGGCTTTGTGTATTGTAGTCACGTGCAAAGGAAGCTTTCCAGAGTGTTATAGAGCTGCACTCCTGTAAAGAGTTTAATAGGAAGCGAAATCGTAATAACAAGATATTTGTTATTTGCCTTTAGCTATAATTTTATACTGCTTTTTAACGAAAATAAAATATTTAGGATCCAGCTTTGAAGTCATGAATGCTGTTCTTGTATTTCAATAAAATTCAGGTCATGTAAGATCGTTTATAACGTGACTAATGTTAATAATGCTCGTCGAAAATGCATATTTTTAGTTTTTGTAGTTGATTTACCGGTAATAAGATAATTATGAAAACATAAGCTTTTTCTTGAAAATGTAGGCATCAGAGGTTTACAGGACCCACATTTCGCCAAACATGCTTGATCTTATAACAGGCTTGCCTTGTTGCAACTTACCGGGCACAAATTTTCAAACTCTAGGCCAATACTGACTAACTTCAAACTTCCTGATGGTAAGCAGTCAAGTGGGATCCAGATGTGGCGACTATACCAAAAACCGTCATCTCAATATTTACTTAATACTTTTCAAATTACATATTAATTCTGAAAAAAAACACAGATTTCGTGCCTCACACGACTATCGAGCACATTGGAAATGTGCTCGAAAAAAATTCAAATCCGATTGGTAGTTACAGAGATTAGTGCGTACAAACATAACTCTTTAGCTTTATATAATAGTATAGTATAAGACTAAGTATCCTCAACAAAATGCCTGTGAACAAACCAATCGCAAAATTTCCACACGCGTATCGAAGTTTGATGTGAAAAATGTCATTCTGAATTTTGACTTTTTTCAAAAAGGTTAGGCTACAGGGCAAACCTTTAATCCGATCGTCTCTGTTTTAGGCTCAAATTGTCCAGGGAAGTTTCCACAATTTTTTTAATTTCATTTTGCTTTTCCAATATATCGAGCGCCAGAATCAATAACTCGGAAATAAATATTTTTTTACTATTTCGGCCATAAATAACTTTTTCGTTTTTCCTTTCTCGAATAATTCTTTTCGCACCTTATAGCTCTCGTGAATACTCGTCTTTTTTGTAAAATCGGAGCCTACACTTCCAATGTCAAAGTGAAAAGACATTTCCAATGTCAAAATATTCTAATGTGCGTTATCATGAGAGCTGACTCATGATATTTTCCGAACGTTCCTTATACAATGACGGTGGATCTCAATAATCGCTCCGAAATTTCTTTCACTTCTGGCAATTTCGTTTATTGGCCTACATTCACCCCAAAAAGAGCCATCGCTTGATGAAAACTTGTGATGCAAATAGCGAATCGGAACCTTTCTTTTACTAATTTATTTTAAGAAATAAATTAACAAGTAGATATGTGAGATTTAGAAATTATTGTATACTGATGTACCAATTAGTTTGCATTTGCAAGCATGATAATTAGGTATGTAACTGGTTATAGTAATATAGTATGGTAAAATGTACTATGATATTCAAACGATAAATTTGGAAAGAAATCAGTAATACTTTGACAAACAGATTGTACCAATATCGCTGTTTTATGCTTTATCCGTATCCCCATAGTTTTTAACCTACTTCAAAAAAAGGGCAAATCTCAATTCTACCGTATACATTTTTTTTATGTGTGTATGCGGATAACTTCGTCGTTTATGAACCGATTACGATGATTCTTCTTTTGTTGGAAAGTAGATATGCCAAGTGTGGTACCATGATAAGGAAACTAGGATCTGATGATGGCAACTCAGGAAAATCGAGGGAAACTTTCGAAAATCGTACTGGCGACTAGTGCATTTGTTACTTTTTTCATTAAATATTTTAAGGCACTATTTTTTAGTAAAGGTTTGGAGTCGATCTGATGTCGAAAGACAGTCGAGGGTAACTCGAAAACGATTACTTGGTATGGTAGTAAGGTTCTTATAATATTTGCTTGACGCCAACTTCAAAATTATAAAATACTTATTTAATCATTTACTACTAAATAAAACTAAATCAACATACGAATTACATTTTGCTAAGTAAACTTATTTTTAACTTTTTAGTTTCCTTCCCGTTTGAAGTCGGTTTTTTTTATGTTTAAAATTATTTTTTGTACATTTAATTACAACTGACGTACTAGCACTACAGAGATATTTTGTTTTTAATATGTTTATAGAGAATTGAGAAAACTTATTGTTTATTTAAAAAAAAAAGATTTGATTTAAAGTCACTTTCAGATTCTATTGTTATATATACAGTCATAAAAAGGGGTTACTATTTAAATGGCAGTTAATGGTAACGCCTTATTTGAATTGTATAATAATTTAATTTTGATAATTTTATCAAGCGTAAAAACGTACGAGTACATCGTTATTACATTTAAAATTCTTATATCGACTGTTCATTTTATTGACCACTTACCTTTGTATGATTTATACTCTATATTGTATTTTTATTAAAGAACACGTAAGAAAAATCGCAAATAATCGTCACGTTCGTAAGGCACGTATTTCACTCCTACTAAAACCTTTATACCAACATGCTTTTACTTTACTCTTTTCCAAGCGAGTAATATTCTCAGAGCGTAGGTGACGACAACCAAAGAAAATAAAACGTACAGTCGACTGCTACAAAAAAATATACAGAGTTTGATTTTATGGATATTTCCTTTGAAATAAAAAAAATATGCTTAATCACTGCGGCTGTGAATGCATGCAAATTTAAAAAAAAGCGGCAATTCTATTTAAATTTTGTGAAATTAACTCTTAATTTATAGCTTGTAATTCAGCTCACATTATTCAATAAATATGATATTGTAAAATATCTTACCCTTACACACTCGTGTAGCTACCACGTAAGTATTCTTATATAAAACAGCTGAGGCCCTAGACAAGTGGGATAGATTTCTATTCTATTCATAGAATAGACTAAAAAATGCATGGGATTGACATAAGCTAACGACAATGTTGGCGTTAGCTTATGTCAATCCTGTATATTTTTTAATCTATTCTATTTATAGAATAGAAATCTATACCACTTGTCTAGGGCCTCTAATTCTATAAATTTACTCATTCATTGTATCTTCATAATTATACTCGTATTTAGATCCTACGCACACTGATCGTCAACATGACGTGCCAACATGTCACGTAAGTCGTATAGACGTATGCAAATGAGTACGTGTAACAGGAAAATCTCGTTTTAAAAAATATACAGTACGACCCAATACATATTGTAAGGCTTTTTGTTGTATATTTAATTATCCTTTCAGGGGTTTTTTGTGGGTAAATAGGTATCGGTAATTATATAATTTAAGAATAATAGAACAACTGCTTTAATGAAAATAATTCAGATAATGTAAGAGATTTTAAAAGTAATAGAAATTATACTTTAAAACAAAAGAAGGCTGACTCTTAAGAAAGTCATACCTTGCTGGAGCATATACACGTGGGTTTTGTGTACTATATACATCATTGCTTAACTCTGACGATTCTTTTAGTAATGGTTATATCCTAAGCAATTTGTAGATAAATCCCTTGTTACAGATATATATTTCAAATATATATCTGTAACAAATTTAAGTCATAAAACCTTTGCGGACATTTTAAACGTTTTGAATTTAATTTTCTTGATAGCGGCAGGCAACGCTTCCGGCGCTTCAAAGGGCTATGGGCGGAAGTAACCACGTACTACGCTAAAGTACTTATATAATACAAGCAATAATATATCATTTATATTTTAGACATAACAAAATTTACCAAATTTAGTAATCTTATTATAAATGCGAAATTTTGTGTGTGTGTCCCGAGGGATACAACAAAACATTTTACGCGCGGGCGAAGCCGTGGGGCGCAGCTAGTAATTAAATAACATTAAGTTGTTTTTAGTAGGAAATTGTTGACTATTAGGAATTTGCAGCGACCCTTGAGTTTTACAAAATATGCGAGTTAACTCATGGTAGGTAGTAGAGTTCTATGAGTTATTTCGTTTCTACTCCATTATTCAAATATTTTTATTTTACATACGATATCATTTAGCGCTTTATAAAAGCCTAAATGTTCCATTAGAACGTGACGTAGTTCACTGTAGTGACGGTTGAATACTATTCTCGTTCATTGTGGTGCTGGCTCTGATCTTGAGTAGGTCATAAATAAAACATATATCCACTTTCAGTGTTATTAAGAGTTACAATTGTAGATAAGTGTATAATGCTTGATACACATAAATAGTATATCGTTTATTGTACTATTATCATTAGGTACTAGCTCTGGGCAATCCTTCGGACACACCCATCACTGGCTTATGTAAGTTAGACAAACAAGAGTAAAAGTGTAAAATAAAAAATATCCATTTTAATTAGTTTTTCCAACATAGTCGCTTTAAAAGTTATTCAAAGCTGGCACATGATTTACGATGGAAAGATAGATCACGGCAGCGATCATTATCTATATTCTGTCTAGTATGAAACAAAGGCCTTGCTGATATTAATAAAGAAGATCTTATTTTTATAGCAAACTGTTTAGTTTTATTCAAGTGTATATTTACAAGTTTTAAAATTAATTTAAAAAATACGGCTAAAAGAATACGGATCAACCCATATAATATATGGGAACGAGCGGATGAACAGCAGAACCTACTTGAAAAGAAAAAAAAATTAAAAAAAAAATTGCGTCTATCCAGCTACTGCGATCGTCAACATGCAAGCCAAGCACGGCGATTATGGCAAGCAAACAACCTTCTATCAGCGCGCAAACAGGAACACGTTCCCGAGTTCCCGGCCACTCTACTAAATCTAGTGGGGTGAGGGGTGCTAAGAATCACTAAGGCGGAACGATTTTTAAAAATGATGACCTTGGCAACGTATAATGGACGTAGTCTACGGCAGGACGAGTACTTAGCAGAGCTCGAAGTAGAACTAGGAAAGATCCGATGGCATGTTTTGGGTCTTAGTGAGGTACGAAGAGAGGGAGAGGAAATACTAACACTCCAATCGGGCCACCTGTCTTACTATCGAGAAGGAGATAGGCCATCCCAAGGCGGCGTAGGTTTCCTGGTCAATAAAGTCCTCACTAATAACATTGAGGAATCTCCAGTGTGTCGACGAGGGTTGCGTATCTAGTCTTGAGGCTCTCTGAATGATACAAGATGAAAATAATACAAGTTTATGCACCCACGTCGACATATCCGGATAATCAAATTAAAGCTATGTATGAAGACATAGCAAAAGCCTTGCACAATACGACAAAGGCTCATCTCAATGTTGTTATGGGGGATTTTAACGCCAAAGTAGGGCAGCACACGGGCATTGAAACTGTTTTGGGGCTACATGGGTACGGTAGCAGAAATCAAAGGGGACAAATGCTAGTGAATTTTCTTGAGAAGGAAGGGCTGTTTCTGATGAATTCTTTCTTTCAAAAGAAACACCAAAGAAAATGGACTTGGCAAAGCCACGACAACATCACTAAAAATGAATTGACTTTATCATGACGGACAAAAAGCGCATATTTAGGTATGTTTGTGTGATCAACAGGTTCAACACCGGAAGCGATCACCGACTGGTAAGAGGCACCCTAAATATAGACTTCAGAGCTGAGAGAAACCGCATGATGAGTTCCATATTGAAACCAACTCTGCAACAAACCATAGCTGGCTCCGAACAGTTTCAGTTGGAGCTAAAGAAAGGTTTTGATGCCCTGAAACTTGAAAACACACAGGACATTAGGGATGTGGGCAAACGGTTCTGTGGGCGAAAAAGTATGGGCCGAGATTCGCGACTATCAGCTGAGACTTTAAAACTCATGAGTAAGAGACGTGAAATGGTACATCATTTCTCGGACCGAATGGCTCTGTCAAAGCTCATCAAAAAATTAATACGGAGAGACCTAAGGCGCTCAAACATGCAACGCATTATAAACACAATTGAGCGAAATAAAGGTCCCAAAATGTTCGAACAAAAGCTTGGCAGAAGCAAACAAAAAACGAGAATGGAGAAATCCACACGTCTCAAACTCAAGTTCTCGCTGGAGTCGAAGAATTCTACGGAAAACTGTACTCCTCTAACGCCGCACCACCTTCGCCATCTCACCAAGACCTGAGAGCCACCCTGACCCGCCACTTTACCGATGAACAGCCAGATATCAGCCCAGAGGAGATCGAGTTGGCCCTTGGACAGCTGAAAAATGGGAAAGCCCCAGGTGAGGCCGGTGTTACGACGGAGCTCTTGAAGTCAGGCGGCAAACCCGTGCTGCAAGAGCTCCAACGCTTATTTAATTCTGTTCTTCACAACGGGAGATCCCCAAGGGTATGGAGCAGGAGTATCGTAGTACTCTTTTTCAAAAAAGGAGATAACACTCTTTTGAAAAACTACAGGCCCATTTCACTCCTGAGCCATGTCTATAAGCTGTTCTCAAGGATCATCACGAATCAACTTACTAGAAGACTTGACGAGTTTCAACCTCCGGAACAGGCCGAATTTCGCGGAGGATTTGACACCATAGACCACATCCATACTATCAGGCAGGTCATACAAAAGACAGAGGAATACAACCACCCTCTCTGTCTCGCCTTCGTGGACTATGAAAAATCCTTTGACTCTGTCGAGATCTGGTCTATCATGGAGTCCTTGCAAAGGTGCCAAGTTGACTGGCGATATATCAGTGTGCTGAAATGTCTATACAGCAACGCCACAATTTCCGTTCAAGTGCAGGGTCGTCCGACAAAGCCTATCCAACTACACAAAGGAGTGAGACAGGGGGATGTCATATCCCCGAAACTGTTCACAGCTGTATTGGAGGATGCTTTTAAGACAATAGACTGGAAAGGACGTAGCATAAACATAAACGGGGAACACATTTCGCACCTGAGATTTGCCGATGATATTGTCATAATGGCTGAGCCCGCAGAAGCTCCAAGGGATGCTGAACGACTTAAATGAGTCCTCCCAACGAATCGGTCTGCGGATCAACTTGAACAAAACGAAGAGCATGTTCAATGATCACGTTACGCCACAACCGATTATCGTTGATGATGTACCTCTCGAAGATGTTAAATCCTATGTCTACCTTGGACACTACAACTAGGTAAAAACAACTTCGAGAGGGAAATCGACAGGAGGATTCAGTTGGGTTGGGCAGCATTTCACTAACTTCGTCAAGTCTTTACGTCGACCATACCGCAAACCCTAAAGACCAAGGTGTTTGACCAATGCGTCCTACCTACGATGACCTATGGTGCTGAAACGTGGACACTCACAAATGGACTGGTCCATAAGTTGAAAGTCGCTCAGAGGGCTATGGAAAGAGCTATGCTTGGCGTTCGTCTGATCGACAAAATCCGTAGCGAGGAGATTCAACGACGAACTAAAGTTACCGATATAGCTCTCTGAATTAGCACTCTGAAGTGGCAATGGGCTGGTCATATTTGCCGCAGATCCGACAATCGCTGGAGCCGCAAGGTTCTGGAGTGGAGACCGCGTACAAGGAAACGTAGAGTGGGACGCCCCACCGCTAGATGGAACGACGATTTTTAACGGGCGGCTGGCAAAAACTGGATGCAAACAGCCGTGGAGCGCCTTAGGAGAGGCCTATGTCCAGCAGTGGACTGCCGTAGGCTGATGATGATGATGACATAAAATTGACATTTTTTTTCTTATTGTTTTTATAGGACTATTTTTCTAAAACCTATCTTATTTCATTATGTTTTTATACAACTTCGGTGGTAAACAAATATTCGGCCCACCTAATGGGAAGCGGTAACTGTAACCTGTGTATGGCTGTGTTCTCTAGCATTTTAGAAACAGTGCTAAGAAAGCAAAGCCAAGCCGTTGTCTAAATCGGCGAGCCAGGAAAAGGAAAATCACCCTCAGATTCATTGCAAAAATGTATAGATAGGTACGACATAAGTTGACCAGAGATGCTTAAAAAACCTTAATTCGTAAACAAATAAAATTAATTAAACTGTAAAGAAAGAACGACTTGGCTTTCATCATCATTCATTGTTTTTATACTCAGCGGATTATTTAGAGCCCTGATAAAACTGTATTCCACTAAAGAACTTAAAAAAGTAAATAAATTGCTAAGCTTTGTCAGTTTTTTCATCAAAAAGACAGCTACATTATCGCAATTACTGAGTTATTTAATTTATTTTAAGAATGTTTTTTAAAGATCTCTATGTGTAGCGACTATGATAAATTTGTCTCATGTACCCTACAGAAAACTCGCAGTAACAATATAAGCAAGAGTGTTACGCTGGTCGTTATTAGCTGTACAATAAAATAACAGTGAAACATAATATTTTATGTAAAATGAACAGCGCACCTCGTTTGTATTCCGAGAACTAAATTTCAAATATTTTCTGTTATCACCAATGACAAATACCTCTAGCTTTCGCAAAGGTACTGTTTGACATTCCCTATTCAGGCTTTACTGTACACATTCTATTCCAAAATACTCGTTTTTCGTACTAAAAGTTTTATTATTATATTTCCAAAAACATAGTTGTTCAAAATATCGCCGCATGAATTGTTTGATCTCTTTACAACAAAATAATTTGTCCCACTTCATGGAAGCTCTTTCAGCAGAAAATGTCGTGTTTGTATAAAAGCGTGTTCACATATTTGTGGGTAAAAACATTCTCGCATAAAGAACTCTATTGAATGTGCGACATTATTGAATAATTACTATTGTGAGCGTCAGTGCTCATTTCTATGTATTACATATTGAGTTTACGCAAAACAAAATAAATATTTATCTATACTAACTTATTATATAAAGCGGAATAAGTTGTTTGTTTGTTTGTTTGAACACGCTAATCTCTGGAACTACCAGTCGGATATGAATAATTAATTAAATATTTGTGTTTGATAGCCCTGTTCTTGAGGAAGGTAATAATCACATCCATTTTATACTTTCCTTCCTATTCAAAGTGCCCAGACATGTGTAGTGTACACATTGTCACCACTTACCGAGTCCGCTGCAGTCTAGCTTCAAACCAGGTCACAGTTCTGTTATCGCACTTCTCAAAATGACTGGCGATGTACGAGATCCCTTTCGTTGGAAGACACCAAAGTCACTGCACTGGCTTTGGTTGATTTTCCAAACGCCTTTGACACCGTCAGTTACGACATCCTTCTAGTTAACCTAGCCTACCTCATGATCTCCTCCAAAGCACTGGATTACTGCCCGAGTTATCTTCGAGATCGCCAACAGTCTGTCCGACTCAATGAATCGACATCGAAGTGGTGTCACATTGACTCTGACGTTCCTCAAGATGGCATTCTTTCTCCTTTGTTGTTTTCAATTTTTATTAATCTCATTACTAAATATCTTAATGCTGTTGCAGATATACTCTTAGGCTAGTGTAGATTGTGTATTGACATGATAAACCTAAAGCATAAAAAAAAACTGGTCTGCCAGGTTTGGGTTCGCTGTTAATCCAACCAAGTGCCAAGCTATCGTTTATGGTAGCCAACGGCTCATGAGTAGGTTAAGCACAGTGTACTTCCACTCATAGTTTTTAATGGTACAGTCATTAATCTGTGCTCAACCGTGAAAATCTTGGCTTGTTCTTAGAATGAACTCTGAGTTGGCAAGCTCAAGTAACGCATGTAAGTCAAAAAGTTACTGGTACCCTGCGCGCTCTTTATCGGCTCAAAAACTTTCTACTATGTAGAACCAAAGTAATGCTTGTGCAGTCTTTAATTTTGCCCCAACTCGACTATGGTGATGTGTGTTATTTTGACAGGAATGCAGATCTTTTTATCTTATTAACTGCATTCGATTCTTTTTTAATCTTCGGAAGTATTTCGTTCTCAGTTGAAATAGTTAGTTACCAATTTTCCAACGCCGTAGAATGCGTGCTCTTACTATCCGCTATTCCATCAACTTCGCCCACTCTTACTCCTTATTTAACACCTTACTTTCAGTATCTTAATTCAGTCCATGAACGCAACCTTCGTTATGCCAATAATCGCCCACTGCTATTTCCTTCTCACCCATCCAGTTTTATTCAATCCTCTTAAAATCAGGACGTCCACAAATAAATTAAAAGCTGAAATTAAACTCTTTTTGATACGACAATAAAATTAGTTTAAAAATCTTGCAATTGAAAAACAAAAAAATAATCGCAAGATCACTATCTTAAATATCATTAAACTATTAGTAAATCAAATATTGTCTACATCTATTATTGTCAAAATGTAAGGATAAATTCTCTTGTTACTACAATTACTTACCTATTTTAATTAAAACAATTATTGTTTTAGCCATTAGGGCCTCTTGAAAATATAAACATATCAAATACGAATTGTGGTTACCTGACAGAACACAAATTACCACAACAACAATGAAATTGAACCAATTTACAATACAATGATTATTGAGTTGTAGCTGTCCTCAACGCGTCAGTGGACATCAGTCAGCTATCTATATTTCAATACATGTCTACGATCAACTAATGGACACGTTTAAAATGAATTTCTATTACAATATGATGTTGATGGGTTCAAATTTTAACAGATAGATTCTATCAGTGAAGAACCTAAATTATTTGCGTAAAATACTTAAATTTAATGTTAGTTACCTTTAAATTGAGACTTAAAATTGTTTTTGTCTCAAAAAATATATTACATAAATAGTGAGACTGAAGAACCAATCAAAACTGAACCGCAAATACTAAAACTCAAACTTACCTGAAGATTGTGTTTCAGTATTTGCGGTTTAGTTTTATCATTCAATTGCAAATAGAGCAAATCAAAGTCGCAAGTGGCTGGTCACAGCTGCTAAAGGATCAATGGTTGTTTGAGCAACCAAGAGACGTTGGAGACTGCAATTAAGTAAACAAAGGTCAGCTACCGCTTGGCTAAGTAAATAACCGGAATTAGAAATTGGGTGGTGGCCACACATGTAATAACTATCTATTACGGAATAAATGTTAATAGGTGTTATCGTTTTGTCTAAAAAGGAATAAGGATATTATCGATATTGTTGATAACATGTCAAATTGCGAATTAAGATTTGTCAAGTCCTTGCCATCGTCATTATTAATATGTAATTATTTATTTACCTCATTGTTACTTGTTTTTTACATCTTTATTTAGCTTTTGTAGGCTCAAAAGCAGGTAATAAAGATCTGCATGATTGTTTTTTAGGAAATCATAATAATAAAAAATCAATGATATTCTATTTAACAGATATGTTATGCACTCAGAAAACAACTGAAAAAAGTGTTTCGCGCAGCAGCCGTTGCACACATACCTATTTTTCATTCATTTTACATTTCACTACATGTCAAAGTGATAGAAAAGAACGAAAAGAACGACTTGAGAAAACAAATGAGAAAAAAAGTGACAGCTAGTGTTATCAATTGCGTTTGAATGTAAAAAAAATCTAGCTACCAATCACCGCAAGTTGTATCACAGACTAACAAATATAACGTGACAGAAGGTACATATCACGTTCACAAAATTTGTAACGCAGTTTCTATCTATAACAACTAATAAACAAATACTGAAGGTAGAAATAAAACATATAAAGGAAAAAAATATTTATTTATAGAAAAGTCAAAACCTTTTTAATAAAAAGTGTGATAGGCATTGTTAAATGATTATGATTTATTGAAATCGGTCCACGTCCATCAGTCCGGTTTATTAGTTACGAGGGAATAAAAAACCGAACATACATGCAGTCAAGCACATAACCCTCCTTTTGGACTTTATTGCAGTTGGGTAAAACTAGAAATAGCTTTATTTTATGGTTTGTGATATTCTGGTGTTATTCAAAGTTTTTTACCACACATTACATTTTTAATTTTTAATTAGGAATAATTATGAATTTTTACATAAAACAAAATTATTTAATAATACAAGGTTTGAAAAAAAGAAAACCGAACTGCGAAGAACGATGACTTTTCTGCCTTCGATTTTCGCATATGTATTTTATTATATGTCCGGGGTGCACGCGTCCTTGTCTCACGCACCACAAAAATAAATTTTCCATTTCTTTTTTTTTTTTAACTGCCGTCGCCGTGCGTAACGCAGACTAAAGACAATACGTCCCAATTGGGGCGTTTTTGGGTCTTCACGATTACGCGTTCACAACATATTTATCTGTTAAATAGAATATCATTGTAAAAAATTCTACATGCTAAATAAAACAATAAAGGCGAAACGATCACAAAAACTTAACCTTGGAACAAAGTTAATAAAAAAACCGTAACACTTTCACCAAAATAAATTGAGTTGTTGCTAATATAAATGAAAGCCTTCAAAAACAAAGCTTAATATTTTCAAGTGTCCCAATTATTTTTGAGCGACTTCATTTAAAATTACTCTCGGTTCCTTTTCTATTATTTATTTTAATATCGTTAAAAGCAATATTAAGAGAAACTTTTGCCGGTCTCTGGTCTTGTATGAAACCTCACAACATCTTTTGCCAAAGATGTTGTAAAAGAGAATTACGTGATTACTCCGTTACCTGCATAATGCCATCAAATCAAAGTCAAATGTTGAGGTTCTATAGATCGTAAGTTATTCGCTTTGTGTAAATAGTTCGACTATTCTAATTCGTCATATTTTTAAATAAACATTGTTGTAGCAGAAATAAATAAGAAATTGTTGTGTGTGTTTCTGTTTACTGAGCACTCTTTCTTTATTATGTGAAAAATTCACATGAAAAGCGTAACATTGCCTTTAAAGCTACCATATGAAATTAATCACTTTAAAAATTTAATGAACTTTGTGGTAACGGCCAAAACGCATTTATTACTTCACTTACATTTCACTTTAATATCACTGGCGATGAAATTTTATCTAGGACACTTATAAGAGTGAAAGCACTCTAGGTATGTTCACTATAATTGAAATGGACAGTCTTTATATTGATAACTAAATAAAATATAATGTGGATTAAAAAAAATATTATTTTCATATCAAATACTACAAAAATAATATGAATTTCCTTCACATGTATTCATAGCTTTATTCACAGCATTAAGTCACAATATCCTTTACATTTACGTAAACATTATTGTAACATAAACTAACAAAGCATTCGTAAGTTCACCACAAGCATTCAGAAGACAGATATCTATCCACCTAATTCTGTACACGAAACACAGAAACAAATTACCATCTTTATTCTCAAACCAACTTAAAAGCAGCTGAAAAAGCGATTATATACCTTTTGTCATTGCAAAATATGCTTTATTGTTTTGCCATAGAGTGTATAAGTAACGGCTTAATGTTTAAGAGACTGGTAAATAAATTGTGTTATGTTTATTCGAGGCGCGATGTCATTTTCATTCGTGGAGTCGGCGAGGTGGGAAATGGAAATTGAATGGTAAATGCGTCAATATTTCACATAGCGGTTGATTATCGATGGTACTCCCACACTGTTTACTAGCATGATTGTGTTCACTATTTATAGATTACTTTCACAATAAAGGTTTAGATAAGCGTTTTAAAATTGTTTTTGATTAGTTTTGAGGACAGAATGTCTTAATTACAATGCTATTTTTGGGTATAAGACTTTCAACGAATGTTGTCTATCTATGTGTGTGCCAGTGTAGTTTACTAACATAAGGAAGTCGGTTATCTATGTATATTATAAATCTAAAAAGTTTGTACGCATTCAGAAATGTGCAGGTTCAATTTGCAAAGTTTGGCTACTTCCCATTTGGTAAACTTCCCATTTCGTAAACCTCAAACTGTACCTACTAAAAAGTTGCGTTTGGTAAACATTTCGTTACTTCATACATTTAATCCCATTTGGTAAACTTTGTTAGTATTGTTATTTTTGTACGGTACAGTCAGTGTCAAATTAGTATTAAATTAGAGATGTATATACTTTTAAATGCTTCAGTCTTGAGATAGTATCTCGACCATCAAAAAGAATGGCTGATCAAGAAGAAGTAAAAAAAACGTATTAAAGTCTGTAAAAATACCACGATGCTACTAAAAATACCACGTGCTTTTCCCGCAAAAGAAGCACCGAGCGGGTTCTCAGGTAGGGATTTATTGTCCTTACCATCGTTTTAAACAAAAGGTGTGAATGAGATAGACATAAGTAAGTATACGTAAATTATATCTATTACCGGGTTTAACTTATCAGTTCACTCGTTTTATGCATAGTGCAAGGTCGTTGCAATGTCGGGTGAGGGATCTTCTAGTGGTGCAGTGAATTTAAAAATTATTAATAGTACACGAGGCGGTGAAATTTTATTACGCGCTGGGCATCAATATTATAAACAGAAAAATAATAAGGACTCAAGTTGGTGGCGCTGTGTTAATAGAAAAGATGGATGTTCAGCAAGTGTAACTTTGAATTCAAATCGAAGCCATGTATTAAGAGAAAATGCTCACTGCAGTTCTTGTATTCCGAATTTTGAAAAAAATGAAGTGAAAGTAGCCATCGAAAAATGTAAACAAACTATATGTGAAGATCTGAAGCCGATTCCAGCTACATACAGGAAATGTACTAAAAAGCTGAAAGATAATGGTTATGAAATTATTAAAGAATTACCAAATTTTGACAAAGTTAAAAGCAGTTTGTATAGACACAGAAATAGACAACTAGGAATCACAAAATCTCAGCACTCTAACTCTACAGAAATCGTGATTCCTGACCGTTTTAAAGACAATTTATTGTTTGATGAGATTGACGGTGAAAATAGAATGATTGTGTTTGGTTCAAAGAGTGCAATTGCACATTTAAATGACGTCCGTCACTACTTTGCGGACGGAACGTTCAAATGTTGTGCAAAGCCGTTTCTTTAACTATACGTTGTACACGGAGACATAGGAAGTACAGAAACTGGGACAAATATTGTACCATTTTTTTATGCAGTTTTGTACCGCACAAAATCTATACCTACTATGCTTTATACTTTTCCAATAATTATGTTTTTCTTCGATATCAATATAAATATGTTTTAAATTCAAGGCGACAAATAGTTTATTTAATGACAAACCTACAGAAGAGTTGAAAAATGTGTATCAACATACAATACAAGCAGACACATGGCAGAAGTTAATGGTATCTAGATTTTTAAATACGGAATCATATTAAGCCGGGTCCACACGAGTGTAACGCGCAATGTAATCTTTTGCATAATTAAACGCCAAGCCTACGTGTAGACGGTTCTCTCGTTACATTCGTTTGGACCTAGCTTTAGAAACACTACCATTACTATATACCATAACCTAAAAGTAAAAATAATACAAAATGTAACAAAAAAGTCAATAGAAAAGTCCAGCAATCGACATAAACGACTCTCGAACTTCATCGGCGCCGACTGCTTAAACGAGGTTACAGCTCAAAGAAGTAGGTTTTAGGCATACGGACAAAATATTAAATCTACCTAGACCGAAAGCTTTCAATATTATGTGACTTCAGCTCTGTCAAAAATCCTCCCAACGCAAAAATATATTCCGATTATGTAAGCTAGTTTTACTAATAAAATCATGTTTAGGATACAGTGAAATTTTTGCTCAATCTAAAACTGATCTACGGTAAAACTATCTCAGTTCCATCAGTCGTAACAAAATCGGTAAAGAAATATCGTACAAACATACAGATAAATACAGTTGGTTAGCAAATGAGTTTCTGTTTTAAAACTCTAATTATTCTGGATTTCACAGACTGCTTGCCATCAAGCGGGATAGAGTCACTTTGGTAGGCACATAAAGCTTCCCCCCCAACGGGGTTCTCGCCTTGTCGCGGCGGGGGGGCTTAGTAGCCGTGGTTACCAAGGACCACGGTGAACCAAGAGGAACCCCAAGGAGGCGCCGCTCCTCTGGGCTTTGCCGATAAGCCTACGATGGAGCGGCTCTGGTGGGTTGCGGTGCTATTTGGGCGGCACCGCAACTGGGTCGGGCTGCAGTGTTGCTTCGGCGACACTGCGGCTGAGGAGTGGCGGGGCCGCGGCGGGAGAGGAGTGCCAGTATAACGGTGCGCCGCTCTCCCTACCTTCCGCGGCCTCGGCGGGGCCGCAACCGCCAGATTGCGGATGCGGTGGGGCCGCAGGGGAAGAGGAGTGTCGGTATTGCGATGCGCCGTTCTCCCTATCCTCTGCGGCCGAGTTGGCCTGCGGGCGGCGATCGGGCAGTCGCCGCCCGAACAGCACGGGCCCGAGACGGCAGTGCGCGTGTTCCGCACGCGCCTCTCGAAGGAGGGGGGGCTAGGCCCCTAAATCGGACGGGGCCCGCTCGCGGTGAGCGGGCCATGGCCCGTCGGGGTCGCGGATGAATGCGCAAGCGACTCCCGTGACGTGACTCTGGCCGTCTGGAGGAACACCGTGGGTTTTAGTCGGTATGCTGGCCGCGCTTTGAGTGCGGTCGGAGAGTCCGACATAACCCCCTTGCCCGGGCGGGTGCGTATGCGTAATGCATTTCCCACGTAAAAAAAAAAAAAATAAAAAAAAAGGCACATAAAGCTTAAAAGCAGATAAACAAAAATTTGTGTAAGCAAAGTCACTGTTTTTTTTCTGTCTGTTTCTCCTCTAACTTCTTCTAAACTTTACAACAGATTTGATACGATTTTTCCTATTGTTTAGAGCATATCTTTCTAACTATGTGTATAGTGTGCATATTATAGTTTAAATAAGTCGAGAATTTGAATAATGTCGTAAAACCAGTACTCACGCGCGATCAGAAGCGGGTCGCCAGTTAAAACATAATTTAAGTGGTAGATAGAAAAACACAGTCAACTTTATCGCTGGCGCTTCCGAGGTAAAAATACAAGAGCAAATAATAAATGGGTAACTTCCAACAGTTCAGAGAAAATTAACGTAGTAACATCACACCAAACCGGATTAAAAATGAAGCGACTCTTTTTTTTACTTTGTAATACGCATTAATTGATCAATTAATAAAATTGTCCCATAAAGATTATATTGTTTGTGATGCTGTAAGGTGGATAAAAGATGATTAAAATAAAAACAGTTCGACTGTTAAAATTTATCGATATGCATATTTTGATAAAAAACTTCTGAAATTGTAATTTCATAGGTACCTAACCTATGAGTACACAATATTGGAAAAGTCTTCAGTTCATGTGAACAAATAAATATTGCGAACAAAGATTAGGTCTTTATTAAATTGATGAATATTATATGAACTAAAACATGAAGTCTCTCCGTACAATCGAGAACATTTCCAACAAAGTGACGCTGGCAGAGAATTTAAATTCTGCTACACAATTTTCAATTCACCTTGCCGCTGCCTGTATAAAAGAGCCTCAATTTGACGCGATTCATTAAGTTAACTCGTTTTAATAAATCGTATCGGATGAACTTGTAAAATATAATGAGAGAGCTATTTCTGTATAATTCAGACTTGGTCAAATTTTCCCTTAACAATGCATTCAAGTGACTTCAATTTAGCTCTTTGACGATCTCTTTAACGTGTCAGTAGAGTGATCGAGTAGTAAACAAGTCACGGATCCGATTCCAGTTCAGTGCAAATATTTTCATGCATGAACATTACTAGGATCTATTAAATCGGACGTACGATAGATGACCTATGCATGAGTGCAACGTTCCATTGAAGTCGAGTGTAGGTTGTGAAAACACCCATTAACAGTGTAGAGTCAGAATGTGCTAATAACGGCGTGGCTGTAGGTGAATTGTATAGCTGAAATTACTTGTTTAGTGTGAGTGCACTTGGTAAAATTACCCACTACTTGCATTGGTTAAGAAGTGCACAAAAATGTAAGTATATCCGCATTCTAGAATCTAAAATAGCTACAACGTAAGCTTACTTTGGGTAAAGACAACGTTAAAAACGCTACAAGAACTTTCAGAAATTGCTAGTAAAACAAGTACCTGTCTAAGCAGAAGTAGATCGTAAAACTCAGCATTGGTGCGGATTTCATCTGTGTTAGATGGAAGTAGGTCACGGCCTTACCTGTCATCAAATTGCTATGTGCTATGTATGCATAGCTTATTGAGTGGAGTGTCTAAATGTGCATGAACTAATTAAAGTGTTATTTACTATCTCATGCAAAGACTGATAATACTAATGCGAGAAATTTATGTGTAATAGACGAAGTTATGAACAGGTAAAATTTTGTTACTGAAACATTTCCATTTTTCAAATGGGTTTTTGAAGATATTGATGTATTTATTGGAAATTTTGCAGATCATATTTAGTAAATATGATAATAATAAATGTAGTTCATTACTGACCCATTGAAAGGAGAAGGCATATTCTTATACAGAGAAGGCATGACCAATGATCATAATGATTGTATTACTGTCAATTCATCATGATTCAAATATTTTGGGCTTGTTCTTCCTTTGCAGCAAGTTACAAAACTATGATTTCAGTTTGAGAGGTTTTATATAATCTTATTATAATGTTAGTCATATTTGTTTTATTGCATCCTTTCATATAAAACTACACAACATTTTGAGTATTGCCAAATTTATTTGATGAGAAATGCCAGGTTGCTGAATAAATTGCTTTTCTAATAGCCAACTTTTAATTCGTTTTTTAACTCTCTTTCTCGACCTTAAGCTTAATATTATGCTTGGACTAAAACTCGCCAATGATTGTGCTTAAATTATTTTTCAATAACGAAATTACCTTTAGTAACCTGACATTAATATTTTGTTGAAGTTATTCAGAACCTTGCTCGTATTTAAAATATTGAACTGTATTCAAATTCTATAGAACGAGATATGAAGAAAAAAATGAAAATAGATTTATGATTACCCGTCGAAAAATAAATAAAAAAATTAAAATCAACATATAAATTTTGGAGATATTTTCTTGTGTTGTTCAGATTCTCGAATTGATGTTTAATATAAAACGTATATAATGAATTAAAAGACACACTGCTGGCTCCAACTTATTACGTCCGCATGGATTGCGATCAAATCAAATTTGTAATAAATCTTTATAAAGTATAACTTATGTGTGTATACAACTTTTGCTACTAAACCAAAAAGGTAAATCGGGTAAGGACAAATAAATAATAAATTGGTTTACCAGTAAGCCTACATAAGACGGTCGAACTTTAAGATAAAAAGTTTTTGGTGCAAATCCTTCCCACACAGTTTTCAGGACTCAGCTATGTCGGTACGATCTTAATATTGGAAATCTTTATTCCGCACTAACAGCAATATTGGTAAATAATCTTTGGTAGTTTGAAAAGTGCGTAAGTTAAAGTAACTGCTGAGTAAAGATCTTAAAAACAAATGAGCCAAAGGTGCAAATATGTACTTATTATTAATAAGCCTTTATCGGATTGACTGCAACCTGAAAACTGCATAAAACTGTTATAAATACAACTTTTATGGCAAACAAGCGTACGGTCCACCTGATGGTAAGAGGTAACCGTTGTAGAGATACCTGTGTTTTCTAAACATTGCAAACATAATGTTTAGAAAGCGTTGTAGACCATGGAGAAAGTGATGAGGAAAGAAAGAGAACCAAAGGGGTGATTGATCTGCCCGCACTCTTATTTACCGAACAAAACGCAATAGTATAGATACTACTACACTAAAGTCGATCTTCTACATGTTGGTAGTACTTCCCCAGTCTATCCCGCCCATGCTAAACCAGCAAGGACCGAAAAAGTACTGTGTATGAACTACTGTATTATCCCCGTGTCAAGATTTGTGCCCGGTTAATGGCAAATTTGAAATATATATTCTTCGTAGTTATACGAGTAGGTATAACAACTGATAAGCTATTTCACCAGCATATAAGACGAAATTAATTACCAACGAAGGGTGGCATACAAACTGACATCAATTACAATTTTGATAAGTCAAACATGAACAGAATCAACCCGATCCTGAATTCATAGAGCTCATTAATCACATAGCTGATAACGATGGTGGATGGTCGAAAACTAAAGAGAAAGAGATCTATGAAACAAAATTCATAAAAATATTCAAATGTAACATACTAAATTGTTGATTTATCGATGGAGATCACAAACACTGATGACAATAAAGATTTGAAGGTTTTTTATTATACAAGAGATGACCTTGATGGTGCAGCGGTACCTACTGCAAACATGAGTCTTGCTTCGATTGCCGGGTTGTTTATAATGATATTGGGGTTATTTCGCACGAAGAGATCTGAGTCTGAAACTATGTCTGCTAAAAGTCAAGTCAATAAGCTTTTTGATAGGTACATTGAACCGTTAATAGCTATGTACGGTATATAACCATAATTCGCTAGCTAGCTAGTTATGGGTGTGCTTACCCCTTCGGACATAAAGGCGTGATGAAGTATTTTAGCTGTTTTCTTAAAATTTCTCGCCAGAGCTCATATTTTGTACCAATATTCAATCAATTAACTCTGCTTACTATATTTCAGCTGTATGACATGAATATTGAAGTAATTGACACAATCAGTTAATTTTTTTAATATAAAACTTATTAAACAAATTGACCTCTGTTTCCTTTTAGTGCATTAATTTTACTTGAAGCAAAAAATGTCTCCTGTTCATTGCAGGTAATAATCAATGCTGCTGACAGCGCAATATTTGTAGCTAAGTTCTGAGCTGACAGAATCTAAATAAATAAATATCACCACAGTCGATATTACCGTTAACACGTAAAGATTGCCTCGTTCTGACTAAAGTGAGTTGCTAAAAGTACAAGCAAATATTCATATACCTTGAAATAAACATAGTATTTATAAGTAGTAATTCATATTTATTCTTATAGTCTACTAGCTGTTGCCCGCAGCTTCGCCCGCTTGAATGTTGGTTATATCTCTGTTTACATTGACAACGTTTTATACAAACTTTCATCCTCTATTTCAACCTCTTTAAGCCATTTTTTCGCAATAAAAGATGTTGTTCCCCGAGGTCTAATTTGTTTCTATACCAAATTTCATCAAAATCGGTTCAGTGGTTTAGGCGTGAAACCGAAACAGACAGACAGACAGAGTTACTTTCGCATTTATATGTATTAGTATGGATAGTATGGATTTTCAAGTGTAAAACAGTAAAATTTAAAAATTTAAATTACACCTCGACACAAAAATTGAACTCTAAAAACGGACAAATAATATTTTAAACTTATTTTATTATTATCGTCACATATATTCTGTAAGTACAAATATTTTTATTTTCCTAGCGTCGTCGCGTCGGCGGACCAATAAGCGAGAAAAACAGGTGTAGACGCAGATTGCAACAAAAGAATTTACTCCTAAAATTTCGCAAAATCTTCACAACCGTCAACGTCGAATGCCCTCATGTGTCTGCCCGTTCGTGTCGCCACTCGGGATAAACTTATATCTATGACACAAAAAACTAAACGAAAATCGGTTCATCCGCGATTTACGATTTACGATGCGACTTACGATACCACAGACAGATACATAGACAGACACGTTAAACATATAACACCCCGCGACGCGGTAAAAACACTCTTCACCAGTTAGAGCACTAACACTGTCTGAGTAATATTAATTAACCTTTTGTAAATTGTCAAATTAATTTACATAATGAATCCAATATGATAATGTAATAATAAACTGTATTGTCCACTTCACAATTTATCATTAATTAAACCGTATCAAGCGCGTCACGAGGGCTTTATTAAAATACAATATTGATTTAATTAAAAATAACCATTAATTTAGTACGAATTCGTTGCAGATGCCAAAACGTTTCCTCGTGAATATTCAATAGGTTTTATTTGAGCATGAATTAATACCAAACCGACACAGTGCCCAGACACTTGAGAAACCACGACCTACCTTTGTTTATGCAATTATCCATAATTATTTAAATAAATTAGAACTCTATAGCATTAGCAATAAAATAAGATATTATTTGTGGAACAGCTGGCACTTGACCAACTTTATTGAGTTCTAGTTCAAGCTGATCATTTGCTTAAAAGAGCGTGATTCCTTTTCAGCCATTATTTCTAACGGACTCCATAAAATATAGGAGTGTCTTCACGAACTGTTAACTCACGAGGCCTTATGGAAACATTTCATCGCTAGTTTATTGCGGTATTCTTTATGTTTATTGTACTGTTTATTTGTTATGATAAATAAATCTGTGCCAGACAAGGTTAAGTGGGAAACAAATATAGTTCTAGATGTTAGCTTATTTCAATTTATGTAAATTAGCAAGAAAAAGTTAAGCCACGAAAAACCTAGTGAACATTTTTGTTTATTTCGTAGGCGTAATATTGTCATTTTCACAAACTGATTACGCATCGTGATGGGTGTGTGTCAGTTTAATAGGTACCTAAACGATTTTAACGTCGTTTTAGTCAAAAGATTCTGAACATATAAAGACTTCTCCGTTATACATATAAACTTTTTTTTGCATAACTCACTTCATCCTCAATATTACACATCGTTTACACGTGCGAATTCTTTACATCTTATAAGATCAGTTATTTATGAGAGGTATCCTTGTAATCATTTTGACTTGAGCAAATATTTATTGATTGTATGTATCTACCTATATTCTGGTATGTGGCCCTATTGACACTAATACTGCCATATTAAAAAACACGATTTTTTGCAGCAAAAAAATGTGAAGGAAAAGCACTGCTAACACTTGGTACATGGATCTAAAGATATAGGTGAACTTTAGACCCATGTACCTAATGCTTTTGCTATGTTGTTTCAGCGTTTTTAACAAGGTAGCTTTACAATTTCATTTGTCTTACGGGTAATAGCAAAATATAGAAAATATAGTTCTTAGAGTAAGTACTGGGAGCGGTGTTCATTTCCAATGTTAATATGTTACGCTGTAATCTATGATACAAGCTTACCGTAATTCATATTAATTTCTCCTACACTATTTTAGATATTCATATTTCATTAATAAATAAAAATGAAGATGATATATATATAATGAAACAAACCGTTGAAGACCGACCGAGGCCGCGAGGTGAAGAGAAAATACAACATTGTATAAGTAGCATATACAACCTAAATACAAATAATATATTATGCAATAAATCCATTGTAGTTAAACTACGAAAACCATATATTTCGGTTATCGCCTATCGCCGGTCCTCTCGCACAATTAAATTTTAGCCATTACAAGTCTATAACGTTTATTGATAACTAAATTTGTCACTATTAATTTATTAGTTGACTAATTTAAATTACTTTGCGAGGTTATCAATTATAATAATAATAACAATATTACAACAACTACACACAACGCCATCTAGACCCAAAGTAAGCATATTTCTTAAAGCTTGTGTTATGGGTGAATGCGGAAATTGTTAGAAATGTTAGAATGCGGATATACATACATATTATACATATAAACACCCAGACCAATGCAAATAGACATGTTCATGCACATAAATATTTGCACTGAGTGGGAATCGAACCCGCGACCTCTGAGTGGCAGTCCATACACAGTACCACCGAACCACGGGGTCGTCAATTTTGTATTATAACTCTGTACGTGTAATAAATGAGTAAGTATGAGGGAGTAAGGAGAGTGTGTGAGGTTCATATTACTATAGTTTAGGTAGTACAGGATTCTTTACGATTGGTAATGGCTTAAATCCGAGCTCTTTCAGTCGTCTTTACTAGACAGTCAAGGTATCTTGTTGATGAACATTCTATATTACCTGTACAATGGGTTGTGCTCTGAAGTATTGTTTAAAATGGTGCCAACAGCCACTTTTTATCATTGCACCTGCCGTCATCGGCTAAGAGCTCATTCTTACACCTTAGAACCTTATTAGGTCCCGTACAGTGAGGTTTTAGAAAAGCTTTCTCTCTTGTACGATACGGTTGCGGAATCCTAGATCCTACAACATGGAGTTCTTGGCAGCGCGCTAGTGATATTCATGGTGTTGAAACTAGTTGAAAGCGTCCATAGACTACGGTAACTGCTTACCATCAGGAGAGCCGTATGCATGTTTGTCACCTTAGTCGTAAAAAAATAAATACTACATTTCTTTTTCTTACTTTGGATCTAGATAGAGTAGTATAGTTCTTGTATCATTATTATCATTACATAATGTATACACAAGTAGCCACAATCTTATAATTAATTACTGATTAATAACGGCTACGCAAGACGGAAATACAATTAATATTTCTTTACTGTCATGTTAATGGTTTCAGCTGACAATTAAGTAAGACAAGGGTTACCAAGAAACAAGAAAAAAATCTATAATTTAATGAGAAAATGAATACCGGAATACATTTTATGTTCATAATAACAATGAGATATTATTAGATCTCGGTCTCGGTCTCACTTTCATGACAAATGAATAACATAATAATTTATTCATTTATTCTCTCAAAAAGGTTAGTAGGTACATAGTTAGGTCTTAAAATAAGTGCTGCAGTAAATAAACCTTAGTGAGAGCTGGAGTTTGTGATAGGTTCGAAACCTGTGTGACAAATCTCCAGGCTCTCTCTTTTGGTGAGCGTTAAGGCAACATAAGTACAACATTAAAATAAAATAATAACGATATACTTTTATCAACAAAATCGTAAATAAATCAATAAAATCTATGCTCGGTAATGATGAAACAAAACTGTTTATACAACTGCTACCTACGATAATATAGCAATCTTACTGCTCTTATATATTGCTGTGCCCGACAGGGTCCATGACGCTCTGCTATTTTATGTTACCACGTTATCTCACATTAAGGTCATGCAATAAAGATATTGAATATTTAAAAAAAAATGAGCCTATATATAACTTGCCAGTATCGTACAAAATATGTAATAAACAAACTATTTGTTTAAACAAATCATTGTCCAGCGCGGTGAGATGGACATATGATATTACAGTTACCGTTACCGGTCGAAAATATATGAGACTGGCACACGAGCGTGGAGTTTAGCACAAGCTAAGGGTGGCCTATGCCTAGCAGTGGGTAAATTCGAGCTGATAATGATGATACAAATCAATTCAACAAGTGTAATGTAAGTATATGTAGCCTAAGGCCATACTAGGCCGTTATCCAATGCATTCCAGAAGAAAAAATGAAGTCGTAATTGACTGTAAAAAAGGCAAAATTGGTATTTTATGATTCTGGCATTGATATGGTGTCTTGCATTATGTGCGTTACAGTGCGGAAGTGTTAAGACTACGTCGTGAATTATTGTTGTTTAAGCATTGTGTGTGGCAATCGCCACGCCGACCTACATTTACAATGAGCGACAAACTCATAGCAAATAAGTTGCTGGCCTTCCTGCAGTGTCAGCTGAATGTGATGGAAGAGGTCAGCGTCACGCAGATCTGCACCTCGAACTTCACAGAAGATGAGATCCGCAGCGCCAAGGAGCTGCTGTATACGTCTTTCAACATGAGCGACCGAATGCCATCTCGTCGGAGAGATGAAAAAGGGGCGCGGAGTCTTCAGGACATAATCAACGTGCTGAAGGTGACCGACCCCGATGACGTGCCGACTTTCGTGGCTAAGGAGCAGAGGAGACTGCCCTCTGTCACGTTCGACCACGTCGATGTCACCAGACTCTTAAAGGACATAACGTCGCTGAAAGCAAGTCTGGCCGATGTGATGCTGAAGTTTGAAGCTTCACAAACAATCATCGCTGACCTACGTAACGAAGTAAAAGAGTTACGAAATACTACATCGGTATTTAGGTCAGCTGAGGCTTCAAACGTAAATACGAAACGCGGAGCATTCGTGTGTTCGCCGGCAGCAAATTTCGCATCAGTGATATCTGAAACGTCGCCGTCCGTCATCGCGACTGCGCGCAGTGACCCCGTTGTCCCCGTGCGCCCCGTCGTTGCGCGCGCTCCTCCGTCCCCGCTGCGCCTGCGCCCGCGCTCGCTGCACGTGTCACCGTTACGTCATCTTCTCGACGTGACTATGCGCGCGCCGTGAGTCCACTCGCCGCAGTACAACATCAGGGTGCCAAAACGGGGAACAATAAAGAAGAGGACGTCACACCCATCTCCACTCGAAGCTGTGTTCCGGATGATGATGGATTTGTGAAAGTCCTAAAGAAACGTAGGAGTTAAACCTGCCGAAATAAGTGTGGTACAGCACCCACAGGGCCCAACTTCCTGTTGAAACCTGCCGTACCCACTACGCTACTGTATGTCTCGCGCCTGCATCACTCCACAACGACTCAGGACCTCGTGGAGTACATCAAGGTCAAGGCCACTTACATCGTGAGGGTAGACCCTTTGGAGTCACGTCAAGCGTGAACTTCAAGTCGTTCGTAGCGCGTGTGCCGACAAAGGCTCTTGAAACCTTCACCAAAGAAGAATTCTGGCCGAAGGGCGTGGTGTTCCGGCGGTTCCGGGGCAGGCTGCGAGACAACGGAACTAACACCGACCGACAGGCACAACGAGAAGTGTCATCATAGATTTAAGTTATTTTTAATATATATTTTAGGTTACGGTATTTATTGATTAACTTTTATTTAAATAGTGTGTAGTATACTTATATTATAATGTATGTATGATAGTCTGTAAGATATATATTGAAAATTGTAATCCCGATGGTACCCAAGATACAAGCACTAGCTTAGTTTGGGACCAAAGGGAAACTACTTATTTGTAATAAAATGTAATTTATATTTATGAAATAAATTGAATTGAATTGAATTGATATTCATGGAACGGAACACAAAATTACGAATACTATCAATTCTATGAATAAGGCGCCTCACGACCAGTTAAGGTGGTAAAAATTAGGGTGGGCCTTTATTCCAGCAGTGGACGTCTTTTACTGATATGATGATTATTAAACATACCTATATAATAATCCTAATAATATTATAATTGCGAAAGTGTTGTGTATTTGTTACCACTCAGCGCCTAAACGGCTGAACCAATTTCGATGAATATGGTTTGTAGATAGATTCGGTGCCGGAGACGGATATAGGCTACTTTTTATCCCGAAAATTGATCTGGTTCCCGAAAGATACCACAAACCATATTTAACGCGCGGGTGAAACTGCGCCGCGGAAAGCTAGTTAATTGATATAAAAGAATACTAAGTCTCGAAACATAATAATTGATTATGCTAAGTTTTGCAAGACATTAAACCTACAACCTTAACAGTCATATGCAAAATTTATTTGTTTTAATAATAATGTATACTTAGGTCAAGTTAAAAAAAGCAGGCTCAAAAATATCCTAAGGGAAATCAGAACAACTTGAAACTCAATCCGAACGTCCAGTTTATGAGATACGAACGGAGCACAAAATAAGATGACCGTGAAATAGAAAACGCAAAGCATAAATTTTTCAAAAGGAAAGAATTTGCTACTGAATTGTTTTGAATTATTAATGGGCCTTTAATTTTAAAACCAATGACGGTTAATATAATTATTAATAATTAACGACTCATTAATATTATTTCTACAGAAATTAATATTTTTCAATGTAGGGTACATTGAAAAATATCAATTATCAAAATTCAAGATATTGCACAAAAATGTATAGTTTTGGATAAGTAGGTTTTTTATCTGTAAAGATGTTAAAAATACTTTTTCAATAAATAAATAACGAAGGTAATTATTGTTTCTAAATATTTTAGCTCCAAAATGAATGCAAAGGGCATTCATTTTCATTTTTTTTCAGGCAAATGCATGGCTATAGCATTTGCCCATGATACATGTGTGTCAATCTTTTCTGTGGTCCTTTTGGTGGATGGTTTGTGGTTCCTTTATCTTCTCGCTTTGATTTAAGTGTTTATTAACCCCACTTATGAGTTCTCACACGTTGAAAATTGACTATTTTATAAAAAAAAGTATAGTTGCAATTAAGATATTTACCAAAACGTCAGCGATAAAGCTACCTTTTTATGTCTTTAGTAGACTGAACGAATAAAATGCGTGTTATTTGGACTTGTAGTGTGTGTTTGTTTGCATTCACTTATTACATTTTATAATCATCAACACCATACCAGCTGAAAGACACCTTTTCTGAGCATTTCCACGTTGAGTGACGGTGACCAACCCTCATCCATCGGTTGCCCTACATCCAATAACAGATTGCCCGTCCAGCTTATAGCATATGTCGCAGGCAAATTTATCTATATTAATATCTACATTCGTATTAATTCCCCGTTTACAATCTACCTCGGCATATTACGTAATGCCGGATAAGTTACCAGCAATGTGTAGTTGTACCTAATTGGGGATATTTGCACTAGTTTGACGAGATGTACAGATGTATGTCGTAAAAACAGAGAGACACAGTGCCGTACACAATAGGCTTGCTCACGCTGCCTATTGTATCTTATATTAGACTTCAACCTTATATTTCAGAAAGCAGTTTTTGTTTGCAAGAAAAATTAAACACATAGAACTAAAAACATCAAGTCTGGTCACATTAATTCTTCAGCGTGCGACATTAACAGCTACTAGTATCACAGTAGCCCGCTGAATTAATTCACATAGGTCCCTTGGAACCGTGCCAAATGTTTAGGGTTCGTGTCAACCAGAGCTATTAAAGCCTGAATAAATAAATACTAAATGGGCTTATTTACATGAATGAAGTTCAGATTAAAGCAGCGATGTTTTAATTTAGACATATTATTATGAAATTACAAGTGACCTTCAGGCTCTAGACTAGTTATAGAGCCAGCCGGTATTTTTCAGTTAAAGTCGTAAGAGGTGATTGATGGAACAACTTAATAATACCAGCCTGTTTATTGTCCCGCTGCAGGGCAAAGGCCTCTTCTCACATAGAGAAGGAATGAGCATTAATCACCACGCTTGCTCAAGGCGGATTGGCAATTTTAGACTTTTAAGTCCAGGTTTCCTCACGATCTTTTCCTTCACCGTCAGTCAGAAATGTCCAAGATAAACTTAGAAAGTACATATGATTTAAAAAATCATTTTGGTACTTGCCTGGCTTCGAACCCACTACCTCGTGTTTACGAATCGGGTGCCTTATCCACAGGGCCATTTCACACAACAACAACAACAACCTAACCTGCGCAATATATAAATAAATATCATCTGTCTAAAATCTAGCTAGTGAAACATCGTGATTACGGCAAACTCCTCCCTTTAAGAAATAATTGCAGTAGTGGAAGTTTTCAGGTGACTAGATAGATGTAATATTATGACCCAGTACGTCTAGTAACATCATTTGTAATGAAATAACTATAAACAGACACCTGGTAAAAAAAACATATACAGATATATATGATCTGAGTATATATAACTGAACCTTACATTTTATATTTAGAAATTAATGTCTATAAATCGTATTAAGTACGTACTTCAACTTAAGAGTTTATATTATAATATTGTTCATGTTCATTTTAAGTTTACAACATTATTATAAGACTCTATATAACGAGTATAGTGCTATATAATTCGTAATCTTCTTAACTCTCAGTCTGTCGTTCTTACATTTTTCGAATAAGAAAAATAAGAAAAGAGAAGTTAAGCATAAGAAATTTGATAAAGCGATAGTCCATAAAAGGCCTAATTTGAAAGTTATTTACAAATTTATTAAAATAGTTACTAATTTATAAATATAATAATTTTAATTTTGGGTTAAGAACGAAATATTCTAGAAACAAAAATAATTATAAATTGTAACAAGTTATCAAAAGGTACATGAGTGTAACACAACAGCACACTATTTAAACAAGCAACTACTATATATATATATATATATTTATATATAGTATGTTGTGTTACCTTTTGGTAACTATATATATATAACAACTACAGTTATAGATAACGCCAAAAAAGCCACTAGCCTAAAGCCGTGGATCATAGTAGCAGTTACCACGTAGCCAGCCAGCCAGCTAACCATTCTAATAGCAAGCCGAGTATTGTATCAATCATTGTAATCAAGAAACACAAGTGCTTGCAATAATCTGTATCAATTTTATTATTCCTAAAACTACCTATGTAACATAAAATGTTACGCTCTAAAGTACAAGCACCTTTAGCCCAAGAAACGGGTCAGCCACTGATAAATATATTTAGATTTATGATTCGGTTGGCTTTGTCAGAAATGTAAAAGACTGTTGGCATTTGTTCACGTAGGCTTTGTAAAATAGCGAATAGTGATAAGCTTCTACATCGTATAAAAGTTGCAGTTCTGGCTATTACTATAGAAAGAGTAGATTTTCACAATAGGATTTTTGCTAGTAATATTTTTGTCACGTCATTTAGAGCTTTCTGTCTCAAGCTTTGCCTACTATCTTATTTGGTGCAAGCCACCTGAACTTACTGTCTATCCACCATCTGTCGTAGAGGGTCCACGGAGACTTACTATTTGACTTAAACCTCCTGGGGTTTCATGGAGACTCACTATTTCACTTGGACACCCACGACACAACAACTGTAATTTAAGAACACCGTTCCTCCTTTAAAAATCTATTTAATTTTAAATATTTTTTCTATTAATTTAATTAAATTGTGATACAAATATTACTACTGAACGTGCCAAGTAAGATTATAACTCCCTTTGAGCGGGACTTAATGTCCTATTAGAAGTCTCCCTGCGCGATCGTTTAGGAAACGAAACAATCAGCGGACGAACCAAGGTAACTGATGTCGCTCGCAGAGTTGCTTCGTTAAAGTACCTTATTAAGCTTAAATATGTACGTACCTACCTATCTACTACGAGTATGAGATACAATTTAATTTTTCTTTCCTTCTCTAAAGTAGCAGTGGGCAGGAGATATAGCCTGCAGAACTGATGGCCGTTGGAACAGAAAGGTGTCAGGTGTCTAGAGTGGAAACCACGAACCGGAAGGCGCTGCATTGGATGAGCTCTCACAAGGTGGACCGACGACCATATAAGGAAGGCTGCCAACGGATGGATGAGGGCAGCTCACGATCGGCCAAGGTGTCAAAAATTCGGAGAAGCCTATGGCCAGCAGTGGACGTATTTTTGCTGATATGATGATAATGAGTGGACGTCATCAGAATATTGATGTGATGTGATGAAACCATATTATTAAAAATAAAATCGATTAGCAAATGACGTCGTGCTTCTCCGAAAAAAAAAAACCACCATTAATTTTTTTTACAACCATGATGAATAAAAACAACTTTGATTAAGGGTATTGACAAAATTTTCAAATCTTTCCTTAGAAAAAGTAAAAGCTCCTATTTCGTACGAAAAAAAAAACTCGAAAAAACATTATTATCCAAAAATTGATATCTGATAACAAAAGCGGACCAAGTTCGTAAATCCCAAAAAATTTAACCATGTTTTTTCTAGGATAACCCAAATACTTTCAAGTAATGAGATTAACTCATGAATAAAGACTCACATTACTTGGCCCATCGTGACCGCTTTATAATGGTAATCCTTATTTTTCCTATCCTTAGAGAATATACCCTTAGATATACATACATAAATATAAATATTGCATCCCTATTGTGTACTTTCTTACTGGAGACGGTTAATACAAAAGACTGATAGAGAAAACTTTTTACACCACGACGCGACTCCAAGTAAAGTGGGACCAGAATCTTAAGTTATGGCAAAATAAGAATTGTTCATGTGGGCTTTAATGTAGAATACAGAACTATCTCATCTTTCACCTTATGAGATGGGTAAAGAAATATTAACAAACCGGTAGCAGCGTATATGGATACCATAAAGTAAGGGTATGTTCAACAGAGGACGTCTATGCAGATGAAATGCTGAAATAGCCTTGCGTTGACCAAGTGAATAAAATGAAATATTTCAATAAGCCTAAAAGGTAACAATAGATATGAAATTAAATTTGTAAATACTCTTTTGTACGGCTTATACTTAGATCCATATTACTACTTTTTAGAATAATGTATCTAAGGCAATTAAACATTTTTCAGATGCACACAAAATAATTACTTTTATCATTGAATGTAATAAATCCAACGAAAATCTTTTCCCTGCAAACATACTTTTAGTTGCTATACAAAAGTTTATTTCCTTTTGAGAAATTGCCAAAAAAGTAAGTAATTATTATAAAACGCCGGCAACAAAAATAAAATAAAAAATGCTTCACACATTTTTCTATTAAATCATTGCCTATTTGTCATAGAAATCCCTTAAAGGTAATGTCATACAAAAATGATACAAAGGGATAATATATTATATTATTTACCAATCACCTAAGACATATGTACGTTTGGGTTTCTTTAATCAGATTAAGAGCAAAAAAAATAAAATAGCCAAAAACTACTAAGAGCTTTATCAGTTCTTCATAACAAATTCACAGAACATCTTATTGTCTGATTATACATACAAAAGAAAAGGCTTTTAGTGTCACTCAAATCTACCGAACAACATTCAACAAATATTACGAATAAGTAGCTACACGTATAGAGGTTTATATTTTTTTATACAGAGTTCATTCACCTCACTAATCTACTAGTATATCTATACTATTATACAAAGCGGAAGAGTTTGAACGCACTAATCTCTGGAAATACCAGTCAGATTTGAATAAGTCTTATTGCGTATGATAGCCCAGTTCTTAAGGAAGGTTATAAGGCTATGTATATAATATATTATATTGCATAATATATTATAACTAGTTTTTTTATTTAACTTAGTAATAATAATCTTACAGTATATCTGATTGTGAATGGTTAATGTAATCTATGAACAATTAGACATAGGTGTGTTAAAAGCTTTGATTACCACGCTTGCTCAAGCTGATTGGAGATTTTGGAATTATAAGTTCAGGTTAAACTTAAATATGTATGTAGTTCCACATTTGCAGGTACTTGACCAGTTTCGAGCTTACGACCTTATGTTTATAGTTAATCGAGTCCTAGTGCTTATAATAACCACTACCTAACTATGTGGTTTTTAAGAAAACTCCGCCCACATACGATCATTTCAAAGAAATTGTGACAAGGATTTCCAAAAAACGTTAGCAATACTTAAAAGGTTTCTAAAAAGTAAGTAGATAAATGGACTAGTATACTCGTTAAACTGTTAGGTAATAAAAAAATGTAATGTAAAATAATGTATTCACAAAAAAGCGAAATACTGCTACATGAGAGTCAAATGCATCACTAAATAGTATAAAGCAAAGTCGCCGTGGTTCGGTCTGTTACTCTTCTAACTTCTTCTTAACCACGTAACTTATTGTAATATGATTCTAAATATTAACGTTCAGAGAACGTCTTCGTTAAGATTTATATTTACACAAAGCGCATAGTCGAGAAAGCCAGGAATTTTACAAATTTCTAATTATGCCGTAAAATACTAGGAATATGTGGCAAGAAGGGGCAGATCGTTATTTGCACTTTGCAAAAATTTATTTTTTATTTGTAACGACCGAACATACTTAATTTATTTCATTTAAACCTTTAAGGGCAATAACCGGTCATGGGTCCGTTAATTTATCATTCATTCACTCACTATCAGTTCGTTTCGGTTCACTGCTTTGAGAAAGATGCCTCACGTTTTAAGCTCAATGGGGATTTAAATGAAATAGATTATTTCATGAGCGGGATCTTTCTTTGGTTTGATTCTGCTTATCATTTATGTAAGCTTTACATTCGCACTCTGTATTGTTATCGTATTCAATTAATTTTGGTTAATATTATAATATATTTTTATTATTGTTGTAAAGGATGGTGTAATAGGAATTAGTATTTGTTTTAAACCATTAATAATTGTAGTAGCAATGTGATCAACATCATCATAAACTTAGAGACGTCCACTGCGAACCAAGTATCGCCTCTTAAAATGATTGTAAATAGTACTGTATATCGATAAGATTATGTCATTGTGTTTTAAGAGTAGTACTAATATTTGAACCTTTTTTTTTAATATTAGCACTATGTTAGAACAAATCTATTAAATAATAATTGTAACCAGGCATTAATGCTCTTGTTATGTATTCAATAAAAACTAAAACAATATTTTAATTCATCAATAATTCAAGCTAATTATGCTATTCCTCTTTTGTATCTTAAAACGCGTGTACCTCTATATAGCTCTTCCGTTAAAAACAACTAAGCAAAGCAAATCATGAATAAACGCCTCACATCTAAAATAAACCTTTGCATTCCCCTCGAGCACAACATCGCAACAAAAGACATCAAATCCCATTCTATCAGTATACAATCGCACTGAGTGAGAATACATTCGTACGTTCGTTCAATCGTTCATGTACAAAAGATTCGGTCCATTTAGCTCCAATCCTTTCTGACTAGCGATTGCCAACTAGTGCAGACAAGCTGACCAGTTATTTTTCAGGATTTATATTAGGGGTTAAATTTCTGTTTTTGCATTAAGATTATTAAAATTTCCTGAATTTAGGATTCTGAGTATATGCTTTGGTTTGTAAATCATAAATTACGACTTCAAGCTCTCTAAATTTTTAACTAATAAAGTTAAAACTGTTTTTATTTCACAAAAGAAATAAATATTTGGTTAACATATCTATTCTACTTTTCCAGACTTTTCTTTATCAGACAATAATGCGAAAACAGCAAGCATTTTTAACCGACTTCAAAAAAAAGGAAGAGGTTTCTTAAATATATGACATTCTAAAAAGATGGATCCATACACAACAGTATCTATACCTACCTATCTATAGTATTATATAAAGCGGAAAAGTTTGTTTGTTTGAACGCGCTAATCTATGGAACTACCAGTCGGAATTGAATAATTCTTTTTTGCGTATGTATGGCTATCATACGCAAAAATGAATCAAATCCGAATGATAGATCCAGAGATTAGTATGTTCAAACAAACAAACTCTTCTTGCGTATGATAGCCCAGTTCTAGGCTATGTAACAGCACGCTGGCGACGGGAGCAGAGCAGTGACCAAAGACACGGATGAAACCGCGCTGCGGAAAGCTAGCATGAAAATAAAATTAAAATTACAGTAATTATAAGAAAGCTTAATAATAGGACCTTAGCCATTCGCAACATTTTGATTATTTATAGGTATTTTATTTACCTAATTCGTAAAAAGATTATTTGTCTCTACTTCCTTTCATTAGAGAAGTATAAGTAGGTACTTAATACAAAAAACACATAGCCGGAATATTCCTTACTCCTTCTCCTAACTAAGATTTTCATCAACATGCTTTTGTGACACTAGTACAACTGTTCCTTTACAACTTCATTCCGGTGAACAAGAATAGAGAATTCACACTTTGGAATCCCGGTATCGTTTACCATAACGAACAACACTCAGTTCAATACAATTCGTAGCCTTTAGCATTCATGTTCTGTTTCATGCGTGTTCTTTAGCACTTATGTATTAATGTATAAAATTTTGGGAAAGAATTAGAGCAAAGTGGTATTTTTTTTATCATCATTATGTTTATTTGCATTCACAAACTATAATATTTGCTCACGTTGGCTCTAGGTAGCGTTGTGTTGTTCTGGTATTATTTTCTTTTATTTTATTAATTTATTTTCTTCTTCATTATTTACACATTACAAAGCTTTCCTTAGGCATCTTTACAAGAGAATGTACGGGTACTACCCTTATATGTACCCTACTAAATATCTCCTAGGAATTTTAGGGTATAACTCACTGGAAGTCAGGCGGAATATGTGCCAAATTGTAGTTATGTGCAAAATCTTTAGGGGGAAAATTAATGCACTAGATCTACATGACGAGCCGTGTCGTTTTTATACTCCTGACAACTATCGTCGTAACCGGAGACATGTGCTGTTCGCTATTCCATCATGTCGCACCGTAGGGCGTTCCATGTCACCTGTACCGCGCACACTATCAGCACTCAATGCTCTCCTGTGTGCCAATCCTAACTGTGATCTGTTTGCGGATGGATGGCAGAAAATATTGTCAGAGTGCTTGCGGTTCTGCGAGCGTGTTGCATGAATGGGTACACATTAGGTACCTTTAACATGCACGAATAAATACTTAGCTATACCGGGTATAACAAGCAGCGATGGTCCATCTAAAACTGTGAAAGCTTTACATAATATCACACTTTGTTAGGTACAAACTCAGGTAATGGTATATTGATCGCGACTTTCTATAGGTTAAAGGTCCGTCCTCGATCGGATTGGTAATCTCGTCGTACACCACGTCTCTGTAGCCGAATGAAACATTTTCTTTACCCGTGCAAAACTCCTATAACCGCATTAAATCTCGTACATCCTTCCTCTATATATACGACAATACGTCTTGATTTTCACCTTTTCGTAAGAAAAACATAAAATATTCCAAGGATTGTAAGAGATCTGTATTGAATAAGAAACTCACTTTTTTTTTTAATTTATATGCATTCTATATCGTCGTCTATATAGTCTATATCAGAGGCCCTAGACAAGTGGCATAGATTTCTATTCTATTCATAGAATAGATTAAAAATGTATGGGATGGACATTAACATTGGCGTTAGCTTATGTCAATCCCATAATATGCCACTTGTCTAGGGCCTCAGTTTATATGTTATTTCGTTAATTTTAATTTAATCAATTTTAAATTAGCTTCTTTTTTACAATTATTCCAATCTTTAAACCTACTATGCAGAGAAAAAATTAAGTTCAAGCAACATCATTGTACAATTATTTTGTTTGAGAGGAATTGTAAGGTCCTGCGGTTGAATGCTCAACAGTGTACATAGCTATTGTGTGAATAAAGTTTTTACAAGGTGTAAGAAAGTTGATGGCTTTATACCCTCCTCGTGACTCACAGATCACGTGATGCCGTCTTCGTCGTCACGTGCATGATTTTTCTCCGAGTGTGTTAAATAGCCGTTTCTTTAAACTATAGGTGTAAATAACTATGTGTATGTGTAATGTTTACTATATGTGTATAAACTACAGCCCGTGTCTAAGCGAACTGCTAAGTAAGCAATCTTCGTGACCTACGCTTACTTACCTAATATAATAATTACATTAACACATTCACATTAAGTGCAATAATATCTATCGAAAAACTAACGCGTTGTAGGAGAATCAATGATCAATCCCTTTATGTTTTCTTAATAATATTTAAACAGAATTTCTTGCACTACTATATTACATCCAACCTTACATCTAACTTTGTATGTACGGAGCTAACTAGCCGGTATAGTTCCTATTATATGTCTCGCTGGTTAGTCTACATTGAAACTGGCCGCAAAAGGAAACGCCTGAGCAGCTCTGTCTTCTTTATAAGACACAGGTTCGTTCCTGCGTGGATTACTTCTCTCATCTTTGGGATGGCTCCGCACAGTACTTACTGGATGCACTCGATAGGTTGCAGCGGCGAGCAGCCCGTATCATCGGAAGCCCGGATGCTACTAAGACCCTTGAGCCTTTACAGCTGCGAAGAGACATCGCCTCAATGGCCGTCTTCTATCGCCTGTACCATGGAGAGTGTTCTGAACAGCTTTTTGAATTATTCTCACCCTCTCTCTTTTTATCCAGAACGACACGTGCGGAACTAAAGTGCCACCCTTTCACAGTGGAATCTAAAGGGTCTTGAACCAAATGGTTCAGCACTTCATACTTTTGTCGCTCAATTAAAGCCTGGAACTTTTTGCTAGCGCATGGTCCTGGGTCTTTTAAGCGTGGTGTCCGCAACTTCTGGCACTGACTGCTTACCATCAGGCGGAATGGAGTCACTTTAATAGGCTAATATTAAAAAAAAAACAATAAATATAAAAAAAGGAACAACTATGTATGTTTAGGTACATTTATATTTAGTTTTCCAAGTCCGATAAAGCGAACTTTAAACTCGAAATAATGTATAAGTAAACTTACAAAACGTGGGTGTCCAGCAATATCCGTACCCACGTCTTCTATTTCTTATTATACCCGCTATATTTTACAAAATAAAATAATGAAATAATGTACTTGAAGGCCTAGACAAGTGGTATAGATTTATATTTTATTCATAGAATGGATTAAAAAATAACACATTGACTTAAGTTGACGCCAACATTATTGTAAGCTTATGTCTATCCCGTACATTTTTATTTTTTAATCTATCCTATGAATAGAATAGAAATATATGCCACTTGTCAAAGGCCTTTGAAATTTAATGTGAATTTAACTAAAGCTTATTACTCATGATACTGGAATACGATTAACTATTTAACATCTGGTGCACGCCAGATTATATCAAATTAAAATTGTATGCAACGTTAAGTGTAGGGTTTTCAATTACATATAGCACCAGAGTGTTATATTTAACTGTAGTAGGTTTCAGCGTGTGTTATAAACTTTAATATTAAATCTCAAAGATTGATAAATTGGGCGTTGAGCTTCCTTGTGTACTCATATAATGATTTTTTTTATTTAAGTCTATCAAAATGGCTTAATGGTGCGCAGCCAGTGGGGTTCTAAAGGACACCATACCAAAAGTTATTGGCCGTTATGGTTTCTTCTGACTGCTAATCTGACTCAAGCTATAGGTACTGGTTATCATGGTGGTATCTTCTCTTTTGGTTTTTTTAAATTGTCCATAAAGTTCAGAATACTCTCTTTAAATAACGCATATTTTACTTCAGATCACATTTGCCGACATACAACCTCACATCTATGACGATTCCTCTAAAGTTACCAATATTCAGTAGAGGTGTTTCTCTATAGACTGAATATTGATTCAAGCTTGCAATACTAGAGAAATTGCATTATTCAGATTTCTATGAATAGGACTAATGAATACGGTCCCATATTACCAGGACCACATAACATGCGAGAGTAATATTGTAGTTCAATTCAAATCTAGATTACCAATCGATCGGTCATTATTATGTGACGCTGCTCGATCAGATATTGACGAGGTGTGGATATCGGCAATGATTGATAGTATAGTAACGATATTGTTGTAGTTTAAGTACCACGGTAGCAGATAATCGAAGTGACGTTAATGACTTTGGAAGTGTGGGAAATTTAAGCGTTTTTTGTATGTGACTTTTATAAAGATCTGGGGTATTAATTTAATCGGTAAGGTTTCTCTTTATTAATTACTAGCTGCGCCCAACGCCTTCCGCCGCGCAATATATTGTTTTTGTATTCTTAGGGAACCAGACCGATTTTCAATAAAAAGTAGCCCATGTCCGGGCGCTGAGTGATAACAAACACACACATACACACAAACTTGTAATTATGACCTCTATGTTTATGAAATTATCAGCGATATAATGTCTTTTTATTGTAAAAAGAAGAAAGTTTACTTGTCATACTTTAAGCTATAGCAGCATATAAGCATACGTTAAGCTAATGTAGCCATTGAAGCTTAACAAAACCACAATCCGGCGAGTTTCGTCACTAAAAGGTAGTATAAGCATAAGTCAGATAAAATGCTTGGTACACAGCAGAGACTCTGACAACTCTATAAATGTACAGAGCTCTGCAGATTGACTCAATTGTGTTCGGAGTGAAACCTTGTGAGAAAAATAATTCAAAATTATTGTTCATCTATAATATAAAAATGAATCGCTGAATGTGTTGCTAAGCGCAAATCTCAAGAGCAGCTCAACCGATTTCGCTAATTCTTTTTTTATAATATTCCTTGAAGTACGAGGATAGTTCATATAGAGAGATTTTTTTTTTAAATTGGCTGAAGAAATAAAGTAAAGAATCGACTGTTAGGCGGTACGAAGTTCTCTGGGTCAGCTAGTTATACATAAATCTTTGCACCTAACACGAAAATGTGTTTGAAAAGGTAGCACTGAATTTGGAGTCAGTGTAGCTCATACCTACAGCAATAGGTGATGTTTTAAGGTTGCATGATAAGTGACCAGCTTCTTTGATGCTTGACTTGTTTGTAGGTGTTTAAATGACTGTTACTGATCGAATATAATAAGTGTGGGCTAATTAAATCTACATTGTAGGATAGAGCTAAACAACATTATCTATATGAATGTCGACGTAATATTATGCTAAAATTAAAGTTTCGGCAGATTCATTCCACCTCCTGCTCCGTTCTATTTTTATTAAGTTTAAGTAACTATAAAATAATGGTAAATACCTACTATTATTACACTTACAATTTACAGCGTTCATTGTTGTAAATAATACCTGGAAATAAAAACAGACAGATTCTTATTAAATCAACAAATAATGGAGAGATTGTTTTCTATTTTAATTAAATTGCTTAAGTGTATTAAAGTCGCTTTAAATAAAGCTTCCGTAATATCATATAATATAGCGGCATAATTAACAAACGAGTATTTAATATCAAGTTAGCATCTACCACAGTTACCGTTACTTAATTAACTTAATAAAACGAGACTACACGTGTTGCGTGGTTATGGTCGCTGCTGATGTCTCCTTAGACATTGTAGGAACAACGCCTACGCACAAGTATTTCTGTAACATTGAAGTGTTGTCTGTGTTCAAGTGTTTGTATATTTATAACATCTAAAGATTTTAAAGAGGTTGTTTTCGAGAAAGACTTATTTTAAAAGAAAACATAATTAAAATGATTATATTTAGACCCTTTGTTTTGTAAACCTATAATATAATATTATGTGTATTAGTCTCCATACGTGAGAAACTCTTGCTCAAGGCGGATACAAAAAACTAAAAATTAATGCATATGAAAGTGCGCCGTACATCGTAACCTCCTATGAAAACGCTTAATATCTGCAGTCTTAAAAGGCAGGCTGGTAGAGAATGCTTCAAGTGTTAAATCGGCCTTTAAACATGGTTGGTACTTGTACCACGAATAACTTAATTTATATAATTATATTTGTTCAGGTTTTATTTTATAGTGGAAGCTTTTAAATAATAAGCACTTTTATAATATTTACTGGATTTATTACTAGAACTTAGTTTTACATCTTGCAGAGGTTTTTACACAAGGAGGGAATAGACAACGTAGATTAGTTATCATAGACATACAACAATACAGAGTAGGATAGGTGTAACTTAAGTGTAGCTGTCATAGGTTATATTAACACCTTCTCCTAATTTTACAAAATTTTTAATTTTAAAATTAACAATGTTACATAAACTTTAGTTTCTCTAATACTTTTAATTTTACATATATACCTTTTAATTTTCTTAAACCATTTTTAATGCTATTTATTAATTAACTTTAAACATATATTCTTATTCTTATTATGTACTTAAATTCTAATTAAACTTAAGATTTTAATAACTTATTTACTAAATAATTAAATTTTTGTTTTAACAATGGTTTAGTTAGAATATCAGCCAATTGTTCATTTGTAGGAACATATTCTAATTTTAGATTTTTATTACTATAATGTTCATGAATAAAGTAGTATCTGACATCTATGTGTTTAGACCTTTTATTAAATGAACCCGTTTTAATTAGTTGTATAGAGCTTTGATTGTCTACATGTAATATAATATTTAAATCACCCTTTATTAATTCTGCCAAAAAATATTTTAAAAATAATGTTTCTTTAATACATTCTGCTGCAGCAATATACTCTGCCTCTGTTGAGGATAGTGCTACTATTGACTGTCTCCTGGAGCACCAGGCTATAGGTCCTCCAGACAACATTATTATGTATCCGGTTGTACTGCGCCTTGTTAAAATGCAATTAGCATAGTCTGAGTCTGAGTAAGATAAGATATTAGTTAAATTACCACCTTTTTTATAAGTTATTCCTACATTTATTGTACCTGCTAAGTACTTAAGTATCTTTTTTGCTGCTATCACATCTTGTTTTGTAGGATTTTCAGTTTTCCTACTAGCTTCATTTACAGATTGACTAATGTCAGGTCTAGTCCTTGTTGATAAATATAATAAACCACCTATTAGTTCTCTATAGGGAAAATTGGTTATTACATTGTTATCATAAACTACATTTTTCTCAGTGTTACATGGAATGCTTGATGGTTTTGCATCCATCATATTAAATTTCAATAATAAATTCTTTACATAATTTGTTTGAGTTAATGTTATACCATTTTCATGTTTATTAATTTCTATACCTACATAGCTTACAGGATTTTTACAAATAGTCATTTTGAATTTATTTTCTAGCTGTTTTAAAATTGCAATTAAACTTTCTTTATTCTCAGCCATTGCTAATCCATCATCAACATGAACTGCTATTATAATACTTTTATCACTATTAACAAATACACATCTATCTGTTTTTGTAGGCGTAAGGCCATTTTCATACATGGTTTTAGTAAAAGTTATATTCCAAGTTATTGGGGCTTGTTTCAGTCCATATAAGGCTTTATTTAAACGACAAATTTTATTAGGTATTTTGTTGTAACCATCAGGTATATACATAAATGTTTTTTTATTATTTAACTCTCCATACAAAAATGCTGTTTTTACATCAAATGTTATTAATTGATAATCATTAGAAGCTGCTATTGCGAATAAAGATTTTAATGTAGATTGACTTACCACTGGGCTATATATGTCCTCATAATCAATACCTTTTTGTTCAAATCCTCTTACTACCAGTCTTGCTTTATGTGTGCCATCATCTTTGACTCGAAATACCCACTTGTTGCTTAGGATGGTCTCACCTCTAGCTTCATGGATGTCCACAATCTCCCATGTGTTATTAGTCTCAAGTGATTCCTTCTCCGAATCTATAGCTGATTGCCAGTTTTCCTTTTCTTCACTTTTCATTACATCTGAATAGGTAAGCAATGCATAATCATTTAGTTTTATTGGTAATTTCTTTGTTCTTTTTCTTCTTATTGTTTGTTGTTCTAATTGATTGGTTTCTTTTTCAGGTTCTTCGCTACTAGCTGGTGTTACTGGTTCATCATCATTTAGCTGTTCTATATTTTCCAGTTCTATAATTTCTTGTTCTATATTTTCCTGTTCTATATTTTCTTGTTCTATATTTTCTGGTTCCTCAATACTTTCTGTATGTATAATTTTTATTGTTTTATTTATCTCATTATTACAGGCTGGTATGATATCTCTTGCTGTTTCTACTCTTCTTTCATCTATATTCCACAGTCTGTATCCATTATTTGTGTATCCAATCATTATCAGTTTTTTACTTCTAGCGTCTAGCTTTTTTAAACTTGGTTTTAATTCTTTGGTATATATTGGTGAACCAAATATTTGCATGTTACTTAAGTTAGGTCTGTGACCATACCAAACTTCATATGGTGTTAAGTTGTTAAGTGTTTCACTTGGTAATCTGTTTATTATATAAGCTGCACAATATGTAGCTTCACCCCACATACATTTGTCCAGGCCAGAGTCAAAGAGTAATGCTCTAACCTTTTCCAGTATTGTGCGATTGAAACGTTCAGCCTTTCCATTTAATTGTGGTGTATATGGAACTGAATAATCCATTCTTATACCTCTCATTTTACACCATTCTTTTAATTCATTACTTCTGTACTCTCCACCGTCGTCACATCTTATTGTATATATTTTACTGTTCTTTTCTCTTTCTGTCTCTTGTATATAGGTTTTAATGTACTGATGGGTTTCACTTTTATGTTTTAATAGGTATAATTTTGTAAAGTTACTATAATCATCAATCATTGTTAAGATGTATTTATATCCATCGTATGTATCAACATCAATTGGACCACAGATGTCTGAATGTACAATTTGTAATAATCTTTCAGCCCTTTTTCTTTTTGTAGTAAATGGTAGCCTACTTTGTTTAGCTTTTATGCAGATTTCACAAGTATTTTCAGTGTCATTATTTTCACGTATAAGTTTTATTCCATCAGCCACTTTTAATAGTTTATCCAATGTTGACTTACTTGTATGTCCTAGTTTCTTATGCCATTCTTCAGCTGTTCCTTTTTCTTTTGTTAAAAAAATTGTTTCCTCATTTTTAATGTTTTTTAAATCAACTGTATATAGTCCGTTCTTTTTTATTCCTTTTAGTACAAGTTCTCCATCTTTCATTATTTTTACTTCATTGTCTTTAAAAATAACTGTTCCTTTGTTATTGGTTATAGCGTTAACAGATAAAAGATTTTGTGTTAGTTCTTCAATGTATAAAGTGTTTTTTAAATCACAGTATTTACTTTGTACTGTACCAATACCTTGAGATAACATTATGTTATTATTTGCAGTTAGTATTTCAGATGTTTTTTCTTGGAAGTTCTTCAATATGTTCTTATTATTTGTTAAATGTGATGTGCTTCCTGTATCAACAATGAATTCTGTATCTTTTATGTCACTGCTTTTAGAAATAAATGCCAAGTTTTTCTGTTTTTTATTTTTGAAATAACAATCTTCTTCGGTGTGATTACATTTTTTACATATCGAGCAATGTTTTACTTTGCAATCTTTTTCTTGATGGTTGTATTTTTTACAGATGCTGCACATTTTGCACTCATTTTTATAATGACCCATTTTGTTACATTTATAGCATTTCACTTTTTTACTTTGTATCTTACTTTTATTTTCAACTTTGAATGCTACTTGATCTGTGTTTTGTTGCAAACGATTTTCTTGACTAAGCAACCTATTAATTAAATTTGATAATGTTTTGTCTGTTTGTGAGGTTGATTCCCATGCCGTTACAAAGTCAGCATAATTTTCAGGTAAACATGATATCAACTTTTGTATTATCATTTCATCATCAATTTTGTGTTGTAAACAGTTTAATCGAAATGCCAAGTTTTTAATGTCGTTTATTAATACAGTTATAGATTGGGTACTCACTTTATATGAAAAGAATTCTTGTAGTAATTTAGACTTATTTCTTTCTTCGGACCCTTGAAACAGTTCGCTTAAACATTTGTACATTTCTTTAGCATTTTTACAGTGCATTATGTTAATTTTGAGCATCTTTTCTATAGTGCTAATTATTATACTTTGTGCTCTTGCATCAATCCTTAGGTCAAGTTTTGGATCATCGCTTTCATTGAAAACGTGCTCAAAACCATGAGCTTTTAAGTAAATGTCTAACTCAAATTTCCACATATGATAGTTTTCACTGCCTTTTAATCTTTCAATGTGCATTAATTCTTCCATTTTTGTTGACTCTTGTCTGAGATTACTTTCGATTATTTTTCAGATCGAAGCAAAGTGTTACACGTAATGGCCGATTTCTTTTACACGCTTTGTTTTACTGTTTTAACCTTTTTTTACTTTTAATCACTGTTTTTACTTTAATTTCTGGGCACATAACCTGTTCAGGTTTTATTTTATAGTGGAAGCTTTTAAATAATAAGCACTTTTATAATATTTACTGGATTTATTACTAGAACTTAGTTTTACATCTTGCAGAGGTTTTTACACAAGGAGGGAATAGACAACGTAGATTAGTTATCATAGACATACAACAATACAGAGTAGGATAGGTGTAACTTAAGTGTAGCTGTCATAGGTTATATTAACAATATTTAATATATTTATTTATTTAAAACATTTAATATTTTCAATGCAAATCGGTCTCACACAAGCACACTGTGTTCTAAGCATGCTCATAAATAAGCAAAATCACAACCAAGTTCTTGCAAATTGTAATTATTCATTTTATCTACATGTAATATAAAATACATTATTGTTAAATAAAGATGCCAAATTGAATCATAGTATCCAAGAAATTCAAATTAACAAAATACATAACATAGTAACTAAGCACTCAATAATCCACATGTCGTCATCATACAATTGAATTACCTAACAAAAGCTTTGACTAACGAAGCTAACGAGTTGAACGTTTTATGAACGAGTGGCTTAGGAGTTTTACTTTACAAAGCACCATTATACGCTGTTTACGTTTTTTTCAGTTATTTTTTTTGTATAATTTTCCTTCTGGTACTGTAATTTCCCTTAAGTCCTAAGTGTCATGATATACATACCTATCACTTTAATACGAATTTTAGCGGCAGATAAAAAAAGGAGTTTGAGTTTTTCAATATAAATAAATAATTAATGTCGATATGCGTCAATCAAACTAATTTATACCACGATTTAAGCACGATTTGAAGCCTGGACGTTTTTGACCCAAATTATTGTATTTTTAAAGTTCCATCAGATACAGAACTGGTGCCTCAGTGCAGAAATAGACTTTAAAAAGAAAATGAAGACCGTTTAAAAGCACACGTGAAAAGTTTATGCATTGTAATGTACAAGAAAAGTTCACGGTGCTCAAGAATGGAGATATATAAAACTAAGCCTAACCGTTTTCACTTCACACTGGAGCACGGATATTGTACACGTTTAGACACTTCTATTAACAGTGAATAAGATAAGAACAAAAATATTGTTATATTCTTAACTTCGCGGTCTAGAAAGTTCGAATGGTCTCTGTAGAGTAAGTATAAAAAGTTTTAATGTTTCACTTATATTTAAGCCCTTTTCTAAGAAAATATTATAAAGAATATAATAAGAGATATAATAAGACTACAATTAGATAAAGAAGTTTCTAAAATGTAATAATCTGATAATTTAAATAAAAGCATAGTAAGTTTATACATAACCCCTTGACTGTTGATCGAACATAATATATCGCCAGTTATTAAGATGGAAACTGTTTGAGAAAATGTTATTTTTGGAAATGTACAACTGCATATTTATTTTCTTTTTAAGGTTCTACATAACAATAAGATATAATTGTTATTCTTTGGAATACAACCACAAAACATGCAAAGTGTGACATAAATGTAATTTTGAGTACTTTGAATGCGCTTCTTGTACGTAATGTACATCAGAATTCAAAGTTTGTTACCGCAAAAGGGAGAGGTCGGGAAAAAAAATTAAACAATTACCGTAATAACCAGGGAAAACTTCTTTACAAGATATCATCATAATTTTATCAGCCCGTCATTATCACACTACATTAATATACCTCTTATCAGATAGCTAAAATTCTACAAGGCCGCAGATATCAAATTCTTCGTTCGGTATCTATAAATAAATTGTAGAAAAACTTATCCTTGACCCACAAAAAATATCGTTAAAAGCCATCAAGAAAATTGATTTATTCAGCTAATCGTTTTGGATTACCATATCCGGAAAACAACAAGGATAATGTCTGAAACTTTACCTAGTTAAGTATAGATATTGTCTATTTTGTAACTTACTTCATAAATGGTGATGTAGTTCCAGCATCATCATACCAGCTTGTAATTATTCCTACTGCAGGGATAGACCTTTTCTCTTCGAGAAGGCATGAGCATTGATCGCCACGCTTGCTGAATGGGAATTGGCGAGTTCACACTTCTTTTTATAAGTCTAAATTTCTTTACTATGTTTATCTTTACCGACAGTCAGTTTAACAATTAAGTATTTATACAATAACGAGCGAGTATAATAATGATATTCTAAAACTAATAAGTACTATTTTTGATTTTTATTTTATTTATTGAGTAGAGTAAACAGAAATGACTTTATCAAGGAACTGTCAAACTAAAAAAAATATAAGAAAGACGGCAGATGACATAACTTTACTCGACGCTTTACTTACCATACCCCTTTGATACGACGATGCAAAACTTTGATTTCAAGAATCTTACCTCGAGACATATGAAAAAGGGTCACCAATATTGTTAATTTTCTTAATAAACGCGATTGCGCTGCTACAGATGAAGCAAATTAAAAAAATGGGCGCCACAGCTGTAAGGTTACATTCTAGTCTTTAAATTTTAATGCTAATGTTTTGCTGAATTTGCACCTAGTCAAAGTTACGAGTAAGTGTGGATTTAGCAAAAATAACAAATTACATCTTGGTGATTTTGATAAATTATCTGTGACGTATCCAAGACAAGGGTTGTTGCTTTGTGTTTGGCTTAAGCCTAAACGATAAGAAGTAAATGTCGTTTTGAGACAGGTAGATAACAGCGCAAGACAAGTTTTCATAATATTTTAGTAAATAAATAAAATTAACAAAATAATTTTACAAGATGGAATTTATCACTACGTTAAAGTCGAACTACAGTACAAAAATTCAACTTCATACAGAGGTCCGTATTTTATAATGTTTTTGTTCAGGGGCCTTCGGTATTAATTTGTGTCTGGAAATTTAAATAGCATAGTAATAAGATGCAACTGTCACACACTACGAATTTGAGAAAAGAGCACGATTACAGTGTCTCTAACAACAATCTTGAAATATGTTAAAATTATTTTCTAACAATTATTTTGTCAAGCATCTTCTGGTTTAATTTTATTCAATATACAATAAACAAAATACATAGTGAATACATTAATTTAACTGGTGAACGGAAAATCTTAAATAACATTTGCACATCAGTGAAAAGAGCTCTGAATAAAACATACACTCACGGCAATGAAGGTGCTCGCACAAACAAAATAACTTAGGCTTAGAGTTACTATAACTATATTTATAAAACGGGTCTACTCGTGTTAGAAAATTATTATAAGGTGTCATACCATACATATTAGAGTTACTAGATAAGATGTTACAAATACGGATGATTTAATAAATGGAAACGTCAGTTATTAGTATGTTATTTTGCCACTAGGTCACTGTTGTTGTTTTATTATTCAATTATGAGAAAACATAGTACATTGTACAAGTAGAGGTTTGAGGCTATAGGGGAGGGGTGAATATGATTTCATATTCCTATTAAACCCATCTTTCATCATTAAAAGATTAATGCATAATTAAAGTAAAGAAAGTACTACCCTCTCATAGAAGATCGACTTAAGAGTAGTAGTATCTGTACTACTACGTTTCGTTCGGTGAGTGAGAGCGCCGGAGGCCCGATTTCCCCCCTTTCCTCTTTCCTCACCTCCCTCATTCCCTTCCCCTAACACCATTCCCAGCTGCCATAGTGGAGGCCACCATACCAGCAGCTTAAGACGATGGCTTTTGGTATAGTGGCCGCCACTTCTGGATTCCACTGACTGCTTACCATCAGGCGGGGTGGAGTCACTTTGGTAGGCTATAATATAAAATAAAGCCTTCTCTTTATATGATAAAAGATAAAAATTATAGCATAATACTGCTGCTATTATTTTAATCCTTAGATTAAAAAAAAACAAAGCTTAGGTAATACAACTATCTCAATAAGCTATAGCTTACTACTTACCACCAAGTTATCAGAGTGGTTAATTGCCACCTAAGTCGTATAAAAGCAATGTATAGTATAAATTCACTGATTTATTAACCATATACAACAAAACGTTGCAAAATTAGCCTTATTATTGAGTAACGTCAATTATCGCTAACATTATGTCAGTTAATAGCCATACAAATGATAGAGCAGTTGACATTAGAATTAGCAATTATAATAGTAACTGTATACAAACCAATTACATGACAGAAACAATATTTGCACAGCATGCAAATATTTTGCGACTCTGTTTAACTGGAGCTATACAGACGGCCTAGACAAGTGGCCAACATTGCAACGCCAACAATGTCGGTATCTAACAATGTCAACCCCATACATTCTTAATCTATTCTATTAGCATTTATGCCACTCATCTAGGTCCTCAGAGATCCTGGTACTCGTACCTTTTGATAATGAGTTATAATCAAAATTATATTTTACGCGTAATCGTTGTCAAGCTCCTTCGACTATCTTTTGTGTCCAGCATCAGATCGACTCCAATCCTTCACTAAATAGTAGTGCCTTAAAGTACTTAATAAAAAAAATAACAAATGCACTAGTCGCCACTACGATTTTCGAAAGTTCCCCTCGGTTTCTCTGGTATTGTGATTGTAAGAGACTTTTTGATGTTTATCACTGTTGTTCTGCATCTATGTGTGTTGATATTTCTGGTGAGCAGAAGTTTGCAGACTACAAGTACACGAATATCCTCTTTTTCGAAAAAAAATAACAAGTTGGCGCCAGAACACTCTGAGGCTGCCAAGATCTATAAGTAGTACACCATTCATCACCAGGTCTGTCATACTAGCCATTAATTCTTAATAAAAAATGCTAATATTGCGCAAACAGACCTTACAGAACAAATTGTAAGCCTAAAAAAATCGTCCTCACTTCAGGCGTACCCTTCAGTTTTAAATAAAAACGCCATTATTTTTTATTAGATCCTCGGTTTGCGAGGCAATTTGCACATTTTTTATCGTATATCTCGATTTGTTTACGGTTATTAGATGTACCGTGGTTTGGAAGGATATAATTCTTTAAGTAGTATTTGGGTTAAGCGTCTCCAGCTGACACATATATCAGCTCGACATTTTCGAACAACATGATCGCAACCGATTAGATGGTTGAATATAAATAGACTTTATTTGCAGTAAATAGGGTGGTAATCTCTGAATGCCTTCGACCGATAAATGGTGCTGTCAACAGACTAGCTGCAGTTGTGAAGTTACATGCTACATCGTTCAAAGAAGGTTATGCCACTCAAGTCATGTAGATATTCGCCACTCGTGAGAATATGCTTAGCATACAATACTTTGTGCGGCGGCTTAGACGATTTCGATATATTTTTAGACTCGATAAATAAATTCAGAAGTAAAATTTATGAACTGTTTAACACTGGACGAATAAATTAACTAATCATAATATTTTCTATTATTATTATTATTAATGCTATTTAATTCTTTATTCTTTAATTCTTTATTGTACACACAAAAAATCATTTACATAATGTTTACAAATTGTTGATGTACAAAGGCGAGCTTAACTCAGTAATGAGTTTTCTACCAGCAAACCCAGAGTGTAGAGGAAAAATATTAGTGTGAGAACGAGTGAAGTGTACAACCGAAATAAAGATAAAAATGAAAAGAGATAGAGTTATTAACCTAAGACTTAACTATTTATTTTGTATACTATAGTGTTTAATTCATTTTTTGTTTATTAAAATATTCTATAATTTAATTTTTGTCTAACTTAATTTGATTTAGTATTTTAAATTTGTATAATTAAAATTTTGTTTAATGTTATTTATTAATTAGAATTGTAATAACAAATGATGTGTACATTTATAATTGATATACGTATAAGAAATAGATGTAGCCTAAGTTATGAGATGATATTTGTATATGTATATTGTTAATGTACCTTATAAATAAATAAATAAATAAATAAATAAATAGATAATATGATCCAAAGCCTATTGGCAAGTAGGAAAAATGAAAGCAGAAAACGAATCATGCTGGATGATAATGATATAAGAGAGATCCAAATAATACAATTCAACTCTGCTGCTATTTAAATCTCACGTGATACTTTCAAATTCGCCAAATTCTCTTCGCTGTTTTTAATCATAAAAAGATTTTTAAAAAATCGCATTATTACCAACATAAGCTTCGTATCGCTAGCCATAAACGAATTGGCAACGTCCTATTTAAATAACAGGATTCGGCTTGGCACATTGCTTAATATTATAAAATGTTATTATCCAAGGGCAATGCTATCATACTTATGTCAAGAGATTTCTGTTTAAACGACCGTCACTCAGTATGAACCAAGCACTCTTCGTTACTACTTCAGCTATCGATTTACCGATAGTCATTTAAGTTATGGAGTTCAATATGAATTTATGGAAATGTTTTAGTTATAGTGTTTTAGTAATAAAAGTATTGTAAAAAGCAGGATACCTATATATATAACAGGATAGAACCTTGTCGATCTGAGATAATATTTCATTCTAATTTCAACCCAAATGTTAATGTCAACCCAAAGATATTTACTGGCTAGGGCTCTACATATCAAATTATTATCTGCGTAATAAAAGTAAAGTTAGTTAAATGTGCAACCAAATTAATTACATAATAGACACAGTTTAGTTAATTGGTGCCTAGTTTAGACATTGTACAAGTTCATTTATATTGCATGAGTTTTTCACTTGGGCTCAGAACGACAATTGTGGAGTAATTTGGAAAATAGTGTAAGTAAGGCTTGTCTCATAGCCTATGTATGTAGCTGCGGTATATTAGACAGGTAAGGCACAGCGATATCACATTAAATAATCGAGTACGGGAGTATATTTTACTGACATAAGATCACAGGTTGTTACTTTTTTATAAAACGCCTAGTAATTAATATATTTATTTATTTACCTATTGCGCACAGAAAGATACATAGAAAGAATATATATAAATAAAAATGATTTACAAAGGCTATTATAACATATATATTGGTTTATTAATAAAGAAATTATTAGTTATCTCTAAAAGTATAATAGTTACCTACAAAAAAAGATTAAACACTAATTTACTTTACGACCACTGAACACACTAACTAACAAACCGCAAACTAAAATTTTCAAAATCACATCACTCCATTTCGAATATGAGTACAAACTACAAACGAGCGAAGCCTCCAAAAGTTTTACCATTGTGAGGTTAGTGCTAAAGAAGCAGATTTAATAAGTTCACAAAGTTATAATAACTGCTATTGAGTTCACGATTCATTGAAATACTTAATATTCTTTGCAAGAACTAACAGCATTTTAACGAAAAAATATAAAACTGCCGTGTTGGTTTAGTGTTTCTATGTACGGAAAGATTTACACAGAGGTCTCGCGGTTCGGGGTTGTCTGGAAGAGATCACTTATAGTGGTAAGACACATTGTCACTACCTAATGTTAGCTGTTCTGTTATTTATTTTTTAATGTAGTGTGCAATGAATATTCTTTTCTATCATATTTTGTTCCATTAGTTAAATTAAGGTTTGATCCTCATAGAATGCTCGTATATGTGTTTGTTTATTTCTGTTGAACTTCTGTAAACTAACAAATCGCTTTAATAACAACTGTAAAATGAGAAAGAATAAAATTACACACAGTTAATTACATTAAGTTTACACTATCGTGCTGCACTAAACAGAAAGTAAACCGACTTTCACGAAGCATATTAATGTTACGTTAGGGACCTTAAATTTACTGCTGCTAGTTTAAACGTCTTCCTCGATTAATTAACGCCCAAATAAAAATATGTACGTACCTACCCCCTTTACACTAACGAGGTAAATAATTACTTTAAATGCACTTTAAAATAAAGTGTTTAAATAAAAGTCATAGAAGTCTACCTTATTTATTAAACAGTAAAAACATTATTAATTACTCCTAATCTACCCGAGAGTCAGTTACATTACATATTATATAAAAAAAATACTTCGCCATAAAAGTTGCAATTAAAGATATCATATTATATTATAATTAATTATGATTAATAAAAAAATTGATATGTATTTATATTAAAATGTAATATTGATTTAATAATATGTCTATGTATTTACAAATAGTATATTTTGGTATAATATATTTTTTGAACTCCTTTTCAATACTGAATGCATTTACTAAGTTTTATCTCTGCATCACCTAAAGTACGGTAATACTTTTACCGTGCCCAAAGGATGACTGGCAGAGAATGTCTCTAGCATTAAGCCTTTGTTCATTTATTTTGTGCAAAAAGTGTAAATAAATAAATATTATATGTTAAACGAGTATGACCAATATAGCATTATCTATTCAGCTAAAATGAGGAAAACGATTAAATAATAAATGCCATAGTATATAACTGGTGATAACTATGTACATACGTAAAAAAAACTAAATTGATGACAAGATAAAACAAGAATAAAACAAAAATGAATTGAATTTATATTCAAGGCGCAGAAACGTACAGCCTTTTAGTGTAAAAATTTCATTTAATACGCCTATTTAGGTTATACTAAATACTTTTTACTTTAAGCGTGTAAACGTTACCAGTAGGTACAAGTCAACACAATTCATGGTTCCTGAAAACTTAGTATACCGCCGCAATCACACATGCGACCTAACAGTTGGTGGACGTATAGTAACAAAAAGAAGACAAAGAATAGTACATATTAACGTTAAAAACAAAAGGTAATATCCAAAAAAATAACAAAAGTTCACAGGGTTCAAAAGCTTACAATTAGGCGGGCCATATACACGCTTACACCTAGTTGCACACAATAAAAAGCTAATTCATTGGTGTTCGGAAAGTGACTAACCTTCGATTAGTCAAAGAAGAGATGCTTGGGCACGGCCTATGTCTAACGAAAGCGACCCGTATTTACAATTACCGCCTTTCAATGTATGTAAATAAGCTTAAATCTTAAATGCATAACTGTGCTCCATACAATAATGTGTGTAGATTTAGTTAACGTTATAATCCGGTTTATTGTGTTAAATATTCAAACTACACTAATCCAATGGTTGTCTTGTACGTCCTCCATGTACTTTGCTATTAATAGTATTATGTTTGTTTCAATCCCGTAAAACTGTTGTAAATCATGTTTCTGCTAAAACTACATACTGTTCTGAAATTTAGTATCTAGTTATTAATAAATTAAAAATAAATAGGAGAAGATCCTTACTTATTATAGCAAGACTATATGAGCTTTATATATGAGGATTAACAAGAAAAAGAGAATATGGATATAGATTACACGTTTTTTTTTTTATATTATCGCCTACCAAAGTGACTCCACCCTGCCTGATGGTAAGCAGTCAGTGGTATCCAGAAGTGGCGGCCACTATACCAAAAGCCATCGTCTTAAACTGCTGGTATGGTGGCCTCCACTATGGCGGCTGGTAATGGGGTAGGGGAAGGAAATGAGGGAGGTGAGGAAAGCGGAAAGGTGGGCAATTGGGCCTCCGGCGCTCTCACTCACCGAACGAAACGCAGTAGTACGGATACTACTACTCTTAAGTCGATCTTCTATGAGAGGGTAGTACTTCCCCGGACGAACCGGCCCATTCATGCTGAAATCAGCGTGGATCTACTACCGTACGTTTCTAAACTTTCGCGTTTTGTTTTTCGAATGATGCTGCTAGGCGGAGGTTGGCAACATTTTGGCAGAAAGAAGTTTCACCACGTCTGACGAGCGGATTGGTGATAGCAGTACGGTGATATTTATTCCAAGTATTAGTGTTAAGCGCCTATTACAGAATCAACAGAAACCGACGAAATGTTACGAGTAATATTCTAGACGGGACGGAAAGGCTTAATATTTTGGCAGAAATAAATAAAATATAACAATTTGTGCTAATCTATACGCATTTACGACTTATTGCAGACCGGTCCTGAAACCTAATTCATCTGATTACCTATGTAACAAGACGTGATCGCCGTCTAATCTGTGCTAATCAACTAATAGTTACTTTAGTGTAGAATCAGGCTATGATTATTCCAGGTCAAATCTCCAAATTTGTGGCATATTGTTTGCATTAGCACCGTGCACGTAAACAGGTATTATTAGCTATAGTGAACCTTAGAGACTATGAGATGAATGACAATCACAACCTTTGAACTAAATTTACCTCTTTTAATATAATTTTCAACATTTTCTTTCTTTTTCAAAGCTTTGTGGGTAGTTCAGAAAACTTAACAGCGATAGGGCCCACGGTTTCACATACTTGCCAAGGAAATGCATAAGTAGCAGAAAAAATCAAATTCCAGGTCGTTTTTAAAATTTCTTGACAGATAAACCCAATGCAGGATTTGAATTCAAAACTTCATAATCAGTAGACGAGCTTAAGCTTAATTAAACATGGAATTCATCTTATTTTGTCTACAAATCCAACACACCAGAAATATTCCACTAAACTTAAACACCAAGCTTTAGTATCTACTTCAGAGATACTTTATTATAAGTTGTAAAAATAACTCGTAAACTAAGATATAATCAGTAGTACCAGTGATCGGTAACAGTAGTTGTGACGTCATAAGTATGGCTACAAAGTTACGAATGCTACCAATGGTACCGCGAAGAGGTAACAAAATACGTGACGATATCTGATCTCGGATGCTATTGATGTCTGATTTGACGATTCTGCAAGTTGTAAAATCTAGGTGATGGTGTTATTAGAATTTGTTATTTTATATTTGGAATTTATGATTAGGTACATAAATGAAATTCCGCATCGTATATTTATAATATCTTAAAAATTAATTTCATTATTTTGTATAAGTAAACGTAAAAAATAATTAGTATATAATTATGTCCATATTTATATTTATTTGGTTTCCAAAAAAACTTAACTGGTCGTCCCAACTTGTAAAAAAGGTCTGCCTAGACTGCGTCCTCGCAAAGTTTCTGATCATCGATCATCGTTTAATTACTATTATGACAAATAAAAATAAATCTTTATAAATAAAATTTATTCTGAAAAATATATTTTTCTCACGACAAAAACTAAATGATGAATCGCAAATTGCAAGACCCAGAGGATTGTTTTCTATTTCGATAAATAAAACAAAATGTCTAAATCTATATATCAGAATGAGATGCGACATAGTAAGAGTTTTGAGGTCGGTATAGACAGCAGGCAGAAGGGAACGGTGACGTGACGTAAGCAGTTGTAAATTTACTAGTCTTTTTTAATACGACTAAGGTGACAAACAAGCACAGCCTGGTGATAAGCAGTTGCCTTAGTCTATGGATTCTTGTAACACCAAGGGTATCACGTGCGAATTACTGAGCCAGTTAAAACGTTCTTGAAGTTGTTAGTCTCTCATGCTAAACGAAAGCTCATTTCGAAACCTTATCATACGTGGTAAGAAGTTTCTTTTTCCAGTTGACATAAAAAAATATCATACCGAACGCGAGGCGCTGTGTGACGACTTGTAGTATTTGTTTAGTTATTAGTTTTAAGTTCATCTTGCAGTTGTAGTAGTTATAATGCTAGTAGTACTAGATAATAACTTGTGTCGCGTCGCCGTCCCGCTCGCTGTATGTTCTAACCTTTAGCTAAATGAGTTGTTCCCGAAACAGTGCGGGGGTTCAATAGGTTAATATGTTGAAAGCCTACCGTGGCTTGTTGCCAGTTATGTTCTAAACCACGAACGCGTGCCGTATGCCATCGTAAACGTTTGTATTATGTGGTAATAAACATTTACGTAACCGTTTCTTAAATACATAATAATATGTGCTGCTTTAGTTATTATAGCATATTTAGTATATTTAGCTGTATATGTATGCTTATAGTCATTTTTAGATTTACATTTAATACATATCCTAAGGTTGGCTGGAAGAGATCGCTTTGAGCAATTAGACCGCCCATTGTCACCACCTGATGTCGTGATGTTCCATTAAATAATTTGTAAAGTGGTGTGCAATATAAAAATATTATATTCTATTTTACCTAAGGAAAATTATAATCATCACTACCCTAAAAATGTAGTGAGATTTACTTCTCGTCTTATGTAGGTTATTACACTTGGACACTTTTCTTCTTTAAATCAAGCTATTTGGTACTGTGTTAGCTTTCAAAATAAACAAATTGACAATTTTTAGTCAGCTTGCCACAAAATTTTAATATTATACTAGTGAGAACTTGATAGCTAAATTTATAGTGAAAACGAACGTCGAGCTGAGAGTCCGTGGCGCAATGAATCTCTCGAGATAAAGTCCGGACAGAAAGAATTATGGTTTAGATACAAATTGCTTTTCTATCTGCAGGCATGTAATTTGTGATAAGTAAGGAATCTGCTATTTAATTTAATTTAAAGTGACATAGTCTTGACCCTGTCAGATGTCCATCGTAACAGCTTGACTTAAAGAAATTGGTAAGAATACAGCGATAATCTTGAATTCATCATTGTTTATATTGTATGGGTATTTTTTATAGGACAGGACAAAGTTTCCTCTCTAGCGCTGTGAAAATATAGTATTTCACAGTAAGTACATCATTGAGATATAGAACAATACAAAGATATAAAAATACTTTAATCTATACTAATGTATGAAACGGAAAAGTGTTGTTTGTTTGAACGCGCTAATCTCTGAAACTTTTGGTATGATTTGTATAATTATTTTTTCGTTTGATAGCCCAGTTCTTGAGAAAGGTTTATAGGCCATGTTACATCAAGCTACGAGCTACCGTGATTTTTTTACTCCTCCTGTGTATGTTATCAATTATCATTTATCATAAGCTTGAAGATGTCTACTGCAGGTCATAGGCCTCTTCTAAAGCCTATTTATCATAAAGTTTATTTATCAAAATTCTATCAACCCCATCAGGAGGTATTTGCCATGACTTATTCACCGTCTAGCCAATCATCACGCTTGACAACCGGATTGGTGAAAGCAATACCTAATATTTAATTCACCGATATATTGGTATTTGCTACTATTCGTTATCCTATACTCCCTTTGTTGCATATTACGATACCCGTGAGAAGAGACACGACCCATTCGTTTCGCACGTGGGTACTAAGTACAAATATTTTTAAACATAATTTACAAAAATAATAAATTCTTGAATTTTATCTACTTTATTACGCATATAATATACATAAATTCTACTAAAAGAAATGATCTAAACTATAGTGAAAAAAACCATACTATAATAGGATTCGTGGCAAGGAATTTAGCGAGGAAACAAACAGGAAAAACCTAACATTGCTTTATCTACTAAGAGCAATAAGTATAAACATTTAAATCCTGAACTGTACATAATTACTCTGAAAGGTCAAATTACGTTCAACGCGACCCAACTTATGTGTCAACGCAATTGAGATTGAGAGCCAGTATATACCTACGGCGTATAAGGAAACAGTGAACGCTTGCAACGATTATCAGGGAAGTGTTGATGATAATGATTAATGGTACAATCTTCCGGCTTTCAATACAGCTCTGTCTACGGAGGCGAGACATTCATCTTCTTTTTAACTTATATAAAAATATAAGATATTTGCGGTAGTAGATTAGTTCGATTTCTGCACGAATGGGCTGGATTGACTGGGTAAGTAATACACTATTATATCGATGTAATATGTTAGTTTTGTTTATCGTGTTTAGCTTGGTGAGCACCTAGTCTTCTTCTTTCCATTTTCCTTCCTCGTACCCTTTTCTGTCTGTAACGTCTTGTGTTTTCTTAGCATTCTTTCAGCAATGCTTAGAGAATGCCTACAGGGATATTCGTAGGCTACGATTAACACTTACCATGCACATAAGCCATATATTTGCCACACAAAGTAGTATAAAAATTTCATATTAGATAAAATTATATGTATGATTACATAAAATGACCCTCAAAGGTTAAACTTGGATTAAGTAAAGCCTAACGTTTTATAACCACAAACAATTTACTTGAAAGCAATTTCACAGTAGGCTTTTACTGAAAAGGTCCTCTGGGACATCACTGAAATAGCATATAGTTTAACATTTTGTAGTTTACAAACTAGGCAGTAGGTAAAGTTTAGTTTTAAGGACGCAATCTTTGCTATATGTAAGCTTCTCACAAAGAAAGTGGCATATGCCAATCAAGGCGAGGCAAGACTTTTAATTTATTACTTAACATAATCGCCAAATCAATCTAAATTTTAAATAATCATGAGTAATTTCAATAAAATAAAATAAACGGAGTTACATATTACAAGAAAAATGTATGATCGATTCAAATCGAATAATTGAAATGCCGAAAGACACTTCTGCAGATAATATCAATTTACTCCCCCCTTCGTTCCATATTATTATGTCAACTGATTGGAAGATTGTCTTTCCATTATAACAATGTGTATTGTGTTAATCATAAAGTTTAATTATTGACCTGTGTAATTTTGTATATCTGACAACGTAAACCCTTGTGTTAAATCGACTTATTCACAGCTTAACAAACAATAGCTGGTTTCCTTAACACAACTTTGAGATAGGCGGCATAACAAACATTTTTTACATTGTTCACGTATGTAAATAGAATAGACCTGTTTTTACACTATCTAGCTCATAAAAGTGAGACAATATAATGCATTTATAAATATGAAGTTACTCGCCTTAAAACATTGAACTAAAATTACATACTTTATGGACCATTATGGTAGAGGTAGTCATATAATATATGAAATATTGATTTTATTAATTTCAGTTAATATTATATATTTGTAGATACGTGCGCTAATGTTTTAATATAAGACCCAAAGTCAGATTTTTAAATTCTTATGTGATTATTATGATTTGAATCACGTATCTTAAAAAACATTACCAAAACTGTCAGTCAAGCTTCATAATATATATTCCTGAATTTGTGTAAATAATATATTTACTAAAACAAATGTTTTTTAAATAGTTTTGATTAAATAAATTTTATGTTAGCGGAATATAAATAAGTTAATGTTAAAAAATGCCTTATTCCATTATAAATCATTGTTAATTAAAATAGTTAATTTCAACAATTACGTTGCTAAATTGGATGTAGCTGTTATTTTCATAAACTGTTACGACACATTCGTTCGATTATAGTCAATAACTGTATGCGGAATATGGATGTTTGTATTATATTATATAGTTTCTCACGAGTACAACAATTTAATCCTTGCTTACATAACACCTCTGGGAGTAAGACATAGGAATTATTTGGGATCAATACCGTAGTAACGCACTTGGTTACATAGTGCTAAACAAACATAGACTATAAGAATTTCTAGTCAATGTACCTATTATAATGTAAATTTTGTTATTAAATTTTAATTTAATTTGAAGATTAATTTAAAAATTAGTACCTACTTTGTTTCAAGTCACAAGGCTAGTTATAGTAATTTTTTGACCACCTAATATAGAACACAAAGCTTTTACAACACGCTTTACTAAAATCTAGCTTTACGCGGCGCAGTTTCACCCGCGTCTTTGCTTACTGCTCTGCTGCCGTCCTCAGTAGCATGATCTCCTTCGAGAACTGGGCTATCATACGCAAAAATATTTTTCAAATCCGACTGGTAGATCTAGAGATTAACGCGTTCAAACAAACAAACTCTTCCACTTTTTATATAGTATAGATATAGCATAGATTCCACAACAGTAACGTACTACAGTTCTCTCTATTTGACTTATTATGCAAATCACATTATTGTATTTCAAAAGATTCAATACAATTTAAATCAAACAATATTAGTATGCTTTTAATGTTCTGCATACAGTTTTATTATTTAAATGTAATTTATATTACGGTTACAAATCACATATTAATCCAGTTATTTAATTCAGTTAATACCAATTTCACGCTGTTTTACTGTTTAAAATTATCACAAGATTACTAGCGGGAAATCCTCAGTGGTTGAGCGATATTTTGTACGGAGAAATCTCAGGTTTGATCGGTACGGTGAAGTAATATTGGACTTTCTTACGAAAAATTCACAGTATTAGCTCGGAGTCTCAAAGTGAGTAAATGACAACGAACTCGCCTTTTGTTACATGAGTACGCAGTTGGTGTAAATGTTATACACTTCTGACTATCCTTTCGCAGAAAAAAAGCGTGATAATATCTTGTGATAACTTGCGAGTAAAACTTTTAGCCTCATCATCCAAAACGGCCAAAATAAGGCGGTTTGTCCTTGGCTTACTTCCTCCAACCTTAACAGATTACCCATTCACGACTAAGTCCAATTTACTCTAAACTTAACTGACAATAATGCGACTTAAATCCCAAAAAAAGTACTCGATTACAGTAACAGATTGGTTCGAGGATTTTCTTAAGAGTTCGTGTTTTAATATTGAAATCTTTGGATAAATAAGTTTTAAAGTAGCAACTACCAGCCGTAAGACACGGTGTGGATTCTTAACAGGGTGGATCGACGACTTAATAACGGGAGCGGGCAACCGATGCATGAGGACTCCTAACTGGTCAAAGTAACGACTTTTAAAGTAGACGTATATGACATTGCACATCTTTCAGCAAAAACGATGAATTAAGATGACTACGTTTTATTCTAATTTATATGTTACTAGCTGCGCCTCGCGGCCTCGCAGTTTTTCTTCCTCGGTAACCAGACGATTTTCGAGATAGAAAGTAGTTTAGTGCAGCCGTTTAGGTGCTAACATATAAACACACGCAAAAACTTTCACATTTATAATATTAGTAGGATATTATGTTAAACTTTGCTTAAAATAATTAATAATTTTATAATGATATTTATTTAATGTAAGATCGTTGTTCGTGTGGTCTTAAGGCCATAATATGAAATCACTCCATTTAAGATAGAGGTAGTAGTATAAGTAAGAGGCAAATTATGGGAAAACCAGGTAATAGATAGTTACCTTCAAAAAATATCTTAAATAAAAATATTTTATGTAAGATCGTTGGTCGTGTGATCTTAAGGCCATAATATGAAAGCACTCCATCTAAAATAGTGGTAATAGTGCAGGTAATTTAGAGGCAAATTAAGGAAAAACCAGGTAATCGATAGTTACCTTCAACAAAAAATATCTTAATAGTATGTTCAAGCAGTTGTTAATTTAATCAGATACACGGCAAAATGTCATCTAAAATCATATATTATTAACATCAACAAGATGAAACGCTATATCAAATTTCAAATTCCCACAGCATTCCCACATATCAACATAAACTCGGTTGCATTACTCCTTGAATACCAAATTACCTCACTAATGCATTAAACTTCAAGCAAATATGTTTGTCGGTGACTAAATAAACCGGCGACTGTCCCCTAAGCTGTACCAGAGTAAATTGATGGTGGTTCTCACGAATCCCTTTAGGGTAAGAGGGTGCCTCGGTATGTGACATATAGATGACATACACTGAAGTGACAGCTACAGCTACAGAAACTTGCAGTCATTTGTTTTGTAGAGCTCTTATATCTATCTGTTTTATTAAATTTAATGTAATCTATGCTATTATATAAGGCGGAAGAGTTTGTTTGTTTGAACCCGCTAATCTACGGTACTACCAATTGGATTTTAAAATTCTTCTTGCGTATAATAGCTCAGTTCTCGAGGAAGGTTATAGGTTGTAACATCACGCTACTAGCAACGGGATCAAAACAGTAAGCAAAGACGCGGGTAAAACCGCGCCGCGGAAAGCTAGTTACATTATACGTATACCACCAGGTCTTTTAAACGAAGTGCTACATTGGATCCCATGGTGAGAATCTCATTGTGTTATATCGAGATTTCATTGCTTCTAAATTGTAACAGCTCGACAAGAGGGTACAGTCTTGTAATTTTGAAAGACCACAGGGTGTGTTACCCTGTGGTCTTTCAAAATAACAAGACTTTACATAATAATAGTACATATAGTACATAACAATATATAGTATATGTTTATTTTTGATATGAAACTTCTAATGCAACTTCCAACAAGGTTGCGTTAAACGTTTAAGCTACCATGGAGGGGGTATGAAAGCACTGTTGCGTAGCAACGAGTAGCGTCCAATATTCCAACACAAGAGGGAGAGAGAAAGAAAGATACACAATGGAAGAAAGTAGGAGAGAGAAAGAGAATTGTGAATTGTAAGCAATGTTAATGAAGTTTGTCTTAAAGAAACAATATGAGTGCACTAAAAATAGATTTCTACCCGTTCCTATTTTCATTTCCACATTACGAAGTTTCACTTCTTCCGCGCTTTTATTAAATTTTATTTTTTGACTTTATTTTTTTATTGTGCCTACTGAGTAGTGGGTCGTGTGCTCTAAATAGACGTAAGTAAATAAGTAAGTATAGTAAGATAAGTAATATTATACTACTTCCAATTCGTCAGAGGTTGATGAACAACTCTTACGAGTAGATAGCATCAAGTGCTTTTGCGGAGACCTAAAGTTTGGTTAAAAATATCAACAACTTTACACACATAAAAATTTATTATTAAAACTTAACAATCTTAAAGCATTATTCATTTCATCCATAATATTCGACATTAGGTACAGCATTAAACTGAGCAGCTCTAGAAACTGCCATCTTGATTTAAGCAAACCTTGCAATATAGACTTAACGTAATAAAAATGCTTTTGATCTAGTAACTTTATGTTACTTCTGAATATTATGGTATTAACCTGATTCATTGAAATAGATAGTAGATACTCGTAAAGTATATATTCTTTTATCTACGGGCCGCTGATTTATGGTTTTTCTTTGAATAGCTTGAATGTCGGTAATTCTACACTAGTCCATTAGCTTTGTCAACCAACATACGTATTCACATCAAAGCCGCCAAGCTTTCACTCGTAAAATGTGCGTACCTAATTAAAACATCAATACTATATATGTATGTACTTAGTCTTTCCAAGCCTTATAGTATTCGGTCTAGAAAATGTAACCACTCTTATTTAAAGTCCATAGTAAAATAGTAAGACCGAAATTAAAAGTAATATTAAAAGTAAGAGAACATGCGAACAATACTAAAATTCGCCGAACAAACCGTCAACAGACTCTAACTAAATCCTCTTTCTCAAATCAGATAGCCCATAACGATTTAGCTAAGCCCATCTCACTCTGCCACATTTGAACAGAGTGGGACACAAGTGATATCAGAATGTTCGACACTTACGTATGGGTTTTGAATCGACCTGACGTGCAATTGAATTTGGGAACTAAATTATTAGAGCATTGTAGTACACCCATAATTAACAGCGAATTATAGTTATTGAGTCGCATATCGGCATTTGACAAAAGTTGAATGTTAAAGTTTAATAGTTAATGCTAATTCTAGCTAGATTTTCTTTTGATTTTAGGATGTTCAGGCGCAACTGGAGCGCAAGCGACTGCTGTGCACGAGGTCGTGAGTTTGATCCCCACACGGGACAAAACTTTGTCAGATCCATAAAATATAATAAATATATTTTATGGATCTCCCAAAGTTTTATCGAGTCAAGGAATACTTTGTATTAATTGAATGTTTGTAAAAGCCTCCGCGATACAGGCCGTATTGCCTATTATTGCAGGAGTTGTCTTAAAATAATTGGACGATCAGGTCAGCAGTCAGTGGAGTTCTGTGGATTGCTTTTGTGATGCAAATGCAGCAAAAACAGTATTTTTCCACAGACATTATAGCCATATTGTGTTATGTTTTCCAGTTATTAAAAATATAAAGAAATGCTGATAACTCCCGCTATAATATAATAAAATCCGTTTTATAGCCATATTTGCATTAAAAATTTAAGACATCTGTCTGGCAATAGGCTTTAATCCAATGAGGGAAAGAGGCTAAAATTATGGTAATCTCTTTTTATTTTTATACTTATGTAGCTACAAGATAAGTAATACCTACTTGAGATTTTATCTTACTAACCCGGGTTTTGTATACGAGTAATGTAATATGACTAGCGTTTACGGTAATATCTAAAAATAAGCTGTTAATAAAATTATTTTCAAGGTCGAGGCTTTGATATTTATTTCATCGTTCAAGCATAATTTTCACTGGAGTGTTGTGCAGACCTCTTCGCTTACAGAGAAGGCGTGGTATAAATCATCACGCTTGCTGTTGCGAGTTGGCAGATTCAGGCGTTAATCTGATTCACAAATATTTATTTATGAAAGTTTGAGAGTGTATCACAGCCGCCAGTAAGTACCTTCAAAGTAACAGCCGTTAATTATGTTTTTTAATTTGCCCGTGCTTACGCTGTGGTGTGCTGTTCACTATTTGGAAAGCCTTCAAAAAATAATCACACAATCACAATCACAATTAATTATGACTGTCTCTGTGGTTCGGTGGTACTGAGTACGGGCTACCACGTAGAGGTTGTGGGTTCGGTTCCCGCTCAGTGCAAATATTTCTGTGCATGAACATGTCTATTTACATAGGTCTGGTTGTTTCTATGTATAATATGTATGCATTTACAAAACAAAGTATTTAAGTACATATATCCGCATTCTAGAACCCATAACACAAGCTATAATATATGCTTACTTTGGGTCTAGATAGTGTGTGTAGTTGTTGTTGTGATATTTGAACTACAAAATGTAAAAATTATGTGTGTTCTGCTATGGTATGTACTTTTTATGACCGCGAGTGACCATTTATAAAGTGCCCTGTCAAAACAGTACCTAAGTGCGGGTTTTGTCTTAAAAAACTTTAACTATGTCGTCGGTCCTCTTGATAGCATTGACCTTTCGACTTTGACCAAGGATAGTGGGAAAATCGTTAACAATCCCAAACTTTCTGGCGGTGTCATATCGTTAAGTCTGAAAGAGAACTCCCCATTTTATGTGTTTTATCGCCTAAACACCGTCGTGGCTTCCAAAGAATTGTTTGATATGATATCCAAGGCCAAATTTAATAAGGCAGTACTAAAACAAACACGCTGCTTGTTAAAAAGTTTCAACTTTAACAACAAGAAAGCATCCTGATGAGGGATTAACTATCGATGGATAGGGCAAGATCAAGATAATATCAGCTTATTATCCTTATGAAAACGGAACAATAGACAGACAGACAATATTATAAATGTGAAAGTTTGTGTGTGTGTGTGTGTGTGTGTGTGTGTGTGTGTGTGTGTTTGTTACCACTCGGTGCCTAAACAACTCAACCGATTTCGATGAATATTGGTATATAGTTAGATTTTGTGGCGGAAACGGACATAGGCTACTTTTCGAAAATTGGTCTGGTTACCGAAAAAGACGAAACACATTTTAGGTTTGGCCGAAGCCGTGGGGCGCAGCTAGTATATTATATATCTGTCTACAAAATTATAATTTTTTAATATTATTTCTTTCAATTGCTAAATTTAATTGCTAAAGGTTAAACAGGAATTTAAATATTTTAAGTTATTATTCGTCCAAATATGTTAATTATACAACTTCACTTTTTTACAGTTTCACGATACTAAAATATGTATTTGATATTTATTTCAACTTGATACCTACTAGAATTTATAAGAAAAAGGTTTTGACAGACACTTAGAAAAGGCTATTTTAAGATTCGGCTTTCGTTATAACGTTTCGAGATACGATGACCCTAAAATTTACAAAAATAACTAAACAAACGCTCGACAATGAACAAGCTAAAAATAACTCAGTAAGAACGAAATATAAATATTCAGTACCTCTAGTATACTAAAATAATAACATAAACAGAGCTTGAATAATAGAAACCTCAATGAAATTCAATAGGTACAATTCCCAGGATAAAATTTAAGTTCTCTTAATCTCGCCTTACTTATTGAAACCGAAGAGGGACTCAGATTGTTTTAAAATTTACGAACAATCCTATTTTCTGCCGCTTAGTGTGTTTACTATACTTATTTATTTAAGCTCTTTAACTGTCATGCTATCCTAGTACCGTTGAGGTAAAATTATGGTTGCGGTAGCAAAAAATTTGACTAAATTATTTTATTTATACTATTAGTATTAGTTCTAAGTATAACTGTACGTAACAACATGATACTGGGCAAAATGCAAGATTTAAGGAAAAAAGGAAAGAAGTGTTATTGTATTTTCTCATAACTACAGTATAACACCCACAAACTTATTTTTTTTATTTTTCCGCTGTTCAGCCGATTTCAGTGACAAAAAGCACTACGTTTTCAATTGATTACGTATTAAACGCAAACAAACCCTCTTTATGCATTACCTAAAAGCTGCGTTGATAATTTAATTTTATTCGTTTTATTTAGTGACTCTTCACTAATAAGCTAGGAGGAGTAATAGTTTTTCATCCATACTACCTGGACACGATCTCGTCTAGCACGGTTCGTTTTCAGCGTTCATTTCTCCCACGTACGTGCAGGCTCTGGAACGAACTACCAGCTGCGGTGTTTCCCGAGCGCTATGACATGTCCTTCTTCAAACGAGGTTTAAAGAGAGCATTAATATCACGGTAGGCAGCGGCTTCGCAGAGCCCCTGGCATTGCAGAAGTCTATGAGCGACAGTTTCCACTTACCATCAAGTGGGCTGTTGGCTCGTCTGCCACTATAGGCAATAAAAAAAAAAAAAAAAAGTTTTCCAGCTAAAATTACAATACACAAATAATGGAACGCTTTTATCGTGTCTTGTGTGTCCAAACTTCTTTACCAGGAATTGATCGACGCTGCCGACAGCGACAGTGCGAAATCCATGGCTGAGTTTTGAGCTGTCAGAATCTAGCACTAGAAATTGCCATCAACACGCTCAAATTATAAAGAAACTAGCGACTATTCTTTCCTACTCACATTTATCGATTAGTAAAGATAAGGAAGTTATCTTACACAATACCTATATCCCAAAAACTGCAGATCAGCGTTATCCAACATAAAACTTGAAGCATGACAGTATACTCTTTGCTAATGAGAAATAAAGAGCATGCGTCGTTGGTTTAGATAGAAAAGACTGCTCTTCTACTTTAGCATTTTTTATACACACTGATACCCCGCTGAATGCCGATTTTTTGATAACTTAACTTACTCTACACTATATTTATGCGCAAATATTTTTGCTGTCGATCAAGGGTACAAATTTAAATAGAGAAGTTTTTATAGCATCATCTTGAATACTGCCTCGGTATATCAGTGGTAGTGTGTTACTGACTGCCACACAGAAGCATCGATTGTAATTCACAATTGCAATTGTTATCTGCCTACCTCTTAAAAGAAAAAGATGAGTATTTTTGCTATAATGCATTTTAGGTTTATACAGGTTTAATTCATTAATCTTCTTGAATATATTTATTTATTTATTTATTTAAACTTAATGCACACAGGTACATAGGCGGACTTAATGCTATAAGCATTCTCTACCAGTCAACCTTAGGTGGTGCAGAGTTAAACGAAGTAGGTGCAGTAAATAAATTATGATATGAAAATATATAAAAAAAAGAAATGTATAGGTTGTAATACAAAAAAATAAATGTATAGGTTGTAATACAACATAAAAACATAATAGAATACGTAAATATTAATAATTATTATACATACTGATTAACAATTATTATACATACATAACATATAATATATAAATACTACTACATACACTAAATATGTACAAAAACAAGACAATCAACGTGATAATTCCAACAGTTTCTCGAAGAGTAGAGCCCGTACTTTCAGCTTAAAAGTTAACCGGTTTGTGGCCATCCTGATTTCTAGAGGTAGGTTTTAGGATTACAAATGAAGAATGAATAAATTCAGTTGAATGGGAAGGACACGCAAGGAGAAGATTATTTGAAGAACGAAGGTTTCTGGCATGAGTAGAGCATAAATACTGGAAGAAAGGAGTTAGGTAAGTAGGAGGAGAAGGCGAGTTAAGAATAGAATAAAGTGTAGTGAGAGCACGCAAGCTACGGCGTTGACGAATAGGTAACCAATGGAGTTCAGAACCATAAGTAGACACATGATCATACTTACGAAGGTTAAATATGAATCGAATGCAGTTATTGAGAAGACGGTCATATTTATTGAGTAAATCTGCATTCAGGTCATAATAGCATACATCACCATAGTCAATTATAGGAAAGATTAAGTTCTGCACAAGCATAGTCTTCGTATACATACATTTCTTCGTATATATACATATATTCTTCGTATATATACATATAGGATAGGATAAATAGGATTAAATAATGTCCGTATGCAACACGACTGTAAATTAATCGATGAACCTACGTCGGTTGCTGCTGACACAAAATAGCAAAGTGGAATATAATTGATTCATCTGATATTCAGTGTGCGTGTGGTGCTCTCGAACAAACCAGTGTCAAACAACTGAAGTGACTGATAACTGACTTAAAAAATGATATTGAAAACATTATTGCCGTGGCAATAAGACAAATATAATAATAATAATATTAAATATATTGTCAATATAATACCAAAAGAATTACAGATAAAGTATAAACGAAATAAACATCAGGTGACATGAAAAACAGAGATAACTAAATTATTATAGTTACTTGACTGCCTCCGTGGTGCAGTGGGAGCGCAAGCAACTGCTATGCACGAGGTTGTGGGTTCGATCCCCACACAAGACAAAACTTTGTGTGATCCATAAATATTTGTTCCGAATCTGGGTGTACTTTGCGTCCGTTAAATGTATGTTTGTAAAGTCCCCCGCGACATAGGCCTTGTTTCCTAGTGCGGGAGCTGTTTTTAAAAAAAGAAAAAGTGACTTAGATAATGTGTTACAACAATTGTCGCTGGAATCTGTGTGCACCGAAGATTACCCTTAAACTTAGATTTTACTTTTGTACCAAATCTACATCTAACAAAAATTTCCTATTATAGTGATTGCTCGTTCCTCTATTAATATAATTGAACCCGGTATTGTCTCAAGGTTCCCGTGACCTGAGTTAATGTGCGGCGCGCTGGCTCGTCGGAATGCGAGGGACATGCCACCATTATTATCCTAAGTGTTATGTCAATATACTAGGAATAATTGACACCATTTAATATAGGATAATATAGAAGATAATTTTGTTTATTAAATGAAATCTTATTAAGTTATTATAAAAGAATGTTATTAAGTTAATAAGTATGAAAATAGGTTAAAAGTACCTTAATACTCGTATAGATAACATTGATCTGGATCGTCATCATATCAGCCAAAAGACGTTCACTGCAGGACGTAGACCTCTTCTAATTTTCGCCACATTCGCCGGTCTTGAGCCACCTTCATTCATATGATCTAGATACCAACATTTAACTTTATTGCTACTAGACAAGGTAAATAAGTTCACTTATGACGCATGTTATGCAGGTTAAAATGACATGTAACTAATCACCATGACCAAAGGAGTAGATTCGCTCACACGTTTATTATCGTGTCACCCGTGCACATATCGTTATTTCCTAAAAAGAGAGTAACTATCACGGTGATTCTCGTAAAAAAATATTTTAACTCACTGTTTCCTATACAAAAAAGCACCTGCCGTTGTAATTAAATACGTCCACTAAAAGAAAAATCTATACTAGTATATTAAGCGAAAGAGTTTGTTTGTTTGTTTGAATGCGCTAATCTCTGGAACTACCATTCGGATTTGAATAATTCTTTTTGCGTATGATAGGCCAGTTTCTAAGAAAGGTTATAGACTATGTAACATTACGCTACTGGCGACGGGAGCAGAGCAAAAACCAAAGACGCGGGTGAAACCGCGCTGTGGGAAGCTAGTCTGGGATAAAGTCAGCCGGTTGTCACGTGACAACCACTCGTTACCAAGGCAGCATAGCCTGTGGAGAGCCATTATCTACCGCCCATTATGTCAATATATCGACGTAATAAATTGACGTCAGTGACGGACGCCCGCTCATTGTGGTGTGCACTGACTCCTCCAGGATTTATAGCTACCAATGTGACGCTTTTTATCTATGTTTGCCTGGTATGTCTGGTATAAATTCTGTTTTAGAAATGCTTACGATGACCTAATAATATTGGTATTTGGAAATTGGTAACATGGCTACAAGTCGTAGCATGTGCTACGAATTTCGTAGATGTTCTTCACATCTAGACTATTAATATTTCAATTTATATTACTGGTGCCCAATGCTCATGACTGCTCTGTATGAAAAAAGCTCTTATGTTTTTTAATAGGACAGAAACAGACTGTAATATTTTAGTATTTTTATTGATCACTTATGAATAAAATAAGTATGAACAAGAACTGTATAAACACAAATTAATCTTCCTATATAAATCCTTGCATCATTAAGACGCGCTTGACGCTTTGTCACCTTTGATACTAGAATACTTACCGACCCTCCCTAACCCTTAACAAACACTCAGAGCAAAGAAACAGACGTAACAAAATACAAGCATCTCCTAATAAAAGGTGGGTGTTACACAAAGTCCTCAGCCTATAAAATCGTCGCATAAGCAAGGTAAGCCCTTCACTGTAGCTAGGTTCATTAGTGTTAAGGCGCCTGACAAGGCTCGAGTAGGCTCTAGTGTCATTGTGTACACCCGGTATAACGCCTACCGTAAACAAACCTTGGATTAGACTAGGGATAGTTTTTTAACGGCAGTAGTTTGTATAATTAGATAATCAGATTAGGTTGTGACTCTTTTATAAGTTATTTATTTATTTAGAGACAAATATTGCATAGTATTAGTCATTTCTTAACTAAAAGAGAAAAATATTAGGTCGTACATAGAATTTTATACATCTTTATTACATCTAGGTAGTTTTTTGCTCCTCACCAAAACTTAAGAACAAAAAACTGCGACAAATTATTATTTTCTAATGATTTTTAGTTTGAGTTGACCGACTGAAGTTGACTGGGAAAATTGGTAGTGGTCGCCCTAAACGAACATACAAGGATGAAATAGGTGAGGTGTTGACAAAGGACATAATTACAAGCACTCGTAACCGACGTGTGTGTATGAAATGATTAATGAATGTGGAAGAGGCAAAAACATACCTCATGTTTGGATTGCAGCAAATGGCATTCTATAGTCTTTGCTTACCCCAGTAATGGGAGACAGGCGTGAAGTTATGTATGTATATATGTATGTAGTTACATGACTTAGTGCCTAGGTACAGAAGTCACCTACAGCATGTGGCAACGATAACTCATGAAATCTATAAAAAAATGAATACATGAGGGACAGTTGCAACCATTGAATAATAGTGTTGTTGAAAATTGAACAAACAATATTAGCCCATAATTTATTCGACAAGCGGCAGATATATTGAATCCAGTCCTAAGTTAAACGTATTGAAACAAATTAAATATATAATAATTGTCAATTTTATCAAAAAAAAATAACCTTTTAACTTACTTTAACGCCATGATAATTATATCTTGTAATATAAATACAATTACCTGCAAACAATTAACATAAATTAGTGCAAAACCTCTTTGTAAATTCAATCTGATGGACTATTCGATTCGCAAGTCTAGAGTCACGAGTTAGAATTTACGAGGACAATAAAAAGTGACCTCTGTATAGTTGGTTGAACGGACGAATAAGAAGATACATTGAGAAGGTGTGTTTTAAAAGATCTTTAAGATTAGAAGTTTCTCGACAAAAAAGTATTAAGACATGAAGTTAATTGATGACTAGACCGATTAAGTTCTATTATAAATAATTTAAACTACAGTAAACTGATATTTAAAACCAAGATCTAAGTGTCTAAGAAATCTTGGCTTGAAAACTACCTGTAACCTGAGTATACTCTTGAAGATGTCTCGTCCGAATTATATTATCGTGACGAAGGTAATACGCAGGAAAATATTTTCTTAAGATGCAGATCTTACGAAAACATTTTCTTGGTGTTCACTGCTGTGTTGATTCTCGAGAATTCCTTCGGGAAAAGGTTACTTCGTCTTTTAGGGTAGGTATAAGTAAAGGGTTGTCCTTTTTTTAACCGACTCAAAGGTTTTTTTTTGTATGTTCGTTACAACAGAACAGCAAGCTTTATGTATTTATTGTGTTTTTATTATTAATAATATTAAAAACGTTCAACAAAACTCCTTAAATCATTCTTACTTGATTAATTACGTAGAGAATTAATCGTCTTCTCCGATCTCGGTGGTATTGTCACCACGTCATTTACAGACATTGTTCTGATAAACTGCTTTGTTTTATGTTACCCTAGTACCTTTACACTGACATTGGGTTACATATCGATTTGTATTGTTTTAGATTTGTGAGCTATTTCACTTGAAAAGCTATTTAATAGCACCTATAAATAATTTTTTACCTAAGAAACTAGCTGAAAATTACAAAAATTTATAGAAAGAAAGAGAGAAAAATATTTATTTATTCTCAACAAGTTAGTTTACATAACCTATGAACATTGCATTGTAATAAGAAAAAGTAAAGAAAAACTCAGCTTTGTGCCACTTTGTGAACACAAAGCAGCGCTGATATTCTGTTAAAGCCAGGATGTATGGTATTCTGCTATGACATTAGCACGGATTGATCAAAGAATACACTAACATTAATACCAATCGTAGATACAATCTGTGTACATTGAAAACAAAATAAAATAAATAAGTAAATATATTACATAATGTTGTTCTTGTATAATGTTTAATTATACAAATCTCTAATATACATAGGTTTTATTTAAATAGTAACATAATCTAACAATAATTTGCATTTTAAAATAAAATAAAACGGAATGAAACGCAAACTTTCCTATTGTCTGTGACAACTGACATTACCACACCCATTAGCCAATAGCAAACATCAAAAGAAGACGCGGGATTTAAAATTGTGCAAGTGACGTTTTGATGAAATTTGGTGTAGTGAAACCAAGTGAAACATTGTAAAAAGTAGAAAACTTAAATGAAAAGTCGTTTAATTTGTAAATTATTGTTCATGATGTGTTTAAGCTGCAAAATAAGTGATAATGATTCTTGTGAATTGACTGTGTGTACACAATACACACACAAACACCTACCTTGGTCTGATGCCAGAATTTATTAATAATATAATATCTTTACTTACGTAGAGAAAACTGGAAATTACTTATTAATATCACGTAGTAAATTATCATCGGTAAAGTTTATAAAATTTAAGTGGGAAATCACAATTAACATTTTTAACGGTAGTAGATCCACGCTGGTTTAAGCATGAATGAGACGGATCGACTGGGGTCTAGTAGTACTACCCTCATATAGAAAATCGACGTAAGAGTATTAGTTTTCATGCTAATATGTTTTGCTCAGTGAGTGAGAGCGCCGGCAGCCCAAATACCACCTCGGTCTGATCCTTTTCCCTTTTCCATCCTTCTCTGTGGTCGGCAACGATTTGGTTGTGTTTTCTAAGCATTATTACCTTTATTGCTTGGAAAACACAGCCATCTCTATAGGTTTAGGTTACCACTTACCATCAGGTGAGCCGTATGCTTATTTGCCACCAAAGTCGTATAAAAAAAACATATAGTTCGTTTAAGAGGTGTCATAATATATGTTTCAATTAAAACCTTATAATTTATTATGGTAACTACTAATATGGGGTTATACTCAGAATAACATACAAAGTAAAATATAATACAAATACGAATAGTTGTTGTTAACTCCGTCAGTCACGTTTTAACATACGGGTCCATTAATCCTTGAGCTGAACAAATTCAATAATCCTAACGTATTTATATATAGCCTGTCGAAGTTTTAAAACGTGATGTATTAAGCCCAACGTTCACTAGATAATGAATTGAGTCAACATAGTTTTATGTGGTGATATAAAAGCTTCCAGGCGTATGATTTAGTGCACAATCGTAGATAAAAAGAGATCATTATTTTAATGATATTACTGTTTAAGAGTATTTGTTTATTTTATTTATTTATTTAGGTTTTCTTACAGTTGTTACATTGTTACTTAATCAATAATCCATTTCTAATATCTAATGCTAATGTACAACCATCACATATATTAGCTAATTGGTTATTATAACACAGAGGCAAAAAAGGAGTGTCTATAATTTTTTAACATGACAAAAGTTCCATTGTTGATGATTAATTTAATGGTTTTGCGGCAATGGCAATTTTTGTCCAACTCATTTTGCCATCTTTTTCTTGGTCTGCCGCAACAGAATTTTTCTATTCAATACATAGAATCAAAAAATGTTTCAAGTATACTTTCTATTTATTTTTCTATTAAATAATTTATCCGATTATTAAAATAACTTTCCTTCTGCCACACAGCAATAAAATTACGTAGCAGTCTGACATCTCCTATTTACTAAATACCTACTTGACAATTTTCAGCTTTAGGTTAAGATAGTTTTATAAATTTTATTGCTAAGTCATTCGATTTCATTTATGCTGTTTCATCAAGATTTTACCTAAGTTGAATTGTCTTTGAAAATTGTGCTATCGTTCAAATAAACAAATTCTTTAGCTTTATACCTTAGTATAGATAGAAAAATTATAATAAAAGAATTAATGCTACGCAGAAAATAAACATCGCATCAGCTCAAACTGTATTGTTATACAGGACACGTAGCTCATTGACTGGGTTCATAGCCTTAGAAGATCTAGATTATAGATGATATAACTCTAGGGAACAGCCTTAATACTCACGGTGATCATAATGTACAAATACCGATTCGATCTAGTGGAATTCGGTGTAGTGAAATGTAGGCAGATGAAATATACTTACTATATTAGTTCCTTTGAATGTAGTTCTGTTATCAATCCACGGGTCAGTTGCGAGCAAATGATATTAATTTTATATCTACCTTAATTGTGCACCAAAAGAATGTAAGCGATATAATTATGTGAACCTTTGATTACATACTTAACAATGCTCAATTTTAACTCTAAACAGCCTTTGGATGGTCTTCGATTAATATAGTTTAGTAAAAATACTTTGATGTTAATTAGTTAAAAAAAACTGTTTGGCAAAATTATAGATATCTATTTGATAGGTTTATAATGTTACTTTCAGAGTGTAACCTGTTTTGTTGACCGAAACTTCATTTTCAGGTCTAGTATCAATTCTGATGACTCCCTCAAAGGACCAATCTTTTCAAATCAATATTTGACTTTCTACTTATCAGCGATAGAAAAAACAAAATACAGTTTTCTGTGCAGTGCTACTGTATCATTTGGTCAAGTTAAGAACATATAAAAGGTTAGGTTGCTTTGTTTATTCCTAGGTCTAATCACAAGATGATATATCAAATCTTTTGGGATTACTGCTGACCGGGTGTTACTAAAGGATTTTTATCACAAAAAATTCACTGTGCAACCCACAAATCTTGTTCGGCAACCAATCTATATAAAGCTGCTATCCTGTGTGTTACGGGACTAATATTAGAAGTGATGTCATAAAATCTGACGCGACGTTGACACGGGTCGACTGTCCTACTTATTGCATTTGTTATATAATTTGGCACTTTTTTATATGTAGCTTTGTATGATATGGGTATCATAGTTATTGGAAGGTCAGTCCAAATTTATAATCTAAACAAAATCTGGATTTTTCATGGAGAATGTGTTTTTTTTATTGCTGACAGTAGAAGTCGAGCAAACAGCCTATGTGATGGTAAATGGTAACTGTCGCTCATGACAGACTCAGCTCACTGCTTGCCGTGAAGGGAGAGTGGTAGGTAAAGTGACTATGGGAGGTGAAGAAAAAGGAAAAGGAAAAAATTGGGCCTGTCATACAAATCGGTACGACAAACCCAATTTGTCGGTCGGTCTAACGGTCTATCGGTCTATCGGTCGTTTGTAACAGTAGTAGATCCACGCTGTTTTCAGCATGAATGGACTGGATCGACCGAAAAAGTACTACCCTCTTATAGAAGATCGACGTAACGATAATAGTATCCGTACTATTGCGTTTCGTTCGGTGAGTGAGAGTACTGGAGGCACCCTCACCTCCCTCAATCCTTTTACCTACTCACCTCTACTTTATTTCTACCCACTCGCTTCACGGTAGGCAGCACCTTCGCAGAGTCCCTGGCATAGTAGGAGCAATGCTAGGGACTCTGAGTCGTCCATGAGCGACAGTTACCACTTACTATCACGTCGGCCACTGTCCGCAATAAAAAAAATCAAAGCAGTATGATACTCTAATCTCTATTACTCTGCAGCTATAGCTTCACTATTAGTAGTATTATATATTGGTATGTAACACTTTAAAAGAAAATAAATAAAAGACAATGTTTAAACTATGTTCTCTAAAATAAATTGTTGCATTAAACTTGGGCTTACATTAAAGAAATAAAACACATTAAAATTGGTTTAAACTATTAAAAGTCACAGTGATTATACGTGGCACTCAATAAATCTAATATTTGAATTGATTCAATCAAATTATAAATACAAAACATTTTAATCGAAATTCACTCAACAAACCAACTTCGAAAATACATAATTAGTAAAAGAAATATAGAGGAACTTTTTAAAAAGATATCCAAAGTTATTAGTGGAAAGTGAGAAGTTTATAAAGTCGACAACCTCAGCGGTTAACTTTTTAAACGGCTCATTAAGGTCATCTGTTAGAAGTTCGCGGACCATCTGGCTAGCTTCAAGAGCTTTTGTAAGATTCAACGAGGACTCATTAATCTTAACGTGAAAAATCTAGAAAATTATGGTAGAGGTGTGAACAAACGTTTAATGTTTTAAGAAAGATCACAGCTTAGTAGAAATCATCAGAAGCTCGGTTTTATAACATTATTTTAAATTATCCTTTAAAAAACAATGTTGGGTACTATTTCGAAACTAGATGGATTGTATTGTATTTATTGTCCGTAGGATTGCCGATAGAGAATATGGAATCAACATGACTCTGCCTAGTACAAACACAGCGGTTGCTATTAAGAGTCAAATAGATTTATTGTCATTACAAAGTAATAAATATGGAATGTCTAATTCAGTTCAACCAAGCTTACATGTGATCAAATTGTTAACTGGTATTGACTTTTACGATTGAGCGCACATATATTTTCCGCGTCGGCGATCATTTGGGTTAGAAACACACAGATTTGGATAAACCACAATGTTACAAATTCGAGAATAAAATGTATAAAAGATTTTAATATTTTTTTATAAAATTTTTTAAGCATGTCACAAAGGTCTCAGTTACAAACCCAAGACACACATACTAATATTATAGTTTTAATATCTAAATAGTCACTTATTTCTTCTGTCTGTGTCTTCACAAACTTTTAACCGTAATACTAAAACCGTACCAAATCTGTTGTGAGATCTAAACACAGTTTACAGTTTTTGCTTTACATTTTTTTTTACGAAAGATTTATATGTAAAACCGGGTATTTCAAAAATACTTATGTAATTATTCCTACATTAATAATTGATTTTATTAAATAAAATAAATTATTAATGTAGTCGTTATGACTCAGTGGTGTAGGCACCCGGTTCGTAAACACGAAGTCGAGGGTTCGAATCTGGACAAGTACAACTATGACTTTTAAATCATATATACTTTCTAAGTTTATCTGGACATTAATGACTGACGGTGATTGAAAACATCGTGAGGAAACCTAGACTTAGGTACATAAAAAATAGCCTGCAAGCGCCAATCCGCATTAAGCAAGCATTAAAGGCGATTAAAGCTCATGCATTCATTTGACTGGCCTGTTGGTCTAGTGGTTAGTGACCCTGACTGCTGAGCCGGAGGTCGTGGGTTCGATTCCCACCCAGGACAAACCTTTGTGTGATGAGCATGATTGTTTGTTCTGTGTCTGGGTGTAATATATCTATAATATGTATGTATTAAAAAAAAAAAAATATATATAAGTAGTTTATCAGTTGTTTAGTACCAATAACACAAGCAAATATAATTGCTTAATTTGGGGCTAGATGGCGCTGTGTGAAAAAAAAAAAAATAAATAAATAAATTCTCTGTATAAGAAGAGGCCTTGCCCTGCAGTGGGATAATAATGGACCGATGATAATGAATAATTAATAAAATTATTAAAAATAATAATAAGGTAAAGAGAATTCTTTGAGAGGGTTCATGTGATATCCGATCTATCAAATTTCTTTCCGTGGGTGTCATAAGAGGCGACTGAGAACGCCATAAATAATAAGGGCAGCCGTATTATCTGCATTAATATCATTATTTTCATTACTTACCAAATAAATACTAATGATTTGAACAAGTTTCTAAATACACTATAATATCAAGTTGTATTATTTGTATTGAAATCACTATAGTTTTCAAAATATTATTTTACTAAGAAATAAGATAAATTAAGTTTTAAACATTATTGAAAAATCCAAATTATTAACGAAGAGACAATTTAGATGCTGGTCTCTTAAACTAGGTACTAATCCTACTAAATACTCATATTGCTCCGCTTCAAGCACAAGCAATAAGCCTAGCATTTTTCAATCAAATCCTTGCAGGAAATTCTGTTCTACCTTGACGGCATCGAGAGAAAGTTTCTAGTTATATAGCGCGCTAAGGAGCTTCTCTCGGCAACAGTTAGGTAATTATTCTGAAGCCTTATCTTAATTAGGCACCCGTTGCCTGCACTCAACTCGTTGTCTGTCAAGCTTTTGTCCGGACTGAATTATGAGTACAAAATACTATACTATTATTTTATTGTTTTCAATTTTTGGTTGATGTAATTTTGTTAGTTGGTTAGCGAAGTGGAAATACATTCTAAACAAAAAACAAGTCAAGTTTTGTTTATAAAAAATGTATCATCCGTTTCATTATATTCGAAAAGATGTTTTTAAAGGTGGTGACCATCCTAAAAAATAAATTTGTAAAATAATAGGGTGACTTATAAAGTAAAATGACAAGTATTTATTAAGACAAGGACGTATAATAAATATTGTAGATTAACAAAATAGCAAACATTAGTAGAATAGCACAAAGTAGCAATAATTAGTTTGTTCCAATTCCTGAAGTGGAAAATAATTTTAGCTTTGTAAAAATAGGTCACTCAGATGACTACTTTCATAATCTTTTTGGCTTATTATGAATATTCGAATCAGGAAAATGTTAGCAATATTTTAGTGAGTCTGTATGTTTGGAAATAGGATGTAAATAATGGCTCTTCGTGCCTCGCAGAGTTGCTTCACTGTAGTGGCAATGGGCAGGACACATAGTTTGCAGAACTGACGGCCGTTAGGGCAGAATGGTTCTAGAGTGGCGACTACGAACCTGAAAGCGTAGTGGGGGCAGACTCCTCACAAGGTGAATCAACAAACTTATATGGATGGCGGGCAACCGATGGATGAGATCGGTCTACGACTGGCTAATATTACGAAAAATGGAGGAGGCCTATCCTATCTCTATTTCTATATATGTCCAGCAGTGGACGTCTTTCAGCTGATATGATTAATGCTTTTTTACTGAAATTCAATTTTATATTTAATCTAAAATAATCTATATATATAAAAATGAATCCCTATTTCCCTTGGTCATGGCATCACGCGTGAACGGCTAGATCAATTTCGTTAATTCTTTTTTTGTTGTGTTTGTAATTGTCAAGGTTCTTATGAAAGAAAAACTAAGAAAATTACGCGGTGATTTAGAAAGTTTAAGAATACTTAACCATAATATTAAATAAATTTAAATTTAAACCTCTAAACCGATTTCAGTGAAAACTGGTATGTAGATATATTTGGTTTCGGGACATAAGCAACGTTTTATCCCGAAAATTGCTCTGATTCCCGAGTTACAGCCGCAGGGCGCAGCTAGTAACAATATAATTTAATAATATAATATCTCAACAACTACACACAACGCCATCCAAAGTAATTATATATTTATATAACTTGTGTTATGTAAATAGATAACACAAGCTATATTTTCTTTTTTTGTAAATACATATATATTATACATAAAATTAAATATTTTACATTTTCTTTTTTCACGAGAATTTATTCTCGTGAAAAAATACTAGTATACTCGTTCGTGGAATTTTCACAAAATACAAACAAAGCCATTCCCATGTTCTTTCCGTGTGAACTCCCTCAAACATACATACATAGTCATACGTTCGTACACACCTTCGCAAACGGAGCGTACACAGTACGAAATATATATTTTCCTATTTTTAGGATTGTTGGTAGAGGTGTCAATGAAAGCGAATAGCGAGAATGATTACAAGGAACAACTGTCCATAAAAACTCGTAGAAGACAGTAAGCCTACCCGATATTTGGTTGATAAAGATGATTATAACTTAAATCGCAAACATATCACAAGCTACATATAACCACAGTGGTTCATTTTTGTAACCACCATAATTACATTTTGAAGCACTTAAAAGTAGAGAATAACTAACTTAACTCGTTTTTCAATCGACTGGCTTACGACCAGTCAAATTGAAAATGCTTGAGGAAGCTATCTATAAAACCATTTCAGGTGTAATGATTTATCTACAATGTCATGTTATATGCCTGCTTATTTAAAGTAATAAACATCAATAAGAAATGGAAAAAAAGTATTATTCCGTCACTACTACTTTTTTACTCATCGCTGTCACTGACACCTCATCCTTGCTACTCTACTCTTGACCCCGGTACTTTTGACTCGCGGTTCGCTGAGCTCTATAGTTTTCAGATGTCCTGATACTGTGATGCTGGTATGCCCCATTGAAGTTTAGACGTCATTGTTTTGCATTTGAATACTGCTAGGTTTTTAGTGTTTGTTTAAGAGAAAGCTGTTTTACGATAAGTTTAGATTACTTATTTTATATCACGTATGCAACTTTTTCATTACTATGCTTTGTGTCAAGCATCAAAAATGGGATCGTCATCAGAAGTATATTTTAGTTTGATTTTTACATGACGCCTAACAACTGGCCGAAAAATACATCTTTACAAGAATGGTATACGTATAGGGCAAAAAACAAAAAGCCAACAGATAAAACATTTTTTCGTGAAGAAAACTAAGGATCTGGATATGATTTTTTACCAAAACGTTCGGGGGCTGAAATCTAAATGCGCAGATATGAAAAATGTACTACATACCTTTCCCAGTAAACTACTGGCACTTACTGAAACACGTCTTGATGACAGCGTATTTGACTCTGAAGTTTTTCCACAAAACTACAAAATATTAAGATGCGATCGAGTTGGACGGAGCGGTGGTGGAGTACTACTCGCTGCACGACCCCCTTACTCCCTATCGCGTTTAAACTGTGAATCTAATCAGTCTGATGAGATTATCTGTGCTACTGTGTCCAATGGTCGTGTTCGCTTTATATGTTGTGTTGTTTACTTAGCCCCTAACGTACCTGATATTAGATATTATGCTATTTTTGATTGTTTAAGAAGAATACTTAATATCAATAGTAAGCTGCCTGTTGTAATATTGGGTGATTTTAACCTTCACTCAACTAGTGCTTCAGTTCGCTCGGACATTAAACTTTTCTTTCTGAATGTAATCTGTTACAAAAAAACACTGTGTCAAACGATCTGGGACATATGTTAGACTTGATATTGGTAAGCTCTACTGTGGAGGGAGTCTCGGTCTCAGTATGCGCTGGGATTGTATCCGATGAAATACATCACAAGCCTCTTGATATCATATTAAATATTAGTACACCATATTTGCACAAAAATACAAAATCCATTAATACCTCACACCTGACATCTGAATTTAATTATCGTAAGGCCGATTTTTTAAAGTTATACTCAGGACTCTCAAACTTAGACTGGGAACCAATGTATTTATGTACAAATGTTAATGACGCTGTAAATACGTTTTACAATCTAATATATAATATAATTTCTGTAACTGTTCCGTTCAAAATGATAAAGGCCCCAGATTTACGTTACCCGGAATGGTTCTCTTCTAATACAGTCCAACTCATTGGTATTAAAAATGACTATCACAGACTATATAAACAGAGCAACAATCAATTATATTATGCCTTTTTTACATATTATAGACGCTTAGTAAAAAATAAAATTAAGAATACTCTGTTTTCATTAACCGTATTCAAGATGATGTCGGCCAAAACCCTAAGGCTTTCTGGGAATATGTGAAAAACAATCGTGAGAATAAAGAACAGGCAAGCTTTGGCGATATGTCATGTACCCAAGTGGCTGATGCTTTTTCCAAGTATTTTAGTAGTGTTTTCTTGCCTAATTTACCAGTCTTAGATTCTAAAAATGCAATTTCCACTACAAATTTTCATCCATATGTCACACACCACGTTGCTATTGATTATATCTATAAAAGTGAAGTTTCTAAGGCCATATCACGCCTTGCTCCAAAATACACACAGGGTCCGGATGGTATACCTCAGATAATAGTTAAAGATGGTTATAAGATCTTTACTGAGCCCTTACTATTTATATTTAATCTTTCACTTCATACAAACATTTATCCTACAGCCTGGAAGACATCTAAAGTCATTCCGATTCACAAAAGCGGCCTTAAGTCTGACATAAAGAACTACCGACCAATAGCTGTCCTCTCTGTATTTGGTAAAATTTTTGAATCCATCCTAAACAAAAAAATCTACAACCAACTACGCGGATGGTTTGCAGAGGAACAACATGGTTTCTTGCCAAATCGCTCAACCACATCAAACTTATTAAATGTTGTTACACTTCTCGCAAAAAATGTAAACGATAAAAAACAAGTTGATGTCGCCTACTTTGACTACCAAAAAGCGTTTGATAAAGTAGATAATGATGTGCTTTTAGAAAAATTGGCTATAGCAGGTTTCTCTGAAACATTGTTGAAATACTTTGCTAACTATCTGCTTGATCGTAAACAATACGTAGTTTATAGCAACGCTAAATCAGAGCTCTATCCAGTAACTTCCGGAATAGGTCAAGGTAGCAATCTAGGACCCTTGCTCTTCATAATTTTAATTAATGAACTTCCTAAACAAATACAGCACTCCACAATACTGATGTTTGCCGATGACGTAAAACTCGCACTCCCATTAAGCAATACTTCCGACAAAGTCAAACTTCAACAAGACATAGACAATATTTATCATTGGAGCACGGAAAATAACCTAACCCTAAATATTAATAAATGTGCCATTATGTCTTACTCTAATAAAGCATTACCAATACTGAATGCCTACACGCTGAACAACGAGTGCCTCACCCGCGTATTTACTATACGCGATCTAGGAACCCAATTTGATTCGCGCCTTACCTTCAATCACCACATAATTCAGACCTGTAACATTTCACGTAAAAATCTAGGCTTTGTCATGCGCCAAACAAAAGACTTCAATAATCGTAGTGCTTTGGTTGTACTATACAACTCATACGTTCGCAGTATATTAGAAAGCAACAGTGCTGTATGGAACCCCCATGAACAAAGTACACATTATTATTAGAGAAAGTTCAGAAAGCCTTTATTCGTTATCTATACCTCAAAATATACAATTATTACCCATATATGTACACCAATTAGAAACTCACTTAAACCACCAATTAGAAATAGTACCGTTACTCTTTTGAACAGCCCTCTGTACCTAGCTTTGTCCCATATCAATAATATGTTACTATTTGATGAATCTTTGGATCTATGTAGTGATAAGGAACCGAGACTCTTGACCATAAGTGAGCGTTACCTTGAGTCAATTGCATCCCCTAGTACAATTTCTTAATAGAAACTACTATGTATCTATCTACCTACTTTTATTTATTATTATAAGTCATGTACATATGTTAAAGTACCTACTATCTTAAATGTTGTTGTGTATAAATATTCTATTCTGTTTCTCTAATAATTTTAATTTTATGTAAGTTCTTACCAATAACTTGTACGTGTGGTTTATACTGTCAGTGTAAGTTGGTAAATAAATAAATAAATAAATAGCTAAGCAGATTGTGTTTTCTTCGAAGTAAAATAATTATATCATAATTTAATATCTCACTCACTCTATAAGCTTTCTGCATCTAAACAGTATTTTAATAATGTTTATACGTATATAAAGGTGCTCTTCAGTTCTTCAATACAAGAGCTGCTGAGACCAGGCGGCATTAAGCTGCTGACAGCCAAGCAGACAGACCGCCAGAGGCTCTCGGAAATTAAAATTAAACGTGCGTTAAAAATATAATTCTGATATCTGAAAATGATATTTGAAATCTCGTTTACCTAAGGCTAATATTAAAATTGAAAGCATATTCACTTAAGGATGTAATTATTAAATTAAAAAGGATTTTTGTATGGTGAATGAATTTGATTACTTTATTATATATTTGGAAGGTTTTGTTTGATATTCATACATATTTTAAATTTTTTTAGTAGTACTTTGACATAAGTACTTAAATATCTATACAGTAGAGGTACGTAAGTTCTACACATCAATCTACTTCTAACGGTATTACCTAATTAGTATAATATGTACTTCTAGACTCGAGATGTGCTCGCGAACTCTGTACCTTTTGGTAGTTTACCAATACTAAATACATTTTAAAAACTAAAAGCATCTAGAAAAAGCGATAGTGGATAACCATATTATATCACAAATCATCATAGTGGTAATATATAAAAAGTATATGCATAATTAGCGCCCACTTACCTTTATTAGAATAAAAATACAAAAGCCAGTACTTCAGTACTCAGTGACGTAAGCTACCGGGTGTCGAGTGACTTAGTAAGGATGACACAAGTACACCTTTATTAAAAGTACAAGGTACATAATATATTTTGTCAGCAAATTTTGGTGTAAGGTCAAGATGTGGGGTTAAAATATACTGTGTGTTAAGATTATATAGACCTTTTTATGTTTAATATACACTTTTTATTACTTCCGGATGATCGGACACTGCTTTCAAAAATCTCATATTTTTTAATCAGATTGAACATAATCGTAGTTTCATTCCCGCGGCAACTCCGTTGGGAGTGAAGTTTAGAACTTCTGTTGTTAAAAATAAATTTGTTTATTATTTGTATGTATTTACAAAAAAAATGTTTATCTGCAATTTAAAAGCCATATCACAAGATATAACGTACACTTACTTTGGGTCTAGATACTGTTGTGTAGTTGTTGTGTTATCATTATTATTTTATTTGTCACAGAAATGCTTACGTCACGATAACTATGTTGTGTCTGGCCAAGACAGAGTTTAAGCTTTTTTTATTAGCTTAGTAAAATGAATCCCCACTAGCTAATGATAAGTAGTCGGTTGAGTTTAGGTGGATACAATCCCAATTGTCATTGTGGCAAACTGCTAACATTAATCCTTTAATTCTATCTAAATACATTCATCTACTTTGCAAGGCAAAGCAGACACATACAAATAATAAAAATTAACTATAAAACTTAAATTGCAAATATTTTATCATTATTAGGTTCGAAAGTAATCTTTGGATTTAGTGAGAAATGCTCATTTAAAATTTACAATTTACTAAATTACATAGTCTACGTAGCTACTGTTATCCCAATCACCGGTATAGTTACAATGATTTGACATTCAGTATAACGGCAAAATTCGTAATGAATGGCAGTTCGTTAGTACAAACACTAGTGTAGGAAGCATGCCGTCAATACGTCCATCTATACAGTGCACGAATGAGCTCAGTGTTACGAGTGTGTCCATACCTCACGTCAACTGAAACGATCAATGTAATGCCTTCTTTAAACCGGTTGTTGTGTTATGGTAGGTTACAATATGCACTTAGTGCATTAAGTGTGTGTAATAAATAAAACTAGACCATTTGATTCTACTTTTGATAGAGCTAGTTAACAAATAATCTATCTCTATTGATAGAGACCAATCTTATGCGCGCAAGACAACGGTCTTATAACGCCTACTAACTTAGCTTTGGATCAGCTCAAGTAATTTTTAATAACATTTTTTGTCGCGGTTCGGACCTTACATACGAGTAGTGAGTAAGTACACTTGATTTCTACGGTGTGAAAGGACACCATATCTATGTATGTTATTTAGTGGACATTTTACTTAATTTCATAGTAACAGACAAAATAAATTCAATATTATTTTACTTTATAAGTCTATATTGTGGTACGTGACGTAATTTCGCTACGGTGACAACCTTAGGCGACCTTTGTCTATTTTCGCAAATTGAGATACAATCACATTCGTTTATGTCACGATCGTTAGTGTACAGCGTAGTTTATTTGTCATACATACCTACATAGTTCTAGTTCTAAGCCGCTATCTAGAAAGAGGTGAACAGAGATAATATTACATCTACGCCCTATAATAATTTGGCTTGCATTCCATACGATTGCTGTATTTTTGCCAGAAGTATCTTTAGTCGCCTTGTAAAGTAAAAGGTGCGACTTATTACTCGCACGCGTAACTAACAGTGATTGTTGCCAAATGGAAGTCTCCAATGATGTGACATCGCATAGGACTCACACTACACTAGGATAAATAGATATTTTTTAACACCAACACTTAAGACAATTGTTACTAACACCATAACTTAAGGTTCACCTGAAATAAACGTTTTTATTATCATTAGTCTGGTAACTTGGTAAAAGCAATTCTGACCTCGTTCCACGTGCACGTATTGTATCTATCGTAAGTCCTTCATGATGGACATTATTATTAATTTTCTTTCATATTCTTATTTTCATATTCATATTCACATTCATATTGTCATGGCTGAGACCGTGGAGGAGCTCAGTGCAATGCTCGATGACCTCAGTAGAGTCTCTCGACAAGTGGGCCTAAAAATGAACATGGACAAGACTAAAGTCATGACCAATGTCCATGTTACACTCACTCCTATTACGGTCGGAGGCTCGATGCTCGAATTCGTTGACGAGTACACATACCTGGGACAAACAGTCCGATTAGGTAAGTCCGATTTCGAGAAAGAGGTCACTCGTCGAATCCAGCTCGGCTGGGCAGCGTTCGGGAAGCTACAACATATCTTCTCGTCCGCACTACCGCAGTGTCTTAAGACCAAGGTCTTTGACCAGTGTGTGTTGCACGTGATGACATACGGAGCAGAGACGTGGTCGCTAACTATGGGTCTTATCCGAAGGCTCAAAGTCGCTCAGATGGCGATGGAGCGGGCTATGTTAGGCGTCTCCCTGCGCGATCGTTTGAGAAACGAAGAAATCCGCAGGCGAACCAAAGTGACTGACGGGGCTCGCAGAGTTGCTTCTCTGAAGTGGCAATGGGCAGGACACATAGCTCGCAGAACTGACGGCCGCTGGGGCAGAAAGGTTCTAGAGTGGCGACCACGAACCGGAAGACGCAGCGTGGGCAGACCCCTCACAAGGTGGACCGACGACCTTATAAGGGTGGTGGGCAACCGATGGATGAGGGCGGCGAACGACCGGCTACGATGGCGATAATTGGGGGAGGCCTATGTCCAGCAGTGGACGTCTTTTGGTTGATATGATGATGATGATGATTCTTATTTTATGATTCAATAAACAGTTAAGTCCGTGTTAATCTATTAAAAGTTTATTAGTCCGTGTTATTAATTTCATTGTTTAGTATTCCAAAGTTAGTTCGGTTCTTATCAAAATAATTAATGAGACCGTCCACAATTGAATAAATAGTCTTAGCACAAGCCCTACTATAACAGGATTTGTGATGAAATTTCGTTTTGTTTTAGTAAATAGAAAATAACTACTGCCTTTTGTTTATAATCTTAAACCTGGTTTACTCATGCTTGACTGTGTACATTGTTTTTTTTTTTAATTTTATATTCCCCAGTTTAAAATAAAGGAATTGTATTTTGCGTCTTGAAACAAAAAGGTTATAATATAGACAATGTAAATTAAAAGATAATAGCTAAAGCTCCCTTATAATCGTTCAATTTAATCTGCTAGTTTTAGAGATCAATAGTGTTACGTTAAAATCTTATTTGAGTTACTTTTATTATTTAATAAAGCTGGTATAATACTTAAGCATAATAATTCAATGAACGCCCAAGTTAAATAAAGTATAATGATAAAAAAGCAAGTCGCGGTCAGTACCCGACGGTCTCAACAAAACTTCGCGCTACTACAGTACAACTTGTAATAGAGTTAGCAACTATCACGGAAGCTTTGAAATTGCATTACCGCCCTCCTGAGCGTCACAAAGCAATCTTTGACATATATACTCATCATTTACAATACTCTTGTATTTGGGTTACACAACAAAACGAAGAATTATTATTTACCTATTTTATATATGTTATTAGCCTAGTGTTGGTTTTATTCAGTTCACATCTGGCTTTGTATGCAATAGTGGCAGATGAGAAAAGAGACGCCTGTTGGTAAAAGGCAACCAACTCTTGGTCTGGGTCATTCAAGCAGTTGTCTACCAATAAGTTAAACCTAGTTTATAGGAGAACCTTGTCATAGCGTTCAGGAAATCTACTACAGTAAGATAGGAGAAGTGGTGTGACCATCAGCTGATAGTAAATTCCGGAGCCTTGTCAAGTGAAGTCTATGCTACCTTACCAAACACTCCCATAGCCCCGTAGAACTGACATTACAGCGCGCAAAAACAGCTAGTCTCACCCCTGATTTAAAGGCCTATCGCCGTGATTGGGGTCACCGACGATTGAGACAGCTCACGTTTGGAGGGTCTAATTAATTAGAAATTATGTGTCACTGAGATTAATTTATTGCTAACGATAACATAAGTAGTTATTACGCAGCTATTTCTTGTATGATCATTGCGGCATAAATGAAAACATTTGTATAATGTTTTAATCAGTCAAATCACGTAGACTTATTACTATCGATTTACCTTGCCTATGTTTTAAAATAACAAGGTATAGAATGTTAACAATGACTTAGCTAATATCAAAAATAAAAAATTCGCATCCTTATTACCCAAGCTTTGTAAATAAATAGGTTCAAGTCTATGACGGCGACCGTAAGTGCTTTGCGACTGGCATAGTTAAAACAAATAATATCGAAAATAAAAGTTCAAAAATACTCATCATTTTACTCAACGTAAAATAAAATAGATATTTTTTGTTTAGTTCTACACAAATGCATTTTAAATCTCAGAACTACCGTTGCCGTGCTTATAAGTTCAGTCTCACCCCTGTTATTATTATTTCTATATTTAAATAAAAAGAATAGGGGTGTATTATTATTATTTAGATTTATAATAAACAATACTATAATGTCTTTATATTTTATCGACATGATCGCAGTTGCAAACAGTTTCCCTGCATACTCAAAATAGGATTTTCTTTTGACAAATATCAATAATACAAAAAAATATCTTCACTGTTCTGCTGTTACCGCTTCAGTTTCGGAAATGTTGTCGTGCAATGTTTATCTACCCCTTTGAATATTTGCGTATGAGATGAATGTGAAGTGTTTATTTTTCTTGACTTTTCCTCTCAATGTGTGTATAGATTCTGTTTCTCAAACAACTATTTCGCATCGTGTCAATCCCAGTTGAGATACAAAATACTTGAGTCAGAAATCGGACTAATTTTCTATCCAAATTACTCCTCTTTACCTGATAGTAAACAGTAAATACCAGGGGTGTTGGATAACATAGCTTTTTGATTTTAATTTTTTAGCAGCTTTGTCAAATATTTTCACGACCTGGCTAAAATACTCGGGGTCTAAATTAAAAGGAAAGCTTAGTTGATTAATTGTTATTCTTCCGAGTTGCTTTTAGCCATAATAATAAAAAATGCTTAAAATACTTTATCAAAAGTTTGTTATTCACTTTTTTAATGTCTACTTTTATTGCTATCGTAGCCTCTGGCCTATTTCGATAAACAGTACATAGCGGTTTGATTACAAAAAAAACTAAAATATGAAAACTTTTCGCCTGTCCGATTTAGTTGATGAACATAATTTTACCTACTTTATACTTCGATTTCTCGTCTTAATTCGGGTAATTGACTTTATACGATAAATGATTATTGTTGGTTTAAGTGTGAATGGACTAAGATGTTTTAATAAGTACGATTCTCTCATAGAATATCAGCGTAAGTAGTTATTTTTATGCTATTGCGTTTCGTTTTACGAGTGATAGTGTCCGAGGCCTGTCATGACCTCAGTACCCATCCTTCTTCTTCTATTCCCTTGTTGTAATATTATGTTTAAAGTTTACTTAAATATATTTACTTAATAGCCTTTTTAAAACCATCATTTGCCTGTAATCTCATCTCTTTTTTTACTTATCATGTGCCATAATATAAAGCTATAAGGATATCGTTTCAATAAACTTTTACGGTAAAAGAGTAAAAAAAAAAACATAATTTTATTCTATAAGCATGTTGTATTTCGTAATTTTACGAAATAAACAATAACAGCAATGGTAATATCGGACAAGATTCTTTTAATTATTTTAACTTCCACACTAGACAAGGAACTTGTTGCCACGAAGACACATACACTAACACTTTATTAAAAATAAAAATGAAGTAAATAGAATTTACTGTTATTTCTTTCAAAACTTAACTCGTGCAGATGCGATAAAGAATCCAGTAGCAACAATTTAGTATACTAGTTCAAAACCAAAAGCAAGAAATTTTGAACTACCATATTCGAATATCGAAATGCTAAATCCGCTAAACCAAATACTAAAATCTTGGCAAGTGGGCTGTGAACTACCTCCTTTGTGCGGATTTACTTTCAGAAAAGATGTATAGTGTCCGAATACACGAAATGTTCCGCTGTTTATATCAAACTTGTACTGTATTGAAGAGAATTTTGGTTTGTTAAAATATAGTTTGAAGCTTGATGTGTGTTGTTTTGTATTAAAACATGCCTTAATTGTCATGATTGGAAGGCGGATAGGTGATCGTCATTTATTTTGTGATCAGGTAATCTAATAGCATGATATAGACGTCCGTGAAGTGTATGGTTTTCTACTGCCTCCTATCATTTGGTGAGGCGACCACCATCATTCTTTAAGTCTCCGATATACCTTCTTAGGAATAGGCTGTGCAGCTCATAGAACGCAAAAGCGGCAAGAGTTACAGTTAATTACGTTATGCATCACCTAACCAAATCAACCTCGGTTATTTTCAGCACTGACCAGTATTTTGAAGGTTTTAAGGCGAACTAACTAGCTGATGCCCATGTCGACTCTGTACAGAGTCCAACTTGCCGATTTGAAATTTAAGTAAGCTAGATGCATCTATGAGTTATCATTATCATATATTAATTGTTTTTTGAATCATAAAATAAGAATATGAAAGAAAATTAATAATGATGTCCATCATGAAGGACTTACGATAGAAGTAATCATATTTTATTTAGGCGTTTGTTGTGAGACTGAATGAAACTTTTGATACCGAAGCGAATCAAGGGCGGACGTCTAGTACAGAATAAAGGCATAAAACTCAGTATTAGTTCAAATCAGTCCAATATTCAATTGTTCTGTACGTCAATTTTAGGTACGGTTGTGACACAGTTGTATTGCAAGTACCAGTGCCATCTGTCTGAGATAGGAACTTCAGCAAGTTTTGATTTATTGCTCTAGGTTTGCGTCAGATAGTACTTGCTATTGATTAAACGTCAATCATATTACGATTTTGATGAAACTATTGCTTTATTAATATTAATTATAACAAATTTAAATTTTACGATTTTTTGAGTTTCAACATGAAAGTGATAAATTTTATTTGGTTTGCACTGCCATTTTTGATGCAGTTTCTTCTCCTTTCGTCTATCGCACATAAGTTCTATAACTTCCTTAGCCTTGTCGGTAGTTCTCTTTTTCCCTCTACCTTTCTTTCTATGATATTTTTAATTAATGTGTCGTGACATTTAAGATACCCACTGTATGTCAATTCAAGATAAACTTAATACAAAACATCACATCAGTAGCTACAACCGCGGAAAGAATTAAGTCATCGCAATGCGAAGTAATATATTGTCATCAATTACTTCAGTATGAAGAACGACCGTCGAAAAGAATCCGTACCGATCCTGAACCTTCCTCACTGGTCATGTTTTTCAATTTATCTTTATCAGAATATAAATGGTTTCCGACACTCTTGACACGCTCCGGACGCGGGTAAGCGGCTGACTGATTCTGTCAATACACAGAATTGTACACATTTACTTAAACGCGGATGCGCTTTCGGAAGTACATTCGACTCAAAAATAATGTTAGTGTTTATTTGTAACATTGCGATAGTTCTAGCAATGTTAAAAGAATCCAAATAATATTATGATGCGATATGGTATTTCAAAGTAAAATAAAGTACCTACCTATGTAATTTTTCAAAATCATATGTACTTTCTAAGTTTATCTTGGACATTTCTGACTAACGGTGAAGGAAAACATCGTCAGGAAACCTGGACTTAATAAAAGTCTAAAATTGCCAATCTGCCTCGAGCAAGCGTGATGATTAATGCTCATGCCTTCTCTATAAGAGAAGAGGCCTTTGCCCTGCAGTGGGACAGTAAACAGGCTGGTGTTATTATGGTATTTCAAAGTATAATAAAGTACTAAGATGGCTTTATATTTTATTAGCGCAACTAATTATCCGATTTGTTAGCGGTCAAATCATCAATAAGAACACTTCTCAATAATCATGAGTAAAAAAGCAAGTCCAGGGTCAACGTCGTTTAGTCAAATTAATGAATATGATATCACCATAAAACAAAACTGATATCTTATTTTTAAATATGACCACCTTTCTACCATTCACAATTTCGCCCTAATTTAGCGAAATCTGAAGCAATTAGTCTTCCTCAGGTAACTTACTAATTGTTGGAATTACAAACAGCTGATGTTACATTGTAACCTTGTTTTATTTATTATGAATTAATACTCGTCATACAGAATAATTGGAGGTGATGTTTAGATGACAGCAGACATTTGTATGGATATTGTTTTTCTTTGTCATACAAACGTGTGGTTATAATTATTTTACGGTAATTATAAATCGGGACTTAGTTATATTAAACAGTTACCTATCAAATAGTAAAAAAACTGATTTAGTTTAAGTTTGGTCCATGAGCTAAACTGCTGATAAATTTGTATTTAGATAGTTTGTCCAATACGGGACTCGAGCCTTGAGCCTTTTTGCACGTGTTACCTAATGCGAACATAGTTCAATTGAAGGATAAACTAAACTTAGTTGGAAAATGTTTGCCTACAAATCAATGTATGTCAGGCTTATTTTATGTATCATGTGTATTCACGAAAAGCTATATGATAGAAATAAAGGAAAATGCTGATGCAATGTGGTGTTAGGAGGTTAAGAAGATGGCTCTAGACAGAAAGAAATGGTGGAAATTGCATGAATTCCACCGACAAGAGACTAACTCTTAAATTTATGGATAGATATGTATCCACAACTTCAAAATAACGTAAGCTCTACGAAGCAAAAAGCATTTAATATGTTATAGTGAAAGAAAACAACCAATTTCGGAATTTACGCTGTACCTAATATATTGCCGCTTCTAGGTCAACGGGAAGCATCACGTTCACAAGTAAATCAAGGCAATCTAGGGCTTAATTTACTTGCCAATATATGAAATGCGCTAAAAAGTCCCTTTTAGTTTTTTTCTTAGTTTTATTACATTGTTTTTGAAGCTCGATTCTTTTACAACTTCAAGGGATTTTAGAAGTGCCTACTTACTTGATATTTATTTACATGTGATATCGATAACCAGAAAAACTTCGAAGTGATATTACGAATAAGGATTCAGTTTTCTTCATTTTGAGCCACAACCCTTTCCACGCTTATTCAAAAATTCGCGTACAAAATGATAATAATCATGGACATACAATTGTGTTTACCTGTAGAACATGCTATTTTATTGTGTATAAGTCCGATTCAACACTGATAATAATTGCAATGTTTTAAATAAACAACAATGCTTTATATATTGTGGAACGTGACACAGAATTTCTTGTTTTTGATATTGGAACACCTGCATTATTTACATATAAAATTGTCGAAATCGAAAATAACATGTTGGAGTAGTATTCACAATTTTCTGTTGAAAATTTTGCTAAACAAAAACCTAAATTGTAATCATATCCGTTGTTATTCTACTGCAGAGAAAGCTTTCTTCTCGTATAAAGATGACATAAGCATGAATCGCCACGCTTGCTCAATGCGGATTGACTATATCAGACTTTTTTTTTAATAAACCAGGTTTCTCCACGATATTTTGCTTCACCATCAGTTAGTAATATCAAAATAAACTTAGAAAGTACGGATGAATTTAAAAAGTCACATTGGTACTTGTCCAGTTTTGAACCCACGACCTTGTGCATACGAAGCGGTTGCCTCAATCACTAAGCCATCACGTGTTAAAGAAATTCATTGAATGCTTATTCCATTGTAAATATTGCTCAATATATTCATGGCCGATATATATTTGGAAGTAGATAGAATTTGTCGGTGTAGCAATTTCCTGAGTTGAATGTTAGCTACAATTCTTATAAAGGTTGGGAACGGATATGTCGGGTGTGCCACCCCACAGTAGGGTTTCGGAAAATAGGCATTTTTGTAAGCTTATTTCGGTTGACGCAATCAAAAATTAAAATTGTAATTGTATTTAGTTCAAATTTTTGTGACGTATATTTTATACCAGTTTTGTTTTTATCATAGCACCGGTATAATGTACTAAGGAGAATTCAAAAGTTTTATAATATAAAGTTGCAAAGTTTGCGAACTTAACTGAATAGTGGATAAGCCCGTTTACTTGAAAAGATTTCCTTCATTCGATCACCACGGCGGTTTTCAAAACTTAATAAATCAATTTAGAACTCCTTGGCTACCTTAGATGTAGCGGTAGAGCGATCGACCAAGAGTCCCGGGTTTGATTCCCGCTTAGTGCAAATATTAATTGTGTGCATGAGCATGACATTAGGCTGGGTGTTGTCTATGTATAATATGTATGAATTAGTCAAAAAAAAGTTTCTTGATAAGTTTAATTGAATTTTAGAACACATATAATTAGCTACAGCAAATATTTACTATGGGTCTAGATAGGGCTGTATAGTTGTTATTATGTTATTATTGGTATTATATACATACAAGTAGATACCTGTAGACAAAAGTTGTTGTAAATAAAAACAAAAGCAAGAAGAATGAAGTATCTTCATTTGTTGTGTTGTTGTATTGTTGTAACTATAAAAATTGGCACAAACAAATAGAGGCCTTAGACTAGACTATGCTCAGCAGTGGGATGATGTTGATGATAATGAACGAAGGTGATAATGTTTTCTTTATTAGACCGTTTGTTTGTCCGACTGCTGGGCAAAAAAAATGGAAATATAATATTCAGAATCTCAAGAATTAACACTTTTGTTAGAGCTACGAATATAAAATATATCAGTATAAAATACATTAGGCTGGATTCAGACGTTGGCTCCAATATTGGCAATACGGCACTCATCCAAATTGTATCTGAAAAATAGCATTGACCCCAATTTTGGGGCGAGCATTGGTAGTTGGCCGACGCATGTCGGATTTATCAAAAGATTCTGTGTCAATTTTGGCGATTTGTCCACACGTGGGTGATTTGTTGAGAGCCTGAGATGTGTTCGAACACCCATTGAATGCGTACGTCTAATACAAAGTACTCAGTGCAAATATTTGTGTGCATGAACATGATTACTTGCATTGTCTGCGTGTTTCTATGTATAATATGTATGTATTTACAAGAAAATATATTTTATTATGTATAGCCGCATTCTAGAACCGATATCTTGGAGTAGTTGTTGTGTTATTGTTATTTATATTATAGAATTATACCAGACACAACCAACATTATGGAACTCATCTTGAAAAGATCCTACACATAAATTGTAATATGCACTCAGTATTGTGAAGGCGTTTAGAGCTATTTCAATTTATTATTGTACGTCTTCACATTGGCTCTGACGAGACAGAATTGATACAATGACTAACGTGTAGACACCACACCAATTTATATATTATTATAATATTATTATTATTATTATTATTATATTATATTAATATTACCGACCAACGCCAACTTTGAAACCAGTGTTGGCACCAACGTGTGGGGCCCGGGTAAACTTTTAAGCTTATCCGACGCAAAGAGGCTTATTCAGTAGATTATCTAATCTTTATTCGGGTAGAATCTTTTTCATTGTTCATTGTATTTTTAGGAAATACTTAGCTGTTTATTAATAATTTTGTTATAAAATATATTTTGTTAAATATGTTAAAATATTACTCTCCTCATGAGTAAAATAGGTTTTATTATCGACTGACTATGAGCATGCTTGTTTTATATTTTTTATAAAGGCTACATGTAGACTTCAAACATCAAAATAGTATTGATATTTATAAGTCTAATTTAAAATAAATAATGCCGACTCTAGCTTAAGATCAACAATGTCCAGTTTTATTACGATGTTTTTATCTTTTTTTATTTTTTTATAAATTAGTGAATATAATTTTCTTTACTGTTTCTAATAGTTTAAAAATACCTTACATGTGTATTTGTATTGTATCGAAAACTTTTACTATCACAAAATACATATCAGAATGATGAACTACTACATAAATAATAAAAACAGCGAGGAAAAATCCTACGCAAAGATTATACTGTACCTTTTAATTTATGTTTACGACGTAACGCTGAAGTAATATAATTTCAAACCTAATTCCAAATTAATTTCTTCGACATTTTCTCCTTATCAAATTACGCGGCACCCAGAAATGTGTTTTTTTGTTATTATTAAACGCGATTTAAATAATATAGCCTATTTGATGCTAACTGGTTACCCATTACCTATGGATATATTTGCGTTATCTAAACTCTTCTTTCTACACGGTCGACAACAACTTGGTTGACTTCTTAGCATCGTTTATGCAAATTTTAAATTTTTGTACGTAGGTTGCGGTTACCATGCTATCAGGTAGGTCCTAAGCTCGTTTGCCACTAAAGTTTTTTATAAGAAAAATGAACCCTCCCTCTCATTTACCAAACGAAACGCAACAGTAAAAAAGCTAACACTGATATGTGTACTTCTTTGGTGGCCTATCCATTCATGCAAAAACAGCAAGAATTTACTAAAATAAAAGTACTCTATGTACTTTACAGAAAAACCTCCGAACCTCCGGAATGTCTCATTCTGTAGACAACTACACAATCAGTAGATCAAGAAGGCTGTCAAATAATGTCTGTTTGTCATTAAATGCTATTTTAATTCCAATCTAAAACACTTGTTTATTTTGACGCTATTCCTTATACAACTGGATAAATAATCAAGTTGCTATACAGACAATATTTACGTTCAGTATTGAAATGTAATGCAAACAGCATCCTGTTTCAATCTAAGCGAATCAAACGCAGATGTGCTTGGTTCTCTTTAGTTGTTTAGATTTTAACAAGTTGTTAAAAGGCTGATGACCTTTATTAGATGATGATAAATTTATAACCCTCAGTTTGGCTTCGCTATAGTCGGGTAATAAAACATTTCTTAAAGCCGCCCTAATGGACGCTATCAATCCTGAGGGCCTAGACAAGCGACATAGTTTTCTATTGTATTCATGGAATAGATTAAAAAATGTATGGGATTAAGGAATTACCTTAATCCCATACATTTTTTATTAAAGCTTAAGTCTCATTAATTATGAGACTTAAGCGTTAGCTTAAGTCTCATAATTAATGAGACTTAAGCTAACGCCAACATTGTCGTCCCTCAGATGTTTAACATGATGACTTTTGGAATGGTGTTCACTACTCCTGGATCCGACATGCTTACCATGAAGAAAAATAGAATAATTTTTGTAATAATTATGCAAGAAATTTAGTATAGGTAATAAGTAAAAATTATGTTGTTTATCTAGACACTAAGTTCTCACATTAAATATAAAAGGTAAGTACATATTAAACAAACAAGCATTAGTGAACACAACAGGAGAATCTTAATAACTAGGTACAATATGTAGGTAGCTCGATTTTAACGAAACCGATCCGCGCGCCTCGGAATAAAAATCTACCTTACGGTTTTACTCTATTCACCGCACTTAGGTACCACACACACATACAATGCTGCGCGTACGTTCGGTTAGCTATACCGGCAGGTAACCAGCGTACTTTCTAGAGCATGCTTCATTTTATGCTTAGTTTTTTAATTATTTTTTTTAAAGAATTATATTATATTACCCTTTTTAAAATAATTTGGTGTGTACTTTTATGAAATAAATTATGTTTTGTTTCTATTATATAGATAAATACGTGAGGTAATGTTTATTTAGTATTTTTTAAATGTTTATAGGTGTAATTTTATTTTTAAGTTCGATGGGTAGATTATTAACAAGCTTGGGAATAATATATTGCGAGGTTCTTTTCCCATAGTCATTATCAAATTTTGGTATATTTGATTGAGTTGAGTTTTGAATGAGTTTTCAATATTTGGATTTCTTCACGAAAAAATTGTTCTGAAAGTAGATGGAATTCCACTTTTTTGTGAATGGGTAATACACCACAATGCTTAAAGAGTCCATTTGGATCATCTTTGTACTGGTACTTAGTCCATATGACAGTACACTTTCTACCAACGTTTTATATAATGTTATTAAAATGTCAAAAGGTACTTTACATTTCATAATAAACAATTTAGCTATAATCGCTCTTAGTTTATCACACGTTTTGTCAATGTGCTTCTTCCAGTTGAATCTATTATCAATTATAAGTCCAAGGTAGTTATACTCTGACACCTGTTCTATTAACAGGCACCTGCTTGTGCACTGTTTTAAGTGCGAGTGGAAACAATTATGACTATGGGCTATTACTTTAATATTTTCTTTACCCGAATGAGTTTGGTTTGGTCACCATTTATGACTAGTCTTGAATCGTGTGACCACTTGCAAATAGCATTGAAGTCTTGTTGAATTTGATCTTGAGCGACTAAAGGATCCTCATTGGCAGCTAGTAGACAGGTGTCGTCAGCGAATTGGTAAACCGTGCAATGTTTTATCACATTACTTACATCATTGACGTAAGTTAAATAGTGCAGGGGTCCCAATACTGATCCCTGAGCTGTGCCTTCCGTAATATTAATTCTATCACTAAAGGTCTCCTCTATTCTTACTTGGTAGCTACGATCACGCAGATAGTCTTTGCACCATTCCAGCAAATTTCCTCTTATTCCGCTATTGTCTATCGATTAGGAGGTCATGCCGCAGAGTATCAAATGCTTTACCATAGTCTATAAAAATTAAGATAACATGTTTTTGGCATTAAGGTAGTAATTCATTTCATCAGTAAAGCGAGACAATAGCTGACTTGTACTTTTATTTGGTTGAAACCCATACTGCTGAGAATTTAGGACATTATTATGGCAGTAAAATTTTTGTATCTTATTAGAAATATACTTTTCTACAATTTTATCAATTACAGGTAAGATAGTAATCGGTCGATACTTTCCATAGTCCTGCTTACTACCTCCTTTGTGTATTGGCCGGACAATACCAGTTTTTAGTTCAGTTGGATATCGTCCAGCGGTGATGCTTGTTTTATTATTAGCTTATATAGCTTTACTATTTGCCATATTATTTTGCTTTCAGGTAATTACATGGAACCTGTATATAAATTGACTGTCCCAAAATTACAAGTAAAACATTATCTACAAAGGAATCACCGTTAACGGCAGTGATGTGAAACTTTAACAGTTGAAAACAATTCGTAATCCGGCTTAAATGCAATCATCGAAAAATATATCCAGTTTCAATCTGTTTATTATTGTTTTCACTTAGCCTGTGAGTTGTAACAATGCCATTGCTATGCAATTAATCGTTTCAGAACGAAAATATCAAACAATATATGTAAGCGGGTATTAGATTTTAGAAATGATAACAAACCTTTATAACTCTCGGCCTTGACTATACTATTACAAAAAGCAAAAGAGTTTGTTCGTTTGTTTGTTTGTTTGAATGCGCTTATCTTTGGAACTACCAGTCGGATTTAAAAAGTTGTTGTTTGCGTATGATAGTCTAGTTCTGGAGGAAGGTTATAGGCTATGTAACATCATTCATGCTGAAACCAGCGTGGATCTACTACCGTATAAATAATAGTAAAAATAACATCTCTCTCCTATGTCACATAAAATACATTTATGTCGCAACAACTTTAATAAGCGTAACAAAAACTTAATGTTATCAATGATGAGTAATCAAACACATACCATAAAACATGCTAATAAGTCATATTATTGATTGGACTTAGTGGGTTACCCGACAAGCAATGGTCTGACCTTTTATTGTATCTTTCGTCATTTCGCTCAATTTTGGAGGTCCATACATAAAGCATTAGGCCCAATCATGCGAGGAGTTTTTTGCGGCGTTGTGAGGAAACTTCGAATTGATATAGGTCGTGTTTACTTTGTGTAGTTTGATATATTATTTGACATTAGAAAGTAAAGATATGGGATAGTAGTAATGGAGAAGAAAATCAATGAGGAAATATTAGTTTTATTAGTTATAGTTGTCATATTGCAAGGTGTCATCATCATCATCATATCAGACGAAAGACTACTGCTGGCCATAGGCTTCCTCTAATGTAGTAGTGTTTGTTCCAATTTAACATAAGATCTACGTAACCGATTTAAAAATTCTTTCACCTATAATATAATGCTACAAATACTAACATAAGCTATATTTTATTATGTTTAACATATTTTTTTAGTCATTTTCAAAATTACAATATTTTAAGCGTTTTTGTAAATCTAAATGATGAAATACGTCACTATTGCTATAATATCCGTAGATGTATGTTGTGAGAACGAATGAAACTTTTGATACCGAAGCGAGGCGAGGAAAGTATCTATATATTACGTCTGGAAAGTAATTATATATTACGTTGAAAAACCAAAATCACAATTGCACTGGGCCATCACAATCTAACTGGTAATTATAAAGCTATCAAGTTAATTATACCAATTAAATCTATAAGAATTCAATTAACGAACACTTAATTATTGTGATGAGATCTTAGCATTCAATGACTCTGCATTCCCAGTAATTAATCATAAGATTATTTTGCGAATTTGCATTTAAAAATGCATGTCTTGGCGTTCTTTCTTTTCTTTAAAAAAGTTTTATATAGTAGGTCCTTGATTGTTTCAGTAGTAATATGACATCGAAATAAAACACAGACACAGGTTCAAGAAAATCTACAATTTAATAAAATATTAACCTAGCATCCCTACCGTTGTTTTTTGTTCGAGTAAGATCGCTAGAGACTCTCGTCTCTTTACCTATTCCTTTCTCCCACATAGTCCACAACGAACGGTTCAATTGTGTCTTAACAATGTCCTACCGAGACAACAGCAATGTTTAAATTCAACAGCAATAACTTACTAACAAGTGGATTGCATGCCTGTATCGACAATCATGTTTTGTGAGGTGCTAATAAAAGCCTAAGAACGAAATACGCACGCTAGTAAAGAGTTGTAGAATAAAAATATGAAGACTTGTATTGTACTAATCAACAGCAGTAAGTCATTTGTGCTATTATTTTCTAAAGTTCTCCATACAACACAATAATCTTAAATTCCAATGCCTAGACGTAATAAGTAGTGGTAAATCAAACTTAAATTGGTCGTAAGAGATCAGAGTCTCGAGTACCATAATTACGTAACTCGAGCGACGCGGATTCGATTTCCGCTCTAAGATTAAAACTTTTTATATTTATTTGTACAATAGTATAATGTTTGACCTGAGAAGCATTTTTTATTTAGCCTACATACAGCAGTCAGTGGTTCCAGGAGTGGTGGATAAAGCACGGCAACGGCTATCATGGTGCCACTATACAAAAATTGCTGCTAATACAGTGAAATCATAGTCATCATCAACATCATATGAGCTGAAAGATGTCCACTACTAGACATAGACTGACCCTAATTGTGAGTTATTTCCGTCTAACCTCCTGCATCTGATACCATGGGGGATCGGTTTATTTTTTGTATATTTTCTATTTCGTTTTGATGTCCCTTGTACAGGATCAAAACCAAAATTTAAATATATTTAGATATTTTATTCCGGTCAGATCCACTAGTTATCTTTGATAGATTTTTGAGACAAGTATTGTTTATATTATTGACACGCGCGGATTAGAAACTTTCACATTTATTATTGCATTTTTATTACCAAAGTGACTTCACTCTGCCTGATGGCAAGCAGTCGGTGGGATTCAGAAGTGGTGATCATCATTCTAAATGCCATCGTCTTAAACTACTGGCATATATAAGTTCTGGTCTCATCACAGAGTATAAAAGTCAAACCAAGCAAGAAAATGTTCGAAAAAATGACATGCCCAGTTAAGACACTACGCATTTTCTGTGTCAAGATGAGTAAAGAAAATTTTGACCGAAAGTGTCCGATATAAATCAAGAGTCGTGTGTAGTTATTACAAAACATTGTGCTCCAAACATTTTCCTGCTTACTTTATTTAACAGATCTACGTATACCTACCTACTTAATACGACAATACGTATGAAACCGAGGTCTTTCATGGCACAATAGATCTTAAAATTAATGTAACAAAGTTTATATTTGCGTTTACCACTTTGAATATACTTAAAAACGTATAAAATCTTAATATGTTTTGAGTCACTGAACAGAAACTGATGAATGTAGTTGACATTATGAGTATTTAGTTGTTATTGTTTCTGAAGACAGACGTTGGTAACCAAGTTTTCCATAAACTACTTCGTAGTTTTAGCTTAGATGTAAGTTTAGAAGAATGGTACTATCTCGATTGGATCTTCAGTTTTTAGTGATGTAGTAAAGGAATAAATAATTAGATCTTATGAGAACATTATAATATGTAAGCCAGTGGCGTGCACAGAGATTTTTGACAGGGTAGGCATTATAAATTTTCGACAGGGTAGGCATTATATGATTATGTTGCTAAAAATGTGATTTCAGACAATTATTAGGGTAGGCAGTGCCTTTCTGCCTATATGAAGTGCACGCCACTGATGTAAGGTACTAGTTCCTAAACCAGTTATGCTTGCATGTAAAGTCTTATCATTAAATTAATTCAAAGCATCACATGAAAAGACAGCAGGAAATTCATTTCTTACAAAACGGGCAGCAGCATCTTTAATAAAACTACCGTATAACATTATTAGCATACATATGAGTATTAAAGTAGACTTTCATCTAGTAGTGGACATCACCAAACTGAAATATGATATACATATACATATCGCATATTTTTGAGACTTTGATCTTATATTCAGTGTAATGTATTGTGTTATTATTTACAATTATTATAGTTTAGATTTGACACAATATATTACACTGAATATAAGATCAAAGACTCAAAAATATATTATCACAACAACTACACACAGCGCTATCTAGACTCAAAGTGAGTATATATTATAGCTTGTGTTATAGTTTTAAAATGCTGATATTGTATGCATAGTCCAGGGTAGATAATTTACGAAAGGGAAAAAAATATAGTAGAATGAAACGAATTGAAAACGGAAGATAATATGATAAAAATTAATGGAAAAATTAAAAATTACGGGTGATCTGAGTTCGGGCAGTAGGAGGAATTTCAACGAATAAAACGCCCACTACCTTTTATGAAAAAGTCGAAATTTTGACGTGAGGTTTTCGATTGAAAATTAGACTGCTTTTTTGATATATAGTCAAAATATGTGAAAAAATTAATAATTAAATTAAAAAAAATTACTGTATATTTGGAACATACAAATTTCGTGGGAAAAAAAAGAAAATTTTGAAAAGATAAAAATAAAAATCAAAAACTTGGTTATCTAAATTTTTCACATAATACAAAAGTTGTAGATCTTTTTATTACCGGTAAAACGGGGTGATTAGGGATGCAGGGGTGAATAAGGACAAACTCGGGATTTTTTTGAATTCACTGGTATTCTCGCATACCCATCGAAAATTTTTTGATTTAGATTTATTTGTAAAGTATAACATTTATTTTCTCCATACGGGCAATATCGAGTGTCGTAGACGCACTGTGACAGTAAAAAAGCTAAACAAAGTAAAGCTGTGAAAAGCGCCAAAATTTGGTTACGAAAAACTTTTTAAATGGTAGATACCTACTTACTTATGCTGATTATCGGTTATCAGGTAAGGTAGGTACTTTTTTTTATATGAAGACAATACCTAACTTACTTTGTGTTATTTTTATGTCAGATAAAAATCAATTAAGAGGCAGTCCTAGCTGAATTACTATTTCATCCTTCTTCCATCCCTATTGACCCCAACCACGAAATGACTAGAAATCGGCCACATTTTTTAGTTTTTCTCTCGAAATCTGCGTTATAACCATGTGAAAAGTAGATTTAAGTGCAGTTTTTGTCACCGGAACAGATATTAAAGTACTGTCGAATAATACATTATCGCACAAAATAGTTAAAATCTACTCCAAACTTTGAAATCGTCCCTATTCACCCCGTTTTACCCTACAACTTTGCTATTTAACTTTTTCTATAGGACTTGTAGTTTTGCCGGCAATTCAGATAAACTGAATTTAACACTTAAACACTCACCCTCTCCTACTTTCCGAACTCAGATCGCCCCTAATTTATTATTCCTTTCATTTTTATCATATTATCTTGCATTTCCAATGGGTATCATCCTACTATGATTTTCTTCCACTTTTTATCAATTTTGAAGGCTTCCACCCTAGAGTAACATACTTAAATACTTTTTTTCTGTAAATACCTCCATATTATACATAGAAACACCCAGATCAATGCAAATAGTCATGTTCATGCACACAAATATTTGCACTGAGCAGGAATCGAACCCGCGATTCTGCGTGGCAACCCGTATATAGTACCACCGAATCACAGTGGTCGTCAAAATAGTTTAACTAAGTGCAAAGATTTTACAAAATATATTAAACGTTTTACGCATAATTGAGTAATTTGTTGAGACAATTTTTTAATAGTTCTTCAATTACGCTGCTAATTTCCATTCAAACGAGATATAGAATAAAATTAGTCATATCGTTTACTTTAAGATTTATTTATTTTCATTATTGTAAGTATATAAATAATATCATTTTTATCATAATGATCACAAAAAAACCTTGTCTTTCAGTGGTATAGAAAACAAAAAGAAGAGAAAAGACCACACAACATTTTTATGTTATTTTTATATTCTTTGAAAGTAGATATTTAAGTATTACAATAAAATTTACGTATATACGAATAATGATGAATCGTTACCATTGCCTCAAGGAACGACTGTGTACGGTGCGTACAAAATTGCTGTTCTCTCGTATAAGTTGTTGATACGATTGGCAAACAATATGTTTTTTTACGCTGTTATATTTATTTAAGTAAATTAGGCATTTTTTAGAGATCTGTAGGTACCTAAAAATACTTATACCTAGCGTTTTGTTGTGTCTATCAGTCTATACAAGTATACCTATTTGTCCAGAAACCCTTAGAGGTTCCACACTGATTTCAGCATGAATGGGCCGGATCGTCCGGGGAAGTACTACCCTTTCATAGAAGATCGACTTCAGAGTAGCAGTATCCGTACTACTGCGTTTCGTTCGGTGAGTAAGAGCGCCGGCGACTCAATTTCCCCCTTTCCTCTTTCCTCACCTCCCTCATTACCTTCCCCTAACCCCATTCCCAGCCGCCATAGTGGAGGCCAGTATTCCAGCAGTTTAAGACGATGGCTTTTGGTGTAGTGGGCCGCCACTTCTGGATTCCACTGACTGCTTACCATCAGGCGTCATCAGTCACTTTGGTAGGCTATAATATAAAAAAAAGGTATTAAGCTGAAATTTGTAGTAAAAAGTAAAGAAAATTGAAGTTCTAGTTAAAGTTGTAATATTAAAATTCTTCTTGTTTTGATTCCTACTAATACCTAGATGAAGTTAGCACGGAAGCCTCATGACAATTGTCAAGGGTTTTAAACACGATAATATCAGTGGCTTAAAATAGCAGCCACACGTTAAATAACTATTCACTGATCTATAGTTATCTTGTATGGAGATAAACGCGATGAAAAATAGCGAGAGAATTTAAATGCATCATATAAAAAAAAATGGGAAATCTTTGCTCATCTGTGTAGTCCGTCGTAAGTGTTTTTGGCCACATATGCAAATCGAAATTTTCTACAACACTGCTAACTAAAGAATTTGGATCTTAAACCACTGTTATTTATGCAGATATTATATAAAATTTTATGTCATATGATACTAATCACTGACTAAATCCACAGCTGCGAAAAATGGTCATTTGACTGCTCAAACTGCTACTGCTTTTTACTTATTTCGTTACCTTTTTATTAAAATATATCAGCCAGGAGCCATTATACCAGGAGAACAGAAATATCAAAGAGCTAAGCAAACAAATGACTTGGTGCATGATATCCAAGACACCGGTCTACCCCACTTTGTCAAAGATATGTTCAAAGTAAATAGTTATACAGATGTTTTTTTTTTTTTGTCGAAAGAAAAACCGTGGATAGTAGGGAATCAGAGAGGTAAAGGAAAAAGGCTAAAAGAATAATTGGAACTTATGTCTAATTATTTTCCTGTCTTATTGACTCTAATCGACTGACTTAAAAAGATTCAAGAGTATTGGAAACTACCTAAATAGCTATTACATGGTACACCAAAAGTTGCTTGGTATAGCCATATATCCACTATAGCAGCTCTATTAGATTTTTTCCTGGCCTTGTACCAAAGATCTAGGATCAACACTAAAAGAATCCAGGTTTCAACTGATACCCACTATGGGTATGAAGTCAGATACTATATTAGACAAAGGGTCTGTTGCGTGTTATTATTTTATGGTTTCGTACCTTTTACCCGACGACGGTTCGATTGAATTACACCGACCGTGGTCCTCACGTGATCAAAATAATAACACAATTCAGACCCATTGTGTAATATAGTTATATGTGTATGTTTACAATGAAAAGCAAGCATTGATGGCTTCTCTAAAAGAAGAGGCCTTTTCCTGCAGTAGGACAGTAATGGGCTTGTATGATGATGATGATGTGAATGTTTCGTGAATAGCTTAAATCGAATATGACTAAGTCTAAGAGCTGTGACCTACTGTTGAATCCTGTACGTGTCGTTTAGATTAAAAGTTGTCAATATCATTTTTTTCAAATCCAACTGGTAGTTCCAGAGATAAGCGCGTTCAAACAAACAAACAAACTCTTCCGCTTTATATAATAGTATAGATAAATTGTTGCAAATTGATGTGACAATTGAACGTGACAAGCGGATATTCCACCGGTGCACATTGGGGTTCCAATTTCCCTAAGGTAACTTTTAATATTTGGGTAAATTCGATAAAAGAAAATATAGCTTCGATTATATTTATACATGGGAAGTACTAGATTGATTTAGTACTAAAGATTAAAAACGTCTTCTTCAACAGAGAAGCATGAGTATTACTCACTATGTTATGTAAATAATCAGATTTGTTTTTTTTTTTTAATGTATTAAAAAATATATAATTTTTTTTCAAGAACCATAATTCAGAAAACCAGAGTGACGAAACTACGAAACTCAGGCTGGATATAACAAAAAATAATAATATATAAAATTGGTTTGTCGTTTGACCTAATAAACAGTACAAAGTGTGATATGATAAGATAAGATACATTAAAATTTATTAAATTGCGGTCTAACTTCAGACGAATCTACAAATATCTCCTAAATAAAATATGCTCTCCCGAACCTCACTATTTCTTTTCTTCCCTCATAGTTGGCACAAGTTTCACTAGCAGTTGATTAATGTATACCAGTTCCAAAGACGAATGACTCATTATACAGAAACAAAACATCAACTTATTATAATTATCCGGCGTTATCTTACTTGACTTTTAATATTCACTGGCGTTTCGGTAATGGCAACCATAAATTATTCCCAGCACTGGCACACTTTTAAAATGCTCTATTATCGTTTTTATCGCAGATATTCTTTTTATTTACATGCCCTTAGTAGTTAAAGTTTGTTAGTGTTTTGGTAATGAAGAGATATATTTGTTATACTGTTTTGTTTTCTGAGTTTTAACAAGATGAGAAAATTTGTCGTTCACAAAGTACTTAGAGCTGAAAACCTACTTTTACTTGACAAATAAATGAAAAGACTTATTACCTATTGTATGATTAAACTGTAGCAAAAATATAATATTTTATTATGTTTCTAAAGTACTAGGTCGATTTTACTAAATGAAATATAATAAAATCAGTATGGATGCAAGCTTCATGAAACTGTAAGTTTGACCACGCGCTATGTCGCAGACGAATTTACAATTACACATTTAATGGACACATATTACAACGTAGACTCGAAATTCCAATTGTGGATGAACCGATGACGAATTAAGGTTCATTTATTGTCTAATGCTTTTTTATTTGTATGTTTTCTCTAGTGCTCTTACGTTACCAGTTAAAGCTGATATTTTAAGTCAATTTCTAAGTACAAAAACGATGAAGTTTTAAGAACTCCTACTAATAATATATAATGTGAAAGTTTGTGGGTGTGTATGTGCGCGCGTGTGTGTGTGTGTGTGTGTGTGTTTGTTACCACCCAGCGCGCCTAAACGGCTAAACCGATTACGATGAAAATTAGTATGTAGATAGATTTGGTGTCGGAGACGGACATGGGCTACTTTGTATCCCGATAATCGGTCTGGTTCCCAAGGATACAACAAAACATATTTCACGCGCTGGCGAAGCTGTGAGGCGCAGCTAGTACATAATATGTCTTTGCACTCTTAACCAGATACAAAAACATTAGTGAACATCAGTGCTAATTTTTTTAGTTTAATCTAATTTATGTTGCCTCGACAAAATCAACTGTAATGGTGGTAGACATAGGAATAAGCGGGTAATCCTATAAGGCATCCCTTTTCCCTTCGCTTGTAAAAAACAAGAAGCGGTCGATATGCAGACGGATACTCAAATCCTGTTACTATTATGTTCGTGATTTATGTACCAGTGAATTTTATTTCTAATTCGTGAAGATTCATTTAACCTTGGCAATATAGTAGGTACTGTGCAGTTTAATCCGGTGAGGTCAGTGAACATAACACAACTTATTGTAAAGTAATAAATTTTCTCACGGCAATGGCACACCAAAAAACAATAGTACCTACAGGCTTGACACAGATATTTATAGATCACGCAAAGTTTGGGCCCAACTCAAAATAGCCACCACAACACAGCAATCATTCGCACTTCAAATGCACTAAAAAGGCAATCTCTCAAAGCGAAAACTGTAACATATGAATTACTTCTGCAGTAACAATAAAACATTATAGCTACCTAGAGGAATGAATATCCCCAATAAAATATTTTACTTCAATAAATATCATCTGCCAAAAACGATGAGGGCGTTGCCAATAATGGTATAACTTATTTTTTGCTGAAAACCTTGCCTTTGCAAACAAGTAATGTTGCCGCATGAGTGACAGGATCGTAGGAATGATAAACGATGTCAGATCCGCAGATTTTCTCTTGTGAGTTGAGTTTTTGTGTTCTATTGCCATTATACATCATAGTGACGATATTTCTATGTGTTAGTGTGAGAGGATTAGTGATATATCAGCGTGTTATTGTTGAAAGTAGCAAAGATTTATTCTTGAATATATTATGCTTGAACAAGTTATTTATTTCTAGGGCTCATGTTTTACGATTATTGTTTTGACTAAGATTCGACTAAGAACTACGAAAAATGTTGGACACTACAAAATGCTGCAAATTAATAAAAATATAATGTAGATAAATTAATTAATTTTCTACAAAACCACAAAGTGGTTACTGACTATGGATCTGGAAAGGATTAGAGCGACTTAGAACTGGTCAAAGTGAAAATAAGGTAAGCATATGTATAACCGCGTAATGTATGTAGTAACCGCGGTCACTACTTGCTTTTTTATATAATGCGATTATGATCACAATACATTTTATGTTCTACAATATCTTTTTAATTTATACCAAGTAGCATACCATTTGCTTTTTACTACATAAGGCAAATATTACAAAAACTACTACAAAGAACAACAATTTGTTTTTCATTCTCAGTTTGTTTCGTAAAACACCTTTATTTATTCGACACGTTTGTTGTCAGAAATCGTTGCTTAGTGAACATATTTCACGGTGCATCACAACAAGATGCGGTAGACGAAAACATATAGTAGTGATAAAACTCTTTTCAAAAGCTTAGTTTACAATGACACATCTAGTTTTGTACACTATTTTCAATTTGAAGGATATAAATGTCTTAATGAAGTGGTTATAGGCGGAACACCATATAACTAGCAGAAGTGTTAACAGTTAAAATAGAAAATCTCGAGAGTGGCAACAGCGAACCATATGACGCAGCGCTACTAGGTCATAAACATGTTGTAGGTATCGATGACCACATAAGCAGTCGATAATCTTAAATTGACGTTGCAGTGAGTATAAGAGTTAGATTCCTACACAATGCAATTTATACCGGTTTCCGGTGTAATTTTTGTCCAATAATAATTATGTTTGATAAGTAGATACCAGCGACGTAAGGCTTATCTCATTGTGCTATATTAAAAAAGAATCAACAGTTAGGTTCTCATCATATCAGTCAAAAGACGTCCACTGCTGGACATAGGCCTCCCCCAATTTTCGCGACCGTGGGCTGTCGATTGCCGCCGTTATCCATTGGTTGCCTGCCACCATTATAAGATCGTCGGTACACCTTGTGAGGGGTCTGCCTACGCTGCGTCTTCCGGTTTGTGGTCGCCATAGAACCTTTCTGTCCCAACGGCCGTCAGTTCTACCGAGCTATGTGTCCTGCCCACTGCGACTTCGGAGAAGCAACTCTGCATGCCACGTCAGTTACCTTTGTTCGCCTGCGAATTTCTTCGTTTCGTAAACGATTGCGCAGGGAAACGTCTAACATAGCCCGCTCCATCGCCCTCTGAGCGACTTTGAGCCTTCGGATTAGACCCATAGTTAGCGACCACGTCTCTCCTCCGTATGTCATCACTGGCAACACACACTGGTCAAAGACCTTGGTCTTGAGACACTGCGGTAGTGCGGACGAGAAGATATGTTGTAGCTTCCCGAACGTTGCCCAGCCAAGTGGGATTCGACAAGTGACCTCTTTCTCGAAATCGGACTTACCTAATCGGACTGTTTGTCTCAAGTATATGTACTTCTTAACGAATTCGAGCATTGAGCCTCCGACCGTAATAGAAGTGGGTGTAACATGGACATTGGTCATGACTTTAGTCTTGTACGTGTTTATTTTTAGGCACACTTGTCGAGAGACTCTACTGAGGTCATCGAACATTGCATTGAGGTCCTCCACGGTCTCAGCCATGACCACGATATTGTCAGCGAAGCGAAGGTGAGTGATGTACTTGCCGTTTATGTTGATGCCAAGTCCATTCCAGGTCAGAAGCGTAAACACGTGCAGCGGTAAACAGTTTCGGTGATATAACATCTCCCTGTCATACTCCTCGCTGCAACTGGATAGGTCTTGAGCTCTGACCATTAATTCGTACTGACATGGTGGCGTTTTCATTCAAACACTTCAGCACGTCGATATATCGATAGTCAATATGACACCTTTGGATAGACCGCAGCACGACCCAGGTCTCGATCGAATCAAAGACTTTCTCATAGTCCACAAACGCATAAGAGCCGGTCGCACTCTGTTGGACATATGTATAACCTACCGCAGCGTGTGTATGTGGTCTATGGTACTAAAATCTTTTCGGAAACTGGCTTGTTCGGGAGGCTGGAAGTTGTCAAACATGTTTGCAAAACGATTAGTGATGACCCTCGAGAACAGCTTGTAGACGTGACTCAGGTGTGTGATAGGTCTGTGATTCTTCAGAAGGGTTTTACCGCCCTTCTTGAAGAATAGCTCCTATGTGGTCAGGTTCTCTACTGAAATATTTTTTTAATAGATTATACAGAGTGTATACGACAGTATGATATAAAATGCAATTACGTATAGTATGTGATATTATAAAGCGAAACAAAAAAAATCAACTAAATATCTTCAATAGTTTAGACACAGGACTACTTTTTTAATTTCTTTATTTCTAAACACTCTGTAAGTATGTCAAACGGTCACTGACTTAAGTCATAATAGACATCAAAGAATAAACGTTGCCGCTCATTACAGGTCAGTGAACTTGTCATAATAAATGGTGTATTACTTTGTTACTACTAAAATATTATTTATAATGTTAGAAAATTTAAAATTTTTGTTTTTCGTCAAATCATTTTTGTGATTAATTTGAAAACATTACACAGACTAGTAATAACTGCCTTTTCATTTAATATCAAACCGTCGTATACACTCTGTATAATCTAATTACCATTAACTCGTATGCTTGTTGTAAGAGAAAATATTGCTTTTCATGACAATTGTTTGATGATTAACAGCAGCGATCAGTTAATAAATTAAAGGCAATGATATTTTAACCAAGAACTATAGATTATGTTCGCACAACAAGCCCACGTTAAACTAATTTACAACTGTTGTTTCAGAAATGTGTAAACATTTATTTGTAAATTAGCTTTCTACCGTCACTGCTGATTGCAATAGTAAATATAACAATAGTTATATTTATTAATTTACTAAACTTCTCTATCGCTCAACCAATAGGTGCAATAGATGAAGCAGTATGACAGTAAAATTGAACCATGACTGAGTTTTTAGCGAGCTTATTACCAAATAAAATATCTGTATACTAAGGAGGAGTTCTACAAGAACCACAATACAGACTTATACGACTTAGTTATTTGAATATGAGGATCTTCCGAATATAAATATCGCCTGCATTGTATGAAATTTAAGTCAAATGACCTATAGATTAAAAAGCCTCAATTTTATCAAGACAATATTCAGACTAGACATTTAGACTAGAATTTTAATTGTAACTATTATCGATATGAGCATGAACTGCGTCAAACATTATTTTATAAACATTTTATTTAGCTTTACACAAGTTATCCTATTGCACTATGTGTGTATATTAAGCATATGTGTTTATCGGTTTTCTTTTCTCTGCGTCAAATAAAGCAATAGGTACGTGGACAATATTTCTTGCACATATATTCAGATAAAACCCATTCTCAGCGGGCAACCGGTAAACCGCAGCGATAGCGAAAAGCTAGTTAATTAATTAGTAACTGTAACTGACGTTTTCGATTTTCTATCCGATTTCTGCCTCTTTTAATCATATAATCACAAGTACAAATTCTAATATCAAATACTTACAATTATTGTCATAAAAAATAGCAAACTCATAAAATATAACAACAAAAGTAAATATAACTTTCCTTTTACCACAAGTTTGTATTATATTTAAGGACATTTTTTCGTGCTAAAATTACGACAACTTTCACTACAAAGTTGGTAATAAAAAGTAAGTATTCAGTTTGTGATACTTAAAGTATTTGAATATCACTTTGGTGGTGAGACGTAACGGATGTATTATTAGTTATTTGTCAAATAATTTCTGTGAAGATATAAATATCTAGTGGACGTCACGCGGTTTCATTCGCGTGATTCACGTTCCCGTGGAAGTACGAGGATAAAATATATCCTATGTTACTCAGTGATAATGTAGCTTTCTAAAAGTAAAAGTATTTTTGAAATCGGCCCAGGGGTTTTTGAGTTTATTCGTTGCATACAAAAGTACAAATTTTTCCTCTTTATAATATTACTGTAGAAGATCTTTTGAGTATGATGGTCGTTATAATGTTTGTCAAATTAAACAGTTGCTATGCGTTCATAAGTTTATGCAATTCCCATATGTGTCGTACAAGGCAATGAAAGAAACGACAGGTAATAGGTAGCAGCATTATTTAAGTCTATGGCACATTGCTACCATAGGGAGAAGCTTACATCGATCAGTGGATGTCTTCAGACTAATTAGTAGTAGTAAATAAAGAAGAGGTGCTTTATAAAGAATTTGGTAAAAATACAATTTTCAAATACTAATAATAAGACACGACTTTAATCTAAGAAGTTTTATCTTATACTTGTTTTAGTCGCTAAACACAAACTAAAGTAAGCGTTATTTCAGGTTAATAACCTTGTAACCATAAAAATGTAGATAAATAACATTTTATTTGTAAATCAAAATTTATTTTATAGCAGGTGAACGCAAAAATATGATCGGAAAATATGATAAACGGCAATATTGAACTATTGAATTTCTAATATTCACATACCAGACGGAGTTAGCGTAAATCTAGAATCTTCTATTGCGATAGTGATATTACTGCACTTAACTTACTAATATTATAAAAAGGTGAAATTGGTATACGAGTAAAAGTATCCTTAAAACTTTTATGTAATCCGAACCGAAAGAAAATGTATCTATTACAAAGCCAACATAATCCCTGAGGGTAATAGGCTATTTTTTAAACAACTCATAGAATAATAAATTACGATGTAGGTACTCTTGCGAGGCTACCGGTATATAGGGCTTTATCGGTTAAGTTTGGAATAACTTTATATCATATCACATAGGTAAGAGGTACTTACCATAGTAATAACATAACAACATAACATTGGGTGTAATAATATTTATTTGTTGCATAATATCACGAATCTGTGCATAAAAAACAAAAATACAGTTCTTTTACGAGAAATTTTATTCTCCTACGTCGCGCGTCGGTGCAATTTTCGTAAAAAAGAATTTCGCTTATAGAACTATTAACTGGTCGAAGTGAGGTAAAGAAGAAAGAATCTATATGGGTCTGAGTGAGAGACAAAAAAGAAGGAATCCGTTCGGGCCACTTAATAATAGTAAATGAAGAAGTGAACTTGAGAGATACATTTAAATGAGTGCACGGTATGTCGTTCCAAAATCTTTTTATAGTTATGATTGTAGATTAATTGATTCAGAATGCAGGAAGCAAATTAACAGTGCGGCCTTAGAAAAATCTGTGATTATAGAAGTATAGTCTTATAATTTAAATTAATTAGGATCGAATTTCGACCACTGGACGACCACTAGTATTATGTTAATTATTTATTTCAAAAATACCGAATAATATAAGAAATTTTAATACAATACATACATAAACTGATACTTACGTAATAAGACCGTTCTTTACACTACTAATTAATGTCTACTGGGACGACAACAAAAGCTACTAACAGAACTTACTACCTTGTATAGTAGTCAGTTTAAGTAGTCTGTCGATTAAGAGGCATGAAATACGGTTTAAGAATCAATTTATTTCTCAAAGATTACATATAGGTAATCACTTACGAGAAATAACTTAAAACTAAGTAGTTAAACTAATACAATTTGCGTTCAAGTAGGCAAATGACAAGTCTTAGTTAGGTTTCTACTCGATACACACATAATAACATAGTTACAATATTCAATAAAATTAATACAAAGTTTATGAAGGTAACTTATAAAAATGTTCGACTCACGGCCAGTGCCGGCCAGTGCGACATTCTTATGTGGCATTTACACTTGTGTTAAACCGATACGGTAAACGGTCAAATAATAACATTTATTTTATCATGTTTGTTTGTAAGAAAAAAAAAAAAAAAATATTACATCTGATGCATACCCACATTATGTTATAATATAATATAATAGTATAATAGGCACACATACCTACATATTACATCACACTAATAATAACTAATTATTATTATTTCTAGTTACGACGACAATAATGTAATAATACTTTATTATACCTGAAGCAGTAAGAATCAAAATAACAAAAACAACAATTATTAAGAAGGCTTAATATAAAAAAAAAAAAAAAAAAATAACAAAAATCTGTCTGTCTGTCTGTCCGTATGATTACATTACTTTGCACAATCTTTGAAAATGTGGTTTTTTAAACGTTTCTTAAAGACGCGTAGTGATTTGCTTTCTATTATGTTTATTGGTAGTCTGTTGTATAGTTGCGCCCCTTCATATACGATTGTTTTCTTACCGTAGTTAGTTCTGTGTTTCGATAGTTGTATGTTATGTTTGTATGCTCGTCTTAAAGAACGTTTTTGAATTTGACTTTTTTTAGTAAATGTCGTTTTAGTATGTATGGTTTTGTTTAGTATTTTGTGTACAAGAATACATGTGTTGTAGTGGTAAGTTTGCATGATATTCATTATCTTAGTTTCTTTATATATTTGGACAGTTGGTGTTAAATAGTCATAATGAAATAGGGTCTTGACTATCCTGTTTTGTGCAGTTATTAGTGGTTGTAGATTAGTTTTGTAGGCAGAACCCCATATTTCAACCAGGTAATCGAGATGAGGTTTTACCAAGGAGTTGTAGATTGTGTAGCGGACTTTAAGAGGAAGACATTTTACAATATTTTTTAAAGAGCCGGTAAGGTTATTTTTTTTTTTTTTTTTTTTTTTTTTATTTTATATTAGCCTACCAAAGTGACTCCACTTTGCCTGATGGTAAGCAGTAAGTGGAATCCAGAAGTGGCGGACACCATTCCAAAAGCCAAACTACTGGTATGGTGGCCTCCACTATGGCGGCTTAGTGAGATGCTTTTTCACGCCCCGCTTAAAAGACCCAGGATCAAAATTAGATGGGAACACATGCGCTGGCAAAGAGTTCCAGGCTTTAATTGAGCGACAAAAGTATGAAGTGCTGAACCGTTTGGTTCGAGACCCTTTAGATTCCACTGTGAAAGGGTGGCACTTTAGTCCCGCACGTGTCGTTCTGGATAAAAAGGGAGAGGGTGGGATTAATTCAAAGAGCTCTTCAGAACACTCTCCATGGTAAAGGCGATAGAAGACGGCCATTGAGGCGATGTCTCTTCGCAGCTGTAAAGGCTCAAGGGTCTTAGTAGCCTCCGGGCTTCCGATGATACGGACTGCTCGCCGCTGCAACCTATCGAGTGCATCCAGTAAGTACTGTGCGGAGCCATCCCAAAGATGAGAGCAGTACTCCACGCAGGAACGAACCTGTGTCTTATAAAGAAGACAGAGCTGCTCGGGCGTGAAGTACCGCCTCACCCTGTTCAGGACACCGAGTTTACAGGAGGCGGTTTTAATGACGCACTCGATGTAGTTCTTGGGGTTGAGATCTCGGCTGATGTCCATACCCAGGATACTTAGGCTATCCTGTAGTGGTAACACTGTGTTCTGAAGAGAGGGAAGGGGAAGGAACGGAGATTTTTTTGCAGAGAACGCGCACACCTGTGTTTTCTTGGCATTGAACTCGACCAAATTCTCACAACCCCATTTAGAAATGCGGTATAATACTTGGTCGAGCTCAGCGACAAGTTCTAGGCGTTTTGCCTCGATGTCAGTCTGTTTAGCCGCAGGATGTCCGAGATATCGCCCATGCACTGTGCTATCATCTGCATAGCAATGAATGTTGCCAAGGGACAACATGTCATTGACATGCAGAAGATACAGGGTGGGCGACAGGACGGACCCCTGAGGCACCCCAGCGTTGACCTGCAAATAATCGGAGGCCGATCCGTCACAAAGGACTCTAATGCGGCGCTCACGCAGGAATGCGGCAATCCAGTTGCACAGCTGGGGTGGCAGACCATATGCTGGAAGCTTGGACAGAAGCGAACGGTGCCAGACTCTATCGAAGGCTTTGGTTATGTCAAGGCTGATGGCCAAGGACTCTCCATGCCTGTTCATAGCTTCACCCCATTGGTGCGTGATATATGCTAGAAGGTCACCCGTAGACCGTTTTGACCTGAAGCCATATTGTCGGTCACTAATTAACGAGTGACCCTCTAGGTAGCGGACTAGTTGGGCGTTTATTATCCGCTCAAGCACCTTGCAGAGAACTGAGGTGACAGCTATGGGTCGATAGTTGCCTGGCTCGGACCTATCCCCTTTTTTGGGAATCGGTTGAACATTCGCCTCTCTCCAAGCCTCCGGCACAATTCCCGAGGAATAAGATAGGCGGTATAGGCGCGTCAATGCAGGAGACAACTCCGCTGCGCATTTCTTGAGAACCACCGCTGGAATACCATCCGGTCCGCTGGCTTTCCGAACATCGAGCGACCTTAGTTCCGCACGGACATCACGATGCCTAATACGGATATTAGGCATAACGGAGTCGCAGCCAGATATAGTCGGCGGGTGCAAGTCACGGTCGTCGATTCGGGAGTTAGCCGCAAAGAGTTCTACAAGCAAGTTTGCTTTCTCTTGCGGCTCGTGGGCCAGCGATCCATCAGGACATTTCAAGGGGGGCAGCGAAGGCTTGCAGAAGTTGGATTGCACGGCCTTGGCTAGTCGCCAGTAGCTACGGCTACCCGTAGGATGCGAAATCAGTTCTTGCCCAATCCGTGCAATGCGCTGGGCATCCGCTCTGATGTAAGCCCTCTTGCATTCCCTAGTGGCTTTATTGTACGCTGCTTTTAGGCGATCCAAGCTAGGGTCGCGCCGTGCTCGGGCCCTGATCCAAGCGCGGTACGCCGATTCCTTTTGTTTAACAGTATCGGCGCACTTACGGTTGAACCAGGGACGCGTTTTGCCGGCACTGGTGACATCTGAGGATGGAATGTAATATTCCATACCTAACAAGATTTCACCAGCGACAGCAGTAGCACTTTGCGACGGATCCCTGTTTTTAAAGCAGCGTAATGCCCATGGGACGGAAGCAAAGTACTCCCGCATACCATCCCAGTCTGCTGACGAGTAGTGCCATAGTCGTCGCTTTACCTCCGCACGTCGTGGGGGAGCAACAAGAGGCACTGAGGCGCAGACCAAACAGTGGTCGGAATTACCCAGTGGGGCGTGGACCGAAACACTGTATTGGTCTGGGTGACTCGTCAGCAGTAGGTCTAGCAAAGAGGGCGCTTGACCTGGAATATCTGGTATCCTGGTGGGATGGATTACCAGTTGCGTCAGGTCATGCGTGAGAGCGAATGCATGGGCGGCTCGTCCCGCATGGTCTGTTCTGAGAGAACCCAACCAGGTCTCGTGGTGGGCGTTAAAGTCTCCCAGAAACACCAGTTCCGCGTTCGGAAACCGCTCCTGCGCTAAGTCTGCCGCCTGACTCAGATGGTCAAAGAGTCGAGTTGTCTCCAAATCTCCGGAGTGGGAACGGTAAAGGCACGCGTAGACCCGGCTCAGAGAACCAAGATCAACGTGAAGCCAAAGGATGGGGTAGGATGGGTCCTCTAGGCAGCGCAGACGGCGAACGCAAACATCCGCCCTGACGAATGCGCATACTCCGGCCTTAGCGCGAAAGCGCTCCTCGAGCACATAGCCGGGGTAGTGCAGGTATGCCGTGTCGTCAGGGCGGCGTATTTGTGTCTCCGTTAGGAAAAGCAAAGCCGGCCGTGCCGTCTCGAGGTGTTGGTGGACGGCGTTGAGGTTTGAATGGAGTCCACGGATGTTAGTGAACTCCACCTCAAATAGCGGGTTGGTGGGGGAGGAAGATGCCGCTGTTTGACCTGCTGCTTTTTTGCGTGCTGCCATGTTGGAGGGTGAAGGAAGGGGCGTGGAAAAGATGACTGCCCTCGCAGCAAGGCTAGACAAGGTGCCGAGTATTGCTTCGTCATTTAACTGTGTGGCATGGTGGTAGCCGATCCGCCGGACGGAAGGGCCCCCGTACCCTCTCGGAAATGGTCGCCGGGTCCCACCATCCGGTCACCAACCGGCACGACGAACCACTCCGGGATTATGCGCGACCTGGTGGGGCAGCCTCCTAGGGTGGTTAGGCCTAGTTGGGCCCCTGTACTATGCCGCGGGCGGCCAGCGGCACCACCGTTTCTACAGGTCTCCCTGGCCGGCGGGTCGACCCACACCACCCACACAATGACTCCGCGGATACTCAGCTGGTCCCACACATGCTGCGAGGATTGCCATCTTTGCATCAGTTGGGCCTCCGGCACTCTCACTCACCGAGCGGAACGCAATAGTACGAATACCATTACTCTTACGTCGATCTTCTATGAGAGGGTAGTACTTCCCCGGTCGATCCGACCCATTCATTTTTATTAATTTTAGTACGAATTTTCTCTAGATGAGGTTCAAATCATCCACTATGTTAATGCTTTTCGATACCCTTTCGCTTCTATAGTCTCTTACTGCTCTTTTCATAAACTGTGAAATTATTAAAACATTTTAAGTAACAATAATTCCAAAAAAATTGTATGGTAAATAGTCATAATCGCGTTAACATCCCGTAATATAAAAATATGTAACTATAAAAAATATTATAGCTAATTAGTCAACGCTCATTGAAAATACTTCTTAAACCTAAACTAATGACACAATAATTCTATTGGCTACTATGGGAGCGTGAAACATAAACGGTAAGTCAAAGAAAAATACAATTCCTGCCGCTAGTACAGTCTTCTTAGAACCTTTAAGCACCTTAGAACCTAGAAACGCCCTACGACTCAAGAAGAGGATACTATTATAGTGCTTATAATTACATAGCATAGTTATACTCGTAGTCATCATAATACATTTGAATATTTTGTCTCACTTTCACTCAAAGGAAGCTCTCTCCATTTTACATGATATTTATGTAAATTATTCAACTGTTCGTATTTACAATTCAATGCAACGGTTCATTCTGCCAAATAAAAACTATTTGTGTTACAGATATGGTTTTTTAAGGTATATATTGCTATAAAATATTTAATTGTTTTGAAAATCTTTTATAATGTTATTAACTTCATACTTGTTCGCCATGTCAGAAGAAGTAAAAATAATAAGGTAATTGTATATTAACACACACTAATAATAGAACACAGAACAAAATTAATCTATTATCACTCAATTTACTAAGTATCTCTTACTAATTGCGAAAAGAGCAAATGAATGGGCGATTTAGACAGAAGTTTCATTACCCCGTCTATGTTTTATTATGCATAAAGACGAATGGTGCTATTTGTCTACCGGTTTCAAAATATGTCGCGGTCTACTCTCTTAGAGCGATTACTTAACTAAGTTAAAGCGGGCAGCTGAATTTGTTTAAATCTCCGTTTTTCAGTTGGTTCTGCTAGTTAAGAAGCTAGCCAATTGGTATTTAAATCGGTGTTATCTATACTATTATATAAAGCGGAACAGTTTGTTTGTTTGTTTGAACGCGCTAATCTCTGAAAATACCAATGAGATATGAAAAAAATTTTGAACGCCTGCCCTCGTAGTTTATTTCTGTCCTAAAATATCGAGGATGTTGAAAATGGTGTGAATACCAGGAAGTGCTATTACATTTTTACAAATATTTTGTTATGATATCCTGACCAAGCAGAGCCTATTTTGAAACCTAACGGATGTAAGTACATATCTATACGTATAATGCATTCCAAAAATCAACTGTGATCGTTACACGGGTGATGTCTGAAAAACTGCTGTTTTGTCACTAAATTATATAAAGTTATAAGCATAATATAAAGTTAAAATCAAATTATCGTTCTATTTTTGGCACTTTGATTAGACAAACTGTCTCCTAATAATAGCTCATTAACGGAGCGAGTAAAGATTTTAAAGGAAAAACCGACAAACTAATTAGGTACGTTTTTGGCTTTCTATAGCCGAATTGGGGATATTATATTTTTACACGATCTCCAATACAAAGAAATGTATTCATAAATCTAAATAATAACTAGATACCTAACTGTTCATAAAAAAATCGGTATTGAGATCCTTGCTCGTTTTTCTTATAGTTTCTATCCTTGTCAGACAAAGGCTTATTAATTGACTTTTTTTGTCTATAGTACTTTTTTCATTGTATTCTTTAGCAAAGGAAAGAGTCTGAAATAGAGTTTGATAAAAGACTTAAGTTTAAAGTATACAAAATAAATAAAGAGCAGTAGCAGAGTATCAGAAATTAACATATCTTACGATGACAGCTAAAGAGCGTTTACGCCACATGAGTGGTAACGTCGCGATTTAGTGTCATATTTCGTGATTTTAAATTTTAGTCATTTAATCTAGCTATATTTTGAAAATATGTTATGCTAACATGCTAGAATTAGGTAAAATCTGTATATAAAGTAAATAGTCATTGCGTTTACAGTTATATTTATAAGTAAATAATACATTTGAAACTTAAGTTGCGTTATTTTCATAGTAAATAACTGTAAATAGTATGGTTACTTACTTTTTATACAGCTTTTACCTAATTCTAGCATGTTAATAAAACTTTTGTTTAAAATATATATTAAATGATAAAATAATAATATATATATAATATATATATATACCTATGTAAGTATGTATGTTTTTATATCGACTTAAATGTATATAATCTTGTATATTAATATTATTTCGCTTATCTCTGCATTACTTTGGTTGACTGGTAGAGAATGCCCATGGCATTAAGTCCGCTATTGTACATTAGTGCATTAAGTTTAATAAATAAATAAATGAAAATTGAAAACCACGAAATAAGACACTAAATTGCGAAGATGCCACTCATGACGCTTAAACCTTCATAGAAAATTTAGTACTCAGAGTGAATGCTAGAGGCGGTGTACATTTTTGTTTACAAAATAATATTCTACACTTGATGTCCATGAGAACTGAGCATTTTAATTGTATTGCTACAGTTAACAAACATAGGTACTCTAATTGTAATCGCAAACTTTCATTATCAGGCATTGAAAGTTCAGACACATTTCATTACTTCACAACACAAAACAAACTGCCTGCGCATCTTAAAAAGATGTCCGCATAAACCTCTGCCTCTTGTGCAGATGAGAAACGATTTACGTAATATCATTATACTCTGAACAAAGCCTGTTGCGTAAACGGTAACAAACTCAAGACTCCATTCGTTTCATTAACGCCTAAATAGATTATCTCAAAGCTGTGCCATCTAAAGGTCGCGGCATACGTGACGGGCTTATATACAGACGGGACGGGAAATTGTAGAAATATCGTTTCATACGAAATGTATATGACATTGCATATTTGTATGGTAGTAGATCCACGCTGGTTTCAGCATGAATGAGCCGAATCGACGGAAGTACTACCCTCTCATAGAAGATCGACCTAAGAGTAGTAGTATCCGTGCTATTGCGTTTTGTTCGGTGTGTGAGAGCGCCAGACTTTGAGTCATCCGTGAGCGACAGTTACCACTTACCATCACGTCGGCTGTGTGCTCGCCTGCCACTATAGGCAATAAAAAAATATGTCACGGAGACGCGGACAGGACGCGAACGTAGTCCTCACGGGGCCGAGTGAACGAGACAGTGATATTTTCGTCCCGATCACGTCCCGTTTTAGGTATTAACTTGTTACGTATGCCGCGGCATTAAGATCAGTTGAGTACAAAGATATTGTCTTATAATGACATGCAGTGTTGTCTTGATAGGTCTTAGAGATACCTATTCTTCACGTATATTAAACTAAAATAGTTAGTTATGTATTATAACTAATAAGCAGCAACAACTGATATTTAATTTTGAGAAGTTAATAGAAAAATTACTAGTCATGAGACGTGAGACGTGTGACATGAGCTGGTATACCTACTTTATAGAGATATAGGTGTTATGGACACTATCTCAAAAAGTCGTCGTGCTAAACTGACATTTATACTATTATATAAACCGAAAGAGTTTGTTTGAACGCGCCAATCTCTAGAACTACCAGTTGGATTTGAATACTTCTTTTTGTGTATGATAGCTCAGGTCTTGAGGAAGGTTATAGGTTAAGGGCAAGATTCACAGACCGCACTTTGACTTTACTTTGATGCAAAGATCTACTTTGTACCAAAAATATGTTTGAATATGAAGTTGAAAGTAATCTTCGGCAATACAAAGCTTACTTTGGGAAGGTGCCTTTGCTGTAAAGTAAAGTCACGATTGTGAATCTGGGCCTAAGATACATATTTTTGGTACAAAGTAGATCTTTGCATCAAAGTAAAGTCAAAGTGCGGTCTGTGAATCTTGCCCTCAGAGCAGTAAGCAAAGACGCGGCTGAAACCGCGCTGCGGGCAGCTAGTTATTAATATAAAGTATAAAATAATTAGTTTAAATAATTTATTATGTTTAGTATGTCATTTGTAGATTTATTAATAAGCTAAATTAGGCGTTACCAAATTCATTATTGAAATTATATAAGCCAATATACATACATAATATTACACATTTACAATTCATAGAAAACAGGCGAAGCGAAAGTAAAACATGAAATACGATAGTGAGGAATAATTTAAATGTATAGTGTAGGGTTAGCACATGGTATTGATAATGCAGAACAATTATGGTCGTATTACTTCATCAGGCAAACTATACTATAATCGACAATTGAACTTTAATAAGAAAATTATCATGTTCTGTCGCAGTTCTAAAATTTTGTGGTAGTAGTGTTACGTATTTTTAGTATCCTTCCTTATCGTTCATTCCAAATGGGCTGAACGGGCCAAATGTTTCAGTCCAAGCTAACTTGCACAAATGGGATTATGAAAACTATGTCAAAGAAAAACTTTGTTTAATATAATGAAAATAAATCTTCATCCGTCAAAAGATGCACGATAAAAACTACCTATATCTAAGTCCTAAAAAAGTTGGTAATCCCGACATATCCACATAACATGATCATTTGGTCACCCTACACAAATGTAGTCCTGTCGCCTGATACCTATTATAAATCTTCAGATATCTCATGGCTATAGATCCTCCATTAAGATTATTTCGTGAGTTTTACCACAAGAAAAACCTCTACAGAATATCAATATTACTTTGCAGGATACAATGACAAAAAAATAATGGTGTTTTGAAAGCTTGCCTTAAGTTCGTTAAGTTTACCAATTGTATTATACTTCTAAAAAGCAAAACGGGTATAATGGCTATTTTTAAAAGGTTTGTTAGTGTCAACACACCGCACATTCAATGGATTAAAACTTTACTTTGAATAAAAAATATACTGCTTACTAAAACTAAACCATCATGGTTTAGTTTTAGTAAGCAATATACTTAAACCCTGATAACAGGAAAAATAGCCATTTTTATTTAGTTTTCAAATAATTTCTTTCCCATTACTCTCTGGTTGTTTGTGTTTGTGTTTATACACTTTACATTTTTAAGTAAGTATTTTTACCACAACCATTTTCATCGAAATTAATTTAGTAGAATATTCGTAAAATAAAACTGAAAATGTTGCAGTTTTATTAGAGTTGACAGAAATGCATACGTTGCGCTTCCGTAGTTATCTCTACGCCGTAGCTTGATCTACAACGTAGCACCGTAGCAATGAAAATTTCGATGTGAAATTAACGATGCGAGAAATGTTACATTGCTTTTTCTAGCTTGCATGATCCCAGGGTATATGTAAAATTTAAGTACCGTTTGAACTTTTCTTACACAAACATTTTCATTTTCTTACTTTAAGATTATATTGATTTCTTCTATTTATGGAAAACGCTTATTGTATGACTGCCTCAGTGATTTACTGGTATTATGTATACTTATAATATATGTGCTCTTACGTAAGAAAATTGTCTGTTTATAAGAAAAATAAAATAGCCGTGTTTCTCAAGGCATTATTTTTACGACGGTTTATTCCCGTTGTCCCCGTACACCGTGTCCACGTCCTACGAGAACAGAGAAAAAATATTTCCCGTTGCCCCCGTGCCCTGTCCCCGTTAATATAGTTGAATAAAATAAGTAAAAATTATTGCCCACAGGCCCCGTTTCTTCTTTTTTCTATATAGCCGAATGTACATTATAGGGACAGCGGGTAATAAATTTAATCACATCCCGCTGTCCCCGTGACGGGGATACGGGGACAACGGGAATAAACCTTTACGACGGTAGATTTAAGTTGGATTTAACATAAAAGTGTCGGATCGACCGTAAAAATATCTATCCTCTCTCTGTGTTGTCCAATTAAAAATTGGCATTTTCTACCAGTAAATGTGTTTGGTTTTTCAATTTTGATCACAGATCTTTTAAACGGAGAGTAAAAAGCATTTTACAAATCAGTGTTTTTGGAATTATCTTTTTCATTAGTGGAGCCTACTTGCCATACTAGTAAATAGGATAGTATTCACTACTTGTGGACTCTAGACTGAAGTCATTTTGTTGGGCTATTATAAAAAATCAGTAACAGCAAAAAAGTACAATATTCAAAGAGAAGTGAAAATCTTTTTATTCTTATACTTAACTGACAAGGCTGGCGGTACTATAAAATTTCATCGGGAACAAACTGAGAAAAACAAACAACTTTTACTGTACAAGTTGTGAAACTCGATATATCAAAGACGTAGCCATCGCAACTAGGAACCGGGAGACAAGATATATAAGTATTATATCGTTAATGTTTTCATTACATAATCATTAACGAACTCGCAGGCGAGAAGTAGAAGATCGGTAGTTTTTTTTATTTATTACAGTGGCAGACAAGTCAAACCATTAATATAGAGGATTTATCCAGATTCTTTTTAGCATAAAACAATTACTGCTGGGTACACCAAACACTACCTCTTAGACCGATCCTAAGCTTCTCTCATATTTTATGAAAGAATGTGTACTTTTTAGTGCACCTTAGAATTTATTGAAAATCCAGGCCAAACTTTAAGAAAATAACATTATTTCTTGCACTGATTTCAACATACAACTCTGTCATAAGAACCACCACTGTTACTGCAATTTTTTTTAAAATAAAAAGTGTACAGAAGACCCAAACCGACAACGTAACAAAAAGAACAACAACGCAAAACCCCATCTCCTTAAACCGTGAGTGACAAGAAAAATGACTTCCACCACTTTCGTCGATCGCATAAATGTATCAAGATTTGATAGGTCTGATTTATTTGGCGCATTTGTTATGCTTCACCCTCAAGCAGATTGAGAGTTTTTCCAAATTGTATAAATTCTCCCACGGTTAACATTCAGAGTTTTGTGATATAACTCGGCGTTGTGGAAGTTGGGAATGCTTAAACTTGGTTAAAAAGATTATTATAATCGTTTACAATATAATATATTGCGTTACATGGAAGAACAAACACAAAAACTTTGCATCATGCTGTTACTGACGAAGAAATATACAAAAGTGCATTAGACCGATATATCACACGCGCTATAATAGATCACATGTAGTAAGGTCAAGCCTATAACCATATTCTGAACACACTGTGGGAAGACTAATGTATTTTTTTAACATTATTATCCTTAATCATCTTATACGACACCCACAAACAGAAAGGGTTCGACCTTAAATCTTGCTTAGTCATCACACGAGGTTAGGCATTTATTTATTTATAAAGGTTTATCCACAGTGAAAGTACAATAAATTGTCATATTAAATTTATAACAAGTTGTTTAGCTAACCTTGCCAATTCTGGAATAACCAACGTTTTTATTATAAACGCGACAGCAAAAAGATACAAATTAATTACTAAGAAAATCAAATTAGATTAAAAATGGTTTTAACTACCGAATAAGGAATCATAGATTTTTATATAGCTTTTTCAGTCAATCATCATATGATATTTTTAAGCCAGCTAGCAGCTGTTAAAATTCAGAAACTTCACATATTTATTTTGTTTATTACAGTATACTTTGAAGTTAATCAAATTACCTAAATAACATTCAGACTAGCTTTACATAAAAAAATCGAATTCAACCTTCTTCATCTCAACTGGGATGATAGACACTCAGAGCGCGCGGCAAATAGCTATGATAAAGCCATGTACACACTGTTAATTTGTTACGCAACGTTGCATATTAATTAACTGGTGTTGAACCTGACGCTGACACGTGAATATTTTATAAAATTTGTATGTTATACGAAATGTAATACTATATTTTTGTAATTTCGGTTAAATTACAAAAATATAGTTTTCGTATTACATTTTTGTAATTTAACCGAAATTACAAAAATATAGTTTTCGTATTACATTTCGTATTTTGGGATGAAACCTATATAAAATATATTACATAGAATTATTACTCAGTTTAACGAAAGAAGTGGCACGTACGTATTCTAAATATTCTATTATTTGATAATACCAATCTTATTCTCATAACATCCTTATTCTTTGGTTTATTCGTGATAACATTCAAAATGCGGCAAATGAGTAACTATTCGCAAGTGTATACTTAGCTTAACATTTTTAGCATTCAGTGTGAGTATCTCTCCGACAGCCGACTCTTCATTGCTAATGATCTTATTTATACAAATTAGACGCATTCACTAGACATGAAGTCCAATGAGTTGAAAAGCTTCTCGCGGCGCAGTTACATCTGAATCTTTGCTTACTGCTCTGCTTCCGTCACCAGTAGCGTGATGTTACATACACCTTTAACCTTCCTCCAGAACTGGGCTGTCATACGCAAATAGAATTATTCAAACCCGACTGGTAGTTCCAGAGATTAGCGCGTTCAAACAAACAAACAAACTCTTCCACTTAATATAATAGTATAGATATCCATCATAGTGGAAAACTGCCGAACTTCTTCTCCCCTAACCATTTCCTTTATGTCCGATCCTGAACCGCTCTCATACATTAGATGCTTCCTACATTTTCCAGACGTTATCAATGCTACTACTTCCAGATGGTATTCGCCGCCTAGAACTATTAAAAGTTTCAGAATACATATACTTTGAAACAGAAAAGTTCTGAACTAGCAAAGATTTTAAATTGCTTCAAATACCGAACCAAATATCTAAGAATACAATTAAATATAATTGCAAAAACATTGTAACCGTAGAACTGTTCCAATTATTTTGGAATCTGCTGCTATTTTACTCAAATTTAAATGTTATTTACGAATGAAAAACCCAAATTAATGTACTCAACTATGTTTTTGTTCTTTGTGAGATTGGTATTGTAACTTGTATTAAAAAGCTGCCTGATTACTGTGTATATGTAATCGTAAGTTCTATTTCTTATTTTTTGCGTTAAAATCAATTTCACACTATAATTCAGGTGTCGTACAAGTTTTACAAATATATTGCAATAAAAACTCAAATTACGACCAGACTAGAAATATGGTTCTCGTAAGATATCAATGGGTTCTTGCGATAAATGTTTTCAAACAGGGAGACGCTTTTCATCCACTTCCTTTTATGTAACTCATAAAATGTCAACAAACAATTTATTTCGTAATTATATACATTGTAATTCCATTTACAATGTAAATTAGTTTTTTCTTTACTAAATTTTCAATATAATTAAACAAGTAGGTATAAAACACTCAGTTACGTGTTAAAATGATGTCAAGGACAAAAATTTTAATCAGTTCATCTGGCCACACACCTCTGAATGTGTAGCTGCCATCATTCTCGCGATGAGTATGGCCTAATTCATAAAAGTAATGTTGATATCTAGAATATTAAAAGCTTACATACCTTTTGCGCTAAGCCTTTAATTTCGAATAGATAGCTTTAAAGCTCTACTACAAGTTTATGACAGTTTTTATTTCCACAATATATCAGCTCAGCGTAAAATGTGCATGATAATATTTAGTTTCCAGAGTGAATACTAGAGGCGCTGTTCATTTTTACTAATGTAAAACTAGAGCGTTTACTCATAGTACTCGTAATACTATCTACTCAACAGCTATAATATATAATACTGTATGGGTAGTTAATAAGCTTCTGTTATTATTAAGGTAAGGCAATTCTTAAGACTAATTAATTAAAAAAAATATAAAAAATAACCAATGATACGGGCTAAAAATATATAAGCTTTCAGTCCACATCTTGTACCATCATAAATATAAGGTTTCATTTCAACACCATCACGTTCACCTTCGCGCCATTTGTCATTCGGTATCATCAAAAAAGGTTTGCCCTCATATTATGTACCTGAGATTTTCATTAAAAATGTCTATATAATAAAGTCTGCTTGTCCCCTTGTTAGAAAAACAAATGATAATATATGACTGCTATAATACGTTATGTAGCCATGTTAAATAAATAAGATATGCCGCGTATGAAATGTTTACTCATTAATAACAGAACAGCAATTGGCTTATGCTTTTGTAGGTTGTTTATGCTTTTGAGATTGCATAATAACAGATTGAAGCTTCATTTTGCGGACGAGGTGCCCGCTGTAATACAGGGCTTTACCAATTATCGAGAAGCTTTTGCCATAATTGGCACACATGGCTGACAGGTCAGCGACCGCATTCGCAATAGTGTTGTCATCAACCCTGTGTTGGTTGATTTTCCTACTATCCTTTTGTCCCATCCAATTTTCCACCCAATGGTACGTAGTGTTCATAACCTAAGGATATAGCTGTGTTGTCTAGTATTGCCGAAACAGTACTGAAAAACACAGAGAAGGAGGGGTATAACATTTGACTTTGACGACTGAAGGCTAATTTTGCATTCAGCGTCCCCACTTACAGAAAAAAATGCATTAGTATGGCAACTAATAATTTACGCCGATATTCTATGAGAGGACGGTACCTACCTGGTTGTTCTGGCTCAGACACCAGCAGGATCTATATCAATGTTCATTTCTTCATAAAAGAAAGATTCTCTGCAGCAGGTATTATAATGATCTCAAGCGACGATACATTTTATTTTATTCTACACTTTTCGTTGCTGGATCACGTGTGCTCAATATATTTTTAAAACTCTTTAAATCTTAAGCTTTCAGAATCACCTACATGTGTACAAAATACAAGTACGTAGGAAGAAAGTAAACGGTGAAGCTTGAGGTAAACTCGAGAGCAAATGCAATCAAACTTCCACGTGTACTGAAAGTAACTTTCAGAATATTCCACGGTTTAAATCGAGTTATCACAAAAAGTTAAATTTATTTGATAACTTGCTTGTGTATTGTTAATATTATTACATTTTTAATACTTAGTTTTTGCTCGACTGTCGAAGTCCAGGAGGGTAATGTTTCGAGCCTATGTATGACGTTTTTTTAGCACGCTCTACAGCTTAAATAGCGTAATGGATTTTAAAATATGAGGTGACATTAGATTCGTATTATTTGTGAAAATAACATCGGGTATATAATATTGCAATGTAACGTCGGCAAAAAAAACTGGGTTTCTTTTTTTTTCAATTCGTTTTAGGCAGGCTGATTTTTATTTTTTAATAATATATTTTGTTCGTTTTTAATAACAGTGTCCTGTTTCAATAAAGTGATATGTGCTCAACTATCATTACGCCGATTATCATGAGTTCGATTTCTGTTAAAACCAAATATTTTGTGGCAATTACAAATATTTCTTCAACATGAACATACTTGAGTACAAGTAAATCGTTGCCATTTGCGAAAGGACAAAAGGAATGAATGAGAAATAGAAAGGTACCCAGGGAGTAATTGCATATAAAAGTGTCTATAGTATTCGTTAATTGTATGTCAGTAAAATACCTTGTTACTAATAATAAAAAATATTTAAAAAAAATTGCTCTGAAGGTAGGTACATCATATCACATATTATTATCTCACTGCAGGCAAAGGCCTCTCTCTTTGCATACAGAGAAGGTATGAGATTGGCGATTCCAGACTTCCTCAGAAGTCCAGGTTTCCTCAAGATATTTTCTTTCACTGTCAGTCAGTATGGCCAGGTAAGCTTAGAAAGGTACATATGATTTAAAAATCACATTGGTAGGTACTTGCCGGCTTCGAACCCCCGACCTCGTGTTTACGAAGCAGGTGCATTCACTACTGCGTTATTTCGTCTGTATGTCTGTATGCGCATTACGTCTTTAAAGGTAGGTGCAATTACCTAACAAAAAAAAAGACGTAGTAAAATAGGGGTTCTACTGTAATTAATAGAAATAAACATAAATAAAGAGTGAGATTTCTATTGATTGCCGAATTTTGTTTTTGTAATTAATGTTCTATTCACCACCTGAACGTGATAATTTGCTTTGTACCACACACAAGGGAGCAAATAGCCACGGTTTGTTGAACAAGGGTCTAATTATTAAGAAATTCAATTCTCTACTGAGGCCACACCAAACATGCTTTGTAGTCCCGACAGGATCAACGGTTTGATCACGTAACAAACGCTTACTTATTTACATTAGTGGTGTAGATAGACTTGAACATACCCTTGTAATAGAACATCTAGCGTTCTGTTATAGGGACCCTTTCAAAAGACTTTTTAAAAAACACTTTTTAGATTTGAAGGACGTTTATTACGATAATTACAGAAACTAGGGTCAGACCGCAAGCGTTACGACACGGTTCAAGAGTTCAGCGCAGACTGAGGTTCTCTTGGTCTTCACTGTATAATAAAGACTACAATATGCTGACTTGCGATAATGAGCAAGTCGCGGTTGGCATTTCTATGTACATATTGGGTATATAACACCTCCCCCTTTAAGAATGAACTTAGCGTTTTATAAAGAATCTAAGTTCATTTAAAAACTATATTTTAGAACTGACTTCTAATATTTGGTTGTGGGGTTTCCTCCATTGTATCAGAGCTAGATACTGAGATTTCACCTAATTCAATATTATTGACATTGCTAGTTGCCGATTGAGTTTTACAAAATAATGATTGTATGCGCTTGCTGTCTGATTTACAATAATAATAGAGATTACAAGCAATTAAAGTTATGACAATAAAAATAGTAAATAAACTTAAGCTAGAGTAATGTATCCCATATTTAACTATGTGCGGTGTTTCTATAATTTTGTCTAATTTATTAATGGAATTGGTTAAGATATCTTTATTTGTATTTATGTTATCTAAATCGATGTTTTGGAGATAAACAGGAGATACATTATTTTTATACTTATTGAATACATCTATGTTACAACAGGAATCATTTATGAGACTAAATTCTGACATTACTATTGGAGCTGTTATGTTGATTACATTATTCCTTGAATTCAGGATAGTGGATTTACAGTAGCCCGTACAACCAGTTGGAATAGTTAACATTCCTGTACCATTTATATTAATTTCAGATGACCCTAAATTCGGGCAGTCCAACGATACTTTTGTAGGTTCTGATTGTATAAAAAGCCACTGATTATTGGATAAAATTTTCCATATATCTAAATTACCATAAACTAGCATAGTTTTACACTGTTTTGGAACTTCGTTAATAACTTTTGAAATTAATTCACTTTCACAGGTTGGTTTCGCGTCACTGTTGAAAACACTTGTTATTTCACATATGAACGTTTCGGAAGATACTGTTTGACATAGTTTTAAGTCTTGTAAAATACAATATTGAGTTTTGTCTTTGGTCATTGCAATATATTTAGTGTCTGGTACAATAAAACTGAAGGAATCTGGTTTCTTAACATTATGCGGTATAGGTAAAGCGAATACATGAAACAGAGTGAGCTCGTTAACATGAACTAATGGAATTTGTAACACAAATATTATTTTTTCATTGGAAAAATAACAAACTAATTTGGAAACATTAAGTAAATTGTGCATATGATTCAGTTCCAATGGTATAGGTAATTCGATATCATTAGGTAAGTGTCTATGGTTGTCGACAAGTTCTCGGTAGAGTTCAAATGGTGTTATAACAGCAGGATGCAGAATATTTTGACTGCTAAACAAGATAGCGTTTGTGATGTCTTCTAATTGGCATGATAAAGTAAATATTGAGGTTGATAATCTGTCTAAAATTATATTAGTAAATGTTTGTAAGTGTAGTTCGTTCATCGAGGACGAGATATTCTGTAATTCTACCGAAAGGTTGTCGATGGCCTTTGATAACAAGTTTTCATTGGATTTAATTTTGTTTAGCGTGTTATTATATGATACAATAGTAGAGGTTAACACAAGAATGTTTTCTTTCATCAACGAAGCTAACTTCACTTGGTTATTCTGTACTGATTCTAAGGCTTCATCATACCTCAATCCGTCATCTTCGTCTAGAGTTCCAAAAATTGTCTTTAACACAGTGCCCATACCACCTATCCAAGCACTGCGTTTGGATCTATTCTCTATTAGGTAAGAAATGGATGCGTATTCCTTTTTAACGTCACGGTGTCGAGCAATTAGGGGTTCTAACATGTGTTCTGGTGCTGATCTGTCTAATATGGGTGATTTTTCAAACAAGTCCTTGGACTTAGTTATTGTAGATTCAATGTTTTGAATATGGGTACCAAAGTTCGAGATATCCAATGGCATCAGCACGTCCAGCTGGCTACGGTAAATTTTTAGTTCTCCCAAGTGGTCAAAGTAAAGGCCTGAGCTCATTGGGATGGGTTTTACATAGGTTGCTTGACTTCTTGTAATAGCGCTGTAAGTAATTACGAAGTTCTGTTAATATTACCTATTTATGTCTCCTGTTGTATTTATCTATACTATTAATAATACTAATCTAACGTTGTCCTATCTATAATTCTTATGCCTAAGGTATACCTACATATATTATATATGTAGATTATGATTTGTACATAAGTACTTAATATTTTATATCTATATTTTAAGCTTCGTTATGCTGTTCGGCTAGTTTGACCTCGTCAAAGTGGTGTCGAACGTGACGTCTATTAATCAGTAAAGATAGCGTATTGTTACCATGCACTTTCACCACCTTGTATGGTCCTTTCCAAATTGGTGATAGAGCTTTACGTGATCTGAGGTGATTTTTAAGATAGACATAGTCACCAGTTTTGTACTGTACTACTCGACTACGAGTGTCATAATAGTTCTTTGAATTGACTTTGGATTGTTGAATGTATTCCAGAGCCTTCTCTCGAGTGTGTTTCAGACGGTTCTGGAGCATTTTGACATATTCGGGATATGTAACACTAGTATTTTCATTGAATACTGAATTTGGTATATATGGTTTGTGACCAAACATAAGTTCGTAAGGAGAATAATGTGTGGTGCAGTGAATTGAACAGTTATATGCCAACATAGCGGTATAAACATATCGAGGCCAGTTAGTCTGGTCTTCATTGACGTATGATTTAAGATATTCCTTCAAGGTCGAGTGGCTTCTTTCAAGAGCACCTTGAGTTTGGGGATGATAAGGAGAGGACCACAACTGTTTGATTTTAAGGAATTCACATGTTTTCTTAAATAATTCGGCGGTAAAGTTTGTACCTTGATCCGTAAGTATAGTTTTAGGAATGCCAAAGATGGATATGAAGTGTATTAAGCATTCACTTGTTTCTTCTGCTGTAATAGTTCTGAGAGGATAACCAGTGGAAAATTTGGTAAGGTCATCTTGTATGGTAAGGATATATTTCAGTTTGGCATTGCCGGCTTCTGGAAGAGGTCCTACGATATCCATGGCAATGCGTTGACAGGGAGCAGTAGACGTACTTGTTATTTGCATAGGACTACGATTGACCTTTCTTAAGGCTTTGTTTTCTTGACAGGCTTTACACTGTTTTACATAGGATTCTATGTCACTGCGCATCCCTTTCCAATAATAAGATTCCTTGATCCTATTATACATACGAGTAGATCCTAGATGTCCTGCAATTGGGATATCATGATTGTCATGCAGGATATTTTTGATTTCAGTGGGAGAAGGGTATATTATTTTATTATGATATACATTAATTTTTATAGATGTTCCATGAAATAGAAAGGTAAGCATGTTATATATTTTAATAAAGGAATGTTTTTCAAATGGGTTTTTAAAGTCGGAAATTGCAACTTCGTTACTGTTTTCGATGACTAGGATTTCATTTTTAACACTTGTTAATGTCTTGAAAATTTCGGGATAAGTTGCTTCATCGAAGTGGTTTACTTTTGTGAACAGGAGATAATAGACTTTGTTACCTGACATGATTCGTTGGGAGGTATGTAATTCTCTTTCTTTATTGAGTATGTCAGTGGCGTTCTCAATGTTACTAACGATTTCTTGGACATAAGGGTTAGATTCATCAAGATCAATTGATGTAGGTACGATGATTATTTTAGAAGTAGACTTAAGTAAGCTTTCGTTATGCTCTATAATTATGGTATCGTAATTTGTATTTTTATTTGCAATTGATTTCAGGAATATGGTGTAGTCACTAGACGGCGATCCAGGATTGGGACTAAGGTTGGTTAGTGGGTCAGTTGGAGGATCAAGAGGTAAGTAATCATTTTCATTTACAGGAGGAGCAGAGCTTTCACCTAGTGGTAGTTCAGTTATCTCGAAAGGTAAGTTCGAAGGAATTGGTTGTGATTCGGTTTCAGAGTCGTCGTCTTCAGGATTGAATGGTTCGATCTCGTTAAGGTCGAAAGATGATGGTGAGTTAAAAAGGTCCATCAGGTCTCTATCAACATTGTATGGACTAGGGTTTTGATAAGGGACAGTACCCGGATTATTGGGTACATTTGTACTTTGGATAGGGTTGACAGGAAAACGCGATAAGGCATCGGCGTTGACATTTGTTTTGCCCTTTTTATATTGAATTTCATAATCAAATTCCTCGAGTTTTAATCGCCATCGGACGAGTCTGGAACCAGGGTCTTTGCAATTAAAAAGCCATTGCAATGGCTTATGGTCAGTTACGATTTTGAAACGGTAGCCGTATAAGTACGGTCGGAAAGCTTTGGTACCGAAAATAATGGCAAGGCATTCTTTTTCGGTAACGCTGTAATTGCACTCTGCCTTGTTCAGAGTACGGGAAGCGAATGCAATAGGACGATCTTGTCCTATAACGCCTTGGGAAAGGATTGCAGAGATGGCATAGTTAGAAGCGTCGCAGGTTAAGACGAATGGTTGTGAGAAGTCAGGGTAAATTAGAACAGGAGCTGTGATTAGTTTTTCTTTAAGAGAATCAAATGCAAATTGCTGTTCGTTTTGCCAGAGGAATTGTGTATCTTTCTTTAGGAGACTCGTTAGAGGTTTGGCTAATTTGGAGAAGTTAGGGATAAATCGTCTATAGTATGAGACAAGTCCTAAGAAAGATTTTATATCTTTGGCGGATTTAGGAATAGGAAAATCTGACACCGCTTTAAGTTTTTCTGGGTTTGGTTTGACCCCTTCTTCACTTATGATGTGCCCAAGATAGCCGACTTCTTTGCGGAAAAACTCGCATTTATCGGGTTGTAATTTGAGGTTAAAAGACCTAAGTCTCTGGAAAATAGAAGTGAGGCTATTAACATGCCCGGGAATGTCCACGGAATAACAGACAATATCGTCTAAATAAACAAAACAGCGTATACCTTGCAGTCCAGACAGGCAGGTATTCATTAATTTTTGAAATGTGGAAGGCGCATTTTTTAGGCCGAATGGCATACGTGTAAATTGGAAATGGCCTTGAGGCACGGAAAATGCAGTTTTCTCTGCGTCTTGAGGAGCTACCCTTACTTGGTGGAACCCTGAAGTCAAATCGAGGGTTGAGAAATATTTACTTTTTCCTAAATGGTCTAGAATTTCTGATATCTGTGGGATAGGATAGACTTCGCCGATTGTAATATCGTTTAATTTACGATAGTCTATTACGATGCGCCATTTGCGTTGCCCTGAGGCGTCGATTTTCTTAGGTACTATCCAAATGGGCGCTGACCAGGGAGAGACAGAGGGTTGAATGATTCCTTGATCAATCATCTTATTGATTTGCGAATCCACTTCCTTTTTGTGGCATTCTGGGAATCGATAGGACTTAGTATGTATAGGAACAGAGCTTGTTGTACGAATTTCATGTTGTATTGCATTTGTAAAGGAAAGATTGTCGCCCGGGAGGTAGAAGATATCTGAATACTTAGAACAGATTTCAAAGAGGGCAGATTTCTCTTCATCGTTTAAATGGGAAGTCCTGAGTTGATTTAGTACTTCTCTAGTACGGTCTGAAGAGTTACGCGAGATTATAGATTCAGAGATACACGTCTTGATATCTATTGGTTCAATTTTTAACCGGAGATTAGAATTTATAGTAATAGGGCTTTCTGATGTGTTCACGACAGTAATATTGATACGTTTATTATCTTTGACTGCAGTGATGCAGTTAGCAACGAAAACTTGATCAGAAATATGTTGATCGACTATTATACCTTCTTTTATTTCGGGATTCTGTACTGTCGATTCGATGACAGTTTCGGTTCGAGGTGGAATGACATAGAAGGGATCCATGAAGCTAAGTTCTAACGTCAAGGTACCTATCTTCAGTGTGTCTGAATTATAATCGATATTGCAACCAAAGGCCGTAAGAAGGTCGGACCCTATGATACCATCATACGGTAAGCTAATATTTTGAACTACATGAAATTTATGAGCTATTGCTTCACGTTTGTGTAGTATTAATTTTAATTCGAAATGACCTATGGTTGGTGTTAGTTGATCACTAGCATCGATTCCTTTAAGGTTTACAGGTTTCTTGGTTATATTTGGAGGGATCTGAATAGAGGATTGTTTGAGCAGCGATATAGCAGAACCGGAATCAATGAGGAAGGTTAGAGGAATATTAGATACAGAGGTTTTCAGGGCAATATGCGGGAGTGACCTGGTTAGTTCGATAGAGATTTCGTAAACTTCTAAGTTATCAAGATTGGGTTTAGGAGTTTGTATTTTCGACACAGTGGGAACAGTGGTGGAAACAGAGGTTCTAAAGGAATTTCCGTTTTGGGACTGGTTACCCTGTTGTGTAATTCCTTTGGGATTGGATACAGCGGAAACAGTGGCTCTGAAAGAATTTTCCTTTTGAGGCTGGTTACTCTGTTGTTTAATTCCTTTAGGATTGGATACAGCGGAAACAGTGGTTCTGAAGGAATTTTCTTTTTGGGGCTGGTTACCCTGTTGTGTAATTCCTTTAGAAATGGATACAGTGGAAACAGTGGTTCTGATGGAATTTCCTTTTTGGGGCTGGTTACCATGTTGTGTAATTCCTTTAGGATTGGATACAGCGGAAACAGTGGTTCTGGAGGAATTTCCTTTTTGGGGCTGGTTACCCTGTTGTGTAATTCCTTGAGGAATGGATGCAGCGGAAACAGTGGTTCTAGAGGAATTTCCTTTTTGGGGCTGGTTACCCTGTTGTGTAATTCCTTGATGAATGGATGCAGCGGAAACAGTGGTTCTAGAGGAATTTCCTTTTTGGGGCTGGTTACCCTGTTGTGTAATTCCTTTAGGAATGGATACAGCGGAAACAGTGGTTCTGAAGGAAGTTCCCTTTTGGGGCTGGTTACCCTGTCGTGTAATCCTCTCAGAAACGGATACAGCGGAAACAGTGGTTTTGGTGTCGGCTTTTAACAGACGTCTCGTGCGACACCCTGACAAGACGTTTGGTTGTTTAAATCGTGATCGTCGTTTAGTTGATTAGCGTCTACTTCATCGCGTCCCTCAGATGCGGATGGGCTTTCGAAAGCGAAGTTGACGCGTGGTTGGGCATGGTTGGAACTAGTATTACCGGATTTTGAAGAGTTATTATTAGATTTTTGGAAACGATTATTATTATATTCGCGTTTCTTACAATCGCGGATGTCGTGTCCGTATGCCTTGCAGTATCTGCAAATAGTACTGTCGGCATTTACTTGTGGTCGGACAGTCTGAGGAGATTTTTGAGAATACCTTTGTATGTTATTAGCTGATTTACCCTTATATTCAGGGTTTGGATTGCGCTTATATAAACTTTGTTGGATACGTTCTTCTGATACGGCTGTGTTGATAGCATCGTTAAGGTTCTTAAGCGATTTACATCTAACTATATTAGAAATTCTTGGGGTTAACCCCATAAGGAAATGGTGCATGGCCAAGTCTTCTATGGCTGCAATGCGACCGGCTAATTCTTTCTGTTTGGTATTGGATATCGAGATTTCTACTAAAAGTTGCGATAGAGACGTCTCCACGCGTAAGGCGTATTGGGCGACGCTCTCAGTGGAACCTTGTTTGCTCTCTTGTAATTCGGTAAGTAAATGTGAGTAATGTTTCCTCTCACTGAATTGCGTTTTAAGGAATTCTTTTAATTGTTCCCAGTTATTAAAATCTTTAATAGAGCAGGCGGTTTCGGCTTTTCCTTGTAACTGGCATAAAATATATTTAAATATCATAGGTTTTTGAAATTCGGTTGCCATCTCATAAGCATTATTACAGTTAACTATAAAGGCGTTCAGGGTTTCCCTATCGCCATTATATGGTTTTACAAATTTTAGAAGGGTATTGATTTCGAACACCGGGGTTTCTGACACCCCTTGTTTGGCTTTACTTGGCTTAGGATCTGATTGGGCAACATTAGGAGATGGATTTTTATCGCTTGTTATAGGTATATCGACATTTATTTTGGTTTCGGATTTAGACATGATTGTTTAAATGTTACCACGATCAGTACAAAATATTCAAGAGTAAAGTATTATTACACACACAGTACAAAGAATCTAAATAAACAGTAGGATAAGTTATAGTTAAGTTGACATTCAATTCATAAAATATTACAGGCGTTAGATTAAATATGATGTGGTTTAGTAGTTTTTTAAAAAGGGAATCGAATAGTATAATGAACAATGCAAAGATTTAATATAATGCCTGTTGTTCTTAAACAATGACCAAAGACTCACAAAGTTGCGTAGGCGAAGACGATAACGGCGAGTCCGAGCGGAGAATACATTCCAATGCGATAAGCACGTCTGCGACACAGGAAACGGGCGGCGCGACGGCTGCGAGTAGCCCAAGGCTGCCTGATTTTAGGCACCCGGACTGGATTTAGGAATTCGGATACGATGATTGGCGAGATACACTAGTCGATACGTATGGATGCTTGCAGTTGGATGATGAACGGTAAGTACACTTTTAGCACTTCACAGGTAAGTATAACGATTTTGTTTCTATTCTTTCAGGTAAATGAGTCTGCACTGCGCGGCGAAAGCTTTAATAAAACACGAGAATTCTGGATACAGCGAGGTTTCGGTTATTATATAGGAAACACTTTCACACCGCGTATTAGCACTGGGGATTTTCGTATCCCACCGCTGCCACCAAATGTTATAGGGACCCTTTCAAAAGACTTTTTAAAAAACACTTTTTAGATTTGAAGGACGTTTATTACGATAATTACAGAAACTAGGGTCAGACCGCAAGCGTTACGACACGGTTCAAGAGTTCAGCGCAGACTGAGGTTCTCTTGGTCTTCACTGTATAATAAAGACTACAATATGCTGACTTGCGATAATGAGCAAGTCGCGGTTGGCATTTCTATGTACATATTGGGTATATAACAGTTCGTAGTTTTTCTGCCTACCAGTCATCTATTTTTGATTGGTTTACATTCAAAATATATCAACTCTAATTTAGCTTTAGCTCCTTTAGCGGATATTTATTAGTCAATTTAGGACACATAGTCCGCCGTATTGGATTTGTCCATGGTAAACAAGATTTCCCTCGCTGACCCAATAGCCGCCTTTTTTTATAATTCTACTTTCAAACGGTGGTTTGTAAAAAAATAAAAAAGGAATTGCAACCAGCTTTATATTTACTACGTCTAGGTACAGACTAAAAAGTAGTTTTAAAGACTCGTCGGTATAAATTGTGCAAGCGAGATAATCTGTGGTAATTAATTCTTGAGTCTTATCTAGAAGGCGCAAACATCGTCGTTGGTAGGTACGTTGGAGTACTAGTATTTTACTTTTAAAAATATAAATTTAAAATAACGTTTTTTATTTACCAAGTGTCGCATTTCGTACAATGTCTTAATTATTTGCAAGTCTAAAAATATATGAATTTGAACTTTTGGCATCGGTAATTGAAATCGACATGCGGGTCGCCATCGTAGTTGTTTTTATTCTGCTTTACTTTTTAAAAAAATGTACAGAAATAGATTCAGGAGCTTGAAATCTGTCATGCAGATTGATAGACATAAGGTTAACACACTTATTGCAGTTAATCCGTGGTGTCCGTTTTCTAAGAACTGACGCGTAAAATCGTCTATGATATTATTGTTTCCAATAGTCCTTTTACAAACTGTTGCAACAGTTTGTTTTTTGAAAAAGAAATACGGAATTAACGACGGCGAATTCGAGCCAGGGTACATGTACATGTACAGTATCTCAGCTATTAAAATATTATATAATGCACTTATTCGGAGTCAATTAGAATCTACAGCCATCGTCTGGAATCCCCATGAGGCTAAATATAGCCTCATGGAAGAAAAATTCAAAATAAATTTACTCGTTTTTTATTCTATAAAGCATATGGAGTGTACCCTTTATATACTCATGTATCCAAGTTTGTTTGTACTTGGCATGGTTGGCTACGTCCAGCTGAGAGTGCGACGCGACCTGTCATTAGTGGTCTACATACGGCGCGTGCTGCGCGGACAGCTACACCACCCGGCTGTGCTGGCGGAGTTCCCGACGGGTACGTGAGTGCGCGCCGCCGCCCTAACACTTTTAACGTCCCAGCGACGAATCTACTCAAATTTGCTCCATTGTCGCGCGCCATACGACTTATTAATATATTATTTCTATAGAAATTGATATTTTTCAATGTACCCTGTCAACATTCAAGGATGTTGCACAAAAATGTATAGTATTGGATAAGTAGATATATTTATTTAGTAATTAGTTATATTGTTTTTAATTTTAGGTTTTTATGATATCGTATTGGGTTTTTATCTGTAATGATATTGTAAATACTTTTTCAATAAATAAATAAAAATAAAAAAAATTGTTATCTATGGTTAAATAAAACGTGATGAGTTAATGTTATAAAAACATCAAATTAAAATTAATGATGATGATTGGGTTTTATTATTAATTAATTATTACATTTTACTTTTTTTTAGAATTCCGTACCTCAAGAGGCAAAACGTAACTCTTAAACGATCACTTTATTGTCCGTCTGTCTGTCAAGACCTTTTTTAGTAACACTTGGAGTATCAAGTTGAAATGTATATCGAATATATTTATCTGCAACCCCAAGGCATAAGTCAACGCAATTAAAAAATAACGTTCGTTCATTTTATTTCTAATTACAAGTTTGAAAGAAATCCTAGTTGCGAGAGTCCGACTCACACTTAAAAGATTATTTTTATTTATTAACCTTTATACACTCAGGTACTTATAAGCGTTCTTCCCATCGACCTTAAGTAACGCAGAGATAAACAAAGTAACTCTATACCTTCGGAATTTTAAATCCTTCAACATTTACATTACTCAAATAATATTAAATTACTTTAAAAGTATTTTTGTTTTTAAAAAAGAGAGGGCAGAATTTTGTCAATTCTTTCCTCAATTACTTAAAGTTGCTCTTGAGCACGTAGTAAGCATAATATGCTTTATTTGGCATTCTCTCTTGACGTATATAAGCGTGATGATGTCATCTCATCGTAAGACAGGGCCTATTCAGGTCTGTATTATTTCTAACTTTGATATTTTTTGTGTCACTCCATTTTATTTATTCCTCAGGTTCTTCAGCGTCACATCTAAGAGCAGTGGCTGATCCAGAATTTGAGTTTAGGGAGGACTTGACCATTGCAGTGCAGTAGCGAACAGAGGGCCTTACTAGGGATATGCCTAAAGTTATCAACATCTGGATAAATCATTGAAAATGCAATTAGAACCTCTTTTTCATTAAGTAAAATTAGAATACTTACTTAAAATAAAGTATCTGGCTTTGAAATTCTTTACAACTTGTAAAAATATAAAATCAAACAACTTAATTGCTTGTCTAATAAAATTAGTCTTGGCTACTAAGACTACGGTTAAAGATTAAGCCTTCAAAACAATGCTTATTCACCGAGAAAATAACAAAGCTATTCTTTTAGGCTGTTCCTGTAAATAGACATATGATATATCTTATTTGCAGATGGATACTAATAATAATCTAATACTGTTCGGGTGATAAGCACTAGTATAAATTTGGTCCCTATCGCTATTACCCTATAGCCTGAACTTAAATAATGGTGTCGTTTAGTCACGGGCATAACCGTTTGCTTGTCATCAGACGACACGTTACGTTGTAACTATTGGGAGCGTACTAGCCAATGAATAAATTTTCATGGAGCTAAGATACAGTTATTACGTAGAACGTTAAAGAAAGTTAAAGACAGTTTATTATTACACGTTTCGTCAGAAGCATAAAAAGTATCGCTGATCTAGGTTATACTGAGTTCGCAGTACAAAACTTTGTATAACAAATTTATTCATTCCAAGTCTAGATATTCTTGGAGTCCGTTCTCTTTTCTTTGTCTTTCGACACTTACACTTACCTTTTAACGTTACCTTTTGACGTTACATAGTAACCGCTTCGTGTGACATACTAAAACTCCATCTTAAAAGATTAGATAACTAGACAGACTGAAGCCGACCTCAAAATAGGTTTAAGTAGATGAGCCAGATAAGGATATTACATTATTTTACTCATTAAAGTATCATGTAATGCTTGGAAATAAAATTAATATTTTGAGAATTGTATTTACTTTACAAAAAGATTTTTTTTAAGTCACACACGGTTCAGTGTTTACACAGCAAATGAGTTAGGTTGGTAGACCTGCTCACTGTGGAGGTAATCTGAGATTCACTGTGAAGATAAATGTAACTTCGTTCCTTTCTTTCTTTCATCGCCTTCCCACTAAAAGGTGGCAACGACTTGTTTGTGTTTTCTTAAAACAATGTTTCTGCAATACTAAGAGAACAAAGTTAATAGGTAATAGTAATATGTAGTAGTAATACGTAATAGCTAATAGTAATAAGTAATAGTAATAGGTAATAGTAATAGGTAACAGTAATATGTAATAGTAATAGGTAATAGTAATAGTAATAAGTAATAGTAATAAGTAATAGTAATAGGTAATAGTAATAGGTAATAGTATCAGGTAATAGTAATAGATAATAGTAATAGGTAATAGTGATAGGTAATAGTAATAGGTAATATTTACCACTTACTTCAATAAAAAAATAAAGCGACAAATAAGCTTTAAATTCAGTGCAAATGTTTTATTATGTACTTCCTAGTACGGTATATCTATATTCCCATTTCCAATAACGCAGCGATTTCCGATTAGATCTAAATGGTTGACTACGTCTAATTAATTAAAGTTTCACTTGGCTCTTACATCACTTCGGTAGGTGTGGATTAACTTTCATGTTACCCTTGCTACAGTTAGGAACGAAACGCCCACAGCGACCCTCTTAGCAAATTAGATTAGTAAAACTTAGCGTTTTTATTTGTCTACATTTAAAACATTTTTTTGTATGTTTTAGCACCATTGCTAAAACATACAAAATATTCATAACCACTGCATGGACAGCGGTTATGAATTTTATATTAGAGTAGAGGTCTCGGATTCGATTACAGGGTCAGGTAAAGAGATATTGGGTTTTTCTGTTTAGAAATTCTCATTATTAGTCCGGAGTCACGAATGCAGAGGTGCAAAATTTTATGCCCGGTTTTGGACAAAAATACATTGCTATGGTTAAGTTATATTTAAGTGGTTTTAATAAAAAGAATAATTTTTACCGGACTTAAAAAAACGGGGTTTCATGTATTTTTTATGTATTTTATTTTTTAAGGTTAATTGTTATTTATAGTTAATCTCAAGCGCTAAATTTAATAAAAATGATAAGAACTATACTTACTTTACCTTCAGTTACACTTTAGAAGATGACAATTATAAAACACGACATACCTGTAACAATAGACATACGTTTAATTACAAAATATTGATGCAGTTATATAATTGTGCAGGATAGAGAAGAAGTTATAATATATAATTGACCTGGGGGCCTACAAACCACCTCATAAAGCAGTATTATTTTAATGTTACTTTACGTTTTGTCTTTTTCTTTAGTACCATTAAAAACAAGGATAGAGCCAAAGTAAGGCTATAATATGATTGCTATAAGAGGTTGTGGTAGGGGCCCTGCTCTCCAAGTGTGGCATTCCTTCATTTTTCTTAGTTATTTCTTATGCCCAGTAGTGTGACTCTTAAAACTTGTAATAAAAAAATATATAAATTGATTACATTAATTTAGTAAGTTCAGTCAATAATAGTTTCGCTCTAAACATTATGATATATTATGTATATTGTGGATAACAATGTGAGTTACATATTTGTATTACACTTATTTTTATAAGCCACTAGCGGCCCCGCCCCGGCTACGCACGAAATCTGTTCAGCTGCTTTTGAGATTTGCGCTTAGCAACACATTCAGCGATTCATTTTAATATTATAGACAATGTGTAACTGTTAGCTAGTCTCAAATAAATAAATAAAAGAAAATAATAGTAATGGAATGTTATGTACCTACTTGATAAACACAATAGAATCAAAATGTTGTTAAAATTTGTATATTATGTAATATACTAGACTCAGTTTCGATGCACTCAGGACGTACTCTCAGGAGAAAAATGACTTAAGTTGAAAAATACTTTTACACCAATATTTAACCATTAGTTCATTGTAACAGCATGTTTTTTATTTTGAAGACACGTATAGCGTCTTACAACCTTTTTCCACTGATATATGACAACCCATCTTTATACTAGCACCTCTAATATTAATTTACAATTCAGTATTTTACACAAAATATTGTACATGCGAAAACTTATCTCACATACTTTACAACCAAAATGTAGACAGTAACATATATTTTTATGAGACATTTATGAGAAGTACAACTCTACATCAACTAAATAGGTTCTTTGACGTAACTTAGGTACAAACTTTGTAAGGATTATGTAATAAACCTTAATATCAGCATCCTTCCCGAGAAGTATGTGAAAATTGTAATTGTGGCTTATAAAGGAAGAAAAACTGTAAAGGTTGCGTGGAATATGCAAAGAGCCTGTAATAAACTTGGTTTAGCACTCTGTGAGTGCATAAATAGAATTTTTAGACATTTAGGTACATAATTATTTATATTTAGTTTGCAAAATGGTAGTACAATTTCTTGATGAAGACATGAAACTGCTTGCAAGGTATTTAGCAGAGCGTCGCACTCGCTCTTATGGTGAGTGGGTTTGACCTCTAACATAAGAGGGTGATTTATTACTACTTTAGAAGTATAATATCTAGGCGTTCTATTTAATAAATTCGAATATTTTATATAAAATATACTCTCGAAATGGCAATGTGTGTTATAATGTGTGCAAACATTATTTTGATGTACAATTTTTCTTAATGGGTTCGGTGACTTACAAGCTATTTATTTTATTACACTAACTTTAATATAATAACTCATCCTTTATCTGTACATGAAGAAGCGTTTTGAGGACAAAACAAGCCGTTATTTTATATGCATATATGCATTTATATGGAGTTTAAGCGTGAGGATCTTTAAAAAAATATATAGATTAAAATAATTATATAATATATAGAAAAATTATAAATATATAGATTTATTTATATATCAGGTACTGCTTATTTTATAAGATTATTTTTCAGCAGATCTGCGACAGGAAAATTAGACAATAAATATAGTAGTAAACTATTCCTGTCGAAATCACAAAAAATATTTACTTTTTATTATGGTGTGTCTTTCTCTTCTATCTTGTATACGGTGGTAGTCTAATTTATATGTTAGTAATGTAATACCTACTTCTACATATCCAGCCAATGTAACAAAGAGATTTTAATTATACAGTACATACAAACAATTTCACTTTCCAAACAAAACAATACAAACACAACATCTAATTCCCTCAGCTCAATCCCGTTTAGAGTTGCTATTATACATAATATATGAAACGTACATCATCAAGTCTAACTCATAGATTATTATAATGGATAACACCTAAGATTGTGCTAAATAATTAGAAAAATATATCAGATAACCCACAACAAATACGGTAATTAAATCCAGCCATTAGAAAAATGGTAAGAAATTGAGTTTGCTATTATTTTAATAGATAAAGGTACATAATTAACGAAACCCTATTAATGGGGTAAACTGTGAGACATACCTCTTGTGCAGTAGCAAATTTGAAGTATCAAATTTAACTTTCTCAAGCACGTTAATATGATAGAGGATAACATATTTTCTACCGTTAAGTAGGAGTATTCAAATTGTGCAGTCCGAACGTTCGTGAAAGATGTTGTAAGGTAGTAAATTCTAAGCGTATGAGACTTGAAATATCTGAAGCTCAGCAGTGCGTGACTAATACCTCTAATATTGCAGACCTTAAGCCTATAAACCTATTATTCGCTTCTTTAAGCAGTCAATATAAGTGCACTACACATTTGTTGATATAAAAACAAGGCACACAGGAGCAGTCAAAACGTCTATACATTTTAAAGATACAAAACATGTTCCACTTTATCGTTGCATAGCAAACACGTACGTAAATTTTATTAAGCACCCATAGCTCGCATTGTTAAAAAATTTTGCCTGCGCCTGCTTCGCACGTGTACACTTATGCTTAATCAAGACGATGAAATTCTCCGTTTAATATGCTTCAAGTATACTAATAAACCTTCCGGGAAAAATCCTTAAAAATCCGGCGGAACAAAAAACTAAAAAGAACAAAAACAAAAAAAACCTACTTTACCTATACGATTTAGAGTTATCGCTGAGTTTTATTTAGTTCGACAAATAAATATACATACATGTACATGGTCAAAGCTTGAGTATCTATATAAAACATATGCATATAACGTTTGTTTATCGCCCTTTTTGATTATCCCGGGATCACGCTCATTTGTCTCGCGAGTTTGCGACACAAAACCAAACAAGATACAAAGGAGCGTATCTAAATTTTTGAATAATGTTTACAAAAGCCAGCGTGGAATCTAAAACAGAATTACATATTACCATACCATGAGGATCTCAGTTTAACCAGCCACAAGATCTTTCAAAAAATACGCTCAAGGAATAGTTTTAGTTACGTTGTTAGGTTGTTCCGTATTCATCCTATGATCTCATCCCATTTCTTCACTCATACCAAACTAGTAATCGTAACTCATCCCATTACCTAAGTTTAATATATTTTCTTATTTTAACCCAAATAAATTCTTGACTCATCCCGCTGCAAATTTATATTAAATATTACCAAAAAAAGTATGCATAGCAAATCAAGGCCTAATATTTTTTTAGAAAATAATTATGTTTTTGATAGAAATATTTGCCTAGTATCTACTTGAAATAAAAAATACATGTTACAAAAAATAACTTGCATCTCTGTCGTCTGCTGTGCTGATCTGACTGTATGACGTCACCCCTAGCAAAAAGAAAAGATATAATTATTGTTTTCACTAGATTTTTTATATTCTATTTTTATTTAGCTTTGTATTATTGTCTAGTGAAATAATGATTCTAAAAAATGGCATAACTGTGATGCTGATGACCATAATGTGTGCAAAATTAAAAATTATTCAATTTGAATATGTTAGGTTATATGAATAGGTCATATAACTATCACTTCTCTTTTTATATTTGAAAATAAATACAATTTTTAAACAGAACAAATTCTCGGATTTAAGAAACCGCGTCGCCAAAGGCTAGTATCAAATAATGCTAACTATTAAAGCCCTGTTCTAATTATTATCATACAAATTAAGTGTTCAATAGTCAAACACTACCTACTAAGTAAGGGTGATTATTACCGCAATAGCCAAGTTATGCAAACCGATTAGCAAGCGCGATAAAATGTTAACTAGCTATTAAGTAGTACTCATTGCTACATTTACATATTATCCTAGAAATATTTGCTACATCTGTCGTAGTTCATTAGTTAGGCTAATAGAAGTCTTTCTTGTTAGCACTTACTTTACCTTCAAGTTCATTTCGATATTATACTGCGCAGTGTTGCTATGAGCATGTTGAACCTCGACAGTTTATTACTATATCATATTTACTGTACCACACAAAATTCACACACATAGTTTACAATTATAAACGCGACAAAATAAAAGATGATCACATCATCCGAAATACGTTCACTGTTGGACATAGACCTTCCCAATTTTTGTCACCTTAGCCGATCGTGACCCGCCCTCGTCCATAAAAAAAAGATATAAAATAAAAAGTTGTTTTTATAGTTTTTAGATTTTACTTTACTTTTTAAATACTCTCAAACTTACCCATAGGGTACTGTGGAGGCAATATTTCTAGAGTTTCCTAATTCTAACCAAAACAAAATACTTAATTTCAAAAGTTGATACCATTTCTTGAATTACGACATTGCCCATCAAACATTTTCGAGGTTAAAAAGAAAGATGTTGCTTTAATGCCTTACAAATTACTTTAAGAATGATGTAACAATGAAACTTAGGAGAAAGCCTAAAAGGCTAATAATTCATATAATACTGACGGGTATTAATAACCTCGTTTCTCAAAAATCCTGTGGTTTTCGTGTACATACATCATAGGATATCCTTTAGGCTAATTTCTACTTATTTAAGTTTAGGTATTAAGTCATCAGAAATAGATTAATATAATGTATTAATAAGTACAAGATGGCATTGCATTTTACAATGCCTCTTTATTTAACACCAAAAACTATGAAATACGCACTCAAAATAGAAAAAGGTATGATGCATAAAGTGTTCAATGTTAAAAATAAAATCTCAACCACAATGACTTATTAATTCTTCAATACTAAACATTAGGCAGCAGATGTACTTGTATGTTTGATAATAAATTACTTGCACACCATCCCAAGTGACTATGATAAATCTTTTGAGGCAGGCCTTTTTCCAACAATGGGCATCTTTAGGCTGTCTTCAATCCAATCAGTAGGTACTACCAAACCGCTTACTACTTCGCACGCGGGTACTTTTATGCTTTTTACTACATGATTAAAAATTTTTGATTTCTGTTTGTTTTATAAATTAATAATATAAGAAATACTAATCAGCAACTTTACTTAAAACTAATTACTTAGTGGTAAATTTATGCTACACGATGTAATCAATGCTTATAGACAAAGTACATACACTCAAAAAAGCCTGGCAATCGGATCAAAAAGACCTAACAAAACTGACCAGCATTTAAACGGGAACCCATTAGTTCCATAGGTTATCTTACGGGTTGCTGTCCTAATACACATCCATCACTGGCAGGCCCGGACTTCCCGAAAAAACATTGATAATGCCTCGTGAGACCCGATCGTAGTGTCAAGGACATACTCTCGTAATACGAAGGTACGATGGAGAGCGTCCTGTTGGTTTGGCGTTTTGTTCTTAGTTTCTAAGGGACATATTTTGATAATAACAGAACAAATAAAACTTTAGGCATTTGAAAATAAAGAACACACATATCAAATACAGAGACGTACATTTTTCTGTGAATAGAATAACTCTTAAGAAATTCCACCATGAATATCATACACAAAATCAAGGAAAATGTCATGAAATATCACCAAATTTCTCCAACAAAGCTATATAACATAACGCTAATAAACGTAATTTCCACGGGACACCAATAAAAAGGTTATTACATGGGCGGTAATATACCGGCATTAGTTGTATTATACCGAATAAAAATTTGATTAATTTCCCCACATTATATTAACGAATGAATGGGAGAGCTTTCAATTTGAAAAATTAAATAGCCCATAATTTATTGTAATAGAAAAGCGTTCAATTGTATCGTTTGTATAGGCTACTTAATTAAGATGCAAGTATCGATGAATAAGGTAAGGTTTCAAGGCTTCCCTTACAGCTCTTTGAATAGTTTATGTACTTATAAGTTTATAATGACTCATATTTTGTGTCTATTAAGGTAAAATTCAGGCTACAAAGACAGGTCTTACACAAAGTTTTTAAAAAGAAGGCTTTCAAAGCACCTGAAAAGATGGAGGTAATATTGAAAATTAAGCGTGAGCTACATGATATTATAATACTCTTCATACAAAACGGAATTCGAACCTAACAATAATTTTATTTCAATACTACTTTACGCTTATGATAGTCCAGTTCCAGTTCCAGAAGCAATAATATTAACAGATGACAATAGTTCACGCACTAAATACATTAAATCTGGAGCCTAAATTTTATATTTATATATTCCATTTATTTCAGAGTATATCCATATTTGTTAGTTAACAATAGACCTTATTTACTATGTTAGCACATGAAGCTTACATAGGTGTTTCATTAAGGGGCTGTTATATTTGCCCGCAATGACACTCAAGAGCCTATTAGGACTTCCACGTAGGCGCTGCAATAGCGAAGCGGTTCGCTTACGCATGATCGTTTCAAGTCCGTTCATGAGTGCATCAGCAAACATGCCCGAGGCGCTGGACAGCCGTGGCAGTCCCAAAAGCATCCTGCATGCATCGTTATACTGGAGTCGTAGGGTATTGGCGGCCTTCAGCGTATAGTGAGTCCACAGACTACACGTGTAATTTCCATAAGGCATTAACGCATTTCCATTGAGAACTGCTATCTCTTCCAAGAAAAGGTAGGAAGAGAGAGAGATTACAAATGACCGCAGCTTACTAAACTATTATCACAAATTTTCAACGACCATAAAATTTCAGTAACAATTCTACAATAATAAAACAAAGTATACAAATATCACGACAGAGTGCAATACAACCTACTAACAGCAATCGTACTCTCTAACTTTAATGCATAACACCTCAACTCAATCCAACTTTTATATTGAATTTTTAATAACTCTGAAGAGCTGAGCAAGGTCCCAAAATACGAAACAGAATATTTTGATTCTTTGACCGCGTTAAATGAGTTCTGTGTTATTCGATGGCTTAACTTATTCTTTAATAAATAGGCTGTTATATGGCGAATTTTGTTGTCAGCAAAGTGCTTTAAATGGTATCTATATTTCTAGTTAGTTATTGGCAAAACGGTTACGGTAGAAGTAGGTACATTATTTAATTTCTAAACACAAGGTAGAGACTGATAGCCTGGATGTTATCTGGCAGTATTCATAAAATGTTGTGTTTACTGTCTTATTTTTTACACGTTCATCTTCATCCATCACGCATATATAAATAAAATTGTAACAATTGTACGTAAATTTTTAAATAAATAAAATAGGTTTAAAAAAGGAGGAAGTCAATACATGCGTTTATTAATCCATGCCGCACTGTAATCCCTAATGTTATGTTTACTGGCTATCTTCCTCCTCCAAATTCAAATACTGCGGCTATAGATACACATAGTAAATATACCACTACTTAATCCGTTTGATCTTAGTTCGATGCGGGCAATGAGGTTTACGCGTGATTAGGTCCAATATTTCATTAAGCTCTTAGGTACATATTATACATTTTAACCTTTTTGATAAGATGTTTAATACTATATCGTTTGATTATAATAGTGCGGTTGCAATGCCTAGGCAAACATGTGGTCACGATTAGTCACATAATAAAGATTGTCTCCGAAGTATATATAGTAAAAAGTATTATACATATAAGCTTTTAGACTCAACTTTGGTCCATGTATCTGCCAAATTTCATCGAAATCTGTCAAATAATTTTAGCGTAATTTGAGTAACAACATCTAAATATCTTTACAAAGTTTCACACTTTTAATATTAGCGGGCTTTAAATTACTTTAAACTTTTTTACTAGCATAATTTACCCATTCAGCAAAGTATTTTATTATTGAAAATAGACATTGTAACACAAGTTTTATTTATACAGGAACTTTTGAGAGAGCTGTTCAAAGTTTACGTAACAAAATTCCTGATATCAAAATAATGAAGTTTACACAAAATGTTACAAATTAAATGGTAAAACAAAATTTAAACACTCATTCGTATAATTTACAGTCGAACTAATATGGGTTCATGACGTTGTACCCTATTAAAATGTGATTTACAAGCGATTTAGCGTTTAGTAAAATAAAATTAGACCTCTTTTATACTTCTATATGTCAGACAAAACCTTTAACCTTTGTTTGACAGTATACAGTTATTGCTTTATACAGAAAAAGAAATTGCCTTGATTGCTTAAGACCCTTTTTACTGCCAAAACAACAAATGAATATAAACAATAGTTAGTACTTATATCTTGCGTTCGGTCTTCAGTTTAGGAATATAGAAGGCCCATATCTTCCTGGTGATGTAGTTAAGAGGCAGCAGCATTACTGGTCGTAAATATTACCTTAGTTGCCTACTTCACTGAATATTCTAGTAGTAATTATATCAAACACCCTTTTTAAGTGGCCTGCCCTGAACGTCTTCAAACTGATGATGCGATGTAAGACTTATTAATATTATCTCAAAAAAAGTTTATATATAAGACTCTAAAATCTTTCCTTAAACTTATTTCAAAGCTTTTGCCCCACATAAAGATAGAAATATAAAGGAATACCGGAACGCATAACACCATCCCGCTTCGGAAAATATCCCCTATTATGGGATGATTTATACACTCAAACGATTATTTAACCTATTAGTGAACAATCTATTATTTTTATTTTTTTATTGCCGACAGTGGCACATACGTGATGGTAAGTGGTAACTGTCACTCATGGACGACTCTAACTCCCTAGCATTGTGAAAGTAGTGGGGGGTGTGAAGGGATAAAGGGAGGTGAGGAAAAGAAATTTGATCTCCGGCACTCTCACTCCCCGAACGAAACGCAATAGTACGGATATTATTAATCTTACGACGATCTTTTATGAAAACAATGTAGATTCTGTGAGAACATAAAATAAATTTTAGAATAACTAAATCAAAATACGAATTACTTAGTCGTAAATAAATTTTTAACAAAATAAACCGATTTTATACAGGAAGAAAACTAAAAAGTAAAAAATAAATTTATTTACGACTAAGTAATTCGTATTTTGATTTAGTTATTCACGAATGGTTAAGTAAGTATTTTTTTAATTTTGACGTCGGTGTTAAGTAAAACCAAAAAATAGGTATACCTAGGTATTATCAACCTTAATTTGCTATTGTATTAAGGTTCTTGTAGTATTTCCTTAGCACCAACTTCAAAATTATAAAATATTTACCAAATAATTTCTGATTAAAAGCAATAGAGCAAAATAATACTGAATGATCGTGAGCTGAGTGAGTTTAATTTTCAACCAATTTCCCCCCTTTCCTTTTTCCTCACTTCCCTTAATACCTTCACCTACTCCACGGTACGCTGCCTACACGGTAGGCAGCGGCTTCGCAGAGTCCCTGGCAATCCGGGAGCAATGCCAGAGAGTCTGGTCGTCCATGAGCGACAGTTACCACTTACCATCACGTGGACTGTTTGCTCGTCTGGGCAACAGTACGACATAATAAAAACCACACCAAAACTTTCTAAAATTAAACTTCTAGTCAGCAAAACTCAATAGAAACATCACAATTTGTTCTAACACTAGGCGTCCACCTTCGCTTTACTTCGGTATTAAAAAGTCTCATTTGGTCTCACAAGAAAGGCCTACGAAAAATATCTTAGCAATAGTGACGAATTGCATCATTTTTTAAAGGCGCTTAAAATATTTAAATTTTAAAAATAATTGATAATATATGTTAAACTTAATAAAATATAGCCTATGTTATCCGTTTTATTCGCAGATTTTTTAAGCTGAAAGAGTTTTTTGAATCAGTTACGTAGATCTTGAGCTAAATCGTTGCAAACAAACAAGCAAAAATACAAAAAATCAAATCTGTTCCCTTTATAATATTAAGTTGAAATTTCTAAATTCCATATGATCAAAAATCTTTTCCATAGGTACTCTAATTATTTCACATACAACACAACCTAGCAAAAGAGGTTCTACAATTTGTTACAACAGTTTAAATTTAATTTGTAATATTTACAAACCTACTTGGTATTCAAAAAGCCCGACCCTCATTGTAATGGTTCTATTTTTTATTAATCGGCCTTGTTCTACAACTAATTTTGAAACTGTTGTGATTTCAAACATATTTGTTAGAAATATTTTGGAGTACATGAAAAACATTTTATAGATATCGTACGAGTATATTGAATTGATAGTTGTTTTGAAGAAGATCAGGACGTGACCAACATTTGTATTGTAGCCATATTGTTATTCTTTATTATTTTACTCGAAACTGTTCTTTGAATCAACCTTTGGTTTTCTTGTCAGTGCATATCACGTTGGTTGAACTTATACCTACTACGAAAAGAAAGGCATAGCAAGCTTTTTATCTCTGATATGATTAGACTACGACTAAAATACTTTACTATTGTGAAACCAAACGTTTCAATACATTATTTTTACAACAAATCCATCTGAAATTCAATATCCCAAACACATTCGGTCTAAGTTAGAACACGTAAATACCCTATTGCGTGCATAAACGAAACTGCAGTTTCTACAACATTATCTATCTATCCACAACTTAATTATCTCAGATCAAAGTTATTAATATATTTCTATGACATAAGTATGATCTAATTCTATCTGTGACGTCTTGGGGATAGATAAGGTGTTATCCGAGCGACCTACATTGAGCCGTCGTGCTATTGATTTAAGTGATTCCTGCGATTCCTACTGCATATAATGTTACTCGGAATATGATACCTACTGACGTAACTTATAACTTGATTGTGGAAATATGAACATTTTATGTAGTGAAGTATTTTACTCGTACTTGTATAAGTACATCATCTAGGAATTAAGGTGATAATCTCTACAGTCTTGTCAAGTCCTGTAGGTAAAATACCTGTATGAGGCAACCCGTCCGGAGTTATTTTGTCTCTGGTAATATAATCAATATTACAATTGTGTAAGAAAAGCCTATCTAAGCCTTATCGTACAATCACAATCAACTGTATCATCGATGCGCATTAAATTTAAACTCATCACAAGACTACGTGTCTAGCTAGTAACAATATAAAATGTAGGCTATGGATTAGGTACGGATAAATTAAAAAGAGGTTCTAGAGTGGCGACTACGAACCGGAAGAGGTTGCGTGGGCAGACCGCTCACAAGGTGAACCGACGACCTTATAAGGGTGGCGAGCAACCGACGGATAAGGGCGGCAAACGACCGACCACGGTGGCGAAAATTGGAGGCCTATGTCCAGCAGCGCACGTCTTTTGGTTGATATGATGAAATCAAAAGAGAGAAGGCAAAAAATATTGTAAATTTCTACCACACGATATTACCATCGAGCGACGTAAAAGAAAGGGAAAACAAAGAAAATAAGCACACAAATATTCAATGAACACTAATTTGCAAACAATAAATCATAATACTAAACAGACGAGGTAAAATAAATTCAAAAGTTTGTACTATCACCACATGTAGTAAAATTGTGATCAGATCTTTCAATTACACTTTTATTTTTAATTCAAAGGACTTAGGACTTTTATTTTCAATTGAATATCTAAAGACACACACTGAGTGCGAATAAAAAATTACGCAATGGTTTAGAGAAATAAGATGTTGTTACTGTTAGAGAAGGTTAGTAGTATTTGAGGCGGTCAAATTAGAGAAACAACGATGTTGTACTTGGAAAATATTTGGAGAAAAATTTACAAATAGCAGTAATTAAACACTTATAGACAAAAACGCATTCAATCCGAATATTTATGCGCTAATTAATCACACACTCATCATCTCAGACTACAGCTCTTAGAAAGTTTTAAACATAAATAGGATGCTTAAATCTTTCTGATATGTATGTAAACATGTACACGACACTGACGTTGTTTGGTTTATTGCCATTGTATTCCTCTATATGCAAAAAAAGATGCATACCTACATTATTATAAGAAACTAAATCACTCTTGCTGGTAGTAAATTACTTTCACAAAGAACTTTGTTTATCCAGCTTACTAGCAAAAACAAAACACTATGCAGTTACAATAAGAAAACTTGTTTAGACTAAGCATACACCATCTTGAATGTTTAGGAATTCTCGCAATAAGACCGGCTTTCGCGAAGACAATGCGGGTCCTGAACTTCTGAGTAATGTCTCCACATCTAGTGATATATGTATGTTAATGTATCACAGTGCATAAGCTGTACCTATTTACTCGCTGAGTGGTGAACATTTTTCATTCATAACACTTATAACACTCCGTTTTGTTCTAAGCTTTACTGTGTTATCATTTTAATAAAATGAAAAGGGGCTGTTTTATCATCATTTAATATGAAAAATAGGACGGCAGTGATTTTGTCTTTCGATATCTTTGACTTTGAATGGCATAGTTGACAGTGAGAGACGGTAACAAGAGAGGCGTGAATTTAGTCATCTATAGTGGTCACTTAAATGAATGAATGTAATACCTAAGCTTTAGCTTTTCACTGCTCAAGTCACAGACTAAAATATGAGTTATGAAGTGACTGCCATTTCACAAATGCCTATTTACAAATAACCACAACTTTTGAACCTCTACTAACCAAATTAAGTTATAAAGTGGCGGTAAGCGTTGATTTCCGACACCCATGAGGTGTTAATGGTGATTGATAACCGCTAGACGACGTGAATAGCCCTTTAAATATTAATATATTATATATACTAGCTGTTGCCCGCGACTTCGTTCGCGTGAAAATTCAGATGGGTGCCTCTATGAGAATATTGCGTGCCTGATTTTATGGCAATCGTCCATTGTATCAGTATTATCCGTCTCTATGGCGAATCCAATTTAAACCCGCTACCGCTAAAACTGACAAACCACTTTCACACAAACTTGCGACTCTTATTTGCCCATTTAATAAGGGTGGTTTCTGAAAATTAAAAAAAGAGTATTTTCTAGTAATTTGGTTATCCTACTATAAAAACTATAGAAGTTTCATACAAACTTTGCCACCCCTTTATACCCTCTTAGGGGATGGATTTCGCAAAATTCCGTCTAAGTGAGCACCTATATTCTAATAGGAATGACAATGCAAAGTTTGAGATTCCTAGCAATTGTTGTTTCTGAGATTTCGTGATAAGTGAGTGAGTGACCTTTTGGGCTTCGCTCGCGTGAATGTCGTTTTGACATTTTGATATTGTTTAAATACTGTTTTTCGTACTATTTTTAATCTCCTATTCATACAATTCCTCTTTCACCTACCTAAAGACATCTCTCGTAAATCAATATACAATACACAAAAGCAAATTTTCACTTCAACAACTTTCCCCTTCCCCTTCTTCCCTATTGCACTTTTTCTCCACTCTCCACAGATTCCTCCTTCCTCTCCTCCTCTCCCCCTTCTCCTCTTCACCTCCTTCAGCATCCCTTGCCCCTCCTCCAGCATCTCTTGTCCTTTCCTCCACTTCCCTCTACCTTGCCTCCTCGCTTTCCCCTCTCTTCCGCCTTCCTTCTCCTTCCTTTTTCTCCTTTCCTTTCCCTTCCTATAGCTTTCTATCCCTTCCCCTCCCTTTTTCCACCATTCGAGAACTACTTACTTTCCGCGTTCCTTCCCCCTCCCTTCCTCTACCGTGTCCCTCACTTCCTCCTCACTGCCCCCTCACTGCTCCCTCACTCCCCCTCACTTCCCCCTCAATTTCCCCTCACTTCCCCCTCACTTCCCCGTTACTTCTCCGTCACTTTCCCCTCACTTTTCCTCACTTTCCCCTCCCTTCCCCTTCCCTTCCTCTACCGTCTCCCTCACTGCCCCTAACTTCCCCCTCAATTTCCCCTCATTTCCCCCTCACTTTCCCTAACTTCCTCGTTACTTCTCGGTCATTTTCCCCTCACTTCCCTTCACTTTCCCCTCACTTCTCCCTCACTTCCCCATCACTTTCCTCTCACTTTCCCATCACTTCCCTCTCACTTGCCATCCCTTCCTCCTTCTCCTCAATTCCTCCTTTTCATCCCTCCTTTCCTTCCCTCCCCCTCTCTGTAAATTTCAAGTCGCTAGCTTCAAAAGCTAAAGATTTTTGTATAGAATATTTCATCCTTAATTTCACCCCTCTAAATCCACCCCTGTTGAAATAAAATTATAAGGATATTTTTTATTTAAATAGAAGTATTCCAAAATAAAATTTCAAAACTGTAAGTTAAAAAATGAAGAAGATTCATACAATCGATTTCATCCCTTTTCACACACTTAGAAGTTAAATTTTAAAAAACCCTTTTTTAGTACAACCTCTAGACATTTAGACAAACACACCCTCCAAATTTCAGGTCACTACGACCAGCAGTTTAGGCTGTGCGTTGTCTGTTAGTCAGTCAGTCAGTCAGGACAAAGCCTTATATAATATGTATGGATGTATGGATTAGACGTATAGCCATCGGGGATCAAAGCATACAGGCTGCTAGGAATGCTAACACGTGATAGAGCCACATAAAGCTGACCGCGCGAAAAACAGCTAATACTTAGATCCACGCCCACAACTTTTAGTTGTGTCTGACCTTGGACTTTATTAATTGTCATCACGAAACTGGCTCACTGGAAACTGGACTCATTTAAAACTAAACGGAAGATTGTTTAGAATGAGAGGAATCCGAAAAATAAAAACGCTATCAGCTATTCCGTAACCTATTAAAGTCTCTGTTTCTATCAGATTTCGTAGTAAATTAACAAATGTTCGACGTGATTCTTTAAATTGGCATAACTTTTTTATTTATGAACCGATTGACATGAAACAAACACTAAATGTTAAGTGAAGCTTACCACAATGTATTAGTGAAAACCATATCTAAATCGGATAAGCCGATTCTGAGATTAGCTTGAACAAACGCACAGACAAACAGACAAACAGACTAACAGACAAACAGACAAACAGACAAACAGACAAAAATTGTAACAATCATTGTTTTGGGTTCTATTTGCGTTAATAAAGGCCCCAATATTTTTTTTTCTCTTATATCTTCCATGTACAGACAGTGATCGGTTACATTTTTATTATATGTATAGATATAGATAATATACACAGACATTATACTTTAAATAGTACAAAATATTTTCATTAAGTAAACTCTTTAAATAATATAGATTTTTATTATATTTAAGATTATTATACATATTTGTAACATACACCAATCACAAACTATTACAAAATGTATGAAAAATTGTACCCAAACTTGTAACTGATTGTATTGTGAGGAGAAATAAATAAAGATTATTATTTAATTTTATGGGAGTTCTGTCGTTTCCTGGCCGTCATTTCTAGGGATATCTATCAACTTAATCCATAATAGATAAAAATATGAGTTCGACTGTATTCGTATACTTATCACCCGCGACTAAAAACTTAAAACATAAGATGAAAAATTAAACATATCAATACATTATATCGTTGATCCTTTTCAATTCATCTCGTACGACCGTTTTGCGTATGTTACAGATGATAAATTGAATAATTTACGAGAGACTCATATTCATAACAGATTGATGATTGTTTTTTGTTTTCATTTTATATTCGAGTCTCGTACGGCACCGCTCGTGCATGCGAGAAAAATGACAAATATAAAACTCAAAGCCAAAGTTTGACTTTTGAATGTATTCATTTAAATAAAATCTTAATCACTTCGCTAGCAATAGTCGCGCTATGAAAGGCTATGATAGGAGCAAGAAACTCAGGCAGAAATTAAAGCGGCGACACAAGTTGCTCAGATCCTCATCCATCATGGTCAATAACCCTACACATTGTATCAAGCAACACAAACAAAATCACCAATTTTCCACAAGTTTCCTTCTAACCAATAATTTGGATAGAAATTGATTCGCTTGAAAGACCGTATTAATTATACCGATAAACGGCCGACAAAACCTCACAGTAACGGCTAATTAATCGAATCAATCAAATCCTGTCTACTTTACTTAAATAAGATTCGGAGTACTGTGTTTCATTCGAGGTAAACTTTAATAATAGTGCTTAAGTGCATTGCGTCTATATAAATTGTATTTTTGATGTTAAAATTTTAGTACAAAAACACATGAAATTATTATCCATACTATAATATTTTTACTTATTAAGTAAGTAACGCTAATGGACTTTCATTCAAGCTTTAGGGCAAATAAATATGCATGAACCTGATTGTAAGTCGTTACCGTAAACAGCATGGCTGTGTTCAATAAATATTACAGAAACAAAGCTAATAAAACACAACCCGTTGCCGAGAGAAGAATTTAATGGGATTCTGTCATTATTCCCTTCTACTTTCACGGTCAGAAGAAACACAAAAAGGTCGGTATACTTATTTTTCACTTATATGACAAAATGGATTAATTGATTGCAATCGATCAATCCATTTTTTAAGTAAGTTAACACGAATTTACAGCTCTAGTTGGACTACTGCAATTTAAACCAGAAACTTTCTTAGATAACTCTCACTTTACACTAACTTTTGAAATTTACATAAATATGGTATGTTTAAACATGTATCGCTACAGTTTTATGTAAATAATACATTGTAAGCCCAACATACGATATCATGTTGATAAATTCATCAAAGCAATGGGTTAAAAGGATGCTAATGGCAATGAATCAAATTTCTCGAACATACAAATACATAGCAACTGTATTTAGGGCTTGCGCACATTTTGTTACACCCATCGTATTTTTGATGATTTTTAGAGAACTAGGTCAAACGTAGTTTTTAGAGCAGCCGTTACGGTAAATTATTACAGGAACATTATTTAAATAGTAAAAGCAAAATCTTCTTCAAAAACTTCTTTTAATTCATGAAACGGATTTTCAAATCATCTATTAGATACTCGGTACCTATTTAAATAATAATAATAATAATAATAATAATAATATTCTTTATTGTACACACCACCACATATCAGATACAAGCCAAGAATACAACATAAATATAAGTAGGTACAATGGGCGGTCTTATCGCTTAGAGCGATCTCTTCCAGACAAAGAAGAAAGAAGATAAGAATTAAACCATAAACCTATCACACAACAGGATACAGTCACGTAGCAGAAAATATATATGCGTCTGCCTAACGCCCATTTAAACGGCGTTTAAATTATGAGCTCTTCATTTCAAGTAAAAGCATGACAGTTCCTATGAAACAATATTCTATGAAAGGTTTATTGAAATCGATTCTAGTATGTTACTGGATTAAGGTACGCTTAAGAAACACATTTTTCTCTTCACTTATAGAAGAAAATCTCGCCTCTTCATTCATTATCTATACTATATATATATAAAGTGGAAGAGAATCTTTGGAACTACCAATTAGATTTAAATATCTCTTCTTGCGTTTGATAGCCCAGTTCTTCAGGAAAGTTATAGGTTATAATTATAACATCACACTGCGAGCGATGGGAGCGTAGCAGTAACCAAAGATGTAACTGCGGTAAACTAGGTTACACTGCAATTCCGCACGTGTTTATAGCCTTGTGCCAGGAAGCCGCAAGCTGCGGTGCTAATAGCCCTAACTGCTTTGTTTAACTTTGATGCAAGCCACTTGCGGCAACTTGAGCTTACACGTGAAATGTTGGCGAAATTGTAGCCAACTTTATATTATGTACTATAGATCATTATTCAGTCAGCTTGTAATATTAATATGTGACTGCAAGTACTATTACTGCAACTACTTTAGCTCTCTATTATTTTTATATAAATATGTGTTTAACCTTTAGTAATTATTTAACTTCCCTAGATTAAATAAATAAATAAAATAATAAATAATAATAACAAAACAACGCTATCTAGATCCAAAGTAAGCAATTATGTTTATAGCTTGTGATGTGGGTTCTCTATAATGCAGATAAACATACTTAAATACTTATTTTGTAAATATATATATATCATAATTATGTATAATAGAAACATCTAGACCAATAAAGGAGTATACTTAGTGAGTAAATTTAGTTTTTAACAGTCGTAATGTCCTATTTTAAGATGCCCGTTTCTTAAGCGTTGGCTGAGATCTTTCTGATATATTTGCCTGACATGATTATCTTGAAACTGATATACGGAAGGAAAACATCAGATAACAATTATTCTAAAGATTCTTCCCTTAAACAAAAATCTAAAATGCACGGGTAATTTTTTCTGTACTTTGTTGATATTAAACATGTGCAATGATATTTTTATTTACATAATATTTACACAACTGCACTGTGCACACTACTTTTATGTCCGCCATGACGCAGTCCACTGACCGGTTACCTATGGCATTAAATAATAAATTACAGTCATTTTGCTAGACCCGATACCATTACACCTGTCACTAGCTTCAATAACAAAGTGTTCCAGCATTTTATCCAAATAGATACGTCTAATACATCTTACTTACCTAGTCTTAAATCTAACACAAATCTAAACCCGCTGTTAATCCCAGCTGTAATCGTTTACTACGGTGATACAATCAACTCAATCGATCGTCAATTGTCTGACTGGGAGAGAGCTATTTCAAGTGGTGGAAAATTACTGGTTGTTTGAATAAATTAAATGTATCTAAGTACAAGTGTGAGACAGAGGTCAGGCTAGTGAACTCAATAGAAATATCTAAGCAACATGTTAGATACGTTGGCTTTAGGTGAATTGTCTGAAATTTTGAGGCGTGTTATAAATTGGACGTGTGTATCTGTGTGTTTTTCTGTGGCATCATATCTTCCAGATGCATAAACCGATTTTAATTCACATTTTTTGTTTAAACGGTGATTTGACCGAAAGTGTTATTAGTTGTAGTTCAAATTAGCCATTGAAGATCTGATCGATTTAAAAATATAATGATAAATTACTTTAATTAAATATAATAAATCTAACTATACAATATATATTTTATAGACCACGAAGAGGTCGCGAGTTCGATTCTCGCTTAGTGCAAATATTTGTGTGTATGAACACGAATATTTGCATTGGTCTGGGTGTTTCTATCTATAATATGTATGTATTAACAAAAAAAGTATTAAAGTATTTATATCTACATTCTAAAACCCATAACACGAGCTATAATAATATGCTTACTTTGGGTCTAGATGGCGTTAAGTGTAGTTGTTGTGATATTATATTATTTTATTATTAACTTGTTCGCTAAATTCGGCAGGTGGGCAATCTTTACTAAGAAGGTCACGCTGCTACCCATTTATTGGTATTCCTATTTAGGAATACCTCTTATTTTTAATTATTATTATTGCCCCTTACGATACCTATGAATAGACATTGAGCGGTTCTAAATTTTGGACCTAAACCGAGCTCGACACCGACGTGTGTGAATAAAATTATTAATGAATGTTGAAGAGGCAAAAGAGGTATGTTTGGCAAATTAAGATTGTATCACGTTAGTACATATTAGTCCAATATAAACCTACGTCACACACAAAAGTATGTATAAATCATACGCAATATTCAGTAGGTAAGAGAAGCTAACGATCCATGTGGCACATGTCAATCACGTTGTTGCGACGGTTAATGGGCTCAGACGTATGTAGGCCAAACTTATACGTAGGTATACCATGTATGTCATAAGCCCTGTGGAGTTATCGAAGGAAATAAAATCAATTATTTATTTAAATTTATACAAACAATATTATATAAAATTAAACAATATTATTAAAAATAATTGTACCCAAAAATGTTAAATTGCAAATGAAAGAAAATTATGATGGCCTATTTAATTATTGTAAAGTTATGACTGATTAAATTTACTGTGTTAAATGAATACAAAAACAACAACTTCATTGTAAACAAAAAAAGAGATACAAGACTTCGGGTAATTCAATTCAAAAATAAATTTATTCTACCTAACTATAATCATTTGCACGGTACTAGATTACCTAGCTACCTCATACCATCTATTTTAAATATGTTACCTGAGGAACAGTTGAGCTACTACAAAGACGAAAAAAAGAATATGAAAAAATTAAGGAATTATTTTGTAATGTTACCGGTGAATGAATAAATTTTGAACGCAGTACCTGTAAAAATATTGAACTGAAATTAATTCACCGTTAGCAAATTAGCTGATTTAACCATTTGTAGTATTAAGATTTAATTTTAAAATTGTTCATAGTACACGCTGCGGGCGAGTACCCTGTACGCAAATAAACCATAAGGTTTGCGTCGTACGGAAAAAAGGTTAAAGACTTGTAATTTTAAATGTCTTAAATAAATAAATAATAATAAAAAAAAAAAAATATAGACGGATTAAATGGCTAGCATGTTCTCTTAGTTTTTTCAGTATATTAATGGGTGATGGTGAGACATATCGAATTAGATAGGCTCATAAATAAATTACTTTAGAAATATTGTAATACATTTAGAATAGTTTTTAAACAAGCAATATATATTTGTTTTTTGTTGGTTTTGGAGTTTAAAACACTCGTCTCTCTGGCCCTAGCCTAGCTGGTACCTACACCAGTCCGCCAGTTGACTTTATCACTGCTTATAGCAATATATGAGCTATATCCAACATAACTTTTATAAGAGACCAGCTTCCCGCGGCGCGGTTTTGGCTACTGTTTTGCTTTCGTCGGCAGTAGCGTGATGTTACATAACCTATAACCTTCCTCAAGAACGGTGCTATCATACGCAAAAAGAAGTACTTAAATCCGACTGGTAGTTCCAGAGGTTAGCGCGTTCAAACAAACAAACAAACAAACTCTGCCGCTTTGTATAATCTATATATATAAAAGCGAAAGGTCACTCACTCACTGACTCACCTATCACGATATTTCAGAAACTGCAAGCATGGGGATTTCTTTTAGGACGTAGGTGCTCACTAAGACGGGATTTTGCGAAATTCATCCCCTAAGGGTGTAAAAAGAGGTGGCAGAGTTTGTATGAAACTTCTATAGAATGCTATATTTTTATAGGTTGACTGGTAGATAATGCCTTTGGCATTAAGTCCGCCTTTATGCATTTATGTGTGTAAAAAGCTTGAATAAATAAATAAATAAATAAATAAATAAAGAACTAGCTGCGCCCTACGGTTTCGTCCGCGCGAAAATTGCTATGTTTTTAATTAATATAACTCGGTTTTTCTTTCATAAGAACCTTGACAATTACAAACACAACAAAAAAAGAATTAACGAAATTGATCTAGCCGTTCACGCGTGATGCCATGACCAAGGGAAATAGGGATTCATTTATATATATATAGATAAAATAAATGACATCTCAGATTTAATGCCGGATCTACAAGCTTGCCAGTTGGCATAAACTATAAACATAGGCAAACGCTTAAATATTATTAGGTGGTCTAAACAGCGATATCCACACGTTTGTGAGTGTAATGTGTTGTGTGTTTTGAAGAAACAAGCATGTCGGAACATTGACAAAAACGATAGGTATCAACTTTGAAATAAAGTAGATAGATATACTAACTAGGTACCTATACATTATATTATATTTACTCCTTTTATGAAAGATCAGAGCATAGATTTATCATATTATTCTGTCTGTATCGAAGAATGACTAAATAATTAAATGAATGGATTGCGAATACATTGAGTAAAACTGTACAAATAGTAGGTCGGTATAAAGAGTTACAAAGAACTTGTGCTGATATAGGCAAATGGGACACGTAAGTAGTCTTTTTGAATATTTATTTTTTGTTAAGTACTTATTTTAACATTATAAACAATAAATTTTTCTGGTGCATTGATGATGATCGTGTTTGTACATTTTGTGTGCCAAAATGTACACATGATTGTCTTGTGTTTGGATTAGACATAGTTTATCACTTTAACTCCTAAATCAGTACTAAACTACAAACGACCTATGACGTCACAGCAGCGTGCGCCGGCCGGCTAAATCTCGCCGAGCACACGTGTTTTTAAAATTCAATATCTCGAAAACTATTGAATTTATGGAAATAATTTTTTTACACATATTTTTTATTTTCAATAGAAAATAAGGCGAGCTAAAAATTTAAAATAGGTAACATTCTTCATTATATTATGGTATACCTTCTTCTCTTTAAGAGTGTGCGTATATATATTACATCCAAATCTACCTCTAAATGGTGTAAAGCAAAGTCGCGGTTTTTCTGTATGTTTTCTGCTAAACTTCTTTTAAACCACGCAACTGATTTCGATTCGGTTTTCACTATCATTCAGAGATTTTCTGCCGGCAGAGGTTCTACTTTATACACACACTAGCTGCGCTTCACGGCTTCGCCCGTACTTAAAATGTATTTTATCCCTTTTTGGAACCAGATTTTCGAGATAAAAAGAAGCCTATGTCCGTCTACGGCACCAAATCTATCTAAATACCAATTTTCATTGAAATCAGTTCAGCCGTTTAGGCGCTGAGTGGTAACAAACACACATACTTATATACATGATACATTCAACTTTCGCATTAATAATATTAGTTAATGCATTCATTATACATTTAAACATAGTGTGTATAATATATGCATGAGTATAGAACAGCCAAACAATTAAAATATTTGTTATCATACAATGTGGTAGGTTATAGGCGTGTCAGTAGGTACCCACAGGCAAGGCCGCGGCTAGTCGCTGGTTAATTATTAAGCAAAAATCTTGTAAAAATACAATAATTGTTGCATTTCTAAGCAAACATTTTTGCGACAGTAACAAAGAACATTTTGTTGAATAGAGTTTTGTTCTAAAACAAAAGAGGTGTGAGAATCTGGCTGTTGTCATCTGGTGACAAATTATTTAACTCATCATTTGTCAAATTCAAGCGACGATGGTTCAGTGCACCGATAAATAATAATAGCTGCTATTGACATTACGATAGCAGATTTAATTATAGTACTGCGGTAAGCTAAGGTTTTTGCGCGATGCGTTTTGTATTTAAAGAAGCCTGACGATGTTAAGATTTAAGCTAAAATACATCTCTCCTAATTGCTTATAGTGCTTAACTTGTTTAACATCTTTTTAATCTACCTGTAAATACACATTATTTTTTCATACTTGAAATTCTATATATATAACCTTAAAAAGGAAGAAAGACACGTGTTTTAGTAGTAATTGAAAGCGCTAACTACAAGCCTTCACGGTGCTGCAATCAGTGTTCTATCAATTAATTATAACATTTTCGGCATACTCGTAAACATATGTGTTATGTTTACAGACAAGCGTCTATCTTACGAGATTGATGACAGACATGAATTTGTACTCCCGCAGACTACAAACTAAATGATAGGCAAACTATGTAATTGTAACTGAAATAGATGTTCCTGGCGAATAAACATTATGATTGGTTGGAACAAAAACGAATAAAATTAAATAATACATTTATTTGACACAGAGTAAAGACACTTTATGTTATAGTTCTAGACTTACATTAGGCTCACCACTGGCAAATGATGCAACTCCCTTTATTCAATAACGTTTTTTAAGAGATACTAATATCAACAAAATATCTCTAAACAAATGAATGTTTTTGTCTTTAAGTAAGTACAATACAAGTTGAAAAAATAAAATATATTTTTAAATTGCATAACACAAGCCACATCGAATACTAAAGTTTAAAATAAATTCATTACTACAATAGAATAATATACCTACTGTCAAGACGGTTAAAACCCCGTAAAAGTTCCGTGGTTAAAACCAATAAAATTCTCTCAATATAATAAAAAATAAACGTAAAATATATTTGCATTACTCTATGGTAGATTGGTAGAGTATGCCCCAGGCATTAAGTCCGCCAATACATATTATTTCTATGAAGTTAATTAAATAAATAAGAATGACTAATTATAAATGTTTCTACACTTAAAGCCATATGAACCACACCACAAATCAAAGCACACACATATACATTATTACACACAACATCAAAGCTTCACTTTTAAATTTCAACACAGGATACTGCCCCAATTTTTAACGAATCCCTTTGAAATAGATGGTTTTTACGGCTCGTGAAATGAGGTTCTATGTATTCGATACTCGGTTAATATTTACCCATAAATTATTTGCCAGTATATTCGAAATTTAGGAATTTATTTTTTCGGCAATTTATTTACGTGTGGACTTAACAGTAAATAATGGTAACGTTTACCGGCATCGGTCGTGTTATTGGATTAGGCTTATTGGTGTTTGATTGTTATATATTTACACACAATATACTGTCTTGGTGACAATGAAAATGGTTTCAGGTTTATATATACATAAATAAATATTACAACAACTACACACAACGCTATTTAGACCCAATAGACATGTCTATTATGTATATATACAGAATAGATGAAATGAGGCCTAACGGAATAATGCGTAATATTACTCCACAAGCACTTTTCCTTGCCTTAAGTTGAAGTAACCAATAGCTTCTTCGGGACTAATCTATTGCGCTGATTTGATAAAGATTCTATTAGCTGACCCTGACCTATTTTTTAATAAACGACCTGATTACTGATTCAATTACTCGTAATAGGAACTTTACCAATGAGAATACATACAGATAAAATATAATGTATCTCTTCGTAAACTTTAAACACAGCTGTTATAGATTTTATGTAAAAGGAACTGACTGGAATATATAACATTACTGACATAGAGAGAAGAAAAACATTGTAAGAAAACATATCTATAATATAAAAAAGACTTCTCAATAATTGCATTCGGTTCATTTTTAATTTGCGTAAGTTCGACCACGTTTCCTTATTTCGTTCTCAGTTGAACTGGTTGCCCATTCGTCAACGTCGCAGTCTGCGAGCATTGACTACTTTATTTGCTATCCTTCAATCTCCTAATGCGCCTTCCTATTTAGTTTCCAACTTCCAATATCTTTGCTGTGTTCATGACAGAAACCTGTTCTTCTAACAATCGTCTCCTTGCTTGTCCCTCACATAACTCCAGCCTAGTTCATTCTTCCTTTACTATTCAATCAGTTCTACTGTGGAATGCGCTCCCTCTCGAAGTCAGGATGTGTACAAATCGTGCCACGTTTAAATTTAAGGTGCGTCAGTAGTACAGCAAGTTATTAGCAGCAGACAGAAATATAGCAGAAGAAATCTCTCAATAATATGAGTATAGTTCATAGTAATCATATTGTTACGTATATATTATTATATATATATATAATTTATATTTTATTTGGGTATTATTAGTATATTATGTTATTATTATATTTATATGTATATTATTTGTTTTTTTTTTTTATATATTAATAGTTTTTAATAGTTATGTATCCTAATTTAACTATTGTTCTTTTGATCAACTTTACTTTTTTATTTTTGTCACCTGCCATGTTTATCTCTGCATCACCCTAAGGTTGACTGGCAGAAAATGCCTTAGGCATTAAGTCCGCCTTGTGCAATTATTTGCAGGAAGTTTTAAATAAATAATAAATAAATAAATAAAAATGAATCGCTGAATATGTTGCTCAAATCTCGAGAGCACCTGAACGGATTTCGCTAATTCTTTTTTTATAATATTCCATAAAGTACGAGAATTGTGCTTACGGAAAGAAAAAAATTTAAAAATTGTCCGAATAAAACACTTTTCTATATTCCCATACAAAAGTATCCTTATTTATTCCAAAATGTTTAAAAAAATGTCCACCAGTTCGAAGCCGGGGCGAGCCGCTAGTATATGATAAATGAAGCACGAAAGATTTTAAAGGGACACAGACTTAACACCATAGTATGCGACATCAGAGTTAAACTGATGACTACTCTAATAAAGTACTGCGTTGACATTGCACATAAAAAATGATGCATTTTTTTTTTTCGATTAATAAATATAAACGCATGACCTTAACTGTTCGTTATATTTTTGTTATTGAAATTGTCAATATCATAATCATTATCATTTCACTGACTTTTATTTGTATGGATAATTCCAAATTTACATTACCCATTAACTAATATATAATACGGTAGTAGATCCACGTTAGTTTAGCATGAATGGGCCGAATCGACCGGAGAAGTAGGTACTATCCTCTCATAGAAGATAGACGTAAGAGTAATATTCTAATGCGTTTTATTTGCTTGAGTGAGAGCGCCTGAGGCCCCATTTATCCCCGTTCCTCTTCCTCACCTCCCTCATTCCCTTCCTCTATCCCATTCCCATCCGCCATAGAGGAGGCCACCATACCAGTAGTTTAAGACGATAGCCTTTGGTATAGTGGCCACCACTTCTGGATTCCACTGACTACTTACCATCAGGCATAGAGGAGTCACTATGGTAGGCTAATATAAAAAATAAAATAAAAATATAACTTTATTAAAACCTCACTAGTGTTACTTCTTCAAGTGACAACATGTTACATAGTTACAATCGAAGTAGCAATAGTCCTTCACCTTGACCTGGAATGCCCTTGAATAAACGTAATATATTTGTTGATCTCATCCCAAATTACAACGCTCGATCTTCATTCTATTCTCAACCTGTTTTCAAAATTATGTTTTCACATGACTAAATTAGTTATAAATTAATTAAGACAACTATTAGTAAATATAATTGACTAGCTGCCCGCAGCGCGGTTTCATCCGCGTTAAGTTACATCTTTGATTACTATTCAGCTCCCGTCGCCAGTTTTCAGACAATTAACATTACTTGCTTAGCGACAGATCATTTTACTTAAAACGAACGGAGACATAACTCTGACAATTCCAAAATCTAATTCCTTTTTACGCAAACATTTCTAAAATATAATAATTTATTCGGTTACAGCTAACCGAAATTGCGATTTAATTAAATTGTAATACAAACTTTACAACAAATTGGAATTAAATTTCGAAATACATTTAAAGGGCCTCAATTACATTATTATAAACTTCGTACATTGAAATGTATTGGCGGACTTAATGCCTTGGGCATTTTCTACCAGTCTAGGTGATGCAGAGATATGACGAAGTAATTAAACGAATTAGGTAATAAAAATTATATATTTATAGTAAGCTGCTAAAGTTACTAACATTTTAAATGTCATATTCATTAATTAATTCATAATATGCTAGCTAATATGCTAGCTACAATTAATTTAATTTCACTTATTTGCGAGAACACGTAGCTTTAGCTGCAACACAAAATGTAAAATTCATTAGAAGATGGCACAATTGGATGCTGTTGAACCCGACTGGCTAATGAAGACCACATTACAAATATTTATATAGGTTTATTTACATTATTTTTATCTTCTTTATTAACTCTGTGTGTGCTTAAAATTGATGATTAGATGCTACTGCATTAGTTATAATTTTGTTTGAAACTACAGGTAAATTCGGAACAAATATTCTGCCTGAAACTAATCAGTAGGGTTCAGGGCGTGGTGAACACTATTCCAGATACCAACGATTGTAACAAACTGCTGACTTTGCTTGCTTAATTAAAACGTAGGTAAAAGAGCATCATCATTTACGTTTTAGTTGTCCCGGGTGGTAAATCGACATTACAACTTTTTGCAAAGTGTTAATGAGGCATTCATTTTCGTGGTTTTTTTATGTATTTACACACCATTAAATCAGTGATTAAATAGCTGATAGTGCAGTGACAATTAAACAATACACATGGTCAATTGAACGTCGACATTGGAATTAAAGCGAGGGACAAATTAAAGCCCTCATCGAATCCATTTGTTCATTGAATCGATAAGAAAAGAGATAAATCTCTAAATAAAATAAAGCAATGTTGCTTTTCTTGTCTGTTTTTTCGCTAAATTCTTATAAACTACGCTGTTTCGCTTAAACAATTCCATAAAGAATGTTCGGTAGTGTAACGTTTTAACCTCATAGTCGCATTGCATTGCTATTCATTAAACTAAAAACGAAACTGATATATTTTAATGGTGGCGTAGACTGTGCTTGAGTTAATTTATTGCATCGGTAAAGGAAAACGGTCGAAATCGGAGCATCACACCTAATGAGGCTTAAGTTAATGCGCTGGAAATTATACACTGTTATTTTTGTTGGAAAAAGTTATTAACGAAGGGGGAGGTGCGATTAAACCAACTAAATTGAGTAAAATTTAGGATAAATACTAAGTAAATTTAGGTAATTACTATATTACTGTAACTAACAAAATTAGCTTATTATGGAAATGTAGATCGATTATTCATTGTTTTATTGTGATATGATTCACTTTTCAAATTAAGAGCGTATGCACAGAACACTATAGTTCTGAGAGCGTATGCGTCATGCGTGGTAACGACGCAATTTAGGGTCATATTTGGTGGTTTTAAATTTTTCTATTAAACTATGTTCTGTTAACATGCTAGAATTTAGTGAAAGTTCTTTAAAAAGTAAGAAATCATTGCATTTATAGTTCTATTTTTAAGCAATTAATACATTTGAAACTTAAGTTGTGTTATTTTCATAGTAAAAACGTGGTAGTGATTTCGAATCCGAACAAGTACTTTTTAAGTTTATCTTGTACATTTCTGACTGACGGTGAAAGAAAACAACGTGAAGAAACCTGGACTCAAAAGTCTTAAATTGCCAATCCGCTTTGAGGAAGCATAGTGATTAATGCTTATTGCTATCTCTATATGAGTAGATGCCTTTGCCGTGCAGTGGGACAATAAACAAGCTGGTATTATTATTATTTGTTCAATTCATGTATAAATCATTGTAACTAATGTAGTAAAATATAATCATGCAATGCATACAAACAACCCTACAGTAACATGTAAACTATTAGGTACTTATTTAAACCAATAAAGTATATCATATTTAACCTAATAATATTCATTTATATTTTTGTTGTATGACTGGTTTTACATTGGAAACAATTGCAATTTAATTTTAAAACTCGGTAAATAAAAGATCGTCACAGACCACAGGCGTATTTATTACGGTTTTTATTTTACGATAGAGATATGGGTAGATCCTCATTGATTTCCACATGAGTAGGCTAGAACGATCGAGGGATTATCATACTTTATTCAATGAATTAAAGTTTATTGAAGTAAAGTACATTTTGTTTGGTAAGTGAGAACGCCGGCAGTTCAAATACCCGCTCGGTTTCTTTCCTCGTCACATTCTTCAAGAGTCTTCCATGTAACTCTTCCAGAACTATTCCATAACGCTACTGCTTAAGTAGATATTCCCTCAGTCACTTTTTTCCAAGTTGGGATGATTTTTACAGTTATTTTACTATGAAAATAACTGTAATAATATGTAGGTTTCCAATCTAATAATTACATATAAATAGAACTTTAAGCAATAAGGTTACTTAATTTCTATACAGCTTTTACGTAATTCTAAAAAGTGTTCTGAAAACATTTTTAAAATATAGTTCCGATTAAATGATAAAAATTTAAAACCACGAAAATATGACACTAAATGGCGACGTTGCCACTCTTTTGTGTGAACGCTTTTAAAGATATTTTACATACATATAACAATGTTAATTTCAATCCTGACCATGTAAAATATCTTTTAGTATTCTAGAGATTGCCGGTAGTACAGTTCTATCAGAACATATTAAGTACCCACCGGTCTGTATTCTGTTCTTGAACACACCAGAAATATATCCCGAGAGACGCAGAATCGAATACCTCCTCGTGGTTGAAATTTACCACATTTATTTAATGCTTCAGTCCTGATTACGTAAGAGGTTTTAGATCAAATTACACCTTTCAGGGGAACAATGCCTTTGGGAGATCTTTGTTATATATACCTAATCGTAAGCCCCATAGTCTCAACGCAGAATTTATATTTTTATGTTATTTTTTCGTATTAATATGGAAAAGTAGAGAATATATATTTGTTAAATCGCCTGTTTTATGACTTCATATAATACATTTCTGACGATAGCAATTGATACTCGTTTTAAGATATGATAATCTTGGATTTTATGAACGTAACTTATAGGGGTTTTCGTTGAAGTCTACTATTTCTATTTTATATTCGCTTACTTATTTAAATTCGTATTTTGTTATTTCTGCTTAGCACGACTTAATTCTGCTATGCTATAATAATATAAGTAATAATAATAATGGTTTATTGTTTCTCTCTCACATAGAAAATTCACAAGTATATAATAGGAAACTTAATCTAGTAGGTAGATTATTTGCGACTATGTGAGAGACTGATATCCACATATTACCAGCCTCTCCAGGCACTAGATGCGTGGAGTACCAGTATGTCAGGTAAGTGTCTTACTGGGTTTGTGTAAACCTTAAGTGTATGTATGAGAGTGTGTCTATGCGTGTGGTTAAGGATGTTTGTGTGTGTATTTGAGAGGGTTTGTGTGAGGGTGTGTATATGTGCATGTGTGAGGGTATGTTTGGTTGTGTATGTGTGAATGTTGGTTTATGAGTGTGTAGGTGTGTGTGAGTAGGTATATATGTGGGTCACTTAATGAAGTGTAAAAGATTTTCTGTCTCATCATAACTAAGGGATTTCAGCCAAGCAGTGACCACCTTATTACAATTATATCGCGTAAGTGAGTAAATGTTGATTTCTCTGCTAATTCTGTTGTATAAGTAACCTCCCAGGAAACCAAAAAATCTACCGGAGAATGCTTCCATCGTACAGTTAACAAAGTATCACAAATATGATGCTCTATATTACTTTAGTTTTTTGTCGAATTCACAAAGCTAAATGATTTATTTTCTAACTTCTATTGAATGGAAATCACTGCCGAAAACTGGCAACTTTAACAACTTTTTTCTTTACTCAACGTATAAACAATTATATTCCTTTTTCAGCACATTCGGTAGGTAAGTTTACATAGTTCTTGAAAATTTAGCCGCTATATTGAGCCATCTTGCCCGCATCTTGAATCAATGACCTTTAGGATGGTGTTCATAACTCCTGAACCTCACTGGCTGCTTACCATTAGGCAGAGTCGAGTATTTTTTTATATTCTAATATAAGAAACTTAATGACGAAGGAGTTAGAAAGATAAAATAAGTTAGCGGGTTTGAACCACTAGCCGTAATTTTTTTCCTCTATAATTAAATATCTGTTCAAATCTATTGCTATAATGGCCTTAATTGGATAATGCCTTTTAAGAATAAAATTTCGTTATAGCTATTTAAATAGAGATTTAATTTTATAGGAACAAAAATTGACGTCTAGTGGTTCAAATTCGCTAATTTATTTTATCTTTGTTCATTTGTTTGCTCACAATAGTCAATTACTTTTTGTTGCATAGTTCTAGGCCGTTGAATTTGAACTCATTCTAACTATGCTAGTATTATTTGCAGTTAAAATAATTTTGTAGTACAATACATGGTTGAAAAAAATTATAAAATAAAATTGTAGGGGCTCGACATTTAGTACTTGACGTCACAGACAACTAAACTAAATTCAGAACTAACGTGCAATTTAATAATTAGTATAAAAAGCTTCTAAACAACAGAAACTGCAGAAAACTATTTTAAATTCATTTCGTGATGTTTGCAAAACTTTATAACGTTTTCTTCTGTGTTTATATGACATGAAGTGAAAGGGAGACTGTTATTATTAAAGCCTTCAGAGCCGCTATACACTTAATCGGCACAGTCATAGGGCTGGTATTAATAGAGACGAGACAGCCGGGAGGTAAAATAGAATAGACGACGATCGAAAAAATAAATCGAGCAGCTGATGCCATACATACTCCTATATTATAAGCGAGTAAGCCCAGCCCTACAACAACGGTAGCATTGAATGAATGTGCTACACGAATAATACTAGCAGTAGTAATTGCTTTAGGGTTGCCTTTATATTCTACAATTGCTGCCGAACCGAATGCGCCGTCCCATGTATAGCGCCTCTTCTACACAGTTTTACACGTTTTAAGATAAAACATTCCAAACATTTTTATGATAGAACTAAGTACGGAAATAGTTTTTTAACTACTGAACTTTAACTTTTCACATACAAAACTATTGCATTTAAAATAAAGTCTGTATCGTGGGTGACTTTATAAGCATACTTTTAACAAACGACTGATGCTCAGATTCTCGGAAAATCACTAGTTCCACTGTTTTAGTTTAGACGAGGTGGGACGGGAAATTTGGTCAATATTTTTCTTACAAGTAGTATATATGAAAGAGAATACGTCACGGAGACACTGATTGGACGGGTACGTGGCACTCACAGGACCGAGCGAACAAGGTAAGGTAAGACAATGACATTTTCGCCTGTTTAAATCCCGTCTGAGGAATTATCCGCAACAACCAAAATGGCGCCAACTGGTGGCGAAAATAATCCTAAACACCCTCATTAGTCCAGTGACAAATATTCCAATACATTACATTAGGCGAATTAATGCGCAAAATTAAAACAAAATACGAGAGCGACGAGCTGAGTACCAATAAAGGTAATCCGCGTCGACTGTGGAAAACCATCAACAGCATCTACCATCGAGTTTCTAATAAGCGTGAGCCTGTAGAACTTCTGTCTATGGAAGGATCAAAAGATTCCTCGCAGTCACTAGACAGGTGCAATGAGTATTTTGCATCAGTCGGCCAAAAGCTAGCAGACACAATACTTACTACAAATAACCTGTCTGAGAATTGCCTAGCTGCTGAGGTTGACTCTAGCAAATCGCCTGTGGGGTCTTTCTTCTTACAACCTACAGATACCGGGGAAGTGGAATCAATAATTTTACTTCTTGATAACAAGAAAGCTCCTGGAATCGATAAAATCACTAACTCCTTTGTCAAGAGTATTAGGAACGCAATCATTGAACCACTTACTACCATATATAACATGAGCCTTTCTTCTGGCGTTTTTCCCAAAATTTGGAAAGACGCCGTGGTCTGCCCAATATTTAAAAACGGCGATAAAAAAGAGACCAGCAACTATCGACCAATATCTCTTTTAAGTGTTTTTTCGAAGATTCTTGAGAAGTTAGTAAATAAAAGACTGATGACTTACTTGGAGTCGAATCAACTAATTTCGAACAGACAATTCGGATTCCGGCAGGGAAGAAGTACGGAGGAGGCTGTATGTCTGTTAACTCAAGTGGCTGTGTCCCACATAGACAAGGGCCAAAGCTGTATTGGTGTATTTCTGGATCTGGCTAGGGCCTTTGACAGTGTCTCCGTTCCGATTTTGTTAAGAAAATTGGAGACTACTGGCATTAGGGGTGTGGCACTAAGTTGGTTCCAAACTTATTTGTCGGAGCGGAGTCAGTGCGTGCGGGTTGGTTAATACCTAAGTGCACCCCAATATATACGATACGGTGTGCCCCAGGGCAGCATTTTAGGACCTACCTTGTTCATTCTTTATATGAATGACATTCATAATATCTCCATCAATAATGCAGAGGTAATATGTTATGCGGACGATACGGCAACAGTTTTCTATGGATCGAACTGGTATGAAGCTCGCCTTCATACGGAGAGAGGTTTGTCCCAAATCTCAAACTGGCTAACCAGGAATCTCCTCACACTAAATATCAACAAGACTAAACACATGTTTTTTCACAAAACAGCAGCATCCGCTCCACCCTTGTCTTTAGATATAAAGATACATACCTGCGAGGGAACGAATGCTTTGTGCACATGCGATAGTCTCGACAGAGTCGGCGTTATTAAGTACTTGGGCGTGCTAATCGATGAGAAGCTTAACTTCCAACGGCACATTGATTTTCAGGCCGGGCGCGTAAGGAAAGTCATTAATATCATGAGGCTGTTGAGAAATGCTGCGACACCTGAAACTCTAAAAATGATATACTACGGTATTTGTCAGTCTTTACTAACATACTGCAGTCTGAGCTGGGGCGGAGCAGCCAAAACGCACATGATCCGATTGGAGAGAGCCCAACGCGCTGTTCTAAAAACTATGCTTAAGAAACCACGCAGATATCACTAGCAAAACACAAATCTGTTCTTAATGACCCTAATTACTCCGAACTAGTAAAAAAACGTGTTTTCCATGTATCACTTCCCACCACGCGTACGACTTTTGCAAGACGTTTCGACCCTTTCATAACATCTTTTATTTATAATAAAGCTGTAAAAGCATGTGACATTAAGCTTTGCTCAGTATCTGAGGTTAAACGAAGACTTTCGCATTGGTTGGCTGACTTGACGTATGACCAAACTGAACTAATGATGCCTAGCATTCTATAGGTGGACTATAGTAGAATATTTAATTTATTTATATTTTAATTTAATGTAATTAAATGTAATCTATGTGTAATGCACTAGTTTAAACTTTTTTATTTAATTGTATTTCTTATTTGCTTAATAGTTAAATATCATTGTAATTTTTAACTTATTTTTCATTTTACAGACGTTTTTGTATATTACCTATTAAATAAATATTGTTAACTCTGAGGTGTGACTAACCGTAAATACGACAGTGGGACCCCACGATACAGGCTTGCCTAGTGTGGGGACCGTAGAACAATATTTGTCACCATATAACATGCTTTAAGTTTTTCGTAATGTTAAGTTTATTTTGTGTACCCACATTTTTATGCATGTTTAATAATAAATATTTTTTCATTTTCATTTCATTTCACATCCATCAATAATTTTCATTGTCTCTTCTGTAACAAAAATACATAATACATACGGCATTTTTACGACCACAGAACTATCCATGTCTCACTAAGATATTTCATTAGGTCGGTTCTTTGTGACCCGCACAATAGGTCGTGTCCACTACAATATAGATCGGCGATATCTTGTCGAAGCCTTTTTACTCCTGCACACAATACTATGTTAGAAAGCTCTTGTCTTCTTATATGCGTCGAGTACTTTATTGGAATAAACGGGATTTTAATTTATTAGGCTTAATAGCCAATAGCAATGATGCTATGATTGCTATCTGGGGCCTACCACCACCAAATAAAGCAGTATTATTTGATTCTTACTTTGTGTTTTCTTTGTACCATTAAAAACAAGGATAGAGACAAAGTAAGGTACATATAAGACTGCTTTAAGAGGTTGTGCTAGGGGCCCTGCTCTAGGCACGGAACAAAAGACACTCCGTGGTTTCTAGGATTTAAAACATTTTTCTATTCAATGCAGACTTATAATACAACGATAATTGTATTGTATAACAAACATTTGATTTTAAAACGAAACGTACTGTGACTGTAAAATTGCACATAACAATATTGCTGCCATAGATACCTACGAAATATGCTACGAGCTCTACGCTCTCGTAGCAGGTCATCGACCAGCAATAGAGTAGACGGCAAATAAGTCAAATATTAGTCTTTGGTGGGTTAATGACCTAATGACTTTTTACGGTTACTGGTAGTAACGGACTTCAAAATTAACTAATATGGTCCATATTATACTCGAATTTGATTGTGTAACAATAGATAATTTCTTAGTTTTATACACATTCTATCGTCTAAAAGCCACCTCTACTCTACACAACACCTCTACAGTACCGTCCAACACCATTTTCGGACAATGTAAACAAACAGTCTTTTCAATATTTTTTTATCAAAAATTCCTTAACGAATTACACATGGATTTATACGCACAGGGTTCACTACATGCTTCATTTTGCAACTATTTTTACTAACAAATAATAATCAAAACTAAATTATTTAATAAAAACATGAATTTCTTTTTGCAGTCGAATTAAAATGTTATATTGATTTAACAGCTTTATTTTTTCTATACTCTATGTTGTCTTTAAAAACCAATGTTGTAACTTATTAGAAGAAATAATTACAAATTAAATATGATAATAAATTTGATTGACTTTTTTTTTTTTTTTTTTTATATTTTAGCCTACCAAAGTGACTACACCCCGCCTGATGGTAAGCAGTCAGTGGAATCCAGAAGTGGTGGAGACCATACCAAAAGCCATATTATTAAACTGCTGGTATGGTGGCCTCCACTATGGCGGCTGGGAATGGGGTTAGGGGAAGGGGATGAGGGAGGTAAGGAAAGGGGAAAGGTGCAAAATTGGGCCACCGGCGCTCTCACTCACCGAACGAAACGCAGTAGTACGGATACTACTACTCTTACGTCGATCTTCTATGAGAGGGTAGTACTTCCCCGGACGATCCGGCCCATTCATGCTGAAACCAGCGTGGATCTACTACCGTAAAAATTTTGTCTTATTTTAATTAAAAAGTAAAATAAGACGTAATCAATAAAACATTTTGATTTTTTTTCTTTTTGTCCTCACCTTACAGGTCAGAATTTAAGTTAAATTATGATTTTTGATCATTCTTTTTTGAAGTTATACTTCTTTTGGCGCGATTGGGAAAAATGATGAGTGAATTTTTACGATGCGCGCGCACGCCGACAGAAAAAAGCAACACCCTGAAGTTAGTTGCGAACCTTTTACACCCTGAAGTTAGTTGCGAACCTTTGTGTGTCGAATCAATACAAATAATCAGTGTGAATAAATAAAAACTATATTGGCGTTTATATCAATTCAATTATATTTATGATGGTGATAGATATTTTTTATTGATCATTTTATCAGTAAAAATATTTATTTTGAATATTAGTGGTAAAAGTGGTTTTAATATACTGTTTTAAGTGCATTTATACACTGACGGACTCATAAACTGCATCAAAGTAATAGACGACTTTGAAATAAATATTTTAACCAAGTATGCAAACTTTCTATACAGATTAAAATTGAAACCTCTAGATTGGTTCGTGAACTTTAAAACAGCGTAGGGTCAAAGACTTAAGACTTTTTTGAAGAAAAACAGAAATTTAAGGAAAATTAGTTTAATAAAAAAAATGGTTTTAACAATAGACACAAATTTTATGCAAGGGTTTATTTATGTTTTAATAAGGTGTATTACTTCCACGTGCCCTTATTACGGATTCTAATCGGTTCCGCATAGATTTTATTAGGGTTATTAAAAGATCTTGCGGAATATTGTCCCATTCTTCTGAAAGTGCTGTTCTTAGTGCTGCCACTGTCGTGGGCACAGGATTTCTCGCATATGCAGCTCTTTTTAAATTGTCCCAAACATGCTCAATGGGATTAAGATCCGCACTGCGTGCTGGCCAATTCATTCTACGTACGTATCCCAACCTCTTCGCAATATTGTCAAACTTGTGCAGCAGCGTGCGGCCGGGCATTATCCTGCATTAAAGTAAAATTTTCGCCTATGAATCCCATGTAAGGCACCACGTGATCTTCTAAGATCTCTGTTATGTAGAGATGTGCAGTCAAACCCTCTCTATTACCGTTTTGACGGACCATGTCTATGAACACAAGTTCTGTTCGCCCGTTCATCGATATGCCACCCCAGACCATACACGAACCGCCTCCAAAAGGAACACGCTCCTCAATGCAACTTTGAGCATATCGCTCCCCACGTCGACGATAGACCCTTCTGCGACCATCTGCACCATATAAACATGTCCTACACTCGTCTGTGAACAATACGGAGGCCCATTGCTCTTCTGTCCAATTTAGGTGATCACGCGCAAATCTTAAGCGAGCTTGTCTGTGAGCTACAGACAACTTTGGACCATTTGCTGGTCTAAAAGGGGTGATATCCGCTTTCTTTAACCTTCTTCTTATTGTTCGTGCACTCACATTTACTCCACGCACTTCATTAAGCTCTGTTTTGATGTTAACTGACGTGAGGAAACGATTTCGCAGGGAAGTTGTAACAATAAATCGGTCATCACGACCGGGGTGGTTGCTCGAGTCCTGCCTGTACCACGTCTCCTTCTGTAAGAACCTGTCTCCACAAACCTTCTGTATATTCTAGAAACCGTAGACTGGTTTAAATTTAAATTTCTACCAATCGTTCGTTGATTCAAGCCCTCCCGCACCAGTGCTACAATTAAGCCGCTTGTTCGGACGAAGTATCCATATTATGGCTTGAAAACTCTCGATGAGTTAAAAAACTAACGCAACAATTCTGCTGGTAACAATAATTCAATTGACAAAAGAATAAAAAATCAATGCGAATCAATTTAAAACTTTGCTTTAAATAACACGCAAATCTGATACTACGAGTAAATTTTCTTTTCCCGGCTATATTCATTTGTTTTACTGCAGTTCTATTTTAATTTTTTTTTTTTAAGATTAAGAGCCAGTCTCTCCATATTTATATAATTTAATCTAAAAAGTTTGCATACTTATTAAAAAAAATCATTTCAAAGTAATCCTGAACTTTGATGCAGTTTGTGAGTCCGTCAGTTTAGATTTGAGGTTAACTGTCGGTATGTATAATTTATTTACATTGCAAATTATAAATTATTACATTATTATCTAATAAATATTTTTTTTGTTTTCTTTTATTTTAATTATATTTTATGATTTTTCATTATTGTTGCATGCTATTTATGTATATTTATGTATGTATGCGTTGTGTTATTATTTGGTATTTTTGGATTGTTACGCCAAAGAAGTATAACTTGTTACGTGCGTACATGAGTACACACACTCTTTTTTTATTTTATTTTTTTGTTAGTAGGTCTACACGGTCTTCACTTATTTATTTTGGTTTGTGGTTGCCGGGATTCAGGGTTCAGCGATCAGCAAAAGTTTGATAAGGACTTTAAATCTCTATTTATTATCTTCCCTCTCGTCCCTACTTTCTTCCCAAAAGCGCCGTTTTATTTGCGCAGCACGTTTAGTAGGCCTATCTATATTAAATATATTAATAATACACAATTACTTCCCACTAAAAGTATAAAAATAAAATTATTTTCTAGAAAAAAAATGAAAACCAACTTCAAAACAATGCCTACATGTTTAATCCTTAATTAAAAAGTAGAAAATAATAATTTAACTACTTCAAAGCAATGAACATTGAAGGGGAATCAAAGACGGACAATGTAACCGAACCATTTATTATAACCATTTTTTATTTATTTTGTTGGCGACGACAACACTGACACGTCTTGTGATACCGACTCAGATAAAGAAAACTAAAATGGCTTAAGAAAAAAAATCCAAATTTATACTGTTTTTTTTTTGTTAGAATAACTTGACCATCATACACCACCACATTTCAGCGAAAATAGTTGTTACGCTAGATATAAAGATTGAATATGTATTGTGATGCAAATAATTTTATTTTCTTTTCAACCTTGCCCCCATCACTAGTAAATTCATGAAACCATAGACAATGGCAATATGACGGATTGTTTACATTGTCCGAAAATGGTGTCGGACGGGACTTTAGTAAAACTGTTTTTATTAATATATTTTTCTAATATACGTTATAGTTTTGTCTTTCTGCAGTCTTTCTCCAAATTATGAACATTTTACTTTACTTTAATTTTTTTATTTTACCTATCTCGCACTCTTACTATAGCGCAATATGTTTGTTTGCAAAAGTTTTAAAATATACGACTATCTTTGCTAAAAATAGTATAGGTAGCAAAATAATGCAACTCAACTAATTTGCAGTCTGAACATAAAAACTAAGCTCTTTATTGAGCTGAATCGCTTTTCCAATCTTTCCACGTACTGTTTTGTTCTTAGAGCATTAAACCAACCGGAGAGGCTACTGACAGGCGTACCCCTCTGCCAAAGGTACCAGACCACCGGTCATACCCGTTATATAAAACTAGTTGACGCGCGTTCCGCATCATAAGTCACATATCAGTGCATGCGTAATAGCGTCTCAATAGAAATGCCGAATTGCAGTGTATTTTGGTGTAAAAAGCGTTCAGCGACATCAAGTCTACAAAAGGATAATATTACATTCCACCTGTAAGTATTATTTTGTTCTAATATTATTAAATAAGGCATTAAATTAGCAATTTAACCAAATAAAATGCTAATCAACAAGTGTTGCCAGGCTTATCATCAATACTCCAATCTGGGGTAATATTTTAAGTTGAATTAACATAAAAACTAACCTTTCCTTTTTTATATCTCGCCTTGTTGACATATCTAATAAGTTTCATTTTGGATGTACATTATTGTGTCACCGTTCCCATATTTATTTATTTTTAATTATACCAATCTTTTTTTACCAAGTAATGCACAAAATAATATTAAATGAACAAGTAAAATGAGATTATAAATCCAAATATACAAGATTAGTGCACTTTATTCCGAAAGATAATTGCTCATTTCTTACAAAAATAAGCGTATTTATTTTTAAGAAACTGGTCACACTTTAACATAATTAGAGATGAGACAGTTTAATCACAAATATCGATATTGGTTTTCCAGTATTAAATTAATTTTTTTTTGTTTGTTTTAGATTTTCAAAAGAAGCAGCGCCTTGAGTCGCTTGGGTCCAATATTGTAGGAACCATATAAGTGGGTTCCTAAGCGTACAAGTATCTGACTAACAGCTTAAAAGACAAAGCCTTCTGTGCTGCCAGCACTGCTACCTCCTCCCTACCCCCCAAGCGGCGGAGAGCTCCGTTTTTAGCAAGTAAACTCGCTGTGCGCTACCTCCTCTTATTGCATTACCTAGGATTAGTTAAACTAGATTTATAAGGTTAATTTAAATTGCACAGTTTTTCAGTATTTTATTATACCTACTTAAATAAAGACTTTCTGAAATATATTCTGTTGTTTTTTTGTTATCTGAACAGATAAAATATCTCTCTAATAAAAATCTACTCATACATTCTCATGTCAGTGTCTTGTTACTATGTAATCAGAACAAAATCCTCCAATTACAAGCTCTGCTTAGTTGGAACGAAATTTAATAGCAACAGACAATTAATTCAAAGTATTATTTGGTTTGAATATACATACATACTTAGGAGTAATACACGTAAAATTGACACGTAATAATTAATTACAATCTTTAATCCACACTAGAACAGATTTCAACAGGTGGTGGTTATTGAACATACATCCTTGTGCGCAGTAGTAAAATAAAAAAAAAGAGTGGGTACCCATGTACGCACGTAAGAAGTTATACTTCTTTGGCATAACAATCCAAAAATACCAAATAATAATACAACGCATACATACATAAATATTTGAATTGATATAAACGCCAATATATTTTTTATTTATTCACACATTATTATTTGATTATTTGTACTGATACGACACACAAAGATCCGCAACTAACTTCAGTGTGTAAAAGGATCGCAACTAACTTCAGGGTGTTGCTTTTTTCTGTCGGTGTGCGCGCGCATCGTAAAAATTCACTCTCATCATTTTTCCCAATCGCGCCAAAAAAACTTCAAAAAAAACGGCTAAATGCCAGTAGGACTCGCGCGCCGAGGGTTCCGTACTATCAGGGATCGGAAGTATTGAATAAACATTAGTAAACATAGTAGGAGAGCCCGACCGCATAACCAGATTTGTTTGTCGAACAATGTTTAACAAATAAATTTAGCCCGACCGTATGACGGGCTTTTTTGATAATAATTACGAAAAAGTGTGCTAGTTAGAAACACTGATTTATTCTTCCTGTAATATTGACATAAACATGAATCAACAGAATTACTTCTAGTTAATTCATGTTTATGAACTATTTACTTTACTTTCATCTATTTCAAAGTGCTTAAATATAAAAAAACCTTAAAATTATAATAGATTATTATTACCTAAAACTGTTCTATAACGGGTGGCGCAAAAGTAAAGACCCTATTTGGTTCAGCTATAACATTTTTTCTAAATTAGAAAACTAGATTTAGATTTTTTTAAATGTATATTTGTGCCATTAAATTTCGTACCATTAGGATTTAAAGATGATGTCTTTTAAATGGTGACCTCCAGAGTTGATACACATTTGAGCCCTATTTATGACATTTTGCATAACTTGCCGTAACACTTCCTGCGATATGTTCGTTATTTCTTGACGAATGTTTTCTTTTAGAGCTGCGAGAGTCTGTGGCTTGTTCACATACACCCGAGATTTCAAAAAACCCCAAAGAAAGAAGTCTGGACTGGTCAGATCGGGTGATCTTGCAGGCCAAGGCAAATCGCCAAAACGAGAGATAACTCGGCCTGGAAAAGCGTCCCTCACTAAGTCCATAGTGTCGCGCGCTGTGTGTGCCGTAGCGCCGTCTTGTTGAAACCAGATGTGCTCCAGCCCCAATTCGTCCAAACTGGGTATCAAAAACTCACGTAACATGGTTCTGTAGCGTTCTCCAGTGACAGTAATCGCATTGCCTCCAGCGTCTTCGAAAAAATAGGGTCCGATCACTCTGTCAACACAGATGCCACACCATACAGTAACTTTTAGTGGGTGTAGAGGTGTTTCTTGAATAATGCGCGGATTATGTTATGCAAAATGTCATAAATAGGGCTCAAATGTGTATCAACTCTGGAGGTCACCATTTAAAAGACATCATCTTTAAATCCTAATGGTACGAAATTTAATGGCACAAATATACATTTAAAAAAATCTAAATCTAGTTTTCTAATTTAGAAAAAATGTTATAGCTGAACCAAATAGGGTCTTTACTTTTGCGCCACCCGTTATAATATAAGATAATGCTCATTTTAATAAGCAAACATAATAATCATGAAAATAATTAAATCTTTCGCGTACTTATATGAAATCCTAAACATCGATACTAAATATCGACAGAGTCAAGCTCTAACTGTTCTACGCTAAGGAAGCGTAAACTAATAGATGTCCCTGTGTGTGAATGTGATTGTGTGTGTTTAGTTTAAGCTAGTGTGTAATAATTTTATTGTGTGCGTGTATAACGACGCGATTTAAAAATGCATTAGTAGTTAACATTGTAATTAGTGTGCGTTGCTCGCGTTACCCCGTCTCCCGCCGAAAGTGGCAGACTTTTGCGCAAGGGAAATAGAGCGCGTGTCCACTCCTGTTGGTTTAATGCTCTAAGGTTTTGTTGGGTTTCATCAATTTATCAACGCTTTATTCCTGTCAGACTTAAAATAGAACTTTTCTTATTTGTCACGATTTTGTAAATGTTGCATCCCTTTGTCTTTGTAAGATGTTACTTTTAGATATTAGCGTTATTTTTCATTGAAACCACTGTAGACTGTAAATTATGTGTACGATAATTTAGCTCTGTTGTCTTTGAAATAAAAAAATCGCCTTTTATACTTAATGTATATTGACGTTAAATATACTTTTTGAAAGTATATAGGTACTCTCTAAAATTTGCTTTGGACATTATTACGGTGATTAAAAACATCATGAAAACCTTCCTCGAGAACTAGGCTACCATACGCAAAAAGAATTTTTTAAATCCGACTGGTAGTTTTAGAAATTAGCGCGTTTGAACAAACAAACATTCTCTGCTGCTTTATATAATAGTATAGATGTAAATTGCTTTTTCTCTTGTTTTAAGTCTGACATACGTCAAAGTAATGTCAACATCGTGACATGCGACCCAGTTGATTCACATTTAAAATGTGTAACGCATCTGTTTTAAAGATAAGTGTATTTGTTTATTATATTCAAGTGTATGTAACAACGTACTGATTGAATTTACCATCGATAATTCCCATCGTTTATTTTTATGTTGCTGTTATTTTAACAAAACATAACATCATTTTTTGTGTTTAAAATTTTAACTTTTTTAGCGTTTAACCAAAGTATAAAAATACGCAGCTTTAAAGTTTTTGTCTATCGTGGTAAAAGAGCCTGTAAGATTTTCACTCGTTTTTTAAATACTTATTGTACATTATATACCTACCATCACGACTTTCTGAGAAAATGGGTAAAGGACCTATATTTTTCTTGATACGGAGTTTAACGAACTAACTAGATATTCTACTAGTTAACCACACTAATGTAAGCTATAGAAATTTCATTCAAGAATATTGTATACTTACATATAAAAATCTAATAAGACTTCTATCGTTAGTACGTGCTCTAACATTTGAAAGGTCATGCAATTTTTCCACGTTTAATCATTTAACCTTTTTTTTCTAGTGTGGGAGCCCCGCCCTCTTAGTTTCCTGGTATTAATTTATTTATTATTATTAATTTATTAAGTTGGATGTAGGTTATCACTGAATGGTGTAGCTACACACGTCGTCTTTCTGGAATGACATAACATACCATATAATAAATAAATTGCATACTTGGATCGGATAAAAGAGCATAAAAAATCATCCAAAATAAAAAAAATATTTAAGTCTCGTAACGCACATCTTATAATCTATAGTTTATTTAACTTTTACATATATAAATTAAATCTTACCTTTTAATGGAAGTGTGGAGTGACCATGTCTGATAAACTACGGGTACCTGTAATAGAATAATGTGTTTGATTATTTTATCACAGTACGTAGCTAAATTTACAAACATTAAAATTACCGTACACATTGTAAAATACACTGAGTTAGTTATTTCTGTGTGTATGTACAATTCAAAAATTAACCACGGTAACATGCAACAGGTGATTAACCGCCCAGTGTACATGCTAGTAGCGAAATAAAGCAAATAAATAATATTAAACTTTGTATTGAATATTTGCAATATTTTATTTACTTTTTACTATTAAAAAGTATCAAACGTGAAGAAAGGTGATGACCACCCTAGCGGGCAGTATGATCATCACTAATAGACAATGTAGTTACGAAAAATATGTAGAAAAACTATTTATCGTAGGTCAGGTAGCATTCTGTAATAAGACCATTTCATCATCATCGATCCGCCTGCCAAGCACGAAACTTACAACTTCATATAATAACTTGGCACGATTTGATAGTATTATATGGAGTCAGGAAATGTACGGTAATTATCTAGTGGTAAAATCGTAATTAAAATTAAATAACAGTTGTTCTACACCATTTCAAACGTATTCATTTTGTTGGCACACTGCCGAATAACACCCATTTTGAACAAAAAAGCAAAAACCAACAACGAGTATACAATACTAAAAAGCTATTATACCAATTTACTATAATTATAATGTACAACTTGGGTTAGAATAATAACGATTTTTGAATATGTAGTCGGCCTATTTTATTCTTATTTCTTTATTAACTAAGTGACTCAACTCTGCTAAAGGTAAGCAGTCTTTGGAGTCAGGCCAATTACAATAAATGATTCTAAATAAAATTCATCATCACAATCACAGTACCATCATTAATTTTAAGAATTAAGAAAGTTATAAATGTGAAATTGAAGGGAAAACATGTTACGTTAAAATTATTTTTATATTTCTGAAGTTAAAAAGCAATATATTATTAAAAAACAAAAATCCCGCCTTCCTAAAACAGAGCGAAAATAAAGAAACCTATTATTTTTCTCGTGCTGACGCTACATTTAAAATTTGTATACCCTATGTCACTCCCATCAATAGGAATCTAATGGCAGCTCATACATTAAAATCCTTCAAGCCATTTAGCCCGTAGAGGGTGCAAAGATATAGACATACATATTCACATACATACATACAAACATTGCCCTGCTTGACTGCGTTAGTCGGGCAAAAATAGGCACTCGGACGATTTCTAGATTTGAATTTTACATATTTACGGTGGTGTAGGTACCTACTCTCTGCTGTAGTTACGCGATCGGCAATTTATTTCCCTCTCAATCAGCTTTTGAACGAATCAAATTATGTGATTCAGTTCACTTCATTCATTCGTTAAACGACGGGATATAAATATAACTAAGAGTTTACCGAGATGAAGAATATTTTATTAGGTATTAAAATTATTACACAAGTAGAGATTCATATAAAACCCAGCTTTTTTTTATTTGCTTTCATTGGATTCATTGTCTGGTCTGGTAATCAAAAGCATTTATTAATTTATATATGTTTGTTGAGCGAGAGGCATAATAATATGCTTAACTGTAACTGAAATGATGATATGAAATTTATTATATTATATCAAAATCATAGAAAGAGAAGCTATCATCAAGTATGATTAATTCTTACCCTACGGCTTGGCGATTGAAGTAAAGATTTCATTGATACGTAATCATTTATTTCGTCATCAAACAGAAATGTTATTATTCAATCCCGCCGTATTTCTACCAAATCTTGTAAAATTACTCAATTATACAGTTACCCAATCAGAAGAGTAATTAAATATCGGATAACAAGTATGTGCCGGATGATGTGGATGAGTAATGGGCCGAATAACAAACTTCTCTAATTTATCGCCGGTACGTGAGGGCCGTCAACGCATTCTTTAGATACGGCATTAATGTACGCACTTAGCGGTTTAATCACGGCGGTTAAACGTTACTGTTGTATTACAAAAGTAAAGTCATGTTGTAGCAAAAAAAGAAAGCGAAGAAAAGGAAGTGATAAGTGATAAGATTTAAATTTTGATTACGGATATTATATTCTTAGTGGGTTAGTTCGTAACTTCACTCAGTCTCCTGTGTGTTATTTGTTGTTTGCTGTTTATGTGGTATTCCATAGTGTCACAGTGGAAGTGTGTGCAAATGCTGCATAAGAACAAAATCAAAAGTTTACGTGCTTCATGAATATTTGTTCTTACTTTGTGTGTGCTAAATTACGTTTCTGCCTAACGACACTGAGCTTGCATCAAGAACGAGACATTAATTTATTAAAAATATCTGACACCTATCACAACAGCTTTTTTTTTATATTAGCCTACCAAAGTGACTCCACTCTGCCTGATGGTAAGCAGTAAGTGGAATCCAGAAGTGGCGGACACCATTCCAAAAGCCAAACTACTAGTATGGTGGCCTCCACTTTGGCGGCTTATTGAGATGCTTTTTCACGCCCCGCTTAAAAGACCCAGGATCAAAATTAGATGGGAACTCATGCGCTGGCAAAGAGTTCCAGGCTTTAATTGAGCGACAAAAGTATGAAGTGCTGAACCATTTGGTTCGAGACCCTTTAGATTCCACTGTGAAAGGGTGGCACTTTAGTCCCGCACGTGTCGTTCTGGATAAAAAGGGAGAGGGTGGGATTAATTCAAAGAGCTCTTCAGAACACTCTCCATGGTAAAGGCGATAGAAGACGGCCATTAAGGCGATGTCTCTTTGCAGCTGTAAAGGCTCAAGGGTCTCCGGGCTTCCGATGATACGGACTGCTCGCCGCTGCAACCTATCGAGTGCATCCAGTAAGTACTGTGCGGAGCCATCCCAAAGATGAGAGCAGTACTCCACGCAGGAACGAACCTGTGTCTTATAAAGAAGACAGAGCTGCTCGGGCGTGAAGTACCGCCTCACCCTGTTCAGGACACCGAGTTTACAGGAGGCGGTTTTAATGACGCACTCGATGTAGTTCTTGGAGTTGAGATCTCGGCTGATGTCCATACCCAGGATATTTAGGCTATCCTGTAGTGGTAACGATGTGTTCTGAAGAGAGGTAAGGGGAAGGAACGGAGATTTTTTTGCAGAGAACGCGCACACCTGTGTTTTCTTAGCATTGAACTCGACCAAATTCTCACAACCCCATTTAGAAATGCGGTATAATATTTGGTCGAGCTCAGCGACAAGTTCTAGGCGTTTTGCCTCGATGTCAGTCTGTTTAGCCGCAGGATTTCCGAGATATCGCCCATGCACTGTACTATCATCTGCATAGCAATGAATGTTGCCACGGGACAACATGTCATTGACAAGCAGAAGATACAGGGTGGGCGACAGGATGGACCCCTGAGGCACCCCAGCGTTGACCTGCAAATAATTGGAGGCCGATCCGTCACAAGGGACTCTAATGCGGCGCTCACGCAGGAATACGGCAATCCAGTTGCACAGCTAGGGTGGCAGACCATATGCTGGAAGCTTGGACAGAAGCGAACGGTGCCAAGCTATGCTTTGCAGCAAGCAAAAATTGACTGACGTTAGCTGGCCGACCGAACGACAAGAGTTAAACCGCGTAGTGCGTAAATACATGCTTTAGTAGTACCAGTCTCTGTTACGGCTCTACAGATAGCCCCGATATCATCTTAATAAACCGCTGGGTTCGGACGTGATGTTGTTTAATAATTATTTGACTTATAATAAGCGTTTCGGTGAACTTTATTTAAAGCTTGTAGTGAAAAATAATCGTAATTTAGAAACGTTTTCATTTGGTAGTTTCAAATATAAAAATAAACGTAGATGTATTAGATATTTTAAAAATATTTAATCCTGAATGGTCTTATGTTGAATATAGGTATTCCTAAATAAATTATTAGGACTTCAAACCAAAACAAAGCTTAGAAAATCTTAGTACTTTGCACCTAATTGATTGTCTCTGCATCACCCAATGATAGACTGGTAGTTAATGCCTCACACATTAAGTCCGCCTTTACATATATATGTGTATAGTTTTAAATAAAATAAATAAAATCTGACAATCAGTTTAATTTTGAGTTCAAACGTTAAATGTCTATTTTATAATTAATGATTTGGTTATAACAATTGCAACTTTGAGTATACACGTTGTTGAGTATGATATTGATTTTCTATATCTCTTAGTTTTAGTAGGAAGCTCCAATATACATGAGTATTGTATTTATAAGCCGCATTTATTGTAGGAAAACTTTGAACAGTGTTCAATTAATTAATTCCACTTCAAAGTAGTAATACGTGTTTATAGAGTCGTCGCCTTTGAAAAACTTATTCATATTCAAATTAGAAGACGTCATAAATTGTAAAATTAATTCTTTATAGTTTTTTTTTTATATTAGCCTACCAAAGTGACTTACCACCATACCAAAAGCCATCATCTTAAACTCCTGGTATGGTGCTTACACTATGGTGGCTGAGAATGGGGTAGAGGAAGGGCATGAAGGAGGTGAGGAAATAGAAAAGGAAGGGAAAATAGTTCTCCGGCTCTCTCACTAACCGAATGAAATGCAGTAGTACGGATACTACTACTCTGACGTCGACCTTTTATGAGAGGGTAGTACTTCTCCGGTCGATCCGGCCCATTCATGCTAAAACCAGGGTGGATCTACTACTTTTTTTTTATATTAGTCTACCAAAGTGACTCCACCCCGCCTGATGGTAAGCAGTCAGTGGCATCTAGAAGTGGTGGCCACCATACCATCTTGTTAAACTGCGGGTATGGTGGCCTCCACTATGGCGGCTGGGAATGGGGTTAGGGGAAGGGCATGAGGGAGGTGAGGAAAGAGGAAAGGGAGGAAATTGGGCCTCCGGTGCTCTCACTCACCGAACGATACGCATTACACACTACTCTTACGTTGATCTTATATGAGAGGGTAATATTTCTCTGGACGATCCGGCCCATTGATGCTAAAACCAGCGTGGTTCTACTACCGTAAAATGCAGAGTGTGTGTTATGTTTTACAGAATTTAAAGTGCAGAATGTTTGATTTTTAGGGTTCCGCACCTCAAAAGGCAATGCGGAACAATTTTATGTGAATGCAATCTGAAGATATTTATATGGCTATTCATGATATTTATATTGACGTCAAGTTTGTACGTAACCCTCGGTGCGCGAGTCAGACTTGCACTTGACTGTTTCATTTTTGGATAACTACACCAGTTTCTAATATATAATGAATCAACGCGACATAGGCCAAAGAATACAGCCAAAGAGAGGAGTCTGTCTAGCCACCACGCTTGGCAGGCGTATAGGTAATCGCAATATATTGTGAAATTTAGAACGAAAATAATGCTAAAATATTATAGACAGTAAAGCGAAACTTCTTCCAATTCCTCAACTTTTATATTCAAATCAATTGTGATAGACAATAAATTGTTGTCTATTGCCAAAGCTTCAAGCTGAACTTGAAACTTGCTGCCTGATTGATGGATGTATCGACTAAATATCAACTTTGATTTATATCATTCGAGAAATATACAAGAAAGGCAGAAATATTATAAAACATTGTATTAAAGAAGTATGTTTAAAACTTGAAAAAATAGATAAGCAAGGTTTTAAGCGCTTTAATACGATCTTATTTGCGAGTTGTAAAGCTTTGAAGAGAAAATTCATTTTACGGCTTTGTTAGTGTTAGTTTCTCTATTTCATGTAGGTACAGAAGACTGCAATATACAAGCTAAGAATTACACATCACGTCGCTATTGTTACTCGCTCGTTTACTTTATTACATTGTATAAAAACACACTAAAACAAGTTACAAATCCTATTACAGGCCCAACAGGGAAGGTCGTTTTACCCCGCGTAATAGACGATTTACTATTTACGAGAAACCCTGTATATGGATGTCCCATAATAATATTACATCGCATAAACGCCCCTTTTCTTAGAGAAAGCATAACCATTAATCGCCACGCTTCGCGTGCTCAATGCGAATTGGCGATTCATATTTAGAAATAATTTAAGTACCTATTCCTCGAGCGCATTAATTTTAAAACGCACCAAAAGTATTCCTAGAAGCGCACCCGTCAGAACGAACGACAAAAAATATTACTACTATATTACAACAAACAGGTGCGTTTCGAGAATTACTTGGTGCGTTTCGAAATTGGTGCGCTTCGAAGAATATCCCTTTTTTGGAAGTTCAGGTTTCTCACGATGTTTTCCTTTACCGTAATTATTTTATTTATGTGTGTATGTTATCAAGCGCAGATTACTGCCTTTTGTATTCTTGTCGTGTGTTTTGAAATTGTGCACGTGTTGCCAATCTCTCGTTGTATTGTTTGCCTTTCTGTCACCGCAACAACAAATCCACGTATTTTATTGCAAAATATAATAACTAAAATAAAAGTAAACTCACTGTAACAAAGTTGTGACAGATCACATTTAAGAAATCCTGACGTATTTTTATATTTATCTGATCTCAAAATATCGAAGTGTGAAATACCAAGTCGTGAAACTCAGTCGTTGTTTACGTCTAGATAGAACTTAGTCGTCAATTCAATCAATAGCAAATAATCTATTTCCGTGGTGCAGTCGACGGCAGAGGCAATCTCGGGGGGACGTTGGAAAATGAGAAAATTGTACCTACGAGCTATCACCGAACTACTGCGGGCTATGCGCTCCTCGCCCTTACTACTGTAAACCAAATAATTAATTGGAGATTGAGTTTATTTTCTTTCTTGTTTACTTTTAAAAGTGCTATCTAATGGTAAACAAGCAATTATTTTTCTTTTTATGTTATCTTTTGGTTTTGTGCTGTCTTAATGTCAACTCTTAGACTCTTCGGATCTTTTGTAATATATCAGATTCCGTTTCATCTTTATTGTCAAACAGGTTTACCTGAGAAAGCATGCTGTGAATATATCTAGTAATTAAATGGAAACGAATTGTGTTTACCTAGAACTTCTTAGCCATGGTTGATAGAAAACAATTTACATTTGAATGAGGCTTCTAACAGATTATGTATACAGTATAAACATTTTCCTAACCGTCGCTCACACATACGGGATACTAATCCGTACTCAGACACATTTAGGCTGACCCTTATAAAATACTAGTTCAAGTTTATTAGTTTATTAGTTTTTTTATAACCACTAACATGAGTGACAAAGATACGGTCTGATACTGGTAAATATTTTAAGTGAATACGACATAGAAATAGATGCTTGAAATAAAGAAAGAAAAGATAGAAAATACATAACTATATTATACACACAGACAAAAAGACACAAATTCTTAGAAGGTCAACACAAGCACAAATAAATAATTATAATAACAGAATAGCGGATAAACATGCACAAATAAATAATTATAATAACAGAATAGCGGATAAACATAATAGTTATGTTTTAAATACCATTGCTTGTTGTGTAGCTTAAAAAAGCCTATGTGCTTACGGCTACACTTGTTTTAGTTTTATGAAAGTTTCAAAATATTCCTTTTTAAGAACAAATTAACACGGCCTATTGTGTATCTGACCAGAATAACTCTGTATGTTAAACTGTCGACTGTAAAATGGTGATAGGTCAATAGCAATAGATATTTAATTATTTATTATACCTTTGTATTAAATGTGAAATACTATGACCCGCCGTCTGTTTTAGCAAAAGTACCTTGAATTTGCAATGGTTGCAAAATTCGTTCCCAGATAGTCATAAAAACCTACTTGTCAAATTTAAACTTTGTTACATAAAGATTTGAAAATTTTATGTTTAGTCAGCGAGGAGACTTATCTATAAAATTGAGTTTTCTATAATAATAACAATAATAATAATAATAATAATCATTTATTTCACGTAAAATAGAGTAGATACATTTGTTATTACAATTTTTAAGTTCGTCTATTTAGCCTTATTGTGGCATGTGAAAAATATCTTTTGTAAGTAAAATAATGCAAAGAATTAGGTATTAACAAAGTGTCCACATACGAACAAATATTTTTAAATAGCTCAATTAGTATGAATTACATAGGCAATGTCAATTAATAATATATAGATGGTAAATAATAATAATGATAATAATTGGTCAAATAAGTCAAATTAATCCATTCAATTAGTCAAATTAATTCATTAATAATAAATCATTTACAGAGTAAAACATTTTTTCCAAAAGCCACTTTTTTAATTTATTCCTAAATTGATGGAAAGGAAGTATCTTTAGGCATTCAGGTATTTTATTATAGACTTTCACACACATGGCATAACAATTATTTTGAAATAAAGAAGTTCTTGGCGTAAATGTAAACGCAGCTAGAGTGGTGGATTTTCCTTTTTGGAATCCATTTTGTTCCTGTTTAATTATATTATATTTATTCAGAAATGAAGTTAACCTGCTATGCATGGCTTTTTCGAATATTTTCGAAATCACCGGTATCAAAGTTATTGGCCTATAGTTAGACATGACATTTTTATCTTCTTTTTTATGTAGTGGCTTCACAATTGATATTTTTAAACGCTCGGGAAATATCCCTTGTTCAAAAGACGCATTTACCAAATAGGTTAACACAGGTGCTATTGAGTAACTACATAATTTAATAATTTCAGTTGCTATGCCATCATAACCCACAGATTTTGATTTTTTTAACCCAATTATTATTTTTTGGATTTCAATAATACTTAGCGGTTTAAGAAATATGCTATTTTGTAACAAGGATTTGTTTGTATTACGTACGTCCTTGGTTATTTCCGTCAAGCTTATAAAATATTTATTAAAATGTTCAGCAATCTGGGTAGGCTCTTTCAAAAAACAGTTGTCAACTTTAATTTCGTCTATGCAATTGGTCAATTTAAATTCATTGTTTTTGTTTATAACGCTCCAGGCTGCTTTACATTTATAGAAAGAAATTTTTTAATTTTTCTAGAAAGAAAATAAATGTTCAAAAGTACTACTCTACTCTTTGTGACAATTCCACACATGCTGCGACTTCTGTAAGTCCATAACTCGGTGTTCAAACGACAGTGAGGTATGGCACGAGGGACGGTGTCCCGAGACGCATTGTCTTGGACCCTGTAACGAATTCAATCCAAGTAAAAGGAGGTGTTAGAAATATTAAACTAGATACTTATACTATACTTAAACTGGCGATCTGCTTTGCACCAGTATCATAAGTTGCGGTTTCTCGGCTAGGTTCTCTATTATAATGAGGGTTTCTAGGAAAATTTTCGCCACCAGTTGGCGCCACTTCAACTGTCACATTAGGCCAATCAGGGATCAACTTTCAAAAAGCGCTTGACATCTTGACTTGACGCATCGGTGCCGCCCCCTCGTGGGCGCTATTTTAGAAAACCCTCTTAGCAATTTTCTTTTGTCTCTATGCACGTGAATTATCCATTTTGTAAATTAAACATTAAAATTGCCGAAATGAACACTGAAAAATATTTGTTTTGAATAGCGCTGTCAAAATTGAAGGCGTTTTACCAAAGTGGCGCGGACTAGTAGAGAAAATTTTCCTAAACACCCTCGTTGCTGTGCGACTCCTATAACTAATAGGTTAATGTAGTACCAAAAAAAATTGACGAAAAACGCACTATACTTACCTACAACAGTAAAAAAAAACTTTAAGCGGTTCTTGAGATTAGCTATTTCATACAGACAGGCAGACACTTTCCAGCGAATTGCTTTTATGCCATGTACAAGGGTACATAATATAGATACATAGTTACTTATGTAACGTCAGAAACAGCCGCAACTTTACTGAAACTTCGACACATTATCGGACATGCCATAACAAGACGAGACGAGTAAACATATCAATTTAGCATAAACAACCTTCCGAAAGATTTATTCCGCTGTTATTTTGATACTTTAAGAACTCAGTTTCGGTTCAACAGTGATAATAGGTATACTTACAAGTGAAACTATACCTTAATAACCATACGACAGGAATTAGAATCGCAGATCGTAAAAACTTGTTTTCTATATTCAAATCAAGTAAAGTAAAAACTGAAGAAGCAAGACTTGTGGTTTAGGCAACAAAGATACCTCCCTGCTTTGTTTAGGAGTCAGCATTAACATTTTTGTCCTAGGAAAAGAGGTCTTTACGCCTTAGTGGGTCAGTAATAGGCTGGGATGTAATATTATATACATATATATGATAACGAACAACATATTTTACATAGAACGAAAAACCTAGTGGTAGTTAGGAATATTCATATATTAATATTGGTAATTTCTATTCAGAAATAATAAATGTCGACCCCGTACGAAGTCTAGAATTGGGCTAGCTTTACAAGGAATGGGAGCAATTTCTTGCCTAATACATTGCTATTGAATATCAGAATTTTAGTGATTATTACTAGGCAATTGCGGTATTGTATGGTTGGTAGACAATTATGTGAACATTGGTTCCAAACTAGGCTCATACCTTTCTTATTTAAGTTCAGATTTATGGCAATGTGTCTATAAATATAAACAGAATGCCATTAAAACAACTTGAAAAAAAAACCAATTAAGTCTCCCAACTCAGTTCTTCTACCATAAAAAGGGTTACGTATTATATTAACTAAACGTATTCTAACTATTTTCAAGAAAACTACGACCAAAAGATCTACTGTTTAAAATACCTAAAGATCGTTTCACAGATTTTTGTATTAACTAATGAACGAAATCTATAAAGCAGAAGTCACTTACTGTTTATTCAAGTACAATTAATTACCCTAAGGTTGATTGAAGTAACGGACGATTCACCTACTTTTGATTTATCTGTAAATGTTGTAATATTGTAACTACCCACAAACTACCAACTACCAACAAACATAGTTCATCCCGACTTGGATAGCTTAGGTTAGAAGACTAAAGCGAGAGCGAAGCGCAACGGAGCTCCCGCCTTAGCCTTCGTGGTTATTTATTTTTACGACCAAAAAGTAGGAGCCCTGCCAAGCGGGGCTCCGGCGACCGTTGCAACGGATACTGGCTAAGAGTCTGGCATTTAACAAATTTTTAGGCGTCTATTAAGTATTTCATACATAGTTAAAATATCAAATATCTTAAAAAAAACATTAGATTAATCGTTCGTTAGTGCGAATTATTTTAGTTAAATTAAAATTAGTTAAGTAAAACGATACTGGAGTTGACAAATATGCGTTATGAACTTAAGTGAATCGACCATAATTATCTTGAAAATAGTTAGAATACGTTTAGATATATAAAACGTAACCGTAAAAAGTGATATCCATGTAATACCAAGTCGGTTAATTCATTTGAATCTTTTCTTTTAAATAAATAGATTGATTTGGCAATCGCACTGAACAATCGAATTTAATATACTTAATACCTATGTATTACTTTTGAGATACATCGTGTCTTCATGCGATGGCCAAGTATAAATAGGTTTTGCAAGTATACTCAAAACTCATAATAACAAAAGTGTGTAAAGCGAATCAGCTACGCCATGTTTTGCCTCTTTCTTTTTTGTCGTATCTATAAAAAAAACCAAACATTTTATGATTGGTTAGTCCGTCGCTACTCTGTGTAAGAATGGAAATTATCAATGAATTGATGTAAAATATTCGTTTAAAAATTATACCAGTTATTTAATATTCCTCATGTATATATCCTTTTCCACCTAGGTGTCGATTACAAAGAGCGATCATCTGTCGTAGTAGCTACACAACTACCAGGGTATAATAGAACACAACAGATATAAGTGAAGAGCGGTCACTATTAGCTATCTGTGGTACACGATCTTGACATATTAACCTACTTTACAACTTTGTTTGCTAAACGTGATACGCATGGTTTTATCGCTTACTATTATAGATTATTACGAATAACTTTTACTTTAACTTTAAGCATAATTATTATAATGAACAAGTTATTAATTTATTTGTAAAATTTAAGAAAATTAAATTTCTTCCTTGATAACAATTCAAAAGCAGTAAATGCTAATTGGTCAGTGTCATATGCACGTTTCAGATGCATCTTAATCCTAGAAACCTAAGCTTCGTCGAATCGACGAGTACACCATCGAAATATAGCTATTTCTTTATGGCGCGTGTGCCGATCATCGCGACGTTACTGATCAACATTGTTTTTGCCGAGCTTTCTCGACAGGCGATGGTGACCGATTGGTAAGTACTATACATTTTGAAATATTAGAAAAATAGTCGTCGTTCCGACGAATGGTTAGGCTTTGTGTATATTTTTTTACAAGTAATCTATATGCTTCCTTTTAGTTTTTACCATGGCTTCTAGGCAATTGTTATCTGATAATCATGTTACGTAATTATTATTGGGCACACAAGACGTATGTGCATTGGAGGAGTTAACTGATAGCGAGACAGAAGATAATCTTCATACAGTGGTAGATTCTTGCTGATTTCAGCGTGAATGGTTGATTGAATGGATCAATCCATTCAATCATATTCACTAAGATAAAGACATTAGTATGTCTTTATCTTAGTGAATATGAGTGACAGCGGCTCAATTATTACCCTCCCGGTCTCAACAGAAAACGAGTAGTTCTCTTCCTTTTTCTCCCTCAATTTGTGGTAAATACAAAGTTGATTTGATTTTAGTACACAATGCGCAGCAAAATAAAAGTTTTTATATTTTTGACTTGTGTTCGCTAAAGAAAAAAATTCATTTATTATAAAATTAATTTTAACAAAACAGATGTCTGGTTGATCTCAAAAAAACTTCTGTTTTATAACTTCAGGTAAAACATAATTTAAATATATTTTTTTACTAAAACCAAAAAAATTGTATTATAACAAAACACATATAATTGATTTACGTATTTCAGTTATAAAATGACGGAAACATAATTATATTAATACATTAAATAAATTAAAAGCCCCGAAAATTGCTCGTCGAATCGACTAATGGTAAGGTTGAAAAGGGTAAATGTGAAGGTTAGGTGTCTTACTATATTATTAGTCCAGGTTATTTTCCTCTGGAATGCACTTCCTCTTGAGGTCAGGTTGGCCACAAACCAATTTACATTTAAGCAGAAGGTTCGTTCTCTTCTGTTGGACGAATTATCGGTAATATCACGTTAACCTTGCGTTTGTTAGCTTATAAATATTTATATATATATATTTGTATATACGTAATATGTAATTTATATACTTATGTATATGTATTATTAGTAGTATATTTTATGTATTATATTAATTAGTTTGTATACATTATTTATATTATTTTGCGTATTGTATTTACATATACCTTCATGGTTCCTTTAATGTTTCGTATAACTAAACTTTATCTTTCTTTTTATGTTATAACTTCCATGCACCTACTTCGTTCATCTCTGCATCACCTTGGTTGACTGGTAGAAAATGCCTACGGCATTAAGTCCGCCTGTGTACGCATGTGCATTAAGTTTTTTAAATAAATAAATAAATATATTATTAGCGAAGGAAAATATTGTACGAAGATCCGTGACTATAACAAATATAGCACAAGAAATCATAAAGATTGAAGTGCTCTGCTTTAGGAACAGCACTAACCATAAAATAAATATAAAAAATGGCTCATAAATTAGTGAATACGATGGCCATTAGAGACAAGTTAACGATCCTAATGATTATTGCCCTATACGTTCATTTCACAGTAATTATTCATATTTATATATGCTGGCTCACGACCGGCCAAGTTGGTGCTTTTACGAGCTAAAAACTAAAATTGCTTGCGTTAAGTTGTTATATCCAGTCTAACCGCATCATGATTTCGACATAATTTTCTGATAAAACTTATTAGTAAGTACTAGGATTGTTTGGTACAATAGTCCTTCACGTTAAATTATTATGTAGATGCTTTATATATACGCGTAGTAACAAAAAACCTATTGAATAAGATACTAACATGTTTTATAACGTCAATTTAACAAATACTAAAGTGAATCGTAGTGTGGCGTATTGAACCCAAGTATTCTATTAGGATCTCTTATAGAAGTAGGTTTTAAACCGTATAGTGATGACCAAAAACCGTAGGTGAATGGTCTTACAAGTAATGAGAAAGGTAGACTGCGTTTGGCCCGTAACGCGATTACGTCGAAGCCACACAAGCGACAACTACCTGCAGGTGTCAGTTCCAAGACACCTTTATGTTTGGATCGATCGTTTGCCAACACTAGTTTATATACTTCACAAAAACTGTGACATCTTCGTTTTACTTGCAATTATTATATTAAAATACTTGTAAGACATATTCAATGTCTTTTTATAGGGCAAACTTAATATTAAAAGTATAATCTTCGTCTTATAGCAGAACAGTTTAAGGTAACATTTAAAAGTACATATGACTTTGCAAAAGGTGCATTTGTGGTTGACTTCAAACCCACACAATGTCTAAGAGGCGAGTGTCATCTTGTCAATAAATTTATAGCCACTAGTTGTGGCTTACGTTTATAAAGGAACTAGATCTTTGTTAATTATAAATAAATCGAATCAACCGGGTAAATTTCTACCCCTTTCATAGATGTTTATATAAGTACTAGTATGTGTACTTTAGCGTGATGATTAGTGTTTCCAACTCAAAATTCAAACTTCTCAAACTCAGACTGATGTAATGTAATGATGCGATTCGTACTTCTGAGTTCCGTTTGGTGAGTGAAAGCGCCGGAGACCCAATTACCTTTTCCTTTTCCTTAACCGTCGCGACAACGCCTTGGTTCTGTTTTATTGTTTTTGCTATGCTTAGAAAACATAGTTATATCTATATAGTATGGTAACTATTTCCTATAAGGAGAATCGTGTACTTCGTAGCTAGCTAAATTGTTTAAAAAACAATACTTTTCTTGACTTCGGCAGTCGGGCTAAAATAAACCTAGAGACTCAGAGCAGAATCGTAAAATTGCTAACTTTGTAGCAAGTTTATACCAATATTTAGATGAAAATGTGAAACTTAAATCGAACTTAGAAGTTAAGACACCAATCTTCGTTAAATGAATTTGTTTGAAATTTTATAAATAAGTTCACGTTTTACACCAATCAACTTTAATTTTATAACCGTTAAAAAAATAATAAGTCGATATGAAAATCCAGCCAGCATAATTAATACCAGTCCGTTAGTCCTCATAGTAGGTAAATGCCTCGACCTCTTGACACCAAAGAATGAGTAATAATCACTACGTTTGCTCAAGGTGGATTTGTAATTAACAGACACATTTTATGATTTAAAAAAAGTCACAATGTGCCAGTGCCTAGAGTACGTCATCATGACAAAATCTTATAAACATCGTTTAAAACACTTTATCTGTGACAAAAAGCAAATTTTGGCCATATATACGTATTTATTTATATGCCCTATTGAGATTAGCAACCTTCTATACCGCAACCAATATACGGTCAGTACGTGACACTTTACTTGGCTTTAGTACATTATCTCAATCAACAATTTGCAAAATATAGATACCCACAAACAGCTTCCATGACAAAAAAGAGACATATTGTATATTTTAAAGCTTCATAAAATTGTGTGATGTCACCTAGAGACCATTTTACAACGAAGGCTTGATTAACATTTTCAATAAAACGAATGATTGCGCTCGACATGTAATATTATGTTACGCCGCAGTGTAAAGAAATTAGTTTATCAATGTGCAAGATTTTCTGTTTCATTTACGACAACTATCGATACAATTACATGTAAAGGACACAGGGAACGAAGTACACAAATATAACATAAAACAATGTGTATTGTAAATCACACATTTGTCTTACGACAGTCAACATTACGAAAATTACTGATTCAATACAGTTGCTGGTTTCTAACAGAGTCAACAGGACAAACAGTCTAAATCAAAATTATTTAAATTCATTTATATGTTGTACAATTACATGTGAGTTATATGTATAATATACGCATAATTTGCACGTATAATAGAGCATACATATTAGTAACCACTGCAAAGTCGTAGTTGTTGGTTAGTATTTCATAACGCGTTCTCTACATTATGAAAACAATATTTTCACTTCTGTAATTCCTACACTGTGTGGCATTTAAACTGAACGGTGAACTGTAGGGGGTTGTAAAACACATATAAACAACATAACGCAACGCGGTTTACGACAGTCCCGGCGCTCACAATCACAGCTCAATCTGTTGGATGTTACCTATCTGTTAGACACCTATTATTTCAACGGAAATTGAAATGTTTGTCAAATAAATATGTATGCAAATGTTACAGAGTCGATTGTTTTTGTTTTGCTTAGGTTAACAAACAGCATACATGTTGTAATAAGAATCGTAATCAAGACGCCCACTAAAAGACATTGGCTTCTTTAAGGTAAGTATTTACGTTAGTCATCACGCTTAGCTGGTAACGCTATTGCCCGTTCGTAATCTAGTATCCTGTCAGTAACACCACGAGAAGAGATAGAATGGTTCAATACCATGCTAGGCGGGAGACCACAAAAATCACAATAAGTAAATCTTAATTTAAAAAGTTTAAAAATTACATACAATTTCAACCCGCTTCTTTAAAAAACAAAAGGTAAGGCCGTTGTTCAGTAGTAGACGTCTTGCGAATGATGATGATGATGACAATGACTTTAACTGCATACCTTTCTATAGTAAAAGATTTATACCAACATCCTTACATACTTATTCCATTTTCTCAGATGTAGTGGACAATAACATTTTGAGAACGTTACGAAGTCATTAATTAAACTCTTTTATGACCGACGAGTGACTTCAATATACAGGACAGGTCTGTTTTGGGTAAGATTACGATCAAACTTAACCCTATACGAGTAGATTGGAAGGTGATTCGACAGATAAGAAAATACATGGTTTTGTAGTGAAGGTCACCACTTACGTAATGAATGAAAAATGTTGTCTTACATAATACCTTTTAGTTATTTACTAAATAAAAGGTAGTATTTATTAAAGTATTTACTAAGCCAAAATTAGCTTTGATATTCAAATATTTAGAAAACAAATATACTCGTAAAACATACACATAACTTTAAAGTTATGCATACCTAGGTATTGATTTTACACCGTTGTTGATTGAATTATATTTTTCATTTGGGAAATTTCGGGTCAGTCGCAAAATTATCGACGTCGCCTATATTAGGTCAAGTAGTTATTGAGATTTCACGAAGAAATTACGTTTAGCTTTTTTATATATCGATTAGCTACCCACCCCTGCTTTGCACTTAGAAACTTTTATACTTTTATGATATTATCATAAACAGTTAAAATTGTTGACTGTTCTTTAAAATAATTATATATTTTAAACTACTATTATTCTTATAAACCTGCCGAAGAAAATGCTTTAAACAGTTCGTTGTGTGATTTAGAAGAAGTTTAGTAAAGAAACAGACAAGAAAAATAGCGACTTTGCTAATACATATACCCGCACCCGCGTTTTTGCTTACTGCTCTGCTCCCGTCGCCAGTAGCGTGATGTTACATAGCCTATAACCTTTCTCGAAAACTGAGCTATCATACGCAAACAGAATTTTTCAAATCTGACTGGAAGATCCAGAGATTATCGCGTACAAACAAACAAATACTTCAGCTTTATATAATAGATCAGATTTGGAGATATATTATGTTTTACAATATTTAACTTTGACTGGCCTGTTGGTCTAGTAGTCAGTGACTCTGACTGCTAAGCGTGGGTTGAATCCCACCTAGGACAAACCTTTGTGTGATGAGCATGATTGTTTGTTCTGTGTCTAGGTGTAATTTATCTATAATATGTATGTATTTACAAAAAAAGTATAGCTATAAGTAGTATATCAGTTGTTTAGTAACCATAACGCAAGGAAATATAATTGCTTAGGACTAGAAGGCGCTGTGTGAATATAAAAAAAGGAAAAAAAATCATTAACTTAAATTAAATTAAATTAAACTTACTAGTTAAAGAAATTAATATCAAACAATTATAATAAAATTATGATATGTTATGTACATCATGTATGTAACCAGTTGAACCAAGTGGTTACATTCCACGGGGCAGCGATGAGTTAAAGCTTACAATTTCACATTAACATAGAATTTATTAATTAAACAAAACTTCAAACCCAAAAGCTAGCATCTATTTAAATTTAGAAAGTTTGCATGAAGAAAATATAGCTATCAATTTTTTCAGTTTCATTAGGTCCATATACAAATGAAAAGTAATCCGGCTAAATTAATAAGATTAAAAATACAGAAGCTGGCTGTTCGTCTTATCTCTTCCCAAACATACCGCTTTACTTCGTACTTTTATTTTGGACGAACTTTGCTTCGAGAGTAAAAGAGTACACAAGCAAGACTAATACTAAAGTGCTTGTTATTGTTTTTCTTGTGGGGTTTGTAGCTTGTGAGAAAGTGTACATAGATGCGATATTCAGTAAAACGTACTAATGTCTTTTATGAAACAAATGGTATTACCCGATGTGGTATGCAGAGACCCCTCTGCATACCACATCGGGTAAAAGCATGAAGCTACATACATAGGTTAAAAATAACATAAACAATTACCTGAAAACAAATTCACTTTGGCAATTGTAAGTAAAATATATAACTCTCTAGTGAAAAACCTCAACGTCGCCGTCTTATGTAGAAAATGGAAAATACGTGGAGATGGGTACGCAAAATATACCCCTAACAAAGTTGAAACGTTACGTACTTTTTACTTTATTCTTTTTTTAGCCGTTGCAAGGGACGCATAATGATGTATGATATACGTACCTATATATAATATAGAATTCATTATAAACTTTATAATTTACTCTATTTTTGAAAGACTTCTCTGTATTAATCGTTTGTAATGTATAAGCTATTGTTGTAACGTTAAATTTTTTCTAATTATAACTTTCACCACCTACGTCAGTGAAAACTGACGAAACTGACGCAGGTGTCAATTTTCTAGCGTTTGAGAAATCAGAGGCTAGTCCAATTATAACACGCAGTATGGCAGTTTAGAAAAATTGCCAGTATCTTCATCAGCCAAAAGACGTACGGGGCACAGGTTTTCTCCAAGTTTAAGTAGCGTAAGCCGCTTCTATCACTTATCTGTTGCCCGCCACTCCTATCATAGTAGTATCCTTTATCCTAGCATAAAAATAAACTAAATATTACTTATTTTAGCGAGATTCCAGACGAGTTTTCATTATTATATTTTTTGTTTTAACACAAGATGTGCCAGCGAACAATGAAACACAGCCTACTGGGCGTTATAAATATGATTCTGGTGCTGGATGCTCCATAACTCAGTAGCAGATGTTGGAACAAAAATAACCAGACTAAAGTGGGCGTGAACAAATACACGACGACATAGAACGATTGTCATTCGCTGGACATTGGTTGGTGTAAAAAGTTCGCTATAGAGGTCGAACGCGACGAAAATGGCATGGCGCTGGCGGTCGGTGCGTTTTTGCAGAGCGAATATGGATTGGGTGGAATTCAGAAAGGAGGGAATATGAAAGAAATTTCCTAAGTATTTACTATACGTTTATCATAATCTATCTATTTATTGTACTACTTTTTCGATCCCTTCCGGATCTACCAAGATCATTCACCACCTTTTTCAAATTTGTTATGAATGTTATGATCAACTGGGTGCAAATCGTCCATTTATCTCGACGGTTTATGATTGAGTCCGATAAACCGTCTAGATCTACTTTGACAACGTCAAATTAATAACCAAACAATATTCTCACTATTTGGCGTACTCTAGAGCCTGACATTATCAATTAAATCTAAATATAGATACGTGCTTCTCTGAAGTGGCGATGGGCAGGACATATAGCTCGCAGAACTTACGGCCGCTGAGGCAGAAAGGTTCTGGAGTGGCGACCATGAACTGGTAGACGCAGCGTGGGCAGACCCCTCACAAGGTGGACCGATGACCTTATAAGGGTGGCGGGCAACCGATGGATGAGGGCGGCGAACGACCGGCAACGGTGGCGAAAATTGGGGGAGGCCTATGTCCAGCAGTGGACGTCTTGTGGCTGATATGATGATGATAGATGATAGATATACGTAAAACATACGAAAATTTTAAGTTTAGTTGGATCTATATTTTGTTATTATGAAAGTTCGTTTTTATTTAATTTTATCTTCATTTATCAATTTTCTACATTAAAACGAGGAAAGTCGCTGATACATTCGTCAGCTCAGTTGCCTGCATTTTTGTTACTGTATAATAAAGAAAATAATGAGCTAATAAAATTAGATAAGTTCTTTGCTTGTTAGACTACTATTAAGATACAGACAGCTATACTATAACTAATATTAAGATATAGACAGCTGTACAAACAAATATTAAGATACACAAATGTTTTCACAAATGATTGACAAACTCTGACAAACGCATCATAGCTTATACCTGGCAGTTTTGAGGCCAGTCCCCTGCCAACACCAGATACCGTCGTCAGGGCCAAGGTAAGAGAGATAAATTAATGATAAGATTATCCAAATTTTAGTCTTACAACCTAATGTAAAATGGTGGCTACTAGTTATCCCTTACTACGTTATTAATGAATGAATATCGACTAACTAAGATACTGACTACTAAATATATTATTATTAACTAATAAAAGCCTATGCCACGGTGGTTAGATTCGGAAATGAATAATGAAATCCACATAAAAAGCTCTTGCAGTGTTTTACTACAATGTACTCATCTATTTTTTTCAGAATGCTTATCTCAAAAACAATTGCAATTATCTGGAATTTCCAAGCCGCTATGAGCAAGCGTGGCAATAAATGCTCATGCCTTCTCTGTATGAAAAGCGGCTTTAATAACGGGCTAGTATTATTATCTTAAAAACGAGCTCTTAAAATTATGTTAAAGGTTTGCGTTCTAAGTTCATTTAAAGTTCAATGGCATACTTTTTTTAAGTAGTCAGTCAATTATCATCTGCTTCTTATACAGAAGGTTGAGAGTTTGATACTAGGCATTTTATATAATTTTATTTTAAACAATAAAGACGTACGAGTGTGAGGCAACCTGACCTAATAAAAAATATTTCAAAGCACAACTGCAACAACATAGTCTTTGAATATGTAGGTCAACATTAAAACACGAATACCACCTGCATTCGGTGCTTTGTGTATAACAATTACACTCTTCTTACGGTTACCAACATGATTCAGTAATCACGTAAAATAATTTGTTTCCATTCTATAAACTACAGAGAAAATATTATTAAAAAATATAGCACTAAAGCTGAATAGACTTGCAAGAGCTTTTTGAAGTTCAAAGCTTGCCATAAACGTAGCACGCAGAGAGTGCAAGTTAACAATATTTTCTCCAATAAAAGGCAAAGAGCCCTCGAATTGCAGGAACTGCTGCTACTGCTTACAGCCATTTCTAACTTTTTTACTAGAGTTCAATCAAACAAAGAAAGAGTAGCTACTAAGCACGTAGATATGTAAGCATGTATGTATGAAAATTCAGTAATGACTGACTACTTCTATAGTTTATAAGTACTGTCACGCAGAGAACCATGGCTCGACCCTTATGTTCAGTAAAATGGTTAATGGGTTTTCCTGTCGAAAAATTCTTAGAACTACTCCGCAGTCTAGTATCGAGCTTAGTAAAATGATAACAGGCTCATCCGCCAATCAACAAAACGACACGTATGCATTCTGCCTATCCTTTCGAGGAATAAAGGTGTTAAGTAAATTGAAATCACAGAAAGTATGTAAAGTAAATTGTTGTGCTGATATACAGCACAACAATTTACTTTACCGCAGGAAAACTTTGTAAGTACAAATGACTTTGAAATAGTTCCATTGTCACTTAGAGGATTCTGAACCCACAAACAATCTCGTGCATAAAATTCGGATTCATTAGCTTACGTTTATTCTCACCTTTTGTTTTCTTTGCAAATCAAATCATCTAGTAGTTTAAGTACTTACTTCGTAACACGAGATTGTGTTTCAAATTCATGGGTACTTTATAAGTTTATCTTGGACGTAACTGACTTACTTGGACTTATGCTTACATTTGCTTATCTGCCTTGCAAGCGTAGCGATCATTTTTTTGCATTTCAGTGAAAGGTTTTTTATTTAGAGCATTACAGCCAATTTTACTCGTTTAAATAACAACAAATCGATTGACGTTAATTTAGAATTTGAAGATTAGATAGAGTATTACAAGATAACGTGAAAAAAAACACATGATGTCAATTATACAAAATTGCTTGGTGTTTTCCTGGCATTGCTTGCAAAAATGAAGCCCAAAATTTTCTTTTATACATATCTTTGCCAGATATTCACGAATATAAAAAAATAAATCAGCCAAATCAGTCGAGTAATTTTTGATGACTTCTCATACATAATTTATGTGGCAAGTGTTATTTTTATAAAAGGTAAAATTTATGAGCTGAAATGACTGCTTATCACCAGGCGAAGCTCAGTAACTACAAAAAATAAATACATTACCACTTATTTGAGTTTAATACGATACTACAAGAAGCGATGGACATCCAATTCGATTAAAATCATGCTTCACGCAATAAAATTAAAATTAAATATCGTCATTACTCAATCCTCGTCACCATTTTTTGATGAAATTCTATCTAGCAATGGTAGTAAATCTGCACAATCATGTGCTATCAACACGGCTGAACAGTTCCCTACATACTCGTATGATTGGGATATCAATATATTATATGAATCATGATCTCGAACTGATACGATTATCGGAAAAACATTCATCCCTGCTTTGCTTATACAATCTTGGGAATCGATGAATGCGTACTAAATCTTATGGAATTCTTTTGTTCTTTTATACTTTCGATGGTAACATTAGTTCATTGTAATAATTGTGGTGAGGTATATAATGAAAACTTACCCTCAACACTCGAGCTGCTACCTACAGGTTGTAAGTAGCTCGTCGAGTTTTCCAAATAGTATAAATTAGCGGCGGAGTCTGTTTCTCCGCCAAACCTAGAACTAGGTACCTTTTTAACCAGACAGATTTTGTTACGGTTTCACTATCTTTGCTTTTGAGATTTTGCAAAAAGTTATCTAATCTTTTTGCAAAATCTTTATATGTATAATAAATGCATACAGCAGAGAATAGTCGAAAATTTTACAAGATTTATACAAGTAATAAAAACATAGTAAGTGCGAAAACTGAGAGGATTGCTAATACTAAAACAAAAAGATGCTTCTACATTACCATACCGTAGCAAGCTAAAAGCTAATTCTGTCTTATCTATTATTTTATGTTGTATATTAGTTCCATCTTTCTACATAAATATTGTAAGTAACCATAATTGAAACTAAAAGTCTGGTGATAAAAATCAGTGATCTCAGTTTCTTGCTCCCGTCAGCCATTTAACTGGTTGCTTCTTTGATACTCTTGACGTAATGATACTATAGACCTTATGCACCGGAGCGGCTTCTTTAGTTATTTAAATTGTAATTTGTATGTTTTATACAAATACTAGAACGGCTCACAACCGGCCAAGGTTACAAAAATTGGGATAGGCCTATGTCCACGTCTTTTGGCTGATTAAGATGATAATAATATAAACAGTTTAAACCATGATCTCCTTCTGTAGTCCATATTCACTTGTAACAACAGAATACCACAATATACGTTCTACATATAGTAGCAAAGGTTTTTCAGTTGAGCATTTCTAGCGGAGACAGTAATTTCGCTCCACCTTCATCTTTAAGTTTATTTTAACAAAATTATACAAATTATATAAATCTAATTATGAACTAAATCGTATGAGGGTGTCGACCCGAGGTGTGTTCCGCTCCAGAAGCTTACTGGTTTTTCAAAGCAGTATATAGCTGTCATGTGCCAAACCATTTGGCTAAAGTTAACAGTTGGAACGGGCTATAACATGTACACAATGAATATAATATAATATTATTTAGATTCGCGTGTCACGATTTACGGTCTGAGTTCCTGCATATAACTTATTCAGTTAAGAGTATCACGATATCATTAGAATGGACCGTATGCCAAACATTATTTCTAAGACGAATTATGGTTTCTCCATGGTGACTATTGGAAAAAAATTGCACACAATTATTACAGTAAATAATGAATATTGAAGCAAAATATGTTATGTTTCATTTGGTAAGTAAGGGCGGTGGAAGACCAATTACCCTGTCAATCTATTTCTTGTATCTCCGCTTATAATTTTTGCTCTTAAAGTCCCATGGTAGTCGTTTTACAAGACAACACAGCAGTCACATAACTACTTGTAATAAGTAAGTGGAATGCTTACTTGTCATGTAAGTTGTAAAATAACACACGTAGTTACTAAGTGGTAATAAAGGTTATTACATTGTTTATTACTAATATCAGACCAAACATGCAAATGACAATAAGAGTAGTAGTATCCGTACTTACTGCGTTTTGTTCGGTGAGTGAGAGTGTCGGAGGCCCATTTTCCCACTTTTCTCTTTCCTCGCCTCCCTCATGCCCTTCCACTACCCTATTAATTCCCAGCCACCATAGTGAAGGCCACGATACCCGCAGTTTAAGACGATAGCTTATGGTATGGTGGTCACCACTTCTGGATTCCACTGACTGCTTACCATCAGGCGGAGTGGAGTCACTTTGGTAGGCTAATATAAAAAAAAATAACATATACAGCCATTTCTCACTCAATTCTTAACAAATACAAGTATAATATCGTTCTATATTGGCAAATCTTTTCTCTTTTGTAAACGTCAATCACGATTAGTTTACCCGTGCATATTATTCTTTAGAAATTGCGACAGAATGTTACATACACAATGTAGGTAATATATTTACCTTGAATAAAAAAGAGATGTTCTTCTACAAAATGGTAGGGTGAGTGACTTATAACATACGGCTCGGAGTCACCACGTAGGCGTTCAAGTACGTCTTCAGGATTAAGAGAATAAGACCAAGTTATATTTTTCAGTCTGAGAAAGAAGGGACATCCACCTTAAAAAAGAACATAATTAAATATTATGCGTGCAGTGTTCTATTCCTGTTAGTGAATTGGGAGTCTCCATAATACTTATATTTGAAATGAGAAAAGCCCAGCTAAAATACTTTGTTTACAGAAAAAATAGCAGTTCTTGATTTCGTGAGTATGATATCCAGAAGGCCACCACGGTTCAAGTAAATTATTCCTTTAAATTACACAATTTATAATCTTAAACTTCATGATAACTAAAAGAGGTACTAGTCAAATAGCAGTCAAGGGCAAGAAACTCAAGTCACTAGTTTTTATCACCCCACTTAGTGTAAATTTTGTATATTACGTACAAAATAAATGTGAAAAGGGTGTAAAATAGAATTAGCTTTTAGATTTACAAGATATGATAATGGAAGAACATCTCTTCGTTAAGTAAGTAGAAGAACCGACTGATCATGTTGTTATAGTAAAACTATCTCTTTTTCGTATGAAGAAAATACAAAAAATTATTGCGTTTTATACAGAGTGCATACGACGGTATAATATTAAATGAAATTACATATATACTATAAAGCGAAACAAAAAAAAAACTAAATATCTTCAATAGTTTAGACACAAGACTACTTTTTTAATTTCTTTAATTCTAAACACCCTGTAAGTACGTCAAACGGTGACTGACTTAAGTCATAATCCACGTCGAAGGAAAAAAGTTGGCGCTCATTACAGGTTAGTGAACTTGTCATAATAAATGGTGTATTACTTTGGTACTACCAAAATATTTTTTTAATTGTTAAAAAATTTTAAAGTTTTGTTTTTCGTCAAATCATTTTTGTGATTAATTTGAAATCATTAGACGAACTAGTAACAGCTGCCTTTTCATTTAATATCAAACTGTGTATAATAGTAAATGGCTTTCGCCATAGGAATCACTTAACCACATAATAGTGTTTAAATCATCACATGAGAAGGTGGTAGTAAAATCATCCAACACAACAACATAATATTTCTGCAGTTACTCGTATTTAAGACTAGCTTTCGGCGGCGCGGTTTAATCCGCGTCTTTACCTTCTGCTCTGCTTCCTTCGCCAGTGGCGTGATGTTACATAGCCTATAACCTTTCTCGAGAACTGGGCTATCATACGCAAAAAGATTTTTAAATCCGACTGGTATTTCTAGAGATTAGCGCCTTCAAACAAACAAACTCTTCCGCTATAAATAATAGTATAAGATTTCCGTTACTGCGATTTAAGTGTGGTGATTACGGAAACACCGAAGCTCTCTGACAATATAGGTCTGAGACGACGTTGAAACAGTAATATCTAAAATGCGCCTGTGAAAGAGGTTAAAGTTTATTCTCTAAAGAAAAACACAAGAATGTACTGTAGAACATTTATCGTTTAAGTTATATTGGTCTTTCTAATCTTGATCTTGTTAAATTGATGGTGTATGTTTGCATAGGGTCAGCTCAGACATTGATTTTGCTTCCATTCTGCTTGAACAAAGGGTAACATAAACTGCGCCTATGAGAGCCGGACGAGGCTTATACAATGTTTAGTTGACTATACTAGTAGTGCGAAGCGTTGGTTGCCAGTATTCAACTATCGGTTATAAGTACTGGTTTATAGCATCTGACGTGACTTCTGAGCAATTAGTAAATCAATTACATTGTTATTAGAATGATAATGCACAAGTAATGCGTAGCATAGGAAACGAACGTAATGTACAGATGGAGCCACTGACTCATTAGTCATATATCTGTGGTGAAAAGAAACCCTAGTTACCAGCATATGCACAACACTATCAAATTAGTACTTTTGTGATCAGACTATTGCTAGATTTTAAGTGCGATGTCTATAATGCAGCTTTCTAATTAAAAAGCAGTAGTGCTGGGCTTTCATTGTCGGTCGATAAATACCTTAGATCAAAAACAGTTTTTCTACGCTCGCACAAGACTGTATTCGACTCCAAAGAATACCGTTCAAGTAAAAGTCAACTAAACAATTACAATAAATTAAATTGTTAATATATCCCAAAATAATTGACCCGAAAAAATTTCCGTACTCCAACAGAATAAAGACAATTGTTTCTTTAGTTAACCTTTCTGGGCTGCGGGTAAAGTTTGACAGAATAATCCGGACGATCCCAGAAGGGTGTTAGGTAACGTTCAACGGGCAACTTACAAAGTTCCCAGCTTAGCCCTCACTTATATTTTTATACGAACGCTTTATTAGTACTGTATTTGGCGAAAATTAAGAGAAAATTAAGTTTTTATTTCTAACTTCTTCATTTTACTTCTGATTAAATTTGGAACGAGATCCAAGATTTAGCAGTACCCGAGCAGTATACCTTAATCCTGGTTTGAGTCACAGTGAATATGGAGGTGAAATTTTCCTAACAGTTTATAGTAGATTTATTTTCTGTCAAAAAATATGTACTTTGCAAAAAATACATGCAGATGTTATAATTATTTGCTGTAGATAGATAGATTCTTAGAATAGTCTTACAAAATTGATATTACCAATAAGTTTTTAGATATGCTGACGCAACAGTCTTAATGTGTGAAGTGTGTTCTAGTTTAAGTGGTACTCTTGCTAGTGACACTCCTAAGCATGTGAAACTTATGAACAAGTCTCAAAGATAGCAACTTGTGAGTAATACTTCTAACACGAGCATTTATTTTGAAATTGTTGTGGGTAAATATTAATAGTAGATCCTTTTTAACTTTTCTTAATGTCAGCCTACCAAAGTGACTCCAATCTGTCTGATGGTAAGCAGTCAATGGAATCCAGTTTGGCCACCATACCAAAAGCCATCGTCCTCAAACTGTTGCTGGTGTGGTGACCTTCACTATGGCGGCTAGGAATTGGATACGTGAAGGGATTGAGGCAGTTGAGGAAATAGGAAAGAGGGGAAATTGGGCATCCGGCGCTATCACTCACCGAAAGAAACTACAACTCTAACGCCGATATTCTACGAGAGGGTTGTACTTTCCCGGTCGATTTGGTCCATTCATGCTGAAACTACCGAGGAGATATACTACCATAGGTTGCAGAACACCTATTGAAATGAAAGAATCCTGGAGAACATGTATTGAAAGACGTACGCTGTGACTGCGCCTGGCCAGCTGAATCGAGTATGTAATAAGACATGCAGATGTGGAATGAGCAACTTGTAGGTTTAAATATAAATTAGTATAGTTTGGCCTGGTTTCCACCAAAGTGGAGAGGAGACGAGATGAGTTATTTCCATCAATGGGGCACCGGGCAACCGGACCTGCGGTATATTTTGTATATAATGAGCAGATTGTTTAAAATACGAATTTGTAGCTATGTATGTTTCGAATGTTATTCTAATTTAATAAAAGATCTGCATTCTAACCACATTTTGGCATACAAGCGGTTAGGACAAATTTAATAAGTAAAATAAAAGAATCAAAAACTATTTATATCTATATAGTCTAAAAATATAGAAAATATCCAATTAATTGTTTGTTAGACCTTGGCACAAAGTTGTTTTTGGTTACTAAAGTTAACAGCAACACTATACTTTTTGTTAGTAAATGTATTATTTCTGATCTTTTCTCCAAGCCTCAAGTCTGTTTATTTCTATTTGTAAAAGAACTGATCATTACGACACTATTATTACACGTGTAATGTGTACGCAGTTCGTATATGGCTTCGTAGGATTTATACTAGAGCTATTCTTAGACCTAGAACTAGAACTATCTATGATAATTACTGCGTGTAGTTTGAAGCTTCAGAAGAAAAAACCGGTCTAAAGGGGTTGAGTGATACCGAGCATTATAAGCGTTTACGGCTCATAAGTGTCAACGTCGCAATTTAGTGTTCTATTTCGAAGTTTTCAATTTTTATCATTTAATCATAGCCATATTTTAAAAATATGTTCTAATACCATGCTCGAATTAGATGAAAGCTGTATAAAAAATAAGTAGCCATAACGCCAACAGTTATTTTACTATGAAAATAACGAAACTTAAAGGAGAATGCCCAAATATGGGCCCATTTTAGGGCCCAATTTCGATGCTAGTGTAAAAAAAATGGTAATAAATCACAAGTAAACATAAAAAAATATAACTACATTTTTTAATATATTCAATTTACAAATAAGTGATAATTAATTTGGAAGGAGTCAAATCGTATTTTATAACCTCATTTCAACAACAAAATAATTGATTTCTCTTGAACCTTCATAAATAATTGCGAATTATTTGTAAAATTTTAAGTGCAGTGCAGTGCGCTATTCCGTCAAGTACGGACGTGCTTACACTGCGCGCCTCGAATTACTTTACGCGTCGTGCGGCTGACGCGGCTACCCGATACTCGCTATGAGTTCACAACAACTCATAGTTAACGAATTGTTGGCATTCATTCAACATGCCATCGATACTATGGACGAAGTCGACATTCTGCAGATCTGCAAGTCCAACTTTAAGGAAGAAGATGTCTGCAGTAGCAAGAAGTTGCTGTATTAAGTGTTGGGTAAGCTCGACCAGATGCCGTCTCCTCGTAGGGACGGCACCGAGGAGAGTATCCAGGACATCGTCACCCTCTTGAAGGTGACCGACCCGGACGACGTGCCAGCTTTCGTGGCAAAGGAGCTGCACAAGCTACCTCCAGTCACGTTCGACCACATCGACGTCACCAGGCTGCTTAAAGATATAACATCCCTGAAAGCATGGCTGAAGTACAGTCCAAGCTGGAGGCGTCAAATGCCACAATAAGTGAGTTACGTGCCGAAGTAGTGTTGTTACGCAGTGTTATTTCGACAAGTAAGTCACCCGACGTCTCGAACGTGAACATGCAACGCGGGTCACAAAACGCATCCATTGGCAGTTTTCAGTCGGTGAGCGCGTCATCAGTTGCTGACACTGCAAGTGAGGCAGCGTGTGTCACCGCTATGCCTGTGTCGTCACCAATCAAGGTGAATCGTGTAGGTACGTCGACCCCGAGACGTGCCTACGCCGACATTGACGCTAATACAAAGCGGCAAACTACGAATCAGCAAAACTGTGAGCCCACTAAGATCATACAACAGAGGGCTCAAGAGAAGGGCAAGTGTGACAAGGACGGCTTCATAAAGGTGGAGAAGAAGAAGAGGAAGCCTACTTGTCGCAGTCCCAACAACGTTGCCGTACTTGTCCCGGCTACACCACAGTATGAAGGAAGATGAGATCGTACAGTACGTGCGAACCAAGACCAATTGCACTCTAAGAGTGGAGAGGTTGAAGTCGCGTCACAACACGAATTTTAAATCGTTCGTGGTTCGAGTGCCGACGCAATATCTCGAAACTTGTCTTCAACAAGAGTTTTGGCCGAAAGGTGTAGTATACCGACGTTTTCGTGGCGGGCTACACAACACCGCGCAGCGAAATCTGACACCAAAATAATTTATGTTAATTAGTTTTAGTTTACATAAAATATGTATTAGTTTATAATTTTTCTTATGTATGTATTGGCATGTTATGGGCCTTAGATGCCTGAAATAAATGATTTATTATTATATTAAGTAATTTCTTGTCTATGAAATGAAATTAAAATCACTAAGACACAGCATTTTTTTATATGGGCCTAATGCTCATAGAATTGTGGGCATTCTCCTTTCAAATGTATTATTTGCATATAAATAGAACTGTAAACTCAATGGTTACTTACTTTTTATACGGCTTTCACTTAATTCTAGCATATCAGCAGAATTACAACAATAATATGCGAAGTTGCCACTCATGAAGCGTAAAGCCTCTTAATTACATGACGAAAAACTCCAATAACCTTTGTCATTCAAAGACAGATGTTACTCACACATCGACCCCATATTTTTGTCTAGAAGTCAACCCCACGTTACAATTTGACAGTGATCATAAATCTAAATCTTTTATTCATTTCTGATGCTGCAGTTTATGAAAATGCCAAATGAGATATTATAGTCATCAAATTCGCTGACTAAACATAGGAATTGGGGACAAACTAGGACCACTTTTTTATTCATTTGACACAAAAGTAGCATAAAATAAACGTTGTGCAAAAAAAATATCTACCAGTTAAGTTAGTTAGTGGGATAACACATTCTTTCTTTTTGCCTCGATGGGGTAGGCAACGGCTGCGTCATGTCATGGGATAAGCCTGTTCTCGTTTACTGTATATAAAAAAAGAAAGAAAAGGTATTAATTTCTGCCCAAAGGCGACATACAAAAACAAGAAAAAATAATCTAAGTACTAATAAATAACACAAAATTAAAAACCAAAATCTAAACTTTAATAAATATATTTTAAACACGATTATAAACGGCTACACTAAACAACTAAGCCACTGAGGCAGATAGTTAAGATATGCTTTCATGTATAAATATGTTACGCTGTCTACAGAGTCAAACACATAATAAACAAATAGTAGAGCTATGTACTTGCATAGAATTAAAAATCATGCCATTAATACACTTGTTGAGGTATTCATGTTCAACAAGAACAAGTAAAACGAGTTAAGTACGACATAACTGTGTAATGAAATTTATCGACGGATTTATAGCTAGTCTTCAGTCTTAAGTGTTTATTACTTGTACTATAATGTATTGAATCTCGATTGTTAATTAAATGGCTGTGTTTACAGCTGTGTATAATCTTTTATATCGCTAAGTGGCCAAATATTTACGCAATCGGATAAATATAACCTGATAATGCCAGAAGCTTCACTACTTTGCTACTATGGAAGAAATACTATATCATCTTCATTGGCATGAAGGACAAGGCTTCCTTCAAATAGAGGAGTGCGCTATGCTCACTCGGCAGGCGAATTAGTGACTGCAATAAAGTTATGTTTAGTACAGAGCGCTGCTGTCTATTACTTAATATTTTCTGAGTCGTCTATTATGAGATCCATTACAGATGATGAAATATTAAAAGGCATAGTCACATCTGATAATAAAACAGCTTTAATTTCCTCACCAAATGAAACAATACTGTCGAGCGTGGTCTAGATGGTATTCCATAGCAAGTGTTCTAGTTTAACCATGAATTTTTTTTTCGGAGACCGTTCTACCAAACCACTACTAACCCAAATACACCACTTCACTACATAGTATAAAACAAAGTCGCTTCCCGCTGTCTGTCCCTATGTATACTTAGATCTTTAAAACTACGCAACGGATTTTAATGCGGGTTTTTTTAATAGATAAAGTGATTCAAGAGAAAGGTTTATATGTATTTAACATGCATAATATAGTAGAGAAACACTGATAAATTTTAATGTGTAGTCATAAATAAACAAATGTTTTGCGCTTACATTGCAACGCTGGCTAAACCCTGCAAGATAGATCAAAATAATATACTACAGTATTGTATACCTTAAAAAGGTCTACAAAAAAGACTGCAATAGTATATGTCTATCTCTAAGGGATAACCCACAATAACCATTTTTTTATCCTTTACTTTTTGTGAGAAATAATGGCTTATTTTCGAAGCGATTTTAAGCAATACAGCATTAATTCTTATCAAATTAAGTACCTTAAATACATTTTGCATTTAATATAAATCAATAATGCCCGTTGCAGCATGTAATTTATTTTCAATGATATTACAGATTAAAAATGCAGGGAGGATGGAGCAGGAGATAAATAGCGGCAGGGTGCCGGCATTCTGTAGTAAAATTAATGGATTATTCCCATCATACTACAGAATGTGTAAATACAACGTTCACAGCATTTGTTTTTCTTGGCACGGGCAATACTAATAATAATATTAGTATCAGCATTGCACCCGTGCGAAGCCGGGGCGGGTCGCTAGTATAATATAAGTGGTGTATTATCATCACCATATCAGCCGAAAGACGTCCACTGCTGGTCATAGAGCTCTCACAATTATCGCCACATTAGCCGGTCGTGAGCTGCCTCATCAATCGGTTGTCTGCCACCCTTATCAGGTCGTCGATCCACTTATATAATTCTACTTTTTCTACATAAATTATATCTAAAAACGTTCTCCATTTACGATATTACCTACAAAGCCAGGCTAAAATCAATCTAAATTAATTATATTGACATCTATTTGTGATCTGTAATGGGTATGCGGGTAGAATGGCTGACGCTTAATGAAGGATTAATAGAGATGCTATTGTGTTGACCAATCGTCTGAGAAGGAACACAGCTAAGTAATTGCATTTTCTGTGCTATTAGTATTGTCCTTTCTTTACCTTTAAGCTTAGTGCTAGCTTAGCTATAGCTAAGCATCAAAATCGGCTCAAAGGTTTAGGCGTGCAAGCGTAACAGACAGACAGATAGAGAGATTTACTTTCGCATTTATAATATTAGTATAGATTTATTTAATTTAGTTGTCGATTCATTTCAGACGCAGCGTGGGCAGGTGGATCAACGACCTGATACAGAGGCAACCAACGGATGTGGGCAGCTCTTGCGACACTTGAGAGAAGTCTACATCTAACAAAATGACGATAAAATGTATATTATTATTTTTTATACTTTATTCTACATCAAATTAACAATTTGAGTAAAATCATTATACAAATAATATGTAGTACCTACAATGGGCGGCCTAATTGCTAAGAGCGATTTTCACCAAAATTTATGTAATTTGGTAGATAATTGAATAATTTATTTATACCGGTTAAAGTCTATGTCCAGTAGAAGTCTTCTGGCTAAAATGACAGTGATGAAATTTTCTGTGTGAGATTAAAAAGAACCTCAAAATTTTCCATTATATCAGACGAACATTTTTAAACTGGCACTTTCATGTTTCGCGTGTCATGAAGGGTTACAAATCTTTAAAGTATAAGATGAAAAGCTAAACAGTATTTTATATAACAAAGGAAAACATGAGCATTCCGGCGAAGTCACCTTGTATTACGTAATCTCTTGAGTTTCTACGAAGCTTTGTAATAACATCCTTACGTAGGCTTCACATAACATAGTTTCACGCTTTATCCTCGAAGGTTTAAGCAGACTTGTATAACACCCAGGTTTCACCAGCTACATATGTTGGGTCCTATATCATCATCATAACAGTGTTGGAGCCTGTAGTCATATGCATCGACAATGCCAGACTCCGGGCTTACACGATTAATATCAATAGAAATATCCAAAAATTACCCGACCGAGAATAGAATCCCTAACTTCTGCTTAACAGTTCATACACGGAACCTTTGAACCACTGAAGCAGTCAATTTGCACGTGGATGAGATTTTTATGCTTTTTACGATATGATTACAAATCGTTAATGGTACTTCTACTATTGTATTGTTATATAATTGTACTAGCTGTTGCCCGCAGCTCCGCCCGCGTGAATTTCGGTTATATTTCTGTTTACTTTAACGATTTTTCATACAAACTTTCATCCCCTACTTCAACCTCTTGGATTTACTTCAATCAATTGGATGGCGTAGAAGAAGTTAGAAAAGAAATACTTACATATTATTTTAATAACAGCAGAATTCACAGCAGTCAAAACTTTTTATTAGTTAGTAGTTTTGCATTGCGGTAGGCATTCTGTATAAAACACAGACAGAATGTGCTTAGTTTTAAATTGTATTAAGAAACCTCATTTTATTCTGAACGCTGTATCTTTAGGATGATCCTCAGGCCTTTGAGGCTTATGCGGTCTAGACTACTCTAGATACAAAGGCTGTTTTGAGAGCTTTATTTTATGAAATAGAGTAAATGCATTAACTGATGTTGCGTTGTTCTTTGATAGTAATGGTAATAAGTCTAAATTATAAAACTAACTGTGAATGGCATACCACAAAAAATATAGTCTATCTCTATCTCACTGATATTTTAGCTTTCTATATGTGATAGAATTTTTAAATTGGTTATATAATATAGATTTTGAGTTTATCCATAACAAAAAACATTTATCAATCTGCTAAACATACAAAAAATCAATTTTTCTCTATAATATTAGTTTAGATTAGTGACTACATGCTCTACAGGAAATGGTTAAAACATTAACATGTAAGAATAACGTTTTATTACCGTGAACTATACCTACTATTATACACTACTGAGCGTTGACAATCGTAATACGTTTTAGGTACCTAGTAGTATGTTATGGTCTAGGTAGGTTCATACTCATACTGAGCTTTCGGATTAAAATGTTGTAATGTAATACAGCTTTTTTACCAATCGTAACACTTTTTAATATAATAATAATATTGTTCTTTAATAGTTTAAGTTGAGTTCTAAGCCTGTTTAAATCGTGTTTCTTGATACCCACGATACAGGCTATGCCTAGTGTATTATAATATAATAGCAAATGTATTATTAAAAGTTGGAAACTTAAACCCGTAAAAATTTCAATCCTTAATAAACGTCTGCTGCATTACTATAGTAAAGTCAATCAATCACTCAATTTATTCTTTCGTCAATATAAACGAATACATAAATATAGACTGATATAGAGAAATAGCCCCTATAAAGCTGGCTGTCGATCGCAAGTAAGAAATAAGGTTATCTCGGCAGCCAAGCCAATATAACTAAAAAGGCAATATAGATTGGAAAGTAAAAATCAAGAACAACAAACCTTAGTTATACAACGCCTTCCAAGTTCTCTTAGTAAATTGCGAAACGAAGTTGACTTGTAGCCAAAATAAATGTTTTGATATATACTACAGCGTTTAATATTCAAGTTTTCCTTCCTTGCGTGTACAAATTAGGTGTGTATTTTACCAGATTTTGTCATTGTAGAGTCCCAAAATATTGTGTAATTTTTGAACTTCAATTGCATGTAAACAAAAGCGCACAAAAGAGCTCAAAGGTTTGCAGGTGCTTTCATGTAGACAACAACCTCGAAAGTTATTTATTAATATATTCCATGATAGACCCTTTCTGTTTTCAGTATGAATAGAGTAAATAGGACTAGAGAAGCACACATGGGAGATGTACTCCTGCAGAATATCGGCATAAAAATCTCGCATTCTAACTTATCTGCCCTGAAGTTAGCGCAAGCGGCGTCTATGGCAATATTTTTTTAGACTAACTTTTGAAAGAAGATGACCTCTTATCTACAGGCCAGATTTACGAGACTTGTGTGAGAATGAAGTTAAATTATTTTTAAATCACTAAAATCTGTAAGTATAAGTATACAATTGTAAACGATGACAAATATGCATTAGGCAACAAAATTTTCAGCTAAATTATTCGCCAGTAAAACCATATTCTCTAAGAAACGTTTACGATGCTTGAATGCAAACAAAACATTACCATATTCTTATATTACACATTTTGTTTCAGTAAGGTTGTGGTACTTGTTATTTACATTAGCACATAGTTGAAGGGTAATAGCAATAAAATAAATATAAATATTATCCAACCTCTTTTTCCCTTAATTCACTTTATAGAAAAGAAAAAAAGTATGATACAAAATTAATACAATAGCTGTAAGCGCCGTGTTCCTAAGTTACGACCGTTAGCTTATACCAACTAGCTGACAAAGCCAGAAGTTCAATCCAAGTTTCTTATTAGTTTCTCTTAGCACTCTCCCTAGAGAACTGTAATTATTCGGATGACTCATCTGGTTTATGACCTTTTAATGTGATAAGACAGTTCGACTCCTTAATTTGAAGAACTAGTTTTGTCCTTTGGATCAAGTTGTATCTTACTACTGCTGTTTGTTTATTTTAATTGTATTTATTAGTGGATTTTGGATAACCTGTAATGCTTTGCTCCTCAGAGAATTAAAGAAAAGCAAGTAAATTTAACTGAATGCTGAGCGCAAGATGTTCTGCAGTAGTCTGTTTGCACCTAGGTTGAAGTGCGGGGGCGTAGTCTGTAAGTTATACCTACACTTGCCTTGTTTGTCTTTGAAACGCTTGGATGTGACTTATTACATAAAATTTGTGTTTCTGTTCTTACAGAAACACAAATTTTATGTAATATGTCACATCCAAGCGTAGCCGAACTCGTCATTTGATTTCAATACCACTCCGACTTATTCATCAATCGTGTATAAAAAAAGTAACGACTTTTATGACGAAATTTGTTTTCAATTATAGTTAATATAGATTTTCTATAATAAATTTATTTGTTAGTGTTAGTGATTAAAAAAAATAAAAAGTTACTAATTGAAAAAAGATCTCCGATACATTTAGTCCCTTCCTAAACTCATGTCATTGGCAATAACCTGATAAGACGATGACCACATGTGACATACCTTTATAGGCTACATAGTATCTAGACGTCTATTGACAGCTTCTACGTGTCATAATATACGTTGTGTGAGTAACAAATTGATCACGTATTGTGAGATTTTATCTAGGCAAATACACCTCTAATAAGTATTATTTCCGATGACCTAATTAGGTCGATTTCTAGAAGCATAATAGGCTAATTTGTGTTTATTTTACTTCTTTAACTTCAAGACCCCAATGACTGCTTACTATCAACCAGAGAAACCTCATTTTGTTACGCATATAAAAACCGCGCTGCAAGCAAATCGATAAATGAGTAAATATTTATTTACAAAAATAAATGTCATATAACAGTTTAACTGGTTATATGCAATGCAAGCACAAAGGTAGAAAAAAGGAAATTAGTTGCAAAGTTTGGTAAATTTTGGAGGTAAATAATATCTAAAGAAAAAGACTTCGTACGTGTAACATGATCAGTACGTAACATTAACTATTAAATTACTAACGTTATATAAAATAATCTAAAACCTATTGTCGTCATACAAGGACAGATTACAGAAAACCTACGTACAAGGTATGATCAATATTAAAATTAGATACAAGCATCTACATAATCATTCTATCTCCTTCATTTGCATACCTTTACTTCTTAGACGATACAGCTAGGGAAGAGTTGGGAAGGATGACACGTTTTTGAAGTCTAATCGCCTCCATTATTATGTGTCTCCAATTTATATATATAAAAATGAATTGCTGTTCGTTTCGCTTAAACTCGAGAATATGCTGGGACCGATTTGGCTAATTTTCATTTTAAATTTTTTGTGGAAGTTCAGAAAATGTTTAAAAGGTGGAAAAAGGGAAAATTGCGAGGAAAATACTTAAAAACGATAATAAGCTCGAATGCGGTACGAAGTTCGCCGGTTCAACTAAAACTAAATAAAATGTACCTATCTTAAATAAGTGACTATCGTTGGATAGATCTCTTGTGCGCTTGCCAAACAATGTTAAAGCATATATGGCCAAAGCTTAACCCAAAAATTCTTTTAAAATATATATTTTAGATAGCAAAATTTCGATAAGGATAGCTTATTAATAACGGACGTAAGAGTGCCTAAAGTTTATTTGCGAGCATTCACTAGACTTCAGAACTCTTTAGAGAAAATTTTGAAGATCGCTTGGCTATTAAAATTTCTTCTTTAACTTCATTTTGTTAAACCCGTTTTCTAAGAAAGTTGAAGCTTAAGTTACAATATGAGACATCTTTGAAATACTTGAAATTTTTGCTATCCTATTTTCGTTGTTTCAAGTTCCTAAAGAATTTAAAAACTGTCAGATCTTTTTAACTCCTAATAAAATTTTTGTTCCTAATATCTCGACCTAGTATATTATTAATAGAGGTGAATCGAAAATGAATCGTGAAATGAAAAGGTCTCAATCTGTATAAAAAATGTTGTATTATTTAAATAAAAATTGTCGTACAAAATAGTTCAACTCCGCTTATTTATATGTAACCACAACCACATACCTAAAGGTATAATATTAGACAATGAAGTAGTATGTGACCTATCTTAATTGCTTATCATTAAAGTAGTATAATGCTCTTCACATCATAAATATTGTTTAAAATCAATTTTATATACCTATCGAGAATATTATAAAAAAAAACGATGTAGAAAAATAATAAATTTTATTTCTTATACCTAAAATTATTTACTGCAAGCAATTTCTTTGCTATAAATAAAACATGATTTCCATTTTAAAAAAGAACGTTGAATACGAATCATTAAACTCATCTAAATAATTGGGTCCACCTCTTCTCGTGGGTGTCGTAAGAGGCGACTAGGGGAATGAATTGAACGCAGTACATGCGTACCTACCTACTAAATATTAATAGGTGTAACCTTACAGTGCCTACAAAACGTAGTGAACATCACCAGGCTGATATTGATGACGAAACCCAGTTTTTTTATCCTTTTAAAAATTGCACATTTTCAAAAAATGAACTTAATTCGGAACTTCATTTCGCATTAACTGTTTTGACTTAAGACTTAAGTAGTTCTACAATCTCGCTCATAAGGTTTTCGCTTGATCGATTTTTGTGTACTGTCGTATACATTACGAAATTATACCTTTAAGTATCTATATTATCAATGTAATTTTTCTATTAACAAGTTAGCTTGTACTTTTTCTATCAACTCTTTCATTAGGTAAGTATTAAAATTAACGACACGTCACAAGCACTGAACACAAATTAAGATCTTTGAGAGATTTAGAAGACTACAGCAGAAACGTTGGGATAAGATATAATTCAGTCTACACGAGCTTTAATTAAAAAGTTATGGTGATTTCACGAAAGCCTGTAATTTTTATTATTAGAATGTAGGTACTTAGAAATACTGAATGTGCCTCTGTGGGTATTTATAAGTAGAATGAAAAGTGACCTCCTTAAACATACATATAGGTACATATTTTAAATAGAACGTAATATTTCCATTCACTAAAAATATTTTTATGTATCCTACCTATAGTATTTAAAGCTGTACGCTTAAGTTTATATACACAACAGATATTTTATATATTTTAGTTTCAACTTTTTGAATATAAAAATAAATAAGTTGAGTAATAAGTTATTTACTAAAAAATAAATAACATGAAAGTATCTAATCCTATTGATATTATAAATGTGAAAGTTTGTATGTGTGTGTGTGTGTGCGGGTGTGTGTTTGGCTGTGTGTGTGTGTGTGTTTGTGTGTGTTTGTGTGTGTGTTTGTGTGTGTGTGTGTGTGTGTGTGTGTGTGTGTGTGTGTGTATGTGTGTGTGTGTGTGTGTGTGTGTGCGCGTGTGTGTGTAATATCGCACACATATAGTTTATAAAGGAGTGCAGAATGCTAATATTTTTTTAAATTATGCACAAAAAGTCTTTAAGAAAAAAACAATACTGACAAACTTATTAGGTAACTTTAATTTCTATAAACTATTTTATACATAACACTTACCTTACTGAAAACTTTCATGACAAACAAAAAAAACACAGTTCTAAACAGTAACTTTCACACAAAAATGTTTAAAACAAAGATTAACACAACAGTTTTAAAATTATTACAAAAACTTGCACAACCAGAAACGCGAAAACTCTCAAATATGAAATGACTTTAAAATAAATTAACACATACTTGATTGATATTTTTAAAGAACACAAAAAAAAATGTGTTTGATTTAAGGTTTATGATTCCAAATTTGAATTTGCGGTTGGCGGGAGTGTTACGCGGAGCGGCGCGCTTCCCTCCGCCTGTCTCAAACATTTTATCACACTGAACATTGGTGAAATCTGCCATTAGGGACGTACTTCCAGCTCGACTTTTATTGTTCGCAATAATGTTCGCCATCGAAACAATACCACAAATTCTGTTCGTACGGAACATATAAACACCGTAATAAATGCCTTGCACTGTGTTTTATGGCTGTTGCTTGTTTATTGCCTTTGTAAAGTACGAGATTAAGGTGACAGAAACAATTAGTTTCCTTAATTTAGAACTTTAAGATGGCTTCTCAGATTCTACTAACAGATACCAATAACATGACGATTTGATATCTAAATATATCAAAAGTGCATGAAATGATTGGACATTGCATGATATTCAACATTAATCAAAACATTTATTCTATATAAAAGGATTTTTTTTTAAATGAACAAAATATCATCGATCGTCGATAAATATTTATCGACAATCGGTCGCATCACTATCATCCCGAGCGCGACCGTCACGCACTGTCCATGGCACGGGAACAACATTGGTCGGTTTGACGCATGCGCACGACATGTTTTTCACTAAACTCAAGTAGAATTTCACTTCGTCTGTAGACGGCCTATAAATCTCACGAAGGCCCATTTGTGTGAATATCTCAGATTTTGCAAACATCTACATAATATGTCGAGGTCAATGTCCACAGTAGCGTGACGTATTGTAACAGAGGTAACTTATCACACTTATTGCCAAAGTCTTTAATTCTAAATGAGAAAACTTTTTGAATATGGCAACAGTTATATTTTTTATACGAGCTGACCCGGCGAACTTCGTTCAGCCTAACAGTCGATCAACATTACTTTATATTTCTTAAATAAAATATTTTTTCTAAAATAAACGTAGCCCAAGTTACTTCTTATTACATCAGCTACCTGCCAATAAAAGTCCCGTCAAAATCGGTCCAGCCATTTCAGAGATTAGCTAGTACAAACAGACAGACAAAAATTGTAAAAAGTGTTATTTTGGTGTATGTACCGTATATATAATAATAATATCACGCCAACTACACACAACGCCATCTAAACCCAAAGTAAGCATATATTATAGCTTATGTTATGGGTACTAGAAATGCGGATATACATACTTAAATACTTTTTTTTTGTAAATACATACATATTATACATAGAAACACCCAGACCAATGCAAATAGTCATGTTCATGCACACAAATATTTGCACTGAGATATTCATATACATGTAGTAAATAACGGTTAATTCAATATTACAAACAGACACTCCAATTTTATTATATGTATAGATTATTATTTTCGAAAAAAGATTTTAAATCTCGTGTAATCCACATAATATTTTTGCTCTTTGTAGCAGCTTGTAGAACTTGTGTTGGGCGTAGCACGACTACAGCGCGTAGCAGCCTACGAATTCGTAGCTCCAAAGTTGCAAGTTAGATAGGTATACAAATACATAAATTTAATTTTGTTGGTAACCTTGTCTTACCTAATACATAATGACTTGCCTATAATATAAGTGAAGAGGGGCTATTTTTAACTTTTTTTATTATTTTGTATTAGGTTTAAGGTTTTGTAGATGTTGTAAATATTGAGTGTCAAAATATTAATAATATTAATTAATTAATTAATTATATTTAATAATATTAATATATGGTCAAAATTAAATTATGCTGTAGGTGATCGCTAGTACTTTTCTATACAAGTACACACCTATCAAAGAAATAAAATGAAAACGACATACTGACAGGAAAAAAAAAATATGTTTTAAAGATAAACAGCTATAGGTAATAATAATATAGGTCGGATCTCTTTAATTTATCGGAAAAACCTTCTAATTACTTCATACTGGGTAGTAACATCACACAGTTTAAAGGTAAAATATAAAAATCATGTTACAATTTTGAAAGAAATAAAACAACGTAGGTAATTCACTTAGCCACAAGCGCTCACGTATTCAGAACAAAAGGCGTTATCAATAAATTTACATAACCTAACAGATTTTTTTGGGATTAAATAATGATAAACTTATTTCCTTTCTTACCCTACTCCGTAAGCCAGACGGCCAACAAAACTGATTATGTAGCTATAATAAATCTAATTTCCCAAAAGAACACATTGATAAGTAACAAACTTGCGGATCGAGCGATCTGACCTTGCTTGCTATTGTAATTTTGTTAATGTTGAGTGACCGTTGTGAATAGTACTAGTAAGACCCTTACTGGTTTCAGCAAGTCCATACATCCAACCCAATACCAGAATCTTTAAATACCTGATACGCAAATTACCAGACTCGCAAAACACCGGATTCCCTATATACCAGATACCCATGTTGGACAGCCGGAGAAGTACCCTCTCATAGAGTATCGATACGAGTATAAAGTATTAGCTACTTTCAATCAATACTAATGTCCTAATCAATACTAATAATAATGAGGCGTTCATAGCTCGTTGCGCTCACTGGTCGGTAAACATTTAGCGGATTAAGCAACTTAGACTGCGGCGGGCCAATGGATGGGTGACCGCATAGTGGTATGTGATGTAAGTGTCTCCTTGTTTCGAAGGGCACGTTAAAAGTCGGTCCCAGTTGTTACCAAGTAGATAACATTCGCTATGCAAATCGGATGCCTCTATAATAAATTATGGGCTACCTGAACAAATCCTGACAGTAGGTTGACCTAACCACTTGATATTTAATTTGAATACTAGTAATAATTTCCTACTTATCCTTTTTTCTCTACACGAGGGAAGCCATGTCCATAGGTTTCCACTTACCACCCATCAGAAGGACCCCTTGCTTGTTTGTCATCAAATTTTTATAAAAAAAAAACATCGATGCCTTCTGAGACCATCAGTCAGTCATGAATTTAAAGTATTTGTAATTTTAAGGTGGTTCCGACGAAATTTCGCCGAAATCCGCGACTTTCATCTCGTTATTTAGTAGATTTTAATGCTATTTATTCATTTTGTTTTTTGCCTACAATATACTTTGATTCATGAACTTTAGAATAGTAGAAGAATTATTTACAATAATTGATTATATAACTTATACTAACGATATTAAAACAACGTGATTTCACTTATATCGAAATATTACTTTGTAATTACTATAGTTATAAATATAAAAGTTATATTGCATCAACCGGAATAAACCAAATGTCAACTCTATAGATTTATTTCATTTATTAGGATAATGTTTCAATAGTTATTGATAATTTGGCTGAATCAGCGTCGCAGGGGTTCTGCGCGGGCGACGGGAGGCAGAGCGGCAGAGCGGCGCAAGCCCTTCTGACGGACGGACGTATGCGGTTTTTTTAAAAATTATTTACGTAATTCAATAATTGCAAATAAATAATATCAAAAAAAAAATATTGTGTGGATAGATTTAGTGTTGCAAATAAATTAGATTAGTTATTTAGATTTTTTTAGTGTATTAAATACATAGGTATTTACCTACATTTATTATTATTTTTCATCAAAATGACTAAAATTCCACGACTGAAACAAATACAAATGCAAAAGATTCAACACATGAATATCCTGTAAGTAGGTGTATACCTACCTTCATATTTTTAGTAAAATACCTTCTTTGAGATACTTACCTAGGATATCCTTTAATTATGTTTAGTTACACGTAAACTAGGTAGCAGGTGGTGAGCCTATTGTCGCTCATGATAAGATCAAGGCAACACCGGGCCTCAAGAATCAGTAAATTTCTGCTGTTATATACCCTAGGGATATGAATATGAGCTTGCTACAATATTGTCTATGTCTACTATCATTTCGAACTAGGTGTGTGGTAAGTGGGCACTTGAGTAAAATATCTAACTTGGATATTTACTCATGTGGCAAGGGCGCTTTCCGATTCCGACCGACATGTACGAGGTGCTTCGGTCGGAACACGAACGTCGGCGTCGGTCGTACAACTAGCATAGAACTCAAATTACAATGATTATACGTGACATGCGTCGGTTTGCGACCTAGTTAGGTACCTACACAAAACAACCATACACGCTGCTGTTAGGTACCTAACTATCTACGTTATCTTCACGAGCATAAATACCTATACATTCTATATATACATACGGTGTGTACTTGAATATTCTATCGGTAAGTAATGCCGATAAAATATTTAAGTATTTACCTCGTTAGATTTTTTTTCATGAGCTGATAAAATCAGTGATAAGATACTAGGCTAAAGTAAATACCTACCCTTCTACTTTCAATGCATCTTATTTTGATTTATTTATTTGATTGCAAGAAAGGAAGAAAAAAAAGGCTTTACAAAACGTCTTAGTCTCTAACCAAACTAAAATGTTTGAAGACTGTGAAATTATCACAATTAGGTAAATTAAAAATCCTACTCTCTGTGCCTTTATTATCGTACTATATGAATTTTTAATCCTAAAATTAAATAATATATTGTTGAGTGCCTACTGGACATAACAAAACTAATACCATATTTTTCGAGTGATAGGTGTATGTAGAAAGTAATAGACCCGGCACGGTGGAAGAATTCTACTCTTTTTTGTACAGTCTTTACCTAACTAGGTAAAGGCAAAAGAATTATGTTTTAGCACTCTATGTATGTATGTATGTATCTTTATTATATTATATTATATATAAACTTATTGTAAAATGTTTGTATGCCTTGTTTGTAGGCAAAACATAGCGCACTATTTTTATGATCTCAAGACCTTTGTTATGTACCTATGTTAACAAATAAAATTTATGATTTCTGATTTCTGATTTCTGATTATAAGTGTATGTACTGTAAAACTACCCCGTGACGTCGTCCGCATGGATCCGTTACTTAGCGATAATATTACATTAGTTCTACTTAACGATTTTGCATTATATTATACATTTACAATACTGCAATATGTACGTACATACATATATATGTATGTACATATATATTTGTATGTACATATTGCAGTAATCTATACTTATAATGAATCTCTAGCGAGGTAATTTTCACGGTATATCCAAATCACTCAAACTGTAGGTACAATGCGTCTACTTTGGAAATTGTTCGTGTTACTTATTTTGCTAAGGGTACATGATATTGTGTACCTTACGTACGGGCACTTACTAGAAGATAATCAACATAGGAATGATGACGCTTTGTTTAAAGCATGTGTAACTGAAAATCCTTATCAGCTCCATCATTTGAATTCAGTTTTGCTGGTGTATGGTGCTGTTTCAAATTCAGTGCAGTGGTGGCCATACAGAGTAAAGATACTGTGGGAGAAAAAATGAAATAAAGAGGACCAAGGAGGTAACTATGCCTTCGGACCACTGATTTTCAGACAAAACTTACATTTTACGTCGTTATGTACATGTTAAATGCACATCTCCAGCCAAACCGTCCCGCTTATTCTAAAAGATCTACTTCCGTAAAATGTTTGCTGGCTATACAATATACAGAACGATTTACTGAAGTTATACCCAGATGAACCGAAAATAAATAAGGAAAATGAAAATATGTTAATTCATATAGGTTAATTAAATTAACACTTATGAACGTCAAAATTTACAAAATGTCAGCAAATTAACCTACAACCAGTTCGCTGACAAACTGAAGAACAATTTTAAAAGAATTTTAAGAAGAAGAATTGAAGAACTGGCAAGAAACTCAGGCCACTCTTTTTAATCGCCAGGTTATTACAATTTTTGTAAGTTACAGTTTCAAGTAGCATGCAAAGTGACACAGGCAATACACTTAACTCTATAGGTAATTAAATACTTACAGCTTTCTATGTTGCAAAGAAAAAATAAAAAGTAAAATGTGTGCTTTACAGGCTGCCTCAATTTGCATATTGCTACAAAAGGTAAAGGCAACATGTGAACTGTAATAAATGTTTCTATGTATTATATAAACTGTTAATATTCGATATAAGTATAAAGTAAGATGAACTTAATTTACCACAGGAGTTCACAATGTACATTGTGAACACCTCTATTTCACAAATCACAATGTATAATTTTAATAATACTAAGTATACAATTTTAACAAAACAATACAAAATGTGTACTTAACTGTACAATTATGGCTCGGGCATTATGTCATATATAATTAATACAAAAAAAATCATTTTATGTCAAAATGTATCATTAAGCGAGATTACAGGATGGAAATAAGTTATGAATCATTTAGTATAATATTCTGTATACATCTTTGCTCGAGACAGAACAGCGTTTTGTTTCGATTAGATTCGTGTTCGTAGAGTAGATAATCCTTCTACTGATTTGGCTGCGCAATAGAAGCCTTATTATAAAGGATGAATTTACTATGGCAAACTGTAAAGCGCTAAAAGCAGTGGGCCAGATATCAGACAACACCAACTCATGAGTGGCTATCACAGTCCTACTATTTTGTGTTCATTTTCGGCAGACTGTGCCTGTTATTCCTACCTCGTGGACTAAGGCTGATGAAATTAAATAGTGTTTAGAAGGTTCACAGTCTGTAGCACTTCAAAATTGTTTTGCATTTAATAGGCTCCAAGCCTATACACTCCGCAAGATTTGCCATTTCATACAATATACAAGTACAATGTATAGTAGACAATGCACAAGTGTAGTCTGATTTGTTACTCGAGTTTGGTAGCGGTACGTATCTACAGAACCAAGAAAAAGTTGTCTTGCACAAAACCTTACTTTACATACATCAATATAACCGTGCCGTACAATTGCCTATCGAAGTGACTTCACTTTGCCTTATGATACAGTCAGTGGGATCCAAAAGACTAAGTGGTAGCCACCATTCCAAAGGTTATTGTTTCAAACTGCTGGCTAGGTGGTCTTTATGAGATGCTTTTTTATTATTGATGCAGGACCTCATATCATCAGTCCATGAAGACGCAGTGGAGTTAGAAAGTTATGAAATCTCTTGGCTTTTGTAAGAGCTAATTTTGAACACTTAACAATCAGACGGGCATAAATAAAGATTGAATTTTTCAGTATTGTTTTAAAAAGTCATGTACTAGTACTATTGATACAGTTATTTTATTCATACTGGTCTACCAACGTGACTCTGCCTGGATAATTTAAAGAAAAGACATTTTGCTGGGGTAATGTTTCAAACGTTACCCCAGCAAAATCTGTTTTTTTCCGAATAACTTTAAAACTATAATGCAAACAAATTTTGCTATAGGCTAAAAAATTACTCCTTACGACGCACTAATTATCTGTTATACTCTCACCTCTTATAAGCACATTTTTATCAACATTTTGCTGAGGTAACGCACTCCTCTGCTATTTTAATAGAAATTGTCTCAAACTGCTAGCATAGCGGCTTCATGATACTAGCGACACTATTGCAAATAGTAAAAATATAAATGAAGATGAGGTACGCATACGTGCACACACACAAACTTTCGCATTTATAATATTAATAGGATGTTAATACATTTTTTAAGTCAAAATGTTTTAGTTTGTTCATGTACAAAAAATGTGTTTTAGTTTTTAGTATATATATATATAGGTTTATATAACTAAATTAGTATAAACTCGGCAGGGTTACTAAACTAAAGTGTACTAGTATTAGTTGAAGAATACATATCATGTCAATTATAGGAATTTATCACAATGGTCTATTGTCCATTAGGACTTAATTTTTAAGCGACTTCAAAAAATATTAATATTATATATATTATTAAATATTTTTTTGTATTCAATAATTCATAAAAATCGTTTTAAACGGCTTTTTTGATCAGGTAATACATTTCACAGCAGCTGGGTTTTGAGTTTATTGTTTTAACCCACAGTAGTTATTTTTATTTCTACTACATATTTAACAAACGTCATGATTCTAAACACTTATCTTTGCTTTCGCTACTATATAAATAATAAATATATAAATAATATATACTAAAAAATATACATACTTACTAAACGAAATAATAAAAGATACTAAAAAAATAATTCATTATTGGCGCGTCTATCAGATTTTAGCTCTGCGGTTTCGGACAAGTAAGGTCATTGTCTTATAGTTGTGCTACTGCTACTTGCCGCTAGAGGGCGAACTCGCACGCAATGTTTTTTTCGGGTGAGGCGCGGGGTGGTGAGGAAGCGAAACGCTCAAGGTCATATGTGACGGAACGCCCTTAAGTAGGCAGTCATAATCATAATAATAATAATAATGGTAGATCTACTTCCGGGTCTACTCATAACGAAATGTGCGAGGCTAGAAAAATCTTCAAGTCGATTAAAATGGTATCAGGACCATGAGGATCAAGTCAGAATAGATATTCTAGCCTCGCACCATTCTAGAAATGATTTTCGTAGTTTCTGGAAATATACTAACAAACTGCAAACCAGATCAGAGGCCCTAGAGTCAAAGAATGTATGATAAAAAAATGTATGAGACATAAGCGTTGGCGTTAGCTTATGTCAATCCAATACATTTTTCTATCTATTCTATGAATAGAATAGAAATCTTTGACACTTGTCTAGGGCCTCAGGAGTCCTTGTCAGCGTCGGCGGCATGAATAAGCCTGAAGACATTGCCAATCTTTTTAAAGAAACATTTTTAGTTACGTCTGCTTTAGGACCGTCCCGGTCGGTGTGTGATGTTTCGCCCGGTAGGAGAGAGAGTGGGGATAAAGTTTAAATCTCAAGAGATTACTCAGACTATTAAATCTATGTCAAGGGGAAACTCACCAGGCCACGATGGGCTGAGCATCGAGCACCTACGATACGCTGGCCCTCACTTGTCCAGAGTTCTTACAATGTTGTACAGCTTCTGTATGGGTCATAGTTATTTGCCGAAAGAGATGATTCGAACAGTAGTGGTGCCAATAGTTAAAAATAAGACTGGTGACCTCTCATCTCTCACGGGATACAGCAGCGGTAAGTCGCGTACCTACCTACTACTATTTTCGTGTATTTATGTTGTGTATGTAGCTGTCTTTTATTTGTATAATTACTAACATCTAGTTTTTAAGTATTACTAACATATTGGGTCATGGTCACTTGAATAAAGAATTATTTATTATTATAATTTCTGTAGAGTGGAAAACCAGATAACTGATTTAACCATCGTAGGTATATCGCGGTTGTACGATAATTGGCCATTAGCCAACAACAATATATTTGGTTTGCGTGGCTACCTGACCACACTTGAAAGAATGCCAACTTCCAACGTCAGAGTAGTTTGTCATCAGGCTAAAATTTTCCTGTCAAAAGAGTCCGGCACTTGCCGTAATAGTACCTAATAATGGTTACACAACCACTAAGTTCACAACTTCTGTGCTTGTATGGATAATTATGGTATAATGTGTAGTAGGTAGTATTGTATTTGGCCATTGTAATAAAACGGTAGGTAAGATCAATAAGCTCGTCCGTGTAATAGCAAGATTAATACCATATTAATATGCCGTAGGCACACTTCTTTCATTGAGAAGTAATCTTTGGTCGTGCGGTCGACGGTGATCACTATAACCAGTTTTGGTCTTACGCGATACAAAGGTTTTAATTAGCAGCATATAAATTGCTGTAAAATATAATGCTTAAATTGTCTTTCCCGTAGGAGATGAAGCCTGCACTGTAATTTCTAGTGTACGATTAATTTACTAGCGCCCCTAGTGACAACTTCTACAATTATTTTAGTTAGCTTGACAGTAGTAAAACGGGGTGAATAGGGACGATTTCAAAGTTTGGAGTAGATTTTAACTATTTTGTGCGATAATGTATTATTCGACAGTACTTTAATATCTGTTCCGGTGACAAAAACTGCACTTAAATCTACTTTTCACACGGTTATAACGCAGATTTCGAGAGAAAAACTAAAAAATGTAGCCGATTTCTAGTCATTTCGTGGTTGGGGTCAATAGGGATGGAAGAGGGATGAAATAGTAATTCAGCTAGGACTGCCTCTTAATTGATTTTTACCTGACATAAAAATAACACAAAGTAAGTTAGGTATTGTCTTCATATAAAAAAAAGTACCTACCTTGCCTGATAACCGATAATCAGCATAAGTAAGTAGGTATCTACCATTTAAAAAGTTTTTCGTAACCAAATTTTGGCGCTTTTCACAGCTTTACTTTGTTTAGCTTTTTTACTGTCACATTGCGTCTACGACACTCGATATTGCCCGTATGGAGAAAATAAATGTTATACTTTACAAATAAATCTAAATCAAAAAATTTTCGATGGGTATGCGAGAATACCAGTGAATTCAAAAAAATCCCGAGTTTGTCCTTATTCACCCCTGCATCCCTAATCACCCCGTTTTACCGGTACCTTAATAGTTAGGTTAAAGACAAAGCGACTGCGATATCTTCTTTTTTCTATGCAATTAATGACGCGTATTTTAATATACCTACTGATATGAAATAATAAATTTACGTTTTTTACCTTTATTAAAAGTAAAAATCCGGTCAAGTGCGTGTCGGGCCACGCGCAGTGTAGGTTGCCATAGTAGTGTAATTGCGCATTATACTTACCCTGTAAATAGTGGGTTTAGCTAGGTTTCATAAAATTAATTTAAAAAACGGGCTCACAAAGCATCCACCTTTTGTAAGAGTAAATAATTTTACTGTAACAAAGATTTAGCGGGTTTATTAAAAATTACACTCGAAATGTACCCGCGTATTTGTACTATTATCGTGAAATTTTAACACCACGACCCAGAAAATCTATAAAATCGATCAACGCCATCTATTGGTGCGATCGGAACTAAACCTTATTCGACTGATCTAGAAGTACATTTTGTAAGTTGATTGAGTAAAACTCGATAACCTGTAAATCCTGCTTATCCGGGATAGTTTTCTTTTTAAATTAATGATATATACTAGTAATATATTATTTTCACAATTCCAAGTTTAAAGGTTGCACTGAGGTAGGAGGGATGGACACTTCGCTCTAACAAAAACGCGCATCTTAAAGCTAAATATTTCGCAAATGGATCCCTGAATCGAAAAATGGCCTTCACAAACCCTATCTAACAAAACCCCATATGACGAGGTGACCTAGTTGAGAAAAAAGATAACATCCCCATCTTAGGAGTACGGAAATGTTTTTAAAATTTTTATTGCACTACTTTGTCGACGTGATTTATGTGTATACCCATGTAAATTTTTAGCTTACTAGTACCAAGTCTCTGCGCTAGGCAAGCGGACAGACAGACCGACGGATGGACGGACATGGCGAAACTATAAGGGTTCCTTGTTGACTACGGTACTCTAAAAAAGGGAAAGTTATATAGATTTATATCCCAGAGCCCTGGGATATCAACAAGTCATATTACCGAAGTTTTTTGATTAGGCTCAAAACCTTACTTTCGATTTCTGTGTCCATTATTGTAGAGAACCTTGAAAATTTAGTATAATAATATGAGACACGTACCTACCTACCTTCCGTAGTAGGTATACGACAATGTGATAATTTGTGATTGTGCAAGCAATACTCCTTTATCCCGCTGCGTTCTCCAGAGATTGTTATCAGCCCGTCCTTATTTATACCAACATGTAAGTATAGCTTATCCAGAAAAATAAAAATCCTGCTGTGGAGGCGCTAAATTAACTATGAATATGACAACATTAAGTATAGTCATACACATGCGAATTGGTCAGTGTACAACGAGTGTGTACATTATCACACAATTAACAACACACTGACAGACAACATTAATGACATGTCTTATAGACTATTGCCAGATAAAGAAATTAGTTCCAATAGTTTGCCGCAACAGGCCGAGAGTTTTTATTTTCCTGGTCAGGCTTTATCTACCTACACTTGTCAAATAAGTCCGTGTCTTTGAAGGACGATCATACCTTTATTACATACTTACTTACCACTTTTTAAGAGTTGGGTTTTACAGTCATCTAAGTCGGTTTTAAGGTTCGACTAAAACTTAATTTGCTAACTATGCAATCATAGTGTAGAAATGTTTTTTTCATTTCTCATACTCGGAAAGTAGTGTTGTTTTGATTTGATTATTGGGTGGAAGATGCTGCTTTCCTTTTATAGGGAGGGAAAAACTCATACAAATTCATCCCGACCCTCGGGATGAACTTTAAAAATAGAACTGCTGTCAGCTGTGGAGAGTTTTATGTAAAAATAAACTAATTTAAAAAATGTCATGCATGACTTTTGTAAACAGCCAGTGTGAATTTAGCACAAACTTCTTTGAGCGCGATAAGCCGCGAGTGCTGCGACAATTACGCGGCGAGCGGCGAGTTCCATATTCCATTAAAATTTAAAAAGTCAACACAAATTGGTGGGATACTAAAATCTGTTCTGTATGTATCTGTAACGGACTTTTGTGCTAAGATTTGAATTGAATATTAAAAATGAGTTCAAGCGAAATATTGACACCAGATTCAATTACAGACGAGGCAAATTGTGTCATAGAAATGCAACTTTTAATTGCACGAATTGTCCTAATTTGACTATTAATTTTAAATAGGTACTACTAATATAATATATTATTATCAATAAATAGTTTAGATAAATAACTAGTTTTATTTTCCTCATATTCTAAATGAAAAGTAGAGTGTTTGCCACGGGTAAAAGAATCAATTCCTACTCGGACTATAGCCTAACTACCTCGGGAATTGATTCTTTTTTAACCCTAAGCTAACAATCTACTATTTTTTACCGACTTCAAAAAGGAGGAAATTTCTCAATTCGGGTTTTTTATACGTTTGTTACGCGATTTCTCCGCCAAATATGAAAGAATTTTAATGTTTTTTTTTGCGAGGTACCTAGACCACGTTTCAGATGTGGTCCTATATAAATTTGAGGGCAATAGGTTCATCGCTTTTAAAAAAAAACCACATATACATGGATGTTTTCGTTTGTTTAAATTATATATTGAGAAATTCTACTTTTAGTTTTTGTTAAAGTTTGCACGTATAGGTATATTTAGTATTTAAGGATTATTTTCATTACACTTTTCTAGCAAAACTAATATAACGTAACAATTTTATTAATCTCTCAAAATTGACAAACCTAACTACCTATTAACCTCGATTGAATCTAAGATTATTAGGTATTTACCTACTTATCTTCTACGAAATGCGAGAATCATTATGCGATGCATTAGCGAGATAATATATGTCTCGTTGTTCGTACGAATTAAAGCAATCTGGGTGGGTAAGGCCGCTACCATACCAACAGCACCTACTTACCTATCACTTCGTTTTTGCTGATAAACTGAAACATATTCATATACCTAGTGTAGGTACCATCAATAAAACTTTATACTTAAGTACACTGGCGAGCAAAAAAATCGACTCACTTCATACTTTCGCACTCAAAGTGTTCTAATTTTAAAATTAAGACCTAAATCTTAATTTAGGTCTTAAATTCTCTAAGTTCTAGATGTAAGCTTTAAAAAAAAATAACAATACTACAGTGTTAACTTTTAGACATTGTCACAATAGTCGAGGAACAGTAACTCTGATTTCGTACTCGTTAACTCAGTTAGCAATGCGTGACCTTAAGGCGTATAAAAGGTGACGTACCCCTTTCACCCTTATCAGTTGACCGTGAAACGTCAACAGGTACACATCTCCTCAATCTTCAAGCAAGAAAATTTCCCGGAAATGGATACAACAGCAGAAGCAGCGGCTCAAGCAGTTATCCTATTGCAACAGGGCCTGAGTCAACGTCAAGTGGCTCGTACTTTGCAGATGATGATACCGAAGGCACCGGGAGACTGGTGGCTTTCACCGACGAAGAGGTTCCGGTAGAAATCGGTCCACTTCGGAGGCAGACGATCGCTTTATCGTCCGTACTTCGCTGAGGAATCGTTCTCTCACCGGGGTCCAAGTTCAACGGGAGCTCCGAGAAACACGTGGGGTAGCTGTAAGTTCTTGGACAGTGAGAAGAAGACTCAAAGCAGCAACCCTCACTCCAAGAAGACCAGCAACGGGTCCCAAATTGACTGCAGGTCATCGAGCAGCCCGGCTACGTTTTGCAAGAGAACACGTCGATTGGCCTGAGGATCAATGGCGCTCTGTTCTCTTCACGGATGAAAGCAGAGTATGCCTACATGGTAGCGACAGAAGGAGAAGGGTGTACAGAAGGCCGGGGGAGTGATACACACAATGCTGCATAGCAGAAACTGTTGCGTACGGAGGAGGTTCCTGCATGGTGTGGGCTGGCATATCAATGGAAGCAAAAACTGAACTGGTTTTCATTGAAACTGGCCGCCATGTGGGAGGGTTGACCGCACATCGGTATATTGAAGATATCTTGGAAGACCACGTCATCCCATACGCTGGTTTTATTGGAGAAAACTTCATCCTGATGCAGGATAATGCCCGTCCACACAGCGCAAATGTCGTGCGGCAGTACCTACGAAGTCAAAGTCAAACTCAAAGTCAAAGCATTTATAACATTTTGATCATAAAGTATGATGCTTATGAAAAGTCAACATTACATTTTGTCAGCCAATTGACCTACAGCCAGTTCGCTGACGAGGTAGAGCTGTGAGAAGAACTGGCAATAAACTCACGCCACTCTTTTCAATCGCCAGATAGTAGAGCAACACGAGAAGTGGGTATCGCTATTATGGACTGGCCAGCTCGTAGTCCGGACTTGAATCCTTGAATTGAGCATTTATGGGATGACGGGCTAGAGATCCTGCACCAGGTACAAGAGCTGACCTGCAAGCGGCTCTGACCGAGGAATGGGAGGGTATACCACAAGACAAAGTGAAGCACCTCATTGGGTCAGTGAGGAACCGTTTAGAGGCTGTCATCAGAGCAAGAGGGGGTAACATTCGTTATTAAAGTGGTAATCATTATTTAATAAAGTTTATTTAAAATGTTATGATGTCTTTTATTTTAAATTTTTACCCTAAATTTTTCAAGTTTTAGTACTCGTAAAGTTTAAAAACATTTATTATTCAAGAAAATGAGTACAAGTTAAGAGTATTTGTACTCATTTTAAAGCCAAGATCTAGAACTTAAAGAATTGAAGACCTAAGTTAAGATTTAGATCTTAATTTTAAAACTAGAGCACTTTGAGTGCGAAAGTATGAAGTGAGTCGATTTTTTTGCTCGCCAGTGTAGTTACCTAATTCTGGAATCCTGAATCCTGGGCTACTTTGGTCACATACTGCGTCGCAACCCAGATAGCCTCGACAAACTAATGATTCAAAATCAATCGGAGACCCGCGGCAGATCCGCTGATGTGACCATAAAAAATTACTTAAGTACCTACAATGTACCAGTCACCACCGCCTTACGTACCGCCGAAGACAGGAACCCGAGCACAATCATTAAAAAGCATTTCAGATATGAAGATACGACTGGAAAGAATATAATATACCTAAAAAAGTTTCTCATGTAAGTGAATATATTGTATTCTTATGAGAAATAATGAAATTATAAATCCGGAAAAAAAAGTAACATCATAATATTAGTAGTCTGTTACTGTCCCACTGAAGGGCAAAGGTCATACAGAGAAGGCGAGCTTGGCGAGCTCAAGTCGGATTGGCAATTCCAGAACTTTTCCAGTTTCCTCGTGATGTTTTCCTTCAGTATTAAGTTAATGTCCTAGGTATCTACCTACTGACTATTATTTTTAAGTTAACTCATAAAAATATTCATATTCAAGGTCATATTCTTTTTCAATACCTACTTAGTACGTGTCATATACTTACGTTCTCGTAGACGACGCGTGATTGATGAGAACCATTCAACGGGAAAGCTTTGAACGATATTCGGATTTGTGCTGAATTTGTGTTGAGCGATATTTTATTCAGAATGAATTTGTGTACTACATATCTACTCTCTATAATATGAGGATATTACGTCCTTGACACTAGTGAATAAAGGGTATCGGCTTGTAATGTTTTGTGTCATATTAAAATATGAATAGATAATTATAAAATTAGACGCTGATTAAAAAAGATCGCAATTAGGTCCAGCTAGGCGATGTCTTAAGCAGCCCGATGTAGTATCAGCTGAAGAGATGATTTTAAGTGGTTAGGGTAACCTGTGATATGACTGTGTCCTCTAAGCATTGCGGATAGGTACAATGCGAAGAAAACACACGTGCCGTTGTCGATCGCAGTGGTGAATAAGAATAAGTAAAAGACAGGAAACTGCGCGAATAATTGTGTCATGTGGTATATTATTTTCTTTCATTATTTTTAAACCAATAACCCAGAAAAGGTAAAAACATGGTTTTTGTGATACATAAAATAAAAAGATGCAAAAAAAAAACAAAACCCAATACGTACATGTCTTTATTTCGATTCGATAAACTAAACACTTAACGTAGACATAAGTAGGTACGAGAACTATACTACCTATATGCTATTACAGCTGAAACACTAGCACTAACAGAACTGGTACAAACCCTGATAATTTTGATACTAGAAGCTAAACTTTATTGATAGTTAATAATAACATTACATCACGCTGATTTCTTAAAAGGGATAGGCAGAAGTGTGTAACTTCCACATTTCGCCACGTATGTTGTCATTTACCGAGCACATTTTCAGACTCTGGGCTAATGCTGTGTAAATTTTCGATAGAAAAACCAAATATAACTTTATCCGACCGAAAATCGAAGACGAGAACTCAGCGTAGCAATCCTTGTGACAAGACAATCAAGGCAGTCCTAAATAACATTGTCTCATTCCAAAAAATAAACAAGTTCTATCTACCCCGTGAAATAGAGAGCTTCTTAATAAATTTATTCAGATCCTTGTTTAAAAAAATGTAGTCTATTTATTCTATCAAAATTCAAGGAGATTATACTCAATACTCAATACTCAATCGTTTATTGCTTCCACAATGTATTAACAGATGGTAAATAAATCATATGTAACAATCATGGACCCTGTCGGGCACAGCATAGTCGCTATAGTAGGAGAGAGGAAGATGGCTTGTTATACAGTAATTTATTATTCGACAAAAACTATTTAACTTCACATCAACATACATTATCAGGACAATTAAAATTAATATTATTGCATAAAGCAATAAACACACGAATATAAAAATATAATGATCACAGATAGATTCAAAATGATCATTCATTATCAATATAATAAAAAAGTAATCTCTGAAATGTTTTCACTGAAAATTTTAAAATTAAAATGCATAGCACAAAGAATGTAGTGACCTTCAAAGCAATAGTGCAAAACCCAAATTCTCGAAAGTTTTTTTCTAGTGCAGTGCTATCCTTTTAAAAACTTCATTAAATTGAAAAATAAGTAAGGTTTTAGTATTTTGTAGTCTACGACAGGCCTTTGCACGTATTATACTCAGGTCGCCACATTAGATAATAACAATGCAACTATGTAAACACAGCCTTTGAATACTAGGCAGAGTTTAAAAAGTATTGTTTAATACTCTCTACTATGGACGTAGTCAACGACACTAATTTTGAACCGTATGCTGTTTATTATGCTCTCACTACATAAAAATTATAGGTTTTGTTATATCGCAGTCCTTGCATAAAACCAAAGCAACTTTATTGTTTTTTTATAAAGTTGGTAACTACTGTCATTATGTAAATTTTCTTTTAGTATAGGTGTGAATAAATGGCAGATAACCCCCTAATAGATTCCTCATATCGGGCAACAGACACGCAGAACTGCTCATACCGACATTCGCTAGCCTAACATCTCACTACGGGCACTACGATTGGAGCATTTCTGTGTGCATTCGAATGCTTGACCTTGAAATAGCCAATCACAGAGCAACTTTCACGTTCAAAGCATACGCATCCTAAAACTTATTTTGTAAGCTCCATGAATAAATGCGAATGCGGTCCCCATTACGGGGTAATCTATGACTCGTTGCTACGTCCAAGTCATTTTTTAAAAGAAACTTATATTATAGATGCCTTAAAGGCTGAAATTATAATAGCTAACCCTACGTAAATATGCCTTATTTTTATACCAAGCACTCTTAATAATAGGCATTTAATATGAATTGATGTTAAGACAAATTATGGAATAGACAGTAGCTCCTATGCATCCACTAGCTTGAATAGTGAAATTTAAAATAACTGCATTAACGTCACTCAGGGTAGTTTGCCAGCTGCGCTATCTATATATTGGACTTCAAATAATTTAAATGTAAATTAAATGAAGTTAGTTGTTTCATTACAAATGAATAGGCATATTATTCATAAGGCGCGTACAGACTTATGAAATGCAGCATGTAATGTAACATGGAACGAGCATAAGTGGATGGACACAGAGCGCGCACTAACCAAGCATGTACGTACTCGTATCTGTTTGCGGCGTGCGCACAAACATGAAACGAGCATCAAGATTAGCGTCTATCATATCTGCGTTTCTTCCATGGCCATAATTCGCACGCGGTTCGTGCGTGTTCCGCCGTACAGACACACACAACCCGTCCACACTGACGCACACTGCGCGCCCCTTTGTGTTCGACGGAAAAACCGATAAATTGTAGACCAGGCTAGCACGGATTGAAATGCTCTGTTCGTGCGCGTAGTGTGCGCGGTTCGTGCGCGTAAGGCGCCTCCACTATTGGAATTATTTTATAGCGTGTTATATTGCATATTTGCATTTCATAAGTCTGTATGCGGCATTAACTTGCTCGCTTTTTTTTACTCGGTTATTTTGTAAATTTTAACTCTAGACAACTTTTAGAAATATTTTTTTATTGCCGCCCATGGCGCCATGTCAACAGCGTAACTAATAATTATAAAGTGTAAATCGCCACCAGATTTTAGCATAGATGACGGCGGTTAAGCATACCCAGTGCCTACTAAATTTTAAATTTTATGTTTTGGAAGGCACAATATTTTTAAAATTAACTTTGAGTTGTCCTATAAAGTTTCATACCTTAATAGATTTTGCACAAAGAAAAACATAATATAAAGGCTAGTGGACACATCAGTAGTCGCCGCAGTTGAGTAGGTACTTATATCTTTTTCCTCCTCTTTTCCGGCGTTGTTTGGAACATGGCTTCGTCGGCACGAATCAGTCTGTTGACGGCGCGACTCAACGACACATCTGTCACCAAAATAATACTGTTACAGCATACCTTGCTTAAAGAAATAAAAGATTATACCAAAGTATGTGTTAATATAGGACATTCTTAACTAAGTTACAATAATATGTAAACATTTTTTTAAATATTACAACATAATTGAAAACAAATTAATATATTGAAAACCTCAAGGCATTTTAGGCAGGCAATATAAAAATAATAAAAATAATTGTTTATTGTTAACAACACATACTATTGCCATATTCAGTTACTCTAATGATGGTAAGCAGATTGTGTCAATTGAATCACCCAAGCCAAACATGTTAGTGATTAAGGTCGAAATGAAACAAGAAATTTTGAAAATTCATCTTTAATGTGATAGAATTTTAACAGTCCACTTACTTTCTTAACATATTATACTATTTAAATAAAAATTGCATGAAAAAATCACAATAAATAATATTAAATAAGTTTTTTCGCTTGCTTTTTGGCAGTGACATTCCAGATACGAAATTTTTCCATGCAATTTTCACTCAAGAAAAATACTTAATAATATTGCATCTACGAAATTGTACTTATGAAAGGCATCAATACGTTTTCATTTATTTATTAAATAACATAATTATGTAAATTGTAAAATTAACTAGAAAATACTTTTGAGATAAAATTGTAGCGTTGTATTAACTTTATAATTGCTTATGAAGACGTTTTATGGAAACAGTGTGTAGCACAAAATCTCTAACTCAAGATGATCGGACCGGGATAGCCACCCATGAGACATGTCTAAGATAAGCTTGCATTTCACTCATTGTTATGTACATTACGACTGAACTTTACTAGTAGAATTCCTGTTGATGATTATAAAAGTTTATTGACGTCATTCGAAGTCATCAACAATAATGAATTACTAATTACTAATTTTATTATTAATAGCATGTACTTAGGAACATCATTACCATTATAATAAACTTGAAGACGTCTAAATGCTAATGAAAATAGTGAAAGTGCTTTGGTGCACCTTGGGGCTATTCTTAATAGACCAAAGCACTATGACCACTGTGTACATGGTACATTTAAAAAGTACCTCAATTGAGTGGGGTACACTTGTTAACTAGGACAGTGAGAGCGCAAAAAATAGTCTCTCCATAAGCAATTAAAAAGTTGTCTCGTATACCTCAGTCAATTACTATCTAGTTTAATACTTATAATAAATATTATTATGCTTGACTGAACTTGTAAACAACTCTAGCCTCGTAAACTATATATAAGGTCCCTTCAGGTGCTTCATATCAGAAATTTGTTATAGTAAAGTGGTACGTCAAGAGTGGAAGGCCACGATATGGCAAAGGAAATGTAGTGCACTAACTACGAATGCGATTTAAAACATTAGTCCACAGCTTTACATAATATTTAAGTCTGTCTAACAATATTAACAATGCACAGTTTAGAAATTCTGTCAGATATTATATTGATCTAATTTTATGACTCAAGGATTACAAAAAGCGTTAAATAGGTACAACTCTATTTATCGTATGGCAATTTTTAGATGTACCTATACTCTCCACATTGTAAAGGGAAAAAGGAAATGTTGTCAGTACAGTGTGCAATGTGACAGTCTGCTGCCGGTAAAAGAAAATATGTTTAGTACTTTTCGTGGACTTTGCGAAACTATAACAAATTTTCGATATGTTACACCCTTACCGGAACACTTCTTTGTTATAAATATTGTTTGGCTCATTCAACAGTTTATATACTAATATCAGGCAATTCTATTGTCGTTTTATTATTTGTTAATAGTAAGTTGTAGGAGAATGCTATGTCAAACATATCGTTAGAACTTTTTATAATATATGTTGTACTCATACTAATCCTAAACGGGAATTTGTCTAGACTCAATTACCTGCTACACTTAGCGTTCTATGACGTTTATGACTATCAGTGCGGTCTCCCAAGACTAACAAATGGAATATTACGCCAAATTCGGTATGTTATATGAATGTATTTCTTTATACATACAAAGAAATCATTCTAAATCATACCGCGACAACTTTTGCTGTACGGATATGATTCTACAATATTAAGACTAGAAAATTTTACTTTAAATTATTAAAACTTCTACTTCTAGTTTAGTCATTTACTTGTGCGTTCAAAATGTCAGTCAGTCAATACTTTAAACGTTTTATAAATTGCTAAACAGATCACGATATGTTTGACATAGAATGTGTAGGTCAGTTAATTACCTGTAAAACTCTGTAACTTTCGAGGAGTGATGTGTAGACCTTTTAAATTTTGTATTTATTATGAGATTTTCTAGCACATTCGAAAGCAACAATAGGTAATACCGCCTATTATTGAGATTTCAGTACGAAATACTGTGATTGCTGTGAGCCCTACACTAAGTAAACGAGTTTTTAAAGCCTCGCTCTTAGCTCCCGATGAGCAAAATAAATATAACAAAATTTGCATTTTTATAAATCACATTTTCAAAAAAGTCAGTTCGTGTAAACTCTGTAGCTAAGTACTATAAAAATTGTTCTATATTCGTATAAAGTTCACCAGATTGAGGCAGTAATGTTCATAAATATAAATATCATTGTTAAATGTCGCTTAATACTAAATATTGTATAATGTGATTTAAGTACCATATGCGAATAACTACTAAAATAATAATATCAATCAACTGTAAGAATCAATCACTTTTGACTTTATAAATTGTGCTATTACACACACTATAAAGCTGTCATTCATTATGTAAATAGGTATAAGTTATGTAACAAAACATATAAAGAGTCAACTCAGGTAAATAGGAACATGTATACAATAGAAAATTTAAGAGTTCTACTATTACTACTGTAAAAAACCCCCTAATATCAAACTTCTGGTATTTGCATATTATTATTTAGTGACACAGCCTTCTGTCACATCTAGAACATACCCAAGCCAAGTGACTGATTCTTATAGTTGAAATATAACACCCTAAAAATAATAATGCCGTCAAAATCCATCTAAATGTAAGAATTTAATTTATTGTATGTATTGTGAATGTCAAAGATTGCTCATTGACATCAAAAAAATTAAGCTTGGTCGTTCAATTTCAATATGTCACACCCTTAATATATAAAAAGGGGCATAAGTCGAAATAAGTGTTTTCGGCAATCATATTAAAGTTCAATATTCAATGGTAGTCAACTTGACCCCTATTTACTCTAAGGGTCCGATGTATGTATAATTGATATTTATTAATATTGCTGTTAAATAAATCTCAATCTAGGTCACAGCTGATTGAAGGATGTATCGTGTAACCTCGGCTCATGATAGCCTAGAGTTTTGTGGTATTAAGATAAATGTATTAAACTCTTTGTTTTTGTTTAAGTGGGCTACAGATGCCATACAATATTTTCATAATGAGGTGTGAGGGAAATCTGGCCAAGAAATGTATATTGTATAATATTAGATATTTACTTAAAAATGACCTTGTCCAATACCACAAAACTCAAGCTTTCTATACATACATATATTTCGTTAAATAAGTATATTACCAACCGGGTGTAGTGTTAGCGAGACGTCGCATACGTCGTGTGTTCCGATCCTGGTCACGTATCTTCTTCTCCATCTCCGCGTTAGTTAGAGTCTCGAGATGTGGTGCCCATTGTTCCGCTTCTGATGGCTGACGATATGGTGTCTGGAAGTTGGTAAGGTTTTGTTAGCAGGGTTTTCTTATAGCATAAATAAAGCATATAGTTTACTAATTAGCAACTGCCATTGCCCATTGTCTCACAAACTTAGAGCGTCAGAATGAAAGTTACTTGTATATTACCATAAATAAGGTAAAGACAATAAGACAGGAATATTGTACTGACAGTCTAGTGCTTCATCTAGGTGTAAAGAGACCACATCAAAGTTTTTATTTTAGTTTCAATAATGATAGGCAAGCCAATGTCATATCCAAGTTTTCCTGTCGATTTTAAGATCAGTTAACAAACCTACTACCATTTACCATCAGGCAATCAGTTTAAATGCCTGTAACCATTTGCAAACAACAAAGAATGACTCAAATGCGCCATTATCTCTTACCTACCTACTCTTAATAAAATCCTTCCATTAAAATCTTTAAAAACTGCTTCAAGATACTTCTCACTGTAAACAAAGTCATATCTTACCTCAACAACAGGTAGCGGTGCCTCACTAAACGCATAAGTCCTTTGATGCCAGCTAAGTTGTCCGCGCACACTATAGGCGATGCCGGTGACAAACTCGCCGCCCAAACCTAACTCAGCACATAGCTTCATAGCAAACTGTTCTGGATTGTTCTCCTTCTCTGACATGTCCCATTCCACCTAGGATTATACAATTTGCAGTTAAAATTTATATGAGACAATAGAAGGAATGCCTAACAAAATACACAAGAGAAGCAAAACCATAAAAATAAAAATGGTACTAAGCACCATGTACCAGTTTAAGACCATATTGCTTTTAAACTAAAAGTTCAGTGGTGCATAAAAACCTTCTCCAAATATTATATTTGGAGGTTTTTACATAATTCCCATGATCGGTGCTCGCCTTATGTTAGAAGATTTGACCACCATAATACAGCTGACTAGATTGTATATTATACTTTATAATCTATACATATAATAAAATTGGAGTGTCTGTTTGTAATATTGAAATAACCGTTTTTTACTACATGTATATGAATATATACACGGTACATACACTAAAATATTTTTTTTTACAATTTTTGTCTGTCTGTCTGTCTGTTAGTTCCGGCTAATCGATGAAATTGCTGGACCGATTTTGATGGGGACTTTTATTGGCAGGTAACTGATGTAATAAGGAGTAACTTAGGCTACTTTTATTTTAGAAAAATAAAGTAATGTTGATAGACTGTTAGGCAGAACGAAGTTCGCTGGGTTAGCTAGTATTAATATAATACTGCTATAGGAGGTGGTGGTAGGTCCCCTGTGCAATAAACTGGCTTGGTAATACTTAAATGTTAAATAAAATATCAATTATTTGCAACTAACCTGATCAACAAGCGAAGTATTGCCCACATGTATATTTAGTTTAATCACCACTCTTTGATCAGCCTGTTCTTCCAATATCGCTGGTGGTTCACTTGGGTACGCGTCTATTTGCTGCCTGATCGACGAAGCGATAGCCGGGATGAATGTACTAGTGTTTAATTCTAGATCGTCGCATAATACTTCGGCAAATTGCTCTGGTGTTATTATTGATTCTGAAATTATGCAAATAAATAATTATTGAACTATTAAAATAATATATATTATGTCGAACTGCTAAAAAAACTAAAAATACCATCATCAGCTTAAAGAAACCCACTGCAGGACACAAACACCTTCCTTTAAAAGAGGCCCAAAGTAAGGCGTTCGCCAGTCACCACCGTTAACATAAGTTGGTGACTGCAGAAAGTAATGTTTATTATGAAGGTATGTAAATAATTCTTTAGACAAAGCATTATAATCTTCTTCTTAAATGTATTTAAAATCAAAGTTTGTATGTTTGTCCTCTAGAAAAAATAAATAAAATTTGATCAAATTGTGATGAAACTTTGCAAGTGTAGGAAACACTCAAGACAGTTCCTAGCTAAAAAAAAAGTTTTATTATAGATTACATGGCAATGCAACGCATGCCGGGTGCAGCTAGTGTAACATAAATATTAGTATGACTATTTTTAATCTTTGTCTCTATTTTTATAAAAAAAATACTTATATTCAGATTTTAAATAGCATACCATTTTTATTCCACGTGAATGTGTCTCGAAGTTTCTGTCCTTCTATCTCCATGTCCAATCTTATAGGCACAAGGATTTGTTTCTGAGAGGCATTTTCCAACATGGCCGTCATGTCTGTATCGTCAAAACATAAGGGGAATGTACGGACCTGGAAAATTAAGTACAATAATTATGGTAATATATCCTCACTGGTTTTAGCATGTCCAAATTGTCCAATTTCTCTTTTTCTCTCACCTACCCCATTTCCAGCCACCATAGTGGAGGCCACCATACCAACAGTTTGAGGCTATAGCTTTTGGAATGGTGGCCATCACTTCTGTATTCCACTGACTGCTTACCATCAGGCAGAGTAGAGTCATTTTGGCAGGCTAATATTAAAATATTGCTACACAAGCACATGATTTTTTTAAGAATAGTACTTAGTAGCCAGCATAAAATTGTTGTTAGGAATATTCTTGACATAATACATTAGTATGGTAATGGTTTAACACATTTAATTATATTTTGTTAATCATTGCTCGAGTCGAAATCGTCCAGTGGATAAGGCACTCGTTTCGTAAACACGAGGTAGTGGGTTCGAATCCGGGCAAGTACCAATGTGATATTTCAAATCATATGTATGTACTTTCTAAGTTTATCTTGGACATTTCTGACCGCCGGTGAAGGAAAACATCGTGAGGAAACCTGGACTTAAAAGTCTGAAATTGCCAATCCGCCTTGAGCAAGCATGATGATTAATGCTCATGCCTTCTCTATATGAAAAGAGGCCTTTGCCCTGCAGTGGGACAGTAAACATGCTGGTATTAGGCTAATAAAAATAAAAACTTAACTAAACTTACCTTTTTATTATGCACCCTAGTTCTACTAATCTGTGTAGCCTGTGGCACAGCATCCAAGTGAGATGAGTTGGGCATGACAGGCAACCAAGACTGGTTGTGAGGTTTCTTACTTTTACTTTCTCTTGGAGTTGCCAGCTCTTGGCTGACAGACACGGCTTTGTACCTGTTCCGCAACATATTTTTATATTTTTAATATGAACGGCTATGCAATAGTGTTTTCTAGATATTTTAAAATAAACAAGCAATAAAATATTAATAATAAACAAAAACCTGCCTAAAACAAAGTGAAAAGAAAAAGGTATTTTTTTTTCTTGTAGTGATGCTACATTGAAATTTAATATACCCTATGTCACTCCCTCAATCAATATGAATCTAATGACACCTCATATGTTATAATCCATCAAGCCATTTAGGCTGAAGAGTGTGCCAGAGAAATAAACATACATACCCACATACAAACATACACTTGAAAAACATTACCCTCCTTGACTTTGGCAGTCGGACAAAAAAAATTTATAAAATAAATAAAATATTGTCTAATATTCTTATTTTATGTTAATTAACCTAATACCACAAATGAATTTTTTGAAAATCAGTAGTAATTTGTTGCATCAAAAAATCATGATTAGTACATGCAAGTTGAAAATCTGTTACAATATTATTTTTTTCCTAAATAATCAAATCAACAAAAATACATACTTATCATCATTTCCCTCGATAATATCCTCAACCTCCGAAGCTTTCAACAGAGATACAGAGCTGGACAGCACATGGGCACCCAGACCGTTGTCTATGAGACGTTTCCTCTCCTCATTGGTCAGGGTGCGCCGGGCCATACCCGGGTACTTTTTGTATAGAGACCCACGGAAAAGCCGTAGGTAGTTTCCAACCTAAACATTAAATTGTATTGTATAGTTGGAATGTTTGTAGTTTATGATAAAATGTGTTATTATTTTTGGCAATATTTTAGGTAATTTTTTAAAGGCTTCATTAATAAGGCTTAAATAGGAATAATAGAAATTTTACCATACATAATTATTCTAGAAGCACGTACTTTTTATCTACATTGAAATTTAAAATTAACAAAATGAATGCCACCAACCTCTGAGCCGACACAGTAAAATTCGCCACCCTCTTCTATTTGGAAGCTTATCGGCTTATCGCCGTAAGTTCTTAAAGCCATTGTTGCTTTGTTTTCTTGACTCTCTATTCAACAAATAACAAAATAATAACTATAAATGCAAAATAAAATAATTTTGTTTAATTTGCTACGCTAGCATCAATGATGAATGAAGTATAAAGGAACGAATGAATAAAAATATAGACTTATAGTAGCTGTCAACTAGGCGTCTCTAATCAATGAATGATTCCAAAGACGGTCCTGCATGCAGGACAACACGTTGGCATTTAAGCCTGGCCACTGCATGCAGGAAGACACGTCCACGTTTAAGCCTGTCCTCACACTTTCGATTTCCGAATCTGAATTTAGATCAGGAATGCAAATTCATAAGTTTATAAATTACTAGCTATTCGCGGCGCGATTTTACCCGCGTTTTTGCTTACTGCTCTGCATCCTTACATAGCCTATAACCTTCCTCGAGAACTGGGCTATCATACCCAAAGGAATTTTCAAATCCGTCGGGTTCAAACAAACAAACAAACAAACTCTTCCGCTTTATTTAATAGTATATATTTCTGGTAAATAATTTCTGACATTCATGGATTTATTCATGAATCTTGCCTGATAAGGAAACCTAATGTATAAAAAAGTACATATTAGTATGTTTATCAGCATTCTAGAACTCATATCACAAACTATTAATATATGTGACAGTCCGCGGGTAAAGGTACCTTATGGACGTTTATAGTTTCGAAGATATTGAATGTTTTGTAAATTTTGCAAGAAATATAGAATTTTTTTTTATTACTGTTTCGCAAAGCATAAGATCTGAAATTTATTTACCTATTATTATTTTTTATTTAATGTAAATAATAAGTCCATAATGTGGTCTCAAAGTTTAGTAGAAAAGGGACCTTATGGCCGCGTGTTATAAAACGCTAAAAAAAATAAAAAAAAATAAAATAAAAATAAACGTTATATTTAAAGATAAATTTGGTATCGACGAGATGCCTGAAGTTATCCAATCACAAGGCCTCTCCTACGACAGACAAAAATATCTATTTGAAAAAATTAGACAATTTGTACCACCTGAATCCCAAGACATACTTTGCCCCAAACCTTATCTGCGCGCATCTGAAGATCCTTTAGAAAATCTTCCCGAAGTGCTTCCTACTCAGTCACAGCCAAGTTGTAGTGGTGTTCAATCTTTGCCAACCACAAAACGTAAAAAGCCTACATGCACCTATTGTGGTGAGGTTGGTCACAGAAACCAAGTTCGCGGTGGTGTCTATTTTTGTAAAAAAAGGCGTTCACAACAAGCAAACCTATAATATCATGTAACACGGCCATAAGGACCCTTTTCTTTACATAAAAAAATAATTATAATTTTTAAAGAAACTGTAAAAAAGAAATGATTATATTTGTAACGATTTATTAAAAATGATAGAAATAAAACCACTCACTTAGAAAAACCATTATCATCAATGTATAATCTTAATTTTATTGTAGTGACTGATTATAATTTGTTACATTATTTCCATAAGGTACCTTTTCTCAAATGTATGGAACAAATATTGCTATTCTAATGTAAGTTTAAGTGACTTAAAAAGCTAAAAATTAGCCAGTAATGGCGATATTGTCAGTTTTATTTCAAGTTAATGAAAGATTTTCGTTGAAATCAACGAAAATCTTAAACATTATTAAAACTGATTTTTACCCCTAATTCTTGTTTTTATTTTGTCAAGATTTTTTTTCGAAATTGTGTTCTAATAGATCAGTTATAAATCTGTAGGTCTCATCACACGAAATTGACAAAATTAAACAAAACATTATTTTTTAGAAATTGGTCAATAGACACATTGATTGGTCCATAACAAGGTTCTGATTAGTAATACAGAAGTTGTCGCAACATTCTTTAAAAGACAGGAGTCCTGGGAATAATTTCTCGTTGGCCACTATGTAACTTACAACGGCAACATAATGTTCGAGGTGACTGAACTTAAAATGTCTGTTTCTCGAAATTGCACAATTTCGCATATAATTTAAAAATATTTATATCTCCGTAATAAAACACCGTAGGAGGTTGATTTTTTTTGATATCGACAGCGTATTAATCGCAGATTACTAGAGTATGCATAACTCCATATCGACCACAAGATACCTTTACCCGCGGACTGTCACATATGCTTACTTTAAGTCTAGATGGCGTTGTGGTAAAAAAAAAATATAAGTATAAATCCGTCACTGTTGCATAGTTTTGTATGGAGAAAGAGGGCAGAAAGACAAAACTACTAAATATAACTTTAAAAATCGCTTTCAGTTTTTGACAAGGAACTTCAGTAACAATAGCATTCATTACAAAAAAGTTCTGAAAATTGTCCGGCATGGGGCGGCGTACATGCAGGTCAGTGTATGGGCCGCATAATTTTATTACTAAGGAAATAGGATTCATTCGACGTAACTAGTTCATTCATTCAATATTTTGTTCAAAAGTTCAATCAAATCAAATTGAATGAAATTAGTCGCGAATTAATTGCCTGGGGGTGAGGCTGACACAGCCGTCTTTACAGACGAAACGTGCTTATTTAAATTATAATAATGTCCAATAAGGCAGGCACCTTCAAGAATCCGTTTTCCCGGCCATGGATGACGGAAACAGGTGCAGCGGCTGCGGCTGGCGGCTCAGGGTCCATCGGTTTAAAAGGTGTTGTGGCCGGTGGAATAACTGGTGGCATTGAAATTTGTATTACATTTCCGACCGAATACGTGAAAACACAACTGCAACTAGATGAAAAAGGTTAGTAAGTACAATAAGCTGTACTTCTTTAAAACACGTACAATTTCATTCTATTACCAGTTTAATATTAGTAAACATAGAAACTTCAAGGTGGTTTCTCCGTCACATACGGTTTTCCTCATTACGTTATATTATTCGAATCGTTATTCATTTCTCGTCGGTCACATGAATGGTAAACAAACATTCAGATTCCAATTGGAGAGATAATATTTAACATCCGAGGTTAGATAACCTTGGCTGTAAAATTTTTTACTCCATAGTCGACTTAAAAATATATTTTGTTTGTAGGTGTTTTGGACTTTGGTCTGCGATGTTCAGAATACATTCATTATAATAATCTATACTTACGTAGGTATATACGCAATATCGTTCAAGGTCTCTTCTTTCATCCGGGCGGAGCCACAAAAACAACACTCGCTCATCGTCTACGACCACTCTGTCTAGTGTAATTTTAGCTAATATGTAAATTTCTGTCTTCGAAGTCTGTATACGAGTAGTTAGCAGTTTTTCTTTCTTATCTATAAACGAAAACATTAAATGTCCATTTATCGTACAAGATTCTAATTAGAAAATTATTTACAAACCTACATAATTAGGTTTGTAAATAGGTAATTACCTAATAAGTACTTACCTATTAAGCAAAACCTCTTGCTAAATAAAAATAATACATAACTCTCCTGTAATTTTAACATAGGTAGGTAGGTTTAAAGTTACCTACCTACCTATTGTTCAATACAAATTTTGAACATTCACAACTCTCTATTAAAGTAATTCATATTTTATTTTATTTATTTGTATATGGGGTAAGTACATACCTATAAAAGCTTTAATCTGGTGACCTGAAACACAGGCTCCGACCTCCGAGCCTAGCTTAGGCACCAGTCTCCCACGATATTATAAGCTTAAATTATGTAAATTTGTCTAAATCAATATTGCCTGTATATTGTGGTGAGAAATAAATAAACTATCTTATCTTATCTTATCTTAATGTAGAAACCCACCTTGTATGTCCATAATAAGTAAAAAATTCATCAGCTGAAAATTCATCACGAAGCAAAATGGGTATCTGCTCCGATAAAATTTAAATCCGAAAAACATCATCCATTATGCAGTTATAAATTCTCGTATTTATTGGGTAGACTATCCCTATAACATAAATCCGACCATAAGGGCTAGTTTTCACCGGGACAACACGGCGGCGCAACCAGTCGCGCCACCGTGGACACCACTTAAGCTACCAAACTAGTCACCATACAGACACCAGAGTCACCACACCTCACTGAAACAGTACAAAATGGATCTCGAAGAGATAGCACTACTGCTGTATTTACGTAGAAAAAGAGAGTTCAGAAGAAAAAAGAAACAGTGATGGGTTCATCCTTATTTTGCCGATCGCTACAAAAAAGGCCAATTCGTCAACGTATAGGTACGACGATCTTAGAAGGATTCGGATAAGTTTTTCTGATATGGAATTATTCCAAATTGGTGGTCTACTTTGAATTGCCGGACTGGCGGCCCAAGTGAGTACGACACCATACAGCGCTATAGTAATTAGTGGTGGCGCGACCAGCGTGGCGGCGGGACCAGTAACATTCTGTGCACGCGTCCGCGTCCGAGCTGGTCGCGCCACCAAATTGGTTGCGCAACCAAACGACACCAAGTGAGTAGCTCTCTATAGAGCTGTATACATTTTGTTGGTAGCGGCGACTGGTTGCGCCGCCTTGGTGGACAGGTAAAAACTAGCCCTAACTATTGCAAATCAAAATGATATAGTTGTATAGCTATATAGGTATTTAGTGCTACCTATACCAAAGGAAAGCATTATGCAAAGGTTCAAGGATTTAATCTTTCTCAAACGCCTCTACAGTTGTAGATATATGGCTCTACCTTACATAGTCTTGTTATGGGAAGTAACAAGCATTCATTCGAAAACTTAAAATCTTCATTGTACTTACGTAACTTTATTGTTTTGGTAAACGCACGAGTCGCTAATCACAACATTTAGTGACGGTAAATAGTTCACAACACAACACAACACAGCCGAATGCGATACACAAACTACTGGAGCTATTTTTAGTATTTTTGCCAAAGCCATTTCTGTTAAGAATAATAGAACGTACTATTAAAGTGCCTGTCCATCATGAACACAACTGGAAATTGGACTTCAAAAATATCTTCCGAACACATCTCCATATTACTATACCAGTCCTCAAAGGCATTTCGACCATTTCCACTAGTTCCCGCCATCTTTTTGTAGTAGATATATTTTTCTAATAAAGAATTGTTCCACATCTTTATTAATTAAGTATTTAAATATCTTTATACCTATTTATGAGAGATTATTTATATAGCGCTAGATTAACCTCGTAATCGTAGATCCACCTTGAAAGCACCCTGTCCACGAAGTGTCTTAGTTCGTGTTTGCCACTTCTGAACTTTTCCGTCCCAACGTCACGTCAGTACCTATAATACCTACGAGCAGTTAAGTATGTCTATCGCCAGTTCAGTAATTCGATTCTTCGAAAATTTATTTTTCGGCAATAGAGCAAATTTAATAAAGATGCTAAAAAGTTTCTGACATGAATCTTATTATGCTACTATCATCATCATCATCCACAGCCTATTGGTATCCACTGCTAGGTATAGGCCTCCCTTTGTGAATTCCACTTACGCCGGTCTTGTGCTGTGCCAAGCCAGGAGTTACCCGCGACCTGTCGAATGTCGTCGACCCACCGCGCCATCGGACGGCCACGACTTCTTTTGCCGGTCCTGGGTATCCATTCGGTCAGAGCTTTGCTCCACCTACCGCTTAGAGCATTAAACCAAGGTTTAATTGTCTAAGACCTACCGTCATCCAATCTAGCCAAGTGTCCTGCCCAATTCCACTTAAAATTCATAACACTGATCCCGACGTCGCTTACTTTAGTGCGGCGTCGAATCTCAGTGTTACGAACTCTAACTTAGAGTTTAATGCCGAGCATGGCTCGCTCCATGGCTCTCTGTGTGACTTGTAACTTCTACACAGTCTCCTTAGTGAGCGTCCATGTCTCGGCACTGCAAGTTAAGGTTGGAAGGACACATTGGTTATAGAGACGAGTTTTCAGGCACTGAGGGACTTGTTTAGACCGCAAAACGTCTTCCAGCTTTCCGAATGCGGCCCAGCCGAGCTGTCCCCTTCTGGAGATCTCTTTGCTTTGATGCTCTTTACCAAAATATAGAACATGTACAAGATAAAGATATTTGTCAACTATTTCCAGCTTCTCGTTTCCTAATATAATATGAGAATTCGAGACATATCATGCTACTATACTTTGACCTAAAGAACTATAAAACAATAGCTTCCCGCAGCGCGGTTTCACCCGCGTTATGATACATTTTTGGTTACTGCAATGATCCTGTCGCTAGTAGCGTGATGTTACAAAGCCTACCTTCCTCAAGAACCGGACTATCAAATAATAAAAGAATTATTCAAATCCAACTGATAGTTCCAGAGTTATTGCGTTCAAACAAACAAACTCTTCCGCTTTCTACATATAATAGTACTAGCTGTTGCCTGCGACTTCGTTTGCGTGAAAATTCAAATGTGTGCCTATTTGAGAATATTGCCTGCCTGTTTTTACGGCAATCGTATATTGCTTAAAGTAATAAATATCAGTATAATTCGTCTCTATGGTGAACTACATTTAAATCTATTCACCCGCTACCACTAAAACTGACGACACTTCACACAAACTTTCAACTCCTATTTTCCCATTTAATAAGGGTAGTGTCTAAATATTAAAAAAAGTATTTGCTAGTAATTTGGAATTCCTACTATAAAAACTAAAAGTTTATTACAAACTTTGTCACCCCTTTAGGGGATGAATTTTGCAAAATCCCGTCAGTGAGCATTATGTCCTAAAAAGAACCCCATGCAAAATTTGAGACTCCTAGCATTTGTAATTTCTGAGATTTCGTGATGATTGAGTAAGTGACCTTTAGCTTTTATTATAAATAAAGATAGATAGAAGTATAGATTGATAACATATAAAACGGATAAATAAATCTTATCACTCATCGATATCGTACATAACAACAAGAGATAAAACATATTTATTGCACTTAGTACTACTCTTTTTTGATGTATTCTTAGATGTGATATGAAGTATTTCAAAATATCGCATTGCGAGAGACTAATAAGTTACACTAATATTGACACATGCATGAGTGTATTTGTGTGTTGTACCCATGTTGTATCTACAATTACTACCTAAGTACATCTCAGGATGAAAATGATTCAGGTGGCAGGTGCAGCATCTATGATGCAGCAATGCAACTAAGCAAATGATAGATCTTTGACGGCGATCATATTATAGTCTCTCTCTGATAAGGAATACCCGAGAGTTATGCAACTGGAAGATTCGAAAGTTATAGGGGACCCGAAAGTGAAAGATTTGGCTATTACTGCATAGAGCGCACTATACTCTACCTCTATATATATTAAATTTTTATATGACCTCTCAGTGTATCAGACAAAATATATGTGTCCGACCAACTCTTATAAATTATATTAGTACTACATAATTATTATATCTAAATAATTACCTATCTAGTAATCAGACAATCTCTTTGCAAATATATTTCTTCTTCTAAATTCTTGGTTTTGTGTCACATAATAAATCTCGGTCTCTCGGATTCGGTCCACAGTGTCCAATTACTAAACACCTTATCAATTTACGAATGGGCTGGACTACGTAGACTTTTGTATATATGTAGACGTCCTTGACCCATTCCTGAAGCCGAAATGAGAACACACACCTAATAATAAAACACGTATCGGTACGTCTGTAAACTTGTACATGCGCAATGGCCACTTCTGGAGACAGTTTTACATCGATGAAGTCGCACTCGATAACAAATACTGTCGGAATTAGTCGGAAGACTAGAAACTTAAAAGTAACCTCAGACGTAAGAAGTAAGCGCAGAGTAAACTCAGACCGGATAAAATTTGCCTCGGATGGTAGTAATAAAAAAATATGACATTCAGCGTAACGGTAATACAGGAGCAATCACGCTAACCGCTAATTTCTAATTAAAACACTAGACAGTGATTTTATCATTACTACAGACACTAGTCTAACTTGTTTGTTATCAAATGTAACAGTAAATCGCCTCTATTTTTATTAAAGGTTGAACAACTTGACCTATAAATATTCATCACTACATGGTATAAAACAAATCGCTTCTCGCTGTCTGTCCCTATGTATGCTTAGATCTTTAAACTACGCAACGGATTTTCATGCGGTTTTTTTAATAGATAGAGTGATTCAAGAGGAAGGTTTATTGTATAATACGTAATTTTAGAGGTTTCTAATGTAATGCGGTTGCGGCGGTACCGGCTGGAAGCCAATTCTAAAGAAAACATGTTTGTATTGTCTAATGACTAAAAAGCTGTGAACGTTGTTTAAAAAAACATTCTGTAGTATATTTAGTATCAGCATAATACCTGTGCGAAGCCGGGGTGGTTCGCTAGTAGTTAATAAAATACTAGCGCGTTATTGCGCGAGAATGCTTCAGGAACTAAGTAAGTCCGCCAATATACTTAGTTTATATAGTTTTAACCGACTTTAAAAAAAGGAGAAGGTTTCTCAATTCGACCATATGTTTTTTTTTACGGACTGTGCCTATAACGGCATGCGGCATTTGTTTTATTTACATTACATTGAAACTTGTAGTTTTTGAAATCCGTCATAAACCTTGCAGAGAATCCAAAGAGCAATAACAACACAAGTAAAATGGCCTACACCATTTATATGGGTCACAACTTTTGATCTGTGTTCTGAGGTTACAACAATTGCCGATGTGCGCTATCTATCTCATGTACAAGTTTATAATGAACTAACAATTAAACGTCTACTTCATTTACTGGAGAATGTCAGTATCACTTATCACTAATTATTACGTAAAACTTTATTTATCAAACACGTGTGGACCATCTAAAACGTGAAACAGTCGTATGTGCAGATAGAGCGTTACCCGGCCCCTCGGAAGTTAGTTTTTCCGAAATACTGTCACATATAAAATCGGTCCAATATTTCCTCGGAACCATTAGTACTTACCAAAAAACTGGTATTTCTCGCGCTAACTTCAGAGCGACCAAATTAGAATGCGCTATCTACAAACATTTTTAACAAAAAAACAAATTAAAGAAATCTTTTTAAAAGCGAACTTAAAATTAATTTCAGTATAATAAAGTACAGTTATTTGCTTGAATGTGCGGTAAGAAATTTTGAAGACTGAGTGAAGCACAATTTAAATTAATGTAATTTAATTAATTTTAAGACTGGCTGAAGTTACATTGCCTTTCTTCTTTCCTTACCTTCCTCGGGAACTGAGCTATCATACGCAAAAAGAATCATTCAAACCCGACTGGTAGTTCCTAAGATTAGTGCGTTCAAACAAACAAACAAACTCTTCCGCTTTATATAATAGTATAGATGGATATTATATGAATACAAAGAGAAGCTTTTGAAAGCAACAGTAGCCTAAGAGATAATTACAATTGGTTATTTTGCTAATATGGTGACAGACGCATCCAAAGTACCATTAATGGATAATTAGAATAAAAGTAACTTTGATTTCCCACATTATGGTAATGTAGGTAGTTGGATTTGTATAAAATCAACAGTGGTTTTATAAACATTGCATGCATAGTACCTACTTACTAGTTATTATAGACCTTTGAACAACTTGCGAAAGGTTTATCGCCACATTTTACATTTATGAGATACGAACGCATTTTATGCTGTCATTTTCTTCACTGAATAAAAATGATTTCAATACTTGCTATTAAATATTTCTTGAAAATTTGAGCCGACTGTTTGTAGACAAAGACATAATTTACTATATCTGTTGCTAGTAAAAACAATTTCTGTTCGTAGTATTTATACCTAAGTGAGTGAGCGATATGTCTGCCTTTTTTAAAAATGTCGACCCTTGATGTTTCATCTTAGTTGATCGTTGGCTTTGCAAATTTAAAATACTCAAATGAAATGAAGATGCTAAACATGTTTCTGTTTTATCTTTCAGGAGGAACCAAGAAGTACTCGGGTATATTTGACTGTGTGAAGAAGACTGTAAAGAGCCATGGGTTTTTCGGATTATACAGAGGTCTTAGTGTACTGCTCTACGGGTCCATACCGAAATCCGCCGTGAGGTAATATTTTAATTATTTGTAGCCCTCCAGACGCCATCGCAACTGTGATTCGCAATCAGCTGCTATAGTAGGTAATCATAATGTGTAACTGCGAAAGAAGAAAAAAAAGTCTTTCATCGGAACTAGTTGCGTACGGAAAGTATTCTTTCTTCTATCGCGCAACTGATTGCGAATCACATTTGTGGTGGCATCCGGAGGGGTATTTCGTCAGGAGAAACCAACTATGTTTTGTTGTTAATGCTATTTTAACCAAATTCGTGACCCTTGATGTCAGCGGTGATCTCTAAGAGTGTGCTAAAACGAGATTTTGAATACTGGCTAATGATGCTAATGATGAGATTACCTGAGCGGATTGGGCAAGTTTGCCTTATTGCCTTTAGTAAAAGTTTTTGTATTAAAGCTGATAAGGCTTTGCCTTACTTAAAACCACCAATCATCATTATAAATCATACTAAAATGTGTCGACTACACTTGTCTTATTATTTAGATAGGTAACCAATTTAAAGTCCAAGCAATGTAAATTGTCGGTAAATAAATACGACGCTTATCAAATGTCAAGATTAGGTATCTAATGCTAACACGGTGAGATCCTCAAGCATGTTGTGTAAAGAGTGAATTTTGTGATAAATAACGTAATCGGTCACTCGTTGAACATAGATAAAGTTACCTTTCGTTTTTATTTTAATTTAAAAAAACGAGATACAAACTAAGAAGTTCTCTATCATAGAGTTCTATATGCTACACGCATAGATAGGTACACATATCCTAAAGCGGGACTAATGTTTTGTGATACACAAAATGGCAAAACTTTGTGTGTTTCTTACCAAAACATTACAATATTTAATAAACGATTTAAATTTAGTAGGTACACTTATCTTTCTTGACGAGATGCAGATAGCACTTTCCAACATATTGTTCGCGAGTCCATACAAAGTAAAAGACTGATATCTTAGTATTGTTTATTTTATCTTTGTATTAAGGTTTACCTAATAGCACTTCGACCCAGTGCCGTAAATAGCATTTTTTGCGCCCTGTGCGAGCTTCTATAATTGCGCCCTTGTTTTTTTTTTTAGATATTATAGGTACCTTAGAGCAATGCTATGTATAGGCCTACTTTATTTCATTCAGGGTGATAAAATAAAGCACAAGGAACTTGGTGTTGGTGGACCAATAAAATTATCTAATATTTTGGAAGAAAAATCTTTTTTTTTAAAGAACTGATGTGGGCAAAGAAGCAGACGAGCCATCTGATGTTAAGTGGACCCTTCGCCTATTATACCACCCACTGTGTCTCACTCACTAAAACTCAATCGCAAGTTCACTAGTGCAAATGCGTTGCCCACCCTGATGCTTAAGATTTAATTTTTGGGCCATTATGGTTTTCATACTTCTATAATAAAATAACACCCTGCAAAGTTTCAGTAAACTGTAAATTAATTTAATTTTAAGGACTTGGTATGGTAGAGTTTTGAATAAGGAAGGTAGCATAACATAAATTGCGTTTAAGTATGAATTAGTGAAAAAACGTTTATTCGAAAATATTTGCAAGATTATTCACAACTACACAATACACAAATAAATGAGACCACAAATGAATGAGTTCAGATAGTAAAGATTTAATAAAGCAAGCCATAAACTTTTTTAAACATTTACTTTTCGCGCTTTCTTCAATGCGAAATCGTTGATAACCTTTTCATACGACAGACACCGTCCTATGTCGCGTTCAATCGACAAAATCGCTATTGGAATGGTGTCCGCCACTTCTGGATTCCACTTACTGCTTACCATCAGGCAAAGTAGAGTCACTTTGGTAGGCTAATTTAAAAAAAAAAAAAAAAAAAAAAAAAAAAAAGCCCGTCAACCTTTCTTGGCCAATCGTCGAGCGCAAGTAAGTTTTCATTAATTTTAGCTTACTGAATGATCTTTCGCAGGAAGCTACAGTCACTGGCATTGTTAAAAAAATCTTTATAGCGCCCACCCGTACCCGCCCGCCGCTTAGTCTCCGACCGACCGTGTAGCCGGCCGGCGGCTTAAGGGCGTTCCGTCACATATGACCTTGAGCGTTTCGCTTCCTCACCACCCCGCGCCTCACCCGAAAAAAACATTGCGTGCGAGTTCGCCCTCTAGCGGCAAGTAGCAGTAGCACAACTATAAGACAATGACCTTACTTGTCCGAAACCGCAGAGCTAAAATCTGATAGACGCGCCAATAATGAATTATTTTTTTAGTATCTTTTATTATTTCGTTTAGTAAGTATGTATATTTTAGTATATATTATTTATATATTTATTATTTATATAGTAGCGAAAGCAAAGATAAGTGTTTAGAATCATGACGTTTGTTAAATATGTAGTAGAAATAAAAATAACTACTGTGGGTTAAAACAATAAACTCAAAACCCAGCTGCTGTGAAATGTATTACCTGATCAAAAAAGCCGTTTAAAACGATTTTTATGAATTATTGAATACAAAAAAATATTTAATAATATATATAATATTAATATTTTTTGAAGTCGCTTAAAAATTAAGTCCCAATGACAATACACCATTGTGATAAATTCCTATAATTGACATGATATGTATTCTTCAACTAATACTAGTACACTTTAGTTTAGTAACCCTGCCGAGTTTATACTTATTTAGTTATAGTTATATATATATATATAGGTTTTTGTACATGAACAAACTAAAACATTTTGACTTAAAAAATGTATTAACATCCTATTAATATTTATAAATGCGAAAGTTTGTGTGTGTGCACGTATGAAACGTATGCGTACCTCATCTTCATTTATATTTTTACTATTTGCAATAGTGTCGCTAGTATCATGAAGCCGCTATGCTAGCAGTTTGAGACAATTTCTATTAAAATAGCAGAGGAGTGCGTTACCCCAGCAAAATGTTGATAAAAATGTGCTTATAAGAGGTGAGAGTATAACAGATAATTAGTGCGTCGTAAGGAGTAATTTGTTTGCCTATAGCAAAATTTGTTTGCATTATAGTTTTAAAGTTATTCGGAAAAAAACAGATTTTGCTGGGGTAACGTTTGAAACATTACCCCAGCAAAATGTATTTTCTTTAAATTATCCAGGCAGAGTCACGTTGGTAGACCAGTATGAATAAAATAACTGTATCAATAGTACTAGTACATGACTTTTTAAAACAATACTAAAAAATTCAATGTTTATTTATGCCCGTCTGATTGTTAAGTGTTCAAAATTAGCTCTTACAAAAGCCAAGAGTTTTCATAACTTTCTAACTCCACTGCGTCTTCATGGACTGATGATATGAGTATAAATATAATATATGAATAATAAAAAAGCATCTCATAAAGACCACCTAGCCAGCAGTTTGAAACAATAACCTTTGGAATGGTGGCTACCACTTAGTCTTTTGGATCCTACTGACTGTATCATAAGGCAGAGTGAAGTCACTTCGATACGCAATTGTACGGCGAGGTTATTTTGATGTATGTAAAGTAAGGTTTTGTGCAAGACAACTTTTTCTTGGTTCTGTAGATACGTACCGCTACCAAACTCGAGTAACAAATCAGACTACACTTGTGCATTGTCTACTATACATTGTACTTGTATATTGTATTAAATGGCAAATCTTGCGGAGTGTATAGGCTTGGAGCCTATTAAATGCAAAACAATTTTGAAGTGCTACAGACTGTGGACTTCCTAAACACTATTTAATTTCATCAGCCTTAGTCCACGAGGTAGGAATAACAGGCACAGTCTGCCGAAAATGAACACAAAATAGTAGGACTGTGATATCAGACAACACCAACTCATGAGTTGGTGTTGTCTGATATCTGGTCCACTGCTTTTAGCGCTTTACAGTTTGCCATAGTAAATTCATCCTTTATAATAAGGCTTCTATCGCGCAGCCAAATCAGTAGAAGGATTATCTACTCTACGAACACGAATCTAATCGAAACAAAACGCTGTTCTGTCTCGAGCAAAGATGTATACAGAATATTATACTAAATGATTCATAATTTATTTCCATCCTGTAATCTCGCGTATTGATACATTTTGACATAAAATTATTTTTTTTTGTATTAATTATATATGACATAATGCCCGAGCCATAATTGTACAGTTAAGTACACATTTTGTATTGTTTTGTTAAAATTGTATACTTAGTATTATTAAAATTATACATTGTGATTTGTGAAATAGAGGTGTTCACAATGTACATTGTGAACTCCTGTGGTAAATTAAGTTCATCTTACTTTATACTTATATCGAATATTAACAGTTTATATAATACTTACATAGAAACATTTATTACAGTTCACATGTTGCCTTTACCTTTTGTAGCAATATGCAAATTGACGCAGCCTGTAAAGCACACATTTTACTTTTTATTTTTTCTTTGCAACATAGAAAGCTGTAAGTATTTAATTACCTATAGAGTTAAGTGTATTGCCTGTGTCACTTTGCATGCTACTTGAAACTGTAACTTACAAAAATTGTAATAACCTGGCGATTAAAAAGAGTGGCCTGATCTTCAATTCTTCTTCTTAAAATTCTTTTAAAATTGTTCTTCAGTTTGTCAGCGAACTGGTTGTAGGTTAATTTGCTGACATTTTGTAAATTTTGACGTTCATAAGTGTTAATTTAATTAACCTATATGAATTAACATATTTTCATTTTCCTTATTTATTTTCGGTTCATCTGGATATAACTTCAGTAAATCGTTCTGTATATTGTATAGCCAGCAAACATTTTACGGAAGTAGATCTTTTAGAATAAGCGGGACGGTTTGGCTGGAGATTGCATTTAACATGTACATAACGACGTAAAATGTAAGTTTTGTCTGAAAATCAGTGGTCCGAAGGCAAAGTTACCTCCTCGGTCCTCTTTATTTCCTTTTTCTCCCACAGTATCTTTACTCTGTATGGCCACCACTGCACTGAATTTGAAACAGCACCATACACCAGCAAAACTGAATTCAAATGATGGAGCTGATAAGGATTTTCAGTTACACATGCTTTAAACAAAGCGTTATCATTCCTATGTTGATTATCTTCTAGTAAGTGCCCGTACGTAAGGTACACAATATCATGTACCCTTAGCAAAATAAGTAACACGAACAATTTCCAAAGTAGACGCATTGTACCCACAGTTTGAGTGATTTGGATGTACCGTGAAAATTACCTCGCTAGAGATTCATTATAAGTATAGATTACTGCAATATGTACATACAAATATATGTGTACATACATATATATGTATGTACGTACATATTGCAGTATTGTAAATGTATAATATAATGCAAAATCGGTAAAGTAGAACTAATGTAATATTATCGCTAAGTAACGGATCCATGCGGACGACGTCACGGGGTAGTTTTACAGTACATACACTTATAATCAGAAATCAGAAATCAGAAATCAGAAATTTTATTTGTTAACATAGGTACTTATCAAAGGTCTTGAGATCATAAAAATAGTGCGCTATGTTTTGCCTACATACAAGGCATACAAACATTTTACAATAAGTTTATATATAATATAATATAATAAAGATACATACATACATACATAGAGTGCTAAAACATAATTCTTTTGTCTTTACCTAGTTAGGTAAAGACTGTACAAAAAAGAGTAGAATTCTTTATACTGTGCCACCGTGCCGGGTCTATTACTTTCTACATACACCTATCACTCGAAAAATACGGTATTAGTTTTGTTATGTCCAGTAGGCACTCAACAATATATTATTTAATTTTAGGATTAAAAATTCATATAGTACGATAATAAAGGAACAGAGAGTAGGATTTTTAATTTACCTAATTGTGATAATTTCACAGTCTTCAAATATTTTAGTTTGGTTAGAGACTAAGACGTTTTGTAAAGCCTTTTTTTTCTTCCTTTCTTGCAATCAAATAAATAAATCAAACTAAGATGCATTGTAAGTAGAAGGGTAGGTATTTACTTTAGCCTAGTATCTTATCACTGATTTTATCAGCTCATGAAAAAAAATCTAACGAGTTAAATACTTGAATATTTTATCGGCATTACTTACCGATAGAATATTCAAGTACACACCGTATGTATATATAGAATGTATAGGTATTTATGCTCGTGCAAGATAACGTAGATAGTTAGGTACCTAACAGCAGCGTGTATGGTTGTTTTGTGTAGGTACCTAACTAGGTCGCAAACCGACGCATGTCACATACAATCATTGTAATTTGAGTTCTATGCTAGTTGTACGACCGACGTCGACGTTCGTGTTCCGACCGAAGCACCTCGTACATGTCGGTCGGAATCGGAAAGCGCCCTTGCCACATGAGTAAATATCCAAGTTAGATATTTTACTCATGTGCCCACCTACCACACACCTAGTTCGAAATGATAGTAGACATAGACAATATTGTAGCAAGCTCATATTCATATCCCTAGGGTATATAACAGCAGAAATTTACTGATTCTTGAGGCCCGGTGTTGCCTTGATCTTATCATGAGCGACAATAGGCTCACCACCTGCTACCTAGTTTACGTGGAACTAAACATAATTAAAGGATATCCTAGGTAAGTATCTCAAAGAAGGTATTTTACTAAAAATATGAAGGTAGGTATACACCTACTTACAGGATATTCATGTGTTGAATCTTTTGCATTTGTATTTGTTTCAGTCGTGAAATTTTAGTCATTTTGATGAAAAATAATAATAAATGTAGGTAAATACCTATGTATTTAATACACTAAAAAAATCTAAATAACTAATCTAATTTATTTGCAACACTAAATCTATCCACACAATATTTTTTTTTGATATTATTTATTTGCAATTATTGAATTACGTAAATAATTTTTAAAAAAACCGCATACGTCCGTCCGTCAGAAGGGCTTGCGCCGCTCTGCCGCTCTGCCTCCCGTCGCCCGCGCAGAGCCCCTGCGACGCTGATTCAGCCAAATTATCAATAACTATTGAAACATTATCCTAATAAATGAAATAAATCTATAGAGTTGACATTTGGTTTATTCCGGTTGATTCAATATAACTTTTATATTTATAACTATAGTAATTACAAAGTAATATTTCGTTATAAGTGAAATCACGTTGTTTTAATATCGTTAGTATAAGTTATATAATCAATTATTGTAAATAATTCTTCTACTATTCAAAAGTTCATGAATCAAAGTATATTGTAGGCAAAAAACAAAATGAATAAATAGCATTAAAATTTACTAAATAACGAGATGAAAGTCGCGGATTTCGGCGAAATTTCGTCGGAACCACCTTAACTCCGATAAACACTAAACACAAATACGCTCGTGCGCTGCAAAAAAAAGGGAGCGCTGTTTTGTCTAATTTAATAGACGTTTTTGATGATACTGGCATGTAGGTACGTATGTGTTGGAATCGAGCACTAGGGGCGCAGCGGAAACTTATCAGGAGCAAACCGAAAAAATAAAAGTCCTGCCTGGTCTGGCCATTCTTGCGCCCCCCAGAGTCTACGCCCTGTGCCTGGGCACCGGTGGCACCGCCCTATTTACGGCACTGATTCGACCTAGGACTTATCTGATATTTTTGTTACAGCCCAGGTTACCTTACTATGTTTTGGAAAGTAACTACACATAACTACATACATTTACATTGGTCATTTTAACCATTCTAACCTACGCATTTTAACCTAGAAACCCGTGTAGAAAAGACGTTTATGAGCATATTACTATATTTATAAAATATACGAATTCACCCACTCATATTAAATAGAGTCAGGGCCGGACCTTCAGCTTAGGGGGCCCTGGGCTAATCCTACAGGGAATTACTCAAAGTAAAGGTACCTAAAGAATAAAACAATAAATATTTGATTTATATTTCGAGTATAATATAATTTATTATGCCTTAATAAATTGAATGGGTTCGATTAATCGCCGGATTCGCAGGGCTGCTAACCTAAGTAGTAACCTAGTTTAATAAAATTTAGTATGGATATTTTAGCATTATCGTCTAATTATTATTCTATTTTTGACTTTGACTTGACTTAGCTGGGGAATCCACAGGGTCCTGAGCTAAAGCCCAAAAGTCATATGGTAGATCCAGCCCTGAATAGGTAATAAACGCAGTAAACTGACGTCAAAAATCTCCTTTATACCATATATCGCTACTGATATCGGCCTCCATTACTAGGGTTAGTTGGATTTTTTTTCAATTAAGTATCCCTACCGGTTGGGATAGGGGCAATAGGGTAAAAATCGCTTGGCTGGTATTTATTATTAAAGTGACAGAGATAATTGACGTTCTAATATTTAGTACTCGTATCTATCCTCAAATACTTATTTTAGGGTAAAGTATCATTACTAATGAAAATATTGCACACTAACTGTTAGCACATATCATTATGTTAAACATCGTTAGAGTAATTAGGTCATAAGCAATGTGTTGTCATGATGACTCTGTGGACAACTATCACTTTTTGATACAATAAGTATTTATTAGCACTAGTTCCGTATTTACCTATTTACGATGAGAACACATGAATGATATTTGAGAAAAATTAAAATAAATTTAGTTCTCGAAATAATAATTATATCATACATTTGTTAAGATGTTAAGTATATCACAAACTAATTCTATTAACTAAAATCCTATGCTAAAATCCCATTAAACGTGTGAAATAGCAACAGATTAAATAGCTATTATAAGTTCTGTCTCTACCCCTTTCGCTTGAAACTTCAAAAAGGGATGAAGCGCTGAATTCCATTGCTATTTTGTGTTTATTAGTATCTGCGTTAGAATAAAAGTTAATTTCTGATGTACTTACTTCACGTTTTATGAATTAAGTAATAATAAATATTGCTGACGTTTCTATAAAAAAATGTTGTGGTGGCATTTCTATTAAACGTCGGTATAGCAAAACGTTAAAAACAATCTATAATTACATTTATAAAACTACATTTCTCGCTTAGTTGAAGAAAGGTAGATGCGAGAGCACCTTATTAAATTGAAAAGAAGAAAAGATATTAGAAGGCAGACTCATTAAAATTTTACTTATATTAAACAGTAAATTTAATTCACAGTAATGCTCCAATTCAGCACTAATTTTAAGCACTGCACAACAATCCACTGAAATTTTATGTAGGTATTACCTACCTACTGCTAACTGGTAATATATTAGCTCTATGCTGTTACAGCATTATTGACAGGACACGCGTTTTAATTAACACGCTAGCTGTCAATTTGCTGCTTTACATTTCTCGGGAAGACTGACGGAAGACGGGAAGAATTGCAGTGGTTCTATAGTCTGGATTTAGTTGGACTACTGGGTAAAATCGGGTGAATAGAAACGCAGAGATGTATAGAAATAAAATGGCCATTGCTTTTTCTTCTTTTAATTTTATTTAAAAAAGTCAAAATGGTTCCGATGGTTATTAAAATTTGAGAACACCAAATCATTTTGTTTGTATTTACCCGTGAATATCTATTCACACAATTTTAAAGTTTCACATTCACATGTTTCATTAGCACGTCGTTTCAACTTGTTACAATATTCGTGCTATCTTTGTCACACTAACCGAAAACAACAGAAATAAAATATTGCGTAACGAAGTGGAATAACCCTCATTTTTATCACGTAACGGTCTATTTTAACCAAAACACGTTGCTTTTATTCGCTACACAACACTTACTTACGGTACATGATAGTTATGATAATAATATAATTATTAATGTAAATACTTATCACCTTGACCTTTACTTGACTTCGTCACGTGTAATTGTAATAATAGATGTATGTAACTTATGATAAATCTTAAATAATTATGTAGAATGACTATCCAGAGTATTTAATTCTATGATGTGACGTCATTATTCTGATTATACTGAGAGTAGATACAAACATGAATAATTATGGTACCTACCTACAAATATTAGGAATGTAACTAACAGCTGTACATACAACCTAGAAATCTTATATAGGTACTTCACTAACGCAGTCAGTTAAGAGAATGATGGCGATTAAATGATCATCACATGATTAAGTGGAACGAATATGAATGATCCAATACGGGAGAGGAAGCAGCGTGCTGTGATAGGACTGTCTTCACTGCGATTGGTATTTCGATTGCCAGACGTGGCGATTACCTAAAACGTAGTAAACATATTTAAGTTTTCTTGTTGTGCGTAATATAAAACTAAATCGTGTCGCTACATTTTGTTTAGAAATGTGATGACTGATGACGCACTTTTGTACTTTTGAACCAATGATATTTTATTAAATATATGTTTGCTTTGATATATTAATTAGAATATAATTGTTTTGAACACCTTTGTTGAACAGTCATCGATACGATACGATACACAGTGTTCAATTTCATTCAAAAAAATTCCTTCTGCTTTTTATAGAGAGATGCGATGATGCTAATGGAGCGTTTTGGACTCGATGGACCTATCATAAAACAAAAGGCCTGCCGAGCATGTAGTTAATTGAGTTTTATGTTAAAATGATATATGTAATTATAATAATATAGATAAAAATATAGCTCGAAACAAAATAAAATGAATTGAGGTCAAATAGGGTGACAACCCTAAGATTACTTTTTAAAATTCAGTTCCCCCTAAAGGCCGCAATAGTGGAACGTGGTTTTTTTTTTAATCAGTGATAGGTCTTAGTAAGAGCAATCCTTCGGTGCTAGTCACAAATTATACTTTTGAGTTTTTTGGAAAAACTGGAAAACATGCGCCCAAAGTTACTTTATAAGACAGCCGAGGGAATTTTTTTGAATGGAATTGAACACTGCGATTTGCCTATCGCAGTGTTCAATTCCATTCAAAAAATTTCCCAGGTTTCATTATTGATTTGATTGTTGTCAGTTATAAAATGTTTCAGACGTGTATACACACAACATTAGCTTAAGGCACACTTTGCTATGTTAGCAGTGTTTCACAAACACATAGGTATACGTATACCTACTTATTGGTGTTAATTTGGAAACTGTTTATGTTCATACTGTTTACGATAGTACTTAACTTTAGGTGAAGAGCCGCAATCCATTGAGTTTTGGAGCCCACTATCTGAAACATATACACCTACATAGACGAAAGGTTGTAACTTGTTTTCGTTCATGATCGTAAATTGTTATAATCACAGACGGTTATCGTTTTAACATATTCCAACTCGGTACCAATTTTTAAAAGAGTAAAGGCACAGAAAATAACGGCCTCTGAGTCAACGTGAAAAATAACAATACATTTTAGCATGAATATTATCAGTCAGAATTTATTCAAATAAAATTTATTTAATTGCGAAATTGTACTCGAAACAAATCGAAAGAACAGAAAGTTCGTATTTTATTTTTTATCTTGCATCGAGGAGGTAGGTACCTAACTCGTTATAAAATTAAAATTGAAACTAACAAATAAAGATAGTATCTACAAGCATGTATGTAGTAAATAGTATAAAGGTGTACCTACATATTTTATATCTTTAAAGAGTTAACAACATAAAAGTAATCTGACTTTATTTTGTACTTAAAAAACACACAACTCCCGCTTTACGGGATCTTAGAAACATACAATTATCCGATACAAACTGCAGTTACCATTGAATACAGACACATAAAGAATTATATTCGCTTTGCTGGCCAAGTATAGGACTACGATCCTGTCTCTGCGTCAAAACCGCGACTCCATAATCTTAATCCGCTCTGAAGTCTAAATATTCTACTCACCAACTAATGCCATTGGTGTCATCTATCTATATTTAGATCAAATATGATTTATTTAATTCCAAATGTATTTGACTTATCGGATAATATTATGTGCATTGTCCTAATTTATGTATTCTGGGAATGCCGTGGCGTCTTTCAGTAGTAGCACATGACTTAATTTATCAGTCGATTAAAAGGTCACGGACGCACACTTTCTAAATATTATGTACCTATCTGTATTTGCAAGAAAATAGTTGCAAAAAATCTTATTTTCATTAAATTGTATTTATAACGTAGTATATTTATATATACAGAGAGTATATTATATACTCTGTATAAAGATATTTCAAAACTACCTATCTCATATATACCTCTACTGTTAAAAAAAACTTATCTGGCGAGAAACTCCGCTTAAGGGCTAGAGGGGACTATTAGGAATAATTCTTATAACTCTATGACACAAACATGCACTTGTTACAGCAATACCTGTGTTGATATCAAAGTGAACAGCTCTGCGGGGTTAAGAGCTCTAGTTGTTGAGGTGATTTCAATGTTTTGGAGATTACATATAACCTACTTTTTCGTAAGGTTGCTCGTTTCTTCATTCTTAGAATCCTTGGCTTTATTTTCTTATAGTTATTGCATAACAATTGTTTAGATTCTAGAATCTTGCAAATGACACGCAATCACATAAATTACAGTACAATTTTCTCCAAAAAGGTAAACCGAAGTATTTGACACCCACGTTTTAGCAGATGAATTAGGAATGTAGGTATACATAATAAAAAGTACTTGCATAGGAATTAGATTTGTGATTAATATTGTTCTTTTTATCGGAGAATACTATCAACCATTCACATAATACCTAAGATACTAAGAGCCTTCCACCTAGGGTCTAAGAAGTATGACTAGCTGTACTACGCAAAGTATATTCTTTGTAGCATTACAAATGCAAGCGTCTCTGTTTATGTGTACCTACGTTTGCCTATTTACGGTTCAACCGTTAAATTGACCATGTATGCGATGCTCACGTTACTTCAAAGTGACACTAACGAGCTTGATATCTGAGTTCATTGTGTCAGTGCGAGTTGAGCATGCACAGATAACAGCTGAATGACGATAGGTCGCCTTATGTAACACTTTTTTTCGCCTAGTAAGTATAGTTGCGAACGATGATTTTACAATAATCACATTTTTATCTAAGGCCGCAGATAGATGTTTTATTGCCTGTTTCTACAGTGGCTAGTGACGTAATTTACTTCGGTAACTTATGTTTGCTTAGTATTTTTGACGTCATAAAAATACAGGCTTTAGAAATTAACATTTGTAAATAGTAATGTGAGAGCAAATTAATCCTAGAGTACGTAGTGGAGATCACGAATTGGTAGCAATACGACGTTTGCCAAGTGAGCCGAAATCTGACAAAAGAGCCACAACAACAAAAAACAAAAGGACGATAAACTCAACGACTATGCTGTAAATAGGCAAAGCCTACCTAAGTCCTGCAGCAGCTGTAATTAAACTACGAGTATTTGTCGGTACATCTTGTGGGCAGATCCCTCTCAAGGTAGATTGATGACCTAATAAGAGTCAACCGATGGATAGGCGGCTCACAAACCGGTCAAGGCGGCGAAACTTGGGGACGCCAGTCAGCTTTCGGCTGAATGATAATTTATTTAATATGTTTGTATCTTTTCAGATTCGGAGTATTCGAACAGGCTAAGCTGTACATGGTGAATGACGACGGTACGCTCAGTGCGTCCGGCAAGCTCATGTGCGGTTTAGCTGCTGGTGTGGCCGAGGCTATCTTTGCCGTGACACCCATGGAGACCGTCAAAGTCAAGTTTATCAACGATCTACGGTTGGAGAAACCAAGGTTCAAAGGATTCTTCCATGGAGTTCGCACTATTGTAAGAGAAGACGGTGGGTAGACTATATAGGCTAATTTTGTTTAGTTCATTTTTCAGAATGCGATTCTAATTTTCCGCATAGATACGGCTGGTATAATCAAACATCAACCAATAAAGTTGACTTTTGACCATCATACTCTAATATCGCTTGCATCTTGTTTGATTTGGTTTGTCTTGTTAGGTAGGTATCTACGTAGCTGTAACTATATCGCTCAAATGTCTATTTATTATTACTTTGTGACAATTTCAATAAATGCGATTAACAAGCTTGTTGTTATTTTTATTAACACGTTGGAGAGGTCGTAGCAACAGATATTCACAGGCGAATTAGTGTGCAGAATTACTCATAAATTATGTGTGTATTTAATCATTTTACAGGTATCGGCGGTGTATACAAAGGGGTAACAGCCACGATAATGAAGCAGGGAAGTAACCAAGCTATACGTTTCTTTGTTATGGAGTCACTTAGGGATGCGTACAAGGGAGGGGATAAAGACAAGCATGTGCCCAAGTATATGGTTGGGCTTTTCGGTGGTATCGCTGGTAAGTGTTATTTGAATTAAGTAGAGATATATTATTATTTTTAAACTTAATACGCATTTGTACAATAAGTTATGATGAATTGAAAAGCTGGATTTATTGCAAAAATGTACGCCATTTTGAATCTACGACGTCACAATTTTGTATTTTCATACAAAACACGAACAAATAGAGCGTTGTTCAGTTCGTAAAGAGTTCATTAATACAGTCGTCTTAGATATAACCTCATAAAGTTTAATAAGTTTTTTAATACTTCGGAACTATATCTCATACCTTGATTAGATATCGTGTTTATAACAGAGGGTATATTTTTTTCTAGGAGCCGCATCAGTCTTCGGTAATACTCCAATCGACGTAGTAAAAACCCGTATGCAAGGTCTTGAAGCAGCTAGATATAAGAACACAGTGGACTGTTTCATGAAAATATGGAAGGCAGAAGGACCCTTCGCTTTCTACAAAGGTACCGTTCCTAGATTGTCTAGGGTTGTCTTCGACGTTGCCATTACCTTTACCATATACGACTCTATTATGGACGTCTTTAACTTCATTTGGAAGTAATATATGACTTTTGAATCTTATATACTGTTAAATGTTAAAGGCACTATTGGCTGATAGTTTGTGGCATACCACAAATTATTTGCCGAAACAAAATGTGTATACTGTAGGACTAAAATGTTTTTAGAGTGCACTGTTGAGAATAGGCTTAGAACACTAGTATTGTGTGAGAATGTTTATACATAGGTATAATACATGAATATTCAAATGTTGTTTACTATCAACATTTGAAATTTTAAATATCAAATGAAAGTTCAACTCATTTGACTGCGCCTTATATGTTGAAATGGTTAATTTGGATGTATCTCACTATTTCCATGTAAATGACAAGATGGAAATAGTGGGACAAACAATCTGTGTTTCCATTAATGGAAATGCAAAATGGAAATATTGGGACACATCCACAAATTTATTAAATACGATTTTTTTTAGTAAGGAGGTGCAAGTTCCCTGTATACTTTTCAAATGCGTTGAACTATCGTTAGTGGATCAATGGTACCTACCAGAATGTAAAGTGACCTTTTCATACGATTAAGTATTTGTTGACTCGTAACCAAAAAAATATATTTTAATAAAATAAAAAATATTGGCAACACCGTGACATATTTTGTTACTAGCAACTCGCCCCCAATTTCCAAATAAATAAAAAAATAAATTATAAAGGCCTGAAACATCCCCAGGGGCTCTCGTGCTCATACTATGTTATTGTTTTGTTTTAAGCATTTTTTTATGTTTTATTTTTCTTATGTGATCTTTTTACAGTCGTAAACCTATTAAGTTGTTTTTTGTAATCTGTAAGGATGCTATAGGGGGACGAAATGACCGGGTATGGGTAGTAATGTTAGATACTAACCAATAGATGTACAAATGCTTAAGCTGCGCTTGAGATCACTATAAGTTGAAGTGATATAAAGTTTAATTTAGATTTACTCGCGTATAGACTTGCAAGCCTATAAAATATGCTTAATATAATTATGTGAATGTTACAGTTTTCCTCGAATAAAACAAAACGAGTAAGACATTTACTTGCATTGTATGCAGAAAACAGGCAAATCGCAACAAAAAATATGTGCTTATAATCTTCGCATAAATATGCGAATTTGTGTGGCCTAACAATGAAATGAGAATGAGAATGAAAACAGTTAAGCCAACTCAATAAATTAATAGATAATGTTAGGGATGACTTAGTAAATGCTATTATGTATCTAGCTTACAAGTCTATACGTACTTAGCATCGAAATAATTAATTGTGGCACTCACCCCCAGTTATTAAAAGGCTGATCAACAAAAAATTATCTAATCACCTGTTAAATCTCATGAAGTACCAATTGGGTTGCTGAAAGCATGGTTTTTAGTTTAATATTAACTAGTTAGTAACTAACTAGATGAAATTAAACTAATTGTCTTTACTTTAGCATGCTTTTAGGTAGGTACTTCACATGAAATTTAACAGGTGATTAATTTTTCGTTGATCAGCCTTTCAGAAACTGGGGGTTAGTATGTTCCAAATTGTTTTGTGTTTTTAAACATTTGTTAACGTCGACGGTGACTTATTATGTTTTTGTTTCTTCAGTTGTTTATAAGATACTTTGATTGTGATGTGTTATTTTATTTATTGCAATGGCTGTAGTTATGTATTTTGTAAGCGCAGTATCATTACCAAATGTCGACATGCTTTTCTAGTTTATAATCCCGAAGGGAGTTTCCAAATGTTAATAAATATTATTGTAGATGTAAATAGCGTTTTGAATATATTTTTATATACATTAAAAGTTTTCATAGTCAATCCATGTTTGATACGAAATTTTTTTGTATGTATTTTTGTACTTTTGTTTTACATGAAGGTGTATTCAAATTATCTATTGAATATCTGAGTATACATGCTTGTAATACATTTTAACTCAGACAAACTGATAAGAATAGAAATAGTTTTTATCGATTGTGTGATTTTTCTGCAGTACCTATTATTATGCAGTTATCAACATGCACATTGAACATTTTTAGTTTTGTGAACTATGATAAAGAACAACTGTTGTTGCATTTCGACCGTTATACAATTTAAATGAAAAAAATGAAATTAATAAAATTGAAACATGACCATTTAAATATTTTGGCGGTTTAAGGGTATTTATTGTACATCGTTGTAAGGGTCTTTTTCCTGTTACATGCGCTGATGACATCCTATATTTTCATACATTTTTGTATCTTTTATGTCATACGCAAGGGTGCACGTAGAGCGTGCACATACCTGCCTATAAACCCACGTGACAGTAAAAAGGTCATAACTACCCTTATTTTTAAGTGTGATCACTGTATTTAATACGCTAATATTGTTCCGCTAATGCATTTCAATTATTTTTTTTGCTTCATTTTTATTAATCCTATTTAAGGTCTCTTAAGGTCTGCCTAGGGTGACGGCTCCAAACTACCTATATTTAAACCTTAAGGTACTTTAAACGGACATTCCACAATGACGCTACATATGAATTTTATTTTATTATAGTTTTTATCAACGTTGACATGTTTATTTATTTATATATAATGTTTTTATAATTGATTAAATTTTCAAACAGATTAATGGTGTTTTTTTTGCTAACTTCATCCTCCATTTTCTGGGCCCATAACCTGATGAATAGAACTAAAATAAACTGGTTTTGAACACTAATTAATTTAGATTAATTAAGTCAAGTCAAGTTAAGTCAGCATAAGTTGTTTTAGAAAGGCGCGATATTTCAAAAATTCAATAAAATCATGTAAGTCTTCAGGTCACTTTTCAGACGTGCACTTATTTCTTGAGATCGATAAATACAAAGTACTATAACACTTCGTACGCCAGGCAAGCTGAGAGAATAGGATATTATTTAGGGGTCATTGATTATTACTTGCGACGTGTTAGTACGGGGTTCAAAGTACAGTTTGTACTATAAATGCATGTCATGCACGCACGACTTCTATTGTTTAGGGTCACCAATTCACCGGGACGTCGTCATGATAACCAATATTATTGTTTTTTTTAGTAAACAGTAAAAACAAATTTATATTTTTACAGAGATAAAATAAAATTATGCAAGTACTTTTCAACATTTTCTTCAAATTTAAATAACTTATGAAACTGAAACCTGAATGTTTTGTTTTTTATATCTTCTAAGATGAAAAGTATAACATTTTTGTGATTCATTTACAAGAAAATACAATAAAATTTCAAATATTTAATAAATTCAACAGTAAATAGCTTTTAAAAAATAAAGTTTACTCTTATTACGTATTTATCACTCTTTATCTGTTTATGCAAGTTTCCTCGTTACAACACGTTTAAAACGGATAGTTTTGGTACTTCGCAAAGCCCGTGGCCGGCACACATCTATGATTAATATTATAACCGTCCACGATGGCCATTTCATCCTCCGTTAACTCAAAATCGAATACATCTATGTTTTGCTCAATACGAGATTTGGTGAACGACTTCGGTAGCACTGGTATGCCGCGTTGAATCTGAAAGTTAAACAAAGAAATATTTACGATCAATATTTAAGTTAAAGTAAATGGGATGAATGATGTGTGAGTTAAACATATCCAGAATCTATACTAAAGCGGAAGAGTTTGTTTGTTTGTTTGAACGCGCTAATCTCAAGAACTACAAATCGGATTTAAATAATTCTTTTTGGGTATTATAGCCCAGTTCGCGAAGAAGGTGATAGGCTATGTAACATCACGCTACTGGCAACGGGAGCAGAGCAGTAAGTAAAGACGCGGATGAAACTGCGACGCGAAAAGTTAGTTGATAATAAAGCACAAATAACATTGCCAGCTAGCGAGGACGGCGAGCATAGTTTCAACTCTTTTTTTATACTTTGGTTCATACCGCGAACTACAGCTAACGGCTTTATGAGATTCTTTATCACGCCCTGCTTTAAAGACCCAAGATCAAAATTAGAAGCGAACATGCAATGGTAGACTTTAAACCATAGACTGTTTCGAGTCCATATAACTCTAAAGTTAACGGTATTTTGTTTCACTTACCAAATATCTCAAAGCGATTTGAGCGCGGGTCTTGCCATACTTATCAGCTATCTCGCCTAATTTCGGATCGGTTTTAATAACATCGATCCCGGCGAACTCCGGCCTAGCTTCTGATATCAAACCTAGAGGCGTATACGCTACGGGTATCACTGAAAACTTCTTACACAAGTCTACTAGCTTGTACTGGGTGAACGTAGGATTTATCTGCAAGTAACGTTGAGTGAACTTAGCATGTAAACAAATTTAAACTTTAACAGAGGACATAGGATTCATTTTCAACGTAGAGGCCATAAATTCCATATATTATAATAAACACGCCGGATACTTGCCGGAACACAAAAAAAAAGAACGAATATTCTTTTTATGTCACATTTCTGACTGGTTTTATTTAATTTAAATTTAGAACAACGTATTTTCAAATTAAAAAACAATTGAATGTCTACATCCAAGAATTATTTTTGTTTTATTTGAACTTGCATTAAATTGAGCTAATTTTCTATTTTATGCTTTGGCTAGGAAATTTTTAAAATTTGCATTAAGATACAGTTTCGTTCGTTATTTTTTTAGGTTGTATTTCTTTGCGAACATCAAGGACATCATTATGCCCGATTTGACCCCAACTGAAATTGCCAGGGCACTTAAGATGAGAAGAAATGGTCAAAACTACAGAATGATCGTCGGAATTCTTCGTCGACCTGTTTCCACTATTCATCGCAGTAATAAAAGATTCCAGGAGTCTAATACTTATGAGAGAAGACCAGGACAGGGCCGAAAAAGGCGTACTTCGGACAGAGATGATCCTTTCATACAGCTTCGTATACGTAGGAAACCCTGCCTGACTGCTGTCTAAGCCAGAATTGAGCTTGAGGAAGTTCGAGGTGTAGCAGTAAGTGAGCGTCCAGTACGAAGAAGGCTCAAAGAAACTGGATTTGTTTTGTTCGTGCCCGCCAAAGCTCCAAGACTTCAGGTACACCATCGTAGGAACAGACTTATTTTCGCCCGGGAACATCAACTATGGAATGTTGACCAATGGGTGAAGGTATTGTTTACTGATGAGTGAATTCTTTTACACCAAGTTGATGGAAGGCAAAGAATATACAGACGCCAAGAGGAACGATATAATCAAGCAAATTTTGAAACAACTGTAGCATATGGAGGAGGATCAATAATGGTGTGGGGAGGGATATGTTTGGGAGCTCGTACGGACTTGGTGGTGATAAATGGAGAGAATCTGACTGCAGATCGCTATATAAGAGACATTTTAGAAGAGAATGTTATGCCATTTGCACCCTTTATTGGAGACGACTTCACTTTGATGCAAGATAATGCTCGACCACATACTGCCCAATCTCTCTCTCTAAATATGATGTGTGTGTAATAGCTTCCCCCGGCGCGAATTGGGCTATCATACGCAAAAGAATTAGAAAAATTCTTTTGTGTATAATGCCCCAGTTCTCGAGGAAGGTTATAGACTAGGTAACATTACGCTACTGGCGACGGGAGCAGAGCAGTAAGCAAAGACGCGGGTGAAACCGCAGCGCGGCAAGGTAGTGTTTAAATAAAAAAAAAACATTTGAAATTTCATTAACTAATTGTGTCTTAATATTGTATAATAAATAAAATAGATAAGTAATTCAGGCCAATTTAATTTAAAATTAACAAGTTACTTGAGTAATTTACATTTAACAGTAACCATTTAGCAATACAATATGATAAGATAAAGTAACAGGTATGTATTTGAAAATAGTAATAAATAAAGTAGAACAAGAAGTAAACAAAATTAAGTCTAGATAATTAGTTTGCTCAAACAGTATAAATTTAAGATACGTACCTACTGTAGAACACAGGCAAGCTGATAAAATGCAAAAAAAAGCATATGACGAGATAAGCAAAATACTGCTGGACATAGACCGCTCATAAGGCGCGCCATATTTCCCGATTTACGGTTGTTAGCATCCAGTTTCTGCCAGCCACCTGTTGTAAATCGTCGCTCCATGTAGCGGTGGGGAGTCCTACTCTACAAATATGTTTTCCTGTACGCGGTCTCCACTACAGAACCTTACGGCTCCAGCGTTTGTCGATTCTGTGACAAATATGACCAGCCAATTGCCACTTCAGAGTGCTAATTCAGAGAGCTGTATCAGTAACTTTGGTTTGCTGTCAAATCTCCTTCTTACGGATCTTATCGATCAGACGAATGCCAAGCATAGCCCTTTCCATAGCCCTCTGAACAAGCAGTGGACCAGTCCATTTGTGAGTGCCCAAGTTTCAGCCCCAAAGGTCATTGTAGGTAGGATGCACTGGTCAAACACCTTGGTCTTTACAGCCTATGTGAGGACTTTTAACTAAAGACTTTGCCCAGCAGTGGGATAGTACACAAAAAAAAACAATATCCTTAATCCTTACCTCAACCTGGTTGACAACCGGCTTAACATTCGCCCCATGTATCAACCGCTGTAATTGTTCTTCGTTAAAATTGGACACTCCAATAGATTTTGTTAGGCCAAGCTTCAAGGCTTCCTCCATACCCTTCCAAGTGACAAGGTAATCTATATGTTCGTCTTCACCTTTTGCCTAGAAATGTAGAAGGATTAGAGTAATTGAAACTTCTATTTATAATATTTTTGAACAATATTATTAGTATATATCTACCAAAATATAGAGAATATATTACTTTATAATAATAAAGCCAATATTGCTACTTACATTTGCCGAAACTGGCCAATGTACAAGATATAGATCCACATAGTCCAGTTTGAGCCTAGCCAGAGACTCCTTTAGTGCTGGCACCACAGCTGCTTCTGCATGATAATCATTCCAAACCTAGAAGAATTATATTATAGTCATTATTGGTTTCAATGAGACCAAATAGATTATAAGGCCAAAAAAAACTTAAAAAGTGATAAACACTTAGTAACTCTTATATACATTCTAGGTGGTTTAAAAAATCTAATTTCTATAATAATTAAATCCTCACCTTTGTAGTAACAAATAAATCTTCTCGAGTGACCAATCCCTCTTTAATTTTCTTGTTTATTGCTTCCCCAACCTCTACCTCATTTTTATAACAAGCTGCTGTATCTATGTGACGATATCCCACCTCTAGACCCCATTCTACCGCCTGTCTAAACTGGCCTGGGTTGGCACTCCTCTGAAATTAATAGTAAGTATAAAATGTATTAATTAATTCGTAAATAATGCGACTGAAGCATATTTGAGTTCTTGAATTGCAAATAAAAGGAAACAGAAGAAAACAAAAATATGTTGCTAATTTTGGACGAAGAAGGGAATGGGAAACAAAAAAAAGTTTTTTGAAAACATTGCCAAATAAGCACAACCATGATGTTAAAATGATCGAGATTACTTTTTAAACTATTGTTACAGCGACCGGCAACCTTTAAACTTATCCTATCCGCTACTATCTATTTACATATTAATTTTATTATTATCCATAAATAAAAGTTAATAAATGTTATATAATAATTACCTACTTACCGCATATGTACCAAGGCCAATTATCGGCATATCTTGGCCACTGGAAAGTTTTACATTTGTAACTTTAGGCGCCATCCTTTATTTTTCAAATGCACTGTTTAAAAATATGAAATATTGTCCTAAATAATTTAAGACAATATAATACGTAGACAAGCACTTTAAATATTCAGAGCTAAACAGTTCAAAACAAAATTTTACCCAGGTACTGAATGATTAAATTGAAGGTAGAGGCATGCTTCACTGATTGATTAAAACTGAGGAAGGAAGTAAAGAAAGTAACTGTCACTACTGTCAGTACTTCAGTAGTGATGTCAATCGATATTCGATACTTCGATACGCAACTATCGATAGAATGTCGATAATATAGATTGTCGATAGTGCGGTAATAGTGGGAATATCGATTGGACTATCGATAGTATCGATAGGCTTAGGAAAAAGCTTAATTTGTGTCGAAAAAGTATTTGAAAACGATATAAAGTAATTATGAACTTCACCTTTACTTTTACTTTACGCAGATCAATCAGCTCAAGCGGTCGCTTGTAGCGCTATCCCTCTTAAAAATCTGGTGTGTGCCTATTGTTCTAATCCAGATGTTCCCAGTTGTCACCACTGGCTGACATATAAGAAAAAAATCGCATTTGTTGCCAGTGGTGACGGATGAACTCAAAACTAAAGTTTATGCGTATGAAAAGTCAAAAATACATGAAGTCAGCCAATTAACTTACAGCTAGTTCGCTGATGAGGTAGAGCTGTGAGAAGAATTGGCAAGAAACTCACGCCACTCTTTTCAATCGCCAGATAATTACAGATTTTTATATGAGTTACAATTTAAATACTCAACGCAACCAAAGAACCATGCAAAGTAATTATTACAAATCAACCAATTAATATAGTTATTAATATTAAAGAAAGAAAAGAGAGGATTTCAATTATTTATTTTATTTAGACCATTAGAACCCCAGTTGTTGCTATTGGCGAGAGCTGGGTCATACCAGTTATGATAAAAAATCCCAATGTTGCCAGTGATGGATGAAATACCAATATTTGTTTGGATCGCGACGTTGCCGCTGCCGGAATGTTAACTACTAACAGAGATAATGAATAATGTGAGTACAGTATTATTCGAAAATTCAACAATGCATTACTCATTGTTTTGGTGTCGACTCGTTGATGACAGGCAGGTTGTCCACGGTTGGATGCCACGTGTCAAGCAGTAAACGTCTTTAGTAAAAGGCGAAAGATTTATGCGTTTTGAAGGGGAACCAGACGGCAGTGTGCGTGTTCCGCACGCGCCTCTCAAGGGAGGGGGGGCTAGGCCCCTTAAATCGGACGGGGTCCGCTCGCGTGTGGTGAGCGGGCCATGGTCCATCGGGGTCGCGGATGAATGCGCGAGCGTTTCCCGTGACCCCGATATTCTGGCCGTCTGGAGGAACACCGTGGGTTTTAGTCGGTATGCCGGCCGCTGTCTCATTTTGGCCGGAGAGTCCGACATAACCCCCGCCTCGCCCAGGCGGGTGCGTACGCGTAATGCGTAATGAGTTGATGTATTGAGCGCATCCATAGAACTTTTATCGTCAATTTTTATTTTATTCTGAATAAATTTACTTGTACAAAAAAATGGCAAGTCACGAAGCTGACGTTGACACTCAGAATCACAGACATAACGTTCATACTAAAGAACAAGTTTTCAGATTAAGGACTAAAGCTGGGTTCAAAGCTTGGAGTGTTAATCGCCCTCTTAAATTTATCATATTTTTCAACTAAGCCAGTTAAATTGAAAAGAAAGAGATAAATAATGTTGATATGGACGGCTGGTGTACACTGTAGAAACGTCAAATTGGTTACTAAGCCAGTTAAATTGAAAAGAAAGATAAATAATGTTGATATGGACGGCTGGTGTACACTATAAAAACGTCAAATTGGTTACCTTTGGATGCCGAATTGAAGCGTACAGTGTGACCTTAAGTGGCAGGATCATGTCTTTTCGGCAGGCTTATCTCTTTATTTTACTCTCTGGTATATAAGCTTGACGTTTTAGAAATCATGCAGTATTTGGCAGTTTAGGGCAATATAAGCTGGCAGACTTGGCAGCACAGCTTATAAAAGGAGTTTGGTGCAGTATCGACAAAAGACACATCACTAGGGAGGAATTTTTAAATGCCAATGGCAAAACTAGCAACGATATGACTTTTAGACGGATAGTGCAGAACAAAATATTTATTTAGTTGTCAGTTGTTTTTCTAATTAGTCGGACTAGAAAAACTGTCGGAGATGCAAAATTTTCATCTAATTTCGTGCGGTGTGAATGTTTTCTATTCCTGATTTATCATGAAACGTAAATATGAACGATTATATCGTCTAGTGGGAGCAGAATCCATCACTTTCGGCCTGAATGCCTAATTAGCAAAAGCGAAAGATGAAGAAAGATATTTCATGGCGTAAAGCATGTAACACTAAGTTGGTGCCTAGATTGTCTTTTAGAAAAGAACATGCAACCAATAACCACTAAGCATAAGAAGAACATGATCGGATACAGAGGGCGGTCATCGGTGAGTATACATTTTTAACATTATAACAGAAAAATTGTAGGAAGTATTAGTAATAATAATAAGGTATTAAAATTTCTTTATAAGAAGATTACTAGAAAAGCTAAAAGATTTTTTTAAATTAATTCGGCATTATTTCGGCGTTTTGTGCGTACGAGTTTGGCAGGATTTGTCAGTTTTCTGGCCTAGGCTGGGCAGGATCTCTATTTTTAAAGTTGGTCACACTGAGCGAATTAATGTCAATTGTCAAATGTTCCAACTTGTGTTGACCGTGTCATCAAGATCAACTTCTCTAAAAATACTAAAAAACCTAACTTTACTGACTGTAAAAATGTCATCTGAGGAAACTTTTAATAAAACAGCAGCCGAAGCAATTGTGGGCTTTTTGAAATCAAATGTTTCCAAATCGGGAATACCAAATATTGAGTCTGAATTAAAGACTGAATTTGTTCTTGCGAAAAAGAGGAGTAAAAGTCAAAAGACAAAAACATATAAAAATAAAGCTCATTGCTTGACTAGAAAGGAGAAGAAATCTCTAGGTTTTTATACAATACCTAGAAATGGTGTGAAATATAATGATTTTATACCAGTGCATAAAATTTGGCTAAAATATATGGATGAACTGTTAGATTTGGATAAATCGATTCCAGATTGTAAAAGCAAAGCGTGGGAGAACTTCACACAGACAGTTTTCAAAGCAGATTTTCATGGTTGCTTGCTTAGTGTGACTAGATCAAAATGTCCCAGCTATGTGGGCAAAACTGGTATTTGTATAATGGACACCAGAAACACATTAAAAATAGTTTCTAAGGACAATGTGGTGACTACAATACCAAAAAGAGAGTGCATATTTGACATATATTTGAATAATTATAAGATACAACTGTTTGGTAAACACTTTTGTGTAAAACCTGCAGAACGATCAACAAAAAAAATTAAAGGTCATATTCATCCAGATTTATAATAATATAAAAATAATAATAGTGTTTTTTATTTCTGTTTTCATCAGTTTTTTTTTTACATTTTAAGTTTTTTTATCACTAATTAATCTATGTAGTTATTAAGCTTTAACGGATCCCTTCAGGCTAAGACCTTCATACTCTTCCATTGGCCCTGGTCTTTGGCAGCAGTTATCCTTTCCTTACCATCTATTTCCATCATATAATCTGTCCACCTTTTCTTAGCCCTACCCTTTTCCTATTCTTTTCCCACCCTTTCTCCCTACCCTTCTATTCTATCCAGATTTATAAAATTGTTTTTTTATTTACTTAGCAATATATTTATTTGTACTCAAAACTGGTAACTATTCTTATATATCTTACCATTATCCCAAAAATATATTCCAAACTATGTTTACACGACTGTCTGACAGAGGTCACAGGTTTAACATCTTTATAAATACTTTTGACAAACACTTGCCAGCAAATTGTATGATTAGCAGTTCATAACGGTTGTTAACATAATATGTTGCAAGCTGCATAAATTAATATAAATATGCATCAACTTAATGCTAAAACAAAGTAGGTATTGTAGGAAAGTTATTAAAACAATTAGTAAAGGTGTATACGAATTTTAATATATTAATAATCATTTATTGTGATAAGTTAGTAAATCTAAGTTTCCTCAGTAAGGTATGACAGTTCTCTATGTTTCCTGTACATATTTCTAAATACATTTGCAAAGGTAGAACTCTAGGCGAATTTATTTGCAAAAGTATTTTTCTGGCTGTGACTAAATCACCTCTTAAAATATGACAGACTGCTGCTTTAGCCCATACACTTACTGCTATCATATCTTTCATCTGATATGGCAACACAGACACTAGGTCATGTATCATTGGTGGGTGTAAATGTTCAACTGCATCTGCTATTCGGTCCAAGTTTATGAGTGCCTCAGCTGCATATATATGCGCCCAAGCTTTATGACTGCTGGATGCTTCTGATTGACTCAGTAATTCATTTGCACTCATCAGTGCAGATAACGGATCTTGTAAATGCAGTAATACATAACTTTGTAGAACAAATGTTGAGTTCTTTAGTTCACATCTCTGTTTCCAATTGATCGGTGGGCCAGGAGGAGCTTGGATTAATGGAGCAGTAATGTCAGTCGGTTGTTCTTGATTAGGAAGCAATGTTATAGCATTCCTTAAACATAATGCAGCAAACTCTAATGATAAGGAAGGTATAGCAAAAGATTCTCCTGATGTTGAGTACTTATCTTTAACTTCCTTAGCTAATAATATGCGTGTGTGGGGACCACTGCCTAGTTTCTTAACTGAATATTGTTGTGCTTCTTCACTGCAGCACTTCTTTACACAGCATTCAGCTAAATGCAACCAAATTCGAGGATTGTTAGGATAGTGTCGGGCTGCTTCCACTAAGCATTCAAAAGCACCTTCAGAATTGTTAGCTGCAAGTAAGGCAAGGCCCAAATTAAAAACATACAGAGGTCTATCTCGACATACTATTAACTTTTCACTGTCTTCACATTCCATAGCTTTGAAATGCTCCTTCACAGCATGCTGAAAATACTTAGATGCTAAAAATGGTTTCTTGATAGATAAATAAATGACACCCAGATTATTGTTGATTGCTGCCCATATATCTTCTCCCTGAGTTTTCAAATCATAATTATATTTCAAAGTCTTGTATTGCCCTAATGTGGTTGCAGATTCTTTTACATCTCCATTCATATACTGCTGTTGTGCTATAATAAACACATTTTCTATTGAATCAGGCTTTAAATTCAATTTAACTTGTTGACCTAACAGCAACTGGGCTCTACTGACAAGTCTTTCAAATAAATCACTAACTTCATTGTTGTTTCTTAGTGGTTCACCGTGTGTCTTAGCTATGTCTAAAGTCTTGTCATATGTCCGTCTACACAGAGTAGATTCTAGCAACAGTAACACTATTTGTTGAAACAATTTTTTGTCCTTCACATTCTTACATCCGAGCAACCTTTCCAAGAGGACAGTACACTGGTAATAATACCTTGAATGATATAACAACACAGCATAATTATATAATACAAAAGGTGCACTGAGGTCTTTTGTTTCTATATCTGGAAAAGTGAGCCCTGTCAGTTGCGCTATGGTTTTTTTAAACTTATCCACATTCTTCATATCGCTGGCCATGAATTCCACTACTGCTTTATTATGTTGTATCCTCTTATTCCCATTTCCAACAAGATTTTCCAATTCACTGAGATGTTGTAACGCGACTGTGTATTCTTTTTTGACATAAAACTCATGTGCTAGAATTACTGGTTCATCCTTTGAATTAGCCATTGTTATTTTATTGCTGTGTTGAATATATATTTACTTTACAATATGATGATTAAGAATATTAGATTTGTTTACGTAAAATATGTCGATTATTATCAGCAAGTATCAACTCAAGATAGCTCAACCACAGACTAAGTAGTGAACAGTTGAACACAGACTAAGTAGAGAACAAGTTCTCAACGCACAGCTCAACGCCAACGGTGACATACGGTGAACGATTACTATCGAAAAATTTATATTTTGAGACTTGAGTGAACGAGACGTTTCTCTTTTTTCGCGACTTCGTCCGCGTAGAAGTCGAAAATAGTTCTAATACTTAAATTAATTTTTAATTTATTTATTTATATATAATGATATTCTATTTAACAGACATGGTATGAACGCGTAATCGTGAAGACTTTTTGGTTGTTTTGTGAGTGTATAACATACCTGATAAATAGAATATATTGCCCCACATGCAGAAAAATTCTGGGCTGCTGTCAAGGATCACGCCCCACGTCCTTCGTGCGTATCCCACGCATTACAATAAATGCTTGTATGAAAATTACATTTGTGGAGTTACGCGTGCGTAGCAATCCCGAATGCGTGATGAAATCTGCAAAAACACAGTCAGTCAAGGCAAGGCTGTAAAGTAAAATAATCTGTGGTCAATTATGTGTCAATGTCAGATGTCATTTGTCAAGTCTGCGCAGGCGCGCACAGGCGCGCATGTCGATGACATGGAATGTGTTTGGAAGTCCTCTTGAAAATATATTTTTGAAATAATTATTATCGACCTGAAGGTTTCATGGACCAACTCAACAAATGCGTGAAATTCTCTTGATTTTCTGGAATGGTTCCGAGTCAGAGGTAGAAATGTGTTTGAGCGAAACATTGCATGGGCGTACATTAAGAAAATAGTGATTGAAATATTATTTATAATATTATTTATCTATTGAAGTTATCATCAATAATGGTGCGAAGATCAGTATTTTTGCTGGCTGCTGCGGTGGTGATGTTATATTTTTCTATAATTTTGTTTATGTTGAGTCCATTGCATGGTACGAAGAATGCGTATTATAGTGGCGGGTATATGAACCATTTCGCGTTTCGGCATGATCCACCTGTGACTTGGTGCAGTGAGCTTCGCTGGCGTAACCCGCCTTCTCCTGACGTGGTCGCATTAGTGTCGTATCCAGGCAGTGGCAACACATGGCTGAGATATCTCTTGCAACAGGTAACAGGTAAGACAATTGGACGTAGTTTAGCAGTAAGGACTCAACCCACAATACGTCTTTTTTGACTTATCGAGGTTTTTACTTTAGGTGTGTATTGCTGTAATGATGTTGTATTTGGAATATTTTGAAATATAATCATGTAAGGGCAAAATATACAAAAATTTTATGAGTCAAGTTGTAGTAACATAGACCAACTTATTTGAGAGTTATTGGGAAAAATGTAGGTTTGAGTCGTTTCTGCTAAATTGGTTTTAACATTAGGAAGTGTTTCTTTTAATTTCTCCAAAAAGATCCAAGTAACAAAAAATTGTGAACAAACTGATATTTAAATGAAAAATATTTATTATTTAGCAAGTTACGTATTTAATAAAAAATTACATAAAAATCTAATTTCTATTCTTCCTCATCATCACCCAGCTCCGGCTCCACCTCGAAATCTGGTTCCGCTCCGAACCCATCCACATCTTCCTCAGATTCTTTTCCTTTTAACGACTTGTAAAAGTCCAGACAGTCTTTAGGGATAAGGTGAAACATTGATGTTAAATCGTCCAATTTGGCCTGTGCAATTTCTTTGCCATCAGGCCAAAGAAAACTGAAATCATCCTCAGAAATATCTAAAACTTTTCCTCTAACTTTTTTTTCAATGCAGAGTTCTTTAACTACTCCATCTATTTTCATAAAAATGGAATGTTTAAAATTCTTTTTAATACAAATTTCTTTTGTCTTTAACCAATTCACTTTTTCTTTCGAAATAAATGTTTTTCTGTTCACTATTTTCTTTTCAATTTTAGACGTTGACACAAAATCTTTCATCTGCATTCTGTAAACTTTAAGTGGATTCTTCTTTCTGCAGCTTTTCATTACGTTAATGTAATCTTCGGCAGTATATATTCTTTCATGGAATTTTAGCTGGTATTCTATTTTGGAGAAATCGGTATCATTCGGTAAGAATGTGTGGCCGGACTCTAGGTATTTGAATGTGATGGTTTGGAGACTAGGGTGTGAGTTTAGTAAAGCCTTCAGCATTAAAACTATTTTAATGTTGCGATTTTGTCCCCCGCAACAGTCACTCCATAGTGCCAGCTCTTCAACTCTTGGGTCCACATTATGTTTTATGTATCGTACCAGACACGATCCGACCTCTTGTGCTCCTCGACCGGCTTCACCTTCCAACCATACGTTACAGTGGCCGGCGTCATTTGAGCCAGCATGTATGCCACTATTGTACAGCCATAGTTGGCGTTTATAAAAAACAATATTGGTAGGGATGCGCGGCAACGGAAGAGTTTTCTCAAGGTCGAATGTTAGACATTCAAAGGTTTTGTCTGTTTTGGCTCGTGCTAAATCCTCATTCATGTATTGTCGCAGGTCTTGTGCTCGTTTTAAATGATCTTCCTTTTCTTTCTCCAATTTCAACTTTTCATCGGCCGATGTGCAGTTTTTAATTTTTTGTGTGAAAGTATCACACTTATTGCAGGTGTCTTTTTTTAACGTTTTGCATCGCAAATTAAAACATTTATAAAATATTCTTTTCAACGTTTCAAACGAAACAGGCTTCTTAGATTCGCCGTGCTGTATTTTGTTTTCTTCCAGATAAAATTCGTAAATTTTTTGTACAGTCATCCCCACTTTTAGGTACTGACAGTCACTATTGTTCTCTCTTCTATAATGGGACTTGTACTTAGGTAGGGAGTTTATTACGGTTTTAATAAATTCCACATCTTCTTCTGACGTTTTATTCCAACCACCCTGTTGTATACCTCTTTGGTCTTTTAAACTTTGATTAGATCGCTTTTTTCGCAAACTTACATCAATTTTTTTGGAAGATACTTGAAAATTATGTAAGAACATGTCTTTACAAACTTCTTCACCGCTTAAATAATATCTTCTTCTGTAATCTCTGGGTTTCTTTTTTCCTGTTTTATTATTTGTGACAGTGTATGATCTTGATTTTGGTTCTTCTTTAACGTTGTTAACTATAAATAATAGCTGCGCTTCATATGACCCCAATTCTATGTATTTTTCGAACTCATTTCTTCTTTGTTCCTGTGAAACCTTGGCAAAACATTGTCTAGTACAGGCACAAGCGTAGTTTTGAAATACTTTCGATTCAACTCGTTTGGATTTTGCATTGTATGGTAAATTTTTGTATTTTTGTTCTTTTTTCTGAGCTAATGTATGATCAGGATATTTTCTTTTACGACCTCTTTTCGCCCGTCCTTTCTGACTTGTGTTTGGTGTTTCCAAGTCCTGCCTAACCGAATCTATATTATGAACTTCTAAATTAGAGAGATCGTGAACATTTTCTTCATCAAAGGATGAATTTCTTGCAGTATTGCTACTTGTTCTAAAAACTGTTTCCTGGTTTTCTACGCTTTGTACGTCTAGAGCTTCTAACAAAGATCTTGAGGTTTCATTTTCAGAATCATCTTCACTATTTGGTATATATTGGTTTTTCAATCCTAATACGTTAGCAGTAAACGTACTTTTATTTTTAACTAAACGTCGATTTGCATTTTCTGAATCTTCCTCGCTATCCGGAACATAATCGGAGTCCGTATCACAACTATAATCGGTCCCCTGGTCATTCTCGATGTTTTTTTTACCGTCGTCAAGCCCTCTTAATTCCATTACTGTTAATGTTTCTTCCTTTGCCATGTTAAGATCAACGAATTCTTCTGCATTTTCTGAAGGAAATGTTCTACTTAAGGTTTCGAAGAGTTCGAAAGTTTTTGGAGACATTGGAGGTAAGGGCGAAGAAATTTTTTCACTTCCTGTAATACCCAAACATAAGTTTAAAAAAAGATTCGGTAAGTATAACTGTAAAATACAAGAAGAGGTACAAGAAAGGTAATAAATTACTTTGACGTTTAGTCGTCCCAAATGCCGCTACTAGAGGGGTTAAAGGTGAGTATAGTGGAGCCACTGGTGAGCTGACATCATCTGAAAACAACAGTAATTTGCATAAGCACCGCCACCCTAAGCACATGGAAAGAAATTAAATTGTCAGTAGGTAGGTATAAAATATTTATAAATTTTATTATTACTTTCAAGCTGATTCATCACCGGTGCGTTCACTGAAGGAGCAAAAGAAGCAGCAGGAAAATCCTTATCATCTGCAAGTAGGTACATAAGCATAAGCACAACCACCTTTTGTTAGTTAAAGTAAATACAAAATATTATTAAATGAAATTATTACTTTCAAGCTGATCCATCACAGGTTTAGGAGGAGCCAAACAAGCAGCAGGAAAGTCCGTATCATCTGAAAGTAAGTATATAAGCATAAGCACAACCACCTTATGCTTAAGGCAAGATATTGTTTGTTTGTAGGTACTTAATATAAAATATTATTAAATTAAATTATTACTTTCAAGCTGATCCATCACAGGTTTAGGAGGAGCCAAACAAGCAGCAGGAAAGTCCGTATCATCTGAAAGTAAGTATATAAGCATAAGCACAACCACCTTATGCTTAAGGCAAGATATTGTTTGTTTGTAGGTACTTAATATAAAATATTATTAAATTAAATTATTACTTTCAAGCTGATCCATCACAGGTTTAGGAGGAGCCAAACAAGCAGCAGGAAAGTCCGTATCATCTGAAAGTAGGTACATAAGCATAAGCACAACCACCTTATGCTTATGGCAAGATATTGTTTGTTTATAGGTAAATATAAAATATTATTAAATTAAATTATTACTTTCAAGCTGATCCATCACAGGTTTAGGAGGAGCCACAGAAGCAGCAGGAAAGTCCGTATCATCTGAAAGTAGGTACATAAGCATAAGCACAACCACCTTATGCTTATGGCAAGATATTGTTTGTTTATAGGTAAATATAAAATATTATTAAATTAAATTATTACTTTCAAGCTGATCCATCACAGGTTTAGGAGGAGCCAAAGAAGCAGTAGCAAAGTCCGTATCATCTGAAAGTAGGTACATAAGCATAGTCATTCAATTGAACTTAATGTTAGATAAACATTTTAGGTTATGAAAATAACTTACGCTGCAAGAACTCATCCATCCTATTAGAATTATTATTGTTAATCTTCAACGCACTAACTATAATTCTATCAATCCTTTTCATTATTCCGGCCGTTTCACAACACTTATCACAATCACTAATAAAGTTTAGTCGGAGAAAGTTTTTACGCGCGATACGTGAAAGAAAAGAATGACAGCAACTCAGTATTTTAAGTTTAAAAAATATAATTTTGTGTTGCCAAATAAAAATTTATAAAGAAATAATTTAATACCTTTTTGAGCTGTGTATCAAACAGCAAGTAATCAATCAAAAAATAAACTTAATTCATATAAATGTAATTTAACTGAAACGATTTAATAGTTTAGGTCATTTTAGCTGAATACAAAGTCGGCTTGTTTCTTGGTAAATCAATTTATCAGAAATGACCCACACAGTATAAGTCGTTTTAGTTGAATAAAAAATATACTAGTTTCCATGAAGGTAATTTAACTGAAACGACTCATATAGTTTGGGTCATTTTAGCTGAATACAAAATCGGCTTGTTTCTTCGTAAATCAATATAACAGAAATGATCCACACAGTTTGAGTCCTTTTAGTTGAATAAAAAAATGTACTGGTTTCTATGGAGGTATTTTAACTGAAACGATTCAAGTGTTTTGGGACAATTCTGTTATATTAAATATAGACCTGCTTCTTTCAAGTTGGATTTATTAAAAACGACCCAAGCAGTTTGGGTTATTACAGTGGTTTGTAGAAAAATACCCGTCCCTATGTGGGTTGGTTCGCGTCATTAAAAAATCATCCTTATGTTAGTAGTATCACGGATCTTTTTTGCTGAGTGAAAGAACCAACCTTTAGGACCTCTTTGGCATATATAACTCATTTTTGACCATAGTGTGGGTTGAGTCCTTTCAGCTAAACTGCGTCCAATTAACCACTACTAAAGTGTATGTAATATAAATTTTTTTCTTTTTCCTTTTTTTGTGTTTGCCAGCCAGTCGATTTTTTTTTAATCATATAAAAAGATTATGGACTGGCTTACACTGTCTTTAAGAAAACACAATATAGGTAAAGAAAATAAATATGTTAATATTAAATAAAACATAATAAATGTATATCCATACTAATATTATAAATGCGAAATTAACTCTGTTATGCTTTCACGTCTAAACAACTGAACTGATTTTGATGAAATGAAATTTGGTTTAGAAATAGAACAGAACTTAGGGAACAACATAGGTATTTTATATAGCGAAAAATTTTCATACAGGGGTTGAAATAGGGGGTGAATGTTTGTATGGAAAATCGTCAATGTATATACAGAGATATAACCAACATTCACGCGGGAGGAGCTGCGGGCAACAGCTAGTTATAAATATATTCTATAAAATGAAGTAGGTAGTTTACAAAACTTATAATAATATTTGCAGGAATGGTAACAGGCTCAATTTACATGGACTATGGTTTGCGCATGCATGGGTTTCCCGCAGAGAATGTGACTGATGGTTCTGTGCTTGTAGTAAAAACTCATGAGGCACCACCTATAGAGCCGGATAAATTTAAATCTGCGATATTGCTTATAAGGAACCCTAGAGATGCTATATTGGTAAGTTTTGTTACTGGCTATGAAAATGTTATGATTTCTGACTCTTTTGTTATGTACATTCATTGCATGTGTCTTAGGTCAATTTTGATTGCTTAGTCTATAACAAATTTATTGATGTAGCATTATATCATAATTTAATAAGTTAAATCATCATATCAGCCAAAATACATCACTGCTGGACATAGGTGTCCCCCAATTTTCACCACAGTGGCTGGTCATATCTTGAATATGTTGAATGTGTGACTAAAATTTTTTTTTTGAAAACGAAACTTACAGTTGAAGCATATTGTTGCTTTTTTATGATGTATCAAAATATAGTCAATTCAATTTGTAAGTCATTTTTTATAATCCCATCTTTGCTCTCACAAGTGATACTGTTTTTTTTAGAATATCTAAGGAATATGAGTAAAAAGTAAGTAAAATAAATAGAATAAGACTGATAAAAATGTTTTCTCTATGCTAAAAATTTCTTAATTTATGCAAGTAAAATATTCAGTGCGTGAGTATTTTCTATTACTCATAATTTTGTGTCAGGCACTATAAGAGAGCAACTTTGCTAATTCTTAGGATTAGTGTCAGATTTTGTGGAATTGCTATTAAAACTTTACAAGGATAGGTGTGCTGTTGTAGCTGTTTTATTATCTCTTTGGTCTAACACGAGTAGACCTTTTTATGGGGCTGTATAATATAGTACTTAATAATTATTATGTTGTTGAAAATTATGCTAATTCAGACAGTGATGTAGGTATAGTCAGGGTGAGTTTCTGATAAAGCAGAACTAGTCTACACTTTTTCAAGTTTATGCTTCACCGGTCCTAGTACATATACTATTTATATGGCTCTATCTACACTACTGAGTGTGTTAAGCAAAATTTTTTTTATTTTTTCTTTTTAATCTTTTATTAACAATTTCTATTAATCACTGTATTTTGTTTGTTCTGTATATCATTAATTTAATTTATGAGCTTATTTTATTTTATTTGTACTATTTTCAGTATTTGTTTGCTGCTATGTGTAATATGTCAATATTAACAGTTCAGTTGCATTCTCACTTATACACTTACATACATTCAAATAATAGCTGAAGAAGCGGTTGCAGTAAGATGAATGGTAATTAATATTTTGTATTTGATATCTGATAATAACATTTAAAACTCCAATCATTAAGAAATTGCCAAGAGCAAAAGTGGTGATAAACCCTTTTGCTTTCTCTGTATGATAAGGAGTTTGAAATGGCAATATTTTGGGCTGCGATAATCGCAGCTGCGGTAAAGAAAAACAGTCAGAAACTATGTGAAAGAAATGATTCAAGTTTCTATTTTGTGTTATTCTGATAAATTTTGTCAATTGACTTGACATTGCTGGTATCAGTATTTCCTCGTAAATAGTAATTTTGTTCAATGCCATGTTATGAAATATACATAACAATGTACATACATTCTTTTTACCAGTCAGCTGAGATATTTAAATAATGCAGCTAATTTGTCATTTCAGTGTATTTATTTTTTTTGTGTTGAGATATGACAATATTAGTTTAGAATGTCATGCTTATGCAATTTCAGGCTGATTTCAATAGACTTCACAAGGGACATATTGGTACTGCACCTAAATCAGCTTTCAAGAAGAAAACACATGAACATAAAAAAGTAGGTAAGTACTTATATTGAAAAAGCTGAGACAGTTTTAGTTAAGAATCTAATACATATTATAATATTGTCGATAGCAGATTGATCACTGATCACATATTGCCTTTGAATTAAAGTATAAAGAAATAAAATTTGCCATGATTGAGTTAGTTCAGTCTTGCTTTCATGTGACTTATTAAAGAATATGCCTACATTTGCACATTATTTATACATTACATTTTAAAATGTCATACTTATATAAATATGTGGATTATATTACTACTAGTAGAATACGATTCGTTGAAAATGTACATAGGCGACACGTCAACATAGAAGGTTAAAATTATTAGCAATTTAGTATTAATTAAGCTCTCAATTTAAACTAATAAACATACATTTATTCTCTTTTAATAGCTTTATGTTGTAAAAAAGCGGTCAAGATGGTTGCATTAATTTTTATATATTTTTTAGTAATATGCATACTACAAGCCTGCTGGGTAATGGCTCCATACATTCCAAAGACTTTGCCAATTTTTGATTTATATTGTAAATATTATTTAATTTTCTCGTGGTACAAATTTGAATGTTTGCACAAGATAACTGTAACAATGGTAGAATCTTATACTTTCTAGCTGACTGGTCAACATACGTATCTACCCAGCTGACGGTGTGGGACGCGCTACACACTTTATGGCTCACCAAGTTTACAGGACCAGTACACATTGTGTTCTACGAAGTGTTGGTACGGGATACAAAGCCCACGTTACAGGGTATATTGGACTTCTTGAATCATACTGTTACTGAGGTAATTTATAACTATCTGTCTTTGTGTCTATGTTTGTTGAGTTTAAAAGATACACAAATTCGAAATCAAAGCATAACTATTTACTTTTTTTATATTTCACAGTGCATATCAATTTTTTTTTTAATTAATTTAATACATATTAAAGTCAAAGTCAAAGTATTTATTTCATTTTGATCATAAAGTATGATGCTTATGAAAAGTCAAAATTACATGAAGTCAGCTAATTAACCTACAGCCAGTTCGCTGACGAGGTAGAGCTGTGAGAAGAACTGACAAGAAACTCACGCCACTCTTTTTAATCGCCAGATAATTACAGTTCTTTTGTATAAGTTAACAATTTTAACACATCAACGCATATATAACAATCACAACATATAACACATATATACATAATAACATCAAATCATAATTTAATAAGTAACTAAGATTTAAAAAAAAGAAAAGAAACGAAAATAGAGGATTTCAATTATTTAGTTTCATCTAGCATGGTAATTTGACTACGTATTTAAATTAAAATTAAAAAAAAAGATAATGCATTTCCCAGTCATATTGAACGACAAGGTAATACTGGGTTAAGTATTAAATGTATGCCATGCCAAGATTGACCAGTCATCCCAGGTAGTACCCGTTCACGAGCATGACGCACAGACTAGCCATCATCACCCTCGCCATATTAGAGGGAAGGTGATGACCCGGCCAATACGACACCACAAGCAATGACATTTTAGTGAGCATGACAATGCAGGGCATGGGTGGTAAAAGAACCATAATAAAATGTATTATGCCTTACGAACTCATAATGATCATGATATGCATCCACTTCACATTAAACTTTTACTACAATAGTCAACATAATTACAATAATAGTCCATATAATTACTATAATAATAATCAATATAACATTAATCTTGCATTAAACGAGCAACTATACCTATGCTATTTTATCATTTAAATAATCATTAATATTATAATAACCCTTTTAAATAAGACGGTTTTTAAGTTTGTTTGAATTTCTCTAAGGGTAGATTCGAAATATCAATGGGTAGTTTATTATAAAAGCGTACACCAAGACCCGCAAATGAGTTGTTTACTTTATGTAGTCGATGGTATGTACCAACTAACTTAAGTTTACCTCGAGTATGCACAGAATGCATGTCACAGTTTCTTGAATACAAGTGAATATTTTTCTTGATAAACATAATGTTAGCAAAGATATATTGAGACGCCACTGTCAAAATACATCTCTTTAAACTTATCTCTTAATGAAACTCTAGGGCCCAAATTGTAAATTGATCGCACCGCTCGTTTTTGAAGTATAAAAATTGACTCAATATCCGTAGCCCTGCCCCAGAGAAGTATACCGTATGACATCGCGCTATGGAAATAGCTAAAATAAACAAGTCTGGCTGTTTCAATGTCGGTAAACTGTCTTACTTTTCTTATTGCAAAGGCCGCGGAACTGAGTTTACCAGCAAGACACGATATTTGGGTACCCCACTGAAGCTTGTTATCTAAAGTTAAACCCAAAAAAACTGTAGATTGAACAAAGCTTAAAGTTTCATTATTTAAACTTATACTTATAACTAGACTTTTAGTATTGGGCATAGTAAACTTAACGCATTTAGTTTTTTTGGAATTAAGCAATAGGTTATTCGCACTAAACCAGTCCAGAACCTTCACTAGTGAACTATTCACGTTGTCAATATTCGGATTCTTACGATCAACTTTAAATAAAAGTGACGTATCAGCAGCAAATAGTACAATATCGCAAAAATTCTGAACATGGAATGGCAAATCATTAATATAAACCAGAAAAAGAAAAGGGCCTAAAAGGGAACCCTGTGGCACACCAATAGCTACAGGTAATCCGGTAGACCTACTTCCGTTTATATCAACATATTGTACTCTATCGCTTAAGTAAGAGGCAACTAGATTGAGTGCAGCATCCCTGATACCATAATGACTGAGTTTTCGTAGAAGACGATTGTGTTCGACGCAGTCAAAGGCTTTTGAGAGGTCGCAGAAGACACCAATAGCATCCATCGAATTTTCCCAGGCACTATGAATATGCTTAATTAATGTAACACCTGCATCTATTGTAGAACTACCTTTCATAAAGCCATATTGCTCATTGTGTAATAAGTTATTTGAGATAAAGTGACTTTCTAATTGTTGCAATATTATTTTCTCAAACACTTTGCTTATAGCTGGCAATATGGAAATAGGCCTAAAGTTACTTGTGTCACTTTTTGATCCATTTTTAAATAAAGGTATCACTTTACTGTGTTTCATCAGATCAGTGAACACGCCTGTATCCACACATCTATTAAATATGGTAGCAAGATGTGGAGCTATACTAGATATTATATTATTGATTAACTTGACTGAAATACCCCATAAGTCAGCAGTGTTTTTAGAGTTAAACTTTTATAATATCATTGGGGTTAATATACTGGAAACAAAAGTAAACACTGCACTCTCCCACGCTGCCCCTAGCTAAAATTTCGGCTTTGACTGGGCAAGAATCTAAGGACCTAGTTGCATTAACCGGTATTTTTATAAATAAATCGTTAAACGTTTGTGCTACATCTAAATTATTTGCAACAATTTTATTATTTACTTTTAGTTCAAAATCGGCATCGCGCAATTTGTTACGACCAGTTTCACTATTAATAATACTCCCAAGTTGCTTTTATTTTATTGTCTGATTGTTTTATTTTATTGCTCAAATATAAGGATTTGGCTGTACTACAAGCCTTTTTAAACATTTTTGAATAATTTCTAACGTAATCTACAAAGTTCGGATTTGTATTATATTTTTCATACCATACAGTTCATACAATTTAGCCCTACTTTTATAGATGCCTGTTGTTGCCCAGTCACAAACTTTAATTTTACTATTTTTATTAAAGTTTGAAGACATTTTCATATTCTAATTTAATTATGTTAAACAAAGATAGGTAGAGGCTATCAGGATCGGTGCAACTAAGGTCTACATTGGTGACTTTGGTAGTAATGTTCTCGCTAAAGTGTTGAAGGCGTTCAGAGGTCACTGGCCTACATGTGATCCTATAATTTACTTTAGGTACTCTACTTACAGACAATACAATTTTTTGCCCACAGTGATCAGATGTTAAGTCACTCAATATAGAACTATCTAAAAAGTTACAATTACAGAAGATATTATCTAGGCGTGTAGCAGAATGAGCACTGATTCTGGTTGGTTCATAGAATACATAATTTAAGTCAATTGACATGAATAAACTAATTAATCTATTACAAATGGCTGACTTATTATTTATAACTGTACTACTTAAAATAAATAATTTTCAATGTGTTCTATTAGATGACTGCTTTAACCGCTTAGGCCATTGCTTTTTTTTTTTGCTAGAACATACTTCACTTACATATTTAATTTCACTTCTGGATTCGACTGCTTGCCATCAGACAGAGTGGAGTCACTTTGTTATGCTAATATAAAAAAAACTACAACTATTTAATCAGTCAGTAATGTTCAAATTCAAACCCTAAAATATTTATTTGCAAACTATAATAGGCAAAATATAAGACTTGTACCGGCTATTGAGTGCTGGTATTAACTAATTATGATATTTGCGAGGTGTGGCTTGTGTACTGTAGTGAATTTTGTGTATTTTAGAAATTTAACGAGGAAATTTAATAAAACTGCGTAATCATTGAAATTCAAGTAGCAAGTGTATTGTCATCGCAAAAAATACATAGGTCGCAGACTTAATCACTAAATATGTTGTCTATGGCGCGAACATGCCCCCGGCCTTGGAAGCAGTCGCTTTCAACATCTTCTTGTTGGTGAAGCGGCTTCAGGTCTCCTGGTCATCAGCAAAGAGTGGACATATTTTAGCGTAGGCCCTTCGCACAACGCCCGAAGTGGTCAGTATGTCTGCCACCCTTGATACACCATCCTTGCCTGGGATGGTCCGTATAATTCGACCCATGTGCCACTTTAAAGGTGGAAGGTTGTTGTCCTTAATCAGGACAAGGGTATCTGTTTTCAGCTCCGTCTTTCGCTCAGTCCATTTTGCTCGTACCTGCAACTCAGTCACGTACTCTTTGGACCAACGAGTCCAAAAATGTTGGCGCATTTGCTCCATTCTTTGGAACCTGTTCAGCCTATGCTCAGAAACGGGGCTGAAGTCATCGCATGCTGGCGCAGTCAGCGGGCGACCAACTAAAAAGTGAGCTGGAGTGAGAGGAGAAAGGTCTTGGGGGTCTGGAGACAGAGGAGAAAGTGGTCGGGAGTTCAGGACTGCTTCTATTTGTGACAATACTGTGTCGAATTCCTCGAAGGTTAGGTGCGCGTTTCCTATCACTCTGCGAAGATGAAATTTACAAGATTTTACTCCTGCCTCCCACAAACCACCAAAATGAGGCGAATAAGGTGGAATAAATTTAAATTTAATTTGCTGACTAATAGCATAATCCTTTATATCGGAATTGCATCTAACTAAAAAATTTGAGAAATCATTCATCAACCCTACAAAATTACGACCGTTGTCGGAATATATTTCTTTTGGTTTGCCACGCCGAGAAATAAACCGCTTAAGAGCCATTAAATATGCTTCACTAGTGAGATCACTGACGAGCTCCAAATGCATTGCGCGCGTAACAAAACATACAAATAAGCAAATGTACGCTTTCGTTGTTCTAGCTCCCCTACCTTTACGGTTAAGTATGAGCACTGGCCCGCAGTAATCCACTCCACATTTAATAAATGGAAAGGTGGGAGTTATCCTTTCCTTTGGTAAATTACCCATCTGAGGTGTTAAGACCTTTCCTTTTATGCGTGTACAGGTAACACAAGTGTTTACTATACGCCTAGACAGACTCCTACCGCCTAACGGCCACCAGGTTTCGCGTAAATGACAAAGCAATGCCTGCGGTCCAGCGTGCATGAGCTGTAGATGTTCATGCCTGAATAGCAATACAGTAAAATTATGTTTACTAGATAATAGTATGGGATGTATTTTATCATAACTAAACTCATCAGAATTACATAACCGCCCACCTACACGAATAATTTTATTATTATCTAAAAATAAATTCAACCGTTTTAAATTATTTTTACCTTTAATTTGAGATTTGTGCATTAAAATTTTGTATTCATTGGGATAGCTTTCCATTTGAGACCACCGAACTAAAACTATCTGTGATTCATATAACTCTTCTATACTAATAACACCGACTCGCTTATTGTTTTTATTGCGAATATTGTGTATAAAACGTAACATAAATGCGACGGCACGCTTCATACGCTTAAATTGTGAAAATCGGTGAAATAAAAAATATGTTGCTGAATCGTGACTCACGAAGGAACAGATAGCCGATCGCAGCTCAGGAAGTATCACATCTGCTTCCACTACAGCACTGTTGTCTAGCGAGAAAAAGGGACTCCTTAAAAAGTCTGGACCTTCCCACCATAACCTAGAAGTGGACAACTCCTGTAGGTCTAAACCTCGTGATACCAGGTCAGCTGGATTATCCTTGCCACTCACGTGGCGCCAATGAGCATCTAGTGTGAGTTCATGAATCTCGACTGTCCTATTTTGAACGAACGCTTTGAGTTTATTTGGAGACATGCGCAACCATCCTAACACAATGGTTGAGTCAGTCCAAAACACTACATTTTTTAACTCACAACGCAATGAACTGCGAACCTTGTCAAAAAGCCTTGCACCCAGCAAAGCACCGCAAAGTTCAAGCCGCGGTATACTTACAGGTTTCAATGGCGCGACGCGAGACTTAGAATAAAGCAATGCTACCGACACTGTGTTATCTATGTTTATAGTGAGCACATAGATACAAGCGCCATACGCTGACTGCGATGCATCACTAAAAACGTGTAGTTCTATATACATAGGTTGGCTACCTATAACGTGGCGAGAAACATTAATTGTATTGAGCGCTTGTAACGAAGTAACAAACCGGTTCCACGTCCGCGCGACATCAGATGGAACTATGTCATCCCAACCTATTTTAAGAAGCCATAATTGTTGCAACAACATTTTTGCTATTATAATCGTAGGACTTAATAAGCCAAGGGGATCAAAAATTTGTGAAACATTAGACAGAATAGATCTTTTGGTAACTGGCTGATTATCATTATGAATTTGCGTATTAAAGTAAAATACATCGTTTACATTATTCCAGCCCAAACCTAAAGTTTTGGAACTAATATTTTCGTTAGATTGAATTTCTATTGAATGGTTTGATATTGAGTCATCATCGCGCGGAAAATTATAAACCCATTTTCGAAGTGGAAAACAACCCAACTGCAATGTGTTGTTTATATCGGCGCATATCTGTAATAATACCAATTTTTGGTCAAAACCAGTCAATAAATCGTCGACATAGAAATCGTTTAATATAGCTCTTTGCACATCAGGGTTAGAGGATTCCATACCTAACTGCTTTAAACACCTCACGCTGAGAAAAGGTGCGGAAGCAGTACCGTACGTAACGGTATTTAGCTGGTAAATACCTAAAGGTTGCGATGGATCATCACGCCATAAAATCATTTGAAGTTTGCGTTGGTCTTCAGAGACGTTACAATTGCGAAACATTTTCTCGACATCAGCACACGCAACAAACTTGTACTGCCTGAAGCGCAGAAGAATAGAAACTAGGTCACCTTGTATCGGAGGTCCAACTAATTGCAAGTCATTTAATGCCTTGCCTGAAGACGAGGGTGCGCTGGCGTCGAAAACCACACGCAGCTTAGTCGTGGTGCTATGCTCTCTGTATACGCCGTGATGCGGCATGAAATAATACGGACGTTCATAAGAGCTTACCGGACTCATATGACCTAATTCCAGGTACTCCTGCATAAAGCGCGTATATAATAATTTGTAATTGGGAGAACGTTGTAAACGTTTCTCCAATGCGAGAAAGCGACGTTCTGCTTGCGTAAACGATTCGCCTAAAAGATCAGGTGACTCTTTAAATGGAATGCGTACACAAAACCTTCCTTCGTTATTTCGCGTAGTAGTACGAGTGAAGTGATCTTCACATGTACGCTCTTCCTGAGTCCGCGTATCCCTGACCCTAGGAAGCTCCTCCACCTCCCAAAATAAGCGTAGTTGCGAGTCCAACGTACTACTGAAGTTACAGTGAACACGCCTCGCAGACTGCGTATCGTTACTAACTGAACCAGATATAATCCAGCCTAGTATGGTATTCTGTAGGTAAGGACCGTTAGGCAATCTTAATTTGCCTTCTGACAATAAGTCCCAGAACCTATCTGCGCCTATCAATATATCAATGTTTTTATAATCTAAAAACTGCGGATCTGCCAACCTTATGTTATCCGGAATTCGGAACTGCGCGTTTAATTTACACAAAGTCGGCATCATAGACGTTATTTGCGATAATACAAAACAATTAATGCGTGTTTTGAATGTGCTATCGGCTCGCGACTTTATTGCAATGCTACAAGTTTCTGAACATTGCATCACCGAATCCCCTATGCCTTTAATTTCATAGGTAGAATTAATTACAGGCACATTAATCAAGCTACAAAACGATTTTGTTATAAAACATCGCTGACTACCGCTGTCAAGCAATGCGTGCGCTTGATGATAAACGCCGTGCACATCAAGCACATCGATAATAGCTGTCGATAATAAAACTGAGGCTGTACTTATAGACTCATTATGCATATGTATCTTGTTGACGTGAATGGGAAGCGAGTCGGTGACGATCGAGGAAGTGGGGTCAGAGGTAGCCATAGCTGCGGCCGCCGTGGTACTCGGCCTGCGGCTGCCAGTCGTTACATTAGAATGCAATGATACTGAACTGTCGACATTGTCATCATTATGAATTAATGAGTTATGTTTGCGGTTACATTTTCTACATGTCCCAAACGTACATTTGTCAAGTGTATGACCGGCACGTAAACAATTCTCACACAATTTATGTTCGCGAATAAAGTTCAACTTTGATTCTAAATCACTATCAATAAACTTTTGGCAAGAATAAAGTGGATGATTAGAGTTACATTTTATGCAGGTCCCTTTATAGCGAGACGAGCGGCCATCGTTGGATTTATGTGTGGAAACATTGCAGTGTGTTGATAAAAGTGAATGTGAATTTGTATTGTGCTTTTTATTATCAATTTTTTGTACATGCGGTTTATGATGTGACAATGACGACTGCAGTGTTTCCAACATATCCGCCCTGTTCTTCAGGAAGCTAATTAATTCATTTACTTTGATTATGTGTCTAGAATTGTTTTCGCTCGGATATAATGTGCACTTATGTGTCTCCCATTCGCGCTCGGTCGTCTTATCTAATTTCGATACAATAATATAGTTAACAAGCGTATCCCACGAGTCGGTGGGCTCGCCTAATAACTTTAATGCGCATAAGTTTTTTAATATAATGTCAATAAGCTTTCTAATATTAATTGACGACTCTTTTGGTAAGGAATTAATACTAAACAAGGCTTTGACGTGATTATGTATCAAAAGTCTATTGTTATTATATCTGTTTAGCAGCAATTCCCACGCAACTTGATAATTATCAGATGAGAATTCTACAGAGTTGATAACTAATTCGGCATCGCCTTTTAAAGATGACTTTAAATAATGATATTTCTGAATATTGCTAATACGTTTAGAGTTATGAACTAATGAGAGGAATGTGTCCCTAAATTCTAACCAGTGCTCATACGATCCGTCGAATGTAGGCAAAGAAATGGCTGGAAGCTTAACCAACTGAGGTTCGCTACAGCAACGTTTATTGGAACAGTCAGTAGAATCACCATCACTCAGCATGGACTCCCCGCGGGATAATACGGTATAATATGAGGTTTCAAATAATTCTCTGGAATCTAACTGGTCAGACATCTCACTATCACTAACACACTCTTCAATTTTACTTTGAATACTATTAAACTCAGTATATAAGCTAGCAATACCCTCAATGCGTAATTTCAAAACTATGCGATCTTGAGTAGAAATAGGAGTAGCTTCTAATGAATTTAGATAGGTAGAAAACTTGGTAAGTCTACTCTTAAGAATACCACGTTTCTTCACTAGACTACGAAGCAACGTGGTGTCATTGTGCTCAACACAAGGAGACTTGTCACGTTGACTAGCACTATCAATATTTAGCGTAAGAGGAGATTTATCACGAGATTTTGCACTTTCCGTCGACATTTTGGTGGCTTATGAGAACAGGAGTACTTACGGTTAGAATGCTTGAACCACGTGCAGCAGTGATAGCAACGTCACTAGCCTTGCGAATAGACGATATGTTCAGCAATCTGTAGCGGGCAGTCTCCTGAAATCAGGTTAGGCACACGTGTCACAAAAGAACTAGGAGGTGTTTCGGGAAGAAAGGATGGTTGGTCCCACCAGAATGAATTGCGAATGTCCGATGAACAGCCAATCCAACTTCAATCCGATTGCGCTTTGCCTCCAGTAGTCTTCTAGCGAACTCAGCAGCAGCAACCACACCCTGATGTTTCTATAGGTGTTGATTCTTGTAATCCGGCTCGAAGGACCATATGTACCGGCTATTGAGTGCTGGTATTAACTAATTATGATATTTGCGAGGTGTGGCTTGTGTACTGTAGTGAATTTTGTGTATTTTAGAAATTTAACGAGGAAATTTAATAAAACTGCGTAATCATTGAAATTCAAGTAGCAAGTGTATTGTCATCGCAAAAAATACATAGGTCGCAGACTTAATCACTAAATATGTTGTCTATGGCGCGAACAAGACTAATTTTGAGTGAATCATACAAACGTGATTTGATGTAACAAAAAGGTTAACATTTTCCTTGTGACCAAGAAGATGCATTTGCTAATTAATTTCTTGTTTGTCTTTACAGGCCGATATGAATTGCGCACTAGACAACAGAGAAGGTATATATCGTCGCAAAAAGAAACATCAGGACTTTGAACCATTTACCGCAGAGATGTACAAGGCTCTAGAACAGGTCAAAAACAAGATCTTAGCTATGGTAATCAACTATAACAAGAAACATAATAACGAGGTAACATTGACTAAGTTGGATACCAACAGGATTATGTAGATCAAGTACAATTATCAACTTTGGGATCATAGTGATAGAGTTTATTTTTCATCTCAGTAATTTCCCTTCGCTAAGATGTTTGATAGCTGTATCAACGCACTTAATAAAATTGACAATTAAAAATTCATTACTTGATAATTTTACACTACAATACGAAACTATTATTTAGTAGCAATTTATTATCTGCAGGTTTTTAAAAATACGTAATTAAGTTTGCAATTGTATCAACAACTCATACTTAGAACAGGCGAATATTCGAATCTTACAAATGAATGAATTGGACCCTACGGTTGGTAGTTAACTGTATCCTTTTATTATTTCAAAAACATGAAGATTACTGAGGTACAAAATAAACACTGTTCAGAGTATTGTAAATATTAACTGGCACAAATAACGATTGTCAGGCGAACTCTGAATGAAAACTTCATTAGTTTTACACTCCACGTGCCAAACCAAAATTAACTCTAATTAAATACGTCAAGAGTTAAAAATAGTTTACTATAGTGAGTGTAGTTGGTGTTTTAGTAAGAGTTGTGATTAAAAGTGTAATTAAATGTGACATAAGTAAACTAATAATGAAAAATAGCACAATTATGTTGAGCTCGGAATACTGTCGAGTTGCAACGCATTTTAGTAGGAACTGCGCAAATCGGAACATGTTAGCACGCAATACAATGCAATAGGAATACTGACAATATCTTTACTTTAGTTAGTAGACCCATTTTTTCCTGAATATAATGGGTTTAACGATCAAGTTAGGTTGTAATTGTCTCCACAAAAATTCTGGAAAGTTGCAGCCCGCTTATGTGCACAAGCAAACCCAGTATTTAAACATAACTCACCAAATAAAATGCATCAGTATTATTTTTTTAGTTTAGTATAGAAAAGATCTCCCTTAATAAGAGAAGTTTGTGAGAGAACATTATAAAAGAGCTTCTTTCTGTCTATGTTGACTTTGTTGGGCAGTGCTTAGACTATTTTCTTATAGTACTTATATGTCACTATCGACATACATAATGTATATAGGATCTGTTTCTATGAAAGCTCAATATATTACATAAGAGAGTGTTATCGAATTGGCAATGACTCATAATAATAGGAAGTTTAAAAGAGGTTTTTGTTGGCTCTTATAAACATTTATATGCTTTAAGTTTATCTTAGTCCCGGAATAGTGTAATGGGATATCATAAGATATAATACAAGTCTAATCATCGAAAATTAATAATAATTAGGTTGTAGATGTCAAATGTTAGTCTTCATAAGTGTATAAATTGTAATTGGACAACTGCTGTCACGCTGGTAAAACGTGAGCGTGACTTTCAGTGACTTCTTCGCAGTGAAATGTGTTACAAGTTTGTTTATTTCACGAAGAAAAGTTGTGTGACTAACTACTGTTGAGGTATGCTTGTTAAACAACAAGTCTTACTAAAGTAGGAGAGCTTAAACCTTTTAAAACTTTCTCTCGTTTCTGTGCAGTTTATCTGTATATGGAAGTTCAAGAAATCCGATCACTATAAATCTAGTGCAAGTTTAAAATGCATTTGTTAACTTGGTGGTGCCGAATCAATGTTTTATACGGTCTGACACATGTAGATACCTATATTATATACCGCACCAAATACTAGCTTTACATATTATGTCGCATTCTCAGTGAAGAAAGGTTTAAAACGAAATACAACCTAATGACATGACTAATATAAGGTCGAATGTTGTATTACGATATTTAATCAACTTGCGCCCTTTTGCCGCTGAGGATGTGGTATGTTTGTATGAGGTGATGTTTGCTTTAGAAACTAAACACCAGAATTGTTTTAGGCCTTTGCCTGCGTTAATCATTATGTTGTTATTAGTTACCTATCTAATTAAGTATGTTGTACAATTTTTAAAATCTTTACTGGCCTAATGCGATCTGGCAACGTCGCATTTTAAAAACATAATATTTTAGCTCAATGAATATTACTATAATTGAATTTGTATGTAAAGTAAGTCTACCTAAAATTACTGAATTGTAGGCTAATATATAAATATGGTAATTATCTCGAAACAAATGGTATTATTTTTCAATTCGGTGTTGCCAGCTCTAAGTGTTAGGTTGTTAGTACTTACTATTCCTAATTTAAGGCCTAACTTATTATTTTCGTACTTAGCAGTTATTCGTTGAATCGAGATCTGTTGACAAACTGTTATATATTTTGATAAGAATTTGTACTGACGCCGATCAGTAAAACTTTACAATCAGCAAATATATAATATATTATAACAAATAATTATGTCTTCTACAAAATCGTAAATGCGCCAAAAATAAAACCATGGACATATTAATATTTATAAGAAGTGTGTGTGAAAGTGATGTAACAATAGGACGAAAGTTTTACTAATGGTAGGTATAAAATACCTTTAAATACTTCATAACAAAGGTTGTTTCCTTAGTGCTGAATTCCAACGAAAATTGCATTCAAAGTTCAAATAAAGCCTAATACGCACTTGGTTAAAATTCGCACTGCGTTTTTTTTTTTACGTTAAGAACTTTACAGTCTGCGTGTATTTTCATACTATGAACATCGACACCGAACGAAATTGATACAGACAACTAACAGCGCTCTATAGACCCAAAATAAGCATATGTCATAGCTTGTGATATGGGTTCTAGAATGCGGATAAGCATACTTAAATTACAAAAGGCATGTTTTAAGAGGTATATATACCCATTCTGTAATTTTCTTTAGAATATAGTAGGTAGTATTAGATCGAATTGTGAGTAGATTACTATTTGTGAACGGCAATCCTTGCTTTATTACAGCATTTTATCTAATGAAAATGGGCAATACAGTCAGTAAGACCGTTTTTGTGTCAAAGACTGTCCGAAATTTATGATTTACAATTTATTTTTATAATTTAGATCTTCGATCGCATTTTTGTTTTAAGATAAGCGTTATAGAAATTGTTTTATTTTTTAATGTACGAGCCGTCGCTACTGATTGCAAGTTTTTTTTTCAGTATCTTGCAATTCTCAAGTACAAATCATGTTAACACGTTAAGTATGTCAAGTATAAAACATGTTAGTGCAGTGTACATTTTTCTTACTTTATTTACTTCAACTTGTAGTCAAGGTGTAAATGACTGTAACTTCCTTCAAGCTAATCTAGTGGCAACTATTTTCTCGGCGAGTAGGGTAATGGCAACATGAATCTATATTTTACATTAATTTATATTATTACGCGCTTTAATTTATACTATACTTTATTTTGTGATCATAATTATTAAGCTGGCAGTTACGAAAACCATCCATGTTTGTAGGGCTCATCTTAGCATAGCCATCATCGCGAACTGAAAAACTAAATAGTCGAAATTGGTCGCATAATACCAGAATTAGTCGGTTCACCGTGTAAGGGGTATAACTTTGAACGGAGTGCCGTAGAATCCTAAAATTTTGTGTGTAATGTCGATGGCTGTGCCAAGATCAGGCATACTCCATGTTTTTGGTATAAATGTGATACATTATTTAACTTCAGAGAAAATATCAAAATAAATATTGGCTTTAATGTATTATTTTTATGTTATACAAATGTAGGTACTTATTTATTATATACTTATAGTAAATTAGCCAATGAATGTATTAGTTTAATATCAATGTTGATAAGTTGTAAGAACTACAAAGATTGATGTTAATGTAACCCTAACTACGGGCATAAATGAATTTTCAAAATTAATTATTTTATTTATGCAAACTCTTTCTAATTATTCCCATTTTTCTGTAGATATGGTATAAAGCGAACAAGGGTAAAAGTAGAATTATGCAATATAATATTATTAAAATACAAAAAGCCCACCTGCCTAAAACAAAGTGAAAAGAAAGAAACCATTTTTTTTTCTCGTGCTGACGCTACATTAAAATATAATGTACCCTATGTCACTCCCACAATTAATACAAATGTAATGACATTTTGGTAAAATCCATTATGACATTAGGCTGTAGAGCGTGCCAAAGAAATAGACTCACATACATACATACACTCGAAATACATTACTCTCCTTGACTGCGGCAGTCGGGCAATAATACTAAATTATTTCAATTTATACTTCATCTAGTAGGCTCAAATATAATACTGGAACCATGTAAAATTACTCAGTGCGAATATTAGGTTATGCTATATTTATATTGTTGATTTACTTATGTGCGTTAGAATTGCTTTCTTCATTTCTATTGCATTTCGAACCAATAAAGTCATAGAAAATGTCCTTATCGGAAAGCATAAAACAGCAGACTAGTGTTATATTGTTGGACCACCAAGAAAAACTTATCTATTCAGTGTGTGTTGGGGTGGGTATGTGATAGCATGTGCAATAAAAAAACAAATTCATAAAACTAAATATGCTTTATTTCACATCGTGTCAATATTCATTGGTCACAAACAAGTTTTGCACTTCGACAATGGAACTTACACGTTACTTCTGGCCTTTCGTTTACAATATAAAATATATGCAGTTAACAACAATCTCTCAGTCACGAATAAATTACAAAATCATTTTATTTATATACGAAAGCGTATGCGTTTGCACGGGCCTTACCACTGATATGTCATGTACAGCTTGGCATGTACATAGAATAATGGTACTTCTTACAATAACATAAGGTCTATTATAACTTATATAATTAATAAATATCGATAAATTCTTGAAACTTATATCATTGAAAGAAATACATTGTACTATGTGCTGATATTGACAAAAATTATATGCCGCGCGTACAGAATATGATTGGTTTTGTCGGATGTATGGGGCGTGTACAGAATCCTAAAAGATTATTTATGTTCGGTGAATATTAATTTGCTTTAAAGCACCAACTTTATCTATCGCTTCGAATATTTTATTTACTAACAGGTAAATAAAATTGTGACAGATTTACAGAAATTATTTCGGTATTGTGTAACTTTTACCATGATTTCTATTCGTTAGTAGATTATTAGGACCTCATATAGATGAGATTTGATATATTTGAGATTATACAGATATATTATATAAAGTAAATAAAACGGCAACTACATAAAATTCTTAGCGACCAGCGCCCAAATATACGCTCAAATGTGGTTTGCATAAAACTCTGGACTTCTTCGTTATTATTTATTTATATGTTCTACATATAATATTGAGATTGTTCATTAATTCGCTGTACAAGTTTCGTTTCGTTTTGTAACATCTAGAATATTGCTGAACAACATTCGACAGTTAGTATGTCTCTGGTGTAGGTAGTGTGTAAGATTGTGTTGTGTAAGTTGGGCCCGCGCTCGGCGCACTCACTCAAGCAAGTTTACATAGTAGGTGTAAGTTTGGACGTTTAGTTCGCATGTATCCGACGTCGCAACAACAAATCAACGCACCGCGAGGGTATTTAAAATAATCACCTGTAAAATTTAACCTTTAACAACAAGTTATTAAACTCTTAATCATTATACAAAATTATCATCACAATATCACAAATAAAATACAGAACTCTGATGCTCTACACTATCAAATGTTACAGCGTGGAAATTTAGTACTCAACACTAACGTACCAACGTAATAAAGCTTAGTATGGATTTTATAAATCAATATGTCCAATACAGACATTATCTATTCTTATCCATAAGCGAATTCAGTCGAATATTTTAACAGTACAAACAAAATGTATTTTATACATTTGAAATTAATGGAAAATGACGAATATACAAATTAAGTCTTATATAACGTTCATAGTCGTCGAGTCACAACGCACCACTGCCACTAGTGTAGTGTGACGTCAGAGACCACCCATTAGCTGACCAAGTATGAAACAAAACCTTACTGTACAAAAATAATAATAGTATAGTACAACTGAAACACTATAGTACAAAATAAAAAGAAAAACATGTTTATACAAAGTCTTACGTGTCTGTTCACACCTGCTGGGCCAGTTATAACCATCGCTCTTGTCGTATAAGAAATTAAAAATAAATCGAAAACAAATACATTTAGTGAATTTTATTTATACAGACCGAAAAAAACAGTCGTAGAAAAAAGTTTTAAATATTTATCATAGAAAGTCAGCCTTCGCGTAACAATGATTCACTATACCATTTCCCTAACTACGTTACCGACCGGCACCTCGAATCGCACCTCTTACTTACGTATGCGTACACGTATACGTATATGTACGTGTGCGTGTGCGTATACGTGTACGCGCGCAGCCCGGTTTTGCACGACACGCGACACACTTGGACAACCAAACAACAATGTCATGGTGATATTCATGAAAACAAAGATGACAATTCGTAATTCTCATACTTATTTCGTAGATAAATAGCGTCTCGGAAACATCTCACAAGCTAGTTATCGAAGCGGCATGACTAGTTTTAAACGAAAACTGTTTAGACTCCTAACTACGTTAATCTATTGCATTACAATTTTATAGGAACGCTCTAATCTATGGGGGAGGTGGTTGGGAGACGCGGTCGTCGTGGTCTAAACAGTTTTGGCGGTATGTAGGTGGGGGGGGGGGGCGTCACCGCAGCGCGCGGCAGCGCCGGCACACGCGCACCGAGCCGCACGAGCCCCACGCGCTCATCTCCGAGCACGACCCGCAGAAGATACCGCCGCAGCGTCTGCAATCAGGTAAACATATATTTAATAATAATAACAACCAGCACACTCCACTCTGCCTGATAGTCAGTCAGTGGAATCGAGCAGCTGTGACCACTATACCAAAAGCCATCGTCTCAAACTGCTACTGGTATACTGATGTAGTGGCCTCCATTATGGCGGCTTGGAATGTGGTACGTGAAGGGAATGAGGTGAAATCAGGCCGCCGACGCTCGTAACTCATCGAACGAAATGCAATAGTATAGATACTACTACTCTTACGTCGATCTTCTATCAGAAGGTAGTACTTTTCCGATCGATACGGCACATACATACTACCGTACAAGACATGGAAATGCAGTTTACCTGCAGTGGTGTCTCCTCCTGGCCAGCCAGAAGTGGTTCTTGCAGTACTGGCAGCGCGGCGCGGCGCTGTCGGGCAGCCACACCACGCCGCGCGCCTCCTCGCCCACCTCCACCTCCGACGCCGAGCCGCTGCTGCTGCCGCTGCCGCCTGCCACTGACGCGCCCGCTGACTTCTGTACGACACATATTTACTTGTTATTTGAAGCTGTTCGTATAAATTTATCATAGGATTCAGAGAAAGGAAAGGAAATTTTGCTATGAAGCTAAAATCTGACAGGAATAGGAACAAGAACTTAGGTAATTATGCAGATAACGAAAAACGTTTAGGCGGTCTTTTTTGAAGTTATACTTCTTTTGCCGCGATTGGGAAAAAATGATGAGTGAATTTTTACGATGCGCGCGCACACCGACATAAAAAAGCAACACCCTGAAGTTAATTGCGAACCTTTGTGTGTCGTATCAGTACAAATAATCAGTGTGAATAAATAAAAAATGTATTGGCGTTTATATCAATTCAAATATTTTTGTATGTATGCGTTGTGTTATTATTTGGTATTTTTGGATTGTTACGCCAAAGAAGTATAACTTCTTACGTGCGTACATGAGTACACACACTCTTTTTTATCCCGTCGCAAACTTATTCGGGCGGAACTAGACGTCAGTTGTTAGTAAATAGATATACAATTTATTAAAAAGAAGTCAATCATATCATACAAACAAAATAATCTAAGATTAATTAAATCTATACTATTATTTAAGCGATTATTTGTTTAAACGCATTAATCTCTGGACTTACCAGTCGGATTTGAAAATTCTTTTTGCGCATGATAGTCCAGTTTTCGAGGAAGATTATAGGCTATGTAACCGCGCTGCGGAAAGCTAGTATGTATATATTGTACATTAATATTTTAGTAGAACCAAATATACAGGAATTCACGCGATCATGCATTAGGTATTTACATACCTTATTTTGCTTGACGTTTCGACCAGGTTACACCGGCCGTGGTCACAAGCAGACTGATGTGGCGATGTCACGGCTCAGATCAGTGGAGAGGACTTGCGTATGATGAAATTCAATCCAGTGATTGGTGTCCGTTTGCAGAATATGTTCGGCAATCGCTGATTTGCTGGTTTGTCGATTCTTTACAGCGGCGATATGTTCTTTGACCCTTTCAGCAATAGTCCGCTTAGTCTGGCCTATGTACGAACTACCGCAGCTGCAGCTGATCTTATAAACGCCCGGAGTTTGTAGGGGCAAAACACCCTTTGGCGTGCCTACCATGCTGTTTACTTTGGCCCCAGGTGTAAAGACTGTGCTGATGCTGTATTGTTTAAACAGGTCTCCTATCTTATCAGTCACACCTTTAATGTAGGGCAAAAAGGCAGGTTGCCGGTTGACCTCTGGACGTTTATCCCTTTTTGTTGGTTGCTTCCGTCGCCTGTTCACTTTATATCCATTTCGACTAAGTACCTCATGAACATGATCGAGTTCTTGCTCTAAATGTTCATGGTCACACAGATCGTAGGCTCTGTTCTTCAATGAAGTCGTAACGGACTGCAAGTGACGAGTGTGTGTTGGTGTGCGGTAGACACAGTGTGATAAGGACCCATCCGTTCTCGCGCAGAATTTGACATCTAAAAATGACAACGATCTTTCCGTTTCCATTTCGTATGTGGTATGTAAATACCCAATGCATGATCGTGTGAATTCCCGTATATTTAGTTCTACTATATCATGCAACGCGAAAGTTTAAAAGTAAACATTAATATTTTAATCTAAAATCAGGAAACTTTTAATTTAAAACGCGTTAATCTACAATTGTACATAAAGGTACTAGACAATCAGGGTCTACAAGGAGGTGTAAGGAGTGAGGCATGCAGGAGTATGTACGTACAGTGCGGGCTTACCTGTGCGTGCGGCGCGGGCGGCGGCGCGCGGGCCACGGTCGCGCCCGCGCCTGCGCGTAACGCTTCACGGGCCTCTCGCAGCTGGCCGGATAACTCCTCCACTACTTTCTGTTAACAAATACATAACACATTAGTACACATCCTTCCGGTTACATACATCTATGCCGTATACAAGACTACAGAGACACGTATAACGCATACTGACATTAGCTAGCATAGAAACTTATTACGATTGGTACGTTTCTGTGCGTTCGAACGCTTGATTGTGGAGTTGCCAATCACAGCGCAACTTTTACGTCCCGCACATCCCGTTTCTACTTTATAGTTTTGTGAGCTCGACTCGTTACAAATAAATGTTAATGCGGTATTTGTAAGGAGCTATTTCACAATGTTCACCTTCTGGTAGAGTATGATCTGGTGCAGGCGCGCCTGCAGCGGGTCGAGCGCGGGCGGCAGGCCGTCCAGCGGGTCGGCCAGCGCCGCGCCCGCCGCGCCGCACACGCAGCGCACGCGCGCGGCGCCCAGCGAGCCGCCGCACACGCCGCACCAGCACACCTCCGAGCTGCCGCCCGACGAGCCCGACGTCTCGATACCGCCTGAGGAAGGCGTTGGCGCTGATTACAACACGACTCGTTCATATACAAATAATAATATATACTAATATTCTAAGGAAAAAGGGACAGATGGTGGGACAGTTTGCTACGTAACTCATCAGTTAACTTGTCCACGAAGCGGGACGAGGTTGCGGAGCGAGGAAGTGAGGAAATATTAACAAATAGAATTGCGTAAAAACTTCGCCCCGCTTCAATAACAAGGCATTGCGGACTCGTTACAAAATTCATAGTAAACTTAATTTCAAGCTCACACAATCTGATACATATTTACTATCCATCCAGTCGATAACGTCGACATCTTAAAAAATTTAAATCTCAAAATGTTGAAATCCTGTACCGTCTAGTCACAAATTGTTAAATTCCTTAGAAGCCATTTCACAAAAATTTAAAAATTGTTATAAGTCTTTTCTTTAATCATCAATTAAAATTATTTTTATTCGAAAATCTATTCTATCATCCCTCAAAGAAAGTATATAACTAATGTTTACTGTATCTAATTTAGTCAAATATATAAACATTAATGTTAGATTTGGGACCCCGAAATTGATTCTACAGGGATTTTTCTGTAAATTGAATGTGGTGGGTGATTTTGTAAATATGTTCTACTAGCTTCCTACGGCGCGGTTGCACCCGCATCTTTGCTTACTTCTCTGCTCCCGTCGCCAGTGGCGTGATGATACATAGCCTATAACCTTCCTCGAGAACTGGGCTATTATATGCAAAAAGATTTTTACAAAACCGACTGGTAGTTCCAGAGATTAGCGCGTTCAAATAAACAAACAAACTCTTCCGCTTTATATAATAGTATAGATTAAAGAACAATACGAACAATTAAATCTTTTTCATGTATTGAACAGTTACAAAGCATTATCTAATATGGTAAATTCGCATAAAAACGTGAAATGGCTCTTAAATGTTGAATTTCATATTCTCGTAATGTAGAATTTTCAAAATGTTGAAGCCCCAAATGTTGAACTCCCCTCTGATATCGATAAGTGAGTGGCTGGTTATAAAAATGCAGATTTAAGTCAAATTATAAAAATATCGAGCAATAATAACGACGAAATAGAAAAATTAAGTATAATAATGCCGAAAAGGAATTAAAACGAGGACTCGTTGCTCTACTACCCGTACGAAGCGCTAGTAAGTAGGTAATATAAATAAATATTAATACAATAATTTTTTTAACAAATTAATGCAAAACAAGTGAACGTCGACAAAACAAAAGATTATCGCAAACTGATCAGCTATCGATAGTGCTTATAAAAATAGATGTAAGCGATTTTGCACCTTCTTGACACTTAAGATTTGTTCGATACGAGCTTAGTATATTACAAAATTCTATTCAAACAGACCGCAAGCCTATTTTTCCACTTTTTTTTTAATATTCGTTATTAGCACTACCAATGCACGAAAAATATCTTTTTAGAATTCAAGTAGTCTATAGAGTTGAAAATCGCTTGCAACCATTTTTCTAGTGTTAAGGCAATAGATTATCATGAAAATGTGATCTCAACATTATGGGAATTCATCTTTTTAGGATATGGACGTTACCGACCGAAAGGTTTACTATGATGATGTGACTGTATGCCAGGCTGTATAACAACAAGGAGCTCTACTCACTGGTGGTGCTAGTCCGCCTCGAACAGTGGCAGCAGGCGATCCTCCTCGGCGACGTGGGACACAGCGTCAGTTGGCTCGCGACTCTCGTGCGTGTATGCGGCGTCCGCCTCGGTTGTGTGTGCGCTTCGCCTTCGCTCTCCGAGCTAATACTGCTGGAAGTTGCTCCGCCTGCAAATATTATACGTATAGTGTGTTACAGAATATTGAGGCTGACCCCACATTGAGCGTACGCGTGAGCTCCATGCGTCGGTAGAACGCGTACGCCCAATGTGAGGTCAGCCTCATGGTAGTGATAATAGGCTTCGGTCCAGAACATGTTTCAACTCATCTTGTTATGTGAGTCTTAAGAAGTGACTAAGTAAATGCCAACTGGCAGCAGCGTTGCATTCTAAAAATTAGTTTCCTGTGGATTAGTGATAATCCGCTGCTCAGAGTGGTGGCTATGGCAAATACCTGCCCTTGGATGAGGCCTATAATCTGCTGAGAATAATGTTAATGATAGTAATGACAGGTACAAAAGTAAAATCAAATAGGGTAAACTCACCATTCAGATCAACTTCCAAAAACTTAGTAGCTACGTCATCGATTCCATTCAACCCTCCATTAGTGACCCCGTTATGGTTATTAGCTATGTCTGTCAGCACGTTATGGTTCGCCCGGTCCCCTTCTGTACAGTTATAGTTGTCTATGGGCGATGACTCGTGTGAGGTTGTACGAGAGGCGGCAGGCTCCCCCCTCCCCTCGTTAATGTCAAAGCTAGTCGATGATTGGTTGATGTCAAAGCCAGTCGACGATTGGTTGATGTCGAAGCCAGTTGATGATTGGTTGGAAGACTCTGAGATTGATCGCCATGTAATGCTGATGTTACGTGTTCTACCGGTGTCACGAGCAGCCTGATGAAAAAGATAGAAGAAAATGCTTTAGTGCAGTTAAATATTTAACAGTAAAAATCAAATATAACCTAGTAATTATAATATACTGAGTCCAGACGATATTCAGAATGTAGAATCAGTTAATCGCTCTCCGTTGGTGTTGTTAAAGGCGATTGAGGAAATACCAGTAAACAAACAACAGCGTTCGTTGCGTTCTAAATAGTAACTAACATTACAAAATTAAGTATTAGTACAATAATAACGTATTAGTATTTGCTGTAGCACTCACTTCTTGTATACTAATAACATCGGTGAACGTATCACACACGAACACGGGCGGTTCTTCTGGCGTGTCGACATCAGGCGAGGCGGTCACCACGGTGCCGTTCATGGTGGGTGTGACGTCATCGATGACGTCGTGGTCGATCACCTTGTCCGTGACTTCGGCCGCGCCGCCCAACTCCCTTTCTAGAGAGGAGGAGCCGCTAGCGATGTCGCGCGGTAAGTGAGTGCTGTTCTCGAAATGATCTGGGTGGAGACCGTCGACCTAAAAATAAAATAAATAATATTTACATACGTACCTACATATATTTTATTAATATAAAAGACGATAAAGAGATCTTCTACGCGACTAAAGGTACAAAGCAATGCCTACACATACCGCTGACGCGCAGCCTTTAACCCCGTGAACCATTCATTTTATTCTTATAGGCAAACTCACACCTAACAGTTACGATATAATGACGTAACAATAAAATAGGGCCTTTTATCATATTCATTGTACCTTTAGCCGTCATCAGCCGACTTGCTATAAATTTTACAAAACTGCTGACGCGAGATACAAGTACACTATTTGACGTATTTTAGTATGGGTCGCACAGACCCTCCTATTATATCCATTAGTAAACGTCTTCAGGCTGGTAACGAGGCCTTCCACATTTATTGTAAGTGTAAAATGACTAACCTGGTCTACTTGATTGTGACTGGTGTCGTTGTTAAGAGGTAGTACAGGCAATTCGTCGACGCAGCTATCAGTTAGCGCTGCCCTACATTCTCGCCGGTTTTCACACTCATTCGCTACTACCATCGAGAGCTTCCTGAAAGTAAAGAAATCCATGTTGTATAGATAGGTTTATGCAATATTGTTAGATTGCTATGTAGCAATCTAACAAAGCATGTTTCATAATCTCCTTGACATGTGTCAAGGAGATTATGAAACATGCTTTGTTAACGGGGCGACTGGTAGTAAATGATTAAATGATAATGCTATCTCTGGACCTTTGCAATGACTGAGGCTCCGTAAAGTCAGTGCTTTCTAGAAATCTTGACTTTAGAAAGACTGAAACATTATTTATAATATTTTTAAAATTACTAATTGGACCTTGCTGGACCTTATTTGCAGGTTTATTTACTTATTCGTGAATCATTTTACCGCATCACAAAAAAAACAGAAAGTATTTAATAAATATATTAATTTAAATATATTAAATTTGCAATTAATTTGAGTTCAATTTTAATGATTTCTATGATTCTTGTAAGATTGTGTAAGAGAAAGATAGTGTGTACTTTGCATAAAAAAAATTATTGTCTAAATGTTCTTATACTTACATAACATCAGGAGCTAAACTGGGATCACTACTCCTTCTTTGTGCTGTCCGTTTTTCGCCTTCGTTTAATAAATTATCACAAGATCTCGTTTTAGTCATCAGTCCTACAAGAAAGAATCAATTGGTAAGTATTCAATTTTTTTTATTATAACAGTGTCTACTATCAGATAAAATCGGAAAGGTATATTGTGGTATCTTTTAATTAGATTTATTAAACTAGAAAGATTCTTTGCGCATATTTCACTATAGCCAAGGTAGATGACAATTTTTGTAATATTTTTTTACTTTTATTTTTTATACGCTATTTGTCAGTGTTTAGTGTGTATGTGACATTTTGTATTTTAGTGTGTGTGTGTGATTTTGTTGTCATGTGCTGTTCGTATGTACCCTACCTCCACCAAAAGCTGTAGACCAATTTCTTTGGGACAAATATAGAAGGCATCTTTCTAGTTCAATGCTCTCAAGATGTTTTATAAAGTGATGGATAATTATAGTGAGAGTTGGTAAATAGTAGAGAGCAGAGAATAGTAGAGTGGGGAATAGAGAGAAGGGGAAAGAACTAGAGAGAGCTAGAGAAAGGTGGAGAAGGCTAGGTCTTGTACCGTTGTGTGTGGGCACGGGTCGCGCGGGCTCGCGCGGCGCGCGCTCGCGCGTGTCGAGCCGCGCGTCGTCGTGCGCGCCGAACATGCCGCTCCACACGAGCAGCCCGCGCACTGAGTACTCCGGCCAGATTGTTTGCTACAACATGCACCACAACGTTATACATATCCATAAATGTGCTTTTGGAATTAGATAAGCACTATTTCACTATAATAATAACCAAACATTACGTTGCCACAGTTTCATTGAATTTAGTTTAAGATTGGATTTCTAAAACTATATTGAGACAGCAAGTTTAAAGGTTCAAAGTCACGTTTCCGTTCCGTTCACGTCCCGTCCGAGGTATTATCTCGTTACTTTTAATAAATCACAAATAGTTAAAAGATTAATATAAAAAGAAAACAATTCTTAAGAAAATCAATTTTGAAATTATTTAAGCATTTAAAATGATGGTATGGCTACCTGTTCAAGATGATGCGGTGAGTACAGATGGTTCCTGTAGGCGGGCGCCAGCAGCAGGTGCCAGACATGCGGCGTGACGTCATGCGCGCGACACTCGAGGCGCTCGCGCGTCGTGTTGCACACGAACGTGCCGAACATGCACGAGTGCACGTGCGTGCCCAGCTTTATCTGCGGACACACCACGTCTATACGTCACCACTAACCGTACGGACACATCTGTGTTCAACAAAATGCACGGTAAAGTTTTCTGTGACGCTGTATTTGTCCGTTTTCTTGTATGATTTTTAGAAACGATAGAGAAGAAATGGGGTCATACGCTATCGGGTTCAGTTGCCAGGAGTCGCCAATTTGATTGATTCGACACGGGTAAACGTTCGTCGTATTTATAAAAGATATAAGCTAAATTGTTGAGACGTAAGACTCTTTTTAATATGTATAAATATACACGTACTATTATGATTTATTTTAATGATATAATATAGGTCTGAATCTAAACTTCAATTATTAAGGATATGCTCTGCTCACATATTCATGACAAATGATGACATCACAATAGGTATAATTTGTAACTTATTTAAATATCGCAAAAGTAATTTTTAGGTAATATTATTTAAAAATGGTGTTTAAGATGATAAATAAATTAATATCTTACCAGATAAGCCTCATTGAACTCAAAACTACATGGAAACTGCAACATCATCTGGTGTACGACATCTAGCCATTGGAGAAAGATGGGTGACCGTTCGTTAGGGTCTTCAGGACCAAACTGGTGCCCGCACCGGTCGGCAAACTTGTGACCGAAGTCCAACCATTCACGTTCAATTAATACACGGAAACCCTGGAAGGAATACAGAAAGCTTTGTTATTAAGGGGTGTTAACAATATTTTGTATTTACCCATATCGACTACACACACTGTGAATGATACCTAGGATTTAAGGATTAACGTCTTCTTAGAGATTAATGGTGTATGTCGTGGGCCTTTAAAACACGGGAATTTAATCTAATAGTGAACTATAATAGTGTCAAGTCACTGCACAAATTGCACAAAGAATGAACTTTACGTCAGTGAAGAACTAGGCAAACATAAATGCAAAGAAGTAAACCAACCTCAAGAGTTCTATAGTATGGGTCCAGTATGAGTTGTGCAGCGGCCACTATTTGCGGCGTGCGGTCCCAGCCGTCAGAGCAGTGCACCAAGACTGGCCGCCCGCCCGCTACGGCCCGGGCCACCACAGACGCGGCCCGCACTACGCCTGACACGTACTGTAGCCATAGAGTGCGTTCTAGGTTGCTGTGCCAACTAAATAGAGAAAACACACTTATATAATTCTAATACGTATAAAATTGTACTTTTTATATCAATGTTCGATTTGTTTGTCCTCTAATTACACTAAAACTACTAACCCGAACTATGTAAAATTGTCGACATAAATGAAAATTGGGTCTAAATTAAATAGCAGGAAAACATCTGCTCATGCCTTCTGAGAGGAGTTAAGAGACCCAGCTTTTATACGCTCGTACATATACATAGACTGCCCTGATTTATTCTCCTCTCTTAACTTCATCACTCATTATAAACCTCGCAATACCTCTCCAAGATTATTTGCTCTACAAGTTTACAAGAATAATACCCCTTTCTATAACTCTGTAACCAGGATGTGCCGATTATACAATGACATGGTGTCTCGACATTCTACCTTAGATATATTTAATAGTAGTCTCAGTAAATTCATAAGTGAAATTAGACGTATCCCATGTATCAGCAGTTCCAATTCCGGTTAATAAAGCATATAATATTTTTGTATTATCACAATTAGGTAATTTAATATTTGGAGCATCTGTGCACACATACGTAAAGTTACAAACTAGCTTTCTATTTTATATATTTACTGTGTTTCTTTATGTTTGTATCTTGTTTTGTAAGCCAATAAATTAATAAATAACTAAATACCTATTAGACAAAATCGCATGTTGCACGAGAGATATTATGTTATATTTCCGCCATCATAAAAACAGAAAGTTATAGTATGAAGCTAAAGTTACCATTAGTTATTTAATCCGAGTATGGTATTTATAGTGGTACCTACCTATCTATCTAGACAATATACGAAGTAGAATGTTGAGTTTCTTTACATCTTTTCGGTTTGTTTGAGACGCAAAACTCGTTTTGCATTGCGCCGTGAAAGGCGAGCCCACTGTAGTTCACGCACTAAATACCCAGTCCAATGTGGTCATCACGCGTGTTCCTTGCTCAGAGTATTTTTAAACAAGCTTGTCTACTAGCATACTACGTTAAAATCGTTTGAGTTTACATTAGTTTTTTAATTTCCCCAGATAAAAAATCTTTCAAGTTATTTTGCACTAATAACTAATAGAATCTACCTTATATTTCTTAAAATAAGGTCAAGAATGTCAAATTTAACGGTTACGATTGCCTACAAGGAATGAAACTTGTTTAATAACAAGAGTCAACAAAAAGGTACGTTAAAAAGGAAAAGGAGGTCTCTATGTTTAGATGTGGATAGTAGCAAACGAGGTTTTACACTCTCTGCTTATCAATCAATGGGAGGCACGTGACGCTTTATAAGTTAAACACGACAAAATTTACATTTGATTAAATAACATGTATGATTAAATAACATGTTTGATTGAGCCAAACACATGATATATTATATTTTCAAGGCCACGTCGTTTTGGGAACACAAAACATAGTATTTATTTTAAGTCAATAAGGACTCTCTATATCTACTTAAGTCATTACATAATCATTTGAAGTTCGAAGTTCTAAATCATTAGGTCAGGACGACAGTTCTTTGTCCTACTCTAGCCAAAATACCATGTGTGCGATTTAGCTTTAATGCTATATTTAGACGACCTTGATAAAAGAATCTTGTTGTTTGCTTACAAAGTTTAAAGGCTAAGTGGATAACAACATCTCAATAATTGACTTGCGGTGTTTTAGAATAAATATTTTTTTAGATTCTGGCGAAGTTTTGCGTACGTGTGATAGAAGAAAAGTAATTTAGCTTTTTGTCTTTTATTTAGATGAAAAACGTTCGTTAGGGCTCTTTAAATTGTCACGTTTGAATTGAGAGTGAGGCGCCTGAGTGGTGCCGAAAACATCCGTCCGTGAGCAGTATGACGTAGAGGTTTTTTCCATACAATTAACTCGTCGGGAGATCAGTACAACGCCTACCGCGCACGCCGACAGACGACAACAAATGCCACGTGCTTAGATCTTTGTTTATTAGTAGTGACATTCGGATGGACGTTTATGTTTCATTTTATTTAGTGTAAGAACTAAGGATGTTTTATTAACATACATTAGGTACACAAATACGATTGCCTATCGAATACGAAACGGTTGCAGTTTTTGATTGAAGGTTGATGTCGGACTGCTGTAGTCCCACGGTTACAAAGAGGCCCAAATGGCATCACACCGAAAAAACCTTATAATGTAAAGTAACTTTACAAGAAATGGTTAAAAAAATACATTGGTTGCAAACAATAATTAGTGTCTTTCAGGAGTCTCGTTGATTGTTAAACCTATTATACAAGACAATAGTCTTGTAACACTCAACGAATTAAAGAATACCTATTTATGTTTATTTATAAGAGTTTAGTAATATTCTACAATAAAAAAGACGACAAAATATTAAAGTACGATTTAAAATTCGCACGTGATAGTATTTCGCGTGCTACTTTTTTACCGACTTGATTTATTTAAAAATACATAAAGCACTGATTTAGCAACGTGTCCGGAACAAATATTGCGAGCGCGAATATAAAACAATGCCGGTCAGGCGCTGTGCCAACTGACACGAAAACTATTCAGCCAAAATATCTAGATTTATAAACGGGGTAGATGTATTACTTATGTTACACACTATGTAACATCGGTTTACAGGAAACGTGTTGTAAATAAAGCTGTTAACCTCGTAGCATATAGCTAATAGCCGTCGTGAAGTTTTAGTATCTATTGTTACTACCTACCTACCTAAGAACCTACTTATTACGTATTGTTCGAGAATGAAGAGACGGGATATTTGTACTATTCATACGAAAATAACAGTGAAAGTGAAACGGAAGGGAAAAGCGTAAGTGCATCACGTTTGGATGAATGAGGATAATTATAGGTTGTTGTATTTTTGTACTTATGTTCGTCGTTGCTTGCATGCACTAGTTTAAATGCATTTTTATCATTCGTAGTGGTTTAAACGGCGAAGTTGTGTTTTATGCCAGGTAGAATGGAAAGGATTAGGATAATGAAAATTTCTGACACGAAATGTGGTTTTATCGACTTTGGTGTATTTAGCAATGCGTGCACATGTGCTGCTGACGTGTGTACTGAACCGTTTATACAACGCCTATATATATATTGTGACTGTCCGTCCTAACGCGTTTGGGTAATGATATTAGAGAAGCCCTGTTGCAAAATTTTATAATAAGCCGCTTGCTTAGTTTCAGCGTCATAGATCACATAGTTTAAATGGTTTCGTTTTAGAGTGATAATACCAGAATAACATGTTTTATAAGGAGTTCTTACTTTACACGTCATTAAACTCAACGCACCATGTTTAAATGCAACAGGTAACTCATGTGTGTAGTACCAGGCAACTAGACATCACAAGGAGGTGTACTCACTTGGCTGTGTCGCTAGGTTCGGCGGCTAGTGCTCGCAACTGTTGGAAGCTTCGTCGCACGTGGTGTATGTTAGGTAGGCACATGAACTGAATGTCAGCTGCGGGATAATACTGCTGGCATTCGCAACCGCCGCCTCTAGCTCTGTTCGTGACAGCTGACGCGTAGGATCGGGCGTCCACTATTAGAAGTTTTAATTGCTGTAAAAATAATATACGTATTATATATAAGAGTATTGAGAAAATAATTCTAACTGCACTATGCTTAAATTATTTAAAATTATTGGCAGATGGTTTTATGTTTTATCAATATTATTATAAGATCATGATGTGCTATGGATGTCGTCTAATAATATTCCCAGATGTATATATGTATACTTTAATATAACTTACTTTATGAACACATGATTATGTCCTGATTTTAAAGTGATTGTCATGATTAAATTAAGAAAGATTTTAAATTTTAACCTCTACATGAAGTCTCAGAGACTTTGCCTTATGGAGTAGGCTAGTTAGATTGATACACAGTGAAAGAAATTATGGTATGGAACCCAGTTCTTGAGGATGGTTATAGGCTATGTAACATCACGCTACTGGCAACAGGAGCAGAGCAGTAACCAAAGATGTAACTTAACGCGGGTGGAAACGCGCTGCGGAAAGCTAGTATATATACATTAAGTTATAGGAAAAAAGTTGTTTATATCTCATACAATTGTGTAACCTACCTTGTTATTATTAGGCGGTTGCATCCCTCTATCAGCGTTGCAAGCGCTTACAAACGCAGCGAGCAGTCTTTCATCGTCGCTCGACCGCCAGCCGAGCCAGCCCACTTCCGGCTGTGAAGACCTCGCGATTACCGCGCCATTGCCACGGTGACGCCAAACCACGGCCGGGATACGACGCATGGCGCGAAACCTAAGCAAACAATAGTTGAAAATTATGTAGTGTATTAAAATTAGCTCTAGATTTGATTTGAGTAATAATAACTGCCAGATAATTAGGGTAAGTTTATTGTTATATTTCTGACACAATTCGAAATAATTACATATGAGGTTTGTGGAAGGGGTAGTCCTAAGCACGGTCGGAGTATCTGTGATATGCTGTAATAGCTCATATTGGTGACTAACCTCGCAACAGAGTCCAGATCTTCGTCGAAAATAGACGCTGGCACGACTAGAAGGGGTGGATTAGTACATATGAGGTTTGTGGAAGGGGTAGTCCTAAGCACGGTCGGAGTATCTGTGATATGCTGTTATAGCTCATATTGGTGACTAACCTCGCAACAGAGTCCAGATCTTCGTCGAAAATAGACGCTGGCACGACTAGAAGGGGTGGATTAGTACATATGAGGTTTGTGGAAGGGGTAGTCCTAAGCACGGTCGGAGTATCTGTGATATGCTGTTATAGCTCATATTGGTGACTAACCTCGCAACAGAGTCCAGATCTTCGTCGAAAATAGACGCTGGCACGACTAGAAGGGGTGGATTAGTACATATGAGGTTTGTGGAAGGGGTAGTCCTAAGCACGGTCGGAGTATCTGTGATATGCTGTTATAGCTCATATTGGTGACTAACCTCGCAACAGAGTCCAGATCTTCGTCGAAAATAGACGCTGGCACGACTAGAAGGGGTGGATTAGTACATATGAGGTTTGTGGAAGGGGTAGTCCTAAGCACGGTCGGAGTATCTGTGATATGCTGTTATAGCTCATATTGGTGACTAACCTCGCAACAGAGTCCAGATCTTCGTCGAAAATAGACGCTGGCACGACTAGAAGGGGTGGATAAGAAGGACATAGCTTGTACTCTGCGTTAGCTGCCGTCACCCGCCACGCGCCTTTCGTTGTGAAGCCTAACCTTTCCACCTAGAACAAACAAACAATAAAAAAATTAGTACATTATGTTAAGTCATTTATTATTATTATCGATAGGCGTTAATATTTGAATGTCTTAACTTTCAGAAACAAACTCAAATCTTTTGCACTCTACATTTATTTTGTTGACGTTAAATCTAATTCGGGAAGGACAAAAAGTAAATTCATGTATTCTCTACCTACTTATACTAGCAAAAATAAGTGTGAAGATGTTCATAAACATTCTAGTCTTAGATATTAGTAAGTTCACTTAAAAGTTAATTTATAACAGGAATTTACGTTATTCTTGAAATTATACTACCTATCCTATAATTACTTTTAACATTACAAATAATATAAAAAAGAATTATGCATTTCTGCAAACGAATACTTCATTCAGAGATATTATTCAGAATTTATGACTTGAAGAGTGAAGTATTACATTCATATCTGTTCCTAATTATTTTTTTTAGCTTTCTAGACAAAAGGGTACTTACTTCTGGTCCAAACCAATGTCTCTGTGCAGACTGTGACGCCCTTATAAGAGCTCTGTGAACTGAGGTCGGTGGTTGTTCCTTCGCCCATGCCGCGTACGCCGCGGCGAATGTCTCTTGGATTGAACCTATGGGTGCGAGGGCGGTGTTCAACCGCCTCCACCATTCTATACATTGGTCTCCCGTGTTGAATGTGCACCTATAACAAATGATACATCATTAAGCATTTATTTATTTATTTATATCCCGAAAAACAGATAACCTAATTACGCTGATTACTTAAAATAGAAGAACATTTTTTTTTATTCTATCGTCACCATTTCTCATGCATTCCAATCATATTCCATTCATCAATGAACAAGTCAAGTATATGCGTCTAATGATTCGGATATACTGGAAGGCAGGAAGCTGGAAGCTGGAGAGCAGCTCAGTGCTAATATTGGTGTAGTGAGACAAGAGCGCATGGTCTCAAGAGTTTTTAAATATGTTATAATTTTGAAAGGACTTGTAGCTGTCCACTTGCCACCTCAATACTGCGACAGATAAATAATTATAACTAATAACTTTATTAAATTAAGACTATTATCTTATTATTGAAGGAAAATTTGTATGTTCGCTTTCTTTTGGACTGTTTATCGTTATCATACAGTGGCCTCATTCTGGTGTTGTGGAAACAACGCTATCAAAAACTTTGTTATTAATTAATAACATAATTTAAGTCAAAATATTTCTTCCAAGTACCTATTTTCTTATTATTATCGTTGATCGCCACACGGATCATACCTATTTACATTTTTGAGGCGTAGCCAATTCAACTTAATGCCTGGTACATATGGCTTATTTTAGCTTGTCTCAATAATGGATAATAAGATACATATAGACGCTTAAAAGATGGTAGATTTAATGTATGTTAGCTTTATGAACGAACAATAAATTTAAACATTAACAGGATAAACAAGGCCCCTCTTTCCTTTTTCCTTCAATCCTTTCAACTACCCCACTCCTTTCATGGTAGGAAGCGGCTTTGCAGAGTCCTTGGCATTGAAGGAGCAATGTTATGGACACTGAGTCGTCTATGAGCGACAGTTACCACTTACCATGACATGGGCTGTTTGCTCGTCTGCCACCGTCAGCAATAAAAAAAAACCCTACATAAATAGGTTAGTAAAACCCTCATTATATTTTAGTACATAAAATCTTCAGTATGTACTCGTAAACCATTAACATGTAATATGTAAAGATGCTACTTTAGGAAGTAAGTATTTATGTAGGTAACTGCTATTCCAAGGAGAAGAATATATTATACTGAACAACTTTATAATATGATAATATTTAATTAATTGCATTAATAGAACTAAGAGCATCTGCCAAGTCGACTAAAATCGTAACCAACATAGGTACAGTGTATCATTTATACTCCCTGAGTATCATTATCACTTTACTCATTCCAAAGTTTAGTTTTATAAGCCACAGTAAAAAAATACGGCTGGTACTTTTTTCATTTACTTTCCTCATTTATCATCCTGCAACTCATTTCATTTCATATTCATAATAATATTATTCAAATAATAAAACATAGGCTTAATAAAACCCAATAAAGAAGCGTCATGCCCTTTCGCACATAATGTACCAGGCTAACCTGACACATTAAGAGGACTATTTAATTCAAAGTAAGAAGAATGTAGCAAATTTTTTGGACCTTATATGGAGCATAGCATATACGAATACTAGGGTAGCATATCAACTGAGTACTCACTTGAGTTGTCGTCCATTTTTACAAAGCACGATGAGGTGTAGCAGGTCGCGTATTTCCAAAGCGTCGATGAGTCGTAGTGGGACGGAGGCGCCGGGGCCTGTGCGGCGCCGAGGCTGGACGTGTAACCGGTAGTTGGACATTGCGACAGTACCGCCATCTGCTGTGCGGCCTACCCACTGTAAACAAATAGGCTATTACAGCGTAATCATAATTAATTAACATCTCTATCTACAAACGAAATCTGACTTTGCTTTGGACTAGGTTCTTTTTGTCAAGTTGGTTCGCTTATTAATTACGAAGGATCATAAATAAATCTTTACGAAAAAAATGTTATTGTAGCTAATAATAGATCATCAAACGTAGGTTATCTCATTGAATTAATCTAAGCAGGAAAATACTGGGTCACATGGTTTCGCGCGTGTTTTGTTTATTAACTCCGTCTAAAGATTTCCAAGGGATGTACTATTTATCTAAACTAATATTATACAGAGAAAAGATTCGAGTTACCGATTTGAAAAATTCTTTAACCTTTAGAAATTAATAAATGAAGCGGTTAAAATAGGCTATATTACATATTTTTAAGTTATTTTCAGAATTTTAATATTTTCAGCGCTTGTGTAAACCTTGAATGGTGCAAAATTACTCTATTGCAATGATATTTTTCGTAGGCGTTTATTGTAAGACCGAATGAAACTTTCGATACCGAAGCGAAGCAAGGGCGGGCGTCAGTGTTCTATAAAAATTAAAAGTAAAAAGATTGCCAATCTACCTGCATTATTAATGCCTATTTTATTTGTATCAAAAGAGCTCTTTATTATGCAGTGTGATAATAATGTGCTGGTATAAATGAATTGAATGCATCTATTGTGCTGGTTAACGTCCAAAATTATCGTTTTAAATATATAATATACATACTTTGTATCTCAGCGGAATGGGCAGACAGGTGTACGCAGATGTACTTATGATGCCCATTTTTACATATTTTGTTAACTATGTATGTTCACAAACAAACAAACTATGTATATTCTGTAATAAGAGAAACCAGGTCACAATATTATACCTTTTACGGAAAGAAGAAATCCATTTTTTCTGAATAACTTTACTCGTAAATTTTATGTTGCCTAATCGCTTACCACTTCTTCGCTAAAGGCTGATACACTTAATACCAGCCTGTTTACTGTCACACTGCAGGGCAGAGGCCTCTTCTCATATAGAGTAAGCATGAGCACTAATCACCACGCTTGCTTTAAGCCGGATTGGCAATTTCAGACTTTTAAATCCAGGTTGCCTCACGATGTTTTTCTTCGGCGCGCTCAGTCAGAAATGTCCAAGTTAAACTTAGAAAGTACTCATATGATTTGAAAAATCACATTGGTACTTGCTCGGATTCCGGAGCCCACTACCTCGTGTTTACGAATCGGGTGACTTATCCACTGGGTCATTTCGACTTCTTCATACACAATGATAGACCTCATCTGCTTCCGAGAGTGTCGTATGAGGCGAAGGTAGAACCAAGTAATGGACTGCAGCATTATCTGCCAAGCAATTTATCAATGGAAAACCTTCGTTTTGAATAGGGCTACGTACAGTAGCAAGTGTTTTCAGGTTGATGATGACATGACGTGATTTCAATGGAATAGTCAAGTGGGGATGAAAATAAAATCTAGTTACCTACCTTCGTTTACATAATAGATTCAACATGCAAAGTTTACATATCAAGTCATGAGCACGCTTTAGGTTGATAAAGGGAAGTGCAACGAACTACCAGGAATTCAGAACTAAAACGGAGTTAAATATTATCGGACCGTCATCATTGCGGTTCATTCAACCCATTGCATACGACCCGGTGACCTTTTAGGCTAGAGTTACTTAATATGTGCATGCTTTATCATCTACGTATTTTGCTAATTAATTAACATCTTGTACTTTGTACACTATTGTTTGCGATACTTGCGGTAGTACTAAGACGTCATTCATTGCTTATGAGGTTGAAGCAATAATTGTTTTAATAGCATTAGGAAACAAACATTGAGAGTCTAGACAAAAGTATAATGAAGATAAATAGGTACACTTGAAATTGAAACTACAAATATTGCATATTTTTGATACTTGCTATTGCTGATTGATTGCCTAGATAGTACATGTGAATGCGACTGTTGTAGGTACACGAGATTGTGGGTATGTTTCTCAGAGTTCCACATGAGACCAAATTTATGTGATCTATTAATATTTGTTCCATGTCGTGGAATTTGTGTCTATTAGGTACTCAATTACGTTTGCAAAGTATCCCGCAACACAGAGCTTATTCCATAGTGCGCGCGATGCATCGCCCGTTTTTTACGACATCGCCATATCCTAAAAACATTTTTCTTCTAGTTTGGACATAAATAACATTTGGATAAATAATTCAAACGTTGATACAACCGTCTTTGGGCTTTAAAGTCATTAAATAATCAATAATAAATAAACAATTTCCTTAAGTGTCTGTACGATAGGTAGGTACCTACTATTGACGTAATTTTTATAGATACCTACCATTTTTCAATCTTGTTTATTTTATTCTATTAATAAATAGGCCTACAAATACGGTCTTCTCCTTTGTTATTGTTGTTCGAATTAAAATAATATTAATTTGTTTTCGCTCGTTTATACTATGACATTTTTTGTTCTAAAGTAAATTTAATTGGTACTAAGAATAATGCTTGCCTGTCATCTCTATATTGTATAGTATAATATATGGCTTACAAAGTAAATTTGCTTCCTCATCTGTTTCTTCTTTAACTTTTTGTAAACCACGCAACAGATTTTGATATAGGTTTCACTGTCGATTAGAGAATTTCTCCTAAAAAGTTTATATGACATGTATTATACATGCATATTCTAGTGAAGAGAAGTCATATATTAGTACCCTCGTGCGAGACCAAGGCAGGCCGCTAGTCTGAGTATAAAACTACTATTAAATAAGTATTGTAACGTATATGTCCTTTAGAAATAAATTAATAACTAAAATACTACCTACGTACTTTAATAACAACTTTATTTGGTTTAAATTTTATCGATTTACTTGGTGAACAGTTATTTTATTTTCAAATATGAAATTAGGCTAAATGTCACACGTTATTGAGTGACCGGTAATTAAAGACCCTTGTAAAAGAAACAGTGATTATCGTCATTCTGTCTATAGTTCACCTTCATTCACCGATACGGATCACGCGGCAAACAAAAGTTTAGCTTATTCAATGTTTAGACTTTGCATCTACCAGGATATCAATAACGATAATAAGATAAGAGCTTACCTGTACAACTCTCCACATATTGGCGTGAAAAACGCATCCAGTAAATAATATTTAATTTTCACTATTTTGAGTTCGCATCTACCAGAATATCATAACTACATAAGAGCTCACTTTACCTGTACGAACTCTCCACATATCGGCGTGAAGCCCGCGTCCAGTCCAGGCTCGTCGTACTGGGTGCGCAGACGAGGGTAGAGGTCGGCAGCTCGCACGCGATGTGGCGGTGGTTCCGGCTGCGGCGGCGCGCGATACCGCTCGCGGTCGCTCATTTCGCTTGTCGATGGCACTACCACCTGGAGACAAAAGATAACACTTTGTTTATAATATAGTAGTTTGCTTGTCTACTAGACTAATTATGGGGAACTACACAATTTAGTTACTTGGAAGGTAAGGTACCATACTCTCGTGAATTATAATGTCTAGTAAGTGATGCAACCAAAACTTGTTTACTTTTGGTCGAGTATGACCGATGTGACGATAATGATGACTATCATCATAAGAAAGATGTTTTTGAAGTTATACTTCTTTTGGCGTGATTGGGAAAAATGATGAGAGTGAATTTTTACGATGCGCGCGCACACCGACAGAAAAAAGCAACAGCCTGAAGTTAGTTGCGAACATTTGTGTGTCGTATCAGTACAAATGTCGGTATGTATAATTTATTTACATTGCAAATTATAAATTATTACATTATTATCTAATAATTTTTTTTTTGTTTTCTTTTATTTTAATTATATTTTATGATTTTTCATTATTGTTGCATGCTATTTATGTATATTTATGTATGTATGCGTTGTGTTACTATTTCGTATTTTTGGATTGTTACGCCAAAGAAGTATAACTTCTTACGTGCGTACATGAGTACACACACTCTTTTTTTATATATATTTATCTTTCGATGTATTTTCATTTCAACCAGTCGCGAGCTGTAGGCTGTACCATGTTGTCAGTCTAAATTGTTAGAAACCTGCACACATTTCATCAAAATTCGATCAAGAAATCTTATTTTATGCACGACATTTGCGGATCTCTGTAACACCCTCAAAACCTTTTAATTTAATATTACTTACTAATTTATAAATACAAATACTAAAATTATGAAATCTGATAGCTGAGCCGATGAGTATACAATATTCCTGAATCTTGTTGCATTTTATTAGTCGGTTCTGAATCAGACTTCATAATAATAAAGCAACACTCAAGTTAAAGAACCGAAAAGTTTTTAGTCACACGCAAACGCTCCTTTGTTTATTATTTTAACGTAATATTTCTGCAGCAGATATATAATACACATTGACAAATTTGTACAAAATGGACGTAATGGTGTAAAAGAGAGAAAGTAAACAACAAGAATGTATTAAAAATTAATAAAATACAATATTTACTCGCCATCCGCATAATACCTCAAGTAAGCCAGAGATTTTGACACAAGACATATCCGACAACGACACTGTAAACATTATTATCACAATTACTTCCAAAATATCTACTAAAATATGGCATTGAATTGTTTATAAGAAACAAAAACAGTTACTTAAAAACGATGTTTACTCAGTCACAAGGTCGAATTAAAATTCTACACGAAATTGTTAACGGAACTCAATACTGTAGGCACGATTAATTACTACAATACGTTCACTTTAATAATGAGCTAAAGTCTTACTGTTCCTACAATTACATATCTGCTCCAGACAAATGAGATGGTCGACTTAAGGATAGAACAAGTACGAGCGAAATAGATGTTATACTTTCTCTTTCTATTAATTGTTTATTGATACGATATCACAAAGTCCCAGTTCGTTGGTGTTCCAATGGTTTGGAAACCTTTTAGAGATATCTGTTTTCCTAGTACTTACCTTACCTGAATACGCATAATAAATCATATCTAAGGGCTTTTAAAATAACTTTTAGATTGAATAATATTTATTATTCTCGTGAAGAATCGTTGCAGGCTGCAATTCTATAAAAAAAAATAATATACATAATGCTGTAACTTGCAGCATTATATATATAAAATGCATTTATAACGACCTGTGTGAATATTATGTAAAACATGAACTCGGTGCTATGTTATATCGTTTATATTACATTACATTAATAACCAAAACACTTAGTAACCGACACGAATCATAAATTATCTCTTCAAGCTTATGATTCACTGGTGGCGCTTGTAATTCGTTTGGAATGTGGTTGAGTGTTGCGTTGGGGGATCCCATACACCGCGCATGTTTTTTTGAGCATACAAATAAATATATCGAAAGTTATTTACTTGTCCTTGCCAAAAACGCATTGGCGGTTGATTAAAAGATGCATTCTATTAAAATCTACAAATTATGAAATACCGAGCAGTGATACTGAGGTACAAGATGACGTAAGCTAAGAAGATGTCGTATGAATGAGATCGAGAGAACTATATTAGATCACAAGTCAACTGTAATTTATTTATGTTTTATGAGTAAGGCAAGCAGAGAATAAATAACGTCTTTAAACATTTTTATGTGGGTAGTATTTAATTTTTAAAAGCAACCATTCACCGTTTTAATTGCACATTCCAAGTAATTCTCACATAGTACACGATCATACATGCTGCATACTTGTCTTGTCGTACTCGATACTCGAACTCGTTAGAAAGCGACCTTGGTTACCTAACATGAACGTACTCAGCCATCACGTGAAATTATACGGTAAAGACGTTAGATTCAACAGGATAACTACGATGGACTCGAAAAACAAGATTTTCCTTTGTTTTCCTAGTTGCAAATGTTACTTCATAAACATTAGATACTTTAAAGTAATGTTCTGAAGATGTATGGGTTAAGTCGTGTGGAAAAGTTTATAAAGGTAAAGCCTTGTCAAATGACATACACAATGGTTGCCATTTGTAGTGTAACCATACCCGTTGTCTTTAGTCTTATTTTTCAAAACTCTACATTCAATTAATGATTGGCTTTCCATATACAAGGCAAAGTTATGATAGAATGACAAAATATTTAATTTGCACAACGCACTTGGCACTCGCTCATACCTTTATGTACCAGGGGAAACATAAGAATACAGAAGCGCGAAGCTTCGTCATAAGTATTTGTTTTAGCTACTGTTTGTAAGATTTGGTCTACACGATACTTTTATCAAAAATTTGGACCATACGTAGGTAATCATTGACCTATAAAATGTATGAACGGAATAATAAAATTTAATAGTTAACTGATATGGAAGAATATTTTATATAATATAAAATAGTTGTGGATAACCAATATCGATAATATTATTTATACCTATACGATATACATAGTTCCCAAGCAAATAATACCTATACCTATCATAAAACATGGGGCTCCTTGAGTATCATTGTCGTAAATAACCGCGTGTGGTATAAAATAAAGTGCCCATACAATTAAGCTGAGAGCTTATCTGTATGGGCACTTCTTCAAAGGCACAAAATCAATCGACTTAAGATTGGTGTTTGTTCATAGCTGGGTCACTTAGATATCGATTTTGAAAGCAATCAGTTCAATAACAGCAAAATTCAAAATGGCGGCTGCTTTTATTAAATTTGACTTAAGATTCGTGTTTGGTCATCGCTTGGACACTCTGGTATCGATTTTTAAAGGAATAGGTTTAAAAACAGCAAAGTGTCGCGCAAATGTCCATTACCGCAAAAGCCTTTCGCGTAAATGTCCATTCGCATCTTTCGCACGTGTGTCAGATCCTTATATATATTGCTGTAGATTTAATTATAAAACTTTGTATTTATTCGTTAATTGTTACAACGAGGATCCACTTCAATTGCGGCGGCCATTTTTCACGAATCGATGCATCTGTGTTCGTACGACAGCAGGTATCGTTAAAATTCACAGTACAACTAATAACAACAAACACTAAAAATACTTAATGTTTTGGTATCATTTTCCATAAATAAATGATGTAGTCCATGTAGCGCACCCGTCAAAATAGAGCACCAGGACCTGCTCTAAGAGCACTTAGCCTAGTCCATGTAGCACACCCATCAATATTTTTGGCAGGTGCTCTTCGTGGACTCAAATTATTTTTTACAAAATGGTTCACGAAGAGCATCTACGGCTCAGAACGTGGACTACGTCATATAAAAAGTTCTAAGTTTTAAGAAAAATGTTGCTCAATATAAAATCAACTGTATAGTCTTATTTGTAGTGTAAAGAAAAATTATTTAACTTCCAACAGTGCAACTCGCTAATAAGGAGCAGGTAAAATGGTTTAAGTGACCTTACAGTGCGTAAAGAGCAGGAAGTAAAATACGCATCTATGAACCTTTCTGATTCGTTTTTTTTTTATATTATAGCCTACCAAAGTGACTCCACCCCGCCTGATGGTAAGCAGTTAGTGGAATCCAGAAGTGGCGGCCACTATACTAAAAGCCATCGTCTTAAACTGCTGGTATGGTGGTCTCCACTATGGCGGCTGAGAATGGGGTTAGGGGAAGGGAATGAAGGAGGTGGGGAAAGAGGAAAGGGGGAAATTGGGCCACCGGCGCTCTCACTCACCGAACGAAACGCAGTAGTACGGATACCACTACTCTTAAGTCGATCTTCTATGAGAGGGTAGTACTTCCCCGGACGATCCGGCCCATTCATGCTGAAATCAGCGTGAATCTACTACCGTAACGTCCGTCGAGCAATCTGTTTGTAACTTTATTAAACTAATCTGCCCTAGGTTATAGCTATATTTACCTCGAACCTGATACTCCCTTAAAGCGGTTTCACAGGGTATCAGACAGACAGCTTGCCCTGGAGCCGAGAATTTTCCTCCAGCAAAAATTCTTCCCAAATGGGAGGAGTGTGTGGTGCTGCTCCACGCGCCGCCGACGTGAGGCCTACCACTCACTAGCCTACCATCGCCGCGCGCCGCGGCAGTATATAAGATGAAGTTAAGTGTCCGCTTCCTTACCACCGGAAGGACACCTACGGACGCTCCATCTTATCGATGCTGTTTACTCTTTCTCATTTCTCATTGATCTGTATATAGCCGTGTTAGTCTTATGTAAATAGTGGCACTTTTTATTATACATATTGTACCTATATCTTAGTTATCTCGTATTTTTATTCCTCTAGACATTAAGGCAGATTACACACTGCCACGCACCACGCTGCATGTTGCGTGTCGACGCACTTACGCGTACTTGCGGGAGTGCAGATCTGCAACATCGTGGGTGATTTTCACGCACTCACGCGCCTAGTTGCGTTTCGTGGATGCACGCACGCATATCATTCAAAGCTGTTCTCTGTGGTGATCGTGCAGTGCAGAACGTCGTGTCAGTTTTGATATTAAAATTGTTAATTAGTGTGGAACTCATTCAGGATGCTGCAGTTATACTAACTTGATCAATATTGAGATTCATTTTTAAATACACGTCAAGCCCTTCCAAAATCACGCACTGGTTGGTTTGGTTGTTGCGCAAGTTATGGCGCACTGCGGGACTCAGTGTGCCATACCTTGCGTCTCGCCCCACACTGACGCACGTAGGTACGTGTTTCGCTGCTTGTAGCGCATGATCTGCATGAACGCGCGTGGATGCATTTTCAGTGTGTTGAACCATGCGTGTGTTCTATACAAACGAAGATACTTACAAGCAACGAAAGAACACGCACTCCCGCACCACGCTGCATCATGCGGGGCAGTGTTAAAACTCCAAACAGAGTGCAAAATCGAAACGGATTCAACCGACGATGTGTCTTATTAAAAATGGTTGACGGCAAATTGGTTGAAGTGACTTTGCATAGTGTTAGTAGTAGCAAGCGACATGTATTAAGTGAAGTGAAGTTTGCTATATCGGAAAACTTTATCTGCCAATCAACTGAAATATTAGGACGAAAATAATACATTATGCTACGATTTTATATTTTAGCCTAAATGAAATTCTAAAATAATGCTGCAAATTTGATGACAGATCATACATCATATTTAGGAAATATGAACTAAAATTGCTGATTCCGAATATATACAAACTTTATATCACCCAAAATGTCGGCGTTCTCGCTTCAAACAAACAGCCTTTCACCCCTCGATAAGAGAAACGTCAAAATAACAATATCAGTACAAAACTACCCGCAACTGTATTCTTTCTATTTATATCCTTCCAAATAGTTCTGAAAAAGATATCAAGTAGACGTATTACAGCGGTAATACGCGATATTTTGGGATTTTTGATCATCATATATCTACGTGTCTCCGACTTTAGAAGTTTCTATTGATTAAAACAATAAATATGACCATTCTTATATGAAACTACTTTTTGCCCGCGGCTTCGCTCGCGTGAATATAGTTTTTCCAATAGACATTTTTATATTGTTTAAATACTGTTTTCCATACTATTTCTAATCTCCTATTCATACAAAACCTCTTTTACCTACCTAAAGTGAAAAACAATATACAATACACAAAGGCAAACTTTAACTACAATAACTTTCACCTTCCCCTCCTTCCCTCTCTCCCTTTTTTCTCTACTCCTCCTTTTTCGCTTCTCTCCTCCCCTCCCCCTTCTCTTCACCTCCTTCAGCATCACTTGCCCCCTCCTCTAGCATCCCTTGCCCCTTCCCCCACTTCCCTCTACCTTGCCTCCTCGCTTTCCTCTCACTTCCCTAGCCCTTCTCCCTTCCTTCCCTTCCTTCATATCGCTTTATATCCCTTCCTCTCCCTTTTTCCTCCATTCGGCTCCTCCTCCTTCCCCCTTTCTCAAAATTTCAAGTAGCTAACTTCTAAGCAAAGATCTTTCCATACAATATTTAATCTTTAATTTCATCCCTCTAAATCCATCCCTGTTAAAAAAAAAATACAAGGATATTTTTATTTAAATAGAAGTATTCCAAAACAAAATATCAAAACTGGTAGATAAAAAATTAAGACGTGTCATACAATCGTTTTCATCCCTTTTCACACACTTAGGGGGTTGAAATTTAAAAACCCTTTCTTAATACATCTCTAGACATTAAGACAAACACACCCTCCAAATTTCAAGCCGCTACGAGCGGTTTAGGCTGCGCATTGTCTGTCAGTCAGTCAGTCAGGACAAAGCCTTTTATAATATGTATGGATGACAATTTCAGATGCACATTAAGCACATGTCACATAGGAAATATTCATTTTATTAGGAACTTCTTCTGTCCATAATTTCGCTCCCGCTCTATATTACTAAAAAGTATTATATTCAGCAATAGTAAGGTTCCAATTTTAATCAGTGAAAAACTACTTTGTTTTATTTTTCTCTAAAATGGCATATCTATAATTTTCACCTACCATTTTTTTTTTTTGTGAAACGCATTACGCGTACGCACCCGCCTGGGCGAGGCGGGGGTTATGTCGGACTCTCCGGCCACAATGAGAGCGGCCGGCATACCGACTAAAACCCACGGTGTTCCTCCAGACGGCCAGGGTGTCGGGGTCACGGGAGACGCTCGCGCATTCATCCGCGACCCTGACGGGCCACGGCCCGCTCAACGTGAGCGGGCCCCGTCTGATTTGGGAGGCCTAGGCCCCCTTCCTCCATCGAGAGGCGTTCGTGAAACACGTACGCCGCCTTCTCGGGCCTGTGCTGTTCGAGCGGCAATTGCCCAATCGCCGCCTGCAGGCATCCTCCTACGGTGGCTGGAGATCCCGGAGCGCCCCACGGCGACGTCCGGGACGGGCGCGACGGGCGGGGAGCAAGGTGGTCAGGTCCCTCTTCCGCATAATTTTCACCTACCTACTTTATGGTGAGCTAACACCTATCTGTTTATGCTAACCTTAATCTGGTACTTTTCGTGTTTTTACCAAATCCCAAGGTTTACAGACATCTAATAAGACAAATTCCTTCTTGTTGTACAGCACTTTCACTATAAGTTCTCAAGCTTCCATGATAATTTTAAGTATGTATGTCGACATGTGGGCAGCAATACACGCACGCACTAACTTATTGCCCATCGATGTTTTAGCAATGTTTATTTATATAGGCTATGGCGTCGCAACCATAAAGTGGGGCTTTCTACTTGAACACTTAATTGGTATAAAATTCCATACTAATGATGCACCGGCTGGCGGTTGCATGCGCTCGACTTAAAAACCTGCACTTATACGGACCATGTCATGCCAGCATGAATCATTCCGTATGATTGCCTGTTGCAACTGATGGCACTATCATTTCAGCTCGCCTCTTAATGTATACCAGTCTCTTGTAAATAATAATTAAAACTTGTAAATGAAATGTGCTGCATAGTGATGCATTGATATCTATTACTCGTGATTACGATAAATAGTATGTACTTCTTTGAATTTCCTTTTTAGGATTGCGCATCATTATCATAAAAAGCAATAAAAGGTTGCCTAATTAGGTTTGCTGACAATGAAATATTAGGTGATGGTGGGCGTCACACCCACGTACCGCTTGGCGCATTCACCCTGTGCAAGTTCAATGGACACTAACTTTTGCACATCAAAAATACTGAGCCAGACGTTAACGTTCAAAAAATCAATTTTTTGTATTGTACGAAAACAAAAGTTACAATCTACGCAATAGCAGACCACGCTAGCATTACATAAGAAAGAAAATAGCTTGCATTTTTACCAGGTGAGATAATCAGGTGAGATTTCGACAAAGCTTTAAAAAATAAATTGAAATCGGAGCTGGTTTTTGTTCTATAAATGTAACATCAAACAGTTTCATTGTGAGTGGCTTTTCACGTAGCTGCAACTTCGAACAAAACAGATTATTAAAAGTGGTAATCTGGTAGATTATAAACTGGATTGTGGTTAAACAAAGCTCTGTTTAAAACAGAAACAAACTGGTGTACTAAAACGTTAGCGCAATCATTAAAACAGTCATCAAAGCTGTGCGGGTGTGGCACGGCGCCTTGCGCCTAGCACCGCCGCACTATACTTCCAACTAGGAAATCTCTACGGTAATATAAACTTACATTAGGAGAAGATACCACCCATATGGTTTGGTTAATAGTAGAATTTTAAGCGTGGGTCGTTCACCTCGCGTGTCGATGGATGGTAAACATTAAAAAAGTAGCTGACTGAGGAGCATAAAATATTCTTCAATGTTTTATATATGCTATGTGTAATAAACGAGACAGGATCTCAGTGTTAATTTTACGCTAAGTCCTTGAAGTGGAGTATTGAACCGTTGAGGTAGCCTGAGGTATGCAAACAAACGACGCAATAACTGAACTGTCAACAAAACAACTCCGGACAAGTATGATGATTAGTTGTTAGATTTTCTTGTTTTATTATTTATATTTTATCGAAATTGAAGGTTATCAATGTCGATACATTGTGCGTAAATATTGAAATAAATCACGATTCGTACATGTGTTTCAACACTTCATGTGTCATGTCTAAAGTTAGAACCGCCATTTGATAACCGTAATCAATGGATAGGTAACCTATAAGAACATTAATTAAATGTGTGATAATTAGTAAATTTAATAATATTACATTAATTAATGGTTTCGGCATGAGCACATACTTAGTGAAAATAATCATATTGATCGTAAATAATATTTCTTTAGCGTAATTTCAAATTTGTATAACTAAGTATGTACCTAATAATAGAATACAACGACCAAAAAAAATACATGTACTTACCTACTTATCATGATTACCAAAATATTTTTCAATTTCATCACATCTTCTAGAAATTTTATTATAAAATGTATAATGATAGCGTGAGAGTAATTAACAAATTCTATTGTAATGTATGAATGAATTAATGAAACCCGTTTACTGTTTATCATCAGATAACGTACATTCATGTTATGGGTACCAATCTTAAGTTACTTATAAACTTTACCAATTAGTATAATCCGGTACAAATTTAAATATAAATGAATGCCTACATGCCTGTTCAATTTATTTTTAGAGAGACAATGTAAAATTGTAACGATATTGTTGGAAATCCTTATCGATCTGCGCGCCCCAACATTTCGCGCTAACTTGACCAGACTAGAGTAAAAGAATGACAAGACTTGCTAAAACTCAGTTGCCTAATGATGTTTAACCAGATGTATATAATAAATAATATCTTTAATAATTCGTCTCATTAAAATGAAACCGGGCATAAGAATCCTTTTAGAAATCGATTGGAAAATATCAAAAATCGCTAAATTAACATTTATCCCTTACATGAATCTGCAAATTAAAATTATAAAAAATGGGATGGGTGGAGCATTTTTATCGAAAGGGGTAAGATCCAAGGGGCGAGCTACACCTAAACCAAATTTTTGAACAGGATTTAAAGTTGAAATTATATTTTCCATCGTAATTTAAGAGGCACTATTTTGTTACTGATTCTTCTAGAGGATAGATACTGCTTCAGGTCGAGCTAGTCCATATTTGTCTATCCTCAAACCAGCAAAGATCTACTACCGTAACCTAGCACCATCACTAACAGTGTTTAATGATGGCGCTACGTTACGCTAGTAGATCCAGCAGCAACATCGTACTACACTTAGTACGTTGCTGCTGGATATGATGGTGGAAAAAAGTATTTACTACTCACAACAATTAACGTACAGTCATAGCTATGTTTTGATTGAATAATCATAACATTCGACAAAATCGTGCCCACACATCAGGGTCTAAAGTCGACTACTAGCACGTCAATAGGCAATGTTGAAAACACCCAGAATAGTTATGTGGTAAATTAAATGGTAAACGTGACGCAATGCACCGAATATGCTGGGTAGCTGCGAAGGTATAATAGTTATTTTAATTCCTTCATAAATAAGAATAATTGGATTTTGCGTTCGTTCAATGTCAAAGTAAATATTACTTTTTATTACATTCATAGCAAGTGGCGGCCATAGTAACAGGAAAGCAGCAATAACAAAGAGCCAACATTGTTCAATACCTAATAAAACCCGCTTTTATATGATCGTATTGAAACGCTATCATAACACAGCATTAGGCCACGCTACTACGGAAGGGGCAAACCCAAGCATTATAAGTATTAACAGATACCATGACTAATGCAACAGCGCAGTGCGTAGGAGATAGAAATAAGGTCGTTCGAGGTCAACCGATGGACATCATCAGAGGAAACGTGTTACAGAATTGTAAAATGAGTAAGCGTCAGGACCCCTGGACCAAGAGAGCTATTTGATGTTTAGAAAATACAATGGTTAAATGTATCTTTATCAGAAATGTCTGAGTGACTTGCAAGTTTACTATGTCGTCGACTCACAAGTTATTTTTGTCGTCGAAAGTGGTTGTATAAAGCTAATTGAGAATGAGGTTACTCGTACTACTGTTATACGAAAGGCCCTACGATGCGACATCTAACGATGTGTGGAAAATAGTAGGCGAGACAAAGGCGCACAAAGATTAGACATATCACAAGTACAACCATTGACTTTCAACTTGATTCGAAATAACTATTTCTAAGAAATGTTACTATGAAATAGAAATTGTTTGTGTACAAACACGAGTAAGTCAAAATATGCTTTGTTGTAGAGTGAATAAATGAATGAGACACACGTTATCGTTCAATCGATCATTCATGTCATTCAACCCGTGTGGAGGCCAGGGTGCATAAAGACTCATTCAAGGTTTAATACTAACATTTTGTGCATTATAAATTCTTGATACTAGCTATCTTTATTGAGAACATGAGTACAACGATGTGTTAGAGGCATCAGATAGACTTCTGTGTGCCACTCTTGACCAATGACAATGGATTAAAAACTTCCGGCACATAACTACAATGAATTGTGTGATACCAGTTAAATGCATCTATGACGTCAATAGATAATAAATGTACAAGATCGTTACATTTTTTCTTCCAATATGCAATCCAAAAGTACACTGGAATTTTTTTAGTACTGGTTAAATACCTACTTTGTTGATTTTTGTACTAACTTTTCAGTAAAAAAATATAAAGCTTCATTGATTGAGCATAAGAGTTCCGTAAAGAAAAAGACTATTATAATTAGAGAATATAATTTCGGGCATACGGATTTTTTTAAGCGTAAGTTCGGGATCTCAGGACTATGTGGTTTCTTATTGGACTAAAATGACAAAAACTTGAGTAATTTATTCAAAACGTTTTTAATATCGTTGCACACACATCACAAATCAGACAACACAAAAAGTATTTAGAATTTCGAAAATACAATCGCAGAAATGGGTGTTTAGGCATCTCGCACCGCGGTGCGACTTGCCTAATAGCTCCTTTTGAATGGGTCACATCGCACCTTATTGTTAGAGCGGTGCGAGTGGCCTAAGGTACTATTTGAATAATACTTTATAATTTTTGAATATAAATATTACGAATTATATAGCAACTGTTTATTTTCCTAATAACCACTTTTCTACATGTCGGTACCAAAAAGATTATAATCCCCTAAAGTGTTGATATGAAACCAAACCCATTGTTTCAAACAGTGGTGCGATATGACCCATTCAAATAGTACCTTAGGCCACTCGCACCGCTCTAACAATATGGTGCGATGTGACCATTCAAAAGGAGCTATTAGGCAAGTCGCACCGCGGTGCGAGTCGCGAGCGGTGCGAGATGCCTAAACACCCGCAGAAATATCAAATCCAGTGTTTGACTTCGAAATATTCAAATAAATTTCGAACAGGCCCATTTAACGTCTGATACAATATGCCATCCCCGATTCATTAGCTATTAAAATAATTTAGGCAAGGTTATTGTCAAGGCCCAACAGACTACGAAACGTAAACTAGATCTGTTTGTGGCAATCCCGAAAATCCCGATATTAGCCAAGTACAGTCCCGGGATTGTGTTCTGTAATCATAATACACATGATAAAGGTTGATTCACGTTCCCTATATGCGAATGTTATTCATAATGCAACGCAAATATTTTGTAATTTAGTCAGACAACGACTGCATTTATATACATGCAACGCAGTCGAAACATATTGACAACAAAACCTGTATCGTGAGTGTTCTCGAGTAGTCCTCCCTAAATGCTGCAGTAAAAATAACAACAGTACCATCTGTTCCACGATGACGTAGAGACACGAACATATTTCCGTAGTGAGTCACCAGACTGCTCATTACCATGTTGGACTGTGACCCTGCATCTACTTACGCGTATCTAACAAAATGTTATAGGATACTATAATAATATGATTCAATAACAAAATTGAAAAAAAAAAATCTGGTGTAAGATGTAGACATGTAATAAATCTCATACAGTTACAACACTTATTTAAGTTTAGTGTCAATTGTAATTTCGAAATATTAAAATACAATTCAAATTTGAATACAATTCAAATTTGAATTTGAATTGTATTTTACCGCCAAGTATATTATTAAAAAAATAGAATATTAACAATATGATATCTAGTATTTTGAGAAAACATAATGCCATTTATTCAAATATTGGAGAATAAGTACAATAAGCATTATTGTATTTAGTAAAACTTTTATTCATCTCAGATAATAATTGTGTGTGCTGCGCGGAATAATAAATAAAAAATATATACTCGTAGGTACTTACGTCGATGTAACTTTCACTGATTCACTTTCATTATGTTTCAGTCAATAAATTATATGTAATAAAACTAAAGCTTTCAATAAAAATCGATATATTGTAAACGACGAACAAGAAAATGTCGAAAGAATTTGATTTTCATTTAGAAAAAGGTAACTTATGCGTTCTGCGTAGGGGCATACATATTCTACTGTTTTATTGCTAGATTAAAAATATGTCTACTATTATGACAAATTAATAACATCAGTTACAAGATAAAATAATGGTAAACAAAATAGCAAAGCATCATACACAGCAAGCAATACCTATACTAATACCTACTCATTTTGTGCGCGTGGGCATTACCGATTAATTAAAAGAATAACGTATCTACTTAGACTGAAATAGAATGCGGTATTTCCTTTATTATACATATAGCTCATCTACTTTAATAAAAAACCATTCCATTTAACAGTATTCTTACTTCATTTGTATCCAATTATAAATTATAATATTGTTTTTAAACAGTATAAATGCAAAAAATAGACTCTTGAGGTAGCGCTTTGATTTACGTGAAGTAACAATAAAAAAATACGGTATAACTTTGGAAAATAACAATGCAACACATACACAAATATCCCTAATCTTCGAAAATAATACCTAGAACTGAGCTTGGTACCAGGACAAAATAAAATGAAGGAGTTTCGAAATATAGAAGACCAATAACGTTCGTCGTACGTTCGGCGTACAACCCTCCTGAATAGACGTTGAGGGGGGCACTACGTCACAGCGTACTCAATTATGCCGTCTCAAGGTGAAGGACTGCCATAATGCCCTTACTTTTTCACCTATATTTATATCCACTTTAAATCACAAATAACACGTTCGGCAGTTTATTTACCGTTAGCATGTCAAATACCTTGACAATACAATTTTGTTGATCTTTCTTTTACCTGCTATTGTTATTATTAATTTGTATAAAAAAATAATTCACTCTAAATTAATTATTTTGCAAGAAACAGATCTAAAAGTATTTTTCCTTCACACAAAACCGAATGGTTATTGTACGAATATATAGTAAGTATCGTAGCAAAAGTATCAAGGTATCAAAAGTAATAAGGAAGGAGAAAGTAATCGTAGTACGACAACTATTCATTTTCCATACTTTGATAAAACAACACGAATTTTTATCCCATTTAAATATTGCCACTGAAAATAGACGCAATTATAAAAATAAAATAAGACACTCTTTTATGTATAGATTTTTTTACTTTCTTTTGCTTATTCTTATATATAAACAAAATTTTGTCAATATCCAGTTTAAGAACTGCTGAGTGCAAAAATGTTATAAAGCCTTATTTGCAAAAATTGGACTATGAAGAAACGGAAGCATTATTAATTGTTTTACGCTGACTAGTGTTTATGTATTGCATGTATTATTAATTATAAGCTAGCATATAATTAATATTAGATTATTTAGTTTTTCACTTTAGAATTTTGATTTTAAGTAATAAGCATTTGAAAATATTGTTTAAAAATATGCTTTGTTCACACCTGAAATACAGGTTTATCCTAGTTCAGGCAATACCCATAATATATTGCCCCTACATGTTAGATTAAGCTTATATTGTAAAACTATGTAAAATTACGATTTGAATAAATGAATTTGAATTTGAATTTGAATCGTATACAAACCTGTGAGTATTCAGGCGATGGTGGTCTCGGCGGATACTTGGAGGCCATGCGGGCTCCGGCTCCACAGCCCTGCACGGCAGCAGGCTCATCCTCAGGGTAATACAGATGCACGAAATCTTCCGTGTCCAAAAATGTATTGATCAGCATAATCCACACAATATAAACACTAACTAATAAATAAATTGCAGTCTAACAATCAGACTTTAAGAGCACTAGACACTAGTTTAACTTTAAATCACTGTTGTAGGAAGCACGCCATCGATACGCATCGGATTTATAACGTTCCATGTTTTGTGTCCTCATTAAAAAACTACGTATATTAAATAATAAATAAGTTAATACATTCACTACACTTGTATAAAATCACATTTGCACCGTTCACACTTAGAGCTATCTAAGGAAAAATAAAATAATAAGGTACCTAATTGGTAAGTGTCTTTTTGTGGAGGGTCCCGAAGGTGAGGGCAGAGTGAATTATCTTAAACCCGAGACTGAAGCAATCTCAGCGCTCATTTCTATTGATTTACCAAATCATTATAATAATATTCATTTTTAGAAACTTTATTGGTACCATTGCTAGCAAAGTGTTTCATACCTATTGTAATTATAGTACTGTATTTGTTTCTTATACCGCAATAAATAAATAAATAAAAAAAAAAATCTAAGGAAAACTTGATAATAATTTATTTCATTGGTTAAAAACTCCAAACTATATCCGTTTTTGTTTCGGAATTCTTAGAGAGTTTGTTGTCAGATGTCAATGTCAGATTTAAAAAAACATATCCATTTATGATGGGTATTTTGATATTTCGTAACAGTTGTAGGTGCAAATTAAAATTTAACACAATCCTCAAAACATTAAATTTGTCCTGTAAGAAGAAAGAAATTTCAAGCGTAGTATTTTTTTATTATAATTTATACCATTTTGCTCGTCATGGATTTAAGTCTAGAAGAGAGAAGCGATTTTACAAAGGAAAATAAAATATAAAAGTTTTATCAGTTTTGACACTACTATTGTTGGTGTTATCGCACATATGAGTTCCTATCTTATATCTATGACGATACAGCTGTTAAGGTCATAAGCAGAATGCAGGGGCGCGCGTCAGTCGCTTATCTCGAGAAAAAACAATGATTTATCTCAAAGGACGTTGTCATATCGCATCGTGTAAAAAGGAGAGGTTACGGCATATGCACGGCTGAGGCCAAACAAAACTACCAAAATCCTTTTCACGAATTTGTGTCCGAATCTATTAGTGTCGAAGTTAATTTAGATCTACCGATTCGTTTATATTATCGGACTTCCTTTTTATTTTTAGTCAATCAATGAAATTAGTTTTGTTTTATCAATAAATATAATCTATTAATATAAAGCAGGCGAGAATAAAAGTCAAGATCATGTCGTATAGGTAAGGCAGTTAAAAGTAAGGAGTAATGGAGCCAAGGCGACGTTTACTGCATGGATATACAAGAGCTATAATGTACGGCGACTATATCTAAAAACAAAGGTAAAAAATATTATCTAAATCTCGGTTATCAGAATGAATCGTCGTCTATCAATCAGTCTCGGTTATCATTAATAGTAGTGTCAAACTTAGATAAGCAAGGTTAGGCTATTCATTGTACTCTCGTAACTATGGCATTCAGTGGCGTCAATCATAATATTATGGTCAATTGCAAAAACATCTATGAAGGTAATTTTTTGTGTAAGGCAATTATTCAGAAAAATGCTGTTGATAAATAACCAATAATTGCGTCAGTACGATTACAAAATGACGAGTAAGGGCCTCCCTCATATCTCACTACAATCTTGGTAAATAAAAACATCTGAGAGACTTCATAAAGTTCTTCAAGAAAGGTACAAACGATTTACATAGAGTTGGCAACGTGCAAGTGATACTTTTAGTGTTACAAACGTCCACAGGCTACGATAGCTGTTTGTAATCAGTCGGGTCGTATGCGTGATTTTCACCTTAGTCTATTTACAAAAAAAAAGTATTATAATTATTGATTTTTTAAGCTATTGTATAGCTTTTATCGCGGGCTTGAGTGCGGCGACCGAATCAAGAAATTCCGTGACGAAAATAAAACCTAACACCTCCCACTTCGCCTACCATAAAAATTATTTCTCAGGATAAACACTAGTGGGGCTAATTTTTACCACATAAACCAAATATTTTGTCACATTTGCGATAAATTTTATCTGATAGAACTATAGAAATGAAACTAAGATTTTAATAACGTGTAATAAATAATGCAATAATGTCCCAGTTTTATTCTTTTTCGGAGTAAAAATACTTAGTAGGATGATAAAAATTCCTGAATAACCTACATGTATTGTAAGATAATAAAAATATTTTAAACGATATTTACTTCTCATTTATTTAATAAAAGAAAAAAAAATGTTTTCTTATCGGTCACCACGCTCAAAAAGTGTAACTTGAATTAATATCAAAGAAAAAAATACTGCATAAATAAAAAATAAATAAATAATTATAATTGTATAAGTTGATAAAAAATGCTATGCAATAGCTTTACCGCGGCAGTCCCCGAGTGCCACATGTTTTTTTTACTAACCCTCCAAATAAGAGAAAATGCAATGACGAGATTAAATTCGTTACATAAATGTATTGTACCATTATCTCAAATGGTTTATATAATAAATAGGCAAATGTTTTCACTTGCCTTTCTTATTGTTACAAGTATCTTTGTTTATTGTCATTCAAGTAATTGTTATCGTCAGCAAATAATGCTTTATTTATACAATCCAAAGTCGACAAGGTTCATTAGCCCGATGCGACGGATATGGGATCATCCATTAAAACGATTGCCTGTGTGTTTAAAATTGCATATAAACAAGTTAATCAAAATGTTTATTGCCAAGACATTCATAATAAGTTAATAACAAAGAATTCATGAAATTTAGATTATTTATATGAATCAACATTTTTGTGATTTATTCGATCTACAAATAACGGTTTAGTTTTATTGTTTATTTTGGTCATATGAGTTAGCTGATTGTTTTTAAGAATATAATTGAAATTGAAAACCTTGTCGATTTATTTTCTTTTCTTCTCTTCTCTTCTTCTATTTAAAAAATACTAAGTCTATATGATTATAGACTTAAGAATATGTACACCTACCCAAGCACAGTAAAAAAATCTTATGCTGCTGAATTTTATTTTGAAAATGTAGATACCTATACACTATAACAATCATTATTGCCACGCCATTGTGTGAAAATTAAGCGGTTTAGCATATAAATTGAAAACAGTAATGAAACTGCTGATCACGTACTGTAATTTAATTTTTATATACTAGAATTCATGAAAAGAAAAAGAGGTAATATTGCCAATCTTACTCGTATAAACGTTAACGGATGCTTGCTCCACTTTAATGCAAGCCGACGTCAAGAATGCGGTCACCGGCGCCTACCTAACAGGCACATCTGCAAGGTTATGTATCCCTGATATACCATGAAAAGGGTTCAAACAATAGTAATTGTTTGAGAATCATGTTTCTTATTAAACATGACACTGAATATGTATCTATCGTTTAACGTCACGAATCATAATTTGTAATAGATTTAGTGAATTCAATTAACCTGAAGTACAACCAACAAGGTCTACTATAGCAATTATTGATAAATTAGTTTTTTTACGAATTTCTTGCTTGAGTTACAACATCGAATAATTGAAATTGCGTGGATAATTCCTACAAAGAAGTAAGTTTGCCGTCAATGATTACAAAACAGTAATTGAGGTCAGGAAAAACGTTTATCGACACTTTCCGTAGTCAGCAATTAAATACAACACCACATTTGTAAACACAGCTAAACAATTTGCGTAACTGACGCATAAAGTGAGGACACCTATAAAAGGTATGGTACATCCATGACGGAAGCGAGCCATTTAAGTAGGAAATGTAAAGGTTCATAAAAAGCTTTATAATGAAATCAATAGAAAGACGCGAGCAACAGGCCGCGTATCACATTCCTGAACCGCAAACTGGCGCAGTTGTCGCCGCTCGCTAACATTCTCATATTACGTGCAGCAAACATATTTTTACATACTGTAAATAAAATTTACACACGAAATGCAGTCTTAGGACTTAGAAAACACAGCTTTACTAGTAAGAAATTCACTTTTAGGAGCGAAAATGTTGCGTTGGTTGCGGTTTGTTTTACGGTTGGAAGTAACGCGATCTACTACGTTCGAATTGACATGCAGTTTTGTAGCTGTGCAACTACGTAACATGCATATTCTTATGAAGATATAAAGTTGCGACCAGGAAAACCTGCTAAAGAAACTAACGATATCTGGAGCCTTACCACAACCTCTAATAGCAATCTTATTATAATCTTAGTTTGTCTCTATTCTTGTTTATATGGTACAAAAGAAAAATACAAAACACAAAGTAATATTAAAATAACATGGCCTCTGTTATCTGATCTACAGTTATGAAGAAAAATTTTACACGTTTCATAGAACTTTAGGAAATACACACAATAATTAATGTATTAATAAACGAGGCATAATCAGTATACAAACTTACAGGTACGACAAGGCTTGGCGCCAAATAATCACGATATCAGTAGATATAAATAAATAATTTAAATATTTTGCCTAAAACAAATTCAAGGCGATAACAATAAACTAGCTTTACGTTTCAAATCCTAGCACAAACAACTCGATTTAGCTGTAAAGATCCTATTATTTTTAAACTTTGTTTCGCCGGTTTTCCAGCTAACCTGTAAAGGTTATAAGTAAACAATGAGAACACCATGTCGGGTGCACCAGGTGCCTCGTTGGTGGCCTTACACATTCACAATACACACTACCTACTTAATTGATAACGCATGACCACGTTGATTGCAGTTTTAGACACCGTATCTGATATACAGATAATGTACAAATGTAAAAACAGACTATTATAGAATTAACTCAGTCAATATCGTGGTGGCTGTCTGTGGATAGTTCACAGAACTGGCAAGTAAATAAAGATGAATACAAACATTGTTTTAGAAGCAAATAACTATAAATCAATAGACTATGCAAATTGTAAATATCCATTATAAATTGCGATGAAAAATGAGTTGTAGGTATAAGTGTAAGATTTCTGTATGAAGTCAACCAATCCATACGAGACAGAGCAAACACACGAAGATTAGCTGAATCAAGTCTAGTCAACCGTTTAAAAATTCTTAAGAGTTGTTTACAATTGCACACGAAGTTATAAGGATAACGACATCGGTTTTGTAATTATAACATAAATTATTGTTATTACATCCGATACAATTATCTAAATAGAAAAATACAATTATTACAAAATAAATTATTACTTCAATGAACGTTGTGCTATTAAAATTTATTGGTTTGTTATTTATTTATTCAATAGCTTTCACTTTATTGAATTTGAGTAATTTTTCTAATATAGGTAATGGTAATAAAGTTTAAGTGAATGTTATAATTACACGTTCGAAGATACCTAATATCTGTGAAACTTCATCATCACGTACGGTGAATGGCAATTCAATAAAAAATGAATAGGTTTCATCTAACCAAAACGATTAAATTTCTTTAGTACATATAATTTAATTTCCTGACTGAATTTTATTTGATGCTAAATTGTAGTCAACGCATCCATAATAGTCTCCCCATTTGTATCTCAGCACGGTGTCCCCATACCCATAATTAATCTATACAGCACTTCATGTCCATCATAACATTGCAGTCAGATAACTCTAAGAGTTACTTTGTAACCACTTTCGTACTTTGAACATTACACTTTGTATACAAAGTAATGTCTCAAGATAAAACAAACTGTTGCCTTAACTTGACGTCAATTAATTAGACCATTTTATTGCCTATATTAACAAACATGAACAATGCACAATTTCCCGAACAATATTTACAGCAGAAAGTTGTCGGTCTGTTAGAGCGACAGCTAAATAAACCACTGTTATCAAGTGTGGACCAGGTAGTATATCTAGTCAACGAGCTTATTCAATAAGACTATATTATTCACCTTTCCCCAATGCTCACAGCTAGAAATTTATTCTCAGACAAACGGACCGTAAAATAGTCATTTATGTTTTATTGCTATAAGCCTTATAACTCATATTAACTCGTAATACGTTGGACATATAATTTTAATGAAGTTGCTTTTCCGTAATATATGAAAAATAGAAAGTACCTACCTATATAATTAAGGGACATTATCAATTTTGTTACTGAAATACAAAAAATTATAAATACTTGACTATAAAACATGATTTCCCAAGTGACAATTAGTTTTTTGCAACTAACAGATTTGTCAATGAAACGAGAAAAACACGTAAAATCGAGTAAAGAAGAACTGAGAAATAGTATGCTAAAGAAGTAGGATATTAGAAAGGCGAATTCAACTTGTCTTAATAAATACAAAGTGAATCAAAGAGTAGAATCAAGAGACGTGACTGGAAACGTCGTTCATTATTATTGCATGAATTAGGTTTAACTGAGACAAGGGCCTTGAGGGGTTCATTCATTAAGAGGCATTACTATTGAAACAGCTTCACAAATAATTAACATTTAATTATGTGGCATGCTATTTTATAAATGCAGAATATTTATGTTTAGGTAAAAATCTGAGAAAACTAAAAGTAAAGACTCAGTCTTAGTCAGTACATCACCGTCATGGTCAATGAAACCAGAGTCGTGTCATTAAATAAAAAAGTAAAACTTTTAGTACCTAATCCTTCGGGTAGTTTTGATGTTGAATGATGAATTATCAAAGCAAAGATTCCAGATATTTTATTTACCATAGCTTTCACACTAAATTTGTTTACAATAGATATCTTTATCAACAACTGACTACACAATTTTATAAGAATGCTTGTGGTAATTTTTTCTAGAAGTACTTAGAAGAAAAATAAAAGTAATGGCAGTTTGAAAATAATAATTAAAATATTCATGTGTTGCCTTCAAAAAATTAAGGCAGATTGAAGCACCTACAGGGCTTTGAAATAATTAGTTACAATAAGAGAGAAGAGAAAACATAAGGTTAGATGTAACTGAAGATTCTAAATGTGACTGAAGAATCATCAAAATAAAATGTCGATAGTAACTTGTGTAAAGTTACAGAGAGACAAGATTATTTATGTAACGTGTATCGTGAAAGCCGACCAATAGCGTTCGAACACGCGGCGGCGAGTGAGGCCGGCGCGCGCTCATACAAACAAGTCATGTGAGCGCTACACGTCCAGGCGCCACTCGCCGACTCGACCATGACCTTCACCTGCACGTCAATCCATCGCAAACGCAATTACTATGTACACACCAAACATAATAACAAACGATCGTTGTAGAATAAAATGAAAAAATATGAACTTATTGAATAGAAAATATGATTAAATACATTATTTGGTATTTTAATTACTAATAAATGATTACCAACTAGATCTCTTTATGGAAAGTTTTGAAAACGAAGAGAATGATAAAAGCAGCTTTGCTTTGCGTTTCAAAGTTCGTCTGGGAGAATGTTGAGAGGATTAAGCGAAGTAAGTTCAAACTAATTTATGTAATGCAATTAAAATGCAACTGAGACCATAATACATATACAGAGGTAAAGTGCCAAGTCTTCCGCGTTAGAGGTAAACGCTTCCGTGATGCAACAAGATTGCAGATGAAGTTCTTATAGTGACTGTGAAAGTTGACTACGCCTAGCTTTGTAAATGTCATTAAACAAGCCAAGATATAATAAGTGACATTAATTTAAGCGGACGTGGAATTGACGTTCTCTGCTAATGGCAAGGTCGCCTAGACATGACCGATCAAGGTTGCACTCACAAAACAAGACACACTACATCTAAAAATAAAAAGAATAGTAACAAATATCTCACGTTAAGTAGATATGTTTGCATAAATATCATATGTTTGTGGTCTTGTTGCACACACCTGTTACTGTAATAGTTTTTATATTTTTTTATATGCCAAGAGGACTCTAAATTGATGGTTTAGCATAAACAAAATCATTCATAAGAAAGTCTGTTTCAATCTCACAACATTTAATGCTACCCTGAATTATGGATCGTTGTCAACCATAGATTAATATCCATGGAATATTTATGGGTTGGGATGAGACGCATGCACCACGAGAGAAAGTTAACTTGGCATACACAAAGATCGCAAGCACGTGAGTTGATAAAGGTCAAAATGTACATCTTGGCAGATATATTGCAGTTTACAACGATGTTAGAATACAGATGCACAATGATGGTGCATTGTATGCTATCGATAGTGGTACAACAAACTTTTCATGGATCATTAAACAGCTTAATGAGCATTGATACGGAGAAGAATTATAATAAAAATCTCTGAATTGTAGATTAAGCACGCGAAATGTTCGAGACGACCACGACCTAAATATAAAACTATAAACTGACTAACTTTACAATTGGAGATTTAGAACGGCTTGGAGCTTTAAATAATATTACTTAGAATTTACTTACTTTGGATAATCAGATTAGATGCATCTAAATATCTGAATTGGAAATTATCTCTTTAATTAGATTTATCTTGAATACAAACAAAATAATTACTTGTGTACTGAACTTTGATAGCTTCCAAATATTTAGCGATATGTTATCGTACCTGTTATCTAATACATTTTCAAAATTTCTTATCGATATCATAGATTACATTATTAATAATCTTAACTCTAAATTAGAACACGCGTGGTTTTTCTTTGATAACAGTGCAGTAACAGGACAACTTACAATTGTATACATACATTTTGCTTTGTAATCTAATCTGTTACCAAATTTAACATAAGCAGAATAGTAAAAATATAAATGAAATGCAAGATAATTTATCGGTGTAATGAAAAAAATAATTAAATGGTGAAAAGTGGGCGTACTTTTCGCCGTGGGCGTGAGAGACACTGAGAAATCTAAATGATATCTAATAAAAGTAAGATTTTCGACGTACCACGTGACAGAAAGTGGGTGCGTTGGACGAAGGTAACGATTTTCTCAGAACTCAGCTGAGACCTAGACGTGAACATGCGCAGTCGAAAGCACAGCCACATGGCTTTATCAGCCAACTTTTTAATTCAGTCACTCTCCTACATAGGATCCTAATAATGAGAAAGTATACTCGTGTAACTTATTTTGAATAAAGGATTATTTCTGTAACATTTATGTAGGTACTTGTTATCAGATCAAGTTCAATAAAATTAAATGTACGTAGTATTTACACTACAATATTGGCCATGACATCAATAATAATATCTTTCTTCTCAGCGAATAAAATATATGAGAAGATATCTTGAATGTTCTAAGCGTTAATAGTTGCAATGTCATGAATCCCACCCATGGACATGCGCTAAAGTCGGGAGAGAGCCACGTGGCAATCTCTCGTTGCATAACCTTTCCCTTGCTGCAATGAAGTTTGATAAATTTTCAAGCGCCATATATAATGCCATGTTACTCGATATTTAATGTTGCATGTAAAAAAATAGCCACATTGAACGGCTAAGGACGTGTCTTGTCTGTCATATCTATTCTAATTACGCTAATTAGAATGTTTAGTGTGTTGCGAATATTTAGCATGTCGTTGTTAGTAGGTAAATGAACTTAAGTTTTTTTAGCTTCAGCATTGAACTAATTGATAATTCATAATTGAGTAATGCTGCATACAAGAAAACAAAATTATTTAATTTAAGAATTATTTTTGTTTATAGAGTCGATCCCTCAGGGTATCAGATACAGGAGATCAGGCAGCAATCCCTCGATAAATCTATATTGGTGCACAAGCTTTAACCAGTTCAAGTACCAGGAAGTCGACAATCGGAGAATGTCTGGCTACACCTACAGTGTCCTAACAATCAGTAGTATTACTATGGCATGTTGTAGCCACGTTGCACTGCTGTGACGGCACGCACACATTAACGGTAACAACTCACACAGATACAAATCCTGCAGAATGACTGCAGAATTCGCCCGCCATTTTAGATAGCCGGTATTGGAATTCATCTTTTCTTGAAGAACTTTAGACAATATTATCAAAAATACAGTTGTTTAAGAATTTCTAATGGCCGATGCAGCCTAAATATAAATATCATAATATGAATAAAATGGTCAAATTGTATTTGTAGCTTTTCGTGCGATTCATTCAGTGGTGTGAAATGATTAGCTAACGTTTTCTTGAGCCGCGGGTGACCTCGGACGTAGTCGTACTTTGAAGTATGAACAATGCAATAAAGAATATTCCATTTGCACAAGGAATTCATAATACTCATTATAAATTAGCTTGCGTTTTTAATAACATACGACGAACCGTATCATATTCATAACATATTGCTTAGTCTGTATCGAAACTTGTATCTATTAATACACAGTCGCGTCACTTTGTTGCTATAGGTTATTTTTCAATGTAAAAACGCTTGATATAACTAAAGAAACAACATCCAAGAAGGTGAAAACCCGCCATAATGTAACGTAGACGCCACGAGTACGCCATGCTGCGACGCAATCTTTAAATGAATGTAGTTAAAATGTAGTAAATTGTAATACAGCAAATACACAATATTTACACTCTCGCTTTAACACAGTTGTAAATCTTGACATAATTTCCGCAAGCATCATATTATTATGAAGCCATGTGCCGAACACGTCGGCGCGCCACGGTTTGCCATATTAAAAATTCCAATGCGGACCTTATAAAACTAATAGTTTCTCGTGGCACTTTACAATATAATCCATTTATATTTGTCGAAGACTTCGCAGAACCACAAATAAGCGAACTGGATGTTGATAAGAACGCGGATTTGCTGTATATCCATATTACGGTAGAAGACTCGCGAGGTCGCATGGAGTATGCGACGGAAACGCGCGGCAGCTGCGGGGCAACTGACTGAAGGCGCGAACACGGGTGTGGTGCTGCGGGGGCGGGGTACGGTGGGCCGGCGAGGGGCGGGCGCGGGGCGCGCGGGCCGGCAGGCGGCGTCTGAACCGCGTCTCTAGTTTGCTAGTAGAGGCCCGTCGTGAATTGTGCAACGTCAGCAGGCGCGTGCGTACACCCGTACTAGACTTCACAACAAAAACCTCGATACAACATTTACTTGCGTCGTCGATTATGCGAGCATCAAGTTTTCTTTGCACATCTTGCTATACTATGCTGATGTAGATTTATAATTATCGTGGGACGCGACTAGGTTCCATTAACAGTTTTTTGTCAGACGAGTCAAGGCTGGTTGCTGTTTTTGTACTCTCTGGTGATTGGCAAATAGATTTAGTTGCAAACAGTTTTAAATGTTTCACACATTAATGATGAAGTGAGTGAGTGAATGATGAGTTCTTGCACAATGTATCAGATTCATTGTTAACCATTTTAACTGTCACTAAAAGCGTTGTTTTATTTTGAATGTACTTAAGTTTAAATGAATAATAATCATGCTCTCAACGAGTAGTGACAAGGACTCAGAAAATTGAGCCATAAACATTTATTCTTTTTGCAAGAATAAAAAATTTAATTTCTTTTATTCACATGGCAATATTCTTGTTGTAAGTTCTACTTAGTTAGTATAAAGTCCAAATTACAAAGGAAAAGGACGCAATTAAAGATGCACTAAGCCTCGGCGACACACCAAATTTATTGTTTATAATTCTTCGTATGATATTAAACCTGTGACAGGGTGACGCGAGTTTCCTTATAGCTATAATATTCGATGAAGTCATAACATACCGGGACGACGACATCGACAGAGAACGAGAATATGTAGAATATATAAATTATAGCTCGAAATGAAGATAATCGATGCAAACAAATATTGACATAGGTACTTAGGTGTTTTACATAATAGTGTTTGTGCTAAATCCGCAGATCTGAGCATGACACTTTGTGTCACAGGATACCGCATGCATAAATGTTTTTGTCATAATAATAATGAATATACAGTACAACATAAAACATAATGAACATGATAATATGCACCATACGTATAACCAAATACTTTTATCATTGAAGAGGTTCAAAGAAATTACGAGTATTTACACATTTTATATGCAGATATTGATCAACGTTGAGACACACATTTCCGGCCATAAAATAAAAATAAACTATAAAAATCTTAAAAGCCTCTATAGTTAAAATCGCCTTTGTCTCTTTCTTACTAGTACAAATCTCAAGGTGACAGATGAAGACTAACGAAATACATATAAACCTATTTTAGCTACTATAAGCATATAAGATGTTTATGAATAAGGGGGGACTACAAAACGAGTTCCACGCTTGAATTGAAGTAAACCTTGTAAACATTGGCATTACACTGAACAAAATTTTAATTATGGTATTTAAGGATAAGATAAATTTTTTCGCCGTTTGATTCAACACATAAATGAAGTAACTAAGATAAATTCAAAAGGCCTAAATTAGTAACTAAATTAGTCAATTCTAATATTCTAATAGACCAAAAAGGAGATACAATAAGTACTTACCTATTAGCAAATTGAGCTATCACGCACTTTTAACACTGATTGCAAGAAGAAAACAGATACGATAGTATTTCCTTACTCTGCTTTTCTTTCTTTACTTTCATATTTTAAAAGCGCCGGTTGGTGAAGTAAGTACATAGTGTCAAGGTAACATTACACAACAGTGTAAGAATGTTAATACAATTAGTGTCGACGATAAGAATTAGTGTGAAGAAAAATCTATAGCAAATGTTTCCTGCGATTGTCCTCAGGCTCTTGTTCATTGTCAATTGAACCGAATCAAAGTTGGAGTAGTTTAGACCATAAAACATTATGGATATACCTTATCTTTGTGACATAAGCTACTTTTCGGCGGTATTTACAACTCCAAATCTTACAATGTTGCTTGAGCAAATTTTCGTCCTCTAACTTGAGATTTCTAATCGGATAGCCGGCAATTTTTATTTTACATTAACCATAAAATGGAGTTTCAACTTACACTTTACCATGTAAAAGCTCCATGAGTGTAGCTGCCATTTTGACCTTATACTCAAGTAAAAATACAGCAACATTGTATATATATTAAAATTGTAACAATGATTTATCGACAGGATGCCGACCACAACCACCTGTCAGTACAATTTTAACATTCACTTGAACATTTCATTTCTCTTTTAAAGGTAAAAGTAAACTTACCTTTTATTTATTATGATAATTGATGATAACATACAGTTCTGTTCGTTATTATATTGCAAAATTAGTTACAACTTACTCAGTGCATACGATTAAGGAAAGTTATCGCTACAGAAGGTCGAGGAGTTGCATACACGTGGAGATTGCAGTCGCTATGGTGACTAGTTACAATGAAAGCGATAAATAAAATATTGTTATTGCTTCGCGCTCACACGGTTTTAGTACTGCTAGTAAAACGATCACAACGTTACTAGTTTTATAAGTTTTATTCGCCAGACATATTGCACAATGTTGTGAGGAAATTTCAATGAACGTTTAACATGTAACTATGTTAAGATTTTGATAATAAAGTAACATTTATTACATACGAGCATCTGCCTAAACAAGCGCATATAGGCAAGGCATACAATGTAAACAGTGTCTTATACACAATACTCAACCTAAATACGTAAAATGACAATAAAATGTTATCACACCTAAATTATTCATTTAAAACCTTTGACGAAATTCTTACAAGTATTCTTGGTAAACAAGTTAATGACGACAATGCATTATTATGTTTTGTTAGCAATGATTAAACGAGTCAAACCAGTACCTTGACGATTTAAAGCAACGGAACGTTCAAAGGCCAGGATAATAGAACAAGTCCGAGGAACAGTATTTCAGTATTGAATTAGATTAATTTTCACATCGAAACTTGTAGGAATCATGTAACAATCTCTGTTTACACATACAGCGCTGGTTCAGTTACCGAGCGCTAAAGAATGTAACAAGTTAACTAGCAATGGTAGTGATGTAATGTGAAAAGTAGTTTACGACAGCTCTTTCGATCTCTAGAACCCTGGTGGGCGACCGATAGTGCAATTCTCCGCCTACATATTCGCCTACAGTCGGTTGCCACTGAAATATATTGTAATGTTTTGCATCGGATAACGCCATTAAAGTCACAAGAATTATTTTAAGTGACCTCGTTACCATTGAAACTTGTTTTTAAAGAAAATTTTCCGATAAAAATATCCCTCACAATTTTATTAGAAGTATTATCAAGGGCAGACTGACTAATGTTGTAGTAAAGTTATGGTCCGTTACTTTGCTGTTGGAGTTTTTAAATAGGTGTCTATTATAAAGCTGGCACATACGATAAGGCTATAGAATTAAATTAATTTTGAGTAAGTAATAAAAGTAACGAGGGGTGGTAAGTCTGCACAAGATAGACCAACGAACTGGTAATGGTTAAGGTAGCGGGCAACCGAAGGATGAGTGATGAAAAATAATTTGTGCTTACTTAATTTAGTTTATTGAAGGAACGTAAATAAATGTTTTATATGCATAATGTTCACATATAAATTACAAAGATGCAACTGTAAGAATTTAGACATTAGTTGATAACTGATACATATTGTCACATATTAATGATTATTCTAATTAAGTATTAGTTTTTGGTTATGTTTTATTAATTATTAAAGACATGATGCCCAAGCTTCATTTGAACAGTTACACATTTTGTATTGTTTTGTTAAAATTGTATTGTATTGTTAAAATTATAAATTTTGATTTGTGAACTCCTGTGGTAAATTAAGTTTAATCTTACTTTATACTTATAGCAAAAATGTACAGTTTATACTATATTAACATTATTAACATTTAGCACAGTTCACATGTTGCCTTTATCTTCTTGTAGCAATATTATTTTTAGTTCACAACATAGAAAGCTGTCATTACTTACCTTTAGAGTTCATGGTATTGCCTGCATCACTTTGCATGCTACTTGAAATTGTAACTTACAAAAATTGTAATCCTGGCAATTAAAAAGCGTGGCCTGAGTTTCTTGCCAGTTCTTCTCATGGCCCTACCCTACGTCAGCGTACTGGCTGTAGGTTAATTGGCTGACATTTTGTCATTTTGTTCTTAGGTGTTTAATCAATAAACCCAAATGAAAAAATTATTTGATTTTTGACTTTATCGTTTTCAAACGTTATCTCAAGGAAGCTCATGCAAAAACACGTGCAATAAAAATATACTAATTTCGAAGTTTGTCAATAAGTTATCGTACTATTTTTTATTGCAAAACCCGCAAATCTTATTTTGACTTTGGTAGCAAACAAACATAATTATGATAGCAAGTAGTACCCGTAACCTATGAACATGGCTATGTTTTCTAAGCATTACAGAAATAATAATATTTAGAAAACATAACCGATCTGTTGCCGACGGTGAAGAAAGAATTATATCTAGTCCGACCCACTGAGTTATGTCCTACATAAAAAAATCCTGGTTCGTCTCAAACAATATGCTTCCTTCGTCCTAAAATTATAATGTTAATTATTTTATGCCTGCTTCGTCCTATTTTTAAATCCTTGTACGGCCCTAATCTATTTATTATGCCAATTTTTTTTGTACAATCAGCAAAAAAGATTACCTGTGTTATTAAATATTTAACATTAAAACAACCGCTTCACTCTGTCTTCTTCCAGAGACAAAATTTACTCTTATTATTACCTGTTTTATAATAACACTCTTTAGCCGTTCTAAGTGAACAAGTAATACGTATACGGCTGACGTCACTGGAACAAGTTTAGAAGAGTAGGTGAATAATGTCCACCCCTTTTTTATTTGTTTCTTTGAATGTTTGCTTGTATTAATTATTAATTATTAGCCTGGAACTCTTTGCCAGCGCATGTGTTCCCATCTAATTTTGATCCTGGGTCTTTTAAGCGGGGCGTGAAAAAGCATCTCACTAAGCCGCCATAGTGGAGGCCACCATACCAGTAGTTTGGCTTTTGGAATGGTGTCCGCCACTTCTGGATTCCACTTACTGCTTACCATCAGGCAGAGTGGAGTCACTTTGGTAGGCTAATATATAAAAAAAAAAAAAAAATTAACTGCCCGTAAGACCTAATGCAAAATATACTTTTACATTACGAATACATTTGTCAAAAAACTATTTATAACGATTTCTATTACTGTTCTGTATACTTAGAACTGTAAGAATAATAAGATGATTATTATAACATCATTTCTGTGATTTTTATTGAAATTCTAGTATTTATGAAATTTAAAAGAATTGAAATAATAATATTATTGTTACTCTCATTTTAAATGTTGGTCAGTCAGTTGTTTTAGTAATTGAATTTATCATGTCTTGTATATTGTTTATTATAGATCTGGCTGTTCTGTAAAACTGCAGGACGAACGAGGCATAAATCTGAAGAAATGGATAAGAAATGATAATAGAATTATTAAAGCAATCGTGTTATCATTTCTAAGTGCATCTAACCCTAATTGATTTGCTTACATAGAGCATATATTGTTATCATAATTATCATAAACAAGATGTATCTATATTTAGAAACTTACATATCACTTGATAACCTCGTGTCGTGTTAACGAAAACATCATTTGTTTTAATATTCCTGAGATTTTATATTACTAATCGGTTGATTATAATAAGTGACAGTTATACGTGATATGGAAGAAAACAAGTATTCCCATTGCCAACTTTGCACAAAAGGAAAATGAGGTTCAGAAAAAAGAGAAACGAGGAAAGTGACAATAATGCAGAATAAGTAAGACAAAAATGTTCGTTGAAGTTTAAGTTATGAAATGTCACCAATAAATTAAGCAATAATCCCTGCCTGTTATTGTCCCACTGCAAAGCAGAGGCTTCTTCTCTTACATATAATTCCATCATCCCACAGTTAAATTTAATCTTACCAAATATGACCTACTGTAAATTGTCGCTTAGATTTTTATTCGTAAACGAACATTAGATATTAATGATGGTTTATTTTTAAATAAAATGTTAACAACGTCATATGAAAGAGAAATATCTATATAATATAACATCAAAAATCCTGCACTAAACTCATTATGGCCCTAAACTTACTTTTTTGGCGCCCAGCGAGGTCAACAAATTTATCTAGGTATACTTTATATAAAGCGGAAGAGATTGTTTGTTTGTTTGTTTGAACGCGCTAATCTCTGGAAATATCAGTCGGATTAGAATAATTCTTTTTTGCATATGATATTCTAGTTCCTGAGTAAGGTTATAGGCTATGTAATATCACGCTACTGGCGACGGGAGCAGAGCAGTAAGCAAAGACGCGAGTGAAACCACGCCACGGAAAGCTAGCGGGTAATAAAATTATAGATTTACAATACATACAGCTGTGCTATTTTCTGTATCTATAGATTATCCTTTTATACCACCGATTTTGAGATAGGTTTGGCGACATAAATATTCCACTCCCTACAGTCTAGACAGACGGTTAGGATAAGTAAGGCACGAAAATCAATCGATTACGAATCCATCACGGATTTGCAAAGAATCTTGCATAGGTAACTTTACCTTTAAAGCTGTAGGTTGGTAATTCTCTGGCTTATTGATGTGAGTTTCATAATACAACTAACTACAAATATTCTCATTTTAGTTAAGTTTTATATTAATATTTCTATATGTTATATACGAAGTAATGAAAGTATAAAGTACAGTAACAGCTATGTCAAGGTAGTATTTTATAGTTCGTTACTAATCATATATCGCAATGTGGTTAATAAGGTTGAAGTTAAAACATATTACTAGAGTTAGAGATGGGTTGTACTAGGTAAATCCGGTACTAGGTGCGCCTATTCATAGTACGTCCGAATACTAGATCCAAATACCTGTTCCACTTATTCCACCTAGTCTCAACCATATTATGATAAGTTCCATTACTTGGTGAATATGATCCACAACAATGTATGTATCAGATAAATGTGAAGCATGTAGTATCTACTGCTTGTATAATACTCGACTACGTGTACATGAGAATGTCACCTCTAAAATATTTTTACTAGGTGGATCAAGTAATTCAAAAATTAGAATAGGTGCAGTGCGGATTAGGCTTCTAAAATACCTAGTGCGCGGATCTGTTCTAGTAAATACGCCTCATCTCGACTAGAGTTACCTAGGCCCAAAGTAAGCATATATTAGTAGCTTGTGATATGGGTTCTAGAATGCGAATAAACATACTTATATACTTTTTTTTATTTTGTAAATACATACATATTATACATAGAAACACCTAGACCAATGCAAATAGCCATGTTCATGCACACAAATAATATACACTGACGGACTCATAAACTGCATCAAAGTAATAGACGACTTTGAAATAAATATTTTAACCAAGTATGCAAACTTTCTATACAGATTAAAATTGAAACCTCTAGATTGGTTCGTGAACTTTAAAACATAGTAGGGTCATATCCTTAAGTTTAAGTTTGTGTACTGGAATGCTCAATGAGATTAAGATCCGGGCTGCGTGCTGGCCAATTCATTGTACGTATCCCAACCTCTTCGCAATATTGTCGAACTTGTGCAGCAGCGTGCGGCCGGGCATTATCCTGCATTAAAATAAAATTTTCGCATATAAATCCCATGTAAGGCACCACGTGATCTTCTAAGATCTCTGTTATGTAGCGATGTGCAGTCAAACCCCCTCTATTACCGTTTTGACGGACCATGTCTATGATCACAAGTTCTGTTCGTTCATCGATATGCCACCCCAGACCATACACGAACCGCCTCCAAAAGGAACACGCTCCTCAATGCAACTTTGAACATATCGCTCCCCACGTCGACGATAGACTCTTTTGCGACCATCTGCACCATATAAACATGTCCTACAATCGTCCGTGAACAATACGGAGGCCCATTGCTCTTCTGTCCAATTTAGGTGATCACGCGCAAATCTTAAGCGAGCTTGTCTGTGAGCTACAGACAACTTTGGACCATTTGCTGGTCTAAAAGGGGTGATATCCGCTTCCTTTAACCTTCTTCTTATTGTTCGTGCACTCACATTTACTCCACGCACTTCATTAAGCTCTGTTTTGATGTTAACTGACGTGAGGAAACGATTTCGCAGGGAAGTTGTAACAATAAATCGGTCGTCACGACCGGTGGTTGCTCGAGTCCTGCCTGTACCACGTCTCCTTCTGTAAAAACCTGTCTCCACAAACCTTCTGTATATTATAGAAAACCGTACACTGGTTTAAATTTAAATTTCTACCAATCGTTCGTTGATCCAAGCCCTCCCGCACCAGTGCTACAATTTGAGCCGCTTGTTCGGACGAAGTATCCATATTATGGTTCAAAAACTCTCGATGAGTTAAAAACTAACCCAACAATTCTGCTGGTAACAATAATTCAATTGACAAAAGAATAAAAAATCAATGCGAATCAATTTAAAACTTTGCTTTAAGGCGAGGTATTCCTGGAGATAGGCACTCGTAAGTAGTATAAACGCTAGCCCAGCCGTCGCTAATACAGTACGACGTATTTATCTACGATCATCATTATGATGACAGCGGCGGGCTCGGCGCGTCGTCACGCGTTGACAGTTTGCGCACCGCAAGCTCCGTATTGTAAAGCTCGTGCCGCGCCACAATGCAGACACATACAGTAGGTATATTTTTTAACATGATTCATATAAAACAGTATTTTGCTACAGTGTTGTATGCAATTTAATGTAGGCTTATTAAATCTAAAATGAAGGTGTGTATATGTATTAAATAATCTTGTCGAAGTAACAATAAAATGTTGGATAAACGTTACATACTAAAGTTTATTTTTTCATTTTATTTTTAATTATTGAACATCATGCACGAAAGTACAAAGGCGAAATTCTTTAGCAATCGGTTTAAGGTTAAGTTTAGGAATCAAAATCTGAGATGGAAGCCAAAAGAGACAAATCTTTGGAGACCACGAACTTGATTTTAAAAGATGCGTATGAAATGCACTAGTCTTCAGTACGATTTTCGAAAGTTCCCCTCGATTTCTCTGGGATGCTATCATCAGATCCTGGTTTCCTTATAATGGTACCACCCTTGGGATATCTCCTTTCCAACAAAAAAAGAACCATCAAAATCGGGTTATAAACGACGGAGTTATCCACGAACACACACATATATATATACGGTCGAATTGAGATACCTCCTTCTTTTTTTAAACTAAACTAAACTTGACGTAACTGCATTAGGTCTACACATACATCATTTCCGTCAGACTTCCGTAAACAACACAATCTCGTGCAAATGGGAAAATCGCAGAATTTATATCCTTATTTTATTAACTTTAGAATTTTCGACTTTATGACCATGTAATAAGTTGTTTACAATATGCTTAGATGTGCCAGTTACGGTAAGGTCATTGATGACGAGTATTTTGTTAGCATAATTAACTTTTTTGACATTTTGTAAGTTAAATGTCCACGGCTTAAGCGCGACACTATTGTGTTTAATGATTTTTAACTTCTGTGTTATATGATTTTGCTTGTGACTGAAAGGATTATGTTAACTAAAATGTTTCCAGCAAAAGCACGTCTTTTAATATATTTGGACTGCCATGACAAAGTGGGTATTTACGCAGGTATAAAATCCCACAAAATTAAAGTTGAAGTCGTTTATTCTTTTTTTAATTATTCGTCTATCTCTTATTTGAAAAGTATTCTAAGTTGTAAATGTATATGTTAAGAGATTTCTTTTTCAAGTACGTAGTATGTATATAATATATATATTATATATATATATATATATATATATATATATATATATATATATATATATATATATATAAATTTTTTTTACACCCCAAATGCTTGAACTTAGGTTTAAAATATTTTCTTGAACATTTTTGTAGTAAAATCTCAGTTCAAGCTTAAATAAAAAAAATGGGCAGCTAGTGGTACGGTTTAGTGTTTAATATCTATCAGCACTATTAATGTACTGCATTATAACAGCAAACAATCGAGCAAATTTGTTGATTTATGGAAGTGGTGAACAAGGATGTGAAATAAGGACAAAAAAAACACTTTTTTAAAAAAAAGGTCATATCTTTGGTACTACTAAGGATATATATTTTTTTATTTTTTTCTGGAAAGGTCATAAGGGCTGCTATATGCCACTGCCAGGTTATCCATTGTTTACCGGACACCCTGTATATATATATATATATACGGTCGAATTGAGATACCTCCTTCTTTTTTTGAAGTCGGTTAAAAATAGAAAAATCTTATTAATTAACATCGTATCTTACCTAATAAGTAAGTAACTTTGTAGAAGTTATTGCAGATAAACTTTTTTACATTTCAGCATTAACGTAGTTTATAAATATACATAAGTTTAATGTTTATCTAAAAATATTATTGAATGGAATATTTGATCGCAAAATGACTCATGTGATGGCCAAAGGAAACATTAAATTCGACAGAAGGAAGCTAGCTTGCTACCACAGATTGTGTGAAAAAAGTCGGAAGCATTATTAATATTTAAAGTGTTCAGTATGATACTTTTTAACTTAGACGATGTATGATCAGATAATAAAGCGTATATGATTATCAATTAATCAGAGCATGTGCAGAATATAAATGTTGAGGCTAAAGATCGCTCGGCAGGTGCACTTCGGAGAGGTAAACTTGACGTAACTGCATTAGGTCTACACATACATCATTTCCGTCAGACTTCCGTAAACAACACAATCTCGTGCAAATGGGAAAATCGCAGAATTTATATCCTTATTTTATTAACTTTAGAATTTTCGACTTTATGACCATGTAATAAGTTGTTTACAATACGCTTAGATGTGCCAGTTACGGTAAGGTCATTGATGACGAGTATTTTGTTAGCATAATTAACTTTTTTGACATTTTGTAAGTTAAATGTCCACGGCTTAAGCGCGACACTATTGTGTTTAATGATTTTTAACTTCTGTGTTATATGATTTTGCTTGTGACTGAAAGGATTATGTTAACTAAAATGTTTCCAGCAAAAGCACGTCTTTCAATATATTTGGACAGCCATGACAAAGTGGGTATTTACGCAGGTATAAAATCCCACAAAATTAAAGTTGAAGTCGTTATTTCTTTTTTGAATTATTCGTCTATCTCTTATTTGGAAAGTATTCTAATTTGTAAATGTATATGTTAAGAGATTTCTTTTTCAAGTACGTAGTATGTACGGAGCAATCAACTTTCTCATTTCCCACACAAACTACGTGTTAAATCTCATAACAAACTAAACAAATGTCATGTTTGCTCAGTCGCACATTTTTTAGGAAACCATGAAACAATTGTATAAAAGCACATAATATGATTTATAATTTGCCTGATCACTATCTATGGTTTAGTGGTATTGTAAGTACCGTACAGATTACCAAGAAGAGGCCTCGGATTCGATCCCCGGGTCTGGTAAAGTGATATTGGGATTTTTGGGGTCTGGAATTGTGCTCGATATATGGCAACAGGCTCGCCCCATGTTACATGGGACCCAAAATAAAATGACGAAACGTGGGTGGTTAACGCCTTAAAACACCTCTGCCTACCCCTTCGGGCGTAAAAAGCTTTGTATGTATGTATGATTTATAATGTATGGCACATATACATATAACCTTTACGATAATGGAGTAAGATGCTCCGACAGTTTTAAAGTTTGCAATGTTGTGTGAATTCCCAGTCCCACGCAATGTTTTGCATAAAGGCATTGTTGAAGACAATTTGCACAATGTAAGTTTAAATAACTTTTTCAGTGTTTTATGAGATTAAAGCGTGACGGCACATTATATCAGAACTATTCTCGATTAGCGATAGAAACAACAGTTAAATAAATTCTAGGACACTAGCGTCGAAGGTTACAAACTAACGATAATAAACTAAATATTTGAAACGAAATAACAAACAACAAAATAACTGACACCAATGATAAGTTATAAACGCCCGGAAATCGAATGCCTCGTAATTTTATGAGCATAAAATTTGTAAGCATTATGCAACTAGGAAAATACGGTCGGCTACAAGTTCAAAGAACTCTATAGTATCAATCAGCGGCGAAGCGTCTCGAATGTCTCACAGCAGCTGACTGACCCAAAAACATCACGGTGAGAGTTCTAGAAAGGGACAGCAAGAGGAATCGAAAACTGCGTGAAGGGCGTCACGTAGGCCCGTTGACTAGAAAACAGTAGGACAAGGTCGTGAATGGAATTTTGTTGATGCTATTGGTAATCGTATGTTGCTGATCACGTATACGCAATTTGGCCTTAAATACAAAGAAGGAAGTGTAATTGGAAATATAAACAACATTCTAGTATTTTCCATTCATAATAAAATTGACAGGAACTATTTTCGTTGTGTGATATTCAAATCTATTGACGTCTAGGACCATTAAGTTATTGATTTAGACTAAAAACCAATATTTCATTTATTTATTTATTTAAGGAAACTCCACAGCTTTTCAACAAACACAGTTTACAAAGAAATATGCAAACAGACTGAACTGTATGCATTTACAATAATCTGAGCCAATTTCAGGGTTTCACGACAGGACAGTTTGAGGTGATAAACAATTTGTAAGTGCCAATTACTGTATCTTTAATAAATAACTCCAAAATATATAAATTTAAAATTGTTCAGGATATACATTGACTTTCCACCCGACGACTCTTCGCAATTTAAATATTTGAATGCCAAAAGAGAAACTTTCAAACAGGTCTCCGGTTGCCGGTTCGTTGAATTTTCAAGAAATTCTAAAGCACTGAAAGAATGCCGGGTGTATTTGATTGAATTAAAATTGTTTAAGTTAAGGTGAGCTTTCCCACAAATGCTCAAAAACAAATGAGAAATGAGAAATGAGAATTTATTCACATGAAACATGGTTTAAAAAGATGTTCACAAACAGGTATATTTATAGTTCTAACATATTTCGCCTTGTTTAGGCATGCGAATATTGAATTAATATTAAATTTTCTACATACATATCACCGAATCATTATCAATAAAATTACATTATTTAGAACCATTCATAATAATATTATAATAATTATTGATTGCATAGAAACTCTTTAGTACTATAGAAGCATTTCTCTACTAGCCATAGATACAACTTGTGTTTAAATTTAATTAGTGGTAAACATCGAATATCACCAGGTATCTTATTGTAAATTTTAATAGTCATGGGGTAACAGTTTGTTAGGTAATAGCGTGTATTTATGCAAGGTAATAGTAATCTGTCTGGATACCTAGTGTTAAAATTACAATGATCTCTATAGGTCTTATACAGAAGTGGGTGTTTTTTAACAAATATACAGCATTCATAAATATACATACAGGGTACACTAAGAATCTTAAGTTTTTTTAATAGAGGTTTGCAGGACGCTAATGGTTCGGCATTACAGACGGCACGTATACATTGTTTTTGCGCAACAAACACTCGGTTTATGGTGACAGAGTTACCCCAAAGAGGAATACAATATCTCAAAGTTGAGGCTACATATCCATGATACGCTTGCAGAGCAGTCTTAGTATTACATATTCTAGTAAGTCGCCATAGCGCATAAGAAAAGCTATTTACTTTTGAGCAGACTCTATCAATATGTGCATTCCATGAACACCGGCCATCAACATTAAGTCCTAAGAATGTTACATTTTTACATTCGTCTATAGTGTCACCATCATAGGTTATATTTAGGTTATTATTCCATATTTTTCGGTTATAGAACTGCATATACTTAGTCTTGTTTATATTTATTTGTAACTTATTTGTAGTCAACCAGTGGATTATATTTCCAACTGTAAGATTTATCTCTGTGTTAAAATCAAGATCTGGTTTTTAGAAATTACAACTTTTTTTTTATATATATTAGCCTACCAAAGTGACTCCACCCCGCCTGATGGTAAGCAGTCAGTGGAATCCAGAAGTGGTGGCCACCATACCAAAAGCTATCGTCTTAAACTGCTGGTATGGTGGCCTCCACTATGGCGGCTGGGAATGGGGTTAGGGGAAGGGAATGAGGGAGGTGAGGAAAGAGGAAAGGGGGGAAATTGGGCCTCCGGCACTCTCACTCACCGAACGAAACGCAGTAGTACGGATACTACTACTCTTAAGTCGATCTTCTATGAGAGGGTAGTACTTCCCCGGACGATCCGGCCCATTCATGCTGAAACCAGCGTGGATCTACTACCGTCATAATACAACTGATATGTCATCCGCAAATAAGCTACATGGATAGTTAATATAGTCAGGGAGATCGTTAATGTAGATGATAAAGAGTAGCGGCCCTAGTATACTACCCTGTGGCACACCTACTCTATTACATATTAGTTCTGATCTAAAAGCCGTTTCCCTACTTGCATCATCAATATCAGTAATTTCGACATATTGATGCCTGTCACTAAGATAGCTACGTAACCATTTTTCAGCTAGCCCTCGAATACCATAATTACAGCATTTTGATAGCAATAGATTGTGATCGACGAAATCAAATGCCCTTTTCATGTCAAAGAAGACACCCACTGTACAGGTTCTTCTGTAACAGGTTCCTACTTTTGTTTTATTTCTATACGAGGTGGAATTACAGTCTAAAAATCATATATTTCATTATGCATTCTTTAATTTATAAATTTCGGTAATTTAGTACGCAATGTCTGCAAATTGGGTCGATCGAATTTAGTCTCAAAGATAAGTAATTTTCAAACCCGTTTCATTGAGTTTATTGACGTCTATTAGTTATTGTGTAATGAAACTTATATCAAATGAATTGTCGTTGAAAATGTAGCTTTTTTGAGTAATCAAAAAGTAAAATTTAGAACGTCTTCTTCTCCGTTTCCTAAGATAAAGAGTTTTCATCGTTGCTGACGCGTCCGCGCTCCTCGTTCAGTCCCGCTAAGACTATATATAGGATAGTCATAAGGTTTCACTTCCGAATGTAAATCTATTTTCATGTTATCTTTATCAATCACAATGTCTTCTGATAACAAACTTCGAATTGATGTTCAGAAGAGCAGATTATGCGGTGGTGTTTCGCCAGATAATAAAATTTTCAAACATTTTAAGCCTAGATACTTATGTTTGATATTATGGATGAAGTACTGTCATGTCATTGGGTTGAACAGAATAGATATCCGGCAACAGCTAAAGTTACAAACGTCTTATATTTGTTGTCAAAAGGTTTACTTACACAATCTATGTATACAAAGTATTAACACATAGAGAATTCTCGAACTTACACATACAGTTACGAACCAACGTTCACTGATGAGAAAATAAAACTACGAGCATAATTAATGAAGTTCGAAAGCTTGCTTAAGTTGGGGCAGCTCAGTTGGTGATCCCCCCCAACGGGGTTCTCGCCTTGTCGCGGCGGGGGGGCTTAGTAGCCGTGGTTACCAAGGACCACGGTGAACCAAGAGGAACCCCAAGGAGGCGCCGCTCCTCTGGGCTTTGCCAGTAAGCCCACGATGGAGCGGCTCTGGTGGGTTGCGGTGCTGTTGGGCGGCACCGCAACTGGGTCGGGCTGCAGTGTTGCTTCGGCGACACTGCGGCTGAGGAGTGGCGGGGCCGCGGCGGGAGAGGAGTGCCGGTATAACGGTGCGCCGCTCTCCCTACCTTCCGCGGCCTCGGCGGGGCCGCAACCGCCAGATTGCGGACGCGGTGGGGCCGCAGGGGAAGAGGAGTGTCGGTATTGCGATGCGCCGTTCTCCCTATCCTCTGCGGCCGAGTTGGCCTGCGGGCGGCGATCGGGCAGTCGCCGCCCGAACAGCACGGGCCCGAGACGGCAGTGCGCGTGTTCCGCACGCGCCTCTCGAAGGAGGGGGGGCTAGGCCCCTAAATCGGACGGGGCCCGCTCGCGGTGAGCGGGCCATGGCCCGTCGGGGTCGCGGATGAATGCGCAAGCGACTCCCGTGACCCCGACACTCTGGCCGTCTGGAGGAACACCGTGGGTTTTAGTCGGTATGCTGGCCGCGCTTTGAGTGCGGTCGGAGAGTCCGACATAACCCCCGCCTTGCCCGGGCGGGTGCGTATGCGTAATGCATTTCCCACGTATAAAAAAAAAAAAAAAAAAAAAAAAAAAAAAAAAAAAAAAAAAAAAAAGCTCAGTTGGTGATAGTATATTGATTGCTTATGTTACATATACAGACGAGTCAGTGGAGCAACTAATGATTAATGGCAACAGCCGCTCAAGAACATAAAAAGTGGCACTGTATAAAAGAAAAGCACTTCTTCCCATATAACTTACCCAAACTAAGCATATGAGACGTTTATAAAGCGATCAAATAAATACCGGAGAAATCTTGCGTTTTTGTTAGTAATCAGTTCCAAGTTTTTTTTTGATAAATCCATAAATTTATTTGAAAATCTTTGAAATATCAAGATCGAACTCTCACCTTGAATGGCAATAACAACAATTTAGTATTATAGCGACATTGTTAGCAAGTCTACAAGGTATAAATGTAACAGTTCCAGGGAATTACGAGTTGTATGGCTTCGTTACCATCGCGTGTGTATTCATGCGTTGATTTACACGCCACTTCACGGTATTTAGTGCTTATTGTGTATTTTGCCGTACTATTGGCCTACATGTGGATCACTGGACTGTAGCTTCATATTTACTGAGCGAAACGAAGTATTTGGGATTAGTTATTTATTACGGATAGGTTAACCCTACTCTGTAGTAACAGATCATACTAAGGTTTTATTTACAATATTTTCCTTTTAAACTTCTGGTAACTCACGTGAGATAATTCTAAAAAGATAAGCATCACAAGGTTGTATACTACGAGGTCGTAGATTTATTTGCCGTCTTGAAGCTTACGAATATGAACATTCTAGAGACTGCGTTTTTTAAACATGCCTTGTTAGCAGAGTTTGGCACTTGATGAAAACTACGTGACAAAATACACAACACAAGCGATATAAAAACTATGAAACCAAAAAATAATAGATTAGATTAGAATTATGTAAATATAATGTCTGTGTTAAATATATTAATAGAAAAAAAGTGATAATTAAATAAATAAGTAGGTATAATAATTTACAAGTACATGGTATTGTGTATTGCAATACTGATTATAAGTGATAACAAATGAAAAATAAAAGTAATTAATGTGTTATGTGAAGTAGTCTACCTACTGTACAATTATTAGTATTGATTTGATGGTAAAAAGTAAAATAAACGCTGATGATAAGCATAAGGAACTCTGAGATATCTGTGTACCTGTTTCCGCTTCAACGATTTTCACTGAAGTGATTATCCGTCTTCAAGATAAAGACGTTATAACTTTTAATTTAACATTTTTAGTTTACGTCGGCTTTCTAATTTGTATTGCCAAATAAGAATGCGTCTGGTGCCTCACCTGTTCTACTTAATTTCAATACATATAGGTACTTATACTGCGTGCTCTCGAATAATTGCTTGTCAAATGGAAGTAGGACAACCGTTAAATATTCATTAATAACTTAAAGAAGAGCAATTATGAATTTTATGTTTAATTTAGATTAGAAGTTTCAAATCTCATATAATGAGGGTTCATAACTATGGCGATACTCGATGACTTGTATGAGAGAAATTAGGTATAATGAATTTAAAACAATCTACTACTATATAAAGCGGAAGAGTTTGTTTGTTTGTTTGAACGCTGTAATCTCTAAAAATACCAGTCGGATTTGAAAAATTAAATTTACGGATGATAGTCCAGTTGTCGTGGAAGGTTAAAGGCTATGTATCATCATTCATCACGCCACTGGCGACGGAAGCAGAGCAGTAAGCAAAGACGTGGGTGAAACCGCGTCGCGGAAAGCTAGTAATATGAATTAAGTTATTCAATATAGGAATCTTTAATCGTGCTTGTCCATTCGACCCACATATCAATGGAATATGAGCTCATACAGTATCAACAAATATATTAAAAGAGACCGTTATGCCAATTACGTTTCATTGTGCTGATGTAACTTTGTAGAAAACTATTAGTTCAGGGTGTGATCGTTGTTAATAAATTCCAGTAGGTACCAATATAAGTGAGCAGTTTGGGGCATTTGATATAATTAACAATGATTTCGTTGATTTTTAGGGTGTTAATAGTAATAATAATAATAATAATAAGTGAGTGAGTCTCTCAGGCATAGTTTCCGGCTGTTCGCGTCTTGCTAACGGAGAGTACTTGCACAGACATAACCAAGTGGCCAGGATTATCCACCAGCAACTTGCTTTGCGATACAAACTTGTGGACATCGAAGTGCCGTACTACAGATATAACCCTGAGCCGGTTCTCGAGAATGGTCGTGCGACATTGTACTGGGATCGCTCCATCATCACAGACAGGACTATTATAGCAAACAAGCCTGATATCGTGGTGGTGGATCGTTCCGAGCGCCTTGCAATGATAGTTGATATTACTGTCCCTCATGACGAGAATCTCATGAAAGCTGAGAAAGACAGATAAAATATCTCGACTTAGCTCATGAGATTGTCGACATGTGGGATGTGGATTCAGCTGTCATTGTACCGATAGTTGTTACTGTAAATGGCTTAATAGCAAAGAGCCTCGACCAACACCTAAAGAGGCTCGCATTAGGTGGACGGGTCAAGAGCCAGATTCAGAAGGCAGTGCTGCTTGACACGGCACGTATTGTGAGGAGGTTCCTATCTCTGGAAACCTAACCGCCGGTAGCTTGGACTCTAGTCTCGATACCGGTGGTAAACTATTTTTTATATTTTTAAATGTATATTTTTCACTTTTTATAAATATGTATTTAAAAATTTAAATAATATGAAATGATGTAAATAAAGGGAATAATAATAATATTCTACCACATTCACACAGCGCCATCTAGCTCCAAATTAAGCAATTATATTTGCTTGTGTTATGGGTACTAAACAACTGATAAACTACTTAAATACATTTTTTTTTGTAAATACATACATATTATAGATAAATTACACCCAGACACAGAACAAACAATCATGCTCATCACACAAAGGTTTGTCCTGGGTGGGAATCGAACCCACGACCTCCGGCTTAGCAGTCAGGGTCACTAACCACTAGACCAACAGGCCAATAAATGCAGAGTAAGTTTTTATTTTATAATGACCTACCAAAATGGCTTCACTCTGCTTCGTGGTAAGCAGTCATTGGGATCCACAAGTACCTTTTCGGTAGTTTAAGACCTTCATAGCAAAATGCTAGCGCGTTGGATCCCACAATAGCGGTTCGTGAGATTCTATGCAATTCCATATTACCCTTGTATTATCTTTTTTTAATTCCGTCAAACCACAAGTTAGTACAAAAACAGTTAAAACTTTAATAAACGTCTACTCGCTTTATGACGTTATTAATTCTCATAAAAACTTTTTAATCTTTAAACTCGAGTAGACAATAGACACGTAGCCCTTTAAAGAGGGTTGACGTAGAAGGCCAACGCAAGCCATAAAATTCGTCGCCACAAAATGGCGGCCAATAGTGACCTTCAACTACGGCCGCCTGGGGCCTGTCTGGATCTGATTATAATTGTATCGATTTAAGAGGTATGCATTGATTAACTCAATATGGGTGCATTTATTCCATTATTGTTGTTTTTGTCTAGTTGATTTAATTGGCATACCTGTCTGTATGATGATAACCAATGATAATATTGCGATATAGGTAATTCCAGGTATCGAGTTAATCATGTCATATTTATCTAATTTAGTGGGCTTACCTTGGTGGCTTATTCAAGATAAACATTTTATTGATATCCAAGATAGATAGATATTATACACACTTACACACAGATTGTATTATTTTATAGATAACATCTACAAAAATTCTAGAAGGAGGGTGTTGTTTGTTACGGTAACATATTATTCAATATCGATTAAGTATTTGCATAACCGTTAGGGTTGTCAAATTTAATTAATGTGCTTACATAAAGTTAAGTACGTAAGTACTGTTATGAGATTAAACAGGTTTAAGTGTAATTAAAATATTTGTGGTACTTCGTAAGCCATTTTATTTGCTTTGGCATAAATTGTATCTGCTATGTCGTTATCACAGTAATGAAATAAATTAGATAAAAGTCGTATAAACAGAGATGTAGTGAAGGCTACCGTGAAGGTTGTAAAATAGTAAGCACCTTCGTCATTTAATTTACACATTTAGTTAAAGGGGTGGGTTACCCCAAGGTAGCATACTGTGTCCTTATGAAACTATCTAGTCTGAAAATAGAACAATACAAGTTCCAAAAATATTGTGTCGTCTGCTCTTAACTAGGCCAATAGAAAAACTGTAAAATATAGGTACATGTCATATTTTGAACCTATTTATTAATCTCAAGAAGTGAACAAAATCTATGTTGCATAAAAATTATAAACAAAGTGGAGTTAGTAAAAGATTCACCTGTCAACGATTCACGAAAGCTGAAGGATACGTTTTTTATGACGTGACTCACCGCTACGGTACCGTAGCTTATTATCTTCATCCTCTTGGCTTACCTGCAAAAAAAACAATACTATGAGCGATAAGGGTCGGCCTTGGTCAGTATTACTTTTAGATTTCATTGATTAGATACAATCAACCTTTATTAGGATTTAAAGGGTATCAATATCGATAGCTCAAGAGGCTTTTGCAAAAAATGTATTATCCTAAATTATAATTATTATAAGAAATAGGTAAATAAATGTTTAATGATATTTTTGTTACTTTTGTGATTTTTGCAACAGCGTTTAAGTCAACAAACGATTTAACTCTTTATCATAAAACTCATATTCAGTGTGCGCTTGCGCATAGGAATTTGTGTCTGCTATTGACTCATAAAATTATAACGAATCAGACATTAATTAGCATAACACTGGCTTTAACAGTTTCCATCCTGCAATATTATGATTATAATACTGCTATTAACTGTCTAGTTATGGCAATTGTTAATAACGAAAATTTAAATTTTAAATATATCTTTAAAAGAAAGTTAGAATTTTTGTGTATTTGTGTCAAGTATCATACGGGTAATAAGGGAGTCATTAGTACCGCTCTACGTATTAGGTAAATGACCTTAACCACCCGTACGCGAACTAATTAATAAGAAAAACGATAATGAGTAATGATTTAATAGCCGTGTTAGGTATTTTACCTACAAAGCCTTCTAAATAAATACAGGTATATTAAGTAAAGACTTTCAAAAAACTTTGTAGACTGACGGTTGATAAAGTAGACATGGTAGTGACAGCTTGTCAAACTGCGGCGCGTAAACTCCCGAGCCCGCCAAACATTAACTTTATGCTCTTAACTTGACAGCTTTGTTTAAAAACTTACTTGTGGCACTAATGTCGAAGCATTTTGCTGGTTTAGAGCTTCAGAGGCAATAAATTGTATAGTTGTTTAATGTATGTTCTTTGTTATAAACTTCGACAATAGCGTTAAATGCGATTAGACGTACTTCAAACACAAAAGCGAAGGCATAGTAGACAGATTTTTCGCGAGACAGCGACAAATTCCTATAGCTTGATTTCTATCTTAAGGCAAACATGTTGAAGAGTCTAGACGAAAAGTCAATCATAAATTATTTAACAATTTTGTTTGTTATATTTTTGTTTGTCACATCTTCAATTAGTATTTTTTAAACTTATTATGCATGTTTAAGAACTTATTTAATTTTAGTACATCAATGTTATAAATAATTATACACACGAGTGTGTCGCCAAATTAATGAAGTGTCACTTAACCTTATCTAAATACATTATGTGGCAGATCTTTGTTATAAAATATTTGGTATACGGTAACCTACGAAGCAGTGGCGGTCGCTAGTCACAGAAAACAAAAATTTTGATCAAGATAAATCGTGATTCGCAGTAAAACTAATTACGAATCAGGCGCTGTCATTAATGTCACTGTTAGTTCACCAGTGTGTTACGTCGCTAGTAATGTAATTGCCTAACTGCGACTGTTTGCCAAGATGTTAACATCAACCTGTTGTTATTAACTATTTCTTAATAGATTAAAAATAAACAAGATAACAAATAGCATGTTTGTCTTGATTATTTTCTTAACTGGGTCTTGATTATTTATAAAGAGTACACAACGTTGATCTCATTTACTCATTTGGTGTAAAAAGGTCACTGTACTTGAATTGATAAACGATCTTAAATTTAGCGTCAAGTGTTGCATGAGTTAAAAAACAAAATTGATTTAAAATGTCCTTGCATGTTGTTTACTGGTTAACCGGTGGACTCTGTTTAATCTGTAGAGTTTGAAATAGTTTTGTCGTGGTATTAGTCACGTAGACAAAGTGGGTTAGGATTGCCCACACGTTTAACCACAATTATATTTAGAGTAGTAGTACTGAATGTATCTACTTAACGCACCTACGTAGTATGAATAATATTAGGATTTCGAAAAGTCCTTGATCAAATTTAAGGACAGTTTAAAGTAATACCAGCTAAAAAAAAACGAACAAATTTATTCTAGTTAATTAAATAAAATATTATTAGATACAGTCGGCAATCTGTTTATTTTGCAATTTACAGACATATTCAGTATACTGACAAAATAAAACATCAAAAGAATGACTTTGCATTGACGTCAATGTTAGTGTTTTGTAGTATAAATTGTAAATGGCTCGCTCTCAACAATTACTCTAATAGCTTAGAGCTCTGGTCGACGTTACATACGTAAATGTTTGTCTCATTCATAAACTTGATAAAGTATTGCTCGGTTAACTTGTCTCGGTTTGTGTATCAATCTATATCAATATCAGAAAGCTGAAGAGTTTGTTTGTTATTTTTAGAACTATTACTCATATTCTAAAATTTTTCTGCTTCCCGTATTAATATTATATAGATGTGTGATGTCTGTAGAGTAGGTATTTATTTTTCTCTATCGATACAAGAGATATAATCTAGTCGTGATCATTGCATGGTCAATGCGTGACTGATATTTATCCATACCATTATTGAGCATAATATAATTATGGTAATGATTTGTGTGAGAAAAACTCGCTTTTAATTTCTCTTTGATAGCATCATGACGGCACAATAAAAGGTTGGAATAAATCACTGTAGATACTCTTGGCCTCGAAAACTAAATCCCAATATTCAGAAAAAAAACGTATAAAGATATTCAGTGTATATGCCACAGGTTAACAATAGTAATAGCTTACGTCCTTTGCTAGTAGGTCTGTACAAATTTTTGACATGTCATAAAACACCGTTATATCTCAACTGTATCTTTCATTGTACAGGTATTAGTCGAGCACATAATTATTGGCTTTACCAATTTTGACGAAAAATTCTATCAAAATTAAAAGACTCATTATGCCAGTGACGATTGTCACTGTACGTACTAAGGTGACTTGCAAGCAAAAATAGACATTATTGTTTACTCTAAGTGGTAAAGCAATTTTATTGTCGACTATAGGTACCTACTTTTTATTTCAAGTCTTGAATGAAATATTATTTTATATAATGAAATAATAATGGTTTAGAAATTGTCACATTTAATTCTTTTGAAATATTTGAATTTTGAATAGTAGATCGTGTCGACGCGTTTCATAAGTGACTTAAGAGGACCGAAAGGCGTAATAATGCGTTTGATGTGCTGTTGCTGCTGTCCTGTTCCTGCAGTGCATCAGTAAACTGCTTTTAAGCGAGTGTTATTATAATCTGCGGCGTACTTTGTCACTGGTGCGACTGCAGCCCAGCAGCAAGAGCATTATCGTATTTTTTAAATTTTGTACTAAGCTGGCAAACCAACATACAGTTCATCTATGGACATGCCTGTGTTCTTTAAGAATTATAGATATTGCTAAGAAAACGCAACCAACCGTGTGGGTAAAGGCAATCGTTCAATAGCTCTACTATGTTATCGTGACTTTCTCATCATGATGACAGTTTTAAAACAGTAGCGAACATTTTCTAACTAAATACCAGGAGCGATGTTCATTTTTAAATATTTCACGCTCTCACGCATCAGAAAAAGTGAATAGCGATATGAAATTTATTTTTTGCCACCGAATGGGATTGCGTCAATCACTCTGGAACCAGATTGTCTGCAAAATGGTAGATATTTCTTCTGTCGATTCGTTAATGCTGAAACTAGTAGGTTTTACTACTGTTAAGGCTGATTTACATTAATACAATATCTGACGCCATTGTCAGCACTACTGGATTCCGGCACTGTATCCAGTGCGTCAATGTAAACGTTTTTAATCCAGTAATGCTGGCGCCAGCTAATGGATAAATGTAAATCAGCCTTTAGAAACTCTATGTAGACTACTACAACTAGAAAGAGCGCATATAATATAACACCAAGCTGATCACAAATAGCGAAAATAATAAATCAAAACAACAATTATCTGCAACAATTGCGTAAAGCACCTTTGACAGGCATAATGGCGATGAGTTATCTACGGTATTAATAGCATGACTCTATATCGAGTGTTATGTAATAATCATTTAAAAACAATAAATGCCCTTCAAACAACGAAGGTCAACCATGTTTATGTATACCAGATAAAGTATTGATATCCTTATCTTTTCATTTGCTATGTTATAATTTCGTTGCGAACATGTTAAAACGTAAATATTGTTCTAGAATAGCTGGAATGTATACCAATATTTATTCAGCCATTCATCTTTAAGCACTTGATAGTGTTTAACGGTGATGATAATAATAGAATTAATAGATATTAATTGCTTGTTTTAAAGTTGTTTTTTCTCAAGTGGGGTCTACTATTGGAGGTTCAAGGAATTTCGCCTGCTAGGTACTTCTTTCACTCTTTGGCAATGACTTCCACTGCCACTACCACTGTCATATCCAGAGGTGCCATAGAACTGGGAGTGTGTGCGACTGCTGTGCAATTAATTGGCTTTGTTCGATCCCACACACGACGAAACCTTGCGTGATCCAAATACATATTTAATTTAGTTTGAGTTTATTTCTTTTGTGATTATTGTAAATGTGTCACATGACCTCCCAAAGAAAAAAAATCTTTGTAACGTGTTTTCTTTACTTTGTCGTTCATAGAAAATAGATTATGAGGAAGATATAGAAATTCTAGCAGTTACATTCTGCACAACCTTTTAATGTCATTAATCAAACCTTAAATAGAAATAAAACTGCCAAAAACATCTTAATTAAAAAAGTTATTTTGTGACACCGAGTATTAGTAGTGAGTAGGTACCCACTTCACAAGGATGAATAGTCATGGGATTAGTGTTGTTCGTTAAGTAGCGTATGTATTAGTAAACGATAATCAACCCATTATTAACTTATTAATTAGTGGTATGTACGTTATGCTCACGCGATTAACTACTTGTCAACTTTTTACACAACACCATACGACTGTGCAACTACCTACTACGTTTACTGTGAGAAGCTATTGACATTTTTGTATGTTGAAAAAGTAGGTTTTACTCGATTCTACCCAAGTCAACGATTTGTCTACATTTATATAAATGAACAGCGCCCCTGATATTTACATTAAAAAAGTAGGTAAGTTAAAAGTAGAATGATAAGCGTCTCTCGTATTTAATATGGAAACTAAATTTGACATCGAGAAAGTAAATAGCGCTCTCGGTACTTACTCTGAGAACTAAAATCTATCCTATTTTTAAACTGTCAATGTGAGTAAAACTCACAAAAAGGGTAGGTACCTACATATAGAATCAATGAGTTATCAGAACCTTCAAACATTCAAGTAAAGTTTGAATTTAAATAAATAAAACATTTTGTTTAGTATTAAAGAAGGAATCAACCTTTATAAAATGCAGGTAAACTTTTTCAACCACAACGAAGTTAGGCTCGAGGGTAATCATATAAACAACTTGTAGGTATAAAGCTATAGTAGTTACGGTTACCGACCGGTTCACTAAAAATAACCCAACACTTAATTGCGAACAACATCTTTGGTGCTTACGCAAACAGTTTAAATCTATATTATACTGAGATATCTATATAAACACACACACAACAAGAAACCTTTGTAGGCCTTTATAATAAATGCATATATTTTTAAAACATATTACGCTTACACAGGCTGCAGGTTGAGATTTTGGTAGGTAGTAAGTTGATATAGATAATGAGTGAAGAAAGATAAAATTATGCCAGGTATAATTACATATGATATGACATAATTACAAACTTAATAACAAAATTTAAAATACAATGAAAGAGATAAGTTTACGTTCAAAGTTAAATATAAGTATTTCGGTCGAATATCACAACCAAAAGAATTACAAAAATAAAAGAAAATATTTTATTTTTTAATTCTTGCCAAACGGTTCAGTACTTTTACAGATATCGATCAATTAAATCCTGGAACACTATATTCAGCGCATGCGTTTCTTTCAAAATTTCAATTTTAATTAAATGTGTTTTGGCAATATGGACACCTTTCTATTTTGTATTATTTTATTTCATAATACCTTCCAGTCCCAATCGCAATCACATTTACATAAGTATTATTTTTCGTCTTTGAGAATTTAGACTCTTTGTTCTTGGCCAGACTTAATCAATACTCAGGTTACTCAGGTCAGCCGCGACAAATGAAAATATTTTCCATAGGTAACTTTGCCATCGCTATTAGCATACAAATATGTATATTATTTAAAAGTTATTACTATCATTTTGATCGCACAAAACAAATATATAGACATATCCAGTTAATTCTAAAGAATTTCTAGATAAAAAATATGATAACTTTATAGTATTAAAAATATAGATTAATGACATCAAGTATTTTAGGATTGCTTATTTCATAAATGAAGAGGATGAGATAAAATTTAAAAGGGAAAGACTTGTGAATAGTTTCCAACAAAGAATAGTAATTTTATTGTTCTATTGAAACTGAAGAATAGTATTTCCTCAATTGTTAGTATAAGATAATTTGGTTGCGATAGGGCGGACGGCAATATTTTTTTTCTATTGACAAGAGAATATAAAATCATATTGACTAAGTACTGAAATTGCTGTAAGTTGAAGAAGAAATTCACGACAAGCATTTCATAAGTGTTTCTAAATTAATGTTGCCTGTTACATCACTGTTACAGTATTGGTTAGAATACTGTAACAGTGATGTAACAGGCTGTTTAATGTAAGATATGAAGCTATGAATGGTCAACTCACTTTGCCATTTCACGTGTTTTCAAGTAAAAGCATTCTTTCTACTCATACGTCTACGTTCTAGTCATCCAAGCATTGTTTACAATAGCGACAGGAATGAATATTTTATATTGATATCTAACATTACCGTCACGCATTACGCGTTGATTAAATTATTCACGGTATTACCAGAGTCTTATTTATTACTAAGAAACATGCATTGTATAATACTGATAATGTAATAAATAGAAAATGGCACATCGACATAGGTCAATTGGCATATAAAGTGTGAAACGAATGCCATATTTGCACACATGTAGACGAATTTGGCGCAAACTTCAACGCCAAGCTTGGCGCCAAACCAAATACTATAACCGAGGCTGATTTACCTAACAAAGTATATACAAAAATATCTTAAATAAAATACATTTACAAGTTTGTTGGATGTTGGATGTAAAAACATGATTGGCGACACGACGGGATTCTACAAAAATAGCTCGTAAGCGCACGATACGGGCGGCGCTTTGATATTATTATGACGACAAGATGCAATTGTTTGGGTGAGGTGCAAGTGTTGCGAGCACGTGCGACAGAAATTTATTTGAAATAATAAAAGTGAGCACTATATTTGAGGAGTTCAATGTTCTATGTTCCCTTTGCTAGAAATACACAGACGTCGCGGACTTTGAAATTAGCTTGTATAAATTAAATTTTACAGGTATTTTAAATATGAAATATACTATTTAAAAATTACAGATTAGATTGATTAGGTATTTATTTTGGCTAAAAGGTAAATTATAATAGTTCGTATCGCTGTCTGGCAGTTCCTTACGCCAAGCTCACGCTTGCAGGCGAGTCAAGGCCAAGCGTGCACCAGTGTGTAATGTGTGTATGGCGGGCTAACTTGACGCATACAGTATGCGTGCACGCATCGAGGCCATCCCAATATGTTGTGTACAAAAAGTTTATTACGGGCTCTCCGCGAAGCTCGCTTTAAACTCCAATGTATTATGCACCAACTTACAATTTATTGAACACTGTTTTTTATTATTGCAACTCTTTTTGGTTTACTTAGGTAATATCCGTGAAATTTTTTTTTTTTAAATTATTTTGTAATGTTAAGCATCTAGTTTTTTTCCAGCTTGTCTTCTCATTGTATTAACGAAAAAGAAAAGCTTTCATCAGACAAAGAAAATTATGCAGAAATATAAACTCATTTGAAAAAGCTTAAAAGAAATAACCTAAGTAAATGTTTTAATATTTATTTTATTTTATTTATTTTCTTTATTTAGAGACAAACAGTCACAATACATCTATTACATTTTGAGTTTTTATAAGACCTAAACCTATAGTCTCCTAAATTACATGGTATGGTTCACAAATTATAATTACATACAAATTAAAAAAATAGCAATTAACGTCACTTAACAAATTTATGTTAATATTAATCTAGTACTTTTTCGTTTCTCTACTGATTCGAAGTACAACTTCGGAATTATGCAGTTTTATTTTTATATCGCGCTGTATCATTAATTAGTACCTAGTTAATATAGTCTATGTAAATAGGTACTGTTCAGTACGGGTCGGCTAAAAATAGCTCGCGTCATCACGACGCCGCGCCGCGCCGGGTGTAGTATTTATGTACGTATTTACTTGTACTTGAAAAATTCAATTAGGTACCTGTACTATAGTGATTATTTAAAGATTTAATAATCATAGTCAATCGAAAATAGAAGGGATGTCCGAATGCATAATGACCAAATGTGATTTTGATTTTGTAATATGTTAATTACCGATAGATGAAGGTGGCTCACGACCGGCCTACGTCCAGCAGTGGATGCATTTCAGCTGATATGATGATGATGATGATGATGAATATGTTAATTCGGATTTCCGAGTGTGAAGCACCTCTATCTAGAAACTGTTTATACAGGTGTCCACTCACCGAGAGCATTCGCTTGTCATGTAACATTCGAAATTCAAAATGGTGATTAATTTAAATTTGGTTTGATTTTGAGTATTACATTACGTAATTTACAAAATCGAGTCAAACGTTAAGGTGGGTACTGACCAAAGTTACGAGGTGGAATGTAACATGTTAAACAGCGAACATTCATGCAGTCATTATGTTATGTTATGTTACAGGGAAACCAGCGAGCAACGAGCCGCTCGTTGCTCTCTTTGAGTGCTCCACCCGGCTGTCGGCTTTTTTGGCGAATCCTTTGACTGTTACGCGCTTCAGACAGTAAGTCGCAGCTACATTCGATATCTTGACTACGAGTGGCAACGAATGTGGAGCGAGGATGAGCAAAGAGTTAGAAATGAGCGTGTTTACACGGATTTAGCACACGGCGTAACGTATCATGCTCGCTGCGAATGGTACATTACGTCTTGTAACACCGGTCAGTACCCACCTTTACAGATGAATGTTCGCGGCGGAGGAGCATCATAAATGTTGTAAATTAAAATAGAACATACAATTTTCTTCAGTATACTAAACGTTCTGTAAAAGAAGTTGTAATAGAAGGTCCATACAGTATCGCAGCTCATAACGAACGAACTATTAGAAATATTGTTATAATCTGTGCGCTACGAACAAAACAAAAAATTCCAATGCTACGCTACATTTCTCTTCATTACGGCACGCCTTAGTACAACAATAGAAGTTTTTTCTTCTGACGCCATGCTCAGGATGTTCTTCAACGGATCTAGTGTACTTGTTAATACAATGCACGTGAGCTATTTGCATTCATCGTGTAAATACTAGTAAATACCGATCGTGACTGGGCGGCGTGATATCGCGATGAGAATAACAGATAAACACGCTGACAACATCGAGTTAGTCGTCTCGTTCACATAACTTTATCATATTGCTATTAAACGTGTTGTTTCTAAGCTAATAATTTATTACTTACTGCTTGAGCTTGTTTTTCTACTACAGACTTATTAATCAAATAGCAATACATTATTGTAGTTGGCTTTAATTGTTTTTAACAGTTTATACTTGCATAACATTTAGTGTAAGTACTTTGATATATATAAGGCTCGACTTTCTCTGCATTCTAGGGTCTCAAACCCAAATCAGTAGTGTTAATAGAATCACTATAAATGAGGCTCGAAGATTTAATCTACAAAATAACTTACTTGTTTTTGAAATGGATGATCAACTTCACTGAGTCCACGCACAAGTTTACAAATTGTCAAATTCTCTCACATCATTAATCTACTCTTGCAACTGTTTGTTATTTAGATAAATTATTGTAGCTGAATATGTGAAAGCTGTTCTCCTTCTATTGAACAATCGAGATCCGTATGTAACCGCTCATGTATGTATTTACTAATGTTGATTAGTAAAGAGGTCAGCAACTTACCATGTCTGGCTCACGATCCCGCCATTGGATCAGAATACAAGTAAGTATATTAAATGACAATGTAATAACAGTTGCAATGCGATATCGTTCATATAAAGAAAACTATCATAATATTAAACGACCTAGTAAAATGTGGCGGGCAATCGATGGACAAGGGCAGCCCAGAATTACAAACGGTAAAAATGGAGATGTTTAGAAGATGGAAGAAACTCAATCAACAGAACTTCTGCCTTTTTAGCTAAAATTATGATGATAGTATACATTTTCTTAAGTAAGTTTCTTAGCTTATCTATAACAAGTTAATTGAAAAGTTTTTTGGCAATACCTTATATTTTGGCATTTATCGATAGGTATTACTAAAATTGGAAGCTGAGGAATTCGATATAATTTAAACGAGCGGATAATAGAACACATCATATTAGCACGAAATTTATCGTAGCTAATTGTTATATAACGTCATGTGGTCATTTTTCTGACCATGAATGGAAAATGATATACAGCCAATATATTAAGCTGTTCAAAGGCCCTAGACAAGTGTCAAAGATTTCTATTCTATTCATAGAAAAAATTAAAAAATGTATGGGATTGACATAAGCTAACGCCAAAGCTTATGTTTTATTTATTTATTTTATTTATTTATTTATAAGGATCTCTTACAGGAAATACATGTCACTTTCATCACATTTCAAACATAAAAATAACAAGTCTCATGCTTCCTCAATTACAAGAGACCACAGCATGCAGGCATACAGCATCAGTACAGACAAAGAAAAAACAGAATTCAGGTCAAATAAAATAAAAAAAATAAAAAAAAAATTAAAATAAAAAAAAATACAATATTTGAAAACATGAAATAGATTAAACAATGACATAAAATTAAAAATTAAATAAATAATAATTGTTGCTACGAGGACAACCCTCGCAGATGCGTATTAATAGCTTTTTTGTATGTAGATAAAGAATTACTAAATATGTCTATGTCTACCGAGATACCAGAGATTTTATTGTATAGGTATGAAAGTCGAACAATCGGCGAGTGTTTACCCAGGTTCGTTCGATGACGAGGTGGTCTAAATAGAGAACAGGCGTAGCGTGGCAGTTTAGATGGTACATTAATATTTATCCTTTCGAGTAGATCCGGACAATCAACGTTATTGTTAAGCAACTTGTACAGGAAAACCAAATCCGAAAGACTACGACGCGACTCTAATGACATCATCCGAAAAAAGTTAAGCCTGCCCTGGTATGATTTAATTGACCTAGATATTCCAGCCCGAAAAGCTAGATGGTGGAGAAGCTTGCGTTGTGTTTTTTCGATTCTAGTCACATGAACTTGATATCCTGGATTCCAAGCACTGCTGCAATACTCCAGCCTTGTTCTGACGAAACTGTTATACAATAGTAATGTGGTCAAACAACTTTTAAATTCTTTGGAATTACGTAACACAAATCCGAGCGACCTATGAGCAGCAGCAACGGTCTTATCAATGTGCTCAATGAAAGTTAATTTGCTATCCACAAATACTCTTAGATCCCGAATGACAGTTAATTCTATCAGTGCCTTTCCTAGGATTGTGTAGCACGAAGGAGTTTTATTTAGTTTCCTTGTAAATTTGATATGATAGCATTTGTCAGAATTAAGACACATTTCGTTATCTTCACACCATTGACATAGCCTGTCCATATCCAACTGAAGTAAGCTAACATCAGATGTATGTCGAACAATACGTGTGAATTTCAGATCATCAGCAAAAAGGTATGGAGTAGAATATTTAAATATATCTGACAGGTCATTTATAAAGATATTGAAGAAGAGCGGACCTAAATTTGAGCCCTGAGGGACACCGGAGGAGGATAAATATTGTTCAGATTCCTCTCCATCTACAACAACCAAGGAAAACCGATCGCTTAAATATGACCTGCACCAGTTTAATGCGGCACCGCTTATACCAAGCGAATGCAGTTTGTGCAATAATCTGCTGTGACTTACTTTGTCGAAAGCCTTTGTAAAGTCTGTATATATGGCATCTACTTGTAAACCACTGTCTACTGCCATTGATAAGTCATTTATGTAGCTAACAAGGTTGGTGTTTGTTGACTTTTTAATCATAAAGCCATGCTGATTGTAATATAAGAATTTTTTTACATGATTATAGAACAAATTGTAGACTAGTGATTCAAAGACTTTCGACAATACCGACAGAATAGATATCGGGCGATAGTTTGATATCATTTCACGCTTTCCACTCTTGTATATCGGCACAACCCTTGCATATTTCCATTGAGTAGGAAATTCGCCTGAACTCAATGACACATTGTATATCATGGTTAAGGGTGCAGATATTGGTCTAGCACAACGTGACCAGAAAGAAGCCGGTATATTATCTGGTCCTGAGCCCTTTGAAGTATCGAGCTCCTTGATTTTATTTTCTACATCCGCTCGGGACAACATAACTTCACCTAGTTCAGAAATGATAGTTGGGCATGGCTTATTAGGCGTATTGAGAGAAGAATTTTGGGCAGGTAAATTAAAAACAGATGCGAACTGTTCAGCTAACAGATTTGTAACTTCTTTAGCATTATCAGCAATTTTGTCACCTAAGACCATTGGTGAGGGATAAATAGAACTGTTCAATTTTTTATGTGTGTCCAGAAGTGCTTGGGATGCTTTCTGATTTCGTTTTCAATGTTTGAAATGTAATTTTTGTAGCAAGTTCTAGTTAGCAAGCAGCATTCCTTTCTGATGTAACTGAATTCAATCACATCTAACGGATTATGGTATTTAATAACATTTTTAGGCAACTTAAGCTTTAATTTTAAAAGTTTTATCAGTTGAAATGAGTACCAAGGCGGATATTTGCCCTTGCATGACATTGTTTCTGGTACGTATTGTCTTATTATATTTCTGATTTTTGTATAAAATAGGTCTACCATACTATTAACATCTTTGTTGGTACAAGAGTTAAATTCTTTGTTCCAATCGATATTGTTAAGCGATTTGATGATATTGTCATAGTCCGCTTTAAAGAAATTACATTTTTTAATGAATTTAGGTTTATTTTTGACTCTTTGCTGATTCAATAATGGGGTGAAGTTAATAGCAGGGTGAAACTTGTCAATATCTCTAACCGGGTTTTGACATTCGTTAACGATCACTCGTTCTATGTCGGAGAGTATCAAGTCCAGTATTTTGTTTTGTGAGTTCTTAACTGTATTATACTGGCTTAGATTATTAAGGGAAATAAAGTCAACGAGTGTATCCTTAAGGGAGCTCTGACATGAACTATGCGTAACTAGGCAAGGCTCGTTAGCGTTATTTACTACCCATTCGATTGAACTCATGTTAAAGTCACCGATTATCATTGTAAGACCGTTACACATATGCATTACTCTATTACAATTCTCAACAAAGTGTTCAAGCACATCATTCCGCAATGGTGGTGGGAGGTAGATTGCACATAATTTCAACAAATTATTATTATGTTTAGACTCACCCGGTTTTAACTGAATCGTGACCCACAAATCCTCACAGTCGCATTCCCAGTCTGACATGCGTCTCGAGTGTAGTGTTTTGGTCACAGCCATCAGTACTCCACCTCCCAACCTCTTGTGTTTGCTAAAGTTTGATGTTTCGCGATCCCTCCGGTACACTATGTAGCTGTCATCGAACAATTCAGAGTCGTACACATCATTAGACAACCAGGTTTCGGTAAAAACATAGACATCGTACTCACGGTTATATATATGCTGACGAACATCTGCGAGAGTGGTTCGAAGTCCTCTGGTATTTTGATAATAACATTTTATAGACTCGAATTTTAAATTTTATAAATTATAATAACATGCTTATTACTCAAAATATTAATACTAATAAAATTACGCTAATAGTTTCAGTTTATCAATATTGTTAATAACAAAAGTCTCACTAGTTTCATCCTTTTTCATGAAGATTTTCCCGTTGCGAACCCATGTGTATTTATACCCCAATTCTTTAGAGCGAATACGTGCAGCTGCATGGATGGCTTTGTTGTCCGGAGATAAGTGCTCTACGACGTATATGGGTTTGGGATTTTCCATGGATATGTCAATCCTATACATTTTATTATCTATTCTATGAATAGGATAGAAATCTTTGCCACTTGTCTAGGGCCTCACTCAGGTGTTATAAGTTCTTTTAACTAAAAGTTATTACTGTAATGATTTATATTACTTAATATGAAGTCACGATGTCGACCTCTTATAAAATCTGGTAGTGTAACGGTATTTTTTTTTTAATCTGTGTAAAATCAGAAGGAAGACGAGAAACTCCAGCAGTCATGATTTTAAATCAAATTCTCAAATGGCCAATTAGATACAGATAATTTTATGTTCAAACTATACTATTATATAAAGCGGAAGAGTTTGTTTGTTTAAACGTGCTAATCTCTGGAACTACCATACGGATTAGAAAAAAATATTTTTGCGTATGATAGCGCAGTTCTCGAGGAAGGTTATAGGCTATGTACCATCATGCTACTGGCAACGGGAGCAGAGCAGTGAGCAAAGACGCGGGTGAAACCGCGCCGCGGAAATCTAGTGCTTAATAAAATATGATGATTACAATCGGAGCGTGAAATAGGCAATTTAAAATGATGGAAATCTATAGAACACGGTGTTTACAGCAATCATATAACGCGATCAGCCATGGAGTGGACTTCCACCTTTAAAAAAAATGTAGACAAAGATATAGCTGCCTTTGTTTCTTGTTATGAGAATGGTATATTCGTGTGCTATGTTGTCTGATTAATAAGTTTGTTTGGATATTGTATCACGTTTCATGTGATAGCCTAGTTTGGGCCTCACTTGTAATTCAGCCGAGAGACGAGTCATTTAATAGTTACGTATACGTCAGAACAACAACAAAATTTTAGTCAACTCTTTTGTTGTGGGATTTAGCGGAATTGATTCATTTTATAAGACATACCGCTCCGAGTTATCATCGACAGTTTTGTGATACGTGCACCATATCGTCTAATGTACCTATTGCATGTATTATTTTTGTAAAAGAAACTTGGAGTTTGAGGGTGTTAAAATTTATAATAAATTACCATCAGCAATAAAACAAGAAAAAAGTTATGGCCGGTTCAAAAAGCTACTCAAAACTTACACAATTAGTAAATACAAATAAAAAAAAAATCACAATAATAATAATAATATAAAAAAAAAAATGCATTACTTATATTAATACAATACCATATAAATAAAGTAACTGCACATGATATATAGATTAATTAATATACTAAACCTATAAAATAATATAAATCAGTAATTACCTACTTAAATCAAACAACAAATAAATAAAATAATAAATAAATAAATAACAAATCCTTAAACCCGATTATTCAAAACGTTCTATAAACCATATCTATACATATAATAAAAATGTAACCGATCGCTGTCTGTACATGGAAGATATATGAGAAAAAATACTATTGGGACCTATATCAACGCAAATAGAACCCAAAACAATGATTTTTAAAATTTTTGTCTGTTTGTCTGTTTGTCTGTTTGTCTGTTTGTCTGTGCGTTTGTGCACGCTAATCTCAGAAACGGCTTATCCGATTTAAATATGGTTTTCACTAATATATTGTGGTAAGCTTCACTTAACATTTAGTGTTTGTTTCATGTCAATCGGTTCATAAATAAAAAAGTTATGCCAATTTAAAGAATCACATCGAACATTCGTTAATTTACTACGAAATCTTATAGAAGCAGATATTTTAACAGGTTGCGGAATAGCTGATAGTGTTTTTATTCCTCGGATTCCTGTCATTCTAAACAGTCTTTCATTTAGTTTTAAACGAGTCCAGTTTCCAGTGAGCCTATATTTTGCGATGACTAATTAAAGTAATTAATTAATTAAGTAATTAAAGTAAAGGTAAGACACCAAAAGTTGTGGGTGTGGATCTAAGTATTAGCTGTTTTTCGGTCAGCTTTATGTGGCTCTATCACGTGTTAGCATTACTAGCAGCCTGTATGCTTTGATCTCTGATGGCTATACGTCTTATCCATACATCCATACATATTATAAAAGGCTTTGTCCTGACTGACTGACTGACTGACAGACAACGTAAAGCCTAAACCGCTGGTCGTAGTGACTTGAAATTTGGAGGGTGTGTTTGTCTTAATGTCTAGAAGTGTACAAAGAAAGGGTTATTTAAAATTCAACTCTTAAGTGTATGAAAAGGGATGAAATCGATTGTATGAAACGTCTTCATTTTTTAAGTTACAGCTTTGAAATTTTGTTTTGGAATACTTTTATTTAAATAAAAAATACGCCCATAAATTTTTTTTACTGGGGTGGATTTATAGGAGTGAAATAAGGGATGAAATATTGTATGGAAAGATCTTTGCTTTTGAAGTTGGCGACTTGAAATTTGGAGGGAGGGGGAAGGGAGGGGGAGGAAGAGGAAAGGAAGGGAGAAGTGAGAAGTTAGGGGAAAGTGCGGGGGTAGTTAGGGAGAAGTCAGGGGAAAGGGAGGGGAAAGTCAGGGGAAAATCGACTGCCTCTGTATTTCGGTGGTACTGTGTATGGACTGTGAGGTCGCGGGTTCGATTCCCGCTCAGTGCAAATATTTGTAGCATGAACATGTCTATTTGCTTTGGTCTGGGTGTTTATATGTATAATATGTACCTATTTACAAAAATAAAAGTATTTAAGTATGTTTATCCGTATTCTAGAACCCATAATACAAGCATATAATATGCTTACTTTGGGTCTAGAAGGCGTTGACCTCGCAGCATGTGTAGGACCAGCAGAGTAACCGCGGAGTCATTGTGTGGGTGGTGTGGGTCAACCCGCCGGCCAGGGAGACCTGTATAAACGGTGGTGCCGCTGGCCGCCCGCGGCATTGTACAAGGGCCCATTTAGACCTAACCAAAAAAAAAGAGACTGCCCCACCAGGTTGCGCATAATCTCGGAGTGGTTCGTCGTGCAGGTTGGTGACCGGATAGTGGGACCCGGCGACCATTTTCGAGACGGTACGGCGGCCTTTTGCGAGCAGTCCGTATCATGGAAGCCCGGAGGCCTAAGACCCTTGAGCCTTTACAGCTACGAAGAGACATCGCCTCCTCAACGGCCGTCTTCTATCGCCTTTACCACGGAGAGTCTTTTCAACAGCTCTTTAAATTAATTCTACCCTCGCCCTTTTTATCCAGAACGACACGTGCGGGACTGAAGTGCCACCCTTTCACAGTGGAATCTAAAGGGTCTCGAACCAAACGGTTCAGCACTTTATACTTTTGTCGCTCAATTAAAGCCTGGAATTCTTTACCAGCGCATGTGTTCCCACCTAACTTTCATCCTGGGACTTTTAAGCGAGGCGTGAAGAAGCATCTCACTAAGCCGCCATAGTGGAAGCCACCATACCAGTAGTTTGGCTTTTGGAATGGTGTCCACTACTTCTGAATTCCACTGACTGCTTACCATCAGCCAGAGTAAAGGCACTTTGGCAGGCTAATATAAAAAAAAAAACTTATTTTTTTATAATAATATATTAAAAATAACTTTTTATTCCTCGGATTCCTTTCATTCCAAACAATTTCCCGTTTAGTTTTAAACGAGTTCAGTTTCCAGTGAGCCTATGTTTCGCGATGACAATTAATGAGTGTGGATCTAAATATTAACTGTTTTTCGCATGGTCAGCTTTATGTGGATTTGCCACGTGTAAGTAATCCTAGCAGCCTGTATGGCTTTGATCCGCGATGGCTAGACGTCTAATATCGTAGATAGAGAAGCATTTACTGTAAAGATTTTTCTTATTTACCTAAACGAAGATGTTTATAATTCAAAACAAACCAAAAGATAGATCCAAAAAATGCTGCCCAAAATCACTATTCGACGCGGACGAAGTCGCGGGCACAGCTAGTATTATATATATCTAAAATATAATAGAATCATAAACTAAAAATAATATTTATAGTCTTACAATAATAAAATTATAATACTACAAAATAGTTCTTGATGTTATCAGACTGAGCCACCAATGCCACATCCAGTAAAATTCATTTCATGCATCCATGTTTCTTTAACATGGTATGATCGTTACCGTTTAGATAAGTTATTTAGTCTCTGTCCCCATCCTTATATCTAAGTTGGAACGCGTTGGGGTTAGAGGTAAAACACTTGAAATCTTCAAGAACTATCTTAGCAACCGTAAGCAAAAAGTCAAAATCGAGGATCTCCTGAGCAATGAGGAAACAGTGTCCTTCGGGATTCCTCAAGGTAGTATAACTGGGCCAATTTTGTTCCAAATTTATGTCAATGACCTCTGCAATATGACCCTCTCAAATGCAGAGATCTACGCGTATGCCGATGACACGGCGATAATAGTCTACGGTACTACCTGGGACAATGTAAAAATTAATGCGGAAACTGCTTTAACTAAAGTATCTAGATGGCTACACTCAAACCTCCTCACTCTTAACATAGATAAAACGTGCTACGTTCCATTCGCTATTCGCCAAAACACACTACCAGGTAACAATTTCTCGGTAATAGCTCACATGTGTTCTCAAACGCAGGTGCGGTGCGCCTGTCCGAAACTTAAAAGAACTAGCGATGTAAGTTATCTCGGTGTGCGCATAGATTCGGGGTTGCGATGGGATAAACAAATTGATGCAGTAACAACACGAACATTAAGACTCATTCCCATTTTCAAGTCCCTACGACACTCTGCGAGCTTGGATACCCTCAAAATGGTTTTTTACGCTCTGTGCCAATCAGTCATAGGGTTTTGCATCTCGGTTTGGGGAGGAGCGCATAAAACTCAATTCCTTAGAGTTGAGAGAGCACAAAGGGCTGTTCTAAAAGTTATGATTAAAAAATCATATCGATATCCCACAACACAGTTATATTTGGATTGTGGGGTTCTGACAGTACGACAGCTCTTTGTGCTCCAAGCCATTCTTAGAAAGCATGCTAGCATTCCTCCTCCTGATCCTAACAAACGAGTTAACTGTCCCACAGGCACACGTCACAAAACATCTTTTGCCAAGCACCAATATTACACGTTAAGCACACATATCTATAAGAAAGTGCATAAACTACTAAACATAATTAAATTAAATTCATATGATCTCAAAACTAAAACGTCAGAATGGCTTCTCCAACAGGATTACCCAAAAACTGAATCTCTCCTTACGTACATCGCCTAAATTACACTCATCAACCCAATTAAATCTCACCCTTCATCATTTACAAACAAACACACTCACACTCGCATGCACAACACACTTATACACGCACACATACACACAAACACACACACACATACACACATACACGCACTTTAAAATTAGCTCATATCCTAGTTGTGTAAGTAAGCATGTCTTCAACATATTTAAATCATTTAAATCAGCATAGTGCCATTGACATCACATTTCTTTCGTATTCAATCAAATGGTAGAACGATACAAAGTTCACTTAAGATGTAAGATCTACCTAGGTCAATCAATAGCCGAACACTGTCTCTTAAGATACAGGTTTACCCTAGTTTAAGAGACAGGGTTAATAAATTATGTATACAGATTCTTTAGTTGTTCCAGATGCCTCGTCTACCAATTATTATTATTTATTTAGTTATCTTTTTTTATGTTACATAGATAATAGACTAAGGAAAACGAATATTGTATCAACCTGTAATCTGTAACCACTTTGTTGAAATAAAAATATTATTATTATTATTATAATTATTATTTGTTTACCCACATTTTTGTAACTTTGTTTTATTTCTTAATTACGTACGTACTTTGTGCGCTCTAAATGTTAATCTTAAGTTATCAACAGTGTTTCTCAGTAAGTGAATTATGTATGCAATTCTTTATGAGAAATAAAGTTATTCTTAAACCTAAAACCTAAAACTATTTTCATTTAATGCAACTCTCACTGCTTTTGAAATTTACTTGACATTGTAAAGAGGACAGTGAAGACACGTTGGTATATTGAGAACGTGTTGTACGTAATAAAATTAGCTTATCTGATCAGATAAAAATGCATAGCACTTTCATTATTGACTACAATAGGCTCGATATCATCTAAAAATGAATTTTTCTTTTGTTTTTAAGGCCCATTAACTGATGCAATCCACACACTGCTCTGCATCACGCGGCGAAGTGCAGGCGTGCGTGTTCTTACGTTGTTCGTAAGTCAGTATTTCTATCTTTGCATAGAAATCACGCGTGGTACACACTGAAAACGCATTCACGCGCAATCTTTCAGATTACGCGCCTACATGCGGAGAAACACGCGCCTTCGCGCTTGGGTGCGGGGCTAGTCGGTATGACACAACGAGTTCGCCAGTAACGTGCGTGATTGATGATGCAGAAATGCACACTCACATCCACACGCGTGGCTCCATCGGCATGCATCCCGCAGCGTAGAGCAGGGCACTGTGTGGATTGCCTAAATAATTGCGATTTGTCGTGTCTTAATTTGAGTGCCGGAGCGGACATCTCAATATCCTGAAAATCGGTCTGGTTCCCGAGGGATACAACAAACCATATTTTATACGCGGGCAAAGCCGTGGGGCACAGCTAGTAATCATTATAAATTCGAAAGTTTGTGCGTAAGTATGTGTGTGTTTGTTACCACTCAGCGCCTAAACGGTTAGGCCGATTTCGATGAAAATTGATATGTAGATAGATTCGGTACCGGAGACGGAATTTTCGATACTTTTTATCGCGAAAATTGGTCTGGTTCTCGAGGAAGAAAAATCAGATTTTAGGCGCAGGCAAAGCAGAGGGTCGCAGCTAGTTAAAAAATAAAATAAAGTCCATAATAAATAACAGTAACTGGAGTGCTTACAGCCTGACTCACGCATTGGAATTTTAATAAGCACGTTTGCTCGTAAATTAAGATAAATTCATAGCATTGACAGTAGCCAATAGCAACTGACGGTCCGTGTCCTCGAAAACTCACCAGGCGGGTTAGAAAATAGACCGAGGGTGGGGTAGGGTTCAACGGTCGGGTGAGCCTGTCAGGAATTGCGGCAACATATTTAAAATAGTTACAACTACCGCAACCCGTGTTTAAACTAGATTATTTAATGTTATTTAGTTCTGTTGATTGAGTTTCTTGCCAGTTCTTCTCATGGCTCTACTTCGTCAGCGAACTGGCTGTAGGTTCATTTGCTGACATTTTGTAAACGTTGACGTTCATAAGTGTTAATTTAATTGACCTATATGAATAAACATATTTTCATTTCATTTCGATTTACTGCATAGATACGATTAATAGGTTAGTTAAACGGCTATTAATAGGACAGAATAATTATTAAGTTTTATGTCCTTTAACAGGGAGATTTCTTTATTTGGATTAAACACTGGCAGGCCTTGGATGTGCTATATTATTATTTCAATAGTAGTATGATAAGCGAGCCTTTAAGGTAACCGAGAAAGTTAAGTGTATTGGAAGATTGACTACAAAATAACGATAAGCTGTGATCGTGCTTGATACGTTGGACAAATCCAAGCCCGAATACCCCCTCAGGCCTCTTGCCTATCCTTTTTCCTTCACCATCCCCTTCTCTGTGGTCGGCCACGGCTTGGTTTTGTTTACTACGTATTATTATTTCTGCAATGCTTCGAAAACACAGCAATATCTATAGGTTATAAGGTTACCACTTAACATCACGTGGGCCCCTGCTTATTTGCTACTAGTTGTATGAAAACAAAATCGCTACATATATAATCCTGACACTTAAGAGTAGATACATACTCAGAAGGAGTATGTATCTACTACGTAAGTAATGTCGACGACATCCTAAAATATTTGACATTTGATAGCATTGGTAGCTACATCCAATCATCATTTCGTCTTACTGAAAAGATATAATCCTAAATAATATTATTATTATTTAGGTGCTTCCTATTTATTATTAATTACTGACATTTTGATCAAAAGAAACTATTAGATACCGCTTACACAATTTCAAATGCATTGGGGCAAGTTAACATTATGTTGTGACTACCCTTTATAATAGAAACAAGGAATACGACAGTTTTAGAGCTAATCGCCAATCTTGGCATGCCAAATTCATTAGTTGGCGTATTAGGCAGTAGTATTAGACACAATTTGCAAATCAGATAAGCTATACAATACAGCATTAATTATTTAACTTCGTTACATAACAAAAGCGAATATATTTACGAGACTGCATGCCCTGGTAAGGTTTTAGTAGGCTCCATTGATCACGTGCTTAAAGTGCTATTCAAACCTTGGCTGCAGGCTGCGGACGCAGGCAGCACATGCAGGTAGCACACGCATGACACGCAGCTGCTGCCTGCATTCGCAGCCGGAAGTGATTCCGAGGCTGGCTGCACGTGCTGCGTCGGAAAGCAGGTTGCAGCTAGTCGCTTTCAATATTTTAGAATGTCGGACGTGTGGAATAGTCGCGGCAATATTTTGATGTTATACCTTTAAGAGGAGGATGATGATGATGACATGTTGTCATGGTGACTAGACAGAAAAGAGTAGCCACACGTCCCTACATAAAATGCAAAAAAAAAAATGCAAGGTAATCAATACTAATTAAGAAACATTTAAAGTATGATGACGATCGGTTTAGGAATTATATTCGATTAAATAAAAGACAGTTTAATTTTGTGCTCAGTCTTATTTATGAGGAACTTGAACAGAAAAAAAACAACTCAATCAACGTTGAAGAAAAACTGCTTTTGACATTAAGGTAAGTTTAATAAACTAGAATATTGAAAATCGTCTTCAATTAGCTCGTTAGGTTGACTGGCCTGGAATGATAAATAGGTGGGTGGCTTTTGGTGAAAAAGCAAAAAGTTTTTTCAATAACGCGCGACTGCAGCGTTACACCCGAGTTGCGGCCGCGCATCAGTTCATTGATTTGAAAGAATTTTAGAAACCGCGCGGCCGCAACGCTGAAGCCGCGCTACCGCGGCGCGAACTTTGAAGGCGCCCTTAACTGGTTCGAGTGACGTAACTACGTGTGCATTGATTTGCGGCCGCAGCACTACTGTTCTGCGATCGGCTGCGGCTGCAGGTCGCGGCAGCACTCGAAGCCTAGGCTCGGCAGCACGTGCAGCTGCAGCCGCGTTCGGAATGATTTTCACAAAAATCCATACATTTACATAGATAACCCGTGCAGCTAATATAAGCTATAATAAGTCGTGCAGCCGCAGCCGGCTTCGTGCAGCCGCCGCATGTGCTGTCTGCATCCGCAGCCTAACGCCAAGATTGGAATAGCATCTTTAGTGAGTTTCTGAACATCACAGCTCTTAACTATACAACTAAATTCAGATGTGCGACTCTTAAATAAAACCTGAAATCGGCGGAGAGACTGTAACTGAAATATATATCACCTCGCAAAGTGCAGGTACCTTGAGCATGCAGTGCCAGAAAAATCTTAAAATACAAGTTTATAAAATACAAACCTGTTGGTCGATGCAATAGTTTGCAAAATTGTGAGTATATTTGTGGCTCTGTAAGTCTGTACTTTTACTGTTTAGACTAAGAACCAAACTCTTATTTGCAATCCAAGTGTCTTAAAAAACAATTAATGCAGTACTTTTTGTGAAACGTTGTAGTCTAAAGTAAACACGAACAGGTCGTGTTACGGCATCCATAACTACTATAACTAGGTACATTTTATGTCTGTCGACCTTTCCTAGTTAACGTTTTATGCTCATTCCTTTTATTAATATAGATTAAAAACCAGTTAGATGATCTTTTTAATGATAGATAAAAACCAGTTTGATGGTGTTTTTAATAAAAGTGTAAATAGGATGAATCAAGAACAAAGTTTCCACTCTCAACTAAGCTTAGTTCTCCAGGCACGGTAACCCTACCAAAGCGTCGAGTTCACAACAGACAGTATCGGCTTTCGATTTCATCGCGAATGAACTACTGAACTTGATAGGGTATTCAAGTTTTAATTAACTTTATCCGAGAATCGATACGAAGCGTAATTTTTTTTTATGGATACGACTAAGGTGACAAACAAGCATACGGCCCGCCTGATGGTAAGTAATAATTAACAGGCTAATAATCGTTTAATATATTCACGATAGAAATTTATGTTACTTAGTTATTATCATTAGTATTGTTGGTGTAGTAATGCGAAACGGCTGGCGTGAGATGCCAGTCAAATATAAAAAATATCTATTAAAATATTTTCTTTTAATTTGTTCCATTATTTTATGTATCTGTTTCTAAATTTTGCTCAAATATTCGCGATATAAACTTAACTCTTTAGTACTTATTGAATCGGTTAGGAAATTCACGCGTCTAGTACATTATACCTACCCTGAGGATAGGAATCAACGTATTTTTTTATTATTGGGCCTGAGGTTACACATATCGCTATATTAACACACGGTTTCATTTGATCTCAATTTACGTGCAAGTAAACACAAGATAACATTGTGTAACAAATAAATCGCACACGTGGTTCCCACCAACTGCTTAATGGCTGAGAAAATTGGCGCAGTGGTAGATACACATCATAGATTACTTTCTACACAATATCAACTATTAATCTATACATATAATAAAAATGTAACCGGTCGCTGTCTGTACATGGAAGATATATGAGAAAAAATATTATTGGGACCTTTATAAACGCAAATAGAACCCAAAACAATGATTGTTAAAATTTTTGTCTGTTTGTCTGTTTGTCTGTTAGTCTGTTAGTCTGTTTGTCTGTTTGTCTGTTTGTCTGTGCGTTTGTTCACGCTAATCTCAAAAACGGCTTATCCGATTTAAATATGGTTTTCACTGATACATTGTGGTAAGCTTCACTTAACATTTAGTGTTTGTTTCATGTCAATCGGTTCATAAATAAAAAAGTTATGCCAATTTAAAGAATCACATCGAACATTCGTTAATTTACTACGAAATCTTATTGAAGCAGAGATTTTAACAGGTTGCCGAATAGCTGATAGTGTTTTTATTCCTCTCTAAACAATATTTTGTTTAGTTTTAAACGGGTCCAGTTTCCAGTGAGCCTATGTTTTGCGATGACTAATAATTAATAAAGCCCAAGGTAAGACACTAAAAGTTGTGGGTGTGGATCTAAATATTAGCTGTTTTTCGCACGGTCAGCTTTATGTGGCTCTATCACGTGTTAGCATTCCTAGCAGCCTGTATGCTTTGATCCCTGATGGCTATACGTCTAATCCATATATCCATACATATTATAAAAGGCTTTGCCCTGACTGACTGACTGACTGACTGACAGACAACGTACAGCCTAAACTGCTGGTCGTAGCGACTTCAAATTTGGAGGGTGTGTTTGTATTAATGTCTAGAAGTGTACTAAGAAAGAGTTTTTAAAAATTCAACTCTTAAGTGTATGAAAAGGGATGAAAACGATTGTATGAAACGTCTTCATTTTTTAACTTACAGCTTTAAAATTTTGCTTTGGAATAATTTTATTTATATAATAAATACTCTCATATTTTTTTTTAACTGGGGTGGATTTATATGGGTGAAATAAGGGATGAAATATTGTATGAAAAGATCTTTGCTTTTGAAGTTGGCGACTTGAATATTGGAGGGAGAGGGAAGGGTGGGGGGAAAGAGGAAAGGAAGGGAGAAGTGAGGAGAAAGTGCGGGGGTAGTGAGGGGGAAGTCAGGGCAAAGGGAGGGGAAAGTCAGGGGGGAAATCGACTGCCTCTGTATTTCAGTGGTGCTGTGTATGGACTGCCACGCAGAGGTTGCGGGTTCGATTCCCGCTCAGTGCAAATGTTTGTAGCATGAACATGTCTATTTGCATTGGTCTGGGTGTTTCTAAGTATAATATGTATGTATTTACAAAAATAAAAGTATTTTAGTATGTTTATCCGTATACTAGAACCCATAATACAAGCATATAATATGCTTACTTTGGGACTAGATAGCGTTGTGTAAAAAAAAAAAGAAAAAGGGATGTGAGGAGGCAGCAAGTGAGGGGCAAGTGAAGGCCAAGTGAGAGGTAAGTGAGGGGAAAGTGAGGGGGACGTAAGGGAAAGTGAGGGAAGTGAGGAGTCAGTGAGTGGTAAGTGAGGGGTGAGTGAGTGGGAAGTGAGGGAAAGTGAGGGGAAGTGTGGGGAAAGTGAGGGAGATGGGAGGGAGACGGGAGGGGAGGGGAGAGGAAGGGGGAAAAAGGGGAGAGGAAATGAGGGAAAGGGGAAAGTTACTGTAGTGAAAATTTGCCTTTGTGTATTAAAAATAGTATGCAAAACAGTATTTAAACAATATAAAAATGTCCATTGGAGAAACTATATTCATGCGAGCGAAGCCGCGGGCAGAAGCTATACATATATAAAAACGAAAGGTCACTCACTCACTCACTCATTACGAAATCTCAGAAACTACAAGTGCTAGGAGTTTCAAACTTTGGAAATAGGTGCTCTCAAAGACGGGATTTTGCGAAATTCATTTCTTTGGAGTATAAAGGGGAATAAAATTTGTATAAAGCTTCTATAGTTTTTAAACGGGAGTTTTGATAATACGATTTCCAAACTAGGAACTTCTTATTAAGTGGGAAAATAGGAGTGGCAAGTTTCGTTAAATATCGCAATATTTCGTCTGTTTTAGTGGTAGCGGGTGAATAGATTTAAATCGGATTCGCCTTAGAGACGGATTATACTGATATTTATTACTAATACAATGTACGATTGCCGTAAGATTAGGTAAGAAATATTCTCATACAGGCACACATCTGAATTTTCACGCGAACGAAGTCGCGGGCAACAGCTAGTTTGGAATATATATCTACTGTTAATATGGCACTGATTCCAGGTATAGTCTGAAATCATAATGATTGATGAAGGGTCTTAGAAAGCTTTAGTATCTGTATCGATGTAACATATTTTATGTTACGATTTTAAATTATACATAAAATATATGAACCGCCTTATAAAATGTAATAGCAATTATTATTCAAAGTCTAAAGCATATGTATTGTATGATTTGCTCGTAAATCTTTTACAGGCATTTGGACACATTGGACTAAATCGTAGACTGTTATCAGAAACTCATAATTCAGATTTTGATCTTTTCTTCCGGTACTACTTTTTTTAGAGATATTATTCATTATTTCATATAAATCAAAGTGAACTGTACCATCTTTCTCCTAAAATGGTAGTAGTATTTTTTCTAGTATTTAATGCGAATAAAACTAAAAGCAGGGTCGCCAGACCGCAATATAATTAGTAAAACTATCTGCATTTAATTATGTCTGCAAGAATACATATTTTAGTGTTAGATCTTGCTTATTGAGGATCATGACAGCACTTTTCCAAGACAAGAAATGAAACTGTAGTGTATAATATGATTGCAAACGTGATCTATCTTTACAGTGCGTGGACACAGTAATGAGCTAATAGTAGAGTTGGAATTACAAAATGTACAGACACTACATGTATCTTAATTATACGTGTTACAATTAGCGTAAAGGCAGGGAATGCAGTAATTTTGCACATTCCTTAGGAACTACTTAGACTTGGCATTGACTTTAAAATGCAATCAAGAACCGTTGCTTGTAGCTAACTGATTTATTTGTTGCGACCGTATCATTACACTACGCTACGTAGGTACATATCTCAGGTTATTTAATATACATTGTGCACAGTTCTAACAAACCCAGAATCGCTATCTACGGATCAGAATATTTTTATACATATTACTGCATACGTACCTACATGAAATTATTGGGCCCCATTTTTACTTTAAAATGATCAATATTTTTAATCTGTGCTCAAACTCTGTTACATCCGAATTCTTGAAGAAAGGAATTCGGAAGTAGTTTTGAAAAGAAGAAGAAAAGATGTTTGCAGTACTTAGTAGAAGTCTTCGACTACAAAACTTTCTACTTTTCTTTTTTATTTTACAAGGTAGCAGCGGCGAACGGAGATACCATAGCAATAACCAATTGAGTTCCTGTCTCTTTATAGATCTATAGGCAGCGGGTTTACCACTTATTATCAGATGAGCGCTTTCATGACTGTTTTGGTCATAAAAAAACGGAACACTAATTCCGCCGGAAGAAGTCAGAGCTAATTAACGTCATACATATATTATAACATAAACTATTAATATCGAGTGAAACAACATTATCTAATTATTAGATATTGATAACCATGCATTCATTCCCAAACAAATATTAATATTGCCGTGACAGATGACATTATTAAGCGTCAAGGTTCTATGTGAAGTTAGGAAACATTTTCGCCAAAATATCATGCATGCACCAGTCGTTGATCGACCGATCAATGTAAACAAGCGATCAGAGTTGTTGCACTATCGTTTGTTTGTTTATCAACCACTTACAAGTTATGTGTCCCTAGTGCTTCTTAGATAGCAAGATATTGCAATTTAGGTGCTTGCGCCAGTAATCTTAATAGCGCTTGTAAAACAATGTTGTTAATAAGTGATAAGTAACAAGACTATCGTATTTATTGGTAAATAAATAAATTGTTTGTTTGATTATTGTAGTTGTTATTTAGGGTGCCGTACCCAAAGAATAAAACGGGACCCTATTACTGAGACTCCGCTGTCTGTCCGCCTGTCTGTCTGTCCAGGCGGTATCTCATTAACCGTTAATAGTTAATAATAATTAGACAGTTAAAATTTTCACAGGTGATGTATTTCTGTTGCCGCTAAAACAACAAATACTTTAAATATAATATAAAAACACAATAAAATACCCTATTTATTTAATTTTTTTTTGTTATTTAAGGAACCTCTCTCCCATACAACAAACAGGATGTTTTTGATCGATATTGATAACAGCATCAAGTAGACGCTTGAAATATTCACAGAATATTTAGTTATATACCTACTCACCTTAAAATAAATAATTAAATTAAAATAAAACAAATATTTAAGGGGGGACCTTTTTTCCGTTTTATAGATAATGGTAGAGAACCCTTCGTGCGCGAGTCCGACTCGCACTTAGCCGATTTTTAGTTAATACACACAAAGACGAAGAAATTCAAGGAAAACTTATTAATTAATTTTTAGGTATTATATCTGGTAGACAGGCTACTAAATGAGTAGATTTTAATGTATAACTAGGCTTTTAGTTCAGTGTTAACTAAATATGAATTTATCTTAAAAGCGAGTTAGCGCATAGCCAGATGTTTATCTTAAAGTCAGGCAACTCAACTGGAACAGCTCTTTCATTTTACCAAAAACTTAAATAATGTTGTCCAAATACTCTACAGTACTTGAGTTTATAAATGAAGGTCTGTACCGGCATCACGAGAAACATTTGGTTATTCGGCTACGAGCAGACACCTATAATATTGTTTAAGCGTAAACGTTCTACAAAATTAAAATAAATGTGGCTTTCTCCTGAGGTTTCGCTCTTTGCATACGTAAAGTGACTTACCCCCAGTTTCTGAAAGGCTGATCAACGAAAAATTTACTAATCATCTGTTAAATTTCATGTAAAGTACCTAAAACATGCTAAAAGAATGGATACTTAACTAGTTTAATTTGATCTAATTAGTTACTAATTAGATCAAAGAAAACTAATTATTCATGCTTTTAGCAACCCAACGGGTACTTCACATGAAAATTAACAAATGATTAGTTAATTTTTCGTTAATCAAGAAATGTATGTTTACATGACATGTCATAATCTATTGGACGTATATTATAAGGTTGGACGCTCCCCAGCCAGGTGGACTTACGACCTGAAAAAGGTTGCGGGTGCAAAACTGCAGACTGGATGCGGAAGGCGGACGATCGAGTGTTATGGCGTAAATTGGGAGAGGCCTATGCCCATCATTGGATGATAGGCAGATTGATTGATTAAAGTTTTATTAATAACGAAGGGTGATACTGTGGCTACAAACAAACTCATGAATGGAAGCTGCGCGCTGGCATTACAAAGGCATACATAGAACTTCTAGTACGAGAGTATACGATATGAGGTCAATAACGAATGTTTTTACGATAGATACTTGCTAGCACCAGTATGAATGCACTTAATTGTCCGATGTAACCTTTGATAGAACGCATCTACGCACGCAAAGACGATTTTCGACAAATGAGAGTCGGATTAATAAGTAAACTGAGACTAATTTTGTTTTAAGCGAAAGGTCAGACATTTATGCATTGACTATAAACGAAACTACCCGACTGAAATTGAATAATATTGCAGGTGGGTAGTTTAGTAAGACACGTCGGCTTCGTCTAAGAATGTTTTTTGAGACAGGTCCAAATTAAGGTATCTAAAATCGAGGAAAATATTGCCTCAAGTTTATATTGCTTCTGATCAATTTAATCATCAATCAAATAGTTTGTTAACGTGACCACTCAACTGAGTGTGAAATCTTACACAGATTACTACCTACCTCAACAAATAGTCTATGACATTAAACCTATAACATCGACAAAAAGTGCCTGCCTTTACAGTTCAGTATTCGGATCTATCGCTATTATAAATTGACACTACGATTAATGTAGGTACGCTTTCAAGCCATAATGACACTTAAGTGTGCCCTATCCCTAATTTGTATGAAAAAATTTACAGCTACTTATGTACATCGTGACCATTTCAAGTACAAATTCATTGTGAAGTAGGGTGATATAGGAGGAAGGGTAAGGGTGGCGGGAACCCAGACGTCCTTAATTTGTGCCCTTGTAACCGTCTCGTGACGTGACGAAGCCGATGGGACAGCTATATATAACGAGAGATGCCTCGAATAAAAGTTTAAATATTTAAAACTCTTGTGCAATAAATAGTACTTACCTAAAGGTGCTCTATTTACGAGCATTATATTGGTGAGGGAGGCGAACTGAGTATTACAGTGCGCAACTGCCGTGTTCCAAAGGATAATAAATACCTACTCCGTATATTATAAATCGGTCACAATAACAGTTCCACCTTCTTTTCGTAAAAATACTTAGATTTTACGGTCAACGACTAGTCAGCGTTGGCCTGTTATATTTTTTAATACGGAATTATTAAATCGTATTCAGCTATTTCTATGAAAATATCAGTCTATAAAAATATACCATTTTTATTTTACTTACTAGGTAGGTACTTTAGTTTCAAGAATATTTCTGTAGGTACATAATAAATGTTAAGGAAAACTTTAACCAGTTATGTACCATATACCTAGCATATTTTTTAACGAATTATCTATTCTAATTGGAAATGAAGATACACATAATTAATTAATTAAGCATGTAAGGCAAACAACATTTTATTTAGGTAACTTTAAACTTTAAAACTGGCAACGCCATCTATACATTGTCTATAAAACTAAATGTACTAAGTACCTATATTCTATTAATCTTAAGAGGTCAGTATGGTAATATGGTTAAATGCTGTTGACTAGAGGTCACAAGTCAGCAGTTAAAAAATTGTAAATTAATATCTGTCTATTATTACACTATCAACATAGCAGAAGAGCTTGTTTATTTGTTTAAACGCACTAGTCTCTGAAAATACTAGTCGGATTTCAATAATTATTATTTTTGTGCATGATAGCCCAGTTCTCGAGGAGATTATAGTAACATCACGCTACTGGCGACGGGAGCAGAGCAGTAAGCAAAAACGCAGGTGAAATCACGCCGCGGAAGGCTAGTATTAAATAAAATGAATTTATCTGTTTGATTATAAAACAGTTGTCCTCGTATTATTAAATTTATTATACCTATGGAATTCATCAAAAAAGGCTTTCAAAGGTTATCAAAAGTGTTGGCAACACACAAGTGATACTTCTGGCCCTGCAAGGCCTGATGTAAGAAGATGTAAGGCAAGCTCTAAGTATGCTTGTTTCGTCATCTTACTTGTAAAAAAATAAATACTTATTGGCAGCAGTTTACATGCTATCAAATGTACCAAGTAATGTTTACCTAATTCCCATAAATAACGCAAATTATATCATGCAATGCAAAATTTTAAAGTAAATACTGATGTACTTTGTCAATTCTTTTACTATGCACACCCTACATCAGCAAACTAGCTGATATTTTGTAATTTTATTGTTCATAAGTGTTGATTCAATTAGCCCAAATGAATAAATGTCTTTGACTTTACTTTGTTTAAAATTGCTATTGACCAATAATTTAGATTATAAATCTAATATATAAAATTCTCGTGTCACGATGTACGTTATTGAACTCCTGCGAAACGGCTCGACCGATTTTCGTGAAATTTTGTATGCATATCGGCTAGGGTTGAGAATCGGACAACATCTATTTTTCATCCCCCTAAATGTTAAGGGTGGTCTGAAAAGGGGTGAAAACGATTGTATGAAACTTCTTCATAGTTTTGAAATTTTGTTTGAATACTTCTGATTTTTTTAATTGGGGTGGATTCAGAGGGATGGAATTAGGGATGAAATATTATATGAAAAGATATGTTAGCAACTTGAAAATTGAAAAGAGGGGGAAGGGAGGGGGGGTTAAAGAGAAGTGAGGGGTAGGGAAGAAGAAGTGAGGGGTAGGGAAGAAGTGAGGGGTAGGGAAGAAGAAGTGAGGGGTAGGGAAGAAGTGAGGGGTAGGGAAGAAGAAGTGAGGGGTAGGGAAGAAGAAGTGAGGGGAAGTGAGGGGACGAGCGAAGGAAGTGAGGGGGAAGTGAGGGTAAAGTGAGGGTAAAGCGAGGGTAAAGCGAGGGTAAAGCGAGGGGGAAGTGAGGGGGTAGTGAGGGGAAAATGAGAGAAAGATGAGAAGGAAGTGAGTGGAAAGTATGGGGCAAAGTAGGGGAAGGGAGATGTAAGTGAGGGTTAAGCAAGGGGGAAATGAGGGAGAAGCCAGGGAAAGGGAGAGTGAAATGACAGGAAAAGGAGAGGAAAGGTAGGGGGAGGGGGAGGGAGGGAAGAAGCGGAATGGGAGGAGTGGGGAAGAAGGGAGAGGGGAATAGGGGAAAGTAGTGAACAGTTTACGGGGGATATCTGTAGGTAGGTGAAAGAGGGTTTGTAGAATGGGAGATTAGAAATATCTATTTATATAAAAATAAATCCCTATTTCCCTTGGTCACGGCATCATGCGTGAACGACTGGACCGATTCCGTTAATTCTTTTTTTGTTGTGTTTGTTATTGTCAGGAGAAGGTTCTGCGAAAAATTAGATAATAATTAAGACAGGACAACCTCTGTCGGGTCCGCTAGTATTATATATTATGCCCGTTTATGGCGTTTAAAAGTACCTAGATGAACCAGAGATAATAGACTACTATTTCATGTGTATCATATCCCCTCCATACAAGGCAATTGTATGTAAAACAATATTATCATTATGGAACAGAAGATGATTGTTATTTAATGTTGAAATAATTAATGTGGTCTACTTATTGATAAATTATATTAAACTACCTAATAACAAAATAAAAAATATATTTCATTGTTTTATTACAAAATGAGGTATGAGAAGGCAAGGGAAATTCAAATGTATTTCTGTTGTGTATAATAAAGAATAAAGAAAAAATGAATATTACAAATAACTAGAACCTATATTTGTTACATTTACTGGTGTGGTAGTTTACTATTGAACCAATTTTTATTATGGCAAGTTTTAATTGGATGTTCATTATGTTCAATTGGGAACTACAAACTGCTAACCACATAGAACACTAAATGGAATGTACAGAATAAACGATTATAGAAAAATATAAATTGGAGATCAAACTGCACCTAAAAACAAAACAAAAGAACTAAAACAGCTTAAAATTGTTGGCTTTTGGTAGTGTGTTTTACATTCAGTTAAAGTTAGATAGGTTTACTGTTACAGTTAGCCTGCACCATTCTTCTGCTAAACACAAGCCTCAACATGACCTGCATACTTTTTGGCCCATAGCCAATAGGTCTATTATAGAATTTAACTAGTTAAGTAGGTATCTAAAGTATTACAATCATGGTTCAGTATTGTTATAAATATAATGTAGTTTCAGCATAATAAAAAGTCTAAAGAACTAATATTTCTATCACTATATTGGCTTATCTGCAAAATTGTGTAACCTTGTATCATGAGGTCATGACCCGTGTTGTCAAACAATATAATACATTACGTAGGTATTTATATGTACATATAACAAAAATTTTACAAATACAGTTTTGATCAATAATGTTCAAATGTATTTTGGATAACTTTGGATGACCTTAACTGAGAATTCGGTGATTGGTACCTACGCAAGCACTAAGATCTTGTTTGCTAATACGATTAAGGAATTAAAAGCAGAAAACTCTACACGTAAAGATGTACAAGGAAAGTTAGTTTCTAACAGGAGTGAAAGAGAAATTTTCACTATTTCTATACCTACTAATTATTAGGGCAGTGGGCTATGTTGAAATACAAAGGTTATTAATTCAATCGATTTCACACACTCTTTGAACAAAGAAAATAATACCAAACTGGTATTTTATTGCTTCAAGGTTGTCAAAAAGACATTCCAAGTACACCAACAGTGTAAAACATGATTGTCACTTTGGTAAGAAAAATTATGCGTAGTAAATTAATTACTTACCTGGTCAGAAAACCTTGTTTTTAATAACAATAACACCGAAATCCAAGTATTCAAAATAGTGTCCACGTAAACTGATCACGGGATAAAACTACTGATAAGGATAATCTGCAAAACACTGAAAATGCAAGACCATCACCAAGCAAAAACATACCGACCGAACGACCAAGAAAGAAACGGAAAAGGATAAAGTAGTATATTGTTCTATCAATAAGAATAGTACACACTTTGAGCCTGTATACAGTGGATATCTCTTTTCTTTTATACACATTAAAGAAAGACAAAATATGATACTTTTACGTTTGTTTAGTCAATAAAGGCGAGAAAGAGAAGAGGTAACAAAAATATAAAGATTTAAAGCATGGACTAAAATCAGCTGTTATAAGGTTATTAAAAAAATAAAAGTTTCCATATTAATTTAAGAATGAATAATTCAAATAATAAAAATTTAAAATTGAACAGTAAAATAATATTTTATTTCCAAATTATATTTTTTTTAAACGTTAGGCACCAATAAGTTTGATATTGATTACGCAATTTGCTCAGAGATGGCACTAGTTTTACATGGTGCCTAGTCTTTGGTGCGACTGCGATTTCATTTCTTTTTGTCAAAGTCAAATTGGGGGGCTGGCAACAGTGGCAACTGGCAATAGATTTTAGGAATTTCAATGAAGGAATGAACTCGCCCATATTTTCTTCATTTACTCGTCTATAGAAATTGTTTCGTGATAATATATTTTAACATTTAGCATCTGAAAACTTACTATTTTAAATTATTGTAACAGTGGAATTTATTTGTGTACATTTAGATTTTCTAACACTTAGTGTGCTGTCAGTGGCTCACAACAATAACCTTTCGTCATTGCGAATAGATTAATTACGTATAATTAGTACAAAAATAATATAATACAGGTTACAGTGAACCCGATGGCGAAGGAAGAAGACGACGACAACTTGCCCGACAAGGATGCGGCTAAGGAATTCTACGCTAAATATGAACCCAAAGAAATAATAGGACGGTAAGTAGCAAGCACATTGCTTTACGGCTATCACTTTTGTCTATCGTGATGAGTTGCGTTGGTGCCAATTTTTAAGGAACTGAATAATTATTTAAAGCCTGGGCATCAATACAAGTGCTCTTACTCATAAGTCTTCTGAGTGACCTTGAGGGTGAAAACGGCCACTTCCTTTATGCAATTTACTAGTGGTTACCAGTTTCTATGAGTTAGGTCAGTGAATATTTTGAAGGACATAAACTAGAGGAATTGTTTGTTTTGTTAAATTTAGATTTTATTTCATTCTTGACCTCAATATTAGCCTGCAATAAACTTCTATATTTATTCATTTTATTTGTTACTTACTAGACTTCCGCCCTCGCTTTGCTTCGCTATCTAAAGTTTTATTGGATATCACAACAAACTCCTACGAAAATATCATAACAATAATGACGTATGGTACCATTCAGATTTACAAAGGCAAATAAATAAAATATTGAAATTTTGGTAACAACTGAAAAATTAATATGTTAAATAAAATATAAACTATGTTACCCGTCCAATTTTTAGTTTTCTAAAGATGATAGAATTTTTAAATTGGTTAAGTAGATCTTGAGTTAAATCAAAACAAACAAACAAATAAAAAATGCAATCTTTTTTCTATAAAATATAAGTTTAGATTTATGACCTTATATAAATTTATGGCTTGATTTTTAAACTGATGGTGAAGTGTTATTATTGTTCCTCATACTAATGATCACTATATCAAATGTTAGAAAAATATCAAGCTTTACATACACAAATCATGAAAAAACATTCTGTATATTAAACACTCTTTCAAAATGTATCCTAAACTAGGCAAATAATTTAATATTTAGGTAGAAGAATATTATTAAGCCATGTCCTAAATTTCATTTTCTTTTTGTATTTAATAGTGGCGTCAGTTCAACGGTCAGAAGATGTGTCGAAAAAGAAACGGGCAAAGAGTATGCGGCCAAAATAATAGATCTAAGTCAAGAATCACAAGATGGAGTGGATACTCACATTATGCGGGATGCCACAAGACAAGAAATACACATTTTGCGAATGGTTGCCGGACACCCATATATTAGTGAGTGAGTTGTAGGCCCTTTATTGTAAGAAAATGTCTTTCCCATATTTAGTTAATGTTTGTGGTTTCTATTCACCTTGGTTTTGTTTCTAGCGTAAATAGAAACAGCAAGATTGGGAGGTGAATAGAAACTTAGTTAGGTATTAATAGAAATAAAATTATGTAATACTTGAATAATTAAAAATAAATTAAATAATTATTTACAAATTAGAAAATTAAAATATTTCATCAAACAATATGGCATAAGAAATATAATATTGGTAAACTTTAATGTGACAGGTCACCTGCTTATTTCTATTTATCCTGTTCATAAGTTCATACATGCTTACTCTTGTAAAAACAATGTTCCTATTGTTTTCTTATCTTTTATTTATGTTTTAAGATAAAATAAACTATATTGATCCCACAGCTCATAGCAAGGGAATGAAAACTTTTCGTCAGAAAACTGAATATTGTTGTTAAATAGTGTTGCAATCGAGACCTTTAAGTAAATTTTTGCTGTAAAATATCCATAGTCAGTGTTATGTTTTAGTGTCATCAGAAAAGCATATCAAAAGCTTAACCTAAGACCTAAAAGTGTTATTATTTGTTTACAGTTGAGCTCCAAGATGTGTTTGAGTCAGAGACATTCATATTCTTAGTGTTTGAACTGTGCAAGAATGGCGAACTGTTCGACTACCTGACGTCTGTGGTCACTCTCTCTGAAAAGAAAACTAGGTATATTATGAGGTAAGAATTATTTATTTTTATTTTTAAATGCTATGGTAAAATGATTTGATCATACCTACTGATTTTGAATGAACACTGATCATTGAAGGTGTTTAGGAAAAGTTTCGCCACCTGTTAGTGCCACTTAGGTAAAAGGTCTTCCATTCACAAAAATTCATTTACAGTTTGAAATCAATAGAGTCATTCACGGTTGATTGGTTGATTGTGTTGCCTCAGTGCTACCACCTCGTGGGCGTCACTTTAGAAAACTCTCATGGAGCTGTTTTTATACTTGAAAAAGAAGTCTCAGTGTTTTTGTGTTTTTTGGGTTTAGATCTAGTTTTCTCTATGTGTGAGAAGCAAGTCTGCATATGTCATGTAAGAAATGTGCGGGAACATAAGCAAAGACTCCACTTGCTTAGACTACTTTCACTAGAAACAATATTAATGATTAAAACAGTTTTATGATTAGGGTCTTTATTGGTATTAGACTTATGGTCTGTATTATAAAGGGCTTAGATATACCCATCAATTATGTTCCTATACCTAATTGATATCATAGTGCTTTGTTGGTTCTGGCTGCAACCAGTAAACTTGTTGCTTAATCTTGCAGATGAACATTAATCTTTCAGATCACAGATTAATGTTGTCTGTAATGTTGGTGTGTCTTTAATTATCATAAGATATAATAATATGATTAGGTAGGTATATATATATATAATTTAACCTTATGTAAGCAACAACGTAATTATAGCCAACCTCTGAAGTTGTCTTGTCACCTTTGTTACTCGTGCGGAAATATCTAGTCTCTACAAACGCGTGTAAAAAGCATACAAGCATTATGTGCGTAGACAGACAGATTATAACCCCATTGTTTTAGAACATTATCTCGAATTACGTAGGTATATAGCTTATATCTTGAAGAAAATCAATATATTACCTAATATTTTTACGTCGTCAGTCATATTAAATTTTGTTATTTGTGTTATCCTTTGCCCTCAAATGACGTCAATATCGATGCATAACTGTTTCATTATTCTAAATGCGCGTGGTAACTACTGTATACCTCGATAGGTTGGTATAGATACTTTCTGAGAAACAATATATACTTATCGTGATCATTTGGCGTCCAATTGTAGGTATGTATCTACTTAGATATTTATCTATACTATTTAAAAAGCAGAAGAGTTTGTTTGTTCGTTTGTTTAAACGCGCTAATCTCTGGAACTACCAGTCGGATTTGATAAGTAATTCTTTTTGCGTATGATATCCTAGTTCTTGAGAAGGTTATAGACTATGTAACATCACGGTACTGGCGACGAGAGCAGACCAGTAAGCAATGACGCGGGTGAAACTGCGCGCGGAAAGATAAAATTGTAAACCATCCTTGTCAAAATAAAATTAATAAAAATATTTTTTTCATCTACAAATAAAACTTTTCGTAATTTAAATTATTATTACGCTTATGATCCCAAAAAGTCTTATCATTAGATGTCTCGCTATTTCTTTTATCATCTACTCACTTAACTTTACGGCACTCGACCGCTATCTCTATCTAGTATTTCATTAGCATAATATAGGTGAAAACCATTAACAGAAGATAACATAACAAAACATAGGTATGACGTTTTCGTATTGCGAACTAAAACAAGCACATGATATTTATGTCCTTTTACATGATTTATCGAAGTGTACTTCATTGCGCATTGTCGCGATATGTAAGGGGTCAATGCGTACAGTTATTATTTTGATCATGTAATAACATTTTGAGGGTTGAAACCAATAACTTAGACATTATAAAGGTCACGATGAGACCTTTGCTGTTAATATTGGGCGGTATAGAAATAGATTTGCCATTAATAAATTGTAGGTATATATAGGCTGTCTACGTTTTAATTTTCTCAATTTACGCCAAATACTTCCACTGCTAGACAAGGGCCTCTACCAAGCACATTATATTTAGTTATTTTTGGTATACGGATTAGTGAAACTTATCACAGAACTTGGTTCACCATTTTATATTTGATGATATTGTGGCCTTTTTTTATTACTGTTATTTCTAAGTAAAGATGTTTTATTTAAGTAAAATACCAACGTTTAGGTATATACAACGGTACCGCAGACTTCTCTTTGTCCCGACGAAATGTAACATACTCAATGAACGTAATATATCCAATGTTCGATAAAATATTCAAATAAACATATACTTACTAGGTAGAATGGCGCAAGCATTTTGTCGTACACACTCCGGTATCTCACTATCTTGTTTGCGAAAAATGTAATTAGGTCAACGACTCGAACATTGACCTAATTACATTTAGATTTTCACTAACTTCGACATATCGAGTGCAAAATTATTAATTGTTATGAAATAGATATATTGTGAAAATTGGCATCATCTCAGTCATGATTTCCGCCCTAAGATGTCTACTGTTAGGCATATTTATAGGCCTCCCTTCTTATAGGAACATTTGCCATAATCGCTTAGTTAGCTAATGTATGTGGTACTTAGTTATAACACAGGATGGTGCTGCCCATTATGTATCGAATATTTCAACATTTGAAGGTAAGTTAGGAAGCAAAATTTTGTAATCTTGTGCCGCGGTAATTTTTTTTCATTATATCATATCGGCCCATTATTATCTCACTGCAGAAAAAGACCTCTTCTCATATAGAGAAGGTATGAACATTTTTATACTTCCTCAGAAGTCCAGGTTTCCTCACGATGTTTTCCTTTATTAATGCTTTATTAATCATACAGCGGCATACGTACAACCACAACTATAAGTAAATTCTCAAACAGAGTAGCGTTCTCACTGGGGTGCCTATTGTAGGTGACTATTGAGTTATTGACCAAGTAAACTGTGCCAAGATAAAATTCAGTTGTAGCCCAGCTGTAATGTATTAATTCATTCTATTGGCCTTCATAATAAAAATAAAGAATAGTAAATAACGTAAATAGTTCAAAAAACTTTTACAATAAAGCGGTTCTAAACTATGTAAAAAATGCTTTATTAAATAATTAAATAACCACGCGGTTTTGTAATTGGATTGTTTCCTTATTTTATTTAACGTCTAGTGTAACTTGTGTGTGTTTGTGTGAGTGTGTACATACATAGGTAGATTTTTAAGGTTTCCTGACCTCAAAATGAAATAACAGAGAACTTATACTCGTATACTTATAATTTTGTTGTCAAGATCTTAGAAAAGCGTGTAGATATAAAGCTGAAATTAATATCAAATGCTTCTTTCTATAGCTTCTCAGTTCATTATTTTTATTGCTTATTTTTGCTTTTTCGCATGCTTAGTACTGATTCCTATATAAAAGGAAATGTCCATTTATATAAATCTACCTAGTGCATTTCATCAATTAATTACGTAATTAAAAATTAAATTTTTTTATCGTTTTGACCACTGCCAAAATTTAAGCATGTTACTATTTCCTGAAAGAAAATAGCAGAAAGGTTCTAGAGTGGCGACCACGCACCGGAAGACGCAGCGTGCAACCTTATAAGGGTGGCGGGCAACCGATGGATGAGGGCGGCGAACGACCGTCCACGATGGCGAAAATTGGGGGAGGCCTATGTCCAGCAGTGGACGTCTTTTGGCTGATATGATGATGATGACTATTTTCTAGGTTTAAAGTTTTCAGCTTTTATCTCCTGAAAATCTAATAAAAAAATATTATTTGTGGGTCTAAATTAGTTACACATTTCATGTGCTTATATATGATTTTATTTTAAAAGAGGATTTTTTAATTTATAACTGAGGAACATCGAATGTCAAAAAAAATATTTGCCTAGTGTGGATTTCGAAATAGAATGGTATTTGCGTGGCGAAAACCTTACGCCATATAAGCATTCTACACGGAGTAATCATGTCTTCCATCAGCGGTGTCTTTTGCTCTTTAGAATATCGTTGGTAGCAAGTAGCATTTGGTTGGCTATTTGATTTCTTAACTGTTATGAAGAAAGCAGGGTTTTGTTTCATTAGGTTAAGCCAACATACGCAGTTACCTACAATTAATGGAATTACAATGTATGTTTTTAAGCGTAATTCTCTTATCTAAGCATAATTATTCACAATACAAATAAGGAACTTGATGCAATCTGTAACAAATATTATTGTGGTTGTTATCTTTATTAATGCTCAATACCTAGCTGGGGGCGGGGCTGATACGTAGATGTCCTAGAAAAATTATTGCAAACATCGACCTGCTCGCAAAGTCCGGGAGAAGCTACACGAACTCTGGTAACGTGTGTAAAACGCGCGTCATTGTGATTAGTTTTATCTGTGTGCGAGCACAGATAAACAATGAGATCCACACGCTCTACGTTACAGTCTCAGAATAACTCCTGCTCTGATATCGTCTCCTAGTATTTCAACACAGTACAGTGTAACATTAATATATTTTTTGTAAAGTTTTGTTGTAAAATTAAAATTAAAGTTGTAATTTTTTTTCCAAATATGGCTGTGAGCGTATATTTCAAACAAGACTTCGAGGGAATATGTCTGAAACCGAAGGAAACAATCGCGTGTGTTGAATTTTTTGTTAAATATTACAATGTAGTTATAGAAGCTTTACTTAAAAAGTATTTAAGGTAAAATTATTTTTATTTATTTATTTTTAAAGCGTTAGTTACATTTACATTTTGGGACAGGCCTTTGCCCAGCAGTAGGACACCCCAACAGGCTAATAAAAAAAGCTTTATAACTTTTTTATTTTATTTCTTTTTTGTGATTTAGTGATTTAAAACGTAACCCTGTCTGTCTGTCTGTTACGCTTTCACGCATAAACCTTCCTTGGGTACAACAAAGGCTATCTTTTTAACCGACTTCAAAAAAAGGAGGAGGTTTATCAATTCGACCGTATATATTTTATTGCGATATGAGAGTTTGAATGAAAAATCGTCAATGTAGAAGATAAAATCATGAAACTTTATATTTAGCGGTAATAAAGTTTATGCGATAACTGACATTCATGCGGGCGGAGCTGCGGGCAACAGCTAATTAACTATAATTATAAAGCATTTTAAAACTTCATCATATCATCTAAAAGACGTCCACTGCTGGACAAAGGTATGCCTCATCCAGTTATTGCCACCTTGGCCGATCGTGAGCCGCATCTCATCCATCGGTTACCCGCCACCCTTTTAAGGTCGGCGGTCCACCTTGTGAGACGTCTGTCCACATTGGCCTTCTTTAAAACTTAATTTATTTTTAAAGCATTAGTTATATTTTTTGTGTATAATTTTTGCATCAAAAGGTAAAGGGTAGAATTATTTAGAATCTTAAAACATAATTTCTAATTGTTTAATAATGTAAAATGTGGTTTGTTTCCCTTGGGAACAACCAGGCCGATTTTCGGGATAAAGTAGCCTGTCCGTCTCCGGCACCGAATACTTACCAATTTTCATCGAATTCAAAAAATTTGTGCTGAGTGGTAACAATCACACACACGCAAACACATACATACATAAATACATACATACACATATACACAAACTTTTGCATTTCTAATAATAATAGGATAGGATAATTTCTAATTGTTTATCCTAACATAGTCAAACAGTGTCGTCAAAGGGGTGTCAAAGATTTATTACACGCACGTATCGCTAGCTATTTTATGGTCAATGTATTTTTGGATGAGCATATTCATCATTATCGTTTCTGCCGAAATATATCCAGACAAAGATCTCTTCCTTGCATTCCATATGGACATTTTCTATAAACTCCTCGCTTAGCAGCCCGATAGGTGATCGCAGTGCTGGCAGTTTTCTCCGGTCAAGACAGGACACTGCTGCATGTCACGTGTTGTATGATTTTTCTTGTCGCCTTCTAATGCGATAGTTTAGCTAACAGAATCTAATAGGTTTCCTTAACCATACCGTGCTTAATTTCCTTGCTCGCATATTGTGAGAATTTTTTTTTTAGAGCCACTATTGCCAATTTGGGAATTGATCATTATTTCCTTTTCGAAGTTTCGCTACATTGATCGATCGTGAGCCACTTTCATACATCGTTACCCTTATTAGATCGTCGATCAACCTTATTTATTTATTTATTTATTAGTTAAAAGGAACCTTGTGAGGAATCTGCAGACACTTCGTTATCTGGTTTGTGGTCGCCATTCTAGAACATTTCTGCCCTAACGGCCGCCAGTTCTGCAAACTATGTGCCACTTTAGTAAGACAACTCTGCGAGCTACGAATATATCAATAATTTTGGTTCAACGACACATTTCATCGTTTTTTTCGGTTTTCATCATTGCATCTGTACGAATCAGTCATATAGCAGTCAGTAAATCACAAAATTTATAATAAACACATTTTTTGTTACATTTCTTGCAATCGGGCATTAAAAAAAATCAATTAGCATAAATACGTTCTTGATATAGTTATCAACTTAACCGAACTACACCGGTAATTTATCTGGTTTCGATGTGCGTAATTTTAGTAAAAATAATCGGTTTCCTTGTTATAATAATAATATTAACGATTGTCAAAGATCATGTGATCACTGATAATGATATTATAAATAGCTGCAACCGTCACCTACTTAAATTATTACAAGTTTAAATAATAATACCAGTAATAATTAAGCACAAAAGTACCAGAGCACCATGAATATTAAAGATGTTGATTGCAGACAAGTTTTGGAAGGCGTTCGACATGTGCACAGCAAATGCATCGTACATCGAGATTTGAAGCCGGAAAACATCCTATTGGATGATCTGCTTAACGTGAAGATCACTGACTTCGGCTTCGCTAAGATGCTCAAGGATGGAGAAAAACTATTTGGTAAGAAATTTGTTTACTTTGGTCATAATTTTGTATAGGTACGGTTGGATTATAGACGGAAGGGCAGAAGGATTAATGCTAAAACGGATATCGTGGATAGTGACAAATAAACACTTGTAAGAAAATATACTTCTTATGGATTATTGCATTGAAACATGAAGAATTTAAAAAGAATTAATTGTTTTTAAGTTTTCATACGAGAATTTCGTATTATACTGTGCCGAAGTATTGCAATGAGATTGCTCCCTATCGCATATTTATCTAATTTATAACTGAAGTAGGTGTATACGACCTTAAAATACGAAAATAGCGTGATAGGTATTAATTAGTAAAGTTTCGTAGCATATTGTTTTCTGTGTCAAGTTCTTATTTCGTCAGACGTTGATCGATTAACTCGATTAGTAAACTAGGCATAATCCACCTATTTTTATAGTGCAAAAATGTTCCACTAAAATAACCTTAAGTATATAATTCTTGTTTTGATTGATCAGTGTTAAGGGCATACAAATATCGTATCACTGGAGTCTTTGCATCTTTAATCATACCTAGCTTGCCGCGGCGCGGTTTCACCCGCGTTAAGTTACATCTTTGGTTACTGCTTCACTCCCGTCGTTCGCAGCGTAATGTTACATAGCCTATAACCTTCCTCAAGAACTGGGCTATCATACGCAATAAGAATTATTTAAATCCGACTGGTAGTTTCTGAGATAAGCGCGTCAGTGCAACAAACACAATTTTTAGCTTTATACGAGCATAATAGTATAGATTAGCTTAAATCATGGCTTAAAATTAATTAATTCTAACAAAAACTTAATTTATTACTTCAAGTTATCGTTGAGTATGTATTTTTAGCTCAGTAGTTAAAAAAAATTACAGTCGTTAAAATTACACTGATTCATAAGCATTTGCTGTTTAATCGCAAGAGTAACATCAATGCTCAAGTAAAGTTTAGACATCGCCTACTATTATTACAACTCCTGTAAATTTTTACAAGTACACATATCTGTAATTGCAATGTTAAAAAAGTAAAAGTCAGTTGTCTCGTTACCGATTTCTACATTACTCTCGAGTGAGGTGAGGCCAATTCCCACTCAAGAAATACTTGTTTTGGAAATAAAATATAGGTACTGTCAGATATATGCGTTTAGAGTTGCTTGTTTCCTAGTTATAAAAAAACTGTCTACTTGAGTAATATAAACTTTCATTCTTGCCTTCTAAGGTTTAATTACGCAATCATATCATTCACATACCCCCATCTGATTTCATCGCAACACCGGTACTTGTGTACTCCACGGTCGGCCGGTTGCATCTAGCATTACGTCTAGTTTTGAACAATACATCACAGACAACTTTATATTTGTTTCACTATAGAACAAGCTCCATTGTGATACAACCTGCATGCTTTATATCTCGTTCATTTGTACTTTTGCACCGTTTTGTAATGTTAATAAGTATCGTAGTAAGACTGGAATGTCCAATAAATAATGATATTGTAAAGAAAGGATAGCTTAAACGGACTTTGACAGTATCCATTATATATATTCTTGAAAATAAATCCGACTTTCTACTAATATTATAAATGCGAAAGTATGTGTGTATGTGTGTTTGTTACCACTCAGCAGCGCCTAAACGGCTAAACCGATTTCGATGAAAATTGGTATGAAGATAGATTCGGTGCCGGAGACGGGCATAAAATACGAAAATAGCGTGATAGGTATTAATTAGTAAAGTTTCGTAGCATATTGTTTTCTGTGTCAAGTTCTTATTTCGTCAGACGTTGATCGATTAACTCGATTAGTAAACTAGGCATAATCCACCTATTTTTATAGTGCAAAAATGTTCCACTAAAATAACCTTAAGTATATAATTCTTGTTTTGATTGATCAGTGTTAAGAGCATACAAATATCGTATCACTGGAGTCTTTGCATCTTTAATCATACCTAGCTTGCCACGGCGCGGTTTCACCCGCGTTAAGTTACATCTTTGGTTACTGCTTCACTTCCGTCGTTCGCAGCGTGATGTTACATAGCCTATAAACTTCCTCAAGAACTGGGCTATCATACGCAACAAGATTTATTTAAATCCGACTGGTAGTTTCTGAGATAAGCGCGTCAGTGCAACAAACAAAATTTTTAGCTTTATACGAACATAATAGTATAGATTAGCTTAAATCATGGCTTAAAATTAAGTAATTCTAACAAAAACTTTAATTTATTACTTCAAGTTATCATTGAGTATGTATTTTTAGCTCAGTAGTTAAAAAAATTTACAGTCGTTAAAATTACAACTGATTCATCAGCATTTGCTGTTTAATCGCAAGAGTAACATCAATGCTCAAGTAAAGTTTAGACATCGCCTACTATTATTACAACGCCTGTTAACTTTTTACAAGTACACATATCTCTAATTGCAATGTTAAAAAAGTAAAAGTCGGTTGTCTCGTTACCGATTTCTACATTACTCTCGAGTGAGGTGAGCCCAATTCCCACTCAAGAAATACTTATTTTGGAAATAAAATATAGGTACTGTCAGTTATATGCGTTTAGAGTTGCTTGTTTCGGAAATAAAATATAGGTACTGTCAGTTATATGCGTTTAGAGTTGCTTGTTTCCTAGTTATAAAAAAGCTGTCTACTTGAGTAATATAAACTTTCATTCTTGCCTTCTAAGGTTTAATTACGCAATCATATCATTCACATACCCCCATCTGATTTCATCGCAACACCGGTACTTGTGTACTCCACGGTCGGCCGGTTGCATCTAGCATTACGTCTAGTTTTGAACAATACCTCACAGACAACTTTATATTTGTTTCACTATAGAACAAGCTCCATTGTGATACAACCTGCATGCTTTATATCTCGTTCATTTGTACTTTTGCACCGTTTTGTAATGTTAATAAGTATCGTAGTAAGACTGGAATGTCCAATAAATAATGATATTGTAAAGAAAGGATAGCTTAAACGGACTTTGACAGTATCCATTATATATATTCTTGAAAATAAATCCGACTTTCTACTAATATTATAAATGCGAAAGTATGTGTGTATGTGTGTTTGTTACCACTCAGCAGCGCCTAAACGGCTAAACCGATTTCGATGAAAATTGGTATGAAGATAGATTCGGTGCCGGAGACGGACATAGACTACTTTTTATCCCGAAAAATCTGTCTGGTTCCCGAGGGATACCAAAACCTTTTTTTATACGCGCTGGCGTAGCATGCAGCTAGTTATGTCTATAATAAAAGTTAGTAGATAATTGTTTGGGAGTGTCCTATGTCTTACAGTAGACGATTTTGAACGAAAGATAATAATAATGAAGTTCTATGCTGTAATTGTTTTGAAAATTACGCAGCTTTGAAAGTATAATTGAGGAAAAGCCTGTCCTGATACCAGTACAGTCATATTGAGCTCTGAGAACTTCCCAGTGCCATCAACACGTTCATGTGTTTTAACCAATATTTGTTAAACATTACTTCAGAATTATGCGGCACGCCGGGATACTTGGCACCTGAGACCTTGAAAGCCAACATGTTTGACGACGCGCCCGGATATGGTCAAGAAGTTGATATGTAAGCACAATTTTAATATAAGTTTTCTATTGCCTACGATAGCGGACGAGCCACTACAAACCGATCCTCAATGGACTTTTGCCAGGCTCAACTAAGCTACTGCCTGTAGTGAACATACCGCTTTATATAAACCTTGTATAAATAAAGATAACTTTTTTAAACAACTAAGGTAATAAATAAGCATAATATGCTCCTGTTGTTGTTGGTAAGCAGTTACCATAGCCCATGGATGCTTGCAACATGAGAAGTATCATTTAAATTGCCGCCCCTGTCTGTCTTTAAATTGTCAATTTTATTGTTGACCTATGGCTAAACCTATTTAGATCTTAATTAGAAGAGTTGTTCTAAATGCGTTGAATAACACGCAAAATACGCGCACAGTCGTGGAGTTGCGGAAAACAGCCCGTTAATACCAATGCGTTGAATAATCTAGAAAACCCTTTGTGAAACTTCAAATGATAACAAAGAGTTTCCAACTCTTTGTGTTAAAACAGATGCCACAAAGATCCCTACGGGTCAAAAAGATCTAGTCCAAAAAGACAGTTCCACCCCACCCATTAGATAAGATATTAAATAGTTTACAAAACTTTACGTAATATATTAGTCACTAGCTGTGCCCGCGACTTCGTCCGCGTGGAATAGTGATTTTGGGCAGCATTTTTTGGATATATCTTTTGGTTTGTTTTGAATTATAAACATCTTCGTTTAGGTGAATAAGAAAAATCTTTAAAGTAAATGCTTCTCTATCTACGATATTAGACGTATAGCCATCGCGGATCAAAGCCATACAGGCTGCTAGGATTACTTACACGTGGCAAATACACATAAAGCTGACCATGCGAAAAACAGTTAATATTTAGATCCACACTCATTAATTGTCATCGCGAAACATAGGCTTACTGGAAACTGAACTCGTTTAAAACTAAACGGGAAATTGTTTGGAATGAAAGGAATCCGAGGAATAAAAACGCTATAAGTTATTTTTATATTGGCCTGCCAAAGTGCCTCTACTCTGGCTGATGGTAAGCAGTCAGTGGAATTCAGAAGTAGTGGACACCATTCCAAAAGCCAAACTACTGGTATGGTGGCCTCCACTATGGCGGCTTAGTGAGATGCTTCTTCACGCCTCGCTTAAAAGTCCCAGGATGAAAGTTAGGTGGGAACACATGCGCTGGTAAAGAGTTCCAGGCTTTAATTGAGCGACAAAAGTATAAAGTGCTGAACCGTTTGGTTCGAGACCCTTTAGATTGCACTGTGAAAGGGTAGCACTTCAGTCCCGCACGTGTCGTTCTGGATAAAAAGGGAGAGGGTAGAATTAATTTAAAGAGCTGTTGAGAAGACTCTCCGTGGTAAAGGCGATATAAGACGACCGTTGAGGAGGCGATGTCTCTTCGCAGCTGTAAAGGCTCAAGAGTCTTAGGACTCCGGGCTTCCATGATACGGACTACTCGCAAAAGGCCCCCGTACCGTCTCGAAAATGGTCGCCGGGTCCCACTATCCGGTCACCAACCTGCACGACGAACCACTCCGAGATTATGCGCAACTTGGTGGGGCAGTCTCTTTTTTTTTGGTTAGGTCTAATTGGGCCCTTGTACAATGCCGCGGGCGGCCAGCGGCACCACCGTTTATACGGGTCTCCCTGGCCGGAGGGTTGACCCACACCACCCACACAATGACTCCGCAGATACTCAGCTGGTCCCACACATGCTGCGAGGTTTGTCATCTCTGCATCAGTTGGGCCTCCGGCTCTCGCGCTTACCGAACGAAACGCAATAATATGGATACTATTACTCTTACGTCGAAAACTATGAGAGGGTAGTACATCCCTGGTCGATCCGACCCATTCATGTTGAAAACAGCGTAAATCGACTACTACTATTTCGTAATTCACTTCAATTCCACCTATTCCGTAATGAAACGTGTTAACAAACATGTTTTTATTACAAAAAATAAAAAATAAAATAAATCCAGAAAATATAAATCTAACTTGTATTTACATTTTAACTAATAAAGTATTTACATTTTAATTTACATTTTAATAAAGAAATAATACGTGTTAACCTAACTTAAAAACAAACTAAGCTAAGCTAAATACATACCACATTTATGAAGTGATTATTTAAATTAGCATAACTTTTTTATTTATAAACCGATTGACATGAAACAAACACTTAATGTTAAGTGATGCTGACCACAATGTATCAGCGAAAACCATATTTAAATCTGATAAGCCGTATTTGAGATTAGCGTGAACAAACGCACAGACAAACAGACAAACAGACAAAAATTGTAACAATCATTGTTTTGGGTTCTATTTGGGTTGATAAAGGTCCCAATAATATTTTTCCCATATATCTTCCATGTACAGACAGCGACCGGTTACAGTTTTTAAAAAATTAAGACGTTTCATACAATCGATTTCATCCTTTTTCATACACTTAAGGGTTGAATTTTTAATAACCCTTTCTTTGTACACTTCTAGACATTAAGACAAACACACCCTCCAAATTTCAAGTCGCTACGACCAGCGGTTTAGGCTTTACGTTGTCTGTCAGTCAGTCAGGACAAAGCCTTTTATAATATGTATGGATGTATGGATTAGACGTATGGCCATCAGGGATCAAAGCATACAGGCTGCTAGTAATGCTAACACGTGATAGAGCCACATAAAGCTGACCGAAAAACAGCTAATACTTAGATCCACACCCACAACTTTTAGTGTCTTATCTTTACTTTAATTACTTAATTAATTAATTACTTTAATTAGTTATCGCAAAACATAGGCTCACTGGAAACTGAACTCGTTTAAAACTAAATGAAAGACTGTTTAGAATGACAGGAATCCGAGGAATAAAAACACTATCAGCTATTCCGCAACCTGTTAAAATATCTGCTTCTGTAAGATTTCGTAGTAAATTAACGAATGTTCGATGTGGTTCTTTAAATTGGCATAACTTTTTTATTTATGAACCGATTGACATGAAACAAACACTAAATGTTAAGTGAAGCTTACCACAATATATTAGTGAAAACCATATTTAAATCGGATAAGCCGTTTCTGAGATTAGCGTGCACAAACGCACAGACAAACAGACAAACAGACAAAAATTGTAACAATCATTGTTTTGGGTTCTACTGGGTGGCGCAAAAGTAAAGACCCTATTTGGTTCAGCTATAACATTTTTTCTAAATTAGAAAACTAGATTTAGATTTTTTTAAATGTATATTTGTGCCATTAAATTTCGTACCATTAGGATTTAAAGATGATGTCTTTTAAATGGTGACCTCCAGAGTTGATACACATTTGAGCCCTATTTATGACATTTTGCATAACTTGCCGTAACACTTCCTGCGATATGTTCGTTATTTCTTGACGAATGTTTTCTTTTAGAGCTGCGAGAGTCTGTGGCTTGTTCACATACACCCGAGATTTCAAAAAACCCCAAAGAAAGAAGTCTGGACTGGTCAGATCGGGTGATCTTGCAGGCCAAGGCAAATCGCCAAAACGAGAGATAACTCGGCCTGGAAAAGCGTCCCTCACTAAGTCCATAGTGTCGCGCGCTGTGTGTGCCGTAGCGCCGTCTTGTTGAAACCAGATGTGCTCCAGCCCCAATTCGTCCAAACTGGGTATCAAAAACTCACGTAACATGGTTCTGTAGCGTTCTCCAGTGACAGTAATCGCATTGCCTCCAGCGTCTTCGAAAAAATAGGGTCCGATCACTCTGTCAACACAGATGCCACACCATACAGTAACTTTTAGTGGGTGTAGAGGTGTTTCTTGAATAATGCGCGGATTATCAGTGCCCCAGAACCGAGTATTCTGCTTATTGACATGCCCTGAGAGATGGAAATGGAAACGCAGGAAGTGTTACGGCAAGTTATGCAAAATGTCATAAATAGGGCTCAAATGTGTATCAACTCTGGAGGTCACCATTTAAAAGACATCATCTTTAAATCCTAATGGTACGAAATTTAATGGCACAAATATACATTTAAAAAAATCTAAATCTAGTTTTCTAATTTAGAAAAAATGTTATAGCTGAACCAAATAGGGTCTTTACTTTTGCGCCACCCGTTACTTGCGTTGATAAAGGTCCCAATTTTTTTTTTTCTCATATATCTTCCATGTACAGACAGCGATCGGTTACATTTTTATTATATGTATAGATAACATGTAATTATTGTAATAGTTAAAATCGCTGCATAATTAATAAATTTAATTAAGTGTAGTTTATTAATATAATGTTGGATGTTGATACACGTAAAGCAAGTTTACTTAGAAATAATAATTAGTAATACTTAGTAAGTAGGTTACCTGTAGTCACTTTCGAGAAGGGAAGAAGAAAATATAATTTTGCGTAATTGGCAATTTTTCCAAACATTTGTAATTTTTTTTGTTGTTTTTTTTAATAATTCTTTAATAAATAATTTCAGTTGGGCATGCGGAGTCATCATGTTTACATTGTAAGTAAATATAATTTATATAATGTTATTTAATTATTTCTTGATTTTATTGATCAAATTCTATTCAAACAAAATATATTCACAAAATGTTTCTTTGAATTATATTTAAGTAGATAATGTGTGAGATTTGTTGATGCTTTAAAATAAAATAAAATATGTATTCTTTGTCATTCAGATTAGTTGGTTGTCCGCCGTTCTGGCATCGCAAACAGATGGTAATGTTGCGAAACATTATGGAGGGCAAATATTCTTTTACAAGCCCAGAATGGGCAGATATATCAGGTTAGTTTTTAAACACGGTATTTTAACAAATAACTAAATAACTAGCTTATGTCTGCGTTTTTTTTGTCCTTTTAGTTATAATTTTAATTAGATAATGAGGTGAACTTTTTAGGAGATTAAGAAAATTGTCTTAGAAGGCGTTTTCTGAAAATGATCCATAAAATGAATTTGTTATTAAATTACGAAAGTATTGTAAATATGTTACATGATTCTCTAGGTAATTGTAAAACTCCAAACAAAATTACCACTTGCATAACCATTACCTTTAAAGGTTAAATGAACCTTTTGTAGCTCTTCCTCTAGAGACTTGACGAAGTCTTGGTAGATGACAGGACACATGGCGAGCATCCCCTTTATTCAGTGCATTGTATTAGTAAATTTTTGTTCTGTTACAATACACAGCGTTAATTAAAAAAACTACTTTACTTTTACAGATGATCCAAAAGATTTAATCAGGCGGCTGCTAGTGGTGGACCCTAATGAGAGGATTGGTATAATCGAATCTCTTAACCATCCCTTCTTTAATACGATGGTGAGTTACCCCTACATTTTATGTTACCCTAGTAGTTTGATTATTATTTTAACTTGTAAAAGAGTCAAATCTAGGATTTCTTTTAGTTCATATTGTAGATGTTTGTTCTTGATAGACAAACGATATCTGAAAAATATACTATTTTACTTCCAACCATCAGCAAATGCCCTTGCCAAATCCGAGAGGAAAGTTTATTGTTATTCATAATGAACCTGAAATCTTAAACTTTTGCCAGTACTATTTCAAACGAAAGTTTTGTGAGCTGCCAATATAATCTGTAAAAAGTGTTTACTTTAAATCCGTAGTCGGCATTGGAATTGAAATTAATTTAAACACAGCTTTATTAAATCATTATTAAAGTTGATTTTATACTGAAATAATAAAGAATACACTTGAGTAAATACCAAAGTCAGTGAATAATTTTCACAATACGTTTGTTTACCATGAACTTATAGACTATATTTAACTCTTTACTGTTCTTCAGCTTGTAAACTGTTAGAGCTAAACTAATAGAACATTTATCACTATTGCAGTAAAGTTGATATTTGCACCAATACAGTGCTTTCACTATGATGCTTACTCTATTATTTGCTTTCAATGTAGTGTTCCTATTTTAGTACACGTTTTACATACATAAATATTGCACAGCATTTATTTAAAAACATTCAACACACAAATCATGCTGTCTTTGTCTTATTAGATGATAAAAACAGAGATGCTTTGTAAAAGTTGTAAATGATTGCTATACTCGCATATTAATGTTTATTTTATTAATTTCTATCAGTAGCACTGAATAGTTACTTTGAAATTTTCACAAACTATTGCGTAATTTGTCTTTTCGTTAATCTTCATTACTTTTTCGTCTTTGAAAATTTAAATGTTAAGAATGTATAAAAGTAGACCAAGGGATGATTTCCTTTTTGTTATATAACTATGGTCGCAATATAAGAGACAACGATATATAGCATCTTACGCCATATTAGTCGATTATTAAGTATACAAACTTAAACATAAGTATACTACTTCAAAGTTTTTAATTTAAATATTGTGCTGTAATGAAAAATAACAACTAAAATTTACAACTTAAACTATAAAATATACGCGTACTAAACTAGGAACACATAAACACAAAGCGTTATATGAACACTATTACACAACAATGTTCGCCTCTGGTAGCTATGGGATCAAGACATGACGCCGTTGAAGAAATCTCTGTCGAGCACCAGCCGCAAGATGTCGCGGATCGACCAGTTGACCATGGTAATATTTGTGGACATATATTATACTTGGGTTATAGTTATGGCGAAATTACTATGAAATATTATATTTTGGGCTATGATTGAGGACGATATGCATGTCTATTATTTAGCTCAATAACTTGAAAGATGTGTCTTAACAGTTCTCAGACTAAAGCAATATGTATTGTAAGACTGTATGTAGGTTCGTTCAACTACTGGCAGTGTAAAAAGATAATTAATTATTAGTTACTTTACTAATATCTTATTTTATATTTTACGTAGTCTGATCGCTAATATTTTAAACTAATTTTTAATAGCCTGTATCTGTTTTGGTGTTTATAATAAATATTGAGTTCTAATAAAGACGCTTTCTCGCTAATTTAAATCGAACCTAATTTAAGAAACTGGTAATTGGCATTTCAGCTTTATCAAAATGATGAAATGCACAAGGCAGACTTTTGCACCTTAACTGGAGTGCTATGTACTATTTCTACAAATGTAAAGTTATTGAGCAAGCCCAGTAGAAGTAGTATTTACTGATTTATCAACACATTAGGGCCTACAAATGAATCATTACGTCATAGCTATTAGCATACTTTTTAGTCACAAGTGTGTGGAAACGTGCTAATTACATACTTGGAATGCATACCACTAACTAGTATTAGATTTCTTTAGCCTTATGGGGTAACGCGGGTGGTGAACCGTCGATGTAATTTGCTCATTTTAGTATTATTACTTTCTGAAACAATTTTTTTAATCTAATGGAATACTTTTCTCCAGTAGTAGATATAAATTTAGTAAGTCTCTAGTGGTCACCATGATAGCAATTGGTATGTAGACCATTGTACCTAGACGTCCGCTGACTGCTTACTATCAAAGTAGAGTCCCCTTCGGCCGCGTATGTAACCGGAGTTTGGTAACCGTATTCTATAAAGAAAAATGATCTTCATAAGATACCAGTATTCAAGTAATATTGATAATACTAGCCTTCCGCAGCGTGGTTTCACCCGCGTCTTAACTCACTGCTCTGCTCCTATCGCCAGTAGCAGATGTTACATAGCCTATAACCTGCCTCAGATACTGGGCTATCATACGCAAAAAGAATTATTAAAATCCGAATAGTAGTTCCAAAGATTAGCGCGTTCAAATAAACAAACAATCTCTTCCACTTTATGTAATAATATTGATAATTGATAAATTGATAGGCTAATGTATATTCATAAAAAAATTGTCTGGGGATATTAAATATTTATACGTTCTTGTAGGTAGGTACATAATTTTAACAATTACACATAGGTACACATAATTACACAGTAAAATAACGCTTATGCTTATTAATAGTGTTGCAAGTTTGCATGGGCTTTTTACTAAATATATAGCAATGAGTTTTCTTTTAGATATTTTCAACTAACATGCTTTACTTATTGTAATAATTATTAGAGCTATAGTACGACCGTTTAAATCAGTCTTCGCCTGCTTCCTAGGTAAAATAGATTTTTTGTTTCCGATTTGTTTTAGTTTGGTTGTCTGTTTAGATGAAGATTTTAGTAAGTAGAATAAAAGTTTAATTTGTACAATAACATTGTAGCGTTTTAGCCAAATATGTAGATATATAAATGCACCCTACAATGTTTTCTTAAAATAATAAAAATAGATATTTACTAAGATGTTTTTGTATAACTATTGTACAAATTTAATCAATCGATTTTTAATCTCCTAAGGTGATAGATATTTGAGTTGAATTTATTTCGGCATGAAATTTAAAAATATAACTGCATTTAATACGACAACTAACATGTGCAGATGTATTGTCCCAATTTCTCATACCACTTATACATATTAGGCTATAAAATCGGGCGGCTTCAACGCGCGTGCTAAACTGCGCGTGGGACTAGTGACAGTGCGCGCCGCCGTGCGATTGCGGCGCCTGCCTCATACAGCCGCGCGCGCATTGCCATTACACGACGCGCTACGCGATCCCTACACGCTGCGGGTGCTTAGAAAGGTATGTATGGCTAGACAACTAGATAATTATGCAGACCGTTTTATTGCATTTATTTAAGACAATATTTTGTGTTAGTTATGCAGTTCCAGTTTTCCAGTTGGTGTCATATTAGTGCAAACGTCTCGCTATTTTAACCAACCTTCAATTAAAATATTTTAATAATATAGACACACGCTTGCGAACAAACGCTGTGTCATCGAAAACTTTACAAACATACATATAATGAACACAAAGTACACTCACGCTTGGTTCAAATATTTATGGATCAGCAGTCGCACTCCCACTGAGTCACAGGGGCAGTCAAAATAATTATCATGTAACAAGAAAATTATTTGTACTAATCTATTACATCGTCCATATAGGTAATCGACGGCTGCGCATTCCGCGTATACGGCCACTGGGTGAAGAAGGGCGAGGGGCAGAACCGCGCCGCGCTGTTCGAGAACACGCCCAAGACGGAGCTGAAGAGCTTGTACGTGAGCAACCTCAGCCGATAGCCGCCGCCACCCACTGTCGCCTGACAGACGCGCCGACTCCTATCTCCTGGTAACGATGTAAGTACACAGGTCTTATTTCGACAGTATATTCTCTTCTAATTAAAAAAAAACATTTACTAATAATGCCAACTATCGTCCCATTTCTCTTGCAACTATAACGGCCAAGGTGCTGGACGGTGTACTTGACTCATATTTGAATAATTATATTAATTTACATGACGCACAGTTCGGTTTTCGTGCCGGGATATCAACTGAAAGCGCTATTTTGAGTGTCAAGAGTACCGTCCAGTACTACATAGACCGCAGGACTCCTGTTTATGCCTGTTTCCTTGATCTCTCCAAAGCATTCGACCTGGTCTCGTATGATGTGCTCTGGAGAAAGATGGGAGACAGGGGTATACCTGCAGAGATATGTAAACTGTTTCGGTATTGGTATAGTAATCAAATGAACTATGTTAGGTGGAATACGAATTATTCTGAGCCTTATAAATTGCAGTGCGGGGTTAGACAGGGCGGTTTGTCATCTCCTAGGCTCTTCAACCTCTACATTGACGGCCTCATAGCCGAACTCAGCAACATGCGTGTTGGATGTAGCGTTGGTGGTGTTTCTTTAAACAACATCAGCTATGCAGACGATATGGTGTTGATGGGTCCGTCTGTGGGTGCGGTCAGAGAGTTGATAAAGGTATGTGAAGCCTACGCTGCCGCACATGGGCTAATTTATAACGTAAAAAAGTGTGAATATATGGTCTTTGGGATCGGCAGACAGCGCGTTGTAGGTGGTCCTGAGCTATCAATTAATGGAGTGACCAATTTTAAATACCTGGGACATATTCTGTCTGAGGATCTCAAAGATGATATGGATATTGAAAGGGAGCGGAGGGCTCTAGCGGTGCGCGCTAATATGTTGATCCGTAGATTTGCGCGGTGCAGTGATCAAGTTAAAATAACACTCTTTAAAGCCTACTGTCAGAGCTTGTACACGAGCAATCTATGGGTCAAGTACACTATGAAGTCGCAGAATGTCCTCCGCGTCCAGTATAATAATGCTTTTAGGATGCTGTTGCGACTACCTCGTTACTGCAGTGCGTCAGAAATGTTTGCACAGGCGCGGACCGACGATTTCTTCGCGATTATTCGTAAGAAAACTGCTTCATTACTGAGAAGAGTGAGGGATAGTCGTAACAGTATCCTAAAAACAGTCGAGGAGAACTTTCTCTCTCCCATAATGCAGAGTTTTATAAGTAGGTTAATTTTTACTAACACTAGTTAATAAGCTTTTTGGTGTAACTAACAAACTATGGAACATTTTTCTGAAATAAAGTATATTATTATTATTATTATTATTATTAATAATACCCATACTTTTAACATTTCGTCATATCAGCCTAAATATGCCAATTTTCGCCACCGTGGCCGATTCTAGCATTTACTTGACATTATTTTCTCAAATAACAACCTAAAAATGACACAAAAATGGCAATAACCGTTGCGGCTCTGGTTAGCAAGTTCTGGATTAGCAACAGTGAACTGGAAGATGAACAGACCCCTTACGAGGTCGACCGACGACCTGATTAGCGGGAAACTGATAGATAAGAGCGGTTCAGGACCGGTTATGGCGGCGAAACTTGGGGAAGGCCTATGTCCGGCAATGTAGATCTTTCGGCTGAAATGACAATATTCTTCATTCTTATCGAGTGGTTAGTGATTAACCTAGCGTCAGGATTTGTTCAGATCGCACATAATTTATTATACAGGCATCCATCTTGACCTAACGACTGTTCAACATGGTAACAATCGGGACCGACTTATAACGTGCCATCCGAAGCACAGAGACACTTAGATCAAATTCCACTATGCGAACACCCATCGTAACAACAAAATAGCGCATATAAGACCCTCTTGCATTACCTGTGTACTTATTGTCACTACTGCTATCGTCATTAACTATTGTTATTTGTTAACAGGAGCACTTCACGCGCCGGGATAGAGAACATTATAAAGACGTGTATATCCGTTCCGTACTGGAGCCACGTACCGACGAGTGATGTAGGTTAGTTGTAGTTAGACACTACGTAGTACATTCTACATAGGTATACTAGTTCAATTGTCCTCATGTATTATTCTATGATTATATAGTAGACTTATGCTGATTAACGAATTTTGTATTTAGGGTTGCCAACTTAAAACTAAATATAATAATGACATGTACGTAACTTATGCATGAATTAAATTTGCATTGTCTATTCACTAAATAGATCGTTAATTACCTCAAAATAATTATAGCTAAACACTAAAGCATAGGACACTGTAAAAGAGGTAAAGATGTCAAACGATGACAAATAATAACACTATCAAATGACAGTAAAACGTCATAACGACAGTTAAAACGATAACTTCAAAATAATTCATAAAGTTGGCAACCCTAATTGTATATTAATGGATTTAAAATTATTTTGTACAAGTGTGAATGAAATAGCAATATAAGGATGTGATGATGACGAATTATAATTACTTTAATTCTTTTTAATTGTTAATTGTTGTCTCACTATATTAAGGTCCACAGTAGCTATAGATTAGTATTGTTGTATATTATATATTGATCAAAATATTTTATTAGTATTTTCATAGAAGATTTCAAGTGTGATTTGATAGAACCGAAGTAAATATATACAAATAATTATATTATAAATATTAGTGTCCATTTTACTCGACATATTGTCTATAATATCACATTGAGGTGCCTTCTCAGTTCTTGGTGCAAGATTTACATATTTTAAGCAATATATATTTAATTTGGATATTGTGTAGCAGTTATGTGAAAAATATGTCATTAGTAAGTAGATTACACAGTGTGACTAATCAAAAGATATTATGAAACGAGAATACATTTATCAATTTGCCCTTAATTTACTTCCATCTATTTATTGCCAATGAGTATGCCAATGCCAGGTTCAGGTGCCAGAAAATGGTACCCTAAAATAAGGTAAATTAAAACTCAGAGGTGAATAGAAAGAGCAAATCAAACTTTTATTTTATAAAATTTATAATGACATAAAATTTGAGGCTAATGTTTAGGCAAGCTTAGTTTGTTTAGGCAGATTTTTTAATAAATTATTAAATACCGTAACCATTTTATTTTTATTCACTATTGCATTTCTATACACCCTGTGTCACAGTATTTATCCAACGAAATCTGCATTTATCTTGTTTTTATGAAACTGTCACTATATTATTTCAGTTCGTAAATAACAAATTTAGATATTCATGTATGATAAAATATGTGAAAACGCCAGTATGAAACGATTGCCAATTATTATGTCGTACGTAATTATACAAATGACAGGTAAACATGTTTCGTTTAATGTAGAGAATAATAATAACACCACAACATTACACAGCTGCTATAGTATTATTATGATTTCGGTCTGTGGCTAATCATTAGTACTACTACTTGGATTATACGTTCAGCTACTGGAGTAAATAAGTGCTAGTTGGATAATACAAGTCAGGCAACCTGGTGGCAATCTCAAGTACTAAAAAGAAAACTAATATAAGCTAGTGCTATATGTATAGTCGACCATAAAAGTGCTTTACCATCCTTAAAGTAAATTTTATTTGCATATCACAAAACAATAATGTCTATTTTTTGTTAAACGTGGTAATGCAAGTATGTGACCGAATATACATTATACTTACAAAAATTTATCGTAAATCTAAAACTATGTTATCTTGACACTTACATTTTTGTTAGTTTTGCTGTTTTAAATAATGTATAATTTTTCTTGGTTTGAATAGTCTCCATGCAGTTTTTGGAATTGATAAAATATAATAATTAAAAATTAAGTATGTGGCTCATGACATGTTTATATATCGATAAATATTTATTTTGTGTATATATATATATATAATATTTATTTAGAAGTAGTTATGTAGCAATAAAATGTCATCGTTATATGTATTTTAATTATAATATCTATTTTTTTATTGTGATCATTATTGGAGTCTACGTTCCTTTTTGAAAAATAAATAGTAATAATTATTAGTTTTGTTTTTAATATTTATGTCACCATTAAAAAAACGACGGTTACTATCCTATTAAAGTTTCCAATTTAATTTTACACCCTACAAATTTTTTAAAGAGAAGTAATTTCTCTGTTTTTCGGTACGAGTTTAGTTACTTTTGTACACGAACTTTGTAGAATATCGATTTCATATAATCTATTACTCGTAATGATGATTACTTATAATGATTGGTTACGTATAATTACGTACAGTATCCTTTTCATTATCAGTATCATTGTGTACATAATATTGCTCATTACTAGATTCTTAAATTTTTTAGTTAGATTGATACCTATAAATTCACATCGTAGAAAGTATTATATTGAGGTTAAAACAAGAGTGAACCTTTTTCTATATCTTTATGTTATTATAAATACTTAGTAATATTCCTTCACTAGGCTTATTAGTTAGTAATCATTAGTTTCGCCCTATAGTAACATACAATAGTAAGTCAATTTTAAAGCCTCACCCCCAGTTTCTGAAAGGCTGATCAACGAAAAATTAACTAATCAACTGTTAAATCTCATGTGAAGTACCTAAAAGCGTGCTAAAAGCATGGATAATTAGTTTAGTTTGATATTGTTAGTTATTAATTACATCAAATTAAACTAAATATTCATGCTTTTTCAACCCAATTGGTACTTTAAATTTTTTGAGTGAAATAATAAAATCATGTCAGTTATTTTTAATAGTATTATTAACCAATAATGTTAGGAAAAATAACTTAAATGATTAGTTTTTATTTATCTATAACCTGTAGATATTGTCCCACTGCAGGAAATTATGATCAGCCTCGATTTTGAAGACTAGACTTAAAAATACGACTTAAGGCTTGTTACTTATGTAAAAGAACTCGAGTCATTAGAAAAGACTCGAGTTAACAAAATGACTCGAGTTCTTTTCGAAAAGGTTTAAGACTTAGTCGTGAGTAAGTAAAGAACTCGAGTCGTTTAACAAAACGATTTGACCTGAATATGAGACCATAATAAGGTAAACTTCAGTGTCATTTAAAAAGATCGTAATTCTATTTCATGTGTGTCCATATGATATTTTTATGTTTTTATCAAGTCGAAACTTTGATGTCAAATCAAGAGTTTGCATACTTATCAACATATTACTTATCTACTCGCGACGACGACTCACAAACCGAGACGTTTTCAAAGGATTTGAACCTTTTCATTGTCCTAGAGTCGTTACAAATTGGCGAGTGTTTTAAGATTCGTGTCGAGTCGTGGGTCGAAGACTTTTATAAGGTTTCAGGGCTAAAGAACTCGATTAAGTTACAAACCGTCATAACCGAGTTGAGTTCTTTTTTAAGACTTAAAAGCCTCGAGCCCTTTCATCATTATTTCTATGTCTTTTTTTATACAACTTTGGTGGCAAACAAACATACAGTTACCACAGTTACCTGTGAAATAATGCTTATAAAACACAACCAGAGAGTGAGGAAGAAAAAGGGAAACGGAAGAGTGTAATTAGTATGAATACTAATATTCTTACGTCGATCTTCTATGAGAGGGTACTACTTCCCCGGTCGATCCAGCCCATTCATGCTGAAACCAGCGTGGATCTAGTGCCTTATAATACCTTATTTCTCTAATCCTTATTGTATTTGCCCAGATCGTTACAAGATAATAACTAAGATAATTATTATGTTATTTATTTCATATGGTAGTAGACGAATAAGTGATCATCATCAACATTAACCTGAATATGTTCACTGCAGGACATACGCCAAAAAAGAGAAGTTTGCTATAGTTACTTCGCTTGGCTTGGCAGGCGTATTTCTGCATTATCGCAGTAAGGTAAAATTTTATGCATATGTAACACTTTTATCCGTTATCTGAAATTCCCTTAATCGCCTCTTAAGACGTCCACAAGACGAGATGGGGTTATTCTTAGTTGCTTATTACGACACCCGTTAAAGAAAAATGGTCTTATCACATTTTAAATCGGCAACCACACGGCCATAGAAATTAAGTAATAGAGCATCTAGTGATTACTTGAATACTTACTGGTACCAGCCTATCATGAACTTCAGAAGCGTCATAAACTCACCCCTTTGTGCCCCGGAAACGGAAAACATGAAATTACGACTGAAGGTACATTTTTCTTTTCGGCGGTTTAAGACCACAATGAGAAATAACCACAATTAAAAAGGACAACTTCTTGAATTGTCCGCTTCTTGAAATGTCCACTTCTTGAAATGTCCACTTCTTGAAACGTCCACTTCTTGAAATGACTACATCTTACAATGACCACTTCTCGAAATGACCACTTCTTGAAATGACTATTTACATGTACATACATTAGTTTTTTCTGGTATATTTAGTAGACCCTTTCACATAATTAGAATCATCCCCTTGACATTTATCAAATCAGTTTACGTTAAAGATAATGATTACAATCACAATATCAAAATATGTATAAACACAGCCACTTGTTTAAATATTTTATCTGATTTACTTTTTAAAGAGCGGGCCACTTAGAAAATATGGTTAGAAAAAGATCTCGAGTATTGTATGTATGTATATGTTATTCAATTGAATATTATTGACGTTACCATTTTTAGTTTTTCCTGTCCTGGCTTAGTTAGTTACGTTGCAGCAATGGAAAATAAAGAATTGGTGATTATATTAAATATGATATAATATATTGTATATAATATATAATTAAATTAACACAAAGTGTTCTTTAATTCCGTTTTCTTTAAATGGCTTTCGGCGTATTATGGAAAGTCGTATTGCTTGCTTCTGTCCTATAAAAACAAACCATAAATGATTTATTATAATTATATTATAAAGGCAATTATCATATGCCCGTATTCTAGGTTTTTACAAGGGCTGCTGGTTTGTATATAATAGAAACTGCCCGACCGTTTAATTTTAATATAGGTATCTACACATATTAATGGCTTGTAAAAGTTGACGTTTAAAATATAAGTGGCCATTTCAAGAAGTAGACATTTCTAGAAATGGACATTTCGAGAAATGGTCCTTTCAAGAAGTAGTCATTTTAAGAAATGGATATTTTGAGAAGTGGTCATTTTAAGAAGTAGCCATTTCAGGAAAAAGTCATTTCTCATTGTGGTAATAAACTACCGAAAAGATTTTTTTCTGCCGCTAATCCATACATCTATCCATACTGGGAGCCACTGCTTACCAGTTGGAAAAGATTATTCAGACAATATTGTTATAACTTCTTCTGCGGGATATTTTTTTTTGTTTTTTTTTTTATTGCCAACAGTGGCATACGAGCAAAAAGTCCACGTGATGATAAGTGGTAACTGTCGCTCATGGAAGACTCGAAAGTCCCTAGCATTGCTCTTACAGTGCGAGGGACGGCGAAGCCGCTACTTACCATAAAGGGATTGAGACAGGTGAGGAAAAAGGAAAATGAGTAATTTTGAGCCTCCGTCACTCACTCAGCGAACGAAACGCAATAGTACGGATATTCTTACTCTTACGTCAATTCATGCTGAAACCAGCGTGAATCTACTTCCTCAATAAGACTAATAATGAGATGAGTGGGATGTCCTTAGACAAAATAATTATTTTTCGTATGATATTATTATTATGTCCTATTATCAGCCTAAGATGTTAGGCGAAGAAGAAGAAGGAAGAGACCTATGTTCTGCACTCGTGCAGTAGATGTACTGCACGTGTGCAGAACATAGGTCTCTTTCAATGAAAAGGTTTTACCATAGCAAATATTCACTTCAGAAGTTAGGTCTCTTCCAAGGTACGGTATTTTTCATAATCACCGCGCTTTAAACGGATTGGAAACCGAAATTAAGTGATTTTACCGCTTGATTTTACATGATACAGTGAATAATTAATGATCTTAACATACGAGTTAACAGTTAGGAAATTATGTTGTGAAAATATTAGTTGTAGTAAAATTAAGAGTAACAAACGATAAATGGTGATAATGAGTGTAAATAAGTAAAAAATGTGAACCGTTGAGTTATTGATGTCATGAAAAATTATTTAAACATCGTGTACGGTGTAAGGGTGTAAAATGCCTATAATTGAATATAGGATTCCTTAAAATATATAAATTTATGGTAATTAAAAGAGAGAAATACAGTTTTTTATTGCTTTAGTTGGATAAATAGAAAATTACACAACAGAGACAAAATATTAAATGGCACATTAATATGCCATCAACCTTAATCTAGGACTTGGCTCAGTCATATTATATTATTTCCCCATAAAGTCAAATAAAACAAACAAAAATATAGTTTGTTCACTATTTTTCTTATAATCCCTCGTTCCTTATGTTCCTGCTTCAGAAAATGTTAATGACTAAAAAAGGACAAAACTAAATATGTGTTTAGTGTTATTTAGAATTCGAAATATATTATTTGTTTATTCAAAATATGAAATTTAAGTATACCTAGGCTTTATCTACATTTTCTTCTTGGATTTTACCCAAAATAATCTTGGCAGATGAATCTGAAAAAATCTCACTGTGTTCGTAATCATTTCTCCCTTTATCTTAAAATCGGTATTTGTAGACAGCACATAATTATGTATTTGTTTACAACTCGGATGTTCTCGCCTGTCCGCTATCCAACTATGTCACTTGTTAACGGTGCAATTCTAGTTCTAGTGTACATAACATAGAGTTCACTTCAGCTTGGTACAAATACTCTTTGTTAACAAGTTTAGTAGTGAATGAAAAAATAGGGCCTACGGAACACTTTTTAATTATTAATCCCAAAGTTTTTTAGCTATGCAATGATACAGTAATTGTAATAAAAAGAAATGGCAAAACCAAAGTGAAACCAATCTTAAAACTATCGTTTTAAAAACTAAATGCGTCTAACATGTTGTTAAGTTCGCACAACCGAGGAAGTGAAAGTCTGCCGGAGTAAAGCACGTGCGCGGCACCGTCAGCACCAAAGTCGGCGACGCCACACCGCGGAAACCACTGTTTAAATAAGTAATCACGCTTAGATCAATTTTTAACAGGATCAAGCGGCGGATACACGGGAAAAGTATTAGATAAACAACGTTAGTGTGCCGCGTCACCGGCTAGCGGGCGGGGGCATGCATTCGATCGCTGCAATGGCATCGATCGCGCACGCCCCACGCGACGTCGGGTGCCGTCTGCGGCGCGGTTGGGTGAGCGCGCTTGTCACGTGACCGGCGCGGCGCGCGCTGGTTGGCAGCACGGCCGCGGCCACGTGAGCGGCGCACAGCGCGCGTGGCCAGTCGCGGCGTGACAGCGGGCGCGCCAGTACCGCGCGCGGCCGGCCCGCCGTGTCGCGTAGTCCCGCCATGAGCCTGCTCGACACGCTGCTAGAGGCGGCGCGCTTCATCGAGCTGCAGGAGCGGCGCCTCCAGGGTGAGTACCGCAGCGCCCGCCGCGGCCGCGCGCTCGCCAGCCGGCGCCGGCCGCGCGGTGCAGCGAGCCGACGCCCGACGCTCTTGACCTTGAACGACACGCAGCCGCACCGCCCCCCTCCATGCGCTCCCGGCCCGCGTCGACCTCGCCCCACGTAAACAAAGGAAGCCTGAAATTTACTCGTCGGACGCCACGCACCGCACGTCCATCTTCGCTTACGCTCGCCGTCGTTATCGTTTACGATACGCCGATGTACGCCTTTATCTGTGACTCTCGACTATCTTCGTGCGAGCTTACGCGATACAAAACATTTTTATTTGTGCACACAAAACGAGACAAAAACGGCACGTTAACATATAAAACGATCTCCTCGCTAACGTGTTTTCCTAGTTCGAGTGGGTGGTAGTTCTGTGCAATGTATACGTGGAGCGAGTTAGTCAACATAACGCATGACGCATTGGACGAGGCGGGCAGGGGGCGCTCGAGAGTTTGGTCAGCTGATCGACGCGTGTGCCGGGTGAGGGAGGGGCGGGGAGCGGGGCGCGCGGCGCGGGGGGAGGGTACGTGTGCACACGCATCGCGAGGCACGCCGCACGGCCAATGCGCTTCACTACATGCATTTTAAAGTAATTTTAACATCAACATCCTCTCAAAGTATTTCTCACAGAAGTTTTCGAATGTTTACTTCAAGAAAAACTAGCACAAGGCACGGTTGCGTAACGGTGCGTGCGTTTGTACCCACTCATAGGCACATCTATTGTTCGTACGATACTCCATAAACTCATTGTCTTATTGTGCATTATCGATTCTGTCTGTAAGTAAATAGCTTCATTTACGAAACTACTATGTATCGCACAGAATGAACTGCCCACAATAAACGATCGCTTCTATCTGCTGTGATTTTGTGTTTGTAAAAAATGTAAACATCCTCGGCCACGTTTGCTACTATGAATGAATAAGTTACGAAGTATTACTGTATTAAGTACTAATCATTGTATTAAGGTTTACACTACGCAGGACAGTCAATTGAAATAATCATTAAGTATAGTCAATAGTATAGTAATCGGTAAATATAGGGGTATTTAGTATTTACCATTTAAGAAGAAAATGCACAATATTTCATTGACAAAAATTTGGTCTTTCAAATATTGTACAGGATATTTTGCTTATAATCAATAAAAAAGGTGTTACGGTGGGATACGTATTACAATGCAAAAAAAAACTTGCACATCAAAGCCTGTCTCTATCCCTACTGTCATAAATTCAGCTTCGATATTTTTAGGTATCGTAAAAACTTATATTACGTCGTGGTGCAGGAGAAATGTATACAATTTAAGCTATAGATATTCGGTTACTTTTATGACTGCGATTTAAAACATAACTAATCATCATATAATTTTTTGGATGCTTTAATGATTACGTTGATATTCAGCAAAACTAAACATAATTTTTAGAATAACTAATTATATTTACAATCACGTAGATTTATTTTGGTACCTATCTATATAAATTCTTTTATTGAATCCGTGAGCAGTGAAATGAGTGTAGTGTAGTACAAGGCTAGGCTGATACGTTTCTCCACGCGCGTTATCATGTTTGTCGGACACTTATCAGCGGACAACCAGCCAATACTCGTACCTATATAGCGTGACTTTAGTACCGTTCTGTCGACGTGACTCGGTGGCGAATCGCGATACCCTATCTAAAATCAACGTTTTAACAACGATAGAGTAATAAAAGCTTTGGGCTGTATCGTCAAGAGGATGAGATAAAAAGTATTACAACCGTTAAACTTAATCTTTTAATTTTGTTCTACACTGTTATACACAACAAAGCATTTGCGTCGGCAGCTTGTGACTTGTTAATCATATAATTTTGATATTGTAAATAGTTTCGTGATTAATCAACATCAATTCTGCTGTACTATTTTTTCTATTTAGCTTGATGTTGTACTATAGCTCATTTCTGTTACATTCTATAACTTCTTTACGTTAGTACTTACTGGTTAAACGATACCTATTACTGCGTTTAGTGCTATTACTTTTGGGTACTTATTCTTTACTACTAATAAACCTTTGTCATTACAAGTTTGAGTTAATAGTACCTACATTTTACCTTTATTTTCAATAGTATATTTAATGTATTTATTTTTCCTTTTACTAATTTAAACGCGTATAGCTGCTTCAATTTAGCAAGGAATGAGTAATTTCCAAGCTACATTCATCCTTGGTCGCTCCTAGCGCGTGCTCTGACGAACTTCATTGCATCATTCTGGTTACAAACTGCCACTTCTAACATTTGTAATCTATTCTGTCATGTAATGCAATACACACTTATCATGTGCTACCTTTATGTTATGCAACATAATATGTTATCCTATATACATATAAATTTTCTGTGTAGATAATTAATTCTTTGTTTAAATATTGTTTTTTCAGTGACAATCAAAATCCCTAAAATTTTATCGAATTCCAAAACAGATTACAGAATGCTAATTTTGTACAATTTCAAAGTAATCCTATTAATATAATAAATGCATAAGTTTGTGTGTGTGTGTATGTGTGTGAAACGGCTAAACCGATATGGATCAAAATTGATATGTAGATAGATTCGGAGCCGGAGATGGACTTAGGCTACTCTTTTTTCCCGAAAATCGCTTTGGTTCCCGAGTTATATCAATTTCCGCGCAGGTGAAGCCACAGGGCGCAGCTAGTATTAACATAAAGTTTTACATGTCCACCGAACTAATATCGTTTTATCTGATTTAATTTCAAACTTTGACTGTCTTGCAGAAATTACGAGTACGTGTAGGATTCACTTACTGAATTAAATGTAAACGTTAGCTGTTACTGCGATACAAATTAAGCGATAATGTTTCTGCCTTGTGCATGTTCATAATAATAATGATAGCTTACAGTATAGCCACTATTAATTAGCGGGCCTGTCTGTACTCGGGCGGTGAAGTAGGCGCGGCGAACAATCGTATCATCAAGGCTCGTGTAAGGTCGACGCCGCGACGGTACCGGCCGAGCAGAATGGTGAAAGGGATCGCATGACCTCGCCATCTGCGACTGGTCTGTGAGGACGCGTACACTCGTACTGTAGTATATTGAACTTCGGAGGAAACGTCGAGCGGTGGCGGTACTATACGACGTTGTGCGTTGCAGCCATTAGTCACACAAACGAGTGCTTGTGCCTGTTTCTACTTGCAGAAAGCCGATAAGATAATCTGAGTGTCTCGACTCGCAAATATGTCTTACATTTAAATCACCTATCGCATTTATTTAAACCACCGCCTCCGTATAACTTTCTTTTAACTAAAATGTTTACAGTGATTTCTTGAGACACAATGCGTCAACGTTACTCGTAAATATCTAATAGAATTGTTAATGTTGAGCCAGGAAACTTTATAGAGAGAGTGTATAATATTAGCTAAATATTGCTTATGTATTAGAATCTAACAACGGTAACCTCAACCAAAAACCGTTAGATGTTAAATTTCCAATGAACTGGAATATATTATTATATATTAATTGGAAATGTAACAAAATTCTACACGTGCGGCCAGAGCTAGGTTTTGTATTCTGCTAGCTAGCTTTTGTATTCTACGAGAGTCATAGACCGTTATTATATATTTCGCAGAAAGACCGCAACATATTGTTAAATAGTTTACAAGTTACATCAAGACCAGTTTATTATGTGGATCTTGTGTCAACTAGGGTGAATTGCTGTACGTTTAAGCGTTTCTGCCATACATATTACTGGAATCAGATTTAGCCCACATAGGTCTCTTAATATTTCTTGTCCGTGGTGCTCTCTTTTAGGTCATAATCCTATAGGTACAAATTATTTTTTTTATTTCTAACTCCAGTTTTTACTTCTGATTAAATTCGTTGCGGGGTCCAAGGCAGTAAGTAGGTTTAGCAGTCCCCGGGGCTCCCGAATGTCAAAGCTCAACACCGAGCTTTGACATTCGGGAGCCGTAACGTAACACCACGTAATGGATATCACTGTTAGTCCTGGCTTACAGGAGTCACAGTGATGGAATTGTTCCGAAAAAAGACCATTATTATACATAGCTTCTCTGGACTTGTTTTCGAGTACAGACACAATATTGACTAGACAATTCATGTGAATCATTAATCAATTTTATACCTATCTTGTCTAAATGATTTGCAAATGTTATGTCTAGACCTATTTATTTTAGGTTTTATAAACTGCGATGTCTCGTGTATCGCTTTAGTGTAACTGCCAAATCAATTGCATAAATCAATGAGCTTTCGCACCACACAGACGGGTCATATCTCAACATCCGGTGGGTGTATCCCCTCTTTCCCAGTGTTTCTATTTCAATTCTCATGTCTCATGTTGTTAGCATCCTAATTGTTGTTATTGATTGTTTAAACCAAACAAAGCTAATTGAATGTTGCCAACGAGTTACAGAAGTCGTGTTAAATTTTGTAGACAGTTTCTCGTCACTCAAAGACACTTGGGAGATTAATCCTATCAATATTATAAATGCGAAAAATTGTGAAAACGGCTAAACCAATTTTGATGAAAATTGTATGTAGATAGAATCAGTGTCGGAGACGGGCATAGGCTACTTTTATCCCGAAAATCGGTCTGGTTCCCGAGGGAGACAAAACGCAGTTTAGGCGCGGGCGAAGCCGTGGGGTGCAGTATTGCTATATTTTTCATCATTGGGTTCAGACGGTAGACGTTAGTTATCTGGAATTCTGAATTTAATGATAACTTTGGGCTCTAGAAATAGAATCTAGGCACGGTGATAGGTCGGCTCGCAACAACTTGCTAAACCGGCAGGTGTGGTTGCAAAAGGTACAAGAAGAGGGAGTTATTTGTGTGTCGGTGTTCCCCGAGAGGGGGACGTGAGGGACGAGTGGAGGGAGGGGAGGTTACTGTGGAGTGCGGCGGCGGGCTGCACGCTGCACCGCACCAAGGTCAGCCGCCGCACGCATGCGCGTCCCTCCCCCTACCTGCCACCTTATCGGAACTCGGAACCTGCCCTCAAGTCACTTATGCGCTCCTGTGACTTGCACTCCAAACAACGCGCCTTCCTACTGTTGTGCTCACACTGCGGCTAGAGCCTTCCCTCGATCTTTATACCTCTCCAAACTATTTTATCTCTTTCAAGCTGTTGTATGATCCGAAATTGCATACCTTAATACTGAAATGCCTAAATGCTTAACTAAATGCTTAAATGGAACCTACATACCTACTTAGAGAATTTCAAAACGTTAAGTTACGTTTAATAATTTCCAAATGTTGAGAATTCTAACAATGGAATTGGATATAATTCGGAATGCAAAAATAGTTTCATATGACGAATATGTCAATTGTCAATCAATGGTCAGTCTTTACGACTTTAGTAGAACCAAACAATTATCAACCAAATTACTGGTATTCTGCTCTTATTGCCATCTCTTCGAGAACCTGTTTTTATTGGCTTGTTTTAGACAGATGAATTTATTATTTTTTTGGTGCTCTCTGTACGAGAATCTACAACTCATCACATATGTACTAAAAAGGTTTGACATATTTTCCGCTTCCGCAAACCAATTACGGTTCAGGGTATCTCACATAAAAGTACTGAACTATTCTTGGTGTAATTGCTAATACCTAACTGTTGTATCTAAGCTAAACGAATAAAGGTAAGCGAGTAGTCTAGATAACACGTGTCACTCACTCGCTCGACTCGGAGCGTGTGGTGCCCAAACTCACATTTTACCGTAAACAAGGAGAAATTATAAATGTTGGCACAGATTAGTCCAGAGGTGACGTCATGTCCAGATTAAACATTCATGTACAACAACATTTATATCTCTCTACCTCCTGGATGGCTTAACAACGATAGTAACAGTTTTTCTTAACCATAAATGAAATCATTTTGTGCTGGCTCGACCAGCAAACGACTTTATAGCCATCAATTTGTAACGACTTCGTACGCTTACAGTAATAGATACTATCTTCAAGTAGGTCAAGCTTGGAAGCCTTTTATTTTTTTGATAAAGAATGTTTGTGTACAAGTGGAAGTCTGACAATGCTAGAGCGTCGATCACGTATCATTAGAAAGCTATTCGCCATTGTGGCTTGTGCATAAGGAGCGGCGCGTCGCAGACCAGCATACGACACTCGACTCCTACATTTGTTCGCACAGTTGCGCCGCTCGATTCGGTTGCAATGTTCCATTCACCTTATTTGTCGGCGACGAGGTTCAGTGACTCCAACGCCGACCGACTAACTCTTCAGAACACGTCATCTGCGTGCTAATGCCGCCGTTTCATCACCTATGGCCGATCGCCACAGAGTTGTTTAAATTCTGTAGGTGTTTCACGGCGGCGGCGCGACCGTCGGAGCGACCTCTTTTTTGCGGGCGACAAGCGAATGCCACGCGCGTCGTCCATGCAGCGTTATGTAAAGTTAAGAGCGGTGCAGCGGTGAGCGTTGCGCTCGACCGCGTGCGCGCCCCCCGCGAGCGTCTCCCTCCTCGCGATTTTGTTCGTCGTCGGTTTCACTCGCCACGATCAGCGGCGCGGGGTTCCGGAGGTCGCGCACCTCCCGCCTCCTCCGCCTTCCTCGGAGACAGAGCCGGTCCGCGATCCGCAGCGGCCACTCAGTCGACGAGCGCATTGCGTCGGCGGCGGTCGACTCCACACGTCGCCTGTCGCTTTCTAATCTGATGAACCGTCGCGTCGCGACATGCCGACACTGACAACGCTCGAGTGAATCGCACCGCCCGTGTCGTCGCGTTTGCACAGTTTGGTCGTGCTTCCGTTTCGGGAGTCGTTCGTGGTGATTTCGCGGCTGCGTTTGCGACGGTCACGAACACGCTCGTCGAGCAGACGACGTCGTGTTGAAAATAGCGTGCGTTATCATCGCGACCTCGAGCGGCGAGACGAGATAGCGCGAGGTCGGCGGCACCTGCCCCGCGCCGCGCCCCACGTGCGTGCCACCGCGACCTGCTGCAGCCCACTACCGGCCATTAACCACTGTACCGGGTGCTGCTGCCACCGCACCAAGACATCCTCGAACTATCTCATCTTGCCGGCCGCTACGATTCCACTGGCAAACTTGGATCCTAGCAATTGACGTTCAAATATAGGTAGACCTCTACTACATAGTTAAATTATACAATTGTTGAGTCTGACGTAGACTTCGTAAATATTTTACTCAGCTATCTGCCGTCATTTTTTGATAGACCATGAACTTGTAAGCTATTTATTTCATTATTGTAACAGTTCCTTGCGTTAGAGCTACCTTAACAACAAGTACAACATATTACAGATATATTACAATTATATTATCATTATTGCTATATTTACATTCGTAGGTATATGAGCGTACGATTAAGTACTTTTAATTTACCATAAACTTAATGTTAAAACATTAACATTTTATTTTAGGCATTATTAACAAAGCACAGTTATTTCATAATAAAAATAGTCATTAAAATATCTGTCATTGAGATTTTGCCCGCGTCTAACATTATTTAATTCATACATTGCCTTTGATGAGAAAATTAAAAGGTTATATTGTTTACGCAATTACATTTTGGATGCATCTAAAACTTTAAAATTGCTGCGAACTTTATTTGATACTAAATTACATGCTCTATATCTTTGTATCGTATTTAGCTTCTTGGGCTTTTGATTTACGAGTTCCTTTTCTACCTAGTTTTAAACATAATTATTCATTTATTCTCAACATATTTAACGTTTTTCTTCTTTTGGAAATTAAAATTATCATCAAAATGTTATCATCTAGTATCGTGTTTAACTATTGTTTCGTGACTTCATAAGGTTTAGTTTCTTGAATATTTATTCTCTCTCGTCTTTTACTATTCATTTGGTCATTTCTAACAGGCATCACAACATTTATTTCAAATGTATAATTTAATCTTTTATTTTTGGAGGTAGATTTAACTGTGTTGATCTTAAATTCAGACAAGTCGGCTCGTATCGTGACGTCAAAATTTGTTGTTTTGTTCCAAAGAATCTTATCACGGGCTTGTTGATATATAATCGCAACTACCTATATTGTATCTTATATAGGTTATTTTCCACTTAAGTTTAATTTATGAGATTAAATTATATTCCTTTGTTTATTTGAACAACTTCAGCGTTTAATAATGCTTAGTTTGTTCTTGTTTTAAATCCTTGTTTGATTATAATTATAATCAAAACAACAAGTTTCAATTTAAAATAGTTTTCTTTGGTATATCAAAATTATCACACGACATTTCAAACTCGATTTAAATTATTGTTTGTTATTGTTGTTTTGCTTACGACAAATTGTTGCTTGTCATACAAACCAGACCTGCAATATTTCTCATGATCACTTCCATATGAAGCATAATAATACGCTTTGCAGGTGTCTGACGACTGTCTGCTATCATAGTCGCGTCGCCCAGTTTATGGTAAATGCCAATCGCCACTGCGTATAGGGCCCGAAAGTCACACTAGCATTGTTGTCTGTGTCCCTTATTCTTTTGAGTATGGCCACTATGAAGATAGAAAACAAATAGGCCTAAATCAAAGTTTTTGTTTATGGCCTAAAGCACCAATTTCCCTCCTACGAAAACACTATCGTCGCACTGGGACTGTTTTCATTTCAGAAATAAAACACTATTAAGATAGTGTTGTGCTGGTGCTCTTTTATAAGATGTGTACTTTTGCTTGTCCTAATCTAAGCTAAAATTTTTCTAAGACCATTCTGTGCCCTACAATGTATTAAGTAAGTCTTTTTCAAGTTCTGTACCTACATCAAAAGGGAAAACGGAGCCAAACTGAATCGCTTCCTTAACCGTCTGTTTCTTTGACTATCAAGAGGCAATTTCTCAGTAACACCTAGAGCTGAATTTAAAATCATACTACTGTTATACTAGGTTAATAGGTCTATAGACCCACAAAAATCAAGCAAATATTTTAGAGCTATGAATCCCATGATAGTCGAACTATTTACATACAATATTGAACAGAACCTTCAAACTGCGAACAAAAGTATGGTTACTTGTTTTATCTCGTCAGAATAAAAAACTGTAAAACGCTAGTTTATAGTAGTAAAATATTGCTGCTCTCAGCATGAATCGAATGATATCACCGGATCGAGCGTAAAAGTGCTACCCTGACGTTGAATGTCGGCATAAAGTATTCACTGCCATACTAAAGCGTTTCGTTTATTGAGTGGGCATTGGAGGCTTAATTACCCCACGCCTCCCTTCCTTTTCCTTCCTACACGGTCGGTAACAGCTTGATTCTGTTGACCATTTTTGCATTGCTTAGAGAATACAGCCATGTCCGTAGAATACGGTTACTAATTAGCTTCAATTATTTGCCACCGAAGTCGTGTTTTGTCAATTGTTTTTCCCCTACCAAATCAAACATTAAAAACACCAATAAAATTGTTATCACAAAACGAATAATTCAGCTTTATTTTTTTTATTCGAAGGCTAACTAATTGCTGTTTTAAAACCTTCAACAACATAGGCATCTAATATGTTAATTTTTATATTAGTTTTGTGGCAAATTACCTTAAAATCCTGTTTTGTAGAAATAGGTTTTTAAAGTATGTGTGTGGTTACAATAATCTCTTTACTGAACTCTCCGATAGGTCTGTTAAGATAAAATTGTGTGGACCTAAAACTAGGTTATACTCATTTAATATCATTTGAACCTCGTTTAGTGCAAAACAAAAAATATGTTACTGCGGTTAAAGACCTCTCTAATAAATATGCTAAACCCTTTTTTTATACAATCCAGGTGAGAAATAAGCATACGGCCTCCACTTGATGGTAAGTGGCTAATCTAAGCTAACCGTAACATATGGACATGCCAGTGCAAAAACGACCTTACAAAATACGACCTAGTCTAAGCCTAATGTAAAAAAGAAATAAATGAATGAGTGTGAAGAAGGAAAGTAATGGGAGCGAGATAATAGGGCCTTTGACGTCCTCGCTCTATGGACGAAATTCAACTATATGAATACTGTTCCTATTTATACTTTCGTCCATATTCTGAGAGGATAGTTACTCCTTCCTTGCTAGTCGATCCGGCCCATTCATCTACTACCGAATTTACAATAAAGTTAATGAAACCTTGTGTTAGTTTTTTTTAGGTAGTTTAAAAGCGATATTTCTCTCATTGTTTGTGTTTTATTAACATTGTGTTTCTGCAATGATTAGATAACACATGGTTGTTACTTGTTACTTTTTTTAAACACGTGGATACTTGGTTAGAAGGTGAAGTACTATGACAGTACTCAATAACGATCAGGTGGACTAGAAACAAAGTTCAGTGGCCCTTCAGCGCGTACGTTGGTAGGACTCGTGTTCATAGTATCATATTCGTGCCGTATCAAATTTGTAAACACGCTGTCGGTCTGCTGGCAGTCATTATGTCTAGCAGCCTTAACATTCTATAATATCTATGCAATTTGTACATTAGCCACATTCTTATTTTAGCATATGTTTTGTCAACTTCTGTCTCAGATTACAATAATATGTGCCTATTGTCAATAGTCCGAATTGAAACGTATCTAATTTACAGAGATAGGTTTACCTCAAGCATAACCTGAAACATTATTTAGCTAAAACATTTATGGTATTATCTATTGCGCAAGTAATAATTGGTTTGTATGAAGCTAATTGCGTTGCACTAATAAAAAATGCAGGCGTTGACAGCGCATGTCCTACATACAACGCATCAATGCTGAATGTTTCATTGCATACATTTTTATATTCCGTGATGGTAATACAATTGAGGTAGGGTATACTACTTTATATATTTAGTAGTTCTTGAATTAGTCCTTATCACTATTCTTATCCGTCTCGATTGAAACTTTCTTATAATTAGTTGTGAGTTCGTGATAATTTTTGGCACACAAAGTTGTGTAGTAATTCTTCTGATTTCGCCTAATAACTCACTGCCATCACATTGTAGTTAGAAGTAGTTATATTTATTCAGATTCAGCATTTTATTCATAGCAATATTTTTATACTGTTGCTCGTTGAATAATACATAATAATATAAAACCTATTGCTTGAAATACCTACGTTACGTTATCTGTGTAGTGACCCCAAATCTTTCAGTCCGTGAGTGTCGTAAAGGCTAGTAAGAATAATTGTATTGTAAAAAATATATCAAACCTTTAGAATTGTGCCCATTGAATTACCTATACTTATAGGCACGCTCCGTATTTATGAGTCCTCATTGCTGGCGTAACATACCTCTATATCTGGAATAACGCCGTGACGTAAGCACTAGTACGTCGCTTGAAATGCCTGCGTCTATAACCATAAATAGCTAGTAATGGTGTGAAATATTCGCATGGTTTCATATAGCCTACCTACCTTACCTTACCTACATAAGTTCCTTACATAATTTAGTGCCTTTACAGTCTAGCTTTTATTTTTTGCCGGTGTGCTAATTAGTAACAGCCATTGTAATAACAAAATTTATGTTCGTAAGCTTATTTGTTTGTTTATCTTCAATGTTAAAATAAACCTCTATCAAAACATCCACCTTATCTGACTGATAGGTGGCTACCTACGTTTAACGTTAATTATGATTACACAGATCTAATAAACGTATACATAAATATATACACAAAGTTTAAATGTCATTGACTTTTTAACGGTTGATCGATCTGGATATCCGAAAAAGTGGTGATTTAGATAAAGTTTAGTTAGATCATCACGCTATTCAATAATGGGAGTAGCAATAACATTCTAGAAAAAACTTTGTTCCGTCCGCAATCCAATCATCACGTAGCTCGGCTAATAGAAATAATACTACACATGGTATCGAAGTGTATAGCGAAGCGAACCGTTGCGCTGTAGGTAAGCAGAGTTACATAATATAAACACGGACACGTGTCGTCGTTTGTATCGCTTATTAACATGCGCGTGTGCGCTCGCTTACGTCGATGCCTCGAGATGAGCACGGCCTTACTGGAAATTGGCTTCAAATGTTTATTTTATTAACCTACGACTCGTTCATGATATCCTGGTTAGTCTGTAATCTTTTGTATGTTATTTAGACACATTTTGCCGTATCATTTATTAATATTCTCTTTACTAAAATTATGACGCGCTTTGGTGTTTGTGTTATTGTTATACGTTTATCAGATGTACAAAGTGTAGTACGATTGAGAGAAGGTTTTTGAATACACAAATTAGTCTACTCAAGCGTTTAGGTATTTTTTTTCCATCTAGATGTTTCTCAGCAGCATTTGATGTTGTTGTATAAACTATCGTTTGTTTTTGCTTTAAACGATAACAATAATGCTTTTCAGGCACGTGTACACCTCTAGTTGTGACCAAACCGATAACGTTACCTACTTCATTTTAAGAACAGTCCAACACCTGTTCGCTTCTCTTTATTTTGCTACGCTCCATTGGATATTCGCTTCTTGGCTCCCCTTCAGTCTCAGTGCGTCAATTGGGCAAAAACAGTACCTACAACTACGTTTTGAATGTCGTTTTCGGTACTCACTACAAATGTCTTTGTCATCAATTTTGTACCTCTGTATTATAAATATTATAATATACGAATCGTTCAGTTTCACTTTTTAATTTGTAAGTAAGTATAATAATACTTACCTACATTAAAATTTCCACAGTCCATTAAATGCCGCAAAACACCTTACCGTCGCATACAATTTTAACTTTACCTATAGAAACCAGACATATTTTAATGAAAATGGCCTAATACATGAGTCATAATGAAATTATTTAGTATTTCATTAGTACTTACTATTCAATCGTTCTAAAGCACATTACCGTACGTTCTTTTGTTTTTCCGATCGAAAATCCACTATGTCTGCCAATTCAGTCGCTCGATGTACTAGGGGCACATAATGTGATAGGAGGTAGAGCTAGCTGTCAATGTCTGTTGGTGGCAGGCGCGGGATGAGGCGCGAGGGGTGCGACGTGTGCACGTGCCCGCGGGTCGTGCCATGCGTTCGACACCCTCCCTGCACTTGTTGAGCGTCGTGTCGCAGCGGTCCGCTGTCGTCAGCAGTGGCTAGGTCGCTCGCACTTACAACACCCATTCTAACTAGCACTTACCTTGCTCATACATGCGCCGTCTCATTCTTGCGAACATCACACTGCGTTCGAATGGACACTATCGATTTCACTTGGCACTTGTATTTCCTCAAATGCAAAACTGCTGCATTTCTGTATAATATATCCAACTAATGCTTAAACTACTTAACAGGTCAATAGTTTAGATAATGCTCTATCATATATGTGTGCTTATGTTTATGTAATATGTATTGCCATTAGCATTATTTATTTCAAGAACTATACGTACCTAATATAAAGGTTAAACTTTTTTTACTAACCACCAGGACCTACTAAGTATTTAATCAGAAAAATAGCACGTTTAAAATTCTAAGAAACTGTGGTTGTGAACTACTTCATTTCTTTACATTTTTATTTTTCTATTGAGTAAGCTCGTTGCTCAAACCCTTGTCTACGTCAGAACTCCTCAAAAGTGAAGACCCACGTTTCAAGTCATTAAACTTTTTGAATAGACTACAAATTTCTTAACTGTTTACAAACTTTGCAACAATACTTTGAACGTCAATTGAATTGCGCAATCTTTTCAGTGATTACAATATAAGCACAAACATAAAAGACTTAATAAAATAAATGAAAATTAGTAGGACGTAGTGAAATGATGATAATGAGGACTAGTAGTTAAAGTTAACAAATAAAGTGGCCCATTGTAGAATGGGTATACTTATGGAAACCACCGAAGTGAAACTGGGCATTGCCGGTTACCGAAGACGTCGTGTGCAGCCGGAACTGTTCGGCGCGATGGGAGCCCCTGGCGAGTTCTACTCAGACACGCTGCATGCCATCGCTATCAATACGAGGGAAACGGACTTCGGCAGTATTGTCGAACCGATACCATTGACACTGAAGGCGTACAAACAGTTCCAAACACACGGTCATCCCATCAATGGCTATGGATTCCCGCAGCAGCAAATGATCACTTCCTTCGTCACTGCACCTTGTATTCCAGAAGTAGAAACGTCTTCTACTTCAACTTTTATGCCGAGCCCGGTTAAAGAGGAAGCTAAGGATGACAAAATAACGTGCCCACCGCCAAAAAAGAAGTGGATTAAAGAATATCTTGGTAAGTTACTTATGAGACAAACCAATGATAAACAGCTAAAAAAGATTATGTTTGTTTTAAATTTGACTAGCGCTTGAACCTCGTGAATAACACCTCAGTCTATATTACAATGGTACGATTGTAATGTGGTACTTGAATTCATTCAATAGGTCATATTGTCGATATGGTGCATAGTTCGACCTTACTGAACGACCTCGTCTCGATTTTGCTCAACAAAAACCAAGAGTAGGTACGACGACTAAACAATATACGTAGGTATATTGAACGAAAATTTGTCGTTGTATATAATTATTTTGTTTATTTCAAATTTTGAGTAATTTTAGATTTTGAATTAGGTGTTTTGTATATCTGAATCAAATTTCAGTAGGCCCAAGAGTTTGAAAGATATTTTAAAAGAGAAGCTTCTGTTTTATTACGCTTTATGTGTTTCCTTCACATAATAAGCTGATTTTAGTAGTTTACGGACTTGTGTATTAAACTGCTTTGATCACACAAATTTTGTCAAGATAAAAATTTTCTCATCGGTTTAAAGTCCCTACTATGCGTAAAATATTTGCGGCCTAAAATAAATAACAAGGAGATTATTGTAATGACACCAATTACTATATAATACGTAAATAAAGCTGATTAAAAGAGTCCAAGTTACTTAAGGACATAAGGTACCAGGATAATACAACTCATGAAGAAGATGAAGTGTACGCGTACGCTGGAAGTCGCCGTATTTCAAGGCATTCTTCTTTACAAAGCCGTAAATATGTGTTGTTTATATGTAGAGAATGGGCACGCGTGTCCCAAGACGCCTTTCGTTCGTGACCTAACATCGATAGAATATTAATTTTTGAGATATTTATGTCAAACTAAACAAATTTTCGTATCCTCAATTCTCAGCTTACGTCAGTCTTACATTTTTTTTATTCAATCTATATTTTCTGGGTTACAATCAATCTTAATAGTCCCACAATCAGTCGTTCGTATTTTTCTGTTTCCTTAACACTTGTCATTGTGTTAGTTTATAAATTGACACGTTATCAATTGATTTCTAGAACATACAAAATTTGTTCCGTTTAGTATAATAAAATCAGGTATCAGTGATTATTATGTAAATGCCAAGTTTTTGTTCTTAGATTTATCAACGGTCTACGAATATTCTTTGTTTGCGACTTTTATACACTGTTTATAATATTTTTTAAGGTTTTTGTATTTGTGATTTTATTTACCAGCACGGATATTATACTCGTAGTCATCACTAGCTCTCCCTCTGTTGTAATTGATAGGTTTATGGTATAATTCAAATTTGAATTGTAGTAACGCTGTCGAAGCAACTTTTCGGCAAGCGCCTCTTGCTTACACCGTCAATTCCAAAAAGTACTGGATTGTGTTTATTCTGAACAACAAATAACAGAACAGATTGACGTATACGAGCATTTGGTTCTGAACAAATACATTTATAATTTATGCAATAAATAGCTGATGTCGTACACAATGAGACTAGTAATCCAATAAAAGTGGACGTTGGTGTGTGTCAGGCATGACGTAGACGACGCGCGCCGGACGTTACGTAACACATAATTACATAATTTTATGAGATTATCTACTTAACAGGTACACATTTTCGCGCCGCTATTGTAACCTCCACGCTTTGTGTCAAGGCAAAACACAAAAAATATAAAATGCTTCTAGTCATTTCGGTGCTTAGATAAAATAAGCTTTTTCAATATTTTTTGCTCACCCTGATTCGCATTAATAATAATGAATAAGTTTTGTAGTTAGCTCTATTCGTAACCTCAGCGTAACCATATTTGTTTTCATAAACATTATCTTATCGTGGTTTCTTTTGTTTCACTCTTTCAATGCGATTAACTCACGTCTGCGTCATACACACATTCAGTATCGCTTTCATTAGATTGTGTACTCTCCGCTTTTGTAATAATGGCTATTTTATCGTTGCCATAACACTGTTTAGTACCCGGACTTATCATTGTTCAGATACAAGCTCAATATCTATCTCAGCTGTGGAGCTAAGTTGTATATCAAGTAACCTTTAAAATAATGTCCTGTAGGTTTTAGTTCGCGTCTCCATTCTCCTGGTCATTACATAACAATAGTGAGGTGAATAACTATTATAAACGTTTTGTTCCTTTTAGTTCATGTAACGCTTATTTCTGTAGTTGTAACACTTGTATGTAATACGGATTGCTCATTTTATTATCGGTGAACTAGTAATAGGCGGTTGAGATTGCCAAGTCAAATCTAATTGTTATCGAGTGAGCTACACGTGTCGTGTGTTTGTCGTGTAATGAAGCGTCGTAAAAATGTAGAGCGAGCCGTATTGGCGAGGTTATTGACATTGAGATAAAAGTAGCTATCACACACACCCCATATTGCGATGTTCCTCTGAATTTATAGGTTGCCCATTTACTTAGGCGCGTGTACCTCCGTAAATAGGTCGGCTTATTTATTTCATTTTATATTTACGAGATATTATCCATACGAATATTATAAATGCGAAAGTACTCTGTCTGTCTATCTGTTGCGCTTTCACGCCTAAACCACTGAACCGATTTTGATAAAATTTAATATAGGGATAGATTAGACTTCGGGGAATAATATAGGCTATCTTTTATCGCGAAAAATGGTTTTAAGGGGTTGAAATAGAGGATGAAGATTTATATGAAAATCGTCAATGTATAAACAGAGATATAACCGACATTTACGCATGCGCAGCTGCGGACAACTGCTAGTAATTAATATATATTCATATCGCAGTTTTCAACAACATTTGTATGAAAATGAAAGCTACTCGTTCTTTGTAACAAACCGTGCGTCTACTCAGTTTCGTATATATATTGTTATCTCTGTTAATTACATAGTACGTGGTTTATTATCGCTAAAACGAGAGCATTATTTATTTTAAGTGACAGAAGTTGCATGAATCCGTATTATTGTTAGTATCGTCTGGACACGTAGCGGTGTCGCGGTGAGGCGGCTAACACTACCCACCTCCTACTCGGTAACCCCTAGTTGAGTGCGCTCCTCTCCCTCGCCCAGCACTGCTGCGTGGCCCGCTCCACCTTGCTTATCACTTACAGACCCGGAGGCTCCCTAACCCTCCCACCACTCTCCCTCGTCACTGAACTAGTCCTCTCACTACTGTATACCTATTTAATTTATTACACGTAACGCTCTGTTCGATACAACCTTATCTCGTTATATAAAAACATGTCGCCAATGTTTTATAGGTACTTACTTACTTCTATATTGTGTGTTTCCAGCTAGCGAGCTTGGCTGTCTGTATCGTATGATACTAGAAAATGTATTTAGTACGATACACACAACGATTCACATAGACAGTGAATATACAATGTCCATAATAATATTTCTTATTTAGATTGACAGTGATTGACTCATAAGTAGAACTAAAAACAGCAAATGATTAAAACTATAACACTCCAACAATGAGGTCATTAAGATAATTCGGCTCCGAAACAACATTTTAGAACTGGATTACATTTGAACTAAGCTTTTGAACCGTATCGACTCTGAAATTGACTTTAAACTTTTTTGACAAATTCAAACTCAAATAAATCTCCGTATACCTACAATAAAATTAATTGATAAAGTCTACACCTAATTAACACAAGGTAATCTTTATTTACAAGCAAACAGTTTTGTCTTCAGCAGACTCGCAATTTAGTCTACTACGACGCTACGACGAACATACTTGAGCGTTTGATAATGCCGCTCTTGGCCTGGTACTCGGTACAGAAAACATCAATACCGGTTCTGGTGTCTGGAGTTTATTACAGTTTAGCTCGCACGTGTCGGCTGGTCGGTTGTTCGGTTGTTCCACGTCGTGGGAGATGTTTGCGTGTCTCTTGGCTGTAGGCGCGCGCCCGCCATGCGCAATTGTACCAGGCGTACATGATCCAATAAGAACTTTGTTGATTTCTAGTACGACTTGTTAAGTGTTAGCAATGTAAGCATTCATGTATCAACAATTAAGCTTTCTAATTTCATTTGCATGTGATTTTTATAATGTTAATTATACATGATTTTAATTAATCGCCTTAACGAATTGCTAATGAATTTCAAAAATATTTTAGAGATACGGACATAAACATCATTTTGCTTATGTCTAATTTTGATTTGGAACATTTTGTTTTTCGGTGTTGGTAAACTTTAGTTTAACATAACTGAAGTGTTGAAGATTCGCATCTGAATTTCTTGATCGTGTGTGTTAGATAACAGTACAAAATAGCATCATATTATATCGCCTAGACACGTTGTGAAAAATAACATTAACATTTTGTAATAAAACTAAACAAATAATTAAAAACAAGTCAACTAAATGTCATTGTCAGATCAAAATAAAGATCATTGTAAGGACGCGTATCCGCTGATTTTACTTAAATTAATAAAGTATTTTTTTATAATGTTACTTTGGGTCTAGATGGCGTTGTGTGTAGTTGTTAAAATATTATTATTATTATTTATTATCCCCAATAAAACCTATCAAAGTAGCTTGTCGCTGAAGAAAAGTAACTGCAACCGATAAAGAGTTTTCTCAATTATTCTGATCATTATTTGAATTACATCAAACATAAAATTCGTTAGCTTTATAGTGTTAAATCATTAGCTAGATAATGTGTCGCTACTATAACTTGAAAGGTTCCTAGTTCCTATATCGGTGCTCAAACAATTCGCTCTGAAATCGTTAGAAGGCTAGTGACGCAAATGACGGCTGACTCGACTAGTGATGAAAGGACTCGAGTCTTTTAAACCTTAATGTTAAGACTAGCGTTGATTTTTAAGACTCGTCTCCAAAAAATTAACCTGTTACCAATGTAAAAAACTGTCATTAGAAAAGACTCGAGTCAATAAAATGACTCGAGCTCAATGGTTTGACTGTTTCTATAGCTCATTTGTCATGAAGTATTAGATAAAACAATATCATTGACTAATTGACATTATTTTGATATTATTATACCAGTTGTTGTCTATTACGCTGTAGATATATTTATAAAAATGGATTTTTATTTTCATACAAGAATCGTCATCAGTAGTTTGTGATCGTCCATCGCGACTTGACATTCTCCTAAGAATCTTAGTGAGCTTGATTTCGGCTAAACCGCTTAAATCATGTGAATTTTAATTTTGCATTATCAATAAAGTATTTCTAATTAGAAGCTTCAGCATCGCGGTAGCGTTATCCTATCTATAAAAACTGTTTTATAAAAGAATACTTTCTTGATTCTAAATTTCTACTTCTATATTACAATGTTCAAGTTCAATACACGTTTTAGTGGTTCTTTTAAATATTTATTCACAATTTCGTATATATTTGTATATTATTAGTTTTTTTATCAAATGTATAAATATCGGTATTTTTATTCGTTAGATTCGTGTAAATTAAAAGAACTAAACTCCCTGTAACTGAGTTTTAAACGACATTAGAAATATCGTGAATTTAAGATCAAGTCTCGGAGGTCTAATTTACATTTACTTTTGCTTTGTTACATTCACAATATTTCTTACACTACTTAATATGTACATGTTACTACTGCCAGTAGAATTAACATTTTTTTTACCTTTCGTCTGTATCGATGAATCCTAGATAGAATATAGATACGCAGATTAGCCTAAACTTAATTTCAGTGAACACAACCTAAAAAAATTAACTAGAAATTCCAAATATAAAAAAACAGGTTTTAGACTGGTATATTTTCTGTGATAAAACAGGTGACTTGCATCATATCGGCCTATGATTATCCCACTGCAGGGAAAGGCCTCTTCTCATACAGAGAAGGTATAAGCATTAATTGCCACGCTTGCTCAAGCTGGATTGGCGATTTCAGACTGCCTCAGAGTTTCAGGTTTCCTCATGATGTTTTCCTTCACCGTCAGTCAGTAATGACCAGATAAACTTGGCAAGTACATGTGATTTGAAAAATCGCATTGGTACTTTGCCCGGAACCCTCGACCTCTTGTTTACGAAGTGTGACTTCACCACTGGGCCATTACAACTTACAGGTAACTTTATTAATAAATTATTTCGTATAATGTTAATATGTTTAATATTTGTTTTAAAACTGAAAAACTTCAAAAACAAATTGTATCTCTTTGTACAATACATAGTTGATTGGTTAGCGAATCCTGTTATCAGATGTTTCTAAATTCAAACGTAAAAAAACGTAATCATTTTTTTTTTTTTTTTATCTCTGACATGAACTATATCGTGATTTAAAAACTTTGAGTTTAGCATACAAAATTTGTGTTGCCGACTTAGACTATATGTATGAATTGGAGATTTTATTTATTGCGCAGTTTTTAGTCTAATCGGGAACAACTGGATATTTTGATTTTACTAAAGCTTTTGATTTGAGTTTTTGGCGCAAATTGGTTCATATTTTTTTTATTCCCGACAATGTTTTATTGTCATAAAGCACTGAGGCAAGTCCCATATTTCAGATTGTGTTTACTAAAAAGTATTATGACAAGATCCAAAACTTTAATGTTTTTCTAAGTAATGTTTAACATAGGCAGGTATTACTATCTTTACTTCTTGTTTAATTAGCTAATACAGCGTCTCAATTATTTGGTGCAAAAATCACCATGAATTATATCCTTTTATCTTCATCTCTCTTATTTGGATCTTCTCTTAATCCCACAATGAAACTAAGTTCTACAGAAAACGTTAGTAGTACTCATAATACCCCAGTATGTGATGTCATGGGGTGTTTATACTCACAAATCGATACTCATTGATCTGAATGAATGCCCCAGCAGCTGTATAAAGTCGGGATGTTGTCAAAGTCATGGGGGCAAGATACTGTCCACCTTTAAGGACAAACTTAATTGTAATTCAATTGCTAGTTGTACAAATCGGTCAACAACCACCTCGTGTTTTATGTTATCCTATTGTTTCGTTTGTGACTCGTGTATTTTGAAACTAATTATAGCATTTACTACTAATAGTTTTGACAATGGGATTGATATTAATGTTGCTGTCTTTATTAACTGTTGTATTAAGATTATTATTACCTTCTTTCATAATAATAGCAAGGTTGCAATGGATCGTATGATATTATTTTTACTCTTTGCTCATCGAGGCTTAAAATTACAGTATCAAAAATCCTGCACTGCTGGAAATTGACTTGCTCCTAGCATCTCCACCTTAAAATCACAAATATGAATTAAAATATTAATTATTAACCTAAAGACGTCCAAAGACTTTTACAAAGACTGGGCGGTCTGGCTAAAATTTATTACCTATTTATTCTGACTGTTCACCTATTATCTAAATAATTAATTATTATATCTGGTCTTATCACACGAGTTAACGGTTTTTATTGATACACTAGCTGCGCCTCACGGCTTTGCCCGCGCGTCAAATATGTTTTAGATCTCTCGGGAACCAGACCGATTTTCGGAGTAATGTCTGTCACCGCGTCTCCGGCACCGAATCTATCTACATACAATTTCCATTCTATTGGTTCAGCCGTTCAGGCGCTGAGTGGTAACAAACACACACGTACACAAACTTTTGCGTTTATAATATTAGTAGGATTAAAAATATAATATTGTATAGGCATTTTAACGTTTAATCTTTGGATATTATGTTTATTTGTGATTTTTTTATTAATAAAAACTTATTAATCATAACTGTCATCTTCTTTGTTCCGATTTCACTTAGCCTAATTTTCATTTCATAGTACACTCGAACTTACGATATTCACAATAAAAATGACAATCCAATTACTTGTAACAACAACAGTGGATTAAAAGCTTATTTATCGATTAGATAGACTTTCTTCATAAAGCCGCAATAATGCTACAATACATGTAATTATTACTTTTAACTTGATAAATTTTTTGATAACGTCGTCAATATCGTAAATTATGTTCGTGTAGATAATTGCAGGTGTATTTCGTAAGGCTAGGTTTTCAATTTAGTTCTGGCGTACTAGCTATAAAAGTACCCCTTCGATAAATAGATAGGTTCCACAAATTATTGTTTACATAGACATATTAAATTCTAAAGCCAACTAATATTATACAACATAATATATAAAGCAGACATATTGCAAATGTCAACTTTAATCCATAGTGTCGTTTAAGTAGGTACCTGTATTACGTAATACTGCAAAATGAAAACAACTTGTTATTATCGAAGCTTGTACCTACGTAATAAATATACCTGTTGTAATTATGCGTGTTATTTATTATTGTTTTAAATGCGTATAGCTAATTCTAATAGTTTATTATAACGTTTTATCTTGAAATACTCAGCCATAAAAATATCGGTATATTTTGCTCCACAGTGAACAAAACAAGCCTAGACTATATTGTACCACTAGCAGACGCGAGTAATTTTACGGCCCGATTACGCGACGTGTTTTTTTCTGGCATCTTGTAGAGCAGCTGATTTTCGGCGTGGCAACTGTTAACGCCAAACAAACCTATAGCACGCGCGTAACCACATGTTCTGTCGTAATTTTATCGCAAGACCACGCCTCCTACTGGGTCTCTCTCCTTTTACTTGCTTTTATCATCTGTCTCACTCGCCATTGCAGCGTGACTGATTTTACTTAGGCTACGCTACAATCTATTTTATTATATGAGTTGAAGGTTGATAATCGCGTGGCCGGACTATCAGAAAGTAATGTGCCATGTTTGCGTCTCGCTTACTCTGATACGTCTGCTTCATTATCGTGGCTGTATCGAACGCTTGCTACGTTATGTTCGCCTGGTAGTTTACCGCCACGGACTGCAGCCGTCGACGAGTGGTTGACACGGGTTTGACAAGTGTTGACCGATCAACGGTGGCCTAGTCGTTTTCTAAACAGACGTTCTGTGAACTGATGTACAAATTTTTGTAATTAAAATAGTTGTTTTTGAGCCCTGTTTATTGTTGAGCCGGTTGTGACGTATTGGTTTTGTTTACAGAGGAGGAGCCGAAGTCACCGGTTTCAGTACGAGTGGTAACTGGGCTGCCAGTAACGCCGCGCAGCAACGGCTTGGTGCGGCCGACGTCGCCAGTGCCGGTAGCACCTTCCTGTGTCCCCGCGCCGCTCGCCGTTACGCTCGAGCCGGTGCCCGCGGTAACCGCCGCTCCCCCCACCCTCCTCGACTTTGCACAAGAACATTCCAGGCCGCGGACGACGAGTAACAGTCATGGGTACGTTCATGTTCTCCTAGTAACAGCGGTGTCCGAAACAGCTGGAGATTCGCACAACGTAGATTGTTGTTTTGTTGCTTTAAGTTTTGTTGTCTTTTTCTCTTAACAAGTTGTATGTATAAAGTTTTATCTATGCTTTGTATAAAATGATGACGACTACCACAATATCAAGTAATATTTTTGTTGTTTTTATACTGTAGCTGCGCCACGCGGCTTGGTCCGCGCGTATATGAGTTTTGTCTCCTTGGGAACCAGACCGATTTTCGAGATAAAAAGTAGCCTATATAAGTCTATACTTTTTATATTTTAAATAAATACAATGTCACAATCTTATGGATTTAACACTGAATTATTTCAAGCTCACCTTCTGTAACGATTAGCTAGGTACTGCATCACTTAGCCTATTTACAACTATTAAGAGTCCCGTACTAGAATATAAAATTGGGAGTATTTGTTGGTTTAGTAATATTCAAGGACGAGGTTTTCAATTTAAAAATGTATTACGTAGTTTTCCATTGTTAGGGTTGCTTCGACATTAAGTAACACAATAAGATTCTGCACTACTTCAGGACACGATTTGTATCAATATATCACAATTTGAGTCAGTGCCAAGAGTTAATAACCAGATAATTTCTCTTATATTAGTGTTTTACCCTTGTAGATAGATGTAATCACACAGCATGCAAAACCAAAGGTTAAAGAAAACAAAGAGCCAAAGAACAAAATGAATACGTACTTTAAAATAATAATTATGTTAGACTATAGAGAATGTACATGTTTAAATAATTCTTGTCAATCTTTTATTTGAATATCACGGAGTTAGATGTCGATATGTGGAATCAACCTACTAGTGCAAGCTTACTTCACTAATTGAATCACTCAACCGAATGATGGCAAACAAACCATAATACGTTAAGGCAGCAGGAAAAACATCTAACATTGCCGTGTCCTTGTCAAGCGTGGCGGCGGTTACGGCAAAACTGCCCAAGCGTATTGCTTGGGAAGGTGTTTATTCAACAATGAACGTCTTTCAGCTGAAATGATGAACATAGCTCGAGTTAAAATGTTTGTTTCTATTTTTTTCAGTTATTATAGTCATCTTCGTTTTACGTGTAATAATCTATACTTAAGGTGGTTCCGACAAAATTTCGACGAAATCCGCTACTTTCATCTCGATAATTGAGTAGATTCTAATGCTATTTATTCTTTTTTTTTTTGCCAACAATATACTTTGATTCATGAACTTTAGAATAGTAGAAGAATTATTTACAATAATTGATTATATAACTTATACCAACGATATTAAAACAACGTGATTTCACTTATTTCGAAATATTACTTTGTAATTACTATAGTTATAAATATAAAAGTTATATTGAATCAACCGGAATAAACCAAATGTCAACTCTGTAGGTTTATTTCATTTATTAGGATAATGTTTCAATAGTTATTGATAATTTGGCTGAATCAGCGTCGCAGGGGCTCTGCGCGGGCGACGGGAGGCAGAACGGCAGAGCGGCGCAAGCCCTTCTGACGGACGGACGTATGCGGTTTTTTTAAAAATTATTTACGTAATTCAATAATTGCAAATAAATAATATCAAAAAAAATATTGTGTGGATAGATTTAGTGTTGCAAATAAATTAGATTAGTTATTTAGATTCTTTTAGTGTATTAAATACGTAGGTATTTACCTACATTTATTATTATTTTTCATCAAAATGACTAAAATTTCACGACTGAAACAAATACAAATGCAAAGGATTCAATAATAGAATATCCTGTAAGTAGGTATATACCTACCTTCATATTTTTAGTAAAATACCTTCTTTGAGATACTTACCTAGGATATCCTTTAATTATGTTTAGTTCCACGTAAACTAGGTAGCAGGTGGTGGTGAGCCTATTGTCGCTCGTGATAAGATCAAGGCAACACCAGGCCTCAAGAATCAGTAAATTCCTGCTGTTATATACCCTAGGGGTATGAATATGAGCTTGCTACAATATTGTCTATGTCTACTATCATTTCGAACTAGGTGTGTGGTAGGTGGGCACATGAGTAAAATATCTAACTTGGATATTTACTCATGTGGCAAGGGCGCTTTCCGATTCCGACCGACGCGACGCGACGACGGCGACGCCGGCGTAGGTACGAGGTGCTTCGGTCGGAACACGAACGTCGGCGTCGGTCGTACAACTAGCATAGAACTCAAATTACAATGATTATACGTGACATGCGTCGGTTTGCGACCTAGTTAGATACCTACACAAAACAACCATACACGCTGCTGTTAGCTACCTAACTATCTAAGTTATCTTGCACGAGCATAAATACCTATACATTCTATATATACATACGGTGTGTACTTGAATATTCTATCGGTAAGTAATACCGATAAAATATTCAAGTATTTACCTCGTTAGATTTTTTTTCATGAGCTGATAAAATCAGTGATAACTTATCACTGATAAGATACTAGGCTAAAGTAAATACCTACCCTTCTACTTTCAATGCATCTTATTTTGATTTATTTATTTGATTGCAAGAAAGGAAGAAAAAAGGCTTTACAAAACGTCTTAGTCTCTAACCAAACTAAAATATTTGAAGACTGTGAAATTATCACAATTAGGTAAATTAAAAATCCTACTCTCTGTTCCTTTATTATCGTACTATATGAATTTTTAATCCTAAAATTAAATAATATATTGTTGAGTGCCTACTGGACATAACAAAACTAATACCGTATTTTTCGAGTAATAGGTGTATGTAGAAAGTAATAGACCCGGCACGGTGGCACAGTATAAAGAATTCTACTCTTTTTTGTACAGTCTTTACCTAACTAGGTAAAGGCAAAAGAATTATGGTTTAGCACTCTATGTATGTATGTATGTATGTATAATAATAATAATATAATAATATTCTACCACATTCACACAGCGCCATCTAGTCCCAAATTAAGCAATTATATTTGCTTGTGTTATGGGTACTAAACAACTGATATACTACTTATATACATTTTTTTTTTTTGTAAATACATACATATTATAGATAAATTACACCCAGACACAGAACAAACAATCATGCTCATCACACAAAGGTTTGTCCTGGGTGGGAATCGAACCCACGACCTCCGGCTTAGCAGTCAGGGTCACTAACCACTAGACCAACAGGCCAGTCAATAAAGAGTAGGAAATAAAGAGGACCGAGGAGGTAACTATGCCTTCGGACCACTGACTTTCAGACAAAACTTACACTTTACATCGTTATGTACATCTCCAGCCAAACCGTCCCGCTTATTCTAAAAGATCTACTTCCGTAAAATTTTTGCTAGCTATACAATATACAGAACGATTTACTGAAGTTATATTTGTGATATCCAGTTGAACCGAAAATAAATAAGGAAAATGAAAATATGTTAATTCATATAGGTTAATTAAATTAACACTTATGAACGTCAAAGTTTACAAAATGTCAGCAAATTAACCTACAACCAGTTCGCTGACAAAGTAGAGCCATGAGAAGAACTGGCAAGAAACTCAAGCCACTCATTTTAATCGCCAGGTTATTACAATTTTTGTAAGTTACAGTTTCAAGTAGCATGCAAAGTGACACAGGCAATACACTTAACTCTATAGGTAATTAAATACTTACAGCTTTCTATGTTGCAAAGAAAAAATAAAAAGTAAAATGCGTGCTTTACAGGCTGCCTCAATTTGCATATTGCTACAAAAGTACGAAAAGTCAGGGAGAAGTCAAGAGGAGTCAAGGGAAAGCCAGGGAGAAGCAAGGGAGAAGTGAAGAGAAAGTGAGGGGAATGTGAGAGGAAAGTGAGAGGAAAGTGAGGAAAGTGACGGGGAAGTTAGGGGAAGTGAGGGAGAAGTGAGGTGGAAGTGCGGGAGAAGTGAGGGGGAAGTTAGGGGAAGTTAGAAGTGAGGGGAAGTGAGTGGAAGTGAGGGGAAGTGAGTGGAAGTGAGGGGAAAGTGAGGGGGAAGTGAGGAGGAAGTGAGTAGTGAGGGAAAAGTGAGGAGTAAATGAGGAGGAAGTGAGAGGAAAGTGAAGGGGAAGTAAGGGAGATGGGATAGGAAGGGAGGGGGAAGGGACAAGGCAGGAGCTCTCGAATGCAGGGAAAGGGATAAGAAGTGATAAGAAGGGAGAAGAAAATGAGGGGAACGAAGGAGAAGAAATGGGGAAGTGCTAGAGAAGAGAGGAGAAAGCGAGGAGGCAAGGTAGAGAGAAGTGGAGGAAAGGGCAAGAGATGCTCGAGGAGAGGCAAGGGATGCTGAAGGAGGTGAAGAGGAGAAGAGGGAGGTGAGGAGAAAAGCGGAAACTGTGGAGAGTGGAGAAAAAGGGCGATAGGGAATGAGGGGAAGGGAAAAGTTATTGTAGTGAATATTTGCCTTTGTGTATTGTATTTTTTTTTTACGAGGGATATCTTTAGGTAGGTGAAAGAGGGTTTGTATGAATGGGAGATTAAAAATACTATGGAAAACAGTATTTAAACAATATAAATCCATCCTCTATGGGTGTATAAAGGGGTGACAAAGTTTGTATGAAACTTCTATAGTTTTTATAGTAGGATTACCAAATTACTAGAAAATACTCTTTTTTTAATATTCAGAAACTACCCTTATTAAGTGAGCAAATAAGAGTCGAAGTTTGTGTGAAAGTGGTTCATCAGTTTTAGCGGTAGCGGGTTTAAATGAGATTCGCCATAGAGATGGATAATACTGATATTTATTACTGATACAATGTACGGTTGCCGTAAAATCTGGCACCCATCTGAATTTTCACGCGAACGAAGTCGCGGGCAACAGCTAGTCTATAATATGTATGTATTTACAAAAAAAAAAGTATATAAGTAGTATATCAGTTGTTTAGTACCCATAACACAAGCAAATATAATTGCTTAATTTGGGGCTAAGATGGCTCTGTGTGAATGTGGTAGAATATTATTATTATATTATAGTTATAAGGTGCATTTTATGCTTTTTGTTTAATTATCTCAATTTTGGCATATGTGTGGATTGGTTCCTTTTTGCATAAGTAGGTCCAATTGTTTTTTTATGCTTATTAGTTTAAAGTGTAAGTTAAACTTACTTGTGATTTTTATTATTAGTATCTACATTTGTTTTTATTATAAAGTGGTTTGTAAGTCAATTTAAATTTTATAAAAACCATGTTTTAAATTTATAATAATTGATGCGATACCTATAATCTTGTTTTAAGGAAAGTTTTGTGTTAGTTGTAAGTTTAAAAAATGAGTGTATTTTAATAACTTTTAACTTCAGTTTGATCGATAATGATCTAATACTTTATAATTCTGTTGCGTTAAAATGCCGTTAAACTATAAGGTTTTAAGTTTAACCGCGTTTAAGCGTAACAATGAATCAAGTTTTGTACTCTTATTTAAACACATTTATAGACTACCAGACTTAAAAGCAGTGAACGGACGTTAACCACGTTTAACATGAGGTAGTTCCACAAGTATTAATGATAAGCTAAATTGACATTATGTGCTATACCGACATTTTAGTTACAATTAAGTTCTTTTGTTTTTTAGGTTTTTAACAAACAATATTTTTTATGAAATAGAGACACTAAAATGCCGTTACGCTAAGCGTAGTGGCATTTTAGCCGCTGATCTATTAGATTTTTGTAACACCAATGGTATACTAAAACGCAAAAAAACGTTTTATTATAAAATTTAATTATATTTACAAACTGACAGGAGAATAAATTGAAAGTATTTCATTTGATCTATATCTTGGCTTGGTACCTTTAAATCTCAAATAATTGTTGTCATTTGTAAGTGACAACGGTTTCAATTTTTGCCGCGTTTTTTGAGTGTTTACTCAAAACTCGACTTTGGCAGTTAACGGCATTTTAGTTATACCACGGTAGAGCTGGATTTTGAGTTTATTGGTTTAACCCACAGTAGTTATTTTTATTTCTACTACATATTTAACAAACGTCATGATTCTAAACACTCATCTTTGCTTTCGCTACTATATAAATAATAAATATACTAAAAAATATACATACTTACTAAACGAAATAATAAAAGATACTAAAAAAATAATTCATTATTTTCGCGTCTATCAGATTTTAGTTCTGCGGTTTCGGACAAGTAAGGTCATTGTCTTATAGTTGTGCTACTGCTACTTGACGCTAGAGGGCGGACTCGCACGCAATGTTTTTTTCGGGTGAGGCGCGGGGTGGTGAGGAAGCGAAACGCTCAAGGTCATATGTGACGGAACGCCCTTAAGATTAAACAAATAAATAATTTTATTTAAAAAAAACGCCTAAATTGAATAATTTTTTTAACTGCTGAAATTATGTGATATTTGCTGCAAGTTAAACGATTTGATCTAAATTATGCTATTCCAAACGTACTTAAATAATTAGATGAGAAACAATAGGTACAAGGAAACCTTTCTGATAGGTGGTAGGTAGATGTTGTAGCTACTCAATTAATATTTTTCGTAAAAGCTACCTAGTAACGTAGATACCACTCAATGATCTGTACTTGATTTGCTATTTATTAAATAATTAATATAAGTAAATTTAAAACATACACGCAATTGAAATACAATAAAATGTAAACAGGTCTTAATGCAAATTGTAATTGCATCCTTGCTATCATCCTCCAATGTTATGTTGTCCTGGTAAGATGACGCTTTTATTTTTCACTCGATTGCTGTCAAGGTTTGGATATCAACGACCATGGAATGAATACATAATAGGATTGTATACATCATCGAGGCCTTGTCACTCTAAATGCATCATTCATATAAAGATACGCATTGCGTACGTGTAATTGAAATTAAGCGTCACTTACAGACAACAGAGTGAACTTTATAAGACTTACATGTACTCCGCTACGGTATTATTGTAAATAACAAAGACTTTAAGAAGTTTAATTTACAATTATTAATTCAATAACTAAGTACTTGAAAATAGTGTAGTTTCTATAAGCTCAGAGATGCTATTAATAATGAACCAGTACTGCCTCAAGGGAGCATCCTGGGATCATTATTTCATTATTCATACTTCATTCATGTATGTAGATAGTATTAAATATACGTAATCAAGAATGAAATAAAACTAATGATGCGTTACTAATCTAGCTAAAAATGACAGAGTAAATCTGTACTCCAACCTATTAGGCCAAAACTAAGAGAGGCCTAAGTACGTCTAGCATTAACCGTCTTTCTGATAATAATAATACCAGCCTATTTACTGTCCCACTGCAGGGCAAACGCCTCTTCTCATATAGAGAAGGTATGAGCATTAATCACCACGCTTGCTCAAGGCGGATTGGCAATTTCAGACATTGTCCAGGTTTCCTCACGATGTTTTCCTTCACCGTTAGTCAGAAATGTCCAAGATAAACTTAGAAAGTACATATGATTTGTAAAATCACATTGGTACTTGCCCGGATTCGAACCCACTACCTCGTGTTTACGAAGTGGGTGCCTTATCCACTGGACCATTTCGACTTTCTGATATGATGATGATAAAATCAGTACAAAACTAAATTTCTGCATTATATTACCGGAAATCACGTAAAGTTAAATTCAAGTGTTATATTGAAGAGAGAATTAGTGAAGAAAATTTTAAATATCAAATTAATTCTAGATAATAAATATAAATAACATTTTAATTTAAATGGGCTACTTTTGTAGCTTCGAGCAGTTACTTATACAGGCGTATTATTTTTTAAATTATTTAAATGCGGATTTAATATTTAGGTACTATAGTATTTTCTTATTTGTGCTATGGCTACGCAGGTATTCGTGGTATAATATAGATATATTATTTATGTTTTAATGTATTAATGGTTTTAAGTATATAAATAGATTTATTATCCTTTTGTTCAACCTTGTTCATTTATTTTGTCACCTGCCATGTTTATCTCTGTATTACCCTAAGGTTGACTGGCAGAATATGCTTTAGGCATTAAGTCCGCCTTGTGCATTTTGTTTGCAGGAAGTTTTAGGTTTATTAGGTTCATGTATACATTTATAATATTTTAGATATGTATTACAATTTGCTTAGTTAAGGAAGGTGAATATGAGCTATTACCTGCATATTAACATCTACTGTAAGCACCAATTATTCTTAAATATCTTTATGACATTAATAAATTCACATTTTCTTTACAGTACTCACGATAGTAAATATTAATAATAAGTAGATATTTAATATATATTATGACTTACTCGTAGTAGTAAACGAGTGTTCATTGTAGAAACATATCTAATTATAGTAATTATGATAAAAAATACTGAGTAATGCAGAGTTGCTTGTTGTAGTTTAAAAAACAAAAGTGTTTTTGTTTGTCCTTAATTTAGTCATTTATAGCTTATATTTAAAAAACTAGTTATTTTTTGCACACCTATTTCACACTAATTTATGATTATTTAAAATGGTTAACTCTAAAAATGTATCGTTGTCTAAGGTGTTATTTTTAACTATGTGCTGGCCTTATTTTTGTTTTTGTAGAATTAGGAATATTGTAATTTAATATATTATTATTAAATTATAATATGTAAATGTATTGTATAAATAATATGAAATAATAGAATAATCTAGACGTTGTCTGCGTCATCGTCAGTGATATAAGAAGCAATTATCTGCATAAAACGAGTTCGTGTTTCTTCTTAGTTTACACAAAGTTATTAGCTTAGTTATTTATTATGAAACGGTTGGTTTAACACTGGTGCCTTGAGCTGTTTCAAAATGATGACTGTTTGAAAATGCATGATTTACAATGGAAATTATTTTCTAATGCATTAGTACTTACGTGCTTGACGTCAATTAGTATTATCTGTCATTGCAATTTAATTACCCGTTGATATCAGACGGACGGGCGGGACGGACACGGAGACAGATCCGGTAGATTGAGTCGTCATATTTAGAACTATAAATCCGCCCTTACTTCACTTCGGTATCAAAAGTTTTATTCGGTCTCACAACAAGCGTCTACGTAAAATATCATTGCAATGGTGACGTATTGCATCATTCAGATTTACAAAGGCGCTTAAAATACGGTAATTTTGAAAATGACTGAAAATATGTTAGGTATAATAAAATATATAGTATAGATAATAGTATATATATATACTTAGTATAAATAAACGAATAAATAAATAAATAAATAACCTATGTTACCCGTCTTATTGGTAGCTTTCTAAAGGTGAAAAATTTTTTTTTATCCGTTTACGTAGATCTTGAGTTAAATCGCAACATACAAACAAACAGAAAATCTAATCTTTTCTCTTTATGATATTAGTTTAGATAATAATTATAACCTGATATTATATATAATTCATACATGATATTTTATTATCTCTCTTCATTTATTATACTTGATTGATTGAGGAGCTCAATAAGGATCTTTGTTGACAGGCCACCTCAAATTCCTTCCCCTCCGTCGGTTGGCAGCAACGGCAGTGCCAGCGGCAGTAGCATTAATGGAAGTGGCAGCGGCAGCGGGGGCAGCAGTGGCAGTGCACCTCGTGCTGGTACCAGGGAAGTCCACAATAAGTTGGAGAAGAACCGTAGAGCCCATCTGAAGGAATGCTTTGAGCTTCTCAAGAGACAACTCCCTGCTACCCCAGATGATAAGAAAACTTCCAACCTTTCTATTCTGGGCTCTGCTATTAGATATATTCAGGTTAGCATTCAATCTTTTTAAAACCTATTTGTTGATTGTTGGACTGTTTTTTATTTCATATTTAAATTTTAAATACATTTAATTATATTGTAGCTAAACAGACAGTGTAAATGTTTGTCATTTAAATTTAAAAGCTGTTTTGTTTTCCCAGTATTAAATGTTACTTAAGAGACAATCTGACATCAAACAATAATAATTTTAATTGGGAGGTGGGTCGCTGAATGTTTGATGTTTCGCAAATAAATTTACCTACTTATATTAAAATATTTCTCAGAAAAGCTGAATTAATAATTTCTATCAACCGACAACAACATTCTGTTATGTATCCGAGCGTCCTCAATTTTACATCATGTTTATTTATTTAAAAATTAAGTACTATATGATACCGCCTCGATCTAGTTGTTGTACGTAAACGTATTTATGCTTGCATGTATCCATCTACGTAACATATTATATGCGTCCCCTTGATTCATAATCGTTAGTTCTTACATATAAAGTAGATCGTGCTTGACGACGCCTACAAGGAAAGGAATATAATATACGTATTTGCGGCATATTTATGCGTAACTGTACTCTTTGCCATGTTTCAATATAATAACTGGATTTCTGATTTTTTTTACATAACTAAAAATCGTTATTACCTAGAGACAAGGTTCCAACAAAGCTCTGCTATACCAGAAATTGATTTTAAAGTTTCGAAAGTTTCAGATTTTGTTACAAGATTTTCTTTTCATTGCCCATTAAAATGAACAAATTGTTTTTCGGTAATAAAACACGATAATGGTCTACCTTCGAGACTAGGTTTCGTAATTCAATTATGAAATAAGGCTTCCCATCTACGCACAAAATGTTACCGCCTTTTGAGTTTCGATTACTTACTTTTTTTGAAAGAAAACTTTCTGATAACAAATAATAAATTAAATATGATTAATACCACAGAATGAATACCTTTCAGTTACGTTTTCTACTCTGTTAACTTTACTTTGTATATTTTATATTACTTCTTGTAACAACACAATAGACACCTACAATGTACATCTTGTATACATATTATATTATATTATATTTATGGTCTTATCTTTTATTAGAAATGAAATCATTTATCAGTTTATAAACAAATGAATATTATGCGACACATCCATATTACGACAAAACAAGCATTCTATGAAACTTGCAGACTACTATACCTATATATTTTATGTTCTCCTGGTACATTGTCCGCAGGTGCTTCGACGTAAGGAACGCGATTGCGAGCACGAGATGGAACGGCTAGCCCGCGAGAAGATCGCAGCGCAACAGCGGCTCTCCGCCTTGAAAAGAGAGATTTCCGTCCGAGCAACCGTTCGCCCTCGGAGTATTGGTACGTTAACCTCTTACTGCCTACTGCGTCCCTGGTACCTTTGGTCGAGATTATTTAATATTTGGCTTCGGTTATTAATCGAAATCACTTATCAAATCACCGTTATTAATTATTTTGTATTAAAAAAAGTATTATTATAGCCTGTCTATGAATAGATATTAATAATTAATACACATTATTTTAATAAATTGCTCTCAAATATTATGAGTTCAAAGCAGGTGAAGACTAAATTCGTACCCGAATAACGAATATTGTTATTGTAAATATTATGTAAAATTAAATCAGTTATTTATAGCTTTAGTACTATTATTGAAATTATTTTTATTAAATAAGATGCTGTTTCCGAGGACAAGGACAGAGAAGACCCTGTTAATGGACAAGTTTTGGGAATACCTCTAAGTGTAAGTTTCTTTTAAAGAATATTTAAAATTCATAATTATCTGTCTTAATGTAGATACTAAGGGTTAAATTAAACCATTTTCAGATAACAGCGTCACCGCCCCGTTCCATCGCAAGAATGGAAACGTCTCCTCCCCGTACTTTAAACCTAAGCACGAAGTTACGTACGCTGCCCATACAAATCACACCCACCACTTCGCAGGTATGCGCGCTTGGTACTTTACTAGAAATTAGAGCTATCCTAATCCGAGATTAGGATTGGGGGTAACTAGAGTTAATTTAAAATACGTGTTACAATGTTGTCTATTTTAGAGTTCAATAATAATTAAATTAGTTAATTATTTAGAAAGTTAGCTTAGGTAATAATATAATGTTACGGTTAGGGTTCGCGCGATTAAGATTCAAAATACTAGGATTGTAGAGAATGAAGTAACTTCTTGCTTTAAAATTTAAAATTTGCATAATCCTTGGCAATTTTTGTATATTGTCGGAATACCCTGCCCGTATCCTACACGAACTAGCCGTTGTCTCTGCGTATATACTAAAAATATATGTGACAAATTACTCTATGCTCAGTAGTTAATGTTGCAACACTAACAAGCGCTTTATTAATCATTTAAAATATTGATATCTAATTTCATTTATTTTTACCTCTGTCGATGATTTTTGAGGCCTATGTGAGATGCGGATTCGTTCGTTTATTAATGTTGTAATATTTGAAATCTGATGTTTATTTTTCTATATTGGTCATTGTTTGCTGTTTCCAGGTTGTGAGAACGTCATACGGTACGAGACCAAACACGTTGACACTGACCACGCTTGCGCCCGCCGATCCATCCACACAAGTAAGTTTCATTTATAAGGAGCTAAAGCCCATTACAAACACTTATAATTTAATTGCCGTTTACCGAAATTGTGTACTCATTAACATTTTCACTGGACGTAGACCTCTCCTAATTTTTGCCACCGTGTTTTGTCGTGAGCCGTCCTCATCCATCAGTTGCCCGCCACCCTTATAAGGTCGTCGGTCAACCTTGTGAGGTCTGCCCGCGCTGTGTGTACCGGTTCATGGTCGCTACTCCTTTACCCTTTACTTTTTACCTTTCTGCCCCAGCGGCCGTCAGTTCTGCGAGCTATGTGTCCTGCCCATTGCCACTTCAGAGAAGCAACTCTGCGAGTCACATCGGTTATCTTGGTTGGCCTGCGGATTTCTTCGTTTCCTAAACAATCGCGCAGATTCGCGCAGGGAAACGCCTAACATGGCCCGTTCCATCTCTGTTAGCTGCATATCTATTAGCTCGGTAAACATTAAATTTGAGGTATCAGAAATGTATGTTATGCCGATGATATGCTATCATAGAGAATATTGAATGTGTTTCCTTGTATGAATAAATGTTAATTTCTTATTCAAAAATGTAGCCTCTATGTTATATGTTTATATTGCACTGAATACCGCAGTTATCCCATAGCTGATGTTGATTGTATTAAAACGCATATATTCTAATTGTTTTAGACAGTGGAGAACGGAGTAACAAACGCGCTAAGCACCACCTTAGTACATCCCGCTCAAATACATTTGCCTATATCGCAGGTCAGTTATAATTTCACTACTCTTTATTACCAATTTGCTTATATCCTAAAAATTTCCGTATTTAACTTAATCATCATGCTTCACAGGCAATTTATTTTTGTATATTATAAATTGAGTGCCATCTTTTGATTCATTGCGCTATTGAGTCTGAATATGCAATTCATGAAGTGTCATTTTGAAGATTGTCTTGTAACAGACAAAACTTACAAACATTTCACTCACCACTCACATTTAATATTAATTAATATTAAAACACGCACAACATTATAGTGTAATACAATAACTCAAAACCCAAACAAAATCCCTCATAAGCAGGTCTTAATCGCTACCTTTGTTAACAATTCAGCTAAAAGAGCGCTTTCACAAGAAGCTTAACATGACATTTTGCACCACAGGTGGTAGGCGGCAGCGGTCTAGTAGTAGGCCCCGCAGCGCTGCAGCTGCTGTCCGGTAGCGGCTTGCGAGTGCTACAAGCGCCCGTGCATACCAACGGTACGTTATGTTAGCCTAGTACTAAGAAACGGTTTCGAGGTCTCTGTCAATGAAAAACTAAGAGAAAACATTATTGTTTATGTGTCGTATGATCATGTATGATATGATCGATTATTTTAGAAATATAGATTATTGGGACAAGAAAAGATATTTGTATAATAATAATTTTAAGATTTTAAAGTTAATTAAAAGTAAAATAATAATTCTTTGTTAAGAATTATTTTTTGTATGTCATTATGTATTGTAAAGTAACTTATGAATGTGTAGAATCGCCATGGTATTATCATGGTTTATGCTATGGTCTCCGGTATACGTATACCTATACTTACCGCATATAATTATAATAACTAAGCTAGGTGGGTATCAGACTGTCTGGGATTTTATGACGTACCTAGGAGTCCTTTGATGATTTTGAACTGCGTGAAACTGTGTTTTACATAATTTGTCACACATTTAAAAGGCTTTTATAGTATTTAAGTGTTTTTCATTCTTTACAGGGATTTTTATCTTGATAAATATCTTAGTATATTCGCAAAACTAACAATAATATGAACATTCTTCGCACAAGCGCCTCGCCTCTACTTAGTCGTAGCATTAGTCCGTGCCCTCACTTTTAGTTTCGTTAGAAAATAGCAGTAAGCAAAAATAATTATATAGAATACTTATAGCAGGATAGAAAATAAGAGCAGAATAGAAAATAGCATAATAATGTACAATAGTAAAATCAGAACTTAATCAAATTATTTGTATAAAAATGAATAAAAACTGTACTCGGATTTGTTTACCTCTCTCTAATAATACTTAATAGATTTTTTTTATAGACGTAGTTATTATCTACTCAGGTCACTTAGTAAACATAATTTTCTTTCACTTTTGATACTTAAAGGTCATATCTAAAAGTCAGGTTCATAACCGAAATAAATAATAGACATTATTTGTCGACAGGTGTGACGACCACAGGAGAGAACAATAGGTTACCGAAAGAAAACGGAATTGTCTCACCTACACCGGTTTCCACATCCACTGGTAGGTAGTATTCAGAATATTATTGTTACTTTTATCGTATTCCCACGTTTTATTCGAAAAAAAACTCAGCATAGGACCTTCTATTTTACTTAACTTATTTTAAGCTAGCAAAAAGTATATTTTTGTAACAATGTCATGAAACGTAGGTATAAATTATTACACATAAAATATTTAATTTTAAATCTGTAAATAGATATCTCTAAATAGGTAGGTAGGTCACCAAATTGCGAATTATTTTGTAGATCTTGTTCCCTACGCTTTTAGTCAATACAGCGTTTCACATATTTCTGTATTAATAACGACAGTCATAAGATTTAATAAAATTAAAATGAAAATAAAAATATATTTATTCATATAGGGTAATTAAATTAACACTTATGAACGTCAAAATTTACAAAATATCAGCCAATTAACCTACAGCCAGTTCGCTGACGTAGTAGGGCCATGAGAAGAACTGACAAGAAACTCAGGCCACTCTTTTTAATCGCCAGGTTATTACAATTTTTGTAAGTTACAATTTCAGGTAGCATGCAAAGTGATGCAGGCAATACACTAAAGAAATACCTGCATAACTTCTAATATGTGAAAAATGTCATGGATAATTTTCATTTTTAATAAAATTAGATTAAAATATATTTAAGCCAATGTAATAATGATTATTTTTCCTAATAAAGTATAAAAAATAAACTAAGCTAAACATTAAAAAATAACCGACTTGACGATATTTATCAATAAAAATTAGTTATATTATTTTAAAGCAATTACCTATGTAATGCGTACAAACTTTTTAAGTTACTAGACGTCCACCCTCACTTCGCTTTGGTATCAAAAGTTTTATTTGGTCCTACAACAAACGCCTACATAAAATATGATTGCCATATTGCCTACATCTGCGACATATGATTACTATACTGCCTTTGCTTTCTTCTGTATTAAATATTTATAAATATTAAAATTCTAAAAATAGGATATTCTTTATGAGTCAAAATCAAAAATATATTATTGACATAGCTTAGGCAAAAAAGTTTCAGTTCATAAATTAACAAACTACATTTTAAAATTTAATCTAAAGGTATCAGCTTTTTTAAACTGTTTCTCACCATTAAATAGTAGACGCCATGTTATTACGTCTTAAGGCCATGTGAATTAAAAGTGCTAATAGACGACCGGAATTGGTACGGCCGCACCAAAGTGATGGTGCGGAGCACACCAAATCCGGTCGTCTGTTAGGGCTAATAGAAGTGTCAACAAAACTGTCAGCTATCGCGTCCAGCGTTTTCATTAAATTATGCCCCAAATTTGAATATGCAAAATTTTAATGCATTATATGACACTTAACGATTTAATAAAAAAAATGAATTTTTTTTAGTGGTTTATTAGCACTATAGATTCTAATTGAGACACTTTTCAAAACTGAGTGTAATATCCTATTATTATAAAATATTGTTAAGTACCTACATAATAAAATATAACCTATGTTACCCGCTTCATTTATTGATTTATAAAGGATAAAGAATTTTTCAAATCAGTAACGTAGATTTTTAGTTAATTCGTTGCAAACAAACATACAAATAATCAAACCTTTTCTCTTTGTAATATTAGTTTAGATATACTGGTATTGTTTCAGACGGGAGCGTGGTGGTGAGTGGGCTTACGCCGCTGGTAGTGTCACAGCCCGCTGCACACCTGCTGCAGACGCACACGCTTACGCATAAGGTCGGTTACTACCAAAAATAACCCTTGATACATGCCGCATACAGCAGCACACACTACTCATACAGCCACAGATAACTCGAACAGATTCTGCGTACTATATAATGCATACACACAATTCATACCGGTATTCGCTAGCTTAACATCTCACTACGGACACTACGATTGTAGCATTTCTGTGTATTCAAATGCTTGACCTTAAAATAACCAATTATAGTACAGCTTTATAGTACAGCTTTAACTTGCCTTTCATTCCTGACCAATTTTGTGAACCCTACTCAGAACAAGTAAAAGTTAATACGGTATCTATTAAGAAAGTAATCTATGGTTACCATACACTGCAGTGATATTACAAGTTTATTGGACCACTGCAGATACATTTGTTTATTGAGAAAGTGGGGTCAAGCACCGGCTAATATAACAGACTAGCTTTTAGCAGCGCGGATTGACCTGCGAGAACTTACATATTTTGTTACTGCTCTGCTCCCTTCGCCAGTAGCGTGATCAAGAACTGGGCTATCAAACGCAAAAAGAATAATTAAAATCCAACTAGTAAGTAGTTCCAGGGATTAGCGCGTCCAAACAAACAAACAAACAACCCAAAAATCTCTTCCGCTTTATATAATAGTATAGATATTATTAAGTTCCTATCTATCTAATTTCTTAAATCACCTTACCTTGCCGCTTTTGAGATTACGACGTGCAGGACGCTATGTATATTATGCATTTGACGACAGACGTACCCAGAGATCCCAATAAATCGTCATTAATAACAGAATACATAACATGCAACTTCACAACAAAATTGGTTGTACTCGAACAATTTTAATAAAAAAATAAAACACCAATATGTTTGTAAACTATCTGGCATGGTGTTCTCCACTCTTGGTTATGTTGGTACGCTAATCTAATATTAAACATCGATCTAGTAATTTATACCGTCACTTCAGTGCCAATCACGTATAGTTCTATAGAATATTAGACACGTATACCGTTCATACTTCTCTCGGTCTTGACCCAGAAACCGCGACCTTGCTTGCTGACCTTATTTTGGACCTATCGATTTACTGATTAATATTGAAATTGCATCTTAGCTCATTGACACTGTAGTTAAGACTATTCTAAACAATAATTTTAAAAATATGAAAGTGTAGGTCTATCTCTCTAAATAATTATGTTAATTATTGACACTTTTTTTTCGTCCTTAATCGCTGATGTAATCGTAAGTTATGCTTCCTTTGGTTACCATGATCGTACCAAACTCTATTTCATATTATGTAAATAATAAAAATAATATGAGTTTAAGAACAATACTAACAAACATCCAAGCTATTGCGAAGGAAAAGAACGGAGACAGAAAACGGCGTCTATTGCTTGCCGGAAAAAGCATGATCTAGAGGATAAACATTTAAAACAACGATTAAATGTACCATACGAGTGAATCCTCATTTTTCAATCAATTTTTTTACTTATTGTATGGAATATTCTAGAATACAAGTTTATTTAGTTGTGTTTAATATTCTAGAATTACTGATATTATTCAGTAATGATGTACTTACAACAAACCTTTTTCTAGATGGTGGAAACTCAAATGGTAAAAGGTAACGTGGCGCCATTAACAGTAAGCGCGCAGTACCTGAGCGCGACCACCATCGTGAAGCCAGTGGTGGTGGTGTCGGCGCCCAGCCAGCCCAACACGTGAGGGTGACGTCACGCGCGCCGCCTCCTGCTCTAACGCACCGCGACGAGCGAGACACCAACACCCGACAACCTACCGAATTACTTGAAGCTTGGTGCGCTAGTCTACGTCATCGATGGCCAGGATAGCCATACACTGCCAATGTAATCGAGCAATAATAATACCTATATCGGAGTGCGAGTGTGTTTGTACATCACTATAGACCATTCCTTGTGCGACGGGTGGACGATGCAGCGATGTGTGCGAGATGGAATGCGGGCCGCGCGTCTTATGTTAAGACCGCGTGTATGTAAATGTGTTTATGCGATGCCTACTAGCGACAGTGGTTTTACAAAGACGGTGATAGCAAAGTGACAAAGTGGTGGACATCAGTGGACCTTGAAATATATTTTTTACTACATTGTGATCAAACAATAACTAGGATGGATGTAAAAATTATTTATTAACTTTTATTTATTGTTACAAATCAATTTATGAAGTGTAGAATCGAGATATGAATGGAGCGGATGCCTCAAGTGGTGGATAGTGGCGCATGATAACAAACTCGTCCATGATGTTATTCTGTCATGTGTATCATGAACCACAAATAAAGACAAACTTTCGGCAAACATGACTTCGTAGCTTGCCTCTGGATTTGTGGGTGTGAATGTGACATTAGACTGACCAATGACATCAAAGACGTTGACCCACGCAAGCTAAACTAAATGTTGCCAATCTGGACGAGTGCGAGTGTTGCCACTTAACAAAAATGCTGGAGTTTTTTCAACATTCAATTGACGATAATTTGCAATTCTTTATTTAGTGGGCTGTGTGTAATGTATACAGTTTTAGATTATATTTTACTGTTGGGTCTAAGTGTGATGACAGATATCGTACATAAACCGAGCTAAAATTATCATAAAACCCCAGTTTAAACATATAAGACACATTGAATGTATAAATATAAAATCCACATTTGAACTATAAAATAGAGTTAGTATAAAGTGTACTTGTTATGTATAGAAGTAACAAGAGTAAAAGTTTATTTTTTCTATATCTGTGATGTGTGCATAGGAACTGTAGTTACGGAAACTCTGTACAAAGACCTCTTAGGTGTTGTCAATTTCTAACAGTTGTGTATTTTATTGTCTATAATGGACATATTGGAGATAATTAGCTATAAATAAATATGTGGCTTATAGATGTCGCGTAATGCAATATTTAACACCTTTTGTGATAAGTGGGCATTGCACCAGGAGACCTGAAGTTGCCAATAGGTTAAATGACGGGTATACTGTATGTATGTATTAAGTTGACTATGTTCATTGGACTATGTTACATTACAATAGCATTTTAGAATGACTGTCATGTTCCTAACGTCGCTCGTCAGAGCGGCACTGACAAGGCTAAACGTAAAAGGTTGTGGTTCCGAACCACACTTGAGTGGAACATAGTGCTTCTACTGAACGACTCTAGTAGTACTATCGAACCAAGTGAATCATGACCCAGCTCTTTTTTTTTCTTTCAGCTCAAAATTCGCCTGAAGACAGATTCCCTTGGCAACGAGCTTATTATGATTTTATTAGACACTGAAATTTAACTGAGTATACTGCTGTTATGTTAGTATTAAAAACGTCCCAAGTGCATTATACACGATAGATCTTACAAGTTTGACAGTTTTAAGCGAACTATCAGCAGGTCTCCTGTCGCTGCTTGGGCCTCGGGCCGTCCTCACAGTGTGCCTACTAACTGATGTAAGGGAGTTGTTATAGAGTTGTCGACGCAAACTAAACTAAGTCGGTTCCATAAAATATTTTGGTACTCAATACAAATTTCTGCTATGTTAAAAATTCGCGATATTATTATAATAAGTAAATCAATTAAGCGTTAAAGCCTACGCTACATGATATTTTATTCGCATCCTTCTTTTGTTTAATTCACTATAATACTTCTATAAAGAATTTCACTAACATAGTCGTGCTGTCTTCGTCACTTTATTTTAAATAAAAAGAGACGGCACGATTATCTATAGTATTTACTTCGCGTACTACACTATCAGAAAATCAAAAGGTAAGATTGCGAGTTTACACAAAATTATTTCTGAAATGGCGATGATTGGAATACGATTATATTATCGCGTAATTGTGCCAACCTTTAGCTATTATTGTTAATAGTTGCAGTTTATTTAGTATTCTATAAAGCATCTTCTGTTTTATGATGATGTTTTCACTACGAACAATGTATCAGTAGACATGAGGGCGCCACTGTCTATGCCATTGGTCTTACAATGTTCACAGTCTGTTTTAGTTCCTGTTATGTCCGCTCTTTATGTAATGTGACTGAGTTGTCCAATTTATTTATAGTTATATTCCTGAACTGGAAATAGATTATCTCACAAACATTTCGTCAATATATGAAAGAATATATTAGTGATTTTATTGATTTAGGCAATAATTTGGACCTTTCGGTCTTTTTACAATGCAGCAAAATAGGTACATTTTATAAATTTAAATCTATTCTTACTTAAAATACTTTTCTGTTGAAATCTTGAAAAGGGTTTATTGTACTGGAAATACCGAAAGAAAATGTCTAAAGTGTTGCTAAAACTAATTTATGCTTAAACTAAATTCTCTTCGTACATAAATTTTATTAATACTTTCCACCACTGATAAGTCTTACTTACATGATAAGTCTTTTAAAATACACCTCGTCAGGAATCGAGCTTTAGTAACCAATTACATGTAGTGGTATATAAAGATTTTGTTAATCGGTATTTTTCAAAAATATTTTTGAGATACGTGTGTACAGCACAACAACATCATTACACTAAAACACAAATTGTCGTGTCCCGTCAAACCAAATCTATCGTATAACATAAAACCATTCTTACTAAGAAAAAACAGATGACAAAAATTGTCATGTACCGAGATATGAGACGAGAGAATATGCGTGAAAGCGTTATCCTAGTTTAATACTTTAAGGACTGAATTTAGAATCTGTCACTAGCTGAAAACTTATGCAGATTTTACTGTTACTATATTTTAAGTTTAAAAATAAATTGAAAATCTTATTTATTTCAAGGATTTGACCGATATACATTGTGATAAATAACCTTTACTGGAAATAGTTCAATTGATTCAGTATCCTCTCATATGGTTTCAGCAAAACATAGTTAAGTATTCAAGGAAAAATTGTTTTCAACATGTTGGACCACGTTTCGTAATATTGCCTACTAACACACTTTCGTGTTGACTATTTTGGTCTAGGTATCAGTTACTTATCTTTATGCTTTTGATTTTCATCTTATTATTGACTGACATGTCACAAACAAATATTTTCCAATACGATGTTATTATTAAACAAATTCTGGGCCAATATGTCGTACAATTAAATGAAATACATTAATTCATCTGTATTACTTCGATATAAGAACAAATAAAACTAAACAACAGAAACATATATTTTTGAAACATTCGGTAAATTGTTAAATGATTGGCTGTGATGTTTTTACTTTACATTTAAAATACTTGACCGTTCTCTTAACATCAATATTTTACTAGAAATAATTTCTGTATTTTGTCATTCACAACTTATTTAATATAATTTTTATTTATTTACTCTGTATACGTATAGCGTACGCCTACATAGCGCCTTCTATGTAGCTCAAAGTAAAAACCCAGGGCCCGCTCCTATTTGGATTCTATATAATAAAAAAACAGTATTTTTTTGTAATGCTTTTTGATATGCAAGAAATTTTGTCACTTTGCCTAAGAATAGGTGAAATAAAAATGTATAAATAATATAAATAAAGAGAGAAAAATATTTTAATTGTAATAATATTGTGAAGCGATAATGCTCATGTAAATAATAGTAGTGTATAAAACTAATATGTTAGAAATACACAGGAAATTACATTTGTTTTCTTTTAATGTTTCCTTTATTTTATGATCCCTATTTTTTATACTTTACACTGATATAAACACTACACATCAGCTTGTAGACGTCCACTCCTGTGGCCCTAACACAACCTCATAAAGCAATCTTATTATAACCTTACTTTGTATACATCCTTTTTTTTTATTAGTACAGAAGAAAATGACAAAACACAAAGTTACATTAAAATAATACTGCTATAAGATGTGGTGGTAGGCCCCCTGAACATAGTTGGACATAGGCCTTATCCAAAATAAGGAGTTTGGTATTAGTCCTCCCGCCTGGCGAGCAGGTTGGCGACCCCAGTCGGATGATACTTAGTACACACTTTAGCATTACATCACATCAGTTCATCATCATTTCCTTTCTCATCAGCCTCAGAAAGAGTGCGCATTGGTTGTAATTTTGATAAAGCTTTAACTTAAAACCATTTAGGCATTATTGGATATCAATCGCTAGAAGCCGGAGAGAGAACACGTACAAGTAAATGAGGTAAGACACCCACCGATAGAAGGAGAGACGAATATAGCAATGTGCAGCTCGCAAGAACTGAATGTACTTATTCAAGCGTGGGATTGCACGCTTTGGGAGCGTTTAGGACCATAATGGAGTCGTATGTCCAGCAGTAAACTGCCGTAGTCATTTTGTAGGAGTAGGGTAAGAGAATGGATGAACCCGTATTCGTCACCCACCACATAAGTACCTATTTAAGTAATCCTTTATGTGGGTATGTTTACTGTCATGCTACGAGATTGTAACCTATCTAAAGAAAATACAATTTATGAGCGATTATGATATCTAAAACTTGAAGGTACGTAATACGGGGCCCCTATTCTTTACTATCGAAGAAGTCTATGGACAATAAAGTATGCTATTTTATTGCGTCAAATAAAAATGTATCGATAAACTGGCTTGACCTGCCTCTATTTTGTAATGACTGATAAAATATGTTTGTCTATACATACCTATTTTACAACGAAAAGATTGTGAGAATGCTAGTGCCACGGTAATACTATATACAGTAATCCATCTTCATACAAACGGACAAAGCGCGAGCTATGCCTACGCGCCTCGGTCTCGGTATGCGCTCGGTGTGCAGACAGTCGCGACTGTGCCGCAGTGACGAACGGACGGTGTGTTGTTTTTTTTAACAATAAGCGCGGGGTTTTTTTTCTAAAAATCGGTTTAAAGAACTTTATTTTCATTCAGACAATTTGCCACTTACATTAAAATAAAAAAATATATTGTTTATCAGTAACCCAGTGGGGGTAGAAGTAAAAAAAATTAAAAATTTAACAAAACAAAAACGATTATTTCATTTCTATACTAGTAGGTAGTTTTTTGCTTCACATTACTAAGGTTTGTTATGGTCCAAGTTACAATCTTATTAAGTTTTTGAAAGCGTTGTTAAAAAATAGCTTACATAATAGTTTGAATTTAGGCTTCCCATTATTTATAATAGATTTATTGTTTATTAAAAATAATTATTATTATTAATAATAATTACCTTGATATATTATTATTTATGTTGATTTTAACTGTAATAATATACAAAGAAATAATAAATATAAAAAAAAAGAAGACTTGGTCAGAGAAATGATGCGTCGTTAGAAATATGAGCGAACAACTTTTGTTTAAAAAAAATACTTAGTGAACTTGCATCCTTTACATCTTTCGGTAGTTTATTATATAACTGTGCTCCCACGTTGGTTATAGTGTTTTTACCATAGTTAGTTCTTGCTGTAGGATAAATGAGGTGATTTGCGCGGCGTGATGAGTACCTAGTGATTGTATTACCTTTTGTTGTAAATATTATGTGTGAATGTGTGAGGTTGTTCATTATTTTGTATATAAGAATGCATGTAGTGTATGTATATAATTGATTAATGTTCATAAGTTTAGTTTCTATGTAAATAGTTTTAGTTGGTGTTAGGAAAGTATAATGGTGTAAGGTTTATTTTGCAGTATTTGAATTGGATTTAAATTAGTTTTAGACGCGCTACCCCATATTTCGATGAGATTAAGAAGGTGAGGTTTGACTAAAGCATTGTAGATTAGAAGGCAAGTTTTTTCTGAAATACAACCCACAATACTACGCAAAGAGCCCAGTATGGATGAAAGCTTACTTTGTATGTTTTGTATGTGTGCGTTCCAAGTCAATCTGTTCATAAGTCAATAAGTTCAAGTACATATTTAATATGAAGAGTAGGATATATTGTGCTGTTTTTGATTGCATGAATTCGTCAATAACGCATCCAGAGATAAATTTTTTTTAGGTTATCTGGAAACTTTGAAAGGTAAGACTATAAAATAATTGTATTTACTAGTAGGTAGGTACATAATGTGTGTCTTTTTAATGGATAAGTATTTCCTTTTATCTCCCGAAAAAGAGATGTCTGGATTAATAAATAAAATGAATAGAGGCGGGCAGCCCTATCGCATGTTTACGTACCGCGCGGCTGGCTGTAGGCATTTATTTATAAAATACGGCCGAGTCGCAATACTGATAGATAGTATTACCGTGCTAGTGCATTCTACTAGTCAGGCAATGACTCATGAAAATATTTCATTACTAACTATAACACTTGTATCAAGCCATGTTTTTGCTTCTAGGCTTGTGATTTAACCGCATGTTCCAAAAGCTAGCTCTACTACTCTCTTTGTATAGACAAACGCAAAATTTCAAAACAATTGACGCTCTTTTTTTTCATTGCTGACAGTGACAGACGAGTAAAAAGTTCATGTGATGGTTAGTGGTAACCGTCGCTCATGGACGACTCAGCGGCTTCGCAGAGTCTGTGAAGCCGCTGGCTACCGTGAAGGGCGTGGGGTAGGTGAAAGGATTGAGGGAGGTAGGGAAAAGGAAAGAAGGGTAATTGGGCCTCCGGCACTCTCACTCACTCACCGAACGAAACGCTACTATTACTATTACTCTTACGTCGATCTTCTAGAAGAGGGTACTTAGTACTTCTTCGGTCGATCTGGCCCATTCATGATAAAACCAGCGTCTATCTACGACCGTGAATAAAGATTTACGAGATAACATGGCAAACTGGAGCATTCGAATGGCGTTCTGCAATGTACCTATTTTAATTCGTAGGTAGATAAAGACAGGGACAACGCTCAAAAATATAGGTAACCTACCTTTGATAAGCTTACAACTTACTGCAATTAAAAAGAGAGTATTAAATTTTCTTTAGGTTTATTCCGCCTGATAGTAAGCATATTTTTCTTGATAAGTAGGATTTTCAACCTGAAACTAGGTAAGTACCTATACATACCTACGTAGCGAAACCTAATACCTATAAAAGTTTTCAGGTCAAGTGCAGGTAAGCTGTGTTAAATCAAATTTAGTGTTTTGTTTGTTTAAGTATCTCAATATGGAATTTATTGTAACACATATATTTAAGTTTTCCTGCTTCCTACAGCGAATATTATTGTAAATTTTGGCAATAACAGTCACATTGTATTATGTTAGCGTGACAAATCGATTCATAACTTACGCTTTTAAGAGGTGGCTGTCATATTTCGTATTCATCGAGGTCTTTAGCATAATATTCATTGTCAAGAATATTAACAATATTCTTTTATTAATGAATCAACTGCATGATTGGCCTTCGCCAAGGCCGGTGCTTTTATTAATCACTAAAGACCGCCCGCGACTTCAGCTGCGTACGTACCTATGTACCTTCAACTGTTATTAATTATCTTCTTTTAGGCCTCGTCTACGTATTACAATAAATTCTTATAAACTATGTTATAGCATTTCTTGCGGTAACCTAGGTATAGGGTACCTACCTATGATATTTTTTCGGTTTAGTAGATAAAATTTCAGCAAGATAGGAACATCACAGCTGATAAGTATTGAAAAAAATGCTGTGTCCAAATGATTTGACTTTGTGATTTATTTATACTTAGTCATTGAAAATACAACTTTTATGGTGTATTAAGAATTTAATAGTTAGGTTTACTTCATTAAGTTTCGTGGTATACCTGAAAACATAGACTTTCTTAGCTTCTCCAGTTAAAATTGTGTCCTTGTCATTATGACCCAGCGTAATATTTGTGCATTGTTCTCATTATTACGATAATTACTTGTGTATTTTATACAACCCACGTTAGTTAGTACTACTTATTAATTTAAGTGGAAGATAATTTGATAGGTAATCCTATTTGTTTCTGGCCGATAAATGTGCCTGTCACACTATTATTATGCTTCGTTTTAGGTGTTAGCCGGCCCACACTACGCCATCTTTGACCAATACTTAAATGCGAATATCGATCAATTACGACTAGGTACTTAAAAACAATGTTTACATGACACCTATTGATAGATGCATAACATAGGTACATCACTTGTTTTTACAGAACGGGTAGGCAGAGTTGTTTAACATGCACGGTTTACCAACTATGTTCGGTACGTAAATGTTCATATCCATATAGAAGGTGTCAAGCCTACCATTTACCGGACAGACTTCTCTATATTAATAATTATATTTTCGTATACTATAAATACTATAAAATGAGGCAATATTTTATATTGTTTGTCCTTAAGTATTATATATCTGGCATATAACATCAACATGAAGTAGTTTTAAAATTTTCATTGCATCATAAGTACTTAGACGATGCCAAATCTAGCGGTAAGATTACGGCTACCTACACCTGTCTACAACCGTCTATGCAATGGGTTTTATTTCAAGAAATTTTGTGGTACAATATCAACTACCACTTGGTATATTACGCTTCTCGTGTGGCAGCGGTAGTGAAGAGAAGAACTCTACAAAAGTCAAATTAGGGAAAATCTGAATACCTGTACCTACAACTGTACAGGTACCTAGATCTTTCAGAACATCATCTACTAAGTGTTACCCATTACTAAACTATAGGTACAGGGCGTCCCACGGCCATGCCACACGGAGGAAAAGTACATTACCGAAATATTTAAGATAGGATTCTTTACTGAAAGAAGACATCATAATTATTATTTTTTATTTATTTTACCTATTACCGTTCTCTAACAAATTTTAAATAATATAATAAATATTTTCTACTTTATTCCTTGATATCCTACTAATATTACAAAAGCGAAAGTTTGTGTGTGTGTGTGTGTGTGTGTGTGTGTGTGTTTGTTACCACTCAGCGCTTAAACTGCTAAATTGATTTCGATGAAAATTGGTATGTAGGTAGCTTCGGTGACGGAGACGGATATAGGCTACTTTTCATTCCGAAAATCAGTCTGGTTCCCGAGGGATACATACATATTTTACGCTCGGGTGAAGCTGTGGGGCGCAGCTAGTCTTTAATAACAACTCTATATTACATTGTCGAGTATTTAAATATTATATTGAAAGTAAAGAATTTTTTTCGTGACACAATAAGCGTACACCGCATGATACTTGTCACGTTTATGGAAACGATAATGTTTCCTGTGTGCATTACATCGAGGTGAATGCATCCTATCAAGAGAAATCCTTCCGTTTAGATAACAGGGCCTTGGCTATGTCGACGAACTGTATTCGGCCAGTTGACACATTTCCTAATGTGAAGTAATGTGGTAAACTCTAGGTCAGTCTTTGACGAGTGTTGGTGTAAGACGTGTTGTTTTGATCAGTTCTTCGGAATCGATTAAATTCGCATTTTACTGGAGGTCAGATGAGGGTTTATTTTAGCTATAACTTATTCATGGACTAATGTGACTCATGGGTGACAATGTTGATATTGAACATCATCTTAAATTCGTGAGAAATTATTTTCCTTTGAGTTTTATTTCAATAGCGCTTAAATTTATTGTTCGTTTATTACGAATGATATAATAAGATCAGCAACCGACAACAAAGAATTCATAATATAGAGAAAGTTATCATGTTTGGGTTAGAGCAATAATCCCCAGTGGACTTGACGTAAACACTATATTCACTTGTATCTAAATAATAGAACCTAAGTAGCGTTAATAACGGTTACCTACCGTCATTACAAAGGAATATTCTTCGGTATTTCAATCGCAAACAGGGTCGAAATTAAGAACCAAATTTTAATAGTAGATAGGCTCTTATAATGGCTTAAAAAGTATCTTTAAATTTACTGTGTCAAGGCCAATGTTTATTTTAGTAGTTTAGTTTTGGACATCTTTCAGCTGATGCGATGATGTTGAAGATTATACCAATGGACCAAAATTTAGAGCATGTCTCATTTATTTATCGGGTCGCAGTGCAAGAGCAAAGTCAAGAAGATTGTATACTAGCTGTCTTTAACAGTTTCCAATTTTATGCGGTTCCTACTTCATATTTGAAAACTGTTTTACCTAGATTCAAATACATAAAGCATTTAATTATACCTGACAGTAGCGGATCCAGAGAGGAGGCCAAGGGGTTCAAGTTCAAACCCCCCATGTAACCGAAATGCACCACCCAAAGGCACCATGCAGGTGCATTTGGGGGAGCCTCAAGTTTACCTTAATAAAACCTACCCCGGCGGCGGTGGGTTTAGTCCTCCCCAAATCCAAATCGTGGATCCACTACTGATACCTAATAATTATTTAAAAAGATACGGGCGAATGAATAAAATAAAATATATTATGGCAATAGATCCTTACTGGTTTCCAGATAAATAAGTATGAGCGAGGGAAGTATCTACCCTCTCATCGCCGTGCCCAAAGTAAACAAAAATTGTACTGTTGCGTTTAGTTCATTGGGCGATAGCACCAGAATCACAATTCCGCTTTGGGACCTTCTACCTCATTCCCGTCTTGGTTATGTTTTCTATGCGATACTTATTTTACAATAGGACATGATCAATGTCCATAGTTTACCTATGGTTGTTTGAGAAGTTTGTCCGAAAAACATATCATATAATATCCATTGTTATTGTCGTCATTTGTTCGTTCGTTACTTGTCATCTATAATCTCATACACTTGTCTTGTCTCATCTACGTGCCGTTTGCTATGAATATTGTTTAACCGAATTATTTCTTTGTTTCTATTTATCCCTAACATTGAGAAATGATAAGATAAATGAGATGTTTATACTTAAAGGTGAATCTTGTTTACAAGTATTTATTTATCAGATTATTTCATAAAATAAAACGTAAGTATTTTATGGAAAGTAAACAAAGCATGGACGGCTAGTTACGTCGACGAGATAACGATGATCAAGGTGATAAATATTTATAGAAATGTATTATAAAATATCATAACAATAACGGAGGAAATATAAAGCGGAACGAAGGTTTTCCTTATCGATTAGTTTACATATTTTGGCCGCTATATCCTTTATCAGGAAGTAGGAGCTGCGAAGCTTGTCGACATTTCGTGTGTTTGTGTTTACCCTATGACGGGTCTTCGCGACGACACCTTTATAAAACCACGCACCAACGAATTAGCTTCACACCTCTCCGTGTTTTCTGATCGCCGAGTACTTTTCTTTAAATAATAAAATAAAGAATATTTTTGGCAAAGTAAAAAACGAAATACTATCAAAATGAACAATTTATTAGCTCTAGTATTTTGTATAGTTTTATTAACATCTAGGTATAACGCGTCCCCAGCAAGCAGGGAGTTGAACATATTCGAGATTTTATACGCGGATGGTCCTGAAGGAAACAGTATTGATGACAGTGACATTATAGATATTTCAAGTTTGGGACCCGAGGCTTATGGATTTCCGAGCAACGAAAGTGGTGAGTGCAAAATAATTTCAATAGTATTAAAACTTAATTAGTTAAATTAATAAGTACCATTAGCCTAAGAAATTCAAGTAGTTAGGTATATTATTTTTAGCCTATCCTTCGTGAGCCATGGGTTATACTGTAGTACTAGTAACTTTGCATCTTTCCTTTACATCTGTGTTGTGATGTTAAAAGTAAGTTTTCTAAGCCATTTTGGTAATTAACTATTTGAAAATCAGTCAGTTTTGGGAAGTGAAGAAAACAAAATTAAATACATTTTTTGTCAAAATACTGTCAAATCACATTTGCGTAGTGGTTCTTTTTCATAAAAACGACAGATTTACAAGTTCAAGTCCTATCTAGTCTAGTTATTTGTCTAAATGTGATTAAAGCTTATAAAAACATACCTACCTATATAGATGCATATTGCTGTAGGTATCTACCTAAGTTAAAATGTCTTTGCATGAAGATAACATTATGAGATCCATAAACAGCGATATCTCTTCTAATTACTGTTGCGTTAGTAGTTGTTACCCTTTCTCTTAAGGAAAACTCTGTATAAATAATCGAGCTTACTCCTCCAGCTGAGTCGAATGTTTAGGTACGTTAACAAACCATCAATTAGGTTGTTGTCATCTCTCGTGGTTACATAGAAAAACGAATGATCTAGTGCCGACATATTGCATAATTTATGTAATGAGTATGTAGCATGTTTCTTAATGACAACATGACATGCGCTTGTCAGAGCCTGTCTACCTCGCCCGATAGTAAAGTGAAGAAGCTTGGCTTTGACAGGCCATTTCCTCTTTTTTATGATATCCTAATTAGTTTACGATATCGGTTAATTTTCAACATTTAGTGGTATAATTAAGATAGCATGTTTTTTTATTGGGGCTGTTACTTGTTTTTGACTAAGTATTATAGAAGTGCATTATTTCCGTTATAGGTACCTACCTTATATTAATTGTGAAATAAACTTTTATACAATTTGAAAAAAGATAGTCTTTAACAGATGACTTAATACGTGATACCGTTCAATCTGTGTGACAAGATCTAGTTACAAATTGCCCTCTCTTAATATATTGGTACTCGTATCTGAGCCAACTGTCTTCTATTTTTGCTAGCATCAATTATTAGTGTAAATTATTAATCTTCTCATTGATGATTTTAATGTTATTTATAATGTTAAAAATAAGAACAATGTACATAGGATTAATTCTCATCTTTCTCCAAAATCTAGTTAGTTACAAATGAAATTAGATAACGGATTATAAAAAGTTCCAGAATATCATGTTTTCTAAATTTAAATAATGCAGGAGATGCAGTAGCCGCTTGGTCAGAATCATCTCTAATGAATCCCGAAGAGGTCGGCGGGTACGCTGAAGGCGACATCTTGATGCCTCCAAGGGAGGGTAGGAATGGAATCAAAGAAGAAACTCAACGTTGGTCTAAAGGCCACATACCTTATGTGATTGAAGGGCATTTTAGTAAGTAACAAGTTTTTTTGCAATCCATTCTAATTTTCGTTAACATCAACTGCCTGATTCTCAACCGGTCATAAAGTTTCCATGTCGGTTTATAGCATTTGAATACCGTTTCTCGATCAGACAGATTCAAAAACATTACTCACATATTTTATCGGAAACACACAATCTTCTTTTTGGATAGAACTGTCAAAACATTTAGGTACAGTTTAAATTAATAATCGGATGTTCAAACTTTTTTCTCGGATTTGGAAAGGGCTGTCCCCTTAGGAACAGCCCTTTCCAAATCCGAGAAAAAAGTTTGCTGCCTTAGCAGCAAGTCAAAGAAATTTACTGTAAACCAATGATTATCATTGCTGTAAACTTAATACTTGTATTACTATAATATTGTACTAGGCTTGCATAAACTTACAAGAGGTGTTCTGTAGACAGTGAACAGCGAGAGACCATCATGAAGGCCATCGCCGACTACCACCGGCTTACTTGCCTGCGGTTTGTGCCGTACAATGGGCAGTCGGACTACATTACCATTCAGAGCAAGAATACCGGCTGCTGGTCCAGTGTGGGCAAAATTGGTGAGAAATCTAGTAATTCGACTACCACTTAAAAATTAGAACCTTGCTTGCGTGAATTCAAGATAACATAACAATCATCAGAATTTTGTAAATCTGATATAAAAATATATTAAGTAATGTTGATACAATGTTATAAATTTATTCTGTAACCAATTTAGTTATACCTACATAGAATTGAAATGAATATCTTACTACTAATGATATAAATCGATACAAAAATTTGTTTCCGTGTACATATCTTACATGATATGTACACGGTATACGTAAGATAAATGTGTTCTATGTAAATGCAATCCAATTTTTTGTACGTTGACTTATTGACGTTGTTGTTCCAATCCACAAGCAAAGAGCATTGTGTACGACACATATACTATCCATCTATCTTGATAAATTACATCTCAACAAAGTTTGGCGTCATCAATAATGTGATGGTTTGACTGTTAGCCCTACATATCATGACACATTAGGTACATATATTTGCAGGCGGTCGTCAAGAAGTGAACCTGCAAGTCCCTGGCTGCGTGACGAAGAAAGGAACTGTCATCCACGAGCTGTTGCACGCCATCGGGTTTATGCATGAGCAAAGTCGCCCTGAGCGAGATGACTTCGTCTCTGTCAAATATAATAACATTAAAGCAGGTACGAATTTTCTGTTATTGGCAAATACCTATTAAAAAAAATTGTGACCTTTATTTATTCAAAGAAACTCGTCATTCATTTCATCAAGTCATTTGAAGCTTAGCGTTTTTTGTGTAGATAGATAGTTCCATAAAATGTAGATTGAATTTGCTTCATCATTCAGTTTATAAGTTAAATATTAAGTAAGTAGGTACCTATGTAAAACTAAAAAAATAACACAAAATTAAAAAATCAAAGTAAAGCAGGTATTCATTAGTTTGTAGCTTAGTTCTGTAATTTATAATCATTTTTATTTTTGTTAAGCCCACTGTAGGGTAAAGGCCTCTTCTCATGGAAAGAAATTTTAAACGCATAATACAATGGAAACATTGATTTAATTCGTAGCTCCTGCACGTCAAACTATAGATACACAAACACACCACTTTCCACTAGTATCTAATAATGATTAGCTTCTTCTATGGTTGCTTGACCCTTACAGGCGCTGAGAACAACTTCAAGAAATCAGACCCGCAAAACACAAATGATTTCGGCATACCGTATGACTTCAACAGTGTGATGCATTACTCGGAGTACGCGTTCTCTAAGAACCAGCAAAAGACTATTGAGCCCAAGGTAAGGTTTAAGCAGGCAGATCGGTGCTTATTTCATTTGCAGACACAAAGCTGATAGATTGCATGAATTGAAAATCAGTTGTTTGACTGCTAGGTACTCATAGTTTTGACTATCACATTATTAGCTTGTAGTCATTCACTGCACTACACAGGCCTTTCAAAAAGTGTTTGCCGTAGTTAACATGCTTTTCAGGCGAGTTAGTGAGTAAAGTGCAGGTAAAACTGCCACCTGTAACCTAAAATTCTATTAGTCTTCTCTTATTTATTATAACGACTTTTAAAAAGAGATGTTTCGTTTTCTAAGCCGGACATCACAGAGTTTTACATTTAGGTAGCTGAAAGTTCCTGCTTTCACACAAGTTATTATTTGTAGGTCGGTGGTGTGAAACTGGGTCAGAGAGAAGGTCTAAGTCGTTACGACGTCAGGAAGATCAACAGTATGTACGACTGCAAAAAAGAGTGAGTACTGCTACAGAAGATTTATCAAATTTTGTATATACCTATATATTAATAAATATAACCTATCATTTAACATTATCATGCTTTGTTATTTCGTATCATCTTTAGTTTTTCAGGTGTCTTGGTAAACGAAAACCTATCATTTTAGAAGCTCATCTACATCTTGACTAATAAATTATAAGAACTAACTTTTACGAAGAATATTACTTGTTTCTTTTTGGTTTTGCCTATAAATCTAAAAGAAAACTTGTAGCTATACTATTGGGCTTACGGCAGGCTTAATTTTTAACCTTATATCAACAAATTATTAATAGATTAGGTACCTATATATTAAAATCTAGACTGTTCACTGATCCGCAGTTTAGATATATTTCTTTCATTCTTATATTTTCGTATATACTTACTTCTATCCTTTCTTTCATCGACCTCTGACATCGTTGACAATCTTCTAAGTAACTAAAATAGACACAACCTTTTATATTTACTCATATCAATCTAACATGCTTTAAAAGGTTACGGCCTATATATTATGGTATTCATATATATTATGCAGACGTGAGAGATATTTCTCTAACCGACAAATGTTTATTTCGTTCTCTGTGTATAATATTTGAATATTTTAATCCCGTCCCATTTTAACAGAAAACAGCAAAAGATTGCCAATGACATCAATTTTACTCTGTATTGACCTATTTATTTTAAATAACAGCTTTTCTTTTACCACAGTTACTTTACAGACGTATAAATGTTATTACGAATGTAATTGGGTTAGATTCCTAACTATTATGCTATAATATCTTAAACCTTGTCGTTCTGTGAAGTATTGGTATTACATTATAAATTATCTAATGAATTTAACCCTCCATTTCATTTCCAAAAGGACATAATTGCATGAAGTTTTTTACCATTTTCGTCTTTCCGGTATCCAAGGGAAATAATGGTATGTTTTATATTTTGTACTAATGCTAATATTTCATTATTTAATACTTAAACTACTTACTCCAATGATATTCTATTTAACAGATATGTTATGAACGCGTAATCGTGAAGACCCGAAAACGTCCTAATTGGAACGTATTGCCTTTAGTCTGCGTTACACACATTCTTCATTCATACATGAATGAAGAATGTGTACAACGTATGTTGTATGAGTGCAACGGCTGCTGCGTGGCACACATTTTTCGGTTGCTTTGTGAGTGTATAACATAATATTATGTTATATAGAATATCATTGACTTACTCGATCTACGTAAACCTAACCTATTAACCTAACCTGCTACAAGTCTGAAGCGTACTCGTATATCGTCAGAAATTACGTGTTGGATTATTAATAAAGATTTTAGCTAGTTACTTTTACAATTTTTGTGTTTTGTGCTTTCCACAGTAGTACAAGTCATTCAATATATCACCTGTAGTTGTTTTAAATGTTTATGCTTTCAAGATGACACTATTGTACTTAGTGTATTCATCATTTCGTTAATTTTTTATTGTAACTTCCATATTGACTATAGGTACTTAATAGGTACCTACATAGATTGAATCACATCATTGGGCAAATCATAATTTTGTATAGAATTTTAGGTTTGGCGGGTAGGTGCTAGGTATGCTGCTGACCCAAGCAGTTAATATGCACAAAATAAGTAAATTTGACCGATGATTTGAAAATTCAGCTTGACCTCTCTTCCATATATTGTCATTAGCAAAGTTTTACATTTAATTGGTATTTGTATATAAACTAGATTTAACTTTATTCCACAGGGAACCACAGTCTGGGTGGTTTGGCAACATCTTCCAGAACTGGTTCGGAGGCAACAAGTCTTAAAGCGTGTTCACTACTACGCTGTATAACGCCTCTATAAGATCTGATAGATGTAAGTCCCAATGCTAGTCCTTCATATCAAATAAATAAAGTTATGTTGTTTATTTTTGTATCTTATTTATCTTATTTCCATACAATTTTTCAGTATGCCTGTGTCCTGTAGTGGACTTGTTCAGGCTGATTATGTGATAAGGTACTATTCTTAATTGACACTGAGAAAACTTAATCAAATGTACAACCTCTTTCACGAAAAGTGTATAATAGATGTAACAAACACATGATACCCTATGTCGAATCTATTACCGTGTTACCATTTACTGGCTTTAATTTGAGACTTTGTAGTTAAAGTTGAAACTGCAGAAATAAATCACTTAGGCCCTGTTTCATCACTTGCTGATAAAATGCCTGATAACCTATTCGAAACTTAACTGACGGTAAGTACTCAAAAATCAGTTCCACAAGTGCTTGATGCCTGACAAATAAACTCTTTAAAAATATTAGATTTAACTAGAAGATGTTTTATCTGTTGGATATACATCAGACACTTTAGCAGCTAGTGGCGAAACAGGACCCTTACAGTTTTACAAGTGCAGTCTCATACTGTCACATACCAAAATTCCAAGTAAATTATACTCTACTTATATCATGGTATCATAAATAATTATGAAACGTTGTTTTGGAGACTTGGTTAAAACGGTTTTACTAAAAAAAACGGATAAGTCAACCACATCACAAGCAAAGAAGGATTTATACTTCTCAGCACGTCTATCTACAAGTACATTAAAAATATGTAGGTGTGCTAAAATCTTAGTTTTGGTTATTATATATATATTTATATTACTGGTAGTGACAGACGAGCATACAGCTCACCTGATAGTAAGTGGTAACTGTCGCTCATGGACGGTTAGTCTCTGGCATTGCTTCAGTAATTCCAGGGACTCTGCGAAGCCCCTGTCTAAGGCTGATGGGAGTGAATTAGGTGAAAGGATTGAGGTGAGTAAAAAGGAAAAGGGGAAATTAGGTCCCCGGCACTCTCACTATAGTATGGATACTACTACTCTTACGTCGATCTTCTATGAGAGGGTAGTACTTCTCCGATCGATCCGGCCTGATGCTGAAACTAGCGTGGATCTTCTATCGTAATTCAATTAATGTAAATATACCATTTCATTGGAGAAGTAATGTAATATACCATGAAAAACACCTGCATAGATTTAAAATATAAAATAAAGCAGTCGGAGGCTAGGAAGATCTAACGCATCTCTTTAACAAAGATGTCATTGTGTATATAGTATAAAATAGGATATGAAATACATTTTCAGAAATTGTAAAATATTCATGAAATGAAATTTACTAGGCCAAACTATGTTAAATTTTTATGGAACCAAATGGCAACTATTCCGCTCAAACTATAGAATAAGCACGTTAATCGGATCATAAATCTCAGCGTAATCACGAATCGCCTTCAGAAACGTAGTCACAGTTAACCTACGTTTATCCTAGGTATACATAACTTTATCGAATCAATAACTATTGAAAAGTTAACTGGTAACCTCAGAAACCGGGCATTAGTCTATAAAATGTGGTGTATTTAATTATATAAAATATAATACAATTTCTCAACAACTACACACAACGCCATCTAGACCCAAAGGAAGCATATATTACAGCATGTATTAGGGGGTCTAGGATAGGGATATACATAATTAAATACTATTTTTTTGTAAATACATACATATTAAACATAGAAACACACAGACCAATGCAAATAGCCATGTTCACGCACAAAAATATTTGCACTGAGCGGGAATCGAACCCACGACCTCTTCGTGGTAGTTCATACACAGTACCACCGAACTACAGAGGCAGTCCACCAAAGAAAAAGAAAAAGAAGTGTAATCAATTAAATGGGTAAATAAAACTCAATTAACTAATATAAATTCAAGTGCTTTATAAGTTAAGTTCACATTACTTGAGGACTGATCGACTAGTAGACATAAAAATAGTCTGTCAAAATGAAATTCGTAGTAAATGTAGTATTTTGTTTATTTCTTTTAATTCAAGTAATAACAGGAAGGATAAATACTAGTGGCGTCTTTCAAAGTAATGTGAATACATATGTGAAAGATGTAATAAGAGATAGTATAGAAATGACATTAAACTATGGTGTTATCGATATTTCAGCGCTGGGACCTCTGGCTTATGGAGTTCCTAATAAGGAAAGTGGTAAGTGGAAAACTTGTAAACAAACTCAAAAATAACAATTGTTATTCTATTTTTGTAGATAGGTATATTTATTGGTGATATTTAATTTGAGATGTGGAGAATTTTTCACCTTTTAGGTTTTTATAAGAATAAAATTTAGATATCTATCTACCTATATAAATTAAAAGTTCTTTATGTAATCACTTATTGTCGTAATTGTGAGTATAGAAATAATTTTAAAAGAAACAGTTTAAAATTGCTTAAGAACCATTATAGAGATTTCTAAATTTAATTTATTATAGATCTAACTTCATAATGTTTTAAGTACTTAAACCATAAAAGAATATCTAGAACAGAAAAAATTTAAGTAAGAAGGTACTCTGATAATTACTTAAAGCATTTGGAAAACTCCTTTTCATTTAATTTCGACTTTGTCTAACACAATTCGGTAGTATTTTTTACGCTTTAAGGTAAACTGGTTGGCCATATCTAGTAATAAATAAAACAATTAAAAACCATATAAAAACGTTATCAATTATCATAAAGTTTGAAATGACAGCAATGAACATAAAATAGTAATAAATAAATACACAGAATGAAGAGAATATACGATAAAAGATCTTCACGAAATACAAAAATATATTTTTATGTAGTCAAATAATTAAACAGCACACGTGGTAAATGACTACTGTAATCGTGGCACTATGTATATGTCAAGATCAAATTGGGATGATGTTGTCTACCACTCTAGGACCGCATTTACCATTAAGTAGTGTAAAACTATTTTGGTAGACAAATAAAAATAAAGAAAACTCATACACAGTATCTACTATAAAATTATAGTTGCCACTTACCAACAGGTGGGCTGTTGGCCCGTCTGCTATTGTAGGCAATAAAAAAAATGTTCTTCTCCTCAAAAATAAACAATATTTTTTAAAATACTAAACTTTCACGCGCCTTTTACAAATCGTCTTTCCAGGTGAAGCTCTAGCAGCTTGGAAAGAATCATCTTTTATGAATCCAGAAGAGATGGGAAACTACTTTGAAGGAGATATATTGTTTCCTATGCCAGTACTAAGGAGTGGAAATATGAATGTCACAATAACTCACCAATGGAGTGGTGGTTGCATACCATATGCTATTGAAGGAAATTTTTGTAAGCAAAGCTTTCGTAAATTCTTATACCATACCAGCCGCCTTTTTTGCTGTCTTTTTCTACAGGAAGGATGGCCGTCAGTCTAGAATTTCGAACCACATCTATCTTTTGACGTAAATGTCGTAAGAGGCGAATACTAAAATACCAGAGGCCCTAGACAAGTGGCAAAATTTCTATTCTATTCATAGAATAGATTAAAAAATGTATTGGATTGACATAAGCTAACGCCAACGCTTATGTCAATCTCATATATTTTATTATCTATTCTATTGAATAGAATAGAAATCTTTGTCACTTGTCTAGGGCCTAAGGATACGGCTGTAGCGTTATCTGCGAACTAAATATCAGCTAATACTAAACCGCCTGTCAATCGTAATGATTATGGCAAACTGTGGCTTTGGGAGAGGCCTATGTCTAGCAAAGAACATTTGCACTGCTGACGAAAATTAAAAATACTATCCTTAAACCCAAAACGATTTCCACGCCGATGGATGCACCAAAGAAACCCATATTTTACTGTTCATATTGTGAATATAAACAGGAATATACCTACAGTTTTCTGATTTTCGTATTCTCGGTGCACTTTAGCAAATGGTGTCAGTATTATGTTCATGTATTAATGTCACCATTTGAACTAATGATCTTAGTCTTAACAAACATATTCCTGATCTAGTAGTAGTACCGCTTTGTAATAAAATTTGAATTGCAGCTAAGGCAGAAAAAGATTTGATACTGGAGGCGATGGACCATTACCATAAATTCACATGCGTCCGTTTTATCCAGCACAAAGATCAAGATGACTATCTTGCTATTACCAACGATCTTGCTGGTTGCAGTTCTTCAATTGGAAGAATAGGTAGGTACATTTATGAAACTTTATGATATCTCTACAATAATTGCTTTGATTCTTCGGTATACCAAGTTTTAGACAATAGGACAATTGATCATAAATACTGTAAAAAGGCATAACTCTATTGAGATATAAACGAAAAGAAATTGTCTAAATTTATTAAAGATAATGATATATTTATATATCAGAATATAGTTCAAATAGTGTTACAAATTGTTAGATCTCTCTATCATTACTGGTGTACAACATTTTTAACCGATTTCAAAAAGGAGGAGGTTATCAATTCGGGTCGTATGTTTTTTTTTTGTATGTTTGTTACCTCATATCTCGGTCATTTATGAACCGATTTGAAAAATTTTTTTTTTATTTGAGAGTGTATACTCTGAAATTGGTCCCATTTTTCTATTATAAGAAATGGTTCAGTGGTTGTATGTTTGTTACAACTTAACTCCGTCATTTATAAACCAATTTGGAAAATTCTTCTTTTATTTGAAAGGGTATACTCCGAAATGGGGTCCCATGTTGTTTTTATAAAGAATGATTTAGTAGTTTGGCTTCAATTTAATATTTTGTAACAAAACGTTTGCAAGAAGTGAAGACGTGTAAAGCAACACGTCGATGTCTTTTGCGACGAATTATCTGACATTGACATGTCCATGCTACAAGTGCGAAGTGATTTTCAAAATTCATTTTTTGTTAGAAACGAAGTGGCCCTGGATGAGTGACCATATGCATTTTTTGTATATCTGAGCGATTGCTCGGTCAGTTAAATTATGATTTTTGATGATTCTTTATTGTTGGTAGATCATCACTTTTTTGTTTTGATTTGTGGTTTCTGGGATTCAGGGTTTAGCGATCGAGAAAGTGTTGAACCTTATATCTCTATTTACAATCTTACCTCTCGTCTCTACTTTCTTTCAAACGGCGCGGCGCTGTCTCATTTGCGCAGCACGTTTAGTAGATCTACCCATATTGAATCCATTTATACACAATTAATTCCCACTAAAAGTTTAAAAATAAAATTATTTTTACACGCGCACTTATCAGATTCCGTTCGATTTCTTGTATTAAATCTATATTTTTCATTCATATATTAATAGATTAATCAAGAAGATTTTTTTTTGTTAGTAGGTAGGTTATTTTTATGAAGGTCATTATGATCCTTCTTGGCTGGCACCGACTCCAAAATAGCTGATTAAAAACTATAAATAGTAAAGTATTATAGGTATCAAGGATTGCGTTGATTCCCCTTTAATGTTCTTTGCTATGAAGTAATTAAAATATTATTTTCTACTTTTTAGTTAAGGATTGAACATGTAGGCGTTGTTTGAAGTCGGTTTTCATTTTTTTTCGAAAAATAATTTTATTTATTTGAAATAGCAATGCGTTTTGAGCTTATCTAATATCTTTTGTTTTTTAATTGCGGTATTCTTACTTATCTGTTTGTACTATTATACTATACTATCTCTGAAACTACCAGCCGGATTTGAATCATTCTTTTTGCCTATGAGAGCCTAGTTCTTGAGGAAGGTTATAGGCTATATGTAACATCGCGCTAATGGCGACGGAAGTAGAGCAGCAACTCAATATGCGACTTAACGCGGATGAAACTGCGCTGCGGTAAGCTAGTACTATTATATAAAGCGAAAGAGCTTTTTGTTTGTTTGTTTGAACGCGCTGATCTCTGGAACTACCAGTCGGATTTGAAAAATTGTTTTTGCGTATGATAGCCCACTTCTCAAGGAAGGTTACAGGCTATGTAACATCACGCTATTGGCGACGGGAGCAGAGCAGTAAGCAAAGACGCGGGTGATACCGCACCACGGAAAGCATGTAGTATAAGACAGAATGGGCTATTGTACTATTTTTTTTGTACTTTATAGGCGGACGTCAAACAGTCAACTATGCGGAATATTGTCTGAAATTCGGCACTATATTGCACGAGCTAATGCACACCCTCGGTTTTATGCACGAGGTCTCAAGAGAGGATCGAGATGATTACGTCACTATATTAGAAGAAAACGTTGAAGAAGGTAAGAAAAATACCTATTAAGATTTTGTGCTTAAATGAATGTGTAAGAGAAAAGGCAATTTAGGACTTGCATACATACATACGAGTACATAAACGACTGTTTGTCTTGTCCAATAACAAAGGTGACTGAATTTTAAAATTTATAACGATTGTCGTGTTTTTATGTTTAAACAGGTAGAATGGATGAATTTAAAGCGTATCAGACCAACTCATTCAACGTGCCGTACGACTACTCCAGTATTCTGCATTACTCTCAATACTTCTTAAGCAAAAGTGCAGACAAGAAGACTATTATGGCTAAGGTATGAATATTATTGCTTTCATTTTTTTTTATTGCTTATTGTTTTGCAAATTTCACTGTTAATTAGCAACCCTTTGGTATATATTTATCGATAAAAATAATAGAAAGTTTGGCGAGGATTGTGAATTGGAGATTATAATATAATCTCAATACTACATATATATATTATAGTACTGAGAATTAAAGGCTTTTATTTATAATGTTGAAATTAGTTATCTCGGACTTTCGCATCTTGCTGTTATCGTCAATTTTTGCAAATTTTATTCTCTCACTGATGCCGCCTGTCTCACTTCGGCAATGAATGTGCATTAAAGGTCATCTGGGCTTTTACTTATTCTTTCTTTACATAGATAAACCAGTATTATATGCTAAACTGCATTAAATTATGTAACAAACTATATTAGTAATACGTTTTTGATTTACAGAAAAATACCTTTGGATTGAAACTAGGACAGCGGAGTAGACTAAGCCGTGGTGACATCACGAAGATCAACAGAATGTATAAATGTGACAGCAACTCGAGTACGTGCTGAAGTTGGAAGGATTTCATTAATTTCATACTACATCTTAATATATTAAGAACTTTTACACCATAGATGATGTTTGATACCACCGTATGGTCTATAGAACTGAACATGAAGTTACAGATATTCGTAATCTTTTAACATAATAATAAAAAGTTGAAAATTATTATTTTTATTTTTTAATCAATTAGCCCATTGCTATCATGCAATGCATGACATTTTGACATTTAACACTCGCCTTCTACATCCATAGTATTCCACCATTAATTCCTTGAGACGTTGGTCCACCAATTATGACCACCATTCCTTTCCCAGTATCAACGAATAGTCTTAGAAATAGAGAAAGAAACTTGCATTAGTTCATGAATGATTAATATAGAAACGTTATTTACACATTTCTTGAAAACGGTGTTCAAAGTAAATCTCGTCAAATGTCCCAATTTTGTTGCGAATTTGATGTATTACTTCTCATTCACATTCACAGTTCATTGACTGTCGAGTTCGGTAATTCAATGATTATCCAATTTTATGACTGTCGTTACCTCATGTAAAAGTAACTACTTTGAATTTGGTACCTTTTATTAGGTACTTATTGTGGTGAACAAAAACCCACAAGTAAACAGGAGACGGTAATTCTTACAGTTTATGTTATATTTGAACTTTTCATGAAGCCAGAACACCCTCAATCTTGTGGTTTGTCTAGGTTTTTTGCGATGGTTTACTTTGCAACACGTCAAATACGTAATAAGTTCTCATAGTTCCATAGGTCAGCAATCCGATACAGTGGCAGAAGAAAAAACTAGCGTTAACTTTTCTAAACTTTACACGACTTTTTTTATTATTTTAATAGCTACCACTGATACAAATAACACTAAAATATAATATGAAATAATGTATTAATGATACGCTTTCTAGAGAACGGTTAAAGCCACCAACATTTCGAGAGGGACGTAGGCATGTTTATTGGCCATTTTCATATCTTTCTATTTCCATAGACATCAAACATCTCATGAACATGTAAGCTCTCTCGCAGCGGCACGATTCATCTAAAAAATATACATGCTTGAGTTTATAAAGAACAAGGTATAGTGAGTTTTATGTAAGTAGTTCTCACTCAAATTCGAGCTGGTACAACACTAGTTTGTGTTAAAAGTACAGGTACTTTTAGAACTTTAGGAAGAGGAGTGCTTCTGATGCTTAGTGGTGATTTGGGTGCTTTGAGGGACGCGCTTTACTATTATTAGGATAGATTGTACCTTCAGGCGAATATGCAGCATTTTTATTTTAAATGATGGTAGCTAGAGGCAGTAAGTCTAAGGCGTAACCAAATATATCGCCAAGTTCTATAATCGGCTGACTTATTACTCTACTACTTACTTATAGACCGTGCGGACCAGCCGAAATATTGACAACATAATTCAACGCTTCAGTGAAATGGCATAAGTCGAAATCTCATTGTAATCTGGATAATTATACTCGTAACTATATCATGTGTTGTGGTATATTATCTACATAAGATATTAAAGAGTTTTATGTCACTTACTTCTATTAGCAGCACAAAGAGCAGTCATATCCGCGATATCTTCCATCAGTTTGCCGTTTCTTTCTCCAGCGAACAAAATGGCAGCTCTGGCCGGGTTGAACATTCCATCTTCAGACAATACGCCGAAGTTTTCTAATATACAACGCATGTAGCACTAGATAAAAGTAGAAAGAACAGAACAGAAAGTAAGAACAGAATGGAATTTTAGGCAAGTTTTATTTGACTATATTTTTGGAGTTTGGGCTTAAAAATCTATTTTCTCATACTCGGAAGGTAGTGTTGTTTTGATTTGATTATTGGGTGGAAAATGCTGCTTTCCTTTCATAGGGAGGGAAAACTCATACAAATTCATCCCGACCCTCGGGCCGGAATGAACTTTAAAAATAGAACTGCTGTCAGCTGTGAAGAGTTTTATGTAAAAAAAAACTAATTTAAAAAATGTCGTGCACGACTTTCTAAACAGCCAGTGTGAATTTAGCGCAAACTTCTTTAAACGGAATAAGCCGCGAGTGCCGCGACAATTACGCGGCGAGCGGCGAGTTCCATATTTAAAATTTAAAAAGTCAACACAAATTGGCGGGTTACTAAAATCTGTTATGTATGTATCTGTGACGGACTTTTGTGCTAAGATTTGAATTGAATATTAAAAATGAGTTCAAGCGAAATTTTGACACCAGATTCCATTACAGACGAGGCAAATTGTGTCATAGAAAATCTTTTTAATTTCATGAATTGTCCTAATTTGACTATTAATTTTAAATAGGTACTACTAATATATTATTATCAATTAATAGTTTAGATAAACAACTAGTTTTATTTTTCTCATATTCTAAATGAAAAGTAGAGTGTTTGCCACGGGTAAAAGAATAAATTCCTACTCGGACTATAACCGGTGTAACTACCTCGGAAATTGATTCTTTTCAACCCTAGGCTAACAATCTACTATTACATGTGAGAACATTATTTCCTTGGAAAATATCTTGCTGTTAGGCGATTGAACGCAGCTGGATAATATTTAGTGCTCGGGATAAGCTTTGCTTGATATTTAATTTACGCTTAGTCACATACAGGATGATTATATATTCTAAATTGTAATTAAAGATATTAATCATTTTAGGTTGTATATGATAATGTACACTGGAGTTGGTATATGCCTATGCCAATTATTTTCAATGTCCGATAACAAAAACGCAATACACGCTTCTGTCGTTATTGAAAAGCATATTTGATATAGCGAAATCTTTCAGATATCTATATAGATTTAATAATTTGCATACCTTAGGTGTCTTGTCAGTTTCATCAAAAAAGCTGCCACTTTGGTTGAGCGATTCTAAATAGCCTGCAACGAAAAATCAAACTTTCATTACTTCGTTTTCGATAGCAAATAAATATCGCTGAATACTCTTGTTTTAAAATTGGATTTTTATATTCTTCACTTTTTATGAAAGCCATAACATGTAACTGGGTAATCCAAAAACTTGTATCTTTGATAACTTATAAATCAACCAATAGACTAATCTTTTCATAGTCTCCGTCGTTTTCATTTTCCTCATTCTCTTCTCGTCATCTGTGCATAATATTCCTGGCAAAAATTAATTAGTTACATTATTGAGCTGTTTTCTTAAAAAAACTTACCCATTTCTATCCGGAAAGTCTCATTGCATGCGTTCATAATGCCTAGCGTATCCACATTTTCATTGCTGCTCTTCTGTTGCATCATGGTAGTCATAGATCCTGTAGAACCAGTAGAATCAGTGTCTATAGCATCAATACTCACTCGCGTATTCGCTGACATGGTCAACGCAAAGATAATTGTGCATATTAGAGCGAATATGAGTTTTGTCATTTTGAATTAGATCACGCTATAACCTGTAGGTACTTGACTGACAGTTGATATGAGGCCTGCTACGGATTCATAAATGGTTTTATATGGCATCAGTAATTGTTTGGTGCAGATGTCGAGACTCTTCAAACTTATCAACAATCGTCTTTTTACTTTTTACTAGGGGCAAATAAAACTGTAATAATTTTGTCTGTATGCAATATTATCTTAATCGATGAGTCCATGACGTAACAATAACGTTACATAAATTATGTATTTCGTTAGCGTATATATCACGCACAGAGTACATTAATAATATAATATCACGTCAGCATTTATTTCTAGTAGATTCTGTCTTTCTTTTCCAAAACCGCTATAAAATTTGTAAGCTGCGGTTACAATTAGCAGTTAAAGAATAATAAACGATTCATTATTTAAAAAACCCCATTGCCTATGCACCTTAAAATACTCATACATAACGTGCATAACATAGATGCCTGTGTATATACGATATCGTCAACTTATTATACCCACTTTGTTATGTACGAGGTTGAGTTTGATACTGAGCAAGCACCAATGTGACTTTTGTTAAATGTCACTTGTTCGTTCCAAGTTTATTAACAATACTAACATTCGTTAAATAAACGATGCAACCGTGGGCTACTACAAAAATAACACAATGTTTTATTTAATAAAAAAATGTAAAACCTATTCTATAATAAATACCAGACTGTTGTTGTTATTCCAATGTTCCTACATTGGAAAAAAGCCCTCTTCTGGAGAAGGCATGGGCACCAAGTCTCCACACGCTTGCTCAAGGCGGATTGGCAATTTTAGACTTTGTTCAGTCCAGTTCAGTAAAATATTAATATTTTTTTATTGCATTGCACTGATATGAAATGTTTGTGACTCCTGAGTGTGATTATCGTGATTGTCGTTTATTTACCATATGCATGTCAACCTTTGTTATTTTTCATTTCTGAGTATTCTCTAAACTAGCAATTTGATTCTAAAACATTAAGATAAGAAGATTTTTTGATTTCATTATGTTGCATTTTTGTAGTAGAGAAAAGCACTGCTGTGAAGTGATAATTTTACTTATTAGCGAAATATACAGCTAGAACGTAGTGGCTGTCAAGTATATTCAAGTCAGTATAGCCAAGTATATTTTATTATAGCGAAGTCAAAGTCAAAGTCAAAGTATTTATTTCATTTTGATCATAAAGAATGATACTTATGAAAAGTCAAATTACATGAAGTCAGCTAATTAACCTACAACCAGTTCGCTGACGAGGTAGAGCTGTGAGAAGAACTGGCAAGAAACTAACGCTACTCTTTTCAATCGACAGATAATTACAATTTTTTTTGTAAGAGTTAACAATTTTAACACATCAACGCAACCAAAGAACAAAGTCAAGATAGATTACACCCGCGGTAAGTTATATCTTTGGTTACTGCTCCGCTCCCGTCGCTCGTAGCGTGGTATTACAAAGCCTATAACCTTTCTCAAGATCTGGACTCTCAAACGCAAAAAAAAACGTGTAGATCTAAAACTTACCTACAGCCTCATAAACTCAGTTTATATATACAAAGAGGTTAAACTCTTTAGATAAACTAATAAGATCGCTACTACTATCGATACGTCATAACTTGTTAAGACCAATTGCATACATATTGTATATAAACATACGTTTCTGACGGTGAAGGACATAAGGGGAAAAAGGAACCGGAAGGTGCTTAAACTAGTCGAAACAAAAGTATAGATACTATAAAAGCCTGGTTACTTTTCCGATCGATATCTAATAAAATGATCAAGATCAAAAGACAAATAGGTACATGCTTACGCTTAGTAACAACACAAACTATGGTAACTATTTACTTATAGGTAAGTAAATTATAAGCTCGACCCCCAAGTGATATAAAAAATCAATACATGAAATCCTACGCAAATAAAGTCATGGTCAACATAAAAGTAAATAACGGATTAAATATGTAATTTTATATATTTATGATAATTTCAGTGTTGAGTTGTATTTTATTTTTATACATTTTATTCAAGCATAGGTCATTATGGCCGTTACCAGCAATTTGCATAATAAGTAACAGTCATGAAATTTAAATTGTATCACAAATACAAAATAACATAGTTTTCACAGGTTCTAAAAGTTTCTTACAGGATAACGGAAACCAGACCAATTTTCGGGATAACAAGCTTATGTTTGTCTCCGGTACCATATCTATCTACATACCAATTTTCACCGAAATCGGTTCAGCCGTTTAGGCGCTGAGTGGTAACAAAACACACACACATACACACAAACTTTCGCCGTTATAATATTAATATAGGATTGACATTAGTTGAAAAGTAATGTGTTTCGCTCAGGGAGTTTCTACTCCCTGAGCGAAACAATTAAAATTTCATGAACCATGTATGCACCAGCAACCCAGTTGCCGCGGTCCTCTTTCTTTTCACTTTTTCTTTCTCATCCCCTTCTCCGTAAGCTAGTTAACATCAAAGTTGTAAGAAACTGCCACTGTGGTAGGTGATACTGTGTACGGATTACCACGCAGAGGTCTCGGGTTCTATTCCCCGGTCGGGTAAAGTGATATTGGGTTTCACTATCTAGATATTCTCAGTATTATCCTGGAGTCTGGAATTTTAAAATTATTATTAGTTTATTTATTAATTAAAAATAAAATAAAACAAAATGACGAAATGTGGGGGTTAAACACCTCTGCCTACCCATTCGGGGATAAAAGACGTCAATCTATGTATATATCTATTTTTAGTTGTTCTGAACTTGAAATGTATGATGCCAAATTAGATCTGGTTAGAATATAATGGGCCATCAATGTAATGATCTCTATCAGTCACAATTTGTGAAAATTAAGCCTAATAACACACACTTCCTGAGTTTTTTTTATTAGATTGCTTGTTAAGCTATTATTTGATAACTTCAGGCTTATTTGTGTCTATTACAGCCATATTACAGTGTTTATTTTGGTGTAGTACATACTTTTGACAGATTTTTTTGCACGTTTGTTTTCAGTAACTGTGTGAAGATGTTTTTTTAGAAAACTAGCTCTACTCATTCGTACTTTACTATGTAGTATGTAGTCCACCACCTGCAAATGATAATCTAAAATTGTATGCAGTTTTTATCGATAACATTTTAACTAGGTTAACCGTTTGTGTTTCAATTCAACATATTATACTCTGGATACGCAAGTTTTATGCTATCATTGGAAAACTAAATACTAATGTTAAATATTCGATGGGAATATTCAGTTTTTGGCTACTACTACTACTAGCAGGTATATAAATATGATAGCAATCATCAATAGGCATTGGTCTTCTTAATATTCTCGTGTGTATGAGGCTTGCAGTTGCTCACATCACTACAACAATTCGAAAAGATCTGATGACCTGAAACCGGCTGAAGAGATCCTTTAAAATCATAGTCGTTCTTATCAACTCTTGATCAAGGCACATCTCAAACAAAGTAAATATCGATTCATTTATTTGGGATCTACTTACCATGTTACAGACAGATACGCAGAAACGCAGATATAGAGATACGGAAGATACACAAGTCAAACTTATAACACCTCTCTTGCGTCGGGAATTTAAAATGATCAACATAGGGTTACGGTGTTAACATAGTAAAGAACATATGAAATTTGAATGTTAAGTACCCCGTTATCTTATCTATATTCAATTATGAAACAGCTCGGTGTTCTGCCACACAGTTTTAGTTATTGCTTCTTTAGTGCAAGTGAAATATGATGCATGGAGGAAATCTATTGTTATTATTTACCATAACATTCCTTCATTTGAATCTTCATACAATTCGCGGTAATGGTATGTATGCGGTATCTATTTTTTACCGACTTAAAAAAAAGGCGCAGGATCTCAATTCGACTGAAGGCCAGAATTTGGTTTGTATGTTTGTTACGTGATCATCACCATACAAAAACATTTGGTTTGTGTTTCTACTTTTTATTTTAAGTTTGTACTTACAGATCTGAAGTCAAATTTGTTAAAAGGAATTATGTATATACTTATTTTCTTTAACACATTTATTTACCTTGATATGTGTTCTAGTTAATTAATATTTATCTATATACCTTGTATATTTTTAGATTCAAATGAAGAAGCCTACCCAAATTATGCATTCATGCAAATATTTAAGGGCGTACCAGCATTTTTTGAGTATTTGTTAGGTGCTTTGGAGCAAAAACCAGAAATGTTAGAGAAAAATGATGTAAATATGTTTGCGAAAACTAACGAAGAAAACTTAATGAAGAAAAGGTCTACGGATCAGAGTATTGAAGATAGGAGAGAAGAAGCACAAAAGACAAATCATGATCTAGAATCTGCCAAAATGATAGAATCAAGCGCAAAGTCTAATGAGGACGATAACAGTATTCTACAAAAAAATAAAGCAGAAAATATATTTTGTAAAGCAGAACCAAAGAGAGACATATTGCACCATGATGTTAAAAACAACGCAATATTTGAATATAAAATAAAAAGACGCCATTTTAATAAGGCTATAAAAGATTTTTATATTCCTGAACTAAAGGAGTATAATAATAAAGCGTGGAATGAAGCTGGGTTTTTCGGTTTTGCTTATCAATTTGCATTAGACGTTGACCCCGAAGACATACAAGAAAGTATACTTATGACTGAGAAGTTGTTGGAAGAGTACAACAACAACAAAAGAAACAAATAGAATTTAAATATTATATGTAGTATTACTATTAAATGGTAATATTAATGAACAATAGTTGTTTTATTTATTTTGCGTCAATCTAAATACGTTGCCTGTGGGGTATATTGTTTTTGAATGAGATTCAGAAACAGGAGTTTGCTATACTCAATATGCTCGGCAGGCAGCCGGCCATGCCCCTGGTGGTAGGCTGGGTTTCAACCATACTACCACATCTTTGACCACAGTAAATGCGTGGTATAGGGATCAGATCTTGGGGATCAGACCGGAATAACTCGTATATAGTACCTAAGCCGGTATGGTATTCCTTTAGTCGTCTCTAATACCAACGGAAACAATTGAGATGGTTCTGCATTCTAGAACAATTAAATGATTGTTGAATAAATTACATAATATGGGTCACAGTTTTACAGTAGTAGTAAAATAATAGAAATTTTACTGTTATGATGAACTAAGTAGACGTCTATTGATTTATTATTTATCTTTTTGACGAATTCTCTCTTTCCTGTCTCATCAAAGAAATAAGAAATAAGAAATAAGAACATTTATTTGCTCAGAGTACAGGTGAAACCAGATGGCTTAATGGTAATAAAAGTACATACCGTAATCTGCCTAGAAAAGGCATGCAAATGTTACAATAGGTGAGTATTGATCTAAATTATAATTACCATCAATCTAAATAATATTACATCATTCATCATCAATATTATTATCAATACGTACATCATTATTATTATTATAACATTATTGCCAACACATCATTTATATCATTTGAATATTATTACATTATTATTAATACACTGTCACTAAAATTATTAAATTATTATTATTACATTATTATGTTTCCTATTTATTCACATTTATTCACGTATTCATATATTCTTGTACAGAGTAAAACGAATTAGCCATTAACCATTTACGCAATTTAATTTTAAAATATTTAAAAGGAAGCTCCCTTATTTCCTTTGGAATTTTATTAAAAATTGTAATACACATGTGATAAGTGTTTTTTTTATGGAGTGTTGTTCGACAGTATGGTATTATTAACTTTGTAGGATCTCTAGGTTTATATTTATTGTCGCAATGATCGTTTTTCGATTTAAATAAATCATAATTTTTCTTCATAACCTTATTTACACAAAACAGTCGCCATCGTTCGTACATGACAATACATTCATAAATCATGTCCTATAGTAACTACCAGCGGCCATCGATGAAAATACAGATATCATAAAAAAGAAATGGAAAAGGTTTATGTATTCACGCTTATATAACAGAAAATATTCAATGTTGAAGAAGCATAATATTTTATTATATCAAGGAATACAAGTTATAAAGAAAGATTCTGTAATTTAACCTAAGCGCGTAGTTTTCAAGTTTTACCGAATAATAAAACGATTGATTAATTTATAACAGTTGTTTTTAACAGAATAATTTTATTTCAAACTCATCACATCGTAGTAATTTTATTGCAGTGAAAAGTTATATTAGCTTAGCTAAAATAATATGAATCTAGAAGCGGATCAGACTGAGTGCATAGTCTCAGGGACATTAAGTTTTATCCTTCGTATAACGCAAATAGCTGGTATATCACCTTTAAGGTTTGATAAAGAGATCGACGGTTCGCGCATCCGTGTTACACGAATTAACAGCTTATTTGGGAAACTGATGATTATGATTTTTGGTAAGTTATTAAATAATGTCATGTCGTCAAGACCACTTATCAAGATAAGTACACAATCGTAGGTACTACATATAAGAAAGACAATTTTAACTATTAAACTATTATAAGAATGCCGCCTGTCTTGTTATGTCCGGGATGTCCAAGTGGAATAGTAAGTGTTTATGGACTCCCGGGGGGTTCAAGTGTAATGCACCCTATCTTTGTTACTCTATTTAAAAAAAGCGTCCGGCTTTTTAATATATTATTAATTATATAACGGGTGGCGCAAAAGTAAAGACCCTATTTGGTTCAGCTATAACATTTTTTCTAAATTAGAAAACTAGATTTAGATTTTTTTAAATGTATATTTGTGCCATTAAATTTCGTACCATTAGGATTTAAAGATGATGTCTTTTAAATGGTGACCTCCAGAGTTGATACACATTTGAGCCCTATTTATGACATTTTGCATAACTTGCCGTAACACTTCCTGCGATATGTTCGTTATTTCTTGACGAATGTTTTCTTTTAGAGCTGCGAGAGTCTGTGGCTTGTTCACATACACCCGAGATTTCAAAAAACCCCAAAGAAAGAAGTCTGGACTGGTCAGATCGGGTGATCTTGCAGGCCAAGGCAAATCGCCAAAACGAGAGATAACTCGGCCTGGAAAAGCGTCCCTCACTAAGTCCATAGTGTCGCGCGCTGTGTGTGCCGTAGCGCCGTCTTGTTGAAACCAGATGTGCTCCAGCCCCAATTCGTCCAAACTGGGTATCAAAAACTCACGTAACATGGTTCTGTAGCGTTCTCCAGTGACAGTAATCGCATTGCCTCCAGCGTCTTCGAAAAAATAGGGTCCGATCACTCTGTCAACACAGATGCCACACCATACAGTAACTTTTAGTGGGTGTAGAGGTGTTTCTTGAATAATGCGCGGATTATCAGTGCCCCAGAACCGAGTATTCTGCTTATTGACATGCCCTGAGAGATGGAAATGGAAACGCAGGAAGTGTTACGGCAAGTTATGCAAAATGTCATAAATAGGGCTCAAATGTGTATCAACTCTGGAGGTCACCATTTAAAAGACATCATCTTTAAATCCTAATGGTACGAAATTTAATGGCACAAATATACATTTAAAAAAATCTAAATCTAGTTTTCTAATTTAGAAAAAATGTTATAGCTGAACCAAATAGGGTCTTTACTTTTGCGCCACCCGTTATATATATATAATTATTATTTTATTATATATATATACATATGTTATTTTATAAGGTATTTATTTGTCTATGGGTCTACGTTGTGTATTTAATGTAATGTAATGCCTGAAATAAATGATATTATTATTATTATTATTATTACATCCGGTTGACGATTGCCGGTAAAAAGTACTTGTCATAATTGTGCTTTGTCTAGCCTTCATATCATTAATCTTTATATTTTCAGTGTTGGTTCTTATCAATAACAGCCTTAATCATAGACTTGTATGATCAACCAACAACTGCGAACCGGATCAAAACCCACAGCAACCGTATTGTGTGGACAGCAGACGTGGTTGTTGTGTGCACGGTGGTGATGGTAGCAGCTTTTACTAGCTCAAATAGGATGTGCAGTATGATTTACTGCGTTGCGCAGTTGATTCAGGTAATGAGTTTGTATATATGTATATATAGATAGGTACTTACATTATCGAATTGCAAGTCAGCACTCAGACCTAAGAAATTACTGCATAATATTCTAATAAATAGTTTAAAATTAGTGGTATTTTTATAATCCTTTAAAAGGAGGTTCGATTTTAATTTGTGATGTTATTTTTAAGTCCTATCGCTCACAGTGGCAGTCAAGTCCACCTAATGGTAAGTGGTAACTGTTGCTCATGGACTTCATGCCAAGGACTCTGCAAAGCCACTGCTTTCCGTGAACGGAGTGACGTAGATGAAATAAGAAAGGTGGTGAGGTTAAAGGAAAGGGATGAAATTGAGTCTTCTGCGCTCTCATTCACCGAACGAAACGCAATAGTATCGGTACTACTACTCTTACCTCGATCTTCTATGAGCGGCCGCCTCCTGGCTACGTATATCGTCTTATTTAATAAATCCTTCTTTAACCTCTTACATTATATTTGCAGATAAACCAACAATTAAACTTATGCCACCAATCTTTAAAATCCAGTGAAAGAAAAAAATGGTTATTAGTAACATTCGCACTGAGCTATGGATGTGTTATTCAATTTTTGGATCACTATTTTTTAATATCTGGCATCTTAAACAGAAATGAACCAGGTAAAATTGTTAACAATAATGTTGTGAAGATTAATGAAAAAAGGATTAAGTAAAGAGCAGCCCATTGTATTATGGTGAATTGGCAATCCCAGACAGATATAGGGTAACAAGAATAAAATGTTACATCATTAGCATCTTCTCATACTGAAAAGGCATGAATGAGCATTGATCGCCACGCGGCACAATGTGGATTGGCAATTTCAGTTTTTTAGCTTAGGTTTTAAGGAAATAGAATGATTTTACAATAAATAATTATAATGTGATTTCTTCCAGTATTATCATCGAGTTTTTACATATGCTATGTCTTATTATGTATTCAATTGGACTTGATAGTGATTCAGTTTGCCTTAGTAGCTATGTTGGTTCTGCCTTCTTTTCAATTGCTGAACAATCACTTGAACAATCATCTTCAGGAAGTATGCAAAGAAAGTTAGTCTGTAAATTATTAATATATTTATATATGATGAATTGAAGTAACAAATGTTAATTTTGTTATTTTCTTGGGTTTTTAATAGATTTATCATTGCATTTGGTGACGTGGAAGTCTGGTATGGTAAGCAAGAAAACAAATCAAACAAATTTGTTTAATAGAGTAACTGCAATAACTCCAATAAGTGCAGTAACCCCAGTAACTTACAAGACAAATATCTATCTAATAGATTCAAGATTTGTAAGTGTAAAAGAAAATAAGTGTAAGTAATCGACAATAAATCTATGTTAACACTCGCTAATTGTTTTTTTTGTAGGTATTTACTTATATTGGCCACCCAAAATGTCTTTGCCTGATGGTAAGCAGTCAGTGGAGATCAGAATTGGTGAATATCAATACCAATAGCCATCGTGGCAAACTGCTTGCATGGTGACCGTCAACACACCACAACAGCTGAACAGACTTCATATGCAAAGTAGAACCCTGAAATTAGAGCAAACTCTTTAAAAAATCACAGACAAAACTTTAGCAAGTTTATTAAAGTTTTTTTTCTAGATGAAAAAATATTCAAAAGAAACTTACACCGTCTGGCATTGCTTTACTGTTCGCTGTGCGATATAGTACGACGATTAGATGACAGCAACGGACCCGTACTAGTGATTCTACAGCTATCTTTCCTGCTTCATTTGATCAGCACATTGTATCACATGCTGAATAATATACGTATGTTGAATTTAACACCTACTTTATCTCTAACTAGTTTTCCGCGGCACCGTTTCACCCGCATCTTTGCTTACTGCTCTGTTCCCATCACCAGTAGCGTCATATTCCAGCCTATAACCGTCTTCAAGAACTGGGCTATCATACGCAAAAGAACTATTCAAATCTGACTGGTAGTAAAACAAAGAAACTCTTTCGCTTTATATAATAGTATAGATTTGTAATAACTTCGGTAATATTTCTTGTTATTATCGAATGCAACTTGGAAGATCTCCACATTAACCACTACAGAGCTATTTAAAGTATCCCGCAAAATCAGTTACTTCAGAAAGCTTGCGCTGGACGTAGTCTGTGCCGATTAGTCTTCATCTTTGTTTTCTTTATTTTGGACACGATGTTTTGTGATAATCTTAAGTGTGATTCTATGACGCTTTATAAAAATGAAAAATAGTTTATTTGTTGTGCTTACAGTGTCTTGTGTTTGGAGCTTCCTTTAAGATAAACAATGTCTGTGTTAGGAAATTCCGCTTATGATAATATTAAGTTTAATTTCAGTAAAATTTTTGTAACAAAAATCCCAATTGATTTGAAGTTCACATTAATCGCTTCCAGTCTATAATAATGGTGGTAACTCCGCTATTTTGGGGCGTCCTTCATTTAGGCAAGCTCGTAATGGTAGTTGAGCCGTGTCACCGGACTCATCTGCAGGTATTTAACAACATATAGTTAACAAACTCAGACAGACCCAGCGGGACGGAAAGCCGATGAGAAAAGGATGAGAGAGACCTGTAATATGTGGACTTTCGCCTTAAATTATACTTAAGTCTACTTTAAACCACATACCTTCCTTATAAAGATTTCTATCTAGATGAACCTGACGAAGAAATTGATAACCGAGATGAGATGCTGTAATCACCTTTTTGATTTTAATATTACCACCGAGCTGAAGATGTTCTATGTTCATATTATGTTGAACCAAGTGAGTTACAACCCAATGCAGCTATTTACATTGAATAGGGCCCTCATAATAACTGTGAGTATCTATATTTAAAAACTGAAAAAATATTTTTCTTTTATGTTCTACAGTGAAACAAGAGAAAACAAACTTCCTTATCGTTATGTTCCGAATCTTCAAACTGTTTTTAGAGCTTAAGTTCTCGGAAGAAATGGAAACGTGACAAGTTGCGTTTCCCTATAAACAATGTTTTTCGAACATTCTGTAGGTGATCGATGGGGGAACCGATGATCAAAAAAGGAACAGCTTAGGGCTTTTCCAAAGCATATCTCTCCACTGTAACTTATGACCAGCAGTGGAATGTCTTCTGTTTTATTGAAGATGGTGATAATTTTATATTAAATGTATATTTATTACATTTAAGTATATTCTTCTTTCAGATATTGGGTAGCATCACGACTTATTTAGTCATTTTCATTCAGTTGTAATGAAATCAAACTGTATACCGTGTGTTACTACTACCTTATTTTCAACTAATTACATTATAATATATTGTGTGGAAGATTATAACACATTGTATCTCTGTCATTTTATTTCATTAATATGTAGGTACTACTGTATATCTAATACTTAATGTTTTATTTAAGATAGGTTAGTTAGAGAAATAGCTTAACAACTTAATTACAACAGTAACTATTCAAGCTAAATTTGTAAATGGACAAATAACTGTATCTATTTGTTTTATTGCCAAAAATACCTATTAAATGATTTTTATTTGCTGTAAAGATAGTACGAGACCTAAAAATGAGAGAGCGAACAGCTATTCTTGTAATTGCTCTTGCTCAATTACGTGCACGCAAGTCATAACTTGAGTAAAAGTTTAAAACTGGGTTTACTTTAAAGTATTGAATAAATTCCTAATCCTGACACTAGGTTGACTACTAAGCACCCAATAAGAAGAAGATTCCAGATGAAATAGTAGCTAGTGCAATGATCTATTACTGAGACTTAATTTCATCATTACTTTATCATAAAACTAAGAAGTTAACAGTCAATAACAAGTAATATTATTGTAGTGCTAAGATTCTTCAAAAATAAAGCGATACAGTAGAAGTATGCGAAAGTTTTAGTCATGTATTATTGGCTTATAGTTCTAATGGCACCTATCACCAATGAATGTAGGCGCTGTCCTAGAACAGCAATGAAAAGCCTTCACAGTAGCGATTACCTTTTCTCTACCCAACGGTGCATATGTGCATATTGTACATGCTCTGTCTATGGTGCATATACCTACTCACGTCAGACGAGTATGTAAAATGTACTCTGTGCACAGAACAAGTACATACATAGAAGGAGTGTTAATCGCCCTCATATACTTGTCCTATTTTTCCAAATAAGCCGGATACATTGAAAAGAAAGAGACAAATAATTTTGCTAAGGACGCCCGGTGTACACTGTAGAAACGTCAATTTGGTTACCTTTGGTTACCTTTGGATGCCGAATTAAAAAGTGAACTAATGTCAAATGTTCCAACTTGTCAAGGCCTCTAGACAATTTAGTCGGATTAAACCGCCGCTCGTAATTTTCATTGTTGTTTATCTGTTTTGCGAAATAATCTAAGTTATTTAATAATTACATAGTGCTATTGTGAAGTAAAATTCAGCCCATTGGATAAGCAAAGTCCTGCGTTATTGTAGGTTGTAAATTACATTCTTTTCGCAAAGAAAATCAAGTTTAAATCGTCAACTTCCATCGGTGAGTAGATAACAAACCAATAATATATACTAAAAACCTATATATACGTGCAAAATACCTAAGTGATTTATACTTTACTATACTGCAATCATATTATAATCGTCTGTTTGCCATTCGATTCAGTAATTTTTAAGTATTTTACATTTTTACCAATTTGTGTAGTCATGTTCAATAGTGTTGTGACTTGTGCTGCATATTTTATCGATGACAAAAATATTACTATGATTTGTGTTAACGATTTTGTGGTAACTATCTTTGTACCTTTCATAGTGTTTCATACATTGTGTTCTTTTGCAGGTTTCCGAAAGATCAGACCGGAAGATCCATGAAGCAAATTAAGAGAGAATTATGTTATATATTATATTGTTACACGTTTAACGTTCCAGCGGTGAGGACGAATCTACTCAAATTTGCTCCATTGTCACGCGCCATACGACTTATTAATATTATTTCTATAGAAATTAATATTTTCAATGTACCCTGTCAAAATTCAAAGATGTTGCACAAAAATGTATAGTATTGGATAAATAGGTATATTTATTTAGTAATTTTTTTAGGTTTTTTTATGATATCGTATTGGATTTTTTATCTGTAATGATATTGTAAATACTTTTTCAATAAATAAATAAATAAATGTTCTAGATGACTACAGAAATTTATTGATAAAATTGATCGGGAAAAATTTCTAATAGTACAAATTCATAACATAACAAAAAATATTTTAGCTTATGCACAAATAATCAGGACATTCCTAAACAAAACTGTAATTTTAAGGGGCAGTAATAATGTGTTTCAATATTATTGGAAATATAATCATACATTTGTGACATGAATCTTACAGCTGTGTTTTATTTTTACCTTGGGGTATCTGCTATACTAAGAAAGTCAGAAAAGAACAGAGGGCCGATACCGGTATTTTGGCGATCCACACACTGCCCCACACTACGCTGCGGGAGCGTGGCGACGCGGTGACGGTGCCACGCGTGCAGATGCGAGAGTACTGGTCTGCATCATCAATCACGCACATTACTGCAGAACACGGTGTCCATACCGTCTGGCCCCGAACCCACGCGCGTGAGTACGTGTTTCTCTGCATGTAAGCGTGTGATCAGTAACACAGCGCTTAAATGCGTTTTCAGTGTGTTGCACCACGCGTGATTTCTATACAAAGAGAGATACTTACAAACAATACAAGAACACGCACGCTCGCACTACGCTCCGTGATGCGAGGTAGTGTGTGGATCGATCATGTATATTTCAATTTTCAATTTATTTAATTTATTCATATACAATTTACATTGTGTTTGAACTTACAGCATGAAACATGAATATAAACTTCAAATTATTTCACATTGAAAATGCTCCTGGCGCCGCTGCCGGCCTATGCCACTCCGGTGAGGTGTAAAACGGCCGTTTGTTTCTTGTAGTTCGTTTACGAGAGCTTTTATGGAACCAGACCTCATTTTATTAGCATGTCTGTTAATTTACCATAGCCCATAGACAAATTTCATCTATCGATATCGATAAACTGTCAGAAGGTATCGTAGCACTATTAAACTTCTATTTGTCTCTGAGTGTGTACGCTTTATTCTCCTAATAGTCCTTCTATGCTTTAGTACTTGTTCTGTGACTCTGTGCGTCAGACCCAGAGAAACAGACAGGGCATAACTTTATGTTATTTTACAGATCCGCGAAGTAATATATTTTGTCTACGGTTTATAACGGCGTTTTTACACAACTTGAATACACTCAATTGTTTATCTGTTACCTGTTAGCAAATTTTCAGTCACGTTCGTTTAAACAGCAGCAGATTAAATTGGAAATATCTATTCACAGAGTAAATTTTATAGACATCATATTTATTGTATTCTTAGGTGTAACAATATATTAGTTATATGAATTGTGCTATAAATATAAATTGTTTTATATACAAGTATATTAATAACAGTCCGCTACACGTCCTTCTTGCTTCTTGAAGACATGAGCATTGATCACTACACTTGCTCAAGGCGAACTGGCAATTCGACTTTTTATAAATCCAGGTTTTCTTACTATAATACAATGAAACTGTGAATATACAAGAGTTAGTATGACTGATCCAGCTGGCTCGATTTCGGTATCAAAACGGTATGTTTCAAACAATTATTGTTAGTTATAGTGTCTCATTCTATAACAACTCATACAACATATTTTGTTTATTTACCTTTTTACGTAAAAACATGGATATTTTAACTCTTGCACCATATTTAATGTATTTCTTAGCTTTACGTTTAACTTTATTTAGGACAGCGAATTTCCTCTATCCAAGTAATGTTATTTTACAGCAGTTGCCCAATTTGTATAAGTACAGCATTTAATTGTCCGCCACACAGTCAACTTACTTGTTAAAAAGTTTGTCTAGCTCGACCAAACCTCTTTATATTGTAACAAAGGATTTCGGGTTCAAGATTGTATGAAATGTTTTATCGCTTATGAATCAGACATGTTTGGTGTTGTCAGTTGAAGTAATCTCATTCTTCTTTTATTAGAGAAAGTCAGCACCAAGTCAACGTAGTCCGGCGACTGTACAAGCAGAGCTCTCTCAACTTAGATGCGGGTTATCAAACTCCCGCTTTACCCTGTAAGTGGTTCTGTTACCTGTTTTGTAATAGGAGTATGTGGTGTGCAGTAAGGATATATTCTATTGTATTATTTTCTTTGAAGACCTAAAATGAGGCAAGTACCTACACAATTTTATCCACTTATTAACATAATAATAATATTCCTTATTGTACACGTCACATACAAACACAAGTCAAGAAAACAACATTAATATATATGAGTAGGTACAGAGGGCGGTCTTATGGCTTAGAGCGATTTCTACCAGAAAACCTTTAAATATTTTATTATTAATCTATACTATTATATAAAGCAGAAAAGTTTGTTTGTTTGATCGCGCTAAACTCTAGAACTACCAGTCGGATTAGGATAATTCTTTTTGCGTACAGCCCAGTTCTTGAAGAAGGTTATAGGCTATTTAAACATCACGCTATTGGCAACGGAAGGAAAGCAGTAAGCAAAGACGCGGGTGAAACCGCGGGGAACTAGTATATTATATCAGGCAATAGATCCTCGCTGGTTTTAACTTGAATGGGCCGATCGACTAAGGCAGTACTACCCTCTCTTATAAGATCGATGTACGAGTAAGAATAGTAGTATCCATAATATTGCGTTGTAGAGTGAGAACGTCGAAGGCACTGTTTCCCCTCTTTCTTTTTTTTTTATATTAGCCTACCAAAGTGACTCCACCCCACCTGATGGTAAGCAGTCAGTGGAATCCAGAAGCGGCGGCCACCATACCAAAAGCATCGTCCTAAACTGCTGGTATGGTGGCCTCCACTATGGCGGCTGGCCATTCCCAGCCAGTTAGGAGAAGGGGATCAGGGAGGCAAGGAAAGAGGAAAGGGGGGAAATTGGGCCTCCGGCACTCTCACTCACCGAACGAAACGCAGTAGTACGAATACTACTACTCTTACGTCGATCTCCTATGAGAGGGTAGTAAGTAGGTACTTCACCGGACGATCCAGCCCATTCATGCTGAAACCAGCGGGGATCTACTAACTTGTAAAAAAACTTGTTTTGCTCTACTCCCTCATTTCCTTCACCTACCCCTCTTCCTTCATGATTGGCAGCGGTGGTGTCGCTGAGTCCCTGTCATTGCTGAAGTCCCTGAGCGACAGTTATCATTTACCATCAGGTGGGCTGTTGACTTGTCTGCTACTAATGGCAATAAAAAATTATAAATTACATCTTCAGTGCGTGAACACTGTAGAAAATTCATAAGAAGATGCGGATTTGGCGATTGTATAAAAAATTCAGTACCCTTAATAAGATGGCTGCCAAAATACAGCATAAAGAAGAAATTAATAGGCGACTTGATTGCAGGCGCTACTTGCGCAGTTCTACATATACCTCAAGGTAATTAAACGGCTACATCCTGTTAGGACAACGGACAACATCACGTTTTGTAACCCTTTAATTTTTAAATTTATAAAATATCTACACACTTAAGTGGCGTTTGGTAAACTTTTATCTGTCATACATTTTATATCGTTTGGACAAGTATTAAAATAGCGTAAGTATATTTTTCTTTCGAGTAGTACAGTCGGGTAGAAAATATATTACACATGTATTACCTAATTATTTTAATCACAGCCTTACATGTAACAATCAGATTTGACAAAATGGTAAATATTATGTAGATGGTAGTGATCTATAGTATAGATTCATGTTGCAGGCATGGCGTACTCATTTCTAGCATATTGCCCTCCAACCGCAGGGCTTTATATGGGTTTTTTCCCCATATTAGTCTACGTAATATTAGGAAGCTCGCCACATATTTGTCTTGGTACATCTGCTGTGTCTTTGCTTATGTCTGGAAAGGTACGGCCTTATTACTACAATTTACATTATATAAAAAGCACAAAATTTCTCAAATTGCTGTAAATTTTTGGGATACCAATTGAGAAATATACAAACGAATCAAACGTCAAGTTATGAGTAGATTGAGCAGTCTCGTGATATTACGATTTACAGTGGCTTTCTATATACGATCTTTATTTGAAAACCCGATTTTATGCAATGAATCGTTCATAGCTAAATCACTTTTACAATATGTCAATATGTCCATTTTTGACAGCAACGCTTTAGTGCCGAACGAAAAATTGGAATTTACAAGAATCTTGGATTGAATCTTGGATTGAACACACAAAAAATATTACACATAAAAACTGTTGTTATAAACTCATAGATCTAATGCATGCATGTACTTACTTTTATTTGTACTTTTCTCAATGTAAGTGAACTCTGTAATTGTTCTTTTTTGAGAAAAATAAATATCTTTAAACCGAAACCGAAGTTTGTCCAAAGAAAGCCACTGTTAGTGATAGTACAGAGATAGTACGGCTCGAATAAAAAAAACAAAACAAAAAGTTTATAAAGAAAAAGTCCTATCAAAAGCAGCGGCATTTCGTAATCGATTGTTATAATATGCTTAACATTTAATTTCAACAGATTTTCAATAATTAGTAAGTATTGCACTGATTCCTAAACTAGTCTTTTTAACGTGTTCTAAGTTATAATAATAAATTTTAATTTCTATGTTTAATTTCAAGGTTGTTGCGGACCATGCGGCTATCCTACGTATACCTACTTTTTATGCTTTTCTTTACTTATTTTGTTATACTTTCTTTTTATATACCATCATTTTAATATTACTGATTTTGCGTTGTTACTTCGCAGGTAATAATGAAAGTCCATATTCTCCCGTAGAAGTATTTAGTGCACTGGCGTTGACTGTCGGTCTAATGCAAGTTAGTATAAGTCAATTTGCATGACCTTATGAGAATTATGGGCAGAACTGGCTAAAATGTTCGGCTATTTTTGCTATCAACAGATAGGTACTTAATATTAACACTTGCCGAGACAGTAAACGTATAAGGCCGTGATGACAATAAAACATCTATTGTGTCTACAGTAGTATCCATGAAAGGGTTAATTCCATTTATCGCCGGTAAAAAATGTGTGACTACATAATGTAGTTACAAATTTTTACCTTTCTTCTAGCGTTTTTATTATATTAATATATATAATATTAATATTGATCCTGCAGCGGAAATCTTTAGATTTAAAAATTGGGATGCAGCATTTGAATCGGATGCTTTTCAAAACTAATCCTTGCTGACCTAAGTATCCCCGAAAAAAAATGATAAAAAATATTGTATAAATTATATAGACATTTATTTTATTTTTTTACTTTTATTCCACTATTCTTATACAGGTAACAATGTGGTGCTTAAGGATCGGAGCAATCTCCTCAATACTATCTGAGCCACTGATGTCAGGACTCACCACAGGTGCCTCTTTCCAAGTAGCCTCATCACAACTCAAGGAACTGTTCGGAATTACGTTGCCTAAATTACCTAGAAATTTCAAAATTATATACGTGAGTATTAAGTTTACAAGTTTATCTATCCATTGAGGTGTTACAACTAGTTTTGTAGAGCAAAGTAAACAGCAAGCAGAAAGAAAAGGAGAAAAATAAGGATGACGTCAAGTGTCAGTTTTTTTTATAATTAGGCACTCTTGCACATCGAACTATACGCAATAGACTTGATAAGTAGAACATTGACGTGAAGTAGAGTACTTCACGGTGATATTGTACCTATTCCTCCTTTTAGGTTTGTTCTTGCTGAAACCAGCATGTGGGGTTAGATACCGAGAAGCCCATTATTTTCTGTAATAAAAAGGTGCATTCTCTTCGTCCTAAAACGTGACGACGTTTTAATTTCAATTTCAATTCAGTTTCCATTCATTTTTAATTTAATTTTCATTGATTCCTACTTTTGTTTCCCGCATTAAACAACTAGATTACAAAATCAAATTTTTTAATACACTTAGATAAGAACATTAGTCATTTAATTGTGCATTATTTTTTTTTTTTTTTTTTTTTTTATTGCGCACACAGAAATATACATAGGAGCGAAGATACATATATAGAAATCATGTACAAAGGCAAGCTTATTTATTACATATAAATAATGCAAATATATATGTAATAATGCAATAACTGGTGTAAATACAATAAAGAATTATCTAATAATAATAATAATACCAGCCTGTTTACTGTCCCACTGCAGGGCAAAGGCCTCTTCTCACATAGAGAAGGTATGAGCATTAATCACCACGCTTGCTCAAGGCGGACTGGTAATTACAGACTTTTAAGTCCAGGTTTCCTCACGCTGTTTTTCTTCACCGTCAGTCAGAAATGTCCAAGATAAACTTAGAAAGTACATATGATTTGAAAAAGCACATTGGTACTTGCCCGGATTCGAACCCACTACCTCGTGTTTACGAATCGGGTGCCTTATCCACAGGGCCATTTCGACTCAAGAAAGGCCATTTCGACTAAGAATTATCTATTCTATTCTTATTATTATTTTAAGACCGTGATAGAAATCTGCAACCGTCTGTCGCAGACCAACTGGGTTGCCGTCATCGTGTCTACCATCTGTTGTTTTTTTCTCATAGTGAATAATGAATGTTTTAAAGTAAGTAAATATAGTTTGTTTCTTAATATAAATACAAGTAAAACTTTTAATTTTGGCCCCTTCAGCAGTGGAACGAAAAGAGTTCATTAAATTCGACTGGTAGTTACTCTTCTGCTTTATATAATATAGTATAGATAGATGGATATCAACCGAAAAGTCTTTCCAGTCGAATTTAATGAACTCTTTTCGTTTGACAGCCTACTAGTTACATAGCCTATTACCTCCCTCAAGAACTGGTCTTGAGGGAGGTAATAGGCTATGTAACATCACGCCACTGGCGACGGGAGCAGAGCAGTAAGCAAAGATACAACATAACGCGGGTAAAACCGCGCTGCCGGAAGCTAGTGAGGATGATATTATACTTTTTGAAAACAAAAATGTCACATAATTGTACTACTATAGGTATGGTGGACAATATTAAATCGCGGGTGTATGAGTCAGAATTAATTAATGAGTTCTTCTCACTTCTCTGAATACAAAATAGTAGTAATTACAGCAGTCAAGTTAACCAAAAGGCACAAACTACAAACAAAATATTTTCCTATTATACTATGAATTCATTTATTCGTCTGTATAACTTATACAGACGAATAAAGCATAAGTAGGTATACACAAATATTTTCAGACATGGTTGAGTAAGCGAACTAACATACCGTTTCCCGCCGAGCTGCTGGTGATCGTAGTAGGTGCATTTATATCGCGTCTCATGGACCTAAAAGACAGTTACAATGTCATTCTTGTTGGAAACATACCCACCGGGTTAGTACTTAGCAACGATCCTATTTTACCATCTGTTAAATTCGGCAATTATTTATTCTGAGCATTGCCGAGTTAACAATAAATAAAGATCTAAGCGCATTTTTAGTTTATGGGGTGACAACCAACAGCTGATGGTATTTTATGAATTTGCCAGACCACCGTCAACCGTGAACCATTGCACGCACGTAAAAGAAATTAACGCTGGCGCAGACGTGGGTGTTTTAAGGCTCTTATCTTACACGAACCAAGTTATCATAAGCTGCTATTTATGGATTTGATACTAACATTGGTTTATGTTTTAATTTAAAAGCTATTTAATGTTCCAGACTGCCAACGCCGAAGGTACCTCCGTTGGAACTGCTACCTAAAATACTCCTGGACGCATTATCCATTACCATGGTGACGTATACGGTCTCTCTGTCCATGGGGCTTATTCTCGCCAGCCAGAGCGGCGTCTGCAAAATAGATGCGAACCAAGAATTGCTTGCTATGGTCAAGTATAATTTTCCAGTCAAACCTTAGGCGCGAGCAATCAACTTTCGAAGTCCCACTTAAGCTAAACGTTCCAAAAATAGGCGTTTGTTAATTCTTCTGCAACGTCCAAAAAAATAGGCATCTTCCAAGAGATGTTTGCTATACCCACCACGTATGGCTGTATTAGTCCACACAGATTTAACTCGCCCATGTCGATACGCTAGGAAGAAGAAGTGACTGCGGTAAGAGATAAATACAATGTTACAAACTAATAATTTTACTTGAACTGACTATTGTCAACGGACTCCCAATAAACAGTGTCAGTACTGCAGTTTGGCTCTCGGAACCACTCGATTACTTAAACTTATGTATTGTTGGTAAAGAATAAGGCTGTGGTGGTTTGTTTCAGGGTGCTAGCAATATATTTGCGAGCTTCTTCGGCTGTGGTCCAACAAGTGCCAATCTGACGCGCACTTATGTCCAGTACAAGGTGGCTAACAATTTACATTTATTTTTGTATAGTCTACTAAAATGATCCTATTCTGCCTAATAGCAAGCAGACAGTGAATCGAGAACATTCCAGGAGTAGTCCGTTTTAACAGCCACCGTTTAAAACTGCTGACATGGTGACCTCCACTATTCTTTAATTGATTAATTTAATGACTGTAAAATTAAGAATTCATAATTTATAAAAAGTATAAGATCATTGCCGTTGATATTTTGTAGGAGCATAAATTATGAAAAACAAAACTGAAGTGCTGATAAAATTAGCGCTTTAAGTAAACATTTTACCTGCTAGATGCTCGCTACGAGAAAGTTTTGGTGCCTCGTTTTGACGTGAAATTTACCGACAATTAGTCTATCGGCATTATCATGGTTTGTAATGATTCAACATGCTATGTTAAAATATAGAAAATAATAAAAAAGAAAGAAGAAAGGGTAAAGAGTAGAGAGCATATTATTATAGTAGAATTGGTAGTATCGTATGCCAGGCCCGCTGGAGTAAGTATTGTATTGGTTTTATATTTAAACGTGAAGATTTCTTTAACCTGATAACATATTGTTTGATCTCAGGTGGGAGGCCGCTCATTAATTACGTCATTAGTAAGCGCTACGTTGATTCTGTTAGTACTACTGTGGATCGGTCCATTCTTCGAGACCCTACCCCGCAGTGTGCTCGGCTCCATCGTTGTCACAGCGCTTAAAGGCTTGTATATGCAAGTCTTTGACTTTCCAAAGTTAGTAAATATTTAATCAACATACAATACAAAGTGTCATTACTTCCGAAACAGATCAGAGACATCCCAGAAGTTGCAGGTTTGAGACCCACGCAAGTAATTTATATGAATAAATTATTTTAACTTTCTATTCGGGATAGACCTACGATCAGCTGTTATTGATCATAGGATAATCATGATGATTAAAATCATGATGCGTAGTATAGGGGTAATCTTCACATAACTAATTTAATAATAATTCTGTGATAATCTCTAATCATTTACTGCCCAGATTTTGGAAGTTAAGCAAGCTGGACGGTTTAGTGTGGATGGTTACATTTGTAGTAACATTTGCAATCCACCTCGATTTCGGGTAAGTAAGCTTTTGATAAATTAGTGTGATTTTAGTTATCATTTTACGTTAGTAGATTCTTGCTTTTAACATGAATAGGCCGGATCAACTGGGGATGTATCTACTCATGGAATATCGACTTAATAATCTTCTGTACTTTGCGCTTTCGGTGAGTGAGAGTACCGGATGCCAAACTATATTCTTAGTGTCTTTTTTATTTCATCCTTCGAGGCACGTAAAGCCTTGATTTTTATTTTATATTTCCGCAACATGGTTTTATGCTACATACTCGTATGTCACCTAATATAGAACATTTGTTCACTACGAGTACTTGCATTGCTATTCACAGGTTAGTCGCCGGTTTGCTAACGAGTATCGTCACACTGTTCTTCCGATCACAAACGCCTTACATTTGTTTACTGGGCAGAGTGATGGACACCGAACTATACTTGGACATCAAGAGATTCACAGCCGTAAGTACTTATTTATAAATGTTAGATGAATTTATTAGTAACACTTAGGTATAACTGAACAGTTTTCTTGACTCTTGGTTCCTGTCCATTTTCCTCTCTTGTCGCATACTTTTACCACTGTTGGTATCAGATTGGTTTGCTTCCTTAGCATTGACTTTGAAGTACTTGGTAAACATAGCTACTTTATACGTGTGTCGTATATATGATTGCCGCACTTTTAAGCCGCATTTTCAATAATTTGAAATTGCTCTGCTACCATCTAATCACTTACAGGCTGAAGAGATTCCCGGTATCAAAATATTTCACTATTGCGGCGGTCTGAATTTCACCAGTAAAACTTTGTTTCGAGAAAAACTTTACCGTAAAATCGGAAATTTGCGCTCAAAACAAAGCGATGGCCATTACGCCCGTGACCCTAATTTCGGCAAAAAGGTAATATTTACAAACCATTCATAAATATTATTAAAAAACCTATGTGGGAGGACTACTATAGGACAAATTCAAAGGGTTATTGGGCTTATTTTTATGCATTATCCAAGGCATGTCGATAGCGAAAATAATAAATAACAATATTCAAGTAATAATTTACTTTTATTGTATTAGCTCTTGCCTGCATGTGCCTTTTGTAGGTATAAAAAGAAAATTCTGCTGACAAAATGATTGTAATTTTGTGGAGGGTCACACAAGTCGCAACGATTTGGACACCACGGATATTTTAATACTCATACCCGTTTTTAGATTCACTGTGTAATCATCGACGCGTCGGCACTATCTTACGTGGACGCGCCGGGAATCAAGGCTCTAATCGAAGTGCAGAAAGATTTTACGTCTGTTGGTATCACCATGTTACTTGCCGGCGCGAATGGTAACCTAATATTAACTATCTATTCACTCTTCCTTATAGTTCCTCTTTATTATGTCTCCTTCCATATCACACCTAATCCAAATCAACATCATAATTAATCAAAATATTACCTACTCATGTGTTTTGTAAGCACTGTAATACATATATTTTACAAGCCGGACCTGTACTTACACAGACAACATCATTCATTAAAATATACCTGTTTTGTGTAAGCACGGTAATTTATTATATTCCACAGGTCCGGTACTAGAGATGATCGAAAGATTCAACTCATTAGAAAAAAACCGGCTGCAATTGCTAACATTCCCAACAGTTCACGACGCTGTCACTTACTACAATTCTTTGATAAAGAGACAACAGTCACTAGTGACAATGCAAAACTCACCAGATATGGTACAAGGATACCAACTAGAGAAACTTAAATTAAACGATTAAACACGTACACGGCAATTGCTACCGGCGTGGGCAGAATTGCGTCACAGCTTCTTTTTGCCAGCTGCAAGTATATAAGGTTTTATGCAAGAAAGGACGAACATATAGCAAGTCAAGCGAGTACAGCCTACACTCTTCTTGAAACAACTCAACGCACTTTTGAGACGCTTATAATATCTTTGTCATGGTTATAGAAGAAGCCTAAAGTTTCGGACATTTAATATTGACACATGGGCATTATTATTATACATAGGCCGCTATTAGACTATCATAGAAATATGATCAAAGATGTGTAAGTCATTTTATATGAAGAACATATGACTGTATAATAACTACATGTGATTATCTATGATCATAGTTTGAGGGTCGTCGAACTATGATCATAGAATTTCACAGACACATACGAAATCATATATATATGATAATGTAATACCGGCCATAGTCGCCTGTACCATGGTTGTTGTCGTTGCCGTCGTCGTCGTCGTCGATAAACATTAATTTTAAACCATATTTAACTTTACAACAAAGGCATACGTTGTTAGTTTTACAGGAGGCAAGGTAATATTTAATGTGTATTTTTGTAGCAAATATTCAGGATGTGTAACTTTGTGTGTAACTTTTTAAGGACTTCTTTTACAAACTAGAGATTGAGTTTACAGCCGTTTAAATACTTTTACTAACGCTAGAGCCATACGAAATTTCCAAATGCCACTGTGGTCTCCACTTATGTGAACTTATGGTGATCGATTGAGGGACCACCTTATGCATGCTACTTCTTTTTATATAATGAACCGACAAGGCTGATATTTAATAAAGTAGTGTAACAAATCTTTTACTAAGAGTAGTCATTAATAGCAGTTGTAAATTTCAACAAGGTTTTGAGATATGGATGCCTGTCAGCCTCGATTGAGGGACTACCTTTGACCGCTTGTAACTTTTGAGTGCCTACTTTTACAAATGAAAGACTGAATTTACAATCGTTTGAGAACTTTTACTAAAGGCTGACGCATTTAAAAGCTTCAAATTCAGATATGGTCCCTCAATGGGAACGCACACTCAAACTTATATTTAAACATTCCATTATCGTTCTATACTCAAATAAAAAAGTTTCATAATTAAAATATAATTATGTTGTCTTACTCAACAATAGTAAACATTAAAATCTATGAAGTAAGGTAATTTGAATTCAACTCGTATTAGTGTTATTTTTAACTTAAACTGTAGTGTAACGGTTATTTTGAAAACTCACAAAAAGTTACTTTTGTATATATTTTTACATACCTATTATACTAACATAGTTCATAAGTTATTACTATATACTAACACCATGGATCTCTGTTGTCTGAATAAATGAATAAATTATGAAATTATATATTATATGACTCTGAGGTGGCTGTTAGTGTTGCTGTATTAGTTAGTAGTGTTATGCATAGAATAATTACCATTTTTTATACTTACGCTTGAAGGGAGATGATAAATAACTTCAA